>JACSVZ010000011.1:18234655-19706837 GCA_014706295.1 Lycocorax pyrrhopterus obiensis
CCGTCCTTCTCTTGGGAAATGTTGTGTCAGGAGCACCGTTCCTTCAGGAAAATGGCCCCAGATGCCAATTCCTACCAGAAATTTGCCACCCAGCTGAGCTGTCTCAACAGCTGTGGCTTTTCTGCACCCTGTGGTTGTCCCTAATTTTGGCTCACAAGTTCAGTCATTTCCGTGTGGCTTGGGAAAGCTGCGAGCCCTTTCCCCAAGGCCACTCCCAGCCCTGCCACAGGAGGTCTGCTTCCCACTGGGAAGCAAGGAAGTGCCTGAGCCGTGCCCAGCCCTCCTAGGGGAACTTTTTGCCACCTCAGATGTCAATTCCTAGAAACTCTATTGTCAGGGCAGTCCTGAGAGCTCTGCGGAGCTTGGAGAGGCTCGGAGCCATTTTCTGCTGCAGTGCCTTGGAACGGCTCCGTGTTCCTGCAATCTCCATTACAACACAATAACAGGAAACGTTTCAGTGGCCTCTGCAGTACTTGGCGTATAATTTCACTTTAATGCTCGTATTGTTTGAGCATTAATAAAACTGGGAACTGTGATATAATTAAATCCATTCTTCCCACAGAGAAATGACTGTCTGAGATAGTGGCAAGAGCAGCAGACTCACAAGTCGCCTGGAGAAGAGAGAGCTTTCCTTTGCCAAGGCACAGCGGACACGTGCTCGGGTTTATATCCCTCTGCAGAAAAAGAGCTCCAGTTGAGAGCTGGAGACCTCTGGTACCTCTGGATCCAGAGCTGCCAGACTTTATTGCTTAAGCTCTAAGATTATCCCGTTAGACCCAAGGATAAACCGTCCTCACTCGGCGCAATCTGAGCCCCTGGTGGGATGAGAGACCAAATATCTGATGGTGCCACGGCTCATTTGAACCAGCTGAGCTCAAATCTGAAATGGGAATTTAGATTGGAGGGGCAGGATTGGGAAGATGGCAGCCTGGAATTCTCAGTGCAGCACTGACCGTGGGGATTCTGAGGCTTGTTGCCCCCACCTGCACCAGGGATGTTCTCACCAGCAGCAGCTCCAGGTGTGCACACACATCCCAGCTCACCACGGCTCCCATCCAGCTTCCAGCTAAGCTCATTCTCTTTCCTTTCCCTTTTTTGTTTAAAAAAAAAGTCAAATTCTGGGCTGATCTGCCATTTCTGAAAAGTTCAAACACGTGTTCATTCCATTTTTGTCCTCCTTCTGGTTGGGAATAAAATGGGTGGTGTTGAATAGGGCAGGAGCAGGATTAGACTGAAACTGTCTGGATGTTCAACATCCTAAGGAAAATCTAAGCTAAGCTCTTGGTATCAGGGAAATACCCAAGCAGATGATGGGATCTCTCTCCAAATGGTGCCAACAAAGCCCTTTGTGCATTCAGTCCCCTTTGCTGTGCTCTCAATAAATTTTCGGGTTTTTGCAGCGACCAAGGAAATGTGTTTCCTGGAATGGGAGGAATATTTTCCTTATTTTCCTTCTGCCCTGCCTGGCATTCACTCCTTTGCAGTAGCCCGGTGTAATTAAATCTCTGTTAAACTCTAAATATTCCCTCTTCACTCTAGCTTGGATCAATACTAAGAAAAAGACAGATTTCTGCAGTGTTGCAGTCTCTAAATCAGCTGAGAAAATTCTTGCTTCAACGAATAGCACAGGTCATTAATTGTTCAACAGACATTCTAAAAAGTTGATGAAATTAAAACCATGAAGAACATCCTGTGTTTACTAAATTTTATCGGAGATCATGGAAAGTTCCTAGAAACACTTTTTATTTTTTTTCCAGTTCAAGAGGTTACAAGTGAACCGGTGAAACACAAAGAATCAAATCAGGAAATGCAAGATATTGCTATGAAATAACGTTACAATGCAAATTTCCAGGTTTAATCCCATGCAGTAAGTGTCTCTGTATGACCTCATCAGACAGCTTTAAAAGCTGAAACCATTTTTCTGTAAGCATCAATTTAAAGTTTTCAGGAGAGCAATTTTCCTCCTTCTGTGTTACCAGTTTGAAAAAATTAATCTGTATAGTGCCCTTTCCAAACTAATTGTTCTTAGGGAAGGGCAAGGAGAGAGGCATCATAAGTTATTAAAATTATTCTTCTGCTAATGAAATTTAACAATAACAAAAATAAGTGAAAATTGATTTGTGTATGTTGTGCATATTTATCGCCAGCTGCAGAGTTTTTTAAAGCAGATCCAAAATGTCCGATTTTCCTGGAAAATTTCAGGCCTAGGGGGAGGAGAGCTGGGAAGAGGATGAACAGTTGACAGTGCTGTCCAGGGCAGTTTGAAAGCCAAGCGTTTGTTCAGTAAGTGATCAGTTCCCATTCCTTGTTTCCCTATTTCTCCTTGCAGAGCCATCAGAGGGACAGGAGCAAATTGAGAGCTCCAGAAATAGGGAGAAATTTGGGGACAAATGGGAGACGTCTCAACTGGGCTGCTCCTTCTGCAAATCCCCTTCCTGCCATCATCCCACTGGAGGGCTTTTCCTGCCTTTCCACAGCTACTGCAGGGAGCAGAGGTGGCCCTGGCTCATTTTTTCCCCCTCTTTCAGACAGGGAAAATAGAAATTCTGGATCCAGTATCAGTTTAAATACATTTACATCAAGAGATGTCGCACTGACCACAACCTCCTCCATCGACTTTTAGTGGATTTGGGGTTTCGTGCTGAAGTTCTGGTGAAAAAATGACCCTGATTAATTCAAGGTTATCATTGATTTCTGCTCCCTGGGATTTCGGGATGCAGCCATTTCAGAGGATTTCATCCCAAACCTCACCTTAAAGTGCCAACAGCTGCCTTGATTGGCTGTTGATCCAGTCAGGAGCTAAATTCATCTCCGAGCCTGGTTTAAGGACAGATACTTTAGATCATCACGTCATCATCATGGCTGAGGATTTGGAAGAGATTTTTCTTTGGTGGCAGCCAGTTAGAAACCTGTAAAACAGCACAGAGTGTATTTTCAAAAAGTCTAAGAGATCAAAAAAGAGTTTGTCCCGTTCTTGATGGGGATTCCAAGAGGAATCCGGGCGTTTCTCCCGCCTTCGCTGTGAGCTACGTGAGGCACGAGGTTGCAAAATTAGAAGTGGGGGGAAAGATCAGAGGTTAAGGAGCTCAGATTTCTCCACAACATGACCCTATCTCGGTGGCAACTGGATTCTCATGATGTGCTGCTGTGTTCTCACAACGAGGAGCCTCCCCCAGCCCACAGAAGGGTGTTTGAGCCAGGCAAAGCCAGGGCTGCACCCCCGGCGGCGCCTTTGAAAGGTTCCCCTGCCTGGCAGTTACAAGATACTGTACTTAAAATGTCAGATCAGGCAATCTGTTCTGAAAGGAAAATTACCACAGCAATCACAGCCCTCGATTTCCTCGGCTCTCGCGGAGCACAGGCAAAATGATGAAAATCGTTTGGCCACCCAGAGCCTTAATGTTGGAGTGCCAGGTCAAGGAAAGCTCCAGCAATTAGCCTGCAGTGCTAATGACATGCCTGTTTGATATAGGAGCTCAATAGCACCCTGATTGCCTGTAATGTGATTATGCACATTTTGGGTTGCTTCAAAAAAAAAAATTAAAAAAAAAAAAAATTGATGCCTTGGAAAAATAGAATCTCATTTCTCTGGCATTTCTGAAAGACCTTTGTTTCCTGAAGAGCCAAGGGCAGGTTTCAGCTCCTTGGGTTTCCACAAGTGTGTTATTAGATTCACTCCCTGACCTAGCTTTAATGAGGAGAAGATGTCATGGTTGGGAAAGATATTAAAATACAGTAGCATGAAAACCTTGTCCCATCTCAAAGCTGTCATAATTCAAGGGATCTGTTTCTCTTCATGCATCATTAAAAAGAAAAAATAAAGGAGGTGAAAGAAGATTGCTCCAGGTTGGATACCCTTAATAATCCAGTTACTGAATGCACAAGTTAAATTCTGGTAATCAGAAAACATTCTCTTTCCTCACCCTTTTTTTTAAAAAAAAAAAAGTCAAATTTTGAGCTGATCTTCCACTTCTGAAAAGTTCAAACACATTTTCGCTTCATTTTTGTCTTCTTTCTGGTTTTGAATAAAACGGGTGACGTTGAGTAGGGCAGGAGCAGGATTAGACTGAAACTGTCTGGATGTTCAACACCCTAAGGAAAATCTCTGCAGGGTCACCAATCTGCCAAGCTGGAGAATGGGATTTACCACCAAACGAAACAAAAATAAACAGGGAAAAAACATTTATTCCCACGGAGACACAGCCAAAACACACAGAGGACAAAAACTGTTAGTGGGAGGATGCGTCCAAAAGACACCCAAACACTCATGGCCAGAAGTTTGCTGGTGATAAATTGAATTAATATCCCAGGTAAAGCAGCCCAAAAATCTGAGCACAAACAGCCTGAGATTGCCAACAATTCTGCAGGACGTGGGGACAAAGAAAGCAGTGACACAGCCGAGGCTGGAGCAGCACAAATGTGAGGTGAAGAAAAAGGTGGAAAAAGAATATCCCAGACCTAATTCAATATTTGGGATGGGAGGTGATCTGGCTTCTTTTAATGCAAGAGGTGTTTGGATATTCCAGCCTGTGGAGAGTTTGGGGCAAAACCAGAGCGTGGCCTGCACCCGGTGCCCACTCTGGGAACAGCCATGGGGCCTCCAACTTGGGGCATTCCAGCTTTGTTCCCCTGGAATTCTGTCCCCGACCGTCTAATCTCAGGCAGGACTATTTATTGACATTAAATAAGAAGCAAATCCCCTCTTTGGGAAGAGGAAAGGGAAATCTCGAGGTGATTAATGCCGTGGGTCTGGGGACAATGGCTGCTTGTGTCTCACCAACGCTCCAGCAGGATTTCAAATGATCCTTTTTGGATTCCCAAGGAGAGGAGAAAGCTCCCGACTGTCTTCATACATATTCAGTGTTTCTCTTTGTTTTCTGATGAAGGGATAGGCTCTGTCCTTAGACTTGCGAATGGTCCCTTAACACCAGCCCTGGAGATTTTTTTTTAAATAGGCAAGCCTGGAGTTACTTCAATTTAGACCCAGGACTAACAGCGTAGCCTTGGTTTAAAACGGGGTTTAACCTCAAAGGAAGTGGAAATCTTATATTAATTTTCTTCCACACCTTGAAAGTTTTTTTCATCTAAAACCGTTTCTTCCCTTCCATTTCTCCCTTCGTTTCTGCTGCTCCCGGGGATTATCAAGAGAGTTTGTCAGAAAGAAAGAGGGTGAAGAAAACTTTTTAAAAGCATTTTGCACTGGACTTTGAGCTGACATTCTGAGACGTTTGAGTTATATTTGTACCCCCTGCTCCACTTTCCAGATGTGGCACTGGCTGCTGCCACACCTCTGGCTTCCCTGGGGTGCTGTGCCAGCCCCAAAGCCCTGGCAGGAGAGTTTGTGCCTCTGTCCCAGCCCTGGATAAAACCAATCCCTCATCTCCACTCCAGCCCAGCTCCACCCACCCCAGGCAAGATCCCACCGCTCCATCGGCAACAGATCCCAGGAAAAGGCTTCCCAAATCACCCCGACACAGAGGGAGGACCAAAACAGAGGCAAATGAGGATCAGACAAACCTCCAAATGAACTTTAACAAGAAGAATGAGCCGGAAAAGATAATCAAAACCACACCAAGTCCTTGGCATTGCTGATCTTCTCTGTGGCGAGGTGCAGAAATGACCAAAAACTGTTTTTTTTTATTTTTTATAAGATTTTGTACTAAAACTTGGTCACTCTTAATCAGAAGAAGAGTCTGGTACTCTCTAATTTTACAACCACAACACTTCAAATGTTGTTTTCCCCTTTTTAACATTGTGGAGGGAGAAGAAAACAAAGATATAGATGTGGAAATACAATTAATTCACACTTGCATCAGTTCTCTGTTCTGACTACTGGAAAGAGCTTTAAATATTTACTGAATTTAACATATTGCATTTTCCTAATCTATTCACACAAATGGACAATATAAAATATATATATATATATATATATATATGATTTTACTATCCCAGTTTGCCTCCTTTAAACCTGCAGTCCACCATTAGTGAGTCACAGAAGGATAAATTGAACTTCAGACTGGCAAAATTGAACTGAAAAGTCTCAGCTACAATTTGTCCAAAGCAACGTTTCATAATTATTTTGTCCTTCCCTACTAATGACTTTCTGACTCTTTCCATCCCCTGGGTACCCAAGGGATATTCAGCATTATCTGTGCACATCAATAATTTTTATGGGACATGTGTTTTCACTTTGTAGCAGACTTTTTTCATTGCTTAAAAGTAGCAAATAAAGCTCTAATAAAAATTGATGCTCGTGTCCCTTCAACACCAGGTATAGGTTTTCCAGCCAGCAATAGGATTTCATGGTGTAATCCAGATTGCTGCTGTTCCTGGTTCTCCACACAGCCAGGAAAATAAAACCAGGCTGTTGAGGCTTTGGAAGGGAAAAGCAAATCAACCAACAAATATTTGGACAAGAGTAATTTGGGGGAATATTAGATAAACTTTCTTTCCTTACTTTAGTGCAGGAAAATTATCTCTACTTCCAGTTTTTTAATATCCCTAATATTATTTCTGCATCTTCTGGCTCTCTGGTTTTTGCTGACTCATCTGCCATTTGAGACTTTTCCTATGCCTCTAACTCATACATCCTTTATTCTCTTGGAATCTCTTTTGGAGCCCTCAACTCACCCTGTGGGATTCATTTAGATTTTTTAAAAACACTCGAGCTCACATGAAACCTCTTAGTCAATATTTAATTTAGACTCTCCCATGCAAAGACCCTCAAACCATTCTGGTTTCCAAAGGAAGGGGGAAATGTGGACATGGAAAAGATTTTGCTGCTGTGAGAAGCCAGGAGCCTCTGCCTGGCAGGAAAAGGTGCAGGGAAACACATCCCTGGATTCCTCCAGCTTTCATCGTCACTCTTATCAATCCCAAAATCTGCAAGATCTGCCAGTTCTCCCCTTCCTGCATAAATAAAGCTGGACCATCTCAGCCATCCCCCTGGATTGCTCTGCAGGATGCAACCTGTGGGTTGTCCTGCTGCTTTATCCTTCCTGAAGCCATAAATCCCCCCAAACATCCCCAAATTCAGAGCCCTTTCTATATTAGAGCAGAAATTTAAATCAATGCCATACTGGGATGAAATCAATCCCACACTGGGATTGAAATCAATCCCTGTGCTGGGACTGATTTGCAGAGTGAAGGGTATCAAGTGGCAGGAGCCACTCCAGTTTCCACGGAGTGCCCAGAGGAGGGAAGCTGGATTAGGAGCCGGAGGATCTCCATGATGTCCAGGGAATATCATCTCCCCTCCCTGGGTCAAAGTCTCCCAGCATTTCCACTACCAGGAGTCTTTGTGGTCTCCAAAGGGTCTTACACCACTCACAGCCCCAAAGGAAAGGGCTCCTCATGCATTTGGACCCCGTCTCCCCCTTTTCCTCATAGACATTTAGGTTTTTGGGATGCTCTGCAGCTGCTGGTCACTGTGGGTTTTCCCCATGTGTGTGACAATTTTTGGCTTTTTTTGAAACTGCTCAGTTTGAGGTTATTTAGGCTCATGTCTCTTCTCTTCTTCCCCGTGCCTGTGTTGACGGGAAATAAAATCCTGTTTAATGTGAGGGACACACCCAAAGCTCTGCTTGGTGCCCAGCAGACGCTCCCCGGGGAGTTTTGATCCACAACACGCTCTGTCCCTCCAGTTCTCTCACCTTTTAATCCCATTCATCCCCATAAAACCACCAGCCCGAGCTGCTGCTCCAGCCAAGGGCCCTTTCCAGGCTCTGACAGAGCTGGAAGTCGTAATGGAGACTCAGACCAACACCTCCACTCGAGCTTGATCTGCTCCTGATCTGCTCCAGGGTTTCTGGCGGGGACACAGGGAGGTGAAGGTCCACGAGGGACGGGACATTGCAGCAATACCTGTCTGCCCTCCTGGAACTGCAGAGTCCTCGCCCTGCAGGAGCCTGCAGCTGGCCCTGAAGGACTGGGGTAAACTCATTACCACCGGGGCTGCCCTTCATTGCAACTTAACAGCTTTTTATGGATTTGTCTTGGATCCGAGTTCAAGTGCTCCAAAAGCAGTGATGTCCTGCCAGTGATTTAACTGGAACCTCAGACAAAAATGTTCCCTTTGCTCTCAGCTCCAGCCTGTGGACCAGGGATGTGTTTCTTTTTAACAGAAACACCTTTTTTTTTCCCCCAAAAAAATCCCCAGAGGAAAAGCAGACAAACCTGCTAGGAGTACCTTGCCTCTAATGCTCTGTGGTTTTTGCAAGCCTGGGACAGTGAGATGGGCAGGATTCCCTCTGAGCAGGACCTGGCACCAAGAAAATTTTGCAGCTCTTTAAAATGGGACCAAGAAATTCACACCACAGGCTCCACTTACTGGAAACCAGTCCCTGAGGGGCAAAATCCTGGTGCTCCTGCAGGATTTTTACAAGCCAGGTGTGCTGGCAAGAAACCTGCAGTGGTCCTGTGAGGCAGGTAGCCTGACAGCTTCTCTCCATCACATCTTTACACGTTCATGGAGCCTCTCCAGACCCAAGGAATTTTGCTCCAGGCATCCTGGTCCTCTCTGGTGGTTTCAGACTTTGAATAGGATATAGGGCATGGAGCATCCTGCCTGTGCCTTATTCCCTGCTCCTCTGAATTGGGACAGCACGAAGAGGATCAGGTGCTGTGGGTAACAGGAGGGTGATTTGGGTTTCAATTTGGTTTAAGGGGTGATTTGGATGGCCAGAGCAGAGCCAGGGACAGGTTTCTGAGTGATTACAAGAGCCATCACTTCTGGGGAAACAGAGACAGAATAAAAAAATGCATAGAGGCAAATGCCAGTGCAAAACATGGCCAGAAAGTCTGGGATGGGGATAAAGAGCTGGGGGCAGCAAGGAGCAGGAGTGACCCCCATGCCTCTCTCCCATCACACAGCCCCATCCCGGCTCATCAGCCCCTCGTGTCCTGCCATGGGAGGTGCTGAGCCTCCCCTGCCCCAACACATCAGAGCACCCAGCAGCAACTCAGCCTTGCACTCAGCACCATGGAACATGCCCAGCTTGGGTTTTTTTTTCCTATTGCCTAAGCATAAAAACCCCCTTTAAAAATAAGGAAAAAAACCCGTTTGGGGTTTATACTCTTTCCACTGCCTCCTAACAAAGAGCTGTTTCTTTGCCGTTTTTCAGGGGGAAGTCGGGGATCATTTGGAGTTTGCAGGCCTGAGCAAAGGCGAGCATCTCCTCTCTTCCTGCCGGTGACAAGGGCAGCAGTGATCTAATGAAGTGTACATGCCCTAAGTGGGGCTTCTTCACTTGGAAACACTTGCCAGAGCTCCATAAATGGGACTCCTTCTTTCCTGACCCTTTGCCCTACTTCAAATGAGCTTTTAAACCCTTTGGAAAACATGCGGTTTTGCTTTCAACTGCATTAGCGCTCATAATGTGTTATTTTGGCTCTCCTCGGATATTCGGGTTGAAGGCCCAGATTTCAGAGATTTCGGCTGGTAATGTTGACAAGCAAGCCCTACTCGGGGGCTATCAGGCACCCAAGTCAGCTTCTTTTAAAAGCTCTGTTAGCTCAGCTGTATTTTTCTTTGTACACCCAAATCCTCCTGGCCGTGGCAGGAGGCTCCGTGCTCCACACGCTCCAAACAGTTCATACATAAAGCCCCGAGTGTCCACACGGACGGTGTCAGGACTCACCTGGGCTTTACAAGGCACTAAAGAAAATACTGGTGGCATCTTGCCCTGCTGGCAGCCCTCCAAAATCCACCAGCTTGGTCCCCGTGCCAGCAGGGACAAAGCCGGTGTGTGCCGGAGCTCGGCAGCGCTGCCCACCTTCCCCACCCTCAGTATTTATTCAGCTTTGTGCCATGAGAATTTGAATTTTAAAAGAGGGATTCTGCAGCTGGAGCGAGCCCGGGCTGGGAATAAGAGGGAAGAGGAGGAAAGGGCAGGAAATTTCTGTGCTGTGCAGGGGCGTTGGGATGGCTTCCTCCTGCAGGTCCCCCATGCAGGAGCTCTGCGAGGGGGTTGTTTGCAGATATCCTGTGAATAGGGATATTTTCCATTCCTCAGTCTGGGCTTTCCTGGTGGGTTTCAAAGCTACAGACACGGATTCACAGAATCGTTTAGGTTGGAAAAGATCTTTAAGACCGTTGAGTCCAACCCTTAACCCAACACTGCCAAGTCCACCACAAACCCACGTCCACAGAAAACGAAAAACCACAAACCCCCCATCAAACCCAAAAATCACCAGTTGCAGCCAAAATTATATCTTTTTGAACTCTTTCTCACTATTTAGAACCGGTTTGTTTTGAGCATCTGCTTCCATAACACATGCAGAAACATCTGCTAATAAATAATTTCTGATGAATTAAAAGTTGTACAATGCAGAAACATCCGCTAATAAATAATTTCTGATTAACTAAAAGTTATGCAAGGTAGTTTAACCACCCTATTTCATGTTTTGTGCATCATAATTTCATTCACAATAACCTTTAGGCACAGATTTGTGGCAGATACAGCTTTACTGTAAAGCACCAGAAAATCATCACGGGGTAAATAGGTTTTGACCTGATCTATCTAAATAGTGTTTTAGGGAGGGACAATAGAGTGTATTCACCCCACACTGAAAAAAAACCCAGCTCCAGTGGTAAAATTCCAGCCTCATCTCCCTTGGTTCCTGCTACAAAGAGCACAGGGATTTTAGTTCCTCCAAAAATGGCTCTGAGCAGCACAGCTCTCACCCAAGATCTGCAGGTGGGGTATTTTTGTTGAATTATTTTATCAGCTCTGGTGAGGCATCTCCCATTTCTTTGTCCTAATTTCCACTCCCACCAACGGGGTGAATCCCATTTCACAGCCCTCCTTCCCCCAGGCATCCCAGGGAAGCCACAAAGCATCACCAATTGAAGGAAAAGCAGCCAAGAGCAAGGTGACATCAAGTGTCTTTATGTGACAACTTCAATCCAAGCTGTAGGTGTTGGTCTGGCACATAAGGAAGTCACTTTCCTCAAAAATACCAATATTTTATCCACAAAGAAATGGCAAAAGGGGAGAAAAAACCTTGCCAGAGCACATTTAGGGAGAAGCATCCCAGCTCACAAATGTTTCGGGGTACGTGACCAGCTCTTTAAAAAGTTATGGTGGATTTTTCTTGAGGAAAGCTTTTCATTAAAGTCATATTTATTTCTTTGGGCTCAAGTAATAACGTAAAGCACTCCTACTTCTTCTAACACACTATTAACAGCGTAATTAATTCTCAGCAACAGGAAACAGAAACCTTTCTTCTTCACTTCATCATCTCGGAGTCAGACCTTCAGTCTTCTTCCAGGATCCCTATCAAACAGATGGCTTTTATACTCATAAACATGTTGAGCTCAATTTTCCTCCTGCTGAGTGAAAGATTCAAACAAACCAAACTTCCCTACTACTGCTAGGAAATTCCAAACATCTAGAAATACTTTTACAGATGTTCCTTGGCAAGTGACTCTCCGAAATGTGTGTGGTTTGAAAAAGCCAAGCCCAAAGCAATGAATTTCGCTGATGAAAATCTCTGATTAAAATAAAAATGAGGGGGGAAAAAAGAAGGGAATGATAGAAAATAAGAGAAGGAGCAGACTTTTAGCTGGGTAACCAAGTTTGGGAGGCCTGGGACAGAGCATATTTAATTTATATTCATTCGTAAAATGGAACCTTTCAAGCTAAACTGGGTTGACTTTTTAATGAACAGTGTCCAAATTTCGAGACAGCCTTGGCAAATTTCTCGCTTTGGGGATGGAAGCCGGTGGTTCAACCACACTTGGAGCCCAAGTCAGGCCAATTTTTGGTGGTTAAGACTAATTTCAGGGGGTGAAATGTCAGGGATGCAAACCCATGCAAGATGGAACCCTCGCAGATACGAACAGCCCTGGTTACGTGCTGCTTTTGAGACGAGCTCTCCTCGATTGAAGGTCTAGCTGTTGTCATGCTGTTCTCACTCCCATTTATAAGACATTTGTCCTGTTAAATCCTAATCCCTGAGTACAACTAGTGCTGATCCATGAGTGGATAACTCTGCTGAACGCTGGGACAATAATCCAGCTGTTTCACCTAGTAAATACATGAGATATTCTGAGTGAGATATTTTGGCAGGCAGAATCTTTGTTCTCTCACCGATGAACGCAGCGGAATTTCCAGGGGGATTTAGCAAGGGAGGGAATGGATGAGAAGTGGGGAATATTGAAGGAAGTCAGACTCAGATCCACGCAGTCCTACACTGGCTGGAAACTCAGCAAACAGTGCATTTTTAAAGGTGTTTTCTGAAAGTGAAGAGGCATCCATGGGCACGACTCCGGTGCAGTGAAATACCACAGCACCAACCCTCAACTCTTGGCTCCACGGCTAAAATATATTTAATGAGGTTTGGAAAGCTGGGATGCCACCACTTCTCCCCTCTCTTTTTCCAAGCATTAACCTTGCCCACAATTTTTTTTCTTATAATGGCTCTCTGGTTTGGTGGCTTTTCCAGCAATCTGCATTTTTCCTCTCCCCGAGTTCGTGTTCGTTACACACGAAACCATCTCCAGACCCCTGGGAAAAACCTCATAAAAATTCAGGAATTATATCATCTCCATGCTGTTTTTAAGGAAAAAACAATCTGTTTTTTTGGAAAGGCTCTAGAGAGCATTAGCAGCACTCTCTCCTCCATGCTCTGTGTGTGTCTGGTTACCTTGCCCTGAGCCAAACAGCCTCATTAAATCTCATTTAAGCGCTGGCTGCGGTCAACTCTTGCGACTCCAGCCCGAGCTGGAGCAGAAAATCCACAACCTCTACACACAAAGCTCATCTCGTTGGGCCAATATTATTTTCATCTTCCTGAACATCATTGTCTGCTCTGTACAACCAATTAGAGCCGCTGTTAGTTTTGGAAACGGCTCAACAAAGTGTGTGCGGATCAGACAAACGCGGGACTTCAAATGGGCAGGCGTATTTTTTGGCTAATACTGCCTGATAAGGCAGCGTTATCTGCACCTTTTCCCTGAGCTGGCTCTCACCCTATTCGAAATAATTCTATTTTACAAGCTGGATGTCAACAGTACCTGTTTATGGAAGGTGACACCGGCTCCCCCCTGCCGCTGGTGTTATCGATGAGGAAGCACTAAGTGGGCGTGTGAGTATTTTTAAAGTACACTGCAAAAATAAAATAACAAGGGGGCCCCTGATTTATCCCTCTGTTAACAAAATAATGAGGCTGCCACCTACAAACGTGCTGCTCTGTGCAGCATTCCCAGCTCTTCTGGACTCACTGTTAGAAGAAACCCTTGTTTCTCCTTGCGAGAGAAAATATTGAGGGTACCTTGGAAATCAAACAATTTATTTTCCTGGTGTTTGCTGTCTGGATTTCAACTACAAATTTTTGTTTCTTTTTTTTTGTTGTTGTTTGCGTGTTATGACAAGTGCTGCAGGTCCTGCATTGTAGAGCGGGAGGCTGAAATTATCATTTTAATCTGATTCTGAATCTCCTGAATCCAGTCACTGGGTGTCAGAACCAGTGAGAAACCAAGAACTTCTTGAAAGTGTCTGCACAAGAACCATAATTTCCATATTAAACCATAATTTCCATATTAAAACTGTAATTTCCATATTAAAACCTTTAATTGAGTTGGTTTTTTTTTTACTACGATCTCATGCACACACACAGGACTATGTAGAGGCAGGAATTAATCAATCCCAGTTTTTAAAGCACAGTGTTTCAGGGCTGATAACCAACATTTCACAGCAGCTTTCAAAGTAATTTTTAGAGCCGCATAAACAATTTCTGTCCCTGCCTAAAGCCAAACAGGCCAAACCCCAGGGGTGGATGTGTCCGCCAGATGCTCCCAGGTGCCAGTGCTCCCACTGGGAGCAGTGTCCCTGCTTTAGCTCCCCAAAACTCCTACAGAGAAATCTCTTTCTCTGATATTCATTCCTGACTGTGACAACAGCTCCAAACAATTCCCACAAGGGTGTAGCTGCACTTGGAAAATCCAGGGTTTCAGTTTTCCTGTGCTCTGTGCAGTGGGTGGGGGTGGATTTGGGATTGGGGTGCTCTTAGAGCGTTGCAGATCCTGCCAGCAATGAGACAACACGGGGAGAGAAGACAAAATTTGTATTTTGGGGTCAAACTTGAGGATGAAAAGGTGAGGATATTATTTAAGCAATGGTAGGATTTATCTCACACTCAGGTAGACTTCTAAACCTCCATACAAAATGAATTAATTACTACTGGGAAATAAGTCCTGGAGGTAGTGATGAAACTACTCCAACAATCAATTCCAAGCTTGCCCAAATCTAGGATCAACAAACCAGAAGTCAGTGATGCCTTAATCTTAGTCCCAAAGAATAAAATCAATTTGACCACACATTTGCCAAAACAAAAAATGAATTTATTTGCATTTGTTTGTTTCATGAAAAACTGTGATGCCAAACATTTCACATTTGGCATATTTGATGTTCAAACACATCCAACTTCCAACACCCTCAGATTTTTATTTGGATTTAGCGAGGGACTAACAGCATAGAAGCATTTTTCTTATTTTATAATCCAAATGTTTCCCTTGTATCCACTGAGGACACGGTTCATCCATGAGCAGAATCCCATTCCATCAGGGATTTCTGCTCTTTCTCCTGCCAGAGTGTCCAAATGTGTTTTTCTGGAGAAAACAACGTGCCTGGGAGCTTTGCTGTGGTCAGGCAGCAGCAGCCTCTTGTTCTGTGCTTAATAAGCTAATAAAGAAAAGCCATGAAGAGACCTGGTACCAGACATAGCCCAGCTGTCCCAAAATTATCCCTCCCCCAGTTCCCTTCTACTGCAAGGCTGGGTTGTAACCCAGCCCACCCTGGCCCAGATGAGGTTTTCCACGGACCACAGTGGGATTTGGGTCAGGCTCACGGTAGCTGAAAGCAAGCAATTACATTTAGAGGGAGGAAAGGAAGGAAAAACAGCTCAACAGCCTGAGCTGGGCCAAATTCTGGAGATGCACCAGGGAAAAATCGTCCCATTGTTGCTTTTCTAAGGAAATGAGCATCCAGCACAGAGACGCTGAATTCATTTAGGAATGATTTAAAATCGGCACTCTGAGGGGGTGTGTGCACGTGGAAAAGCAGGTTTGAGACATAAATATATTCCTTTTGTTGACAGTGGAAGAAACTCTGTTTCCTTTGGTCCCAGCGAAGAGCAAACAGTTGCTCTGATAGTCTTGGCAAATGAAAAACTTTATTTTTATCAGACAGAGAAGGAAACCCCGTGCAGCCATTGCCAAGGAGTTACACACTACGTGACATGTCCCGTTTAGTCCCTCTGCTCCCAGCGAGGAATCCTCACAGCACATCTGGTTCACTGAGGGGTTTCTCATCACTCCCCTCCCCTTCTGGGTGGGAATGTCCAGGACAATCTTCCTTGGCTTGCACAGAGGAAAGGTTTCTTATAAAAGTGAAGATATTTTTAAGCAGTCACCAAGACCAGGGTGAGCACGTTGTCAGCTGTTCCCTGTGCTGTCCTGGATGGCAAAGTGACAGGACAAAGGACGATTATTCGAGATCTCTCGTGCAGGTGGCAGCTGAGGGTGAGGATGGTCAGGCAGCTGGGTGGGCACAAGGCACCTCCTGCTCTTGATTTCTCTCTGGAAGAAAGGGCTGCCCATCTTCTGACTCATTTGGACCAGAACAAGGCCTCTGGAAAAGACAAACACTGAAAGGCAGCGTTTCCAACATGGAAGTGCTCCCAGTTCTGAGCCTCCCAGCACTACAGTTAACCCTTCCCTCAGGCTGAGCCGGGACAGGCTCCTCTCTCCAAGGAGATAAATTCACTTCATGTGCAGGACTGAGCTGGAATCAGCTAAATTATCCCAGCTGGCCTCAAAATAGGGTTGGAAGGACTGAAGAGAGTTGTCACTCCCAGCTTTATCTACCAAAGGAGCAAGAAAGCTCCACCCCACATTTGTGCAACAGCAGAGATCGGCTCCATCACAAATACGGGACCTCTGCTGCACAGTTACAGGCCTCCACTCTTCCTTCATATTCCAAGAAAAGAAATTTTACCTTCCTGCTTCGTTCTACATTTTGCTACTTTAACTTTGATCCAGGGGCCAGTGTTTTAAAACACCTGCATTCCCAGTTTTGCAGTGAAACCTAAGGAAAACTCCAGGGATAGCAGCAGTTGGCCGCCGCGGGATTTCTGAACGTCTGGGCTTTCTGAGCTCTTTCTTTCTTTTTTTCCCCTCCACAACAGCTGGCTCTTAGCAGGCAGACTGGTGCTTAAAGCGTCTGATATGATGTGAGAAAGCAAAATAATCACCTGCCAAGGATTTCATCTTCATAAAAGGCAAGGTGTAAGATCAAGTTTCAAAACGTGTAGGAGTTCGGCGCACGCTGTGACACCGCCGTGAACCCTGAGGAACCAACTTCTGTTAACTTTAAAAACACAACATTCATCTCCTTGCCCCTCCAGACCCTGCTTTTGGCAATGCTGGGCCATTCCATGAGAGTAACTCAAGGGAGAATGGAAAAGGGAGAAAAAAGAGGGAGAAAGGAAGCTTCAAAAACTGCTGCAATCCACCAGCCACCTCCACCAGAGCTGTGTTCTCCTCTTCCATAACAATATTTGGGATGACCTCTCCTTTGCAGCTCAGCCAAAATTGTTGGATTCACACTTGGTTAGCCAAGGAGAATTTGCCCATGCACATGGATGATGGAAAATTGAGAATAAGGGCTTTCTTCTCAGTACACACACGAAGGGAGTGGGCTTTTTCCCGGGAACAAAACTGTTTGGAGGCAGTTTAAACCTTATTAAAAAGCTGGCAGTGCAGCTGTCATGATAAAACTCTTCTGTTAACTAAGATGGACTTGTGTTGCCTTTTCAGCTTTGGAGAGCTGAAATTGTTGATTTACTTTTCATCTTTAATTAGGTTTTTTTTGCCTCATTCGGCTTGGAAGGATAAAAAAGATTTAAGGATCTCAGTTGTTAAGACAGCGATTTTTCTGGCTGAATAGATATTTACATTGTTGCGTATTATTTTTACTGGTTCACTGGTGGATGGATGGATGGACGGATGGATGGATGGATGGATGGATGGAAATAACATTTATGTTTTTAGAGAAAAACCGAATCTCTTCCTTCACTGATTCTCGTTTCTGCAAAATAAAAGCCAAGACACTTGGCAAAGGATGTAACTCTGATTTAGTGGCCACCCAGTGTATTTTTTCACCCCTGGATTCTAAAGCTTTTTCCAAAAGAGAAATCCACCCCCTCTGGAGATGGGGAAAGAGATTCCTGATGTTTGGAAAGCCAAAACACTGGAATTGCCATGGGCCAGTTTCATGTGTGGCTGTGAGGAAGAAGCTTTGGCCCACAGGGTTTATCTGCCTTGGGCACATTCCAACCATCAGCAGTGATTCCAGCCTTTCCCCCCAAAACTGCACATAATTGTCCTTCCCTAAAGGAAAATTGTCCTAAACCAAATTAAAACCCAGCTCTGAAAACTCTCTAAGTAACAATCACGTACAATGTACTTGATCAAAGGAATCAGCGCAGGATTTCCCCCTTCTGCTCCAAATTTTGGCCATGATATACAAAAGGTTTCTCAGCTACATTAATTTATGTGTTTCTGAAGGGTTTTTTTTCTCATAAAGGTTTAGTCCTGACATCTCCCTGAGACCTTCTTACTGTTGGTCTCATAGGAACACGCTCCTGGTGGATTTTGCTGTAGCTGTGATGGGCTTGGGTAAAAGACAAGAAATTTGCTGCTTGTATTTTGGATTTGTGTGCCTGGGAGCTTGGCTGATTTTAGCTCTATTACATCCATTAGATCTCTTTTAGATCTATTACGTGGACTAATAACTGATATTAAGGAATTACCTCCTCCTATAAAATGTACACGTCCTTTTACTCAGGAGATACAAACACTACAGTGAGTGTTCAGCTACAAAAGTGATCCCACTAATTAGTGGGTAGTTACATGTATATGAGTGCATGTTTTAAATGTAAAAAATCGGATCTGGGGAAAATTTTGGCGTGATCCTTGCAGGGCATGGGTGGGAATAGATCCACAGGGAGGCAGGATCAGCTAATTAGCCTTCTCCCCCTCCCCTTGATTTTCATGTCTGTTCACTCCTGTTTTGTGTGTTTCCAAACGAGGACATGGTAATTACTTCATTAGGAAACTATTAGAAGGGAACAAGAGGAGATGAGTCACTCGCTTTTTGTCCCTGCTTTTATCTGATGGTGAGAAGCGAAGGAATTTTAAAAATCTTTTCTAGGTCACCGATCCTTCCAAGTGCTCGTGCCCATCTTCCCTCCTCCCTTCCCCCCTCCTCTGCTCCAAGTGATTTTGCAGAGCCTGCTGTGGATGCAGGAATCTCCCCACAAGAAAAATATTTATTTCCTTTTCGTATTTTGTTCTCTCTAGATAAGGAAAACCAGCTCATCAGTATGTTTTTTTCTTTTATAAGAATATTTTCTTGTGAATTACGTTATGTGGCTCTCAGGCTTTGGCTCAGAAGTTCTCTCATGTTGAAAGAACTGGATGGAAATATTTAAAGACAAAGAGAAACACTTCAAATTGAAAAAAAAAAAAAGCTTTTAAAGACCTGTGTGTTGCACAATGCTCCTCAACCCACATTTAGGTCCTCACTGATAATATATTAAAAAATTGCTTGATGCATTTAGGTTGCTTTCCTTTTTCATGAGATGTCTTCATTCTATCACTTCAACCACCATGTCAAGAATATGACAGAGAGGAGCCTCCAAATTCATATTTAAGATGTAAAATAAATGATCTGGTTCCCAGAAGAGCCGAGCACTCTGCAGTCATGAGCAGGGATGAGGATTCCAGTCCATTTTAAAATGGAAGCCTTAATATTTATTGCATCAGAAATGTATTTATCATCTTCTGGAAAGGAGATCTGGCACATTTTGGAGAAAGTTCCCTCAAAGAATGGGAACTGAGTCCCTTGCTGGCTATTTAATCACAGTATCAGCTTGCCTTGCTGCTTTCCAAGTCATTTTACCATTGACTTGCCAAAACATGTGAGGTCTCCTTGCCCCAACTGCCAGTCGGATTAAAAGTGATTGACAAGGCATACAATTAAAGTCTGATTCAGAACTCACCAGGCTTAAATTCCTCTGGTAAGAAAATACTTTGATTCCACAAGAAAAAAAAAAGCTAAAAATAGTCCTTGGGATAACCCTCATGAGTTAATATTTGAATATTCAAGGAGTATTGCAGCAACAGTCAAAAATCGAATGAAAAGTGACTCTGAGCAGTGGCTGGTTCCAGTTCCTTGAAACAACAAAAACAAAAACATGAGGCTTTGAGATCAGAATCTCTTGGTGTGATTTGCATATTGATACAGAGCAGATGTTTCAGGAACAAATGCTGCTACATCTGCTGATGGATTGGCTTCAGCTGCCTGCAGACTGCACGGTGAGGAGTTCAGCGGGGCAACAGTGTCACATTTGTCATTCTCATTGACTTTATAAGTCCTCTGTTGCCCCAACAGTACCTGAATAATTTTTTTCTCTGCAGTAAATGAGAGATGGAAGCCTGCAGGGGCAGATGTGGGAAAGGGGGTGTTTTTCCCAGATCACAGGAGAGGTTGGCTGAGGCCGCAGGGATGAGTTTTGCTGTTTGTTTTTATGCTGTTCTGCTCAGCTTTTTTTCCCTGTCCTGGATAAAGGGCAGAAAATAAAAAGAAGTGGTCAAAATATTGGTCCTGCCATTAAAAAGTTGTCATTGTTTTATTTTCACGTCAGCTTACCCTGATGTGGCCCCTCCCAGCATTTCTGGAGGAGATATGTGAACACCCTCAGGAGTTTTGATGTTCCAGTGATGGATATTGAACCCTGAGCCTCAGGAGGGCCTTGGTCCAGAGTAAAACCTGGACAGTGAAATGCAAACAGTGATGGCTTGAACGACCAATTTCTCAAGGGCTTTTTGAGGGCAGGCTTAGAGAAGGAAAAGCCAAGGGCATCCATGTGGACAGGGTGAGGTTTCTCCTAAATAACAACAAACAAACCAAAGTGTCCCAAAGAAGCGAGGTCGCGCGGACACCGTGTGTTTGCAGCTGCTCCCATGCACTGCAGTGTGATTAAAGCAAAAGGGCTGGGGGCTGTGCACAAAAAAGGGTGGAAATTCAGGGGCAAAAAGATTCCAGCTCTGCTCCTCAGGAGAAAGAATTTCCTCGAGGTGCAGCACCATAAATGTGCTGTACAAAGATCACCCAGAATCCCGCATTAGAGAAAACCAAATAATAGGTGCCTAAGGAAATAGCTGGGATTTAGGGGGCTTAAACCCAGGCCCTGCTGTGATACAATAGCCTTATTAAGCATGATATTTTATATAGGATCCAGAGAGTTTGAAGGGTTTGCGCCGTGTTTGGGTAAGGATCAGCGGGATTTCGGGAGCTGTGACCTCATCCCGCATTTGATGCTATCGGAGCTCGGCTGCTGAAGGGCTGGGAGGTTTGGCCAACTGGAAGGCAGAGCCCAGAGCAGCTCTGCAGTCTCAGTGTTTACCAGCCCAGAGCCTATAATTGTTTTTTCGTGGGGGAAGTTCAAGGCCACCCAAAGAGCGTTTCACAGTGCTCACCAAACCAATAAATGCTGGAGTTAGGAAAGGCCACAAATTGGAGCTGCCGGCCAAGGCTTGGCTGCCTGGCTCCCTCGGACTTTAAAGCAAATTATGTGGCTAAAATCTCCTGCACCTCTTGGAAAGCTTTGGGTTTCACCTACCCGCCGAAGCCAAAGCATCTGGAAGAGGGGAAAAGGTCTCCTGTGACCAGGAATTTTCCTCAAAATGATTAGGTCTTTGCCAGCTCTGAAAGCCCTTGCATGATCATAGAATCACATAATCATGGAATGGTTTGAGTTGGAAGAGAATTTAAAGTCCAACAAGTTCCAGCTCCCTGACATAGGCAGGGACACTTTCCACTAGACCAGGTTGCTCAAACTCTTGGGATTCCTGATGTTTGCCGTGCGGGAAGGGATGGCTGGAGCAGGAGGAAGCAGGGAGGACATGAGGATGGTCCCACTGCACATCTGCCTGGTCTGTTGGTACCTAACTACACAAACGTGCATCCAAAATGCATGGTGGGAAGTGGGAAGGAAGTATGGAAGCACTTACAGCAGTGAATCACCCGTGGGGGGTTTTGTAAAGCTTTAATTTTGCGTTAGAGAGAAAGGAAGAAGCCCCAAAGCTTGGGGAGCACCACAAAAAGGGCAGCCTTCAAACATCTGCCTCTGGGTCCGGTTAAATCAGATGGCAAAGGATGTTTTCCACGTAAGTTTGGGATTCTCAGCTGATGTGAGACCGCGTGTGGTAAATTGCGTCTGCATTGGTTCTGCCTCAGAAATTGCACGCTGGGATGCGGCGCTGCTTGGGTTTGGGCTTGCTTGCAAAGTTCTCCTTCACCTCCCATATAAACATGCTCTCTAGATTAAATCAGACTTGCCCAGAGGCTCGACCCAGAATAAATTTCCAAAACTTGTGATGCTGGGACAGGACTCTGGAGCCACGGATACAGATTCCTTGGGGATTTCTTATTTTCTTCTGTGTAAGAGCTTCATATCAGCATAAATTCTGCATAACTCTGTTATCAAACAGGTTAAGTGACACTTTTAAGCACAGAAAAAATTGAGACTTTTCAAAGTGTGAGATACATCAGGCCCCTGGGCAGAACTTTGGGGCTGTTATCTCTGAATCCTGTCTTTATCTGGATATACTCAAGAAACTGTTCTCATGGGTAAAAACCAATATACCTATTTAAATCAAGAAATTACCAGCAAATTTACCTGTTTGGAAGGCGAAGGTGCTAAAATAAAGCCCTAAACTGCATTAAAGAATTTAAATACATTGAGGTTTGCTGAGGACAGCCAACGACTTTGATGTCCATTGGCTCAGGCTGTAACAGCACAGATAATCAGAGTGCCATTAATAAAATGTTCTTTCTGCCTGAAAATTAAATTAGCTGAGTCTGATACATTTTATATCCCTTGATGACCCAGCATAGCCAGAGCAAAGCGGGAATATAAAAGCCATCTGACGTACTTTGGCTGTTTTGGGAAGCTTCTCAGCTGACGTGGGAAGCAAATGTTCCACAGTCTCATGAGGTCTTTCTTGAGGCTGACTGGTTTATAGCTGGGAGAAAAAAAAAATCCTCAGCTGGTTTCAGTAGCTATTTGTTACCAACTTAAAGATCAGGTTCTTCAAGGTAAACTGAAAATGACAATTGGAAAATAAACATGAGCCACTTGGTGTGTGTCCTCCATCGGGCTGAAATGTGACCCGTGTGGGGAGAGGTTAAAGGGTTAAATTGTGCCTCGCTCATTACGGGCCTGGAAAAAAAACCCTGGGTAAACTCAGAGGGGTGAGGGAGCTCTGAAACCCCTCGTGCTGCTTCCTGTGGCTCTCCATGACATGCGATACCCACTTTCTTGAGTGTCATGGTTATCAACCGCTCAGGATTATAAGAACTGACGTCAAAAAGTGTCGAGCGGCCGCTCTCTCCTTGCTCTGGTTGTCACTCCGAGCTCAGAAGAAAAGCATCAGGGATTGTTTACACATGGCAAGGTTATTAAGGGCCCTCACAGAGGGGTTTAAAGGCTGCAGTCTCACCTGGAAGATGGCTGGCTTGATCTTAGCCCTTTCCTCCTGGCTGGAATACCTTCCTCATAAAAACTGAAATGGGCCCCAGAGAACATTTATGTTCCCCAGCCTCATCCGTCCCTCTGATTTAAACCAGCTCCCAGTAAGAGATTTAAGACCACCCTGAACAGAGCTGCTTGTCAGGCTGCTCATTTAGGGTCAGAAAGCAGCAAAGCATTTCAGCATGTGCCCCGAGTTTGGGCACCTGCTCAGTCCTGTTTTCTACTGACTCTGAGTAGCTCCTGTCTGACAAAATTAAAGCATCTCCCTAAGAATGACAATTAAATGTATATTTTTTGCAAAAAAATAGAGTCTAAATACAGATTTCTGACAGTAGCTGAACTTCAGATGTTCATTTATGAGATTCTTGGCCACAGGCTTTGGGGAGAAAAAGCCTCCTTGCATAGCACACGTTATTTCTCTTCTTCAGCAGAAAAAAAAAGTCTTGCTTGGAAATTAGTAAAAAGAAATAATTTATTGAAGAATAACACACAGTGGTGCTCATGGGACCCAGTCATCCCTGCTAGCAGACATCCAGAGGCAAACTATTGATTCCTGGTCCCAAGTGGGCACTTTGAGGAAGCTCTTGAAGTGTCTGTAAAATATCTGCCTGCTGTGGTCACATTTTCTCCTGTGGTACTGGAGATCTCCTCCTTCCATCTCTGTTTTAGAGGCCTCACCTTTCCTGACAAGCACCCCAAAATGTGAGAATTCAACAAGTCGAAATGACAAATGTTGATGTTTCCAAAATATTCCTTTTGACCAGAAATTATATTTTCCAGTCGTCATGATCTGTCCGAAACTGCAATTTTTGGTGACCAACTTGTTTGTCAATAAAATATTGCCTTGCTCAGCTCATTAACTAATCATGGTCAAATTTGGGAGTGAATATACGGTTAATGTTTTACACATGAGCCTAACTTGACTTCTTTTCAAGGAGAAGCCACTGGATCTTGGAAAATATTGTCAAGCTGTCAGCTTTTAGTGGAGAACAAGTTAATAAAGGCTCAAATAAATCATGCTGAGCTCCTCTACCTTTATGATGAGTCACGAAATAAAGATTTTCAGAGGCAGCAAAACAGGCATTCACAGTGCAATTCCACTATTTTAGTATTGATTCTTTTTCATACTATCAGACACTCGGCAACCTCATTTTTCCTTCAGGAATGCTGTGCTCGTGCCTGTAGCTGTTCAGAGCTGATGTGAGTGAGTTCCAAGGGTGGATGAAGGGTGATCACAGCAAATCTTGGTGTTTGTATTTGTATTATTCCTACCGAGGTGAGGGACCATGTTCATGCCTTTCTTTATTTCCCTGTTATGTGTACCACCAAAAAAAGCTGGCCACCTATGAATTTATTTAAAATCATTCCAGGTTCATCCCTTAACTTTCCCAACACATAAAAGAGCAACGTGGCTTAGCAGGAAAATCAGCCCCGTTCGGTATCAGGTGATTCAGCCTCAAGCTGTGACTTTGTCACTGATTCACACAACAGCTGCTGAGTTTATTTTCCCCTCATTCTGGCCGTGTGTAAAACAGGGTTTATTTTCTTGGTTGTGGGTCTATTTAAGGAGCACACATCGTAAGAGCTCCTTCTCAAAGGGAGTTTTGCTATTTTAAGCCCAAGGCTTGTGTTCCAAAGCCTTGATGTCTCCCTGCAAATACTGCAGCGGCCAATTGCTTGTCACAGCCTAAGCTGCTTTATCAGCAACATGATCAATGGGCTCACCACAACTGAGAGGCAGGAACGCTTCTCCTACAAACCATCGCAGTTTTTCTCTGCTACTGCCCCATGTGGATAAACCATTAAAGGGAGAGGAACAGCCCCATGCTCTCCATCAGCACATTGCCACAGCAAATTACTCACGTCCAGCAAAACTCCTCTGGAAGATCCAATCCTGATGTTTCTCCAGAGCTTTCCTGAGTGTTTGGAAGATCTTTCCCCTGTGGTGAAGGAGAATGAAGCAACCTGGTACCTGGAGGATCAAAAGGAGAGGTCAGATAACAGCAGCACATCTTGGAAATCATCCAGTGTGCTCATTATTTGGAACTTTTTCCAGAGAGGAGGTGTATAAATAAGAAAGGCTGGGGTTGAAGTGGAGGAGGAGGTTTCTCTGTAACAATATAAAAATGAAGTGTGGTAGCGTGACCTTTTCAGAATGCATTTAAACTTCCTCTGGCCCCCCTGGGCTGTCCCATATCTGTGTGGTTCACATTATTCTGCTCCCAGAAACATTTGCTTTCGAACAGGAGGGCGTTGTTAACCCTCCTCTCTTCAGGGTGACTCCTACCAGAGGTGCAACCAAGTTCTGCCACCGCCTCCCCTTGCCCAACTGTTTAAAATATTCTGTTTTCCTTTTCCAGGTCGGAGGGGGTTGTATATTTAAATTTCTCACGCCTGTTAAAGTTTGGGCAGGTCTCATTACAAAGTCAATACCCAGGAATGGAAAACATCTTCCAAAGTTTCAGGCAAATTCTGGCCACATTTAGCAGGCGGTGTTTGACTTTGCTCCCCATCCATAAACTCCATGCTAATAGAAAGGGTTTGCTACGTCTGGATCCTGCCCGGGCTGCGATCGCAGATAAGTTTTGACCCAGAGAGGGGCTGGGGACTGGTTTGAGTTGCACATTTTCCCCTCTCACCTCTGACACGGCCAACACACGATAACAAGAGGAGGGAGCTCCCCGAGGGACGGCGCTCAGGGTCGCCGCGGATTAAACGTTCTCAGGCGCGACTCCTTCCAAAGGCCGGAGCAGGGAAGAGCTCAGAGAGCCAGAGCCTGCTGATTAAGGGCCTTGAAGGATTTTCCAATCCCATCTCCTGGAGCTACTTGCTCTACAACCACCCAAAGCGTGCTTTGACAGAGGCTCAAGTTTGCTATTTAAAGATCAGCGACAGCAGAGGAAGGCTGAGAGATGTTTGTTTCACTTTGTCCTCTCACTCAAGCTGGATTTTTTTTGCTAATGTTTTAGGAATGTTTCCTTATCAGGATTATAAAAAATAAATACAGCTAGCACTTTGGCAGTCAAAAAGAACAATATAGATTAGAAAATGATTTAGTGCCCTTATTTCACTGACTAACCCAGATTGCCTGATCTCAGGAGCAATTATCCATGTGAGTAATTCTCCTGCGTGAAGATCTTTGTTGAAATCAGGGGAAGTGTTTGTGCAAGCACAGTTACATAGCTGCAGATTCAGGCCTCAATTTCCTCACGTTGAATTTAAGAGCAGATTGTTTCCTTTATAACTTCTTTTTTCAGTGAAAAACAGTTCCTTTCAGAGGGTGAAGTGGAAATGCTGCATTTTGGTGAAAATTCTCTGTATCCCTTAACTAAATGCTAATAGAAGGATTTTGTTACATGGAGTTCCTCCTCCAGACTTAACTGCGATTATAAGCAATTCTCAGGAGATTTATGACTCTCATATATGGCTCTTCTTGACCATTTTCATGAGCTTTGAGAACTTCATGGTTCCACTAAAACCAAAAGATATTCACCAGTTCTCACCAGTTGTTTATGGGGTGATATCACCAAAGGTTGGTAGCCTAAAAAATGCAGAAAAGCATGAAAAAACTTGCAAAACAAACTTGGAATCTGCACAAAGCTAAAAAGGGACAGGTGAAAACTGCATAATTAACAAATCAATTAAACAAATTACCAAAAGCACAGCGTTTACCTACGAAATATGGGAAATTTCTGCTAAAACCACCAGAGGCATCATTATTGCTACTGATATAATTTAAATTATGCTGGGATATGGGAGTGATAGACAAGCCCTGGGTTTAGAGATGTGAATTCTGGCATTTTCCCCCACCGCATTTGTGAATGAAACCATGGTAGCTACTCCAAAAGGAGCCCTCTGACAGGGGAATATGCTTTAAACTGTGATTCAGGGTGTCGTGGCATGAGCTTCATGTTTCAGAAAGGTTTCCACAGACTTGGGCTCGTTATTCCACGGCAATTTATTAACACTTCCAGGCATGAGTGCTTCAGGCAAAACAGAATGAGAAGCATGACCCTGCTCACTAATATCCACACTTGGATACCAAGCTGATGATTTCAGTGCAGCCCTTCCATGCAGAATTCTGGAAGACTTCAGCTTCAAGAAAGAAAAACAACTTTAAAAGTCACCTCCCAATGAAAGGAGGTTAGGCGGGATTATTCTAAGGTCCCACCTGACTTGGAATTGTATAAACGCATGTATGGGCTTGGATAATTTTAGAATTTTTGTGAAGTCGAAAGGCATATTTTCAGATAAGTGCTAGGAACACTTGGCAAGCCTGTTTGAAACATGCTGTAAGATTTTTGGACATAGCGTGTATTTATAAACCACAAAAAATACATTCTATCTCTTGTTTTGTCTCAGCATTAATGGTCAGCTACACTGAGAATGTTTAGAAGAAACTCCAGCCACGTTTTGGAGGATAAATCTGGGAGCTGCACGTTCACTCCACTGTGGGACAATTTTTACTCTGATTACTTTAAATTTTTTCCTGGCTGAAAGCAACGAGAATCACCTGAGGAGTGACAGCAGCTGCTATTTAAACAGCAAAGCCCCATTTCAAAACCTTCTCTGTCCCAGCGTGGCAGAGTAATATAGATGCCTTTGGGGCTCTCCAGCATTTTCACAGAGAGCCCATTAACTTGGATCCAAATCTGCGCTTGGCCAGACATTTCAAGTCCACAGAGAAAAGATCTGAAAAGCTTTATCTGAGCCTGATAACCATCACAGCTCAAGTATGGCTTGGCTCCTGATTTACATCATCGCAGAGGGAAGGAGAACCAGTCCCATTGTGCTGATAAAGTTCTAGCGAAGTGAAACCAAATAAATCTCGGAGATGCCATCAGCTTGTTTGTTTGCTTGCTTGTTGTCCGATGACATCAGCCGAGGGCCCGGTTTATCTTTATTTTAACTTGAATCGGATCCTTGTCAGGCTTTGCCAGAGCTGTGCCAAAGGCACGTAGCAAAACCACATGAAATCCATCCAGTTCGATGTTTTCTTTGTAAATGCTCTCGAATGGGCTTGACTCTGTCCCAGAGGATCATTAAAGTTCCTGAACTTTCTGGGGCAAGCGCGACCAAGTTCAAAGCAAATCTGGGCTTGATTTATGGTTCTGATTGGAGACCAAGGAAAAGTCAAATTTACAGTCCGAGTTTTATGTTGAGTTTCTTGTGCACTCTCAGTCTGAAACTTGAAGCAAACCTCAGGGGGGTGGAAGCCCAGGAACACTGAACCCATTGCTGGTACGACGCTCAGCTGGCGAGAGCTGGCACGGTCTGAGGAGCTCCTTGGCAGCTCACGCAGCCTGAGGGCTTTGCTCCGGTGCCAAATGAAGCAGTTTGCTGTTAGAAGCGTTTAAAAGATGAATAAAGTGACACTGGAACACGGCTAAAGAGTTTCTTTAGAGATAAGCTGCGGTGTTTTGTAGGAGTTGGGCTGGTAGAACATAAGGTCCCACCACTCCAAGCATTTTGAAGCATTCCAAGCTGAAGCAAGGAGCGTTGATTACTATCAGAATCACAGGAATGAGAAAGCTGTGCCTGGTAAAAAGGGCAGCAACAATCCTGCAAAATTTGGGAGTGTTTTGGGAACACCGCGGAACCATTTTGAGGCACAGATGCCAAAAGTGGAGGGCTTAGGGGAAGTAGGTGTTGTGCCATTGTCACTTTTTATGGATGGCGGTCCTGGAGAACAATGCTCCAGCAGGAGCCACTGGGAGGGGAGCCAAGTGGAAATATCCCATCACAGCCAGTGTTTGCAGCGAGGCTGAAGCCTCAGTGCCTTGCCATGACTTCACTGACACAAAGTGCCTGGAACAAAAGAACAATGCATTCAGGCTTGGAAGAGTTCTCCTTGTTTGAATGCATAATAGTGCTCATTGGACAATGAACCCCTTGTAAGATCATGGAAAAACCATTGTGGAAGGTCTGGAATACCTTTTTGCTGCCAACCCTGGCCCAGATTATTGCAGATTTTATTTCAAAGTATTTCTGAGGGTTTGAATGTTCAGCTTGTTTCCGCAGGAATCACCCCTGTGTCAATGATTTTTCTGTTAATCCCGATCCTTGCTTTGCTCCACATATCCTGATATGAGTTAATTCCAAGACAATGAGCTCGAATCAGTGTTTTTCTTGGAAAAAAAAATGTTCCAAGTCACCAGCATTCCCCTTGCCACGAGTACAGTTGTGGAGCACAATGAGGAAGTCTGTTTGAAGGAACCGTCTGCTCATCCGGGATTGTCCTGGGGGAAAGACACCCATGGCTCCAGCCCAGGAGTGAACTCACCCTCAGGAGTCCAGGATTGCTCAGCATCCCCACACGGGAAGGGGTTGCCACAGCCTACAAAGAGTCATTGTGTGAAACCATCCAAGTCATCCTAGGTTGGGATAAAGCGGGTAAATAAAGACCCTGTCACACACCAGGCTGTGAGCTCAGTCCTCACTTTGGGCTGAAGAGACCTGGGAGCTCTTGACTCTTGGATTTGTTTGTGTAGCACAACAAAACACAAAAAGAACGTTTCCAAGTCGTGGCTTAATGGAGACCTCAGCCAAGAGTTAGTTTTAATCCTTTTTTTCTTCCCCTTCCTTTAAAAAATTCCTTCCAAGAGTGGCCTAAAATATGAAGTTGGTGACTTGTCAAAAATCCCCCAACCAGTCCTGTTCACCAGTCAGAAAGGGCAATCAGGGACACTCACTTTTCCTGGAGACTCACAGCTCAGCTGAAATGGACCTTCATAGCCCACATCAGCATTTTTCTGGTGTTGTTACAGCAGGAGAGGTGAGCTTGACCCATGGCGTGGGAGCAAAAAGGAAACAATTCCCTTTGGGTTTATTTTCTCCAGGAAATCCAGTCACCGATGCAGGGTTTAAGAAATCCTGTAGGTGTGCACGTCCTTCTGCATCATTCCATCAGCTCCCACCATTTAAATCGAGCTGCCAAAACTCCTGTAATTCCCCCAGACCTCTGCCTTCTGCTAAAAATTAGTGTGTGGAAGAAGGAACAGGAGCAAAGGGAGGCACACACCAAAGCCTTGCATGTGCCAGATGTGGATCGGTGCCCAGCTGTTGTTATCAGAATAGATATTGTGCCTGCCGACAGCAAACCTGCAAAGGTTGGGCTTTTCAACGCTTCTTGGTAACAGGAGGTGTGATCTGGTTTGGATGCTGAGGTGGAAGAAATCGCAGTGTCCAGACAGACAAATTCAGGACTTTTGCTATCAGACATGATGCAAGTGGAGAATGTTCTGCCTGCGCTGTGTGGGGAAGGAAAATGAAATATTGGACATCAAAGCATTGTGTTATTGGAGTTCTGTTAAATGAGTTGGACTGTGAGCACATCCAAACAAAAAATCTTTTAATGCTTTCTCACTCAAGCAAACCCTGGCTTTTTCTTTAACACTTCGGTGATTTTAATCCCCTTTCCAGCTTTCTGAGGGAGCTGGACGCACCTTTTGAGAGCTGGACACCACCGGTGGCACAGTGGCATTGCTGTATTAGCTTGAGCACAGCAGGATCCTCACAGAGTCCCAGGTGCAGGAGAAACAGATCCAGCCCAGGTGACAGCAGGGACAGGTCTGTCCACAGCCAGCTGTGTAAATAGAGGGCCCTCCTGTCCTGGACCCAGCTGTGTCTTTTCCAGATGTGACTGTGACCTTCTGCTCTTCACCACCTACCTCATGGTGGCTGCTGGCCACTTCCTAAAAATGTCCAGCAAAGCCGACAGAGCTCTCCAAGCCATCCATTTTTAAATAATCTCCTTTCATGCCTGACCTGGATTTGGGAGAGCCCACATGTCCAATTCCACCAGGAAAAAGGAATGGGAGAGGAGGAAAATTGAAAAACCCTGCAGTATTTGCAGAATGAGAGCAAGTCACCAGCTGCACACAGCTATTCTCACACAGTTCCACCTCTAACCTCACACATGACCCCAACAAAATCAGCAAAATTGGTCTTTTGCAGAATTAAACTTCATTTCTAAACATGAAACCTTCTTTTTTCATTGAGCTGAATGGTTGGTTAATTCTCAGTCTCCAAATATAACACAAATCACTCGAGCTATTTGGCACGAGTCATGGCTTGATTAATATTTTTGGCATTTTTAGTGGGACTCTTAAATAATCGAAGTGGCATCTGAATGGAAATTGGAACAGGCCAGTGAGAGGAACAGTGCTTTTAAGGCTTTGGAGAATTAGCAAAAGCCTCCAAAATGTCAGAAGATGTTAAAAATTTGAAACCAGTTGAGGTCTTATTTTTAAAACTGTGTCAGAATTGATTTGTCCTTCATTTGTGTTTTTTCTCTCCAGTGCTGCCATTCTAAGTGAGGGAGGCAGTAAAATTCCAAGCGATCCCACAACCCACAGCTCCTGCCTCCATTGCCACACAGCTCGGAGCAGGTCAGGTATGTTCCTCCCAGCACTGTTTATGATGCTTGACATTGTTACATCATCATTAAAAATCTCTTCACTGATGTGAAAAACACATTTTGGAGCTTTCTAGGCCATTTATTTTGTCGGCTCTGTGGGTATGCGGTGGACTGTCCTCCCTCCCAGGCTATGCTGGTGTAACTGGATCCAAAGAAAATTCTTCAAACTTTACTGGCCACGGAAAACTAAAGTCAATTGGTTAAAAGAAAAGTGTTTATTATGTTTACTCTGGCATCCTAACCATGCAGAATTATTAATCATTAAGATCCAGATACGTGGAGTTTCCTTTTTTTTCCCCCCTAAGCAGAGCTTTGCCAATTCATTAAACATCATTAAGTTGAAATAAGCCTCAGCAAGAAAGTTTTTACCTCTTCTTCAAAAATTATTTTCTGTTATCGCGCTGCACTTGCTGAGCTCCATACTCACCACTTTATTCCTGAGGGTTGAAACACTTCTTCTTGTCCTGGATAATTTCTGGGGGGTCCTAAAGATCCACCAATTTCCATTGATCACATCTTGAGCTGAACCCAACTGAAGCCGTGCAAAAGTGCAGATTTTTCTCCCTTATCCTCCTTTTATAAAATAAATTAGGACCAATGTGGTCCCTCCACGCACAGGGCATATTAAAGGAAATAAATTCACAGATTCAACACCAATGAATCATTCTGGTTTCACTGGGTCTCCATTCTCTGCTGAAATGTTTTCTCTCGAGAGCAATCGCAGAGGTTTTGGAGGGAAACAGCCTCTCTCAACCTCACCAGCAATCGGAGCCTTGTTGCACTTCCAGCCCTGGCACAGGTTCCCTCTCCGAGTGGCCCCCGGTTATCCCTCAGGCCGGACGGTTCAGTGCATTATAGTCCTGGTAACAGGAGATTGGCACCATTCCTCCAGCTCTGTTTTAATAGTGACAATATAACTGCTGAAACAATATTTTGGTTCCACTGACGTATGTAAAAACGCTCTGGCCAGGGCTGCCAGGAGCTCTATTTCCCCCGTTTCCCAGCTGATAGCTCTGAGGAAGAGCTGAGATCCCAAACGAGTGCATCTCCTGCAGATTTTCTTTCATCAGGGATCATCCTTTGACAAACCCTCAAAGAGATCCCCTTGGAACATGCAAGCAGGAGCAGGGGAATTGCAGGGTCCTGTACAAATTGAATTAATAACAGCCTGATCCATGTGGGACCTCTGTCCCTGGTGATGTGTTCACGTTGCTGTGGGATATGGAGCTGCTCCAGAGGGCCTTAAACAACTTCACTCAGGTAATGGGAGAATTCAGTCAAAAGAGCATGGGATCATTGATCCTGCCTAAAGGTGGCCCAGTTTGGGTTTTGGATTCCTTTCCTTGATATTCAGGGCACTTCAGGATTTCACACTGAAATTCGAACATCTTGGGTGACATTGGCTTTAGATAAATGCTGATCCTGTACAAGGCAGAAAAAAGAGCAAGGTTTCCTCTCCTCTCCAAATGCAAATGTAAGAAATTCATCTTCCCAAAAATGTGTCCCCCAGAGTGGTGGCCAACAATGGCACCTCCACGTTGACATAACCGGTCCTGACAGCGCCCAGTAAGGGCGTAATTCAGAGCTATATTAGATAACCTACAAAAAAACTTAAACTGTGACCTTTCCTTCCTCCCTCCCCTCCTTTTTTTCCTGAGGGGGAGGCTGTAGGGCTGGATCTGGGAATTAGAAAGCAACATGGGTGGTGACCCCCTGGTGCCAAGACTGTCATGAAGAATTATCCATATGTTGTGTTCTGTGCATGTTGGGAGGTCCCAACCCTGAACACCACAACTGTTTTCCAGCCTGCACAGCTCAGCATGCCCAGGAGAACCATTTAGGAAGAAAGAAATCCTTGGAAAGCACAGCCAAAAGGGGCTGCCCGGTTGGTTTGTTTTCAAATGCAAAGCCGGCCAGGCCACGGTGCTGTGGCACTAAGGCCGGGTTTGTCACCTTCTGAAAAGTCCTCACAAACACCCTCAGCAGCTGTGCTGTGACAAAATTCATTGTTCTACCAGCTGGGAGCCACCAGCAAATGCCCTCGTGCTCTGTCACCAACTGGTAAATCCCTTTCCCAGATAACTGGCGGGCCGAGAGAAAACCGAGGGCCACGGCTAAGCTTGGGACAATTTTCCAGGTAGAAGGACGTGGAGCACTGGGAACGGGCTCCCACTGCCTGGGGGAGCAGCTGGGCTCCTCAAGCAGCCTGTGTGGACCAGGCAGCTGTTTGGGATCTCACAGAACAGACGCGAGCAGGTATCTCCCCCCCACTTTCCACCATCCATCACTGAGCTTTACTGGCGACTCGCATTTTTGTTCTCTAATTAAAGCTTCTGTCAGGTGCTTTTAAATTATAGCCCCGATTAGGGACTTTAGATCCAAATTCAGCAGGTTTTGGAACCTGCCATTTTATTTAATTACTTGCAGTAAATTATTTTGACACCCTCCATTAACAATGTCCATCACCTCGGCCTGGCGACGATGAGTGCGAGGAATTTGCCATTTGATCTGTTTTGTCTGCTGGAAGGGTGCAAAGTAGACAAAAAATTCCACCTCTGCACAAACCCAGTGGGAATTTTAGCAAGTTCCACCTCACAGATTAGAAAATATTAATAATTTCCTTCAGTCTGTTAATATTTGGTTGCTAAAACTAAGGGTGTATTTCTAATTGGTCAAACCATTGTTGCACAACCAGACGTGGAGCAGGTCACTGGTGGAAGGACAGGCTGGTCCTTCCTGGGTGTGATGATTTAACTACTCTTTTAGAAACAGGATTGCTCCCTGGGAAGCTCATTTTGGTGTTAAATATTTATCCACCTACAACTGTCAAGTTCCCATTCCATCCACCCATTCCCAGCCCTGGATGGCGCCTGCAATTCCCGGTTTGGGGACGAGCCGTTCCCTGAACATCCCGAAGGACACTGAGCGTGGATCATCCTGTGAACTTCATGCTTTGCTGTTTCACTGGGCAGAGCAATATTAAACTCCAGCGTTCCCCCTCGCTTTAACAACCTTGGGGGTGTTGATGATGGAGCTAATTAGCCATGTTCTCTAATTTATTAAAATCATAAATATTTCACTTCAAGGGTTTCTTAGGGGGGAGAGGGAAGAAGGGGGTGGGAAGGTTAAAGGGAGACAACTGCATGAAATTCTTCGGCTGATTAAATGTTCCATAAGATGCAGCAATATTTTACCTCTCTTAAGTGATTCGGTGGCACATCAGACTTGGCACCTCATTCCTGTTTGTTTTTAATTATGGCCATTATTTTATTTACCTTGGATAGCATTAGGGCCTGGTATGGTTGGCTGGAAAAGCCAAAGAGCACAGAATCATTTCGGTGTCAGGAGCTTAAATAAAGGGCAAAGGAGCGGCAAAGCCATAAAAAAGATGGAGGTAGGAAGATGTAATAGATTGCTCTGCTGTGGAAGCTCTGGGAGAATTTTTAGTACAGTATGTAGAGAGACTTATGGATTTTTGGGGAAGTAATCTGATATCCAAACCTTATCTATAACAAACAAATTTGCGTATTTGCTGCCCGAAATAGATCATCTTCACTCTTTAAAAAATTATAGTCTCAAAAAACTTCATATTTCTCAGGTAAAATTCATGTTGTGGCAATTGCGGATTTCACCAAATAAAGGGCAGCGAAGGAGCCTAAGTCCTGATACGGAAGAAAAATTATCTTCCATCCCTTGCCACAACTGCTAAAAATGTAATAGATTAATTTAGACTGTGATTGTAGTCCTTGTTTTCCTGTGGATGTTCCATGCCCGTGGTCACGAGGAATTATAGATTCTCCATGGGAAACCATAGATGTGGTGCACTCTGCCTCTGAGGAGCTGCCTGCGTTGCTGTGGTGGGTGATTTGAAGCTGTCAGGAGCAGCAAAGCGTGCCTCAGTTTCCCTGTGCACGGTGGAGTTGGATCCTTATCTTCTGGCTTGGGGTGGGAGAAAAGAGAGCATTTGGGAAAGACAAAGCTTGTGGGGCTCAGGTACTGCAGCGCCCTTTATCAGCTGCAGAAGCCTGCAGCCATTGTAAATCATAAAGGAGGAGGATGAGAGGAGGAACTGATCCTGGAATGTGAGAGGTGAGATAAAATAAACGGAAAACACCAGGGCTAAAATCCCAGCTCATTCCAGCCCAGCCCTGGCTGATGCCGGGGATGCGATTTCCCTCAGCGGCAGCAGATAAAGGGGCAGACAAAATGATGCCGAAATACCTGGGATTACCTGTCCTCCTCTTCCCCTTTCCAAATACCCCCTCCCTGCATCCCCAGCGTGGGAGATGCCAGAGATACCCGGCCCTTTGTCGGGGGGATGCCTGGGCAGATGCAATCTGTTCCTCATTGTCCCGTAATAGCTCGATTATCTGCGGGTGAAAATGCAGAGTGGTTGTGCCCAACGAACCATGAAATTGCCACTGCTCCGAGGAACCATTCATCATCAGCCCTTTCGAGACAGCGGGGCTCAGTGGGAGACGCGGGGCAGGTATTCACCCAGAGCCGGGGTGCTGGAATGCGCCGGGGAGGGTCCCGCGCTGAACTTTCCAAGGGAGAAGTGAACCCTGGCAGACGATGCACAGGAAGATCCTCCTGGGGAATCGTGAGCGCTGCAAGGCCGGGAGATAAATGCCTGCAGAGCCTGAGGAACACATTAGGAGCATTGCTGGAGGGACATGGATGAGGGGTTTTTTTTTGCTTCCTCTTCAGCAGAGAGGAAATTTGGGTAAAGCCATTAAGGTTTAATTCCTCTGGGCTCGGGCAGTGTATTTTGTGTCACACTCACGGTTAAAATGTGAGCGAGCGACTTCCAGAGCTGCACGAGGAATCTGGACCCAGACGGGCCTCCCTGGGGTGGATTCCTCTTTTAATGACCCTGGCCCCAAGCTTAGGAACTAATTTATAAGCAAAATCTAATTCCTTCTTGGAAACTGCTGCCCAAATCTCTTTGTGCCAGGAGTTCCCACAGAGCCGTGCTGAGGATGGGATCCTTCCCCACTTGCCAAGCTGTGATGACTGAGTGAGCCACCCCACTGGGTCAGGTATTCATCCCAGAATCCTCCAGCTTATCTAAAAGTTTTTTGCTATCACCGTCCGAGGAGAAGCAGAAGCTCAGCTTCGCTCTGCAGGAACAGTTCCAGGAGCTCCGACACGGGCATGGGTATGGTCTTATCAAATAAATGAATATATTTGCACCTCAAAAGATAAGAATGCTGATTTCAGCTGAATTTGGCTTAAAAGTACAAATCCATCCCAAGTCAACTGAGTTTCCCATTGCTGGTGGCAAGAGCTGGTATTTTGCCTGGTGCTTATCAGCTGAGCCAGTCCAGCAGGAGCTTGGTGAGCTGGATAAATTGGGAGAGCTGAAATTTGTGGGGGCAAAAGACTCTGCAAATAAATAGGGAGAGCGGGGTTTGTGAGCTCCTCCCTTCCTGCTCCAATCCAGGAGTTTCGAAACTTGATACAGGGAATCCTACGGGGCCTTAGAGGAAAGGAATTTACTCCCACCCATCCTGGGTTCAGCCTAACTCCTCATTTTTTTTGTTATTTGAGCCTACAGCCTGGAAAAGTGTCTGCAGATTTTCTGCCCAGAGACTCATCCCACCCTAACCCTGTGCTCCTCTGTCCCTCTGGCAGAAAGGCCACCTGTGACAGAGGGGCTCCCACAGCTCCCACCCCAGAGCATCCCTGCACTGCCCCACACGTGGGGGCAAAAACATCTGCCCTTGGCAGGAATTTCCACCTGGATTTATAAATACCACGGACTCAGGGATCCTGTGCAAAGGGCCTTTCTGCTCAGAAATCACTCAAAATTTCCAGGAATTCAGTTCAATAGGTTTTCTCCACTCCACATTAGTTACTGAAATGAAGTCCCCAGGGTTGGAGATGGCTTTTCCTTTGTGGGGAATTGTGAATTGCTGGGACACTGCTTTGAGTCCTGCTATTTATCCAAAGCACTGGGATGTGTTGTCCCATTAAATGAGCGGTCACTGCCAGATCTCTGGCTGGATTCTAACAGCGCCTTCTGATGAGTGTTTTATTAACTGGAGAAACGATGAGGTTTTATGGCAATTCCAAATCTTGCGACGGTTTGTTGAATAAATCAGATTTTACAAGACTTGGCGCCCATTTATCCAGTCTTCATCATCCGAATTGTCGTGGGGTGGATTTTACCCAGGGAGAAGTGTGAGATAAATGCCTTAATTTCTCTTTAGCTTTTCAGTCCATGGTGTTACATTTGTGCTGGAGCCTGCTGCTGTGTGATGAGGAAGTGCTGTGGCCTCTGAATACAAGAACACTGTCCTCTGTTGATCAGAAAGGAAACAACTGCTGCTCGTACAGCAGAAAGCACTGGCAAAAAAATTCCCACTGAGAAAATCAACCTGGTTCTCATAATTCCCTTCCATGGCTACTCACAGCCTGGGATACCTTTGGAAATCTTTGGGATTTGGGGGCTCTTAGATCATTCATAAATCACATATCGCACCTGCTTGTGTGTTTTGGCCAAAAAAGTGATACATGGGACTGATCCAGAGCTCTCCAGTTGTTCGTTGTTCATAGTTCAGACTTTAGTGGGCAGAAAAAGAAATGTCCCGCTCCCTAAAAATGATGCTGGAAAGAGAAGTGAAAATGGAGGTGAAATGAGTCAAAAGGAGTGAATAAAGCGGATTTTGAAAAACAGAGATAGATGACACAGGGCCTGGCCACAGTCTGCATTAAACACGGCATCTCTCGGCTCTCCCCTCTGTGCAACCCCCCCACTCCAACAGCTCCCTCTCCCCTTGACGAGGGAAAACCCGAACGCAGATGAGCTTTCTGCGAACAGAGGCGTGAGCAGCTGAGCCGAGAGCGGGGTGCGATCCCCACGAGCTGCCCTGGGAAGCACCGCGGCTCCGGGAGGAGCAGGAGGAAGCCCCGGCCGCTCACGCCGGCAGGGATGCTCGGATGAGGGGAGGCTCCTTCAGCGTCATCCTCAAAACAGCAGCAGCCAGGACAAGGACAGCGCTGCGAGACGCTCTCTAATTAGCGGCAGTTAATTAGCAGTATAAACCTGACATGCACCCTCGGGCTCAGCACGGGCAGGATAATGTTGCTTTAAACAGGACAATGTTTAACTCTTCAGCAAATTGTCGTGTCCACGCCGGAGGGGATCGCTGCTGGGCTGCTGCCCTGTGGCCATTCCGGCTGATTCCTGTCGCGTTTTCCAGAGAGCCATTCCGGCTGATTCCTGTCCGTTTTTCCAGGGCCATCCCGGCTGATTCCTGTCCCTTTTTTCCAGCCCGCTGCCGATGACGCTCCGGCACAGGCTGGGCGCCCCGCAGGAGCAGCGCACGGCTGCTGCCTGGAGCCAGGAGAGGAATCCGGCTGGATCCCAGCTCCTCATCCCTGCGGGAGCAGGAGGAGAGGTGTGTGTGCACCGGGATGATGAACTCGCGGCGGGGGACAGGGCAGAGAAACACACGATCCTTTCTGCCTTCTCCAAATTTCAGCTGCAGGCACGCAAGGGGCTACACCTATTTACATTAACCACAGGGGCGTCCTCTCGGGGTGTTTCTCACCGCTCACTCGCAGGGATGTTGTTGTCAGAACTGCGGTGCAGCTGAATTATTGCCTAAATCCTCAAAAAGAGGAGGCAAACTGAGATTTTAAAGGAAACGCCAACTTTCGGGGTGTTTTCCTTCATCACCTGATGTTACGGCATCACATTTTGTTCTGCAAACATAAAAGAGAGGCGTAGAGCTGAAAAATAAAATCAAATAAAAGCTGGGATTCTCGTCACAGCCAAGAGCTGCAGCTTTAGGGCAGGGACCATATGGTGCAGGACTCATTAATTAAATCATGCCAGTTGACCACACAGCACCTCTGAGGGTCAGCAGCTCCAGGGTTCAGAGACCTTTGCGCCTCAGGATTTTGGGGTTGCACAGGCTGAGCCTTGCAAAGTTCAGCTTTCAGGCACTACCAGGCATGAACACGCTGAGCTTGTGTTTTTAACTTCATTTTCACATCCCTGAATATGACTAAACACCCCTAGAAGTGTCCAAGGCCACGTTGGATGGGGCTTGGAGCAACCTGGGGTAGTGGAAGGTGTCCCTGCCCACGGCAGGGAATGAGATGAGCTTTAAGGTCGCTTCCAGACCAACCCATTCCATGATTTTGTGACCACTCACAATTTCCTTGGCTATTTTCCTCACCATTTTAGGCTCAGGCTGAACTTGTCACAGCTCTTCCCACATGTTTTACCTGGATGTGACAAGCAAGGCAATGACACCATCACTCAGTGCTCTCCAGTCAGATCTTGCTCTAAATTAGTCACTTGAAAGCAACGGCCGAGCGCTCAGCTGGCAAGAAACTCTGGGACAAAAATTTTCCATGTGCTATTTTTACTATGAAATGGGTCCGACAGCAAAGACTGGGACAGGCTTTTGCAGCAAAGAAGGAGGTACAGATGCCAACTGTCCCTATTTAGGAAGGATAGTTTCTAATTTTTTTTTTTTTTTAAGCAAAATATCTCTTATTTTTCCATTCTGTCCTTCTTTGAAAGCTCTCACGGTCCAAAATATGTCGACGGACTTTAAAGGTGTGTCGCTATTCCGCTCTCCTAAAAGTGCCTTTTTATGGCTTCTAAGATGCCATGGAAAGCCTGGAAGAGGGCAAAAAAAAGGGGTTTGCTTTCTAGCACAGGAATTACAAGTAAAACAGGGATGTCACTGAGTTGTGAGTGGATCTTGCCACGATGCTGCACAAACCACCCAGAAATCTCCGGCTCCGAGTCCTTAAATCAGCTGGCCATTAAACAAATTGAAGCCAAGCGACACAGACAGGCACAAAATTCCCAACAAATCCATGAAAACTGAAAGAGTGTCGAGGTCAGAGAGCCTTCATGGCTCCATGTGAGACCAGCCAAGCTTCTCCACACAGACATTGGAGCAAATTTCCCATGAAGGCTCGGGCGTGAAGAGAAACCACTTCAATTTCTCTTTGGGTTCCATTTTCCTGCGTCAGCTCTGGGATCTCTGTCTCCCTGACCCCAAAGCACGGGAGAATCTTTCCACCTCCTCCTACCAGGAAAGGAAATTACTCTTTTACCAGCTAAAAGCAACTTTTCCAGTTTGCTGGAAACGCTGTTTTGGGTGTCCACCCACTGCAATGTGAAATCTGAGCTGTTTTGACTGGACACTGAGTCCCCAGGGCTCGTGTTCTGATGAAGTGCAATCGCTGAGGGGAAAAAAACATTCCTGATGCAAACACTCTCGCTGGTGACTGTGAAATTCCTCGTCCGTGGAAATCCCATGGCTGCTGGAAATGTGCAGCTCCCACAGGATTCGCTGCCAAGAAAGTCCTTTTTAAGGAATGATGGTGGAAAACAAAAGTGAGGCTGGAGCAGATTTATCTCCAACGTCAAAGGAACGGTCCCGTCCAACTTGGGGTGGATTTGCCTGGTGCTGCTCCATCCATGGCTGCTCTGAGCCAAACTGGGAACAGTGAGAGGAACAGGAATTCAGGAATGCATCTCTGTTAGTGACGTGTAAAAATGAGTTAGAGACTGGAGCTCCAATGATCCGGGGGGAAAGGGAACGGGAAGGAGAAGGGGAAGGGGAAGCGCGGGAAGGGAGAAGGGGAAGGGGAAGGGGGAGGGGGAGGGGGAGGGGGAGGGAAAGGGGAAGGGGAAGGGGAAGGGGAAGGGAAAGGGAAAGGGAAAGGGAAAGGGAAAGGGAAAGGGAAAGGGAAAGGGATTTTTGCAATTCTCTGTAGGAATTTCTGTCAGCAGCCCTGCCTCCCCTGGGGTCCCAGCTCAGTTCCCATCAGCAGTTCTGCCAGCTGGAAGGATGAAGCCCCACTTCCAAGGGGTGTCTGTGGATCCAGACTGACCCCATCAACCCCAGAAATGGCTGGAAAGCCAAGGCAGGCTGAGTGCAGACAACATCCACGTTCCTGTCCATGGCATCCCTGCCTGCTCAGCACTGGGGAACCTCCTGAAATCCTCATTTCCTCGTTTCCTCCATGCAGACTGGGAGAAATCCTTTCCTTCTCCTCAACAGCAGCATAAAGAAGAAGCAAATAAAAAACTTGTGCTTATTCTTAGGAGCCAAGGCAGCTCCAGCTCCTCTGGCACCACAGAATCCCACGGGAGAGCAAAGCCTGTGAATCTTGCACAGTAATTTTAAGGAACTGTGCCATGGGATAGACCAAAATATGAGGCAGCCCTATCGATTTCCACAGACATTTCTACCCCAAATGACTGCGGGACTGAAAGTCCCCTGGGAATGCATCCCAATATTGCTTTTAATGGCACTCCCTCGGGCTGGGAACTGCGGTGGGGATTTCTCACTGCAACTCCAAGTCATGGGGAGCTGCTGCCCAGTAGTGCTGGGATAAATCTCGGGAATCATTCCCTGATTTATTCGTTGTTTTTTTTCATTTCATGACAACAGGTCACCCCACAGGGCTGGCTGGAAGTTGCAAAATTCCCATAAATCATGCAAACATTTTGTTTCTTCTGTCTCTTCCTCCCTGTCCTTTTTCTCTGCATTCCTCTACGATAAACACAGCCAAATGGATTTTTTTTTTCTTAATCTGCAGGGAAAAATGACCACTTTCGCTTGCAGGCTGAGAACTCTCGCCAGCTTTCAGCTGGAATGGATTTCCACCACTTTCCTTAACCCCCAAGCAAGAACTCTTCCCTTTCCTCAGCGACCTTCTAAGAATAATAATAAAAAAATCAGAATCCAAACAGGCATTTAAATTAATTTGCATAACACACTTAAAAATCAATATTTGCCAAAATAAAGATTGTTTTCCATGGCAAAAAGCAGGGAGATTGCAGAGCTGATAGGATGCAAACACTGAAAGAGTCATCCCAGAGCTTCTCGGGTTTAAAATCCAGTATTTATTCCTGCTGCTGTCCCAGACACTCTTGCAAAAGCTGCAATTTGAGTCAAATATTTCCATACATTACAGCAGGTCTCCTGTGACCCTCGGGCTTGGGACCAGTTGGATTTTCATTCAGACTGGTGAGTTCACAGCTCTCTGGATAGTTCTGAATGCACAAGCAGGGAATCGCTGCCAAACTCGCTGCACTCCAAGGGGCTCCTGGGTTATCGTTCTGCTGGAGGTGGGAGGCAGGAAAAAACACTTTTTGCCTTCCCCCAGCCCGGAGGCCAGGCAAGGGGAGAGCTGCAGCCCTGGAAAAATGGGAAGGGACAAAAAATGCAGCCCTGGAAAAACGGGAAGGGACGAAAATACAGGCGGCTGCTGGAATTTTCACAGGGCTCTCGTTGCAGCTGGTCACCCTGCTGATGGCAACGGGAACAGCTTTGGCACCACTGAGGATCCCAGGAAATCCTCCCTCTGGCAGTTGCATGGGATCTATTTGATCCCTTTTGGAGATGTGGAATATTTATAGCAGCAGGTCTGGAGAGGAGAAGGGCACAGCCATAAACAGCAATAAAGTCCCGAGCAAACCGTGCTTTACAGAGCTTTTTGCTGGGAAAGCTCCACAAACATCACGTCTCCCGGCATTTGTGAGATCCATTTTATGATTCAGCAAGATGAGATGAAAAAAGAACTGAAGACTCACCCCAAAGCTGCAGCAAGTCAGTGGCAGGAATGGAAAGAAAATCCCCAGGACCTGATTCCAGGCCCCTCCTCTCCCCATCAGCCTGCGTGTTTTTTCATTACACAAAATGTTTGGTTAAGTCTTCTGAATCTGCCTGCCAGTTAAATCCTAGGAAATCTATGGTTTTCATATTTGATGGAGTGAAATGCACCGAGGGATAATCAAAGCTTTATGTCCCAGCCTTAGAGAAAAGCGTTTCACAATGCTCAAAAAACCTTATTACTTTCCTAAGCAGGGGAATGCCTAAGGACACACATCTGCTGATTCCCTTCCTCCAGCTCAAAGCGCGGATGGAAGGGCAGGGAGAAGGATCCAGAGGTGGGGACACAGCCAGGGGGGCTTCCAGCACTATTAACTGCATGATACACATCTAAACTAACCACAGATTCTCAAAACAATCTCCTTTTTGTCAGAAGCTGATGCCAAAGTCCCTGTGACAGCATCAGCACCTGGCACTAAAGATCCCTGTGCACAGGTGGATGGAAGATCCTCGAGTTTATTGTGGAATCAGAGTGAGGAAAATACCAAATTCAGGGAGAATCAAGGGCCACTCGCTGCTGTGGGAAGGAAGAAGTGGAAAAATGTTTCCGTCTACCTAAACCCATCCCATTCCTTTTAGGAATAGCAGTGATACCTATAAGAGACTGAACTCACCGCTATCAGAACATTAATCTCAGAAAAAAGGAAGCTGAAGGTTTTCAAATTGCCTTTCAATGCCCAGTACTTTTTTTTTTATTTATTAATATTAATCTGATATCCTTAGGAGCAGATACTGGGATGAAAAAATATTATGAAAATATTTCCAGTGACAGGAAAGGACATAAAATAAAGCACAAGTTTCCCATCCTTTGCAGTTTGTACCCAGTAAGGATCGGGAGCATTGCCTAAATAACCCTCCAAGGGGCTTCTCCCATGTTGACAACAACAGGGAAGGAAAAGGGTTTTACAGAGCCCATGAATTAATCCTAATTCTGTGTTCAAGTTCTAACAAATCCATCACTTGCAGTAAGAGCTGTACTTTTAATGCACATTTGTGATGTTGTCCCTCCATGGCCTGTGCTGGGGTCGGTGCCATTCCTGGGGATGGATAAAGGCTTGTCCATCATGGACATGCTCCCCTACGGCTGAGAGGAGTCGTGGTTCCTTTCTGCTCTTCAAGACTGCACGGTTTGGCCAAAAAACAGTGACAGGGTTCCTGCATCCTGCTGTGGGCTTCACCTCAAAGAACCTTTGGCCTCTCCCCATTGTCATCTTCCCATTGTCCTCTTCTTGTCCTCTTCTCACACATTCAACTTACCAAAAACACCCCAAATAAATAAATTGGAAATAAACCCTCACCTTTCCTTGCTGGAATGAACAAAAGATTAAAACTCAGCTGTTCAAGGTGTTATTTTTCTTTTCTTGTTAAACACTGCTGTTTATCCAAGTGACATTTCTATTGCCCACACACTAACTTGGCCATCAGAATTTCGGACAGTGCTTGGTGACCAAATGCTGTCCCAAACCACCCCTTTGGCCGTTCCCTTGGATGGTCCGTGGGGTTTCTGAGATGAGAAACTCCGTTTATTACTGTGCAATAGGTAAAGAGAAAGTGATTTTCTTTGTGCATCTCGGATATCGGTGAGCCTGCAACAGCTGTAAAACCCCCTCCCCTTGGGTTTCCCTTTATTAGGGCAATGATTCCTTGGATTCCCCTCTAAAAAGCCCTTTCACACCAAGGCTGCTTCTCCTGCTCCGAAGCCTGTGCCAACTCTTAATGCAGCAAAGGCAGGGAGGGGGGGAATTTTAATAAAGTTCCTTAAATCTCAGGAAATGGAGCTTTGCCTCCTTAAGTTCCTTTTAAGAGTGAAATCTTCACCGTGGCCGGCCCAAAGCGTGCTGAGGTTTCCACGCGGCTCCTCTGGATATTCGGATTCCTTGATAATGCCTCCCTTCCCCCAGAGAATTCCCAAAACTGCTGAGCCCTCAGCCAGCTCGGGTCTGCTCCTGAATCGATATTTGGGGTGCGTTTGCAGCAATTCCACGGCTTTGTCAGCCCCATTCCAGGGAATGCCAACCTGCCCCCGGGGCTGGGTCGGGCTCTGGTCACCGATGCCCTCAAGTCTCAAATTCCTCCCGCTGAACTTAACCCCAGCTTTGAAAAGCAGGAACAGGAAGATAAGAAAGGAAGCAAATCCCATATAACTGCCCTTAAAGAGAGTAGGGGCTGAAAAAGTTTCTCTTTTTTTTGCTTTTGCCTCTCTTTTTCTCCATTTTTTTTTTTATAACTCCTGCCATTTGTTCTCTTGTAAAAACAGAGGCTTGAAGCTTTCAAGCCTCCCAGCCGCTCCAGTGGGAATTCCACCGCTTGAGGAAAAAGTTCAAGGATTGCTCCCACAGTATTTAGGAACAGAGAAAATGGTAAAAGATGATTATTTGTGTTAGCACCTAAGAAATAAGAATTATTCAGCAGCGTTTTCAGGTCTTCCTGCTTTCAGAAACACCATATAATATTATAAAAACATTTAAAAATATGTATTATAATAATCTGTCATATAATATGATAAAAACAAAATATCACATAATCACTGTGAAGTTTCCCTCCTTTAGGGTTTCCCAGCACTGCAGGAAAGAAGCACTCACTGGTTTGTTTATGCTCTGTAAAATATTCCTGAGGGGTTTTCTCCATTAAAAGGTGAAATTTCATGGACTTGCAGATAAAAATGTCTCGTTCCTGTGTCATCCTTTTGTGGAGCTGTGGCAGTGAGGGGATTCCTGAAGGGTTAAATCGTGATCAGGTTTGGTGAAAAGAGGAACGTTTCCTCCTCAGCCTTCCTTACTCCCAAGGAAAAAAACCTTGGAGCTGGTTTCTGACGTGGAGAACCAAACACCTGATGGCAGCACATGGAAAGATTGTTCAGGGCATTTGCAACAGCTCCACACTCCACGTCATTGAAATGGCTGGAGAGATTGGGGTTTTTCTTTTTAAAAGAAAACAATTGGATACCTTGAGTCAGCAAACAGCTGCTGGGGTCTTGTGATGCTTGTTTGTAATTCTTTATTTTCTGATCCTTTTACATTAAAACCCAAGGCACCTCCTATTTAGGATTCCATTCAGGGAGGAGAACTCACCCTGCCCTTGGTGGGTCCTGAATGATGCCTTGAGAAAAAGGAGAGATGAGCAGGAAAGGATTCAAAAACAACCCGGAGCAGCAAAGGTGCAGGATCTCATCTGAAGTAGATCAAAACCACTTGCAGACATCCAGTTCGTGCTGTTGGTTCATTGTGTGAAGTTTGACTCTGGAATCCGGACAGTTTTATCATTTATCCTGTTGGTTTAGGCAATGTGGCAAAGGAGCTGCTGCTTGGGGAGCTCATTTATTAATAAATATTTGCATTTTTAAATCAAAAGGCTTTATAGGGTGGTTTTGGCCGATGCCAACCCACCAATACGGCAGAGGGGAGGCTTTCAGCACTGAGCTGTTTGTTCTTAGAGGGCAAAAATATCTTTTCCTACCAAGCAGAGCCTGTCACTTCTTCCTTCTCACTCAGAGCCCTCTGCAGCTCCACATCCCAGTTCTCTGCTGTCCTTAAACCTGTAATGCAAAGGTTCGAGGGCATCTGGGCTGTACTTCAGATTTCCTCACAAGGTAGGTGAGAAAAATGAGGATTTGGGTGGATTCACATTCACCAAAGGGCTCCAGATTCACTGGGCAGGTTAAAATCACTGTCCTGGAGTGGAGCACCCAAAGTTCAGACCTCCCTTGAAGGCCAAGTTCTCCAAACCTTCCTCAATTCTGTTATCATGATCCATTTTGGATTCACATCTCCATAGTTTTCTCAAAGCGTGGTGCCCACAAACCACCACAGCTGGCGGGTAAGGGAGAAAAAATAACTTTATGTGCATCACATCTGTTTGTTTCTCTAGGGTGAGCTTTATTTTCGTGGACTCTGCTGGTCTTTACCGAAAGCACTCCTGTGAAACAACTGGCTGGTGATGGCTCTGTGATTGTATCCCTCTAATCCAGCTCCCCCTGGGACTCAAGTGGGAGCAGAATTGAGTCCTTATGAAGCACGACAGGCTTGAAAAGTTCATTCCCATTTTAGAGATTTCTAATCCCAGAGAGTCCTTAGATGGAAGGTTTTCCACAGGCTGCGGAGGCCTTGAAATCAAGATGGGAGTGGGGCATTTTGCTGGAAGCCGAGGGACAAATGTCAGTGCCAGGGGGATTACAGAGCTGAAAAATATTTTCTTCATGGTGGATTTTGGAAACAAACAAGGGAAAAGCCACAGGAACCCTCGTGCACAGACAAACTCAGTGGCTGCAGCTTGCTGAGACTGAATTTTGCTGCTGAAGAGGCAGAACTTTGTTGTCAGAGCCGTGTGAGCCCAATCAAGCTCGCTGCCATGTGGGTGGATCACCGAGGCCAGGTCAAGCCGGGATACAGGGAGATGAGAAAGGGAAAGAAGCACAGAGCTGACATGAAGGATGGGGACAAGCCTTAGAAATGCATGTGGCAGAAGATTAAACTGTCCCCAGAGCTCTGGAAGCACCGTGGGACACAACATCTGGCCACCAGCTGCTGCTCCAGAAGAGCCAGCCACCTCTGTGCTGCACCCACGGGTGTCCCAGGTATGGATACCCCAGCAGGAATGCACACACGGGTGGATTCTGGTTGGATTGGGAGTCCCAGGAAGAGACGAAATAAACCCAGCTCAGCCCAGAAGGGAGATGGGGGACTGAGCACAGGAGAGCTGCTCTGGAACACGAGCAGAGGGTTTCTAGGCGGGCTCAGGAGCAGCAGCAGTGGCTCTGAGCCAGCTCCCATCAGCAGCACACAATTTGTCTCCGAGCGCAGTTGTGCCTCCCCAGGCCCTTAAATAGCTCAGCCGTGGCGGGCATCCATCAGCAGCCCGGCCCGGAGCGTTCCCAGAGGGAGGAACCGCCGGGGCTCCGCACCCTGCCAGACCTTCGGGGAGACAAATGAGTCCTCCCCCGGGGGCAAAGGCAGGAGAGTGATGGGCTGAGCGGGGGCTCGGGGTGAAGCAGGAGCCACGGGTGATCCTCACTGTCCCCGTGAGAATCGATGGCCCCGGTGGAGCCAGAGCAGCCCTGGGGATGTTTTGTCTCCCATGCCGAAGTCACGTTTTAGCAAAGAACTTCTTAATGTGAGAGTAAATATTTTTTATATCACAAAACCTGCAGCTTTCTAAACCTCAGAAAATATCTGGGTTAGGCTTTATTCTTCTTTAGTCTAGAAATCTTTTAGCATTTTTTTTTCTACATGTGTGGGGAGATGATGGCAGGAAAAACTGTGTTATAATATGGAATATTTAATGCAGAAGTATCCTACAGGATCCAAGGGAAAATCCTTTTCTCACCCTGGACCTTAAAATGAAGGTACTGAGTGACCTGGTACACGTGGGTGGTGCTGAGCCCCTCTGCCAAGTGGTTGAGGAATCCCCACAGATATCACAAAATCCCAGCTCTGCACATAATATTATCAGGAAAATCACAATTTGTATATTCCTACTGCTTAAGAACAATCCTTATGGGGGATTCCCTCAAGGAATTTAAAAAGAAACTAAAGTCTGTACAGTCACTCGACATGAATCCTAGAAAACATCCAGGAAGAGCAATGTTCGAAAAAAAAAACAATTGACGTAGTCAGAGGTTTTGGGATTTTAAGCTGAACATATTTTCTTTATCTATGCCCTAAACAACAGCAGCAGCTAATAATTTAACCAAGGTCATCCTGCCAAAACTTGTACGGCTTTCATCTCATAAATTAAATTGATCAAAATACTCGTTCTCAAACCTTAATGAGTAGCCCAAAAAGCACCAATTTGAAGGTGGAAATAAAAAAAAAAAAAAAAAGAAAATGCAGCAGAAACATTTATAAATAATCACCCATCTGAATACTTTCCATGAGCTCCAAACTCCTGGACAGTCACGCCCCTCAGGATGATGTTTTAGCACATTAACACAATTTCCAGCACTGGCTTGCACCAGACTGTGTTGGACCAACGCATCCTAGGATATGGAATATCCTGAGTTGGGAGGGAGCCACATGGATCACCAAATCCAACAGGGATCACAAAATCCAACATGCATCACCAAATCCAACATGGATCACCAAATCCAACATGGATCACCGAATCCAACACGGATCACCAAATCCAACAGGGATCACCAAATCCAGCATGCATCACCGAATCCAACAGGGATCACCAAATCCAACACGGATCACCAAATCCAACGTGGATCACCAAATCCAGCATGGAACATCCAGTCCAAACCTAGTTAAGGACAGTTGACTAACAGGATACCAAACTACACAAAGCTTTCTTTCAGCCTGAAAGGGAAAAAGAAATATGATTATCTTTCTCCTTTTTCAAATTTTTTTTAGCAATTATTCCTTGTTTCCAAATTCCCGTCTATTTCCTGGTTCCAGCCCAGACGTGCCATGGGAAAGGCAGTTCTCACGGCGTTTGCACAAACAGGAAGCATGCGAATTTTCAAAAGAGACCCTATTTTTATGAGAGCTCCCGCTGAGTTTTGCTGACTCAAGAGACCTTGGCCTGGATTTAAACAAGAAGCTTTGGAGGAACCGAAGTAATCCTTGTGTCTCCAGGCTCCTTATCTGCCGTTCATTTTCCAAAACAGAGCCAAGGGCCCGACTCAAAACCCTCTGCCCACAGCATGGACTCACTTAGAGCCTGGTACAGAGCCTGCAGGACAGGGAGGCTCTAGGACTTGGAGCAGTTGTGAAGAATCCCATTTTACTGCTGCCAAATATTTAGGGAATCCCTGTTTCTTTCCACTCCTGGGAAGGGGATCTGGCCAGATGTCACGCCGAGCTGTCAGAAAGCATCACCTTCCTCCCTGCTGATGCTGCCCAGACCCCGGGATGTCAAGAGCCATCAGTCCTGAAGGGGATGTTTATTTCTGTTGATGCTGAGGCGGAGATTTGTATCCTCCTGGCATCCTCTTGGAGCGGCACCATTCCCTCCAATCCCCCTCCAGCTCGGCTGGGTTGGCTCAGCCTTTCTGAGGGATGGATTTTGATGCTCTCCCTGCTGGCAGGTGCCATTCACACCCATGGAAATGAGTCTGATCCCATCAAAACCGGTCCAAGCCTCATTCTGGGGCCTGAAGATGGTGGTTTTTATTCCCAGATGGAAATTGAGGCTTTCAGGCAGGCTGGAAGGGGCGGCTGCTCTGGGAAACAACAGGCTTTTTGAAGAATAAGGTGAAAGGACCTTTTCTGTGGCTGAAATGCTTGATGCTAATTTTAACAAGGCTTCCAACCCCTTGAAAATTGCTACTCTGAAAAAATAAACAGGGCCCATATTCAGCCACTGAACTGGCACCCAGGCTTTGCTGGGCCACCACTGGGAATGCCTAACAGTAGCCAGCCTTATTCCTGCCTGCAGAAATGAGGGGAGAGAGAGGGAGAAGGGGAGAAAGAAAGGGAGAGAGGGCTACTCCGGGCTAATTGGCCCGTGGTTGGATGGGGCTGCTGACTTTGGGCTGGTTTTAAGTTACATGTGAGCAAGTGAAATGGAATATAAATAATAGCAGGGGGAGAGCTCCAGTGGAAAAGCCAGCCAGTGTCTGCCTGCTCTGGCATTCATCAAGTCCTGCTGTGGTTTGTGTCACTCGAGGCAGGGAGCTGCCCTTGGAGAGAGCCCACCAGTGCTCCAGGGATCTGCTGGGGAGGGATCTGCCACCCCCAGCTTGGGAAAAGCCCCAGACAAGGGGGTCCCTTGATTTAGAAGCTCTCAGTGAGCTGCTGTCTATGGAGCTCTAGATCCTGCCCTGGCAGAGCCCAGCATTGCTGTCAGTCCCCAGGGATGAAATGGCCCATGGATGCAGCTTGGGATTTGTGTGGGGAAGGGGCAGCTTTGCTTCCAGCATTCCTTTCAGAAAGGCTGCAGCAGAGCCAGAAAAAGAGATCTTCACACGCTCTGCTTTTCCCAGAGATCCTCAAGCACAGAGCAGTTTTAAGTGTGAATGTCAAGCCCTGCTACACCTGCTGCAGGTACAGGCAACACCTCAGCTGATGGGGATTCACATAGTCCCCCAGACCTACTCCCTTTAATAAATAGTTCTCTCCTGTCATTTCAGTCCATGTCTTCTCTTTTGCCACCCATGATTCAGTTTTTTCTTTTCTTTTTTCATTTTTTTTCAATAATTTCAGTTTTCAAGCACAGGCAACCTGCAGTACGTATTTGGAAATTAAAAATTTTATCATTCCTCCTACAAACACAATTATGGCCCTTGGAGGGGTGAGTCCCCTACATCCTACATTTCATACATAACCACAGTTCCATCTCCTATTTCCTCCTTGGCTTTGTTGTCAAGGTATTTTTCCCCTGTAATCTTCTTAGTTTGGTTTGTTAGGTTTTTTTTTCTCTCTGCTACATTTCCTCTTCGTTCCTCCATCGCTTCCTGCCTGTATTCTCCCTTCCATCCTTCTCATTATCTCTGCTGACAGGAGATTTCCCCTCATCTCTGACAAGTCACACTTTCAAAGCTGGTAGATAAGTGGAGGTGGGTTGATTTTTTTGTCTTTACACAGAAGAGATGCTGAAATCCCTTTATTTATTAACTACTATATATTTATAACTGAGATCCCTGAAAAAATCTGCTTTACTGGTTGTCTCCATGGGTGCATCAAGTTCTCCTGTTCCAGGACTTTCTAAAGCTGTAAGGGAATCAGGAATCCAGAAAACTCTGGCTTTATTTTCTCGGCAAATCTGAAGAATAAATATGAACCCAGCAAAGGATTTGGAGAGGAAACACCCCAAAACCAGGGCAATCCTTTGAGCAATCATGATTTTTCCCCATATATTTGTTCCCCACCTGCCTGTTCCTCCATATCCTTGTTTTCTGACTTGAGTGCTGGGAGAACATTAAACCTCACTCTGAATAAAATCCTAAAGGGCAAATCAAAGGAAAAAAAAGCTTTACCACAGAGGATGACTGCAAACACAATTTGGTTTAAGGTCTTACTAGCAGGGAATGTGCTTTTTTTGTTAGTAACACTTCAGTCATTCCACAACGGCCACGGCACCAGGAGAAGACAAAAAAGAAATCTTTATGGAATTGTTGAGACAATAGTTATTTGTCATAAATAAACTCTGAGCCTGGCTGGTCCCAGGCCGAACATTGGAAGTTTGTCCTGGCAGACGTGGTGTTACATCACAAACAGGATTGTGTCATGTTGGAAGCTGCCAGCCCGGAAGTCTGAGACAGCATCTTGGAGTCGTGGGAAGCAGGGGACAACCGACCCTGCCACCAGCAATGACCCAGAGCATTCCCAGTGCTGAGAGGTGCTGCCAGCCTGCAGGTGATGGGTGGAAAAGAGAGGGAAGCAAAGAGCAGGTGGAATCCTGGAAGAGCACAGCTCCAAGCGTGATTACACCACCAGAATCAATTGGGAAGGTGTTTGAGCTCCTGATGTGAGATAGGAGATCTCCAAGTGGAGAAATCACCAGAGTTCACCAGGGAAAGGGGACAAATGCAGTGGTGGGACAGGTGAATATGACAGGGGGTGAGGCACGGGATGCCCAGAGAAGCTGTGGCTGCCCCTGGATCCCTGGAAGTGTCCCAGGCCAGGCTGGACAGGGCTTGGAGCAACCTGGGATAGTGGAAGGTGTCCCTGCCCACAGCAGGGGGTGGCACTGGATTATCTTTAAGATCCCTTCCCACCCAAACCATCCTGTGATTCCCTGAAATTACACATTTTCACTCTTTTTTCTCAATTCCTTCACTGTTGCTGTGTGTTGGGTCACGGAAACCTGCAAAGTTCTCTGTGCTGGATGACACTCCATGTCTTGACCTTGAGTCCAGCAAAGCAGCTGAGGAAACCTCAACCTGACTTCAAACTTTTGCCTTTTTTTAACACAAAACCACAAAATCCTTAGGTCATCAAGTCCAACCCTTAACTCAGCACTACCAAGGCCACCACTAACCCATGTCCCCAAGTGCCACATCCACACGGCTTTTAAATCCCTCCACCACTGCCCTGGGCAGCTGTGCCAAGATGTGAGTTCTTTTTGTGAGCCATAATGTTTCAGAAACCCCTGTGGATCAGCCCAGGAAAAGAGAGGGCTCAGTGCTGGAAAATGCCCACAGGACAGGCTGGATTTCAAGGAAAAAGCCCAAATGACCACCCAGGTCAGTGTTTCCACACGTGGGCACAGTTCTGTGTGTGAGCAGGCCTGTGCTGAGAGCACGCTCCAGTGCACCTAAACCTCACACCTAAAAAGCCCAGACTACAAAAAAGATAAAAAGAAAAAGAGGAGGAAAAGAATAAAAAGAAATATTTGGGCAACTGGAAGGAATTATTCTGTCTACCATAGCCTGGGCTCTATCCATAAATCATCCATAATTTTTTAGATGTCTAGGACAATGTTACCATTTGATGAAATAAAACACCGAACCTTTGTGCCATCATCTTTTATCTAAAGAGTCCTGCACACTTGGTCATGTTCCCGAGCCACATTTGTTCTGCAGATATTTAGACCAAACCTGACATTTTATAGACTTCCTCCTGCTCGTGCATGTGTTGGAGACAGTTGTTTGGATTAGCACGATCAAAAAATTTAACACAGCCTTTCAAGATCCCATTTTCATCTGGTTTTGCACAACACAGAAGAAAGCACGATGCCAAAAATATGTTTTTTGGAAAACACATCCACTTCGTTGTGACTGTTTGTAGCTGGTGAAATCCTGGGATGCCCTGATTACCATGACCTGTGTGCTTTCATACAAGGCTGAGATATAAAAGCTCTGTACACAAACGAAAACCGTTAACTTTCATACCACATGTGTTGTACTTATGCCAGTGGGAAATGACAGAGAATGTACAAGGTCATGGTTTACTAAAAATATAAAAGTTTAACATGTGGTGTTAATAGAACACACAACAGGGGTCACTGGTACAATGGAAAATAATTCATTTCCAATGTCAGGCCAAGTAATTCACTAGGAAAGAACATTTGAAAATGTGTTACTTATATCTTTCTCTTTCTGTTCTTGAGGACGAGTTTCAGGGGGAAAAAAAAAAGGCAAAATTACTGCTAATACCAATGCATAAATAATAACCATGATTCAGAGTTCAAGTGTGTAGAATAAACCAGGCCCATCAGCCCTACAGGAGCCGGCAAAAGTCTTCTCCCTCCCTCATGTTTGACTGGAATGAGCACTAAACCCCACCAGGATGGTTTTAAACCTTGATCAATATCTCTGCAGATATTGGGGTGCCTCAGCCCCAAACCAGGTTCTACAAAACTCTTGCCCAAACTCTGCCTAATCCAGGCAAAGCATCAAGCACAGGAGTGGCTGCCTGGGGAGGTGGTGGGGTCACCACCCCTGGAGGTGTTGAAGAAACCACTGGATGTGGCTCTGGATGTGCTCTGGTTCAGCTGACGAGGTGGTGATCAGTCAAAGGTTGGACTTGATGATCTCAGAGCTCTTTTGCAACCCCAGCGATTCCACGATTCTGTCAGCCCAGCAGGAGCCTGTGTGCCCAGCGTTACGTGCCACGAGTGCAGGGATTTGTCTGCACGAACCCAGCACTGAAACCCCACCAGAAATCCCAAAGCTGGTCTCACCCTCCACATCTCAGCTCATGTGGTGGCCCTGTCCGAAACAACGAGCCAGGCTGAGCCTTGCACAAGCTGGAGCCACAGGGCACAGTTGCAGTGTCCCCTCTGCGACATCCACTCAGAACCCCCCTCTGACAGGGGCTGCCACCCCTTCTGCCCACACCTCCTGGCACCACCAGCACCTCCCGAGGTCCCCCCTGCCCCATCACCTGCACAAGGCCCAGCCCTTATCCCAGAGACTCCGCACTGCTCAGGCATCTGCAGTTAAGTGGAGGAAAAAGATAATTAGAAACAGAGGTGAGAGAGTTGCTTGTTCCCGGTGACAGATAAATCTGTGAAACTGAGTCGTGTTGGGCACCACAGCTGGTGCTGCTGACACGATGCTGGCTCCAAGGAATGCATCTCTGGAGTCACCCAGCTATTGCATTAATGCTCCGAGAGCAGATGCAACCCCAGGCTGGCCAGAAGCATCCCAAAAATCCTGTCCCTCAGCTGCAGCCGTGCCCTCACCTGCCTGTGCCAATGTGCCACCCGCTGCTCTGCCAGCAGCTTTTGCCTGAAGAGAGCAGCAAGTGAAACAGTTTTTCTTTCCTTCCCTCCCTTGCCGAAAGTGCTTTGGTTTCTGGGTTGGCTCGGTGAATTTCTGTGCCATGCATGTCCCTGTCTGGGCAGTCAAACTGATGGAAAACATGCTGGAGCTGGCTGTCCTCCCCTCCTGCCTCCTGGTGTTTCTGCTGCCACCTCCAGTGCTCACTCCACAGAGCTACCTGGCACCAGTGCTGCCAGAGATGTTTGATGCTTTTCAAGCAAAAATGGTCATGGTCAAGCTAGAAAAGCTTCTGGAAGCCTTCTATCAGCTGGACCACAGAGACCTGTCTGTGGTGCTCCTTTGTAGGGCTCGGCTCAAGCCACGGCCAAAGTTTTTAGGTCAAATCTTGAAGCTGTTTGTCTTCCCCTGGGAGTCCCGGGAAGGATTGTGAGCGAGGCTGCAGCCTGATTTGTGCCCATCTACATCACCCCCAGTGTCACTGAAGTTTATGGGATTCTTCCAGTCTGACTCAGTCAAAGGATCATTAAAATAATACAGTGAGAAACAGTCTCAAACCCACGGAGGGGCAATTAAACCGAGCAGACAGATGGAAAGATGGATCAGAGGGAAATGTGTGCAGGGCATTGAAAAATACAGCGTGGGGGCTGTGCGTGGCTATTCCCAAAAACAACTTTACGACACCTCCCGAGTGTAAAAAGCTTCTTTATAAATTGTTGTCTTATTTCCTGCAGCCCTTCGGATGCACTAAACCAGCATCACTGATGGCATCAGATAAGGATATTCCTTTTCTCCCCCAACGCTTTGAGTGGCAAATGCCAGGGTGGAATTGATCTTTCCTATCCAAACGTGCGTTCGACACATCCTGCTTGCTGCGATTAACAACCTGACATAAAAAATGTTACAAGGCATAGAACACTCATAATAAATTCCTAAGAGATGATATTAGCTGGCTGTTGGAGCGGCAGCCGTGTTACGACACACTGAGCTCGGTCTAAAGGATGATGTTTAGGGAGATTTCATTGCAATACTGAGAACGATATGGTATAATGCACTTTTTTTCAATTAATCCTCTAGTTTTCTGATGTTGTCCAAGAATTTGAAATGAATTTTTAAAAGATACTGGGTGTGATACGTAACAGGATTTTCTATGGGGCTTAAGGATTGTGGAGAAACCTGCTGAAGTGAGGGGAGTCATCCCACTGATGGAAACATCAATGCATCTCTAGCAGCACTGAATAAAAAGAAAAGTAAATTATTGTAGCGCTTGGAAAAGTGAAACTTCTCATTTTACAAGCTCCTCTCATGGTCTTGAGCTGCCCTGAGTTAGGTTAAACCCTTTTCTTGGCAGCTCAGCCAGCCCTGCCTGCAGCGCCCACAGGGGAGCGTGGCTCAGAGGGCGGCTGGTGACACTTTAACCCTCTGCATGACTGCCTGCAACCTGCTAAACCCATCCAGGTGTCCCACAGAACACGTTCCAAAGGGAGAAGATCCCTTCTTTTGTATCTCTATGCACATTTACAGTGGTTTCTCATCTCCCAGGGAAAAGCAAATCTTGTTTTCTTTAGTATCCATTGATGGTGCTTCAGATTATAAAGAAAGGAACCCGTTTATTTTAAAATAAAGCATTAAACAACTCTTGCAGATATGCTCCTGTGAGTGCTCAGAGAGACAGATACCCTGGCAACTATCATGGGGACATTTTTAGAAAATTTCTTAATTCTCTGGCCCAGGGTTTTGTTATGACATGTAACTAAGAGAAGGGAGAGATGCGGTTTCTCTGGCCCCTGCCAAACCCTCTGATTTCCACTGTTTGCTTTGTTCATTTAAAAAAGTAGCAACGATTTCATGAAGTTGCCCATAAGATCAAATGCAGCTGATAGTTGTATCCTCTGCTGGCACAGGCTCTGGGTAAGGAACGTGTGTGGGGCTCTGGGGAGGGAGAGGAGGGAAGGAGAGGACGCACAAGACACTGAACTGACAGAATTCCTTTCGCAGTTCTCCCTCTCTGCTGCTCTACTATTCTTCTGTCACTAATCACAGTTAAATAAATTATTTCATATATGCCATCTTAATAATTTGGGCTATGTCCCATTACACCATATCCACCAGGATGTCCCTGTAAATCAGGGAATGTAAGCAATGTGAAGCATGTCCAAAAAAACAAAATCCGAAAGCTGACCAGTCAGGTGAGTATCAGCACTTTTAGGAAGTATTCCTGGTGTTAAATGGATTTCCATACAGCTGCAGGCAGATATATTTCACAGTAAATCACTTTTAACATCCATCTGAGGGGAAAACTAAGGCGAGATGGTTGGGATCCTCATGGGAACGAGGGTTTGCAGGGCTGGGATTCAGGGTCAGTGGGAAACTTTTAACAGAGAGCCAGAAAATACTCAGGAAGAGCCGATCTCCCAGGCTGTTTGGTGAAATTTGGACTGCATGATCTTGGAGATCTCTTCCAACCTTCATCATTTTATAATTCTGTGATACTTGAGCCAGAAATGCAGCCCAGGACAAGGCCATTTAAGGGAAAACCAGGTGGCACTGAGGACTCAGCACCCAGGGCTGACACGATGCCTCTTTGCCCATGGAAAGCCCTTAAAATGCATCAAAATAAATTTTAAACTACCACATCGGGCCAAACTGAGAACCTCAGTGTGACCACAGAATCATTTAGGTTGAAAAGACCTCCAAGATCATCAAGTCCAACCTTCGGCTGATCACCAGTTTGTCAATCAGACCAGAGCACTGAGTGCCATGTCCAGTCCCTGACACACTTAATTGGGATCAGGGCTATAAGCAAGGCCGAAAAGAGGATTTCTTATATCTTAAATGGATTTATGCCCATCTAATATCCCCTAAAAACCCTGTATTTAATCAGGACAAACCTGCAGAAGAAAAGAGTGGCACGAACCCAGGGACACCCCTCAGAAATAAATCACACCCAGGCCTGAATGTGGCAAAAAACTGGTGGAGTAAACAACATCAAATTAGCAAATTGCATTTGATCAGGAAGAAGGAGGGTGCAAAACCCAGCTCCAAGCCAGCACTGGTACAGGTTCAAGCCCAGGTTACTTTCCCACAGGATCGTTCCCCCTTTGGTCAGACGGATCTGTCTGGCTGATCTATATTTAACTAGTCCAGAAACAAAGGCAGATAACCAGGTTAGGGTTAGTGCTCGGGGTACCGTGTGCCTGTGTCAGGCAGGGTGTCCTGGTTACACAATGAAATGCTTTCCTGTTGGAGTAATTAGGAGAGACACGCCGAGATTTATAGAGCCCTAATCGTGGCAGACATTCCCAGCTCCCTATCAAGGGACTCAGCCTGAACTCCTTGCCAGGTTCCCATTTCCACCACATTTTTGCAGTTGCAAAATTAGATTAAGAAAGGAGACGAAGGCAGAGGCTTCGCGCTGGCTGCTGGCATTTTGATTTCCTTACTTCCACGGACTTTGTTTATGAGTTACTCCACTTTAAACAAACTCTCTCTTTGTCCTTTCCTTGACAAGAGCTGTCTAGATGGAAACAGAGATCGAGGCAGCCCAGCCCTCTCTGAGCGCTGTTGAACCTCTCTGGGAAAGGATGGAGCAACCCCAACCACTTTTATCCCGTTAGCACATGTGAAAAAGCCCAAAACTGGCCCTGACACAAATGAACTTGGGCAAAGCAGAGCTGGCTGCTCGTAGCCAACGTGGCAGCAGCGCAAAAGCCTCGGAAGATGTGAAGATTTAGGGCTCTGACTCACAGACGGAGCAGATTAAACTCAGGCTTCCCACAGCTTCCTGCCCTGCCCCGGTTTAAAGCCTCCCTCCTCCACAGCACGGACACTTCAGCCCTTCAGCAAAGCCATTCCCATGGCACCTGCCCCTCGAGGATTTTTTGCTCTCGCCCCATTTTTTACATGGGGGAAAATTGAGGTGCGGAGATGCTTTGCTCAAATTTTTTAGGACTGGCTGGTCAGAGTTGTATTTCTCCATCAGTATAAAGGCATCTATTAAAAACCTGCATGGACGTGTAGGCAACTCATGGAAGTGTCTCAGAGTTAGAAATCAGGTTTTAAGGATTGGCTTTTTCAATGCTTTCCTCCCTCTCATGCTACAGTAGAGTGGACATCAGCCAACATGTGAGTGTCAATGGGAATAAATCATTATTTGCAGGATAAAAGAGTTTCCCCTCCACTTTCTTAGGCCAGGTGAACAGGAGCTGATGAGAAATCCATGTACAGCATCACTCCATTCCACCAGGCAGATCTGGGACCATGATCAGCAATCACATCTAGATTTAGTTTTCACAGCTGAAGATCTCTTGAACTGTCAATCACAGCCCCACTTCACAGCCATGAGCATCGATGTGAGTTAAAATCCATGGGGGCCAGCATTAATACAGCTCCACAGTTCCATGGGAGCCCTGGGATGGCAGGGACAGGTGTAAACTCAGTCCTCAGGAGGATTTTCCCTTCGCAGATTGCTTTCAGAAACCCCCGGTGCAGTGGTGTTTCTTTCAGGGGATTTGCCTCCTTATCAGCATTTAGCATCTGCCAAGTTATTGAAATGTGATTTAATTTCTCATCTGTGTGAGCTGGACATTTGCGTTCTGCTTCAGTGCTGAAAAGTTCGGGATAAGCCAAGAGGTTCCTGGAACACAACAGTTAATGAGGAAAAGTTGTCTTGGCAGGAGAAATGGTCTCAGAGGCTGGTTCGAATATATTAAAGGTGAAATGTTTTGCAGTGGGGAGGATGCTCTTTCCAGCCCCAGCTTTTGAGGTTGAGTTTCCTGATTTGCATTCTTTTGAAAGCACAGATAAAAGCTTGGAGTCTTTTCTGTTTCCTTTGCTGTTTGGAAAAGTCCAGGGGCTAGCATGGAGATGCTGAGGGATGTACTTGGCACACACAAAACAAAAAAAAAATTGAGGGGAAAGAAAAAACCAAAACAGGAAGAAATGAAGGGTTTGGGCGTGTGCTAACAGGAGTTATTGCTCCTCTGGTTTGAAGGCTGGTGACTTCACCACCATGAACAAGCTCTCCTGTCCTGCAGCTCTCTAATGACATCAGCCTCAAGGTTTCATGAGGGAAACATGGAGTTACTCTGTTCAGAACGATGGATATCAGTGGGAGAGGGAACCCTGGGAGCTCCTTCTCATCTTGGATATCTCTGGACACCTCCCTTGCTGCATTTTACCCTTCCATGTGGGGCTGGAGCAGCCTTGACGAGTGGGACATCTTCTGGTCTTCATAAAGGAGCTTTCCCAGTGGCTCAGCCAGCAATGGAGGAAAAGCATCCCTTTAAACCACCAGCATTCACCTTGCGGTGTGAGGGTCCCTCCTGCCCGTTTTCACACATCCAGGGGGAACACGAGAACTCATAATCAAGCTTTCGACCTCCCTGTTTGGCTCCTGCTCTCGGAGCAGCCGCTGCCCCCTCCTGCCTTTGAAGTGGATCTGAGCTGCAGTGGCTCTGAGATGACACTGAAGTCACACCTCTCCTGCATTCTTATCTCTGTCAGTGGTCTTTGAATCGCTGACACGTTGGCAGCCCGATGGCCCTTCTGGTGAGCGGGCTGTCCCCTGCCTGACCTTTGGGTTTCTGAAGGAGACACCTGAAACCCCAAATGGAAGGGATCAGAGGAAGGGGGAGTCCCACCTCTTCTTCATCAGCTGCCAAAGAGCTGTCTCCCCTTCCACAGGAAACAGCATCTGTCTTATCTCTTTATTTGTCTCCCTTTTCGAAGCTTTTCTTTTAGACATGAGACCTTTTGAAATTGCATCTTGTTTTTCCTTTCCAATCCACTTTCCTGCAAATAAATATCATTGCAGAAGGGAGGGTTGGGAGGGAAGGAGGTTGTGCTGCTGTTGTGCAGAATAAAGATGAAGTCCCAGAAAATGTCTGAGTTTTTGGTCAGCTGCAAGAGCACAGGACACAACCGCTGCTACAGCAGAAAGCAGATTTCCCTTCTTGTCTTGTAGTTCCTTTCATTTCAGCATCAATCCCACTAAAAAGGAGCAGTGGGGTAATACTTTTATGTAAAGATTAAAATAAAACTCTAAAAAAATCTTTGGACAATTTTGTAGAACATCTAAGAGCTTCTGCTTCTCCCCAACTTCACCTGCACTCGTTTCTCATTCTCATTCCTACTACCTAGCACTGATAATAAATCTGGACTTTATGAGCTTGTGAGTTATTTTACAGTGTTCAACATGAAGGGAGCAACCTCAGAAATGGCACCAAGCCTGGCACCTCCTGACAGAAAACTCCACTGCAGTTACTCGGGGTGGCCAGAAATGGAAGTGTTGTGTTGATGGTACCTGCAGGGTTTCAGTGCTCAGGTGCCAGGGCTGGATTTGCCGAGCAGTGATGGCAGAAGGTCCCCTGAGCAGTGCAGGGCACCACGGGGCCCCTGGACGTGTCACACGGTCCTGAGCAGCCCCACTCCAACCCGTCACTCAGGATTTTCCTTTGCTTTCTTGCCCGGGCAGCAAAACAGAGCAGCTCTCATTTCTCCTCGGAGAACCAGCTCGCTCTTGGAAATCTGCTGCCAGCACCAGTCCCTCTTCCAAGCTCCCTTTCCCTCCCTCCTGTGCTACAGATCCACAGCCCCATTTGCATTTGTGCTTTTCAGCCATGTAACGAAGACCAGAAGGGCTGCTGTGATGGACAGAACCGGTCCAGCTCATGCTGGATTTTGATGAAAGGCAATTTGATTTCCACAGCCAAGTTATTTAATGAGCCTCTAAAATTACAGCCACAAATTATGCACATACAAAACTATGCATTTGTGCGCTGAAGAGGCAAGATTTCCAAAACAGGAAGCCGTTGGTCTGCGTTAAAAGCAAAGCCCTGCCTGCGTAGCTGGTTCCCCATATCAATGTGTGTAATTATTCTGGCTGCCCGGCCAGCGCGGTGCATCGAACGCACAACGGCCCTGTAGGTACCTGAGTCCCCATTTTCACCTTACAGATGTCTCCTGCTGTGTTTATCCACCCATTTGCTACAACCAGGCTGCACATTCTGTGTCTGGAGCAAGGGAGGACATGGCTCCCACCACGCAAGGACCCCGTGCACCATTGGCTGATGTTGAGTAGGGGGTAAAGCTTCCTCAACCCAGCCTCCTCCTCCTCCTTCCACTCTCCAAATTTGTTTCAGATGTCTGAGATGCCCATAAATCTTCAAACTTTGCACCCCAAACACTGTGAGGGGGGTGAGGCCCTGGCACAGGGTGCCCAGAGAAGCTGTGGCTGCCCCTGGATCCCTGGAAGTGTCCAAGGCCAGGCTGGACGGGGCTTGGAGAAACCTGGGACAGGAGAAGGTCCCTATTAGAAGCAACTTCCACTCAGGTCTATTCTTTTACCATGAAGTATTTATTTCAGTGAAATATCCTTGAAATATCCTCTTCAAGTAGTGTTTTCAACATTTATGACATAAATTTATTTAACAATAGCAATGTTCCTTGCCCAGTAAAACCTGCCCTCACTGAATGGTGTCGGAAGGGCTGTCAGAAAGGGTCTTTTACTAATCCCACAAAGCTCAAGAAAGTCTCTAGGAATAGCGGCCAAACAAATTGGATCTCTGTTCTCAAAGTGATTTTTGCTGCAGAGAAATGAGGTGCTCGAGTGACAGCCGTGGATGACAGTCCCACGGATTTTCCAGAGCCCACGGGAAGCATGAAGAATACTGAGGAATACAGAGCAGCACATATTATCCTTACACAGAGCTGTCTCCAGAACAGTTTCAGTTCAGTTTCCAGAAACTCCAGAGTCCTGAGCCACCAGTTTCTTTTTTAACCTTTGCAAACCCCTCTGTAGGCACCGTGAGCAGATGGAAAATGATCTGCCCTGTTTTGTTTTATTTTGTTTTCCGTTTGTCTCTTTCTCAAAGCAAGTAAATTGTCTTTTTTTGCCAGTTGCTCTCAAAAAGAGCACGGTGTCAACTTTTGCTTTTAAGGACTCACACAGCCACCACCAGTGTGCAAAACCCAGCAGCATTTAAGTGATCTCAATGCACAGTCAGCCAGGGCATGAATTTATTTTTATTTCCTTTTCAGACAAAATGCACGTCTTTGTTTTTCATCACGTATTCCCTAATCCAACCTAAGTTGCTATTTAAGCGCAGTTTTTTTATCTTGAATAAGTCCTTTGTACAACCCGACCATTTATAGGACGTTATAGAATGAAAATTCCCCAGAACACAGCAACGACTCCCAAAACTGGAGCTCCTGGGAGAGCCAAAGAGCTTCAGGAATAAGAAGAGTTTCCTGTGCAGCAGGAAATGCCAACACGCACCTCCCTGGGCAGAGCAGGATTGGCCGAGTGACCCGAGGAGGAGGTGACAGCAGGGCTGGAAAGGCTGAGCGTGGCATTTCCTAAACTTAGCACCACGTGAAACGCAGAGAGGGCTGCCCCTCAGGACAAAGCTCAGGCTTTTCAGCACAGCCGTTCTCTCAGCAGTTAAAACATGGGGCTGTGAGAGCTGGCGAGGCACTGAGAGCTTAGGCAGAAAAGGAGATGCTTTCCAAGAGAGAAAAAAAAATAAAAGAAGGAAAAGACTGCAAGGAGGTCAGGCAGAGTATGGAAAGATTTCATCACCAGCAAAGAGATCTGAGATTTCTTCCTCTTCCAGCTTTTTTCTGGATATCTGAGCGTTTTGGGGGCACTCACGCTGGACAACACAGCACTGAAGTCTGCTGGTAAAGCTGGAAGGAGCTGCCAGATAAATCTTAAACACTGCAGGAGTTGAAAGCAGGCCCTTACACCAGGAGGGGACTTGAGCCAGTGCAGGGGGGAAAACATTTCCAAAGGGTCCATGGTCAGCTCAGCTCCAGCTGTGAATCCAGGACGGAGAACATGGAGCATCTTTGTGGAGATTTAAACACCCAGCTCAGGAACCAGCACTCAACTTCTGCCAAGCTGGACTCAGCCACCCACAGCTGAGCCTTGGAAAAGTGCAGCAGAGCATCTCCAAGAGAAATCTTTTCAAAAGCCCGAGCAAAGGAAGCAGCGGGGCTGGTTTCAGCAGCGTGGAGCTAATGGAAACCACCAAAGGATGCAGAGAAGTGGAAGGGACAAGTTTCCACCCTGCGTGCCAGCGTTGGCCCTGGGAACATGTAACATAATGTAAAAATAATACGCTATTAAATGTAATGGACTGCTTGACCCAAATGAGTCAAAGGAAGAAAATCAAAATTAAATGTCTCTGTGGCACTAAATTAAAATGACTTTGCCATTATTAAAAAGAAGTGGGAAAGCCAAAATCCGATATCTCACCTTTTGGGGAGTTGTAAATTTATCCCAAATTCCTGCATTTCATATATAATTTAGACCACATTCCAGTGGGGGTAGAAAATTGCTCCATCAAAAAATGTTGGCTGGCTGCACCCAACAATTGTTGATACGAGAACCAAAATGGAATTTGGGTCAGCATCTTGGTCAGAGCAAAAACCCTGCATAAAAACGCACACATCCTACCCTGCTCTAATAAATTCAGCAATAATATCCTTCTAAATATCGCTCTCCTGCCAGCAGCAGTCCACATCCAAAGCAGATTCCAAAGCTGTGCTTGAATCCTGCAGTCCTTCCATGCCTGTGCACCTGTGGGAGGGGAAAAGGACACTCTGTGAGGTTTGGAGGAACGAGGTGTGTGCCATGTGGGGTGGTTAGGACCGCAGTGGGAGAAAATAAAAGGTAATTTAGGCACTATTAGTAAGTGCCAAATATTTGCCACTACGTAACAGGAATGGGAGTAGGTTTTATCTTGAAGGGTGTCTGAAGCCATGCTGCCTGTTTCTCTAAATACAGAGACCTCAGAAGTTCAAGTGCTTCAGGATGTATAAAATGTGGATTTTCCTCTGCTATATTTGCTGTTTATAAGGGGTGTTTATGTGCTGAGCATGAGAAGGGGAGAAGGTTTCACTTATTTCCAGAGAACTCGCCAGTTCCCAACAACCTTCCATTTCTTTTAGCACTGAGCTGGGAAACAATTGCCTCCAACTGACAACAGCACAAAGCAGATGAGGCTCGAAATAAGCTGAGCCTAACGAGTGCAGAAAGACCCGACTTTGTGTTTAGCTCCCAGCCATGAAGGTGGGCTCCAAATCCACATTTTCGGCTGCTTTGCAGAGACAACAATTAACGCCTCTGTTGCAAATTGCATCTCCAGAGCTCTTGGCAAACACGACCTGGGTTATCCCTGGAAACAGCCAAAGGTGGTTTGCGCTGGAAATATTGAGGTCTTTGTTGAGCCAGATCAAGGTCATCACCTGCAGGTCACAAAAAGGTGCCATTCCTGGAAGTTCGAGAGGGGAGAAAGGACATAATACCTACACTTCTAGCAGGAAAAAAAAAATATCTCCACTGTCTTTCTCCTTCCCCAAGGATGTTTTCCATCCATATTTGATCCCTGTGGTGATCACAACTCCAGTTTCTTTCTGCTTTGATTTCTAATCCTGCTCTCACCGAACTCAGGTCAGCAGCTTCCCTCTTTCATGTGTCCAAAAGGAAAAATTGTGGATGCGTCCCTGAGCACGGCCTTGCCAAAGACAGTATTTTCCATGGCATCACACCTCGACCATCTAAACTTCCCCTCTGAGCATTTTTATATCACCCAGGACACAGCAATCCCAGTTCCTGCAGCCCCTGAGAGGGAAGAGAACAAGGCTCTGTCACATTTCACTTGTGCTGGACCTTTTTTTTTTTAAATTCTCCAGCCAAGCAGGCAAAGGGGGGGAAAAATAATGATGTGGGATTTTGGTACACACAAAACATCTGAAACCAACGTTTTTGGAACGTCGCGATTGCAAATAAAGAAAGAGGTGATTTGAGATTTTCATGTTTGCTCGCGTCTTTGAGGATGTTTTGGGCCTTTCATCCCGTTTTGAAGGCGTGTCACCTAATTATGACTCTTTCATCCCTCTATTCCCTAGTTAGAACATGCCAATCCCTTTTACGGCAATTGATTATGACTTGGAGGTTTCCACATTCCAGCCAGTTCAGAGAGCTGGGATATTTGTGAATACCTGAATAAACTCCTTTAATCCAAAAACAAACTCCACCTGAAAGCGGCGGTATGAAAAGGCCATTCATCCCGTGTTTTCCAACTTACTGCTTCATGGTTTCTTTGGATTTGACCCGACTTCCTGTACTAATGGTCTCTGAATGCATTCCCAAATGTGGCTTCTTGGTCTATAAGGTGCCCAGCATTTATAGGGAAGAGGAAAAGGAGTCACACAGCAACTGCTTACACAGAAAACTCTGCCTGCAAGGGCAAAAAACGGAGCTGAAGTTAAAAGGAAACATAAAGTGCACAAATAGCCATCCCCTCCTGCTAGAATTTTTAAAACAAATATTCCCTCGATGTCGCTGCTTTAAAAAGGTCTTGGCTTCCTCGCAGATGAAAAATACCTTTAAAATTACCACTGCAATTGTCATTCCCAAGTGTGGGAATCGACACTTTGCTGATTAAGGTAGGCCCGTGTAGAAGTAATCTGGGAACAGAAGTGCAAATGTGTCAATGATCTCACAGAGAGGGGAGAGACCCCAGAGGAGATCCCTGTTCCTGATAGCCAGAGGGACAGCATGAGATTGCTGGAGTCATGGAGAGCAAAGTACCTCAGTTCTGCCAAGATCAGGCCAATAGAAGGTTAAAGTTCACAAATACACATAATCACCTACTGCAAGTAATAATTTTGGAGGCTGTGAGAGAGTTTAGAGGTGGCCTTACACATTTTCACTCTATTTATATATTTTTAAATGTATTTTTCTTATGCATTCCCACTGCCAGAAACATGACTCTGGCCTAGATGCTTTGTTCAGACTTGGTGTGGTTACATCGTTTAATTTGGGGTCAAATTCTTCAGCAGCTGGTGAAGCTGAATCCACCGAAAGAAACCTTCTCGGCCTCCAGAGCTCCTTCAAAACTTAAATAAAACTACTCAAGAGAGTTCATCTTTTTGGATATTCCAGTTTGAAAGCTGCAGGTGGGTTTTGGTGGCTAAACTTTAACAAGTTGGGCCCTGAATTACAAAAACCTGTTCGTCAAAGCGTTCCAGCCCCACAAGTGAGATGGGAAATCCTTCCTTTCACAGCAGTCCTGCTGTTCCCATCCAGAGCTCTTCCCAATATTAAAACCCCACTCATGACGACAGACTTGCACCCAAGAGCCCTTTTAAAAAGTTAGTTGGTGCTTTTTATAAAACTCTTCCTTAATTATCGCACTTCCCGCCTTGTAAAGTTTTACTGGGAGTGTGAAAACATCAGGGCCACAGATAGGTCCTTGTGTTAGAATTCCCATTATTTGGTGGTCTGAGGCGGTTTATCTGCTCGTGAACACAAGGACCTTGATTCCAGCATCCTGTGAAAGGCAGGATCTAATGAGGCAGAGGAAAGAGGTGACAGATTTTGGCTTCCTGAAGCCTGTCCTCGGAGATGGAAACTCCCGGTGTTGAGGGACCGGCTTGGCTGAGTGATAAGCCAGGGTGGATTTGGGCACAAGGCCAAAACTGGGGTGATTCCTCCTTCAGGAGAAGATGAATAAATTTTGGGAGTGGGACAGAGATTCAGGACCGGTGTTATATCTGATTTTCCCCCTCGCAGTGGTGACATTCCCCTTGCCGGGGGGGGAATTGCTGGGTCTCTGTATCACTCACTCGGTTGCCCATCTGACTCTGGATTGCTCAAGATGTGCCAGAAGAGCCTGTTCCTTGGAAAACAGACATTCCAGCCTGGAGAATTTGGCAGTTCTCCTCCACATACAATACCCTTGGTAAAGGAGATTATTTTGGAACCTCTAGCTAACTCTGCCTGCTGGTAGTGGCTGTTTGCCTACAAAATAAACAGGCCCAGAATATGCCTCATTACAGTCACACAGTGGGGTTTATTTTTCTCTGACATTTCGGGAGGTGGTGCAGAAAATGAGCCTCTCTCCAGAGTGATTCACGCCGTGGCCAAAGAGGTCTCTGTGGCTGACAGTAAACCGTGTGACCTTCCCATTTCCCAGTAAGGATCCAGTGCCCGGCACCAGCACGGGACAGCAGGGAAAGAGCGAGCGGGGACGGAAGGCTCTTGGGTTTGGAAACGTCTCTGGGTGAAATTTTAATGCAAAACAAAAAAAAAGGAAACGAAGGCAAAGTTTAAAAAACACCAAAACAACTAAACCTCCTCAAACTGAAGCCAATCTTTGATTCCTTCTCTGAAATGACATCATTGCATACCCAGGGCAGCCACAAAGCACGACAGCTGTCCTGGGCCTGCCCTGGGAAGGATATATCACTTCCCTCTTGGAAATCCGGAAGGTATTGTCTGCAATCACAGCCTGCCCGGGCAGGGCAGGGGGGCTGGGTTTTGCAATTGGATCCTTCTGCAGCTTTTTTGGTTTTTGTTCTTGGTCTTTCACACAAATTAGACGACTCCTGAGGCTGGAACCCTCTCCACAGTGGCTGTGCACATCCACAGGCATTAAGGAGGTCAGAGAGAGATGGAGTTGGATGAAGAAGCCTGGCTCATGCTGGTGTGGCTGCTCTGAGGTGACAGCTGCTAAGTGCCCTGGTGCCATCTCTTGCTGGTGGCATTAAGTGCTGAACGTCTTCGTGCTTAACCTCATGTCTGCCAGGCTGCAACCACCTCCTCTGGTCCTGCCCTGCTTCAGGGGTGAACCAGGAGAAGCACAAAGCGTTCCACAGAATTATGGATATGGGACAAGCCAGCAGCTCCTCACTGGATGCAAGTAGATCCACAGGGATTGTATTTCTAGGAATCATCCCAGAATCATCCTAGAATGGCCTGGGTTGGAAAGGACCTTAAAGATTATCTGGTTCTCACCCCCTGCCATGGGCAGGGACACCTTCCACTATCCCAGGGTGGTCCCAGCCCCATCTAGTCTGGCCTTGGGCACTGCCAGGGATCCAGGAGCAGCCACAGCTTCTCTGGGCACCCTGTGCCAGGGCCTCCCCACCCTCACAGGGAAGGATTCATCCTAATATCCCATCTAAGCCTACCCTCTGCCAGTGTGAATCCATTCCCCCTTGTCCTGTCACTCCAGCTCCTTGTAAAACATCCCTCTCCATCTTTTTTGGAGGCCCGCTTCAGACACAGGAAGGCCGCAATTACAGAATCACAGAATATTCTGAGTTGAAAGGGACCCACAAGGATCATCAAGTCCAACTCTTACGAGAAATCCCCATAATTAGGTCACCCCAAAGCCTTCCTTTGTCCTTGTCCTTATGTCAGAGCAGGTCACCACAGGGAAGGGAGGAACTAAAGCCCCAGGAACAGAACTTTGGTCTGGGATTTGACACAATGCATACAATGGACAGCAGGAGTTATACAACCCATGACTGAAAGGAGAGAAAAGGAGATTAAGGCTCTCCAGAGACTTGGTTTTGGATGATCAAACATCCTGCAAGAGCATGCAGACATCTGCCTTTCAACAGACAAAGCTGGGGTAGGAGCTTGCTCCCACGGGAGAGAGATCAGGGCCCTGCCTCCCTCCACAAGCTGCAGTCTGGCAAAAAGATGGACAAATTCCATAGGAATCTGAAAGCTGTATTATTAGGATATGTGTAGCTCGTATTTCATTCTTCCAAAAGTCTAGCTCCATTAATGAAACCCATGTTTCATTGTCTCAGGGAGTTTCAAGGCCAAGGGGGCCATTAGATCATCTGCTGTGACCCGGGTAACACAGGCCAGAGAATTCCATCCACAGAGACAAATAATGTGTGTCTGATTAAGCTCAGTTAACGCAGTGTTTCACCGAGACAATAGAAATGGAGGCACTTTCATAATCCATATTTTTAGGCAAGATCTCACAATTTACATTCTCCCGTTGGGAATAGGAGCTCAGACTTCATTGTTCTGCTAAATGGAGATGCTGCCCGCGCTGGTGGCATGGCCACACTCCCACCCAGGGGGAGGATGGGGACAGGAAGCCACAGCCACATCACAGGGACTTGCACCACTGGAGGTCCTGCCAGTGGGGCTGGAGCCAAATCCGTGTTTATTCCATGGGCAGGTGGGATCTGCCCACACCACATCTTGAATTGCAGAATCCAACCAGCAAAATCCTCTCTCCTCCCAAAACCAGCTCACAGGAGCAGTGTGTTGACCAAACACAAGCCAAGAACCCTTCTTCTATTTGCCGTTATTATTATTATTATTATTATTATTATTGTTATTAGCAGAAACACAGTGGAAGACACTCAGACATCCTGGGATGAGCAGAGAGGGAAGCTTTGAAATAAAATATCTTTATTACGGCTGCATATTTCAGCTGGCACCAGATGAAGACTGCTGCGATGAGCACCGCACAAGGAATTGCTGGAAGACACCAGGAACAAATGGCAGAGGAAGGCTGACTAGTGGTGAGAAACCCAAAATATCTATGGAACCACTGGGAATTATAAAAAATTTTGAATGTTCTTCGTGGCATCCCTCTGCTCTTTCATCAGCTGTGGAAGTGATTGGGGTTTTTTCTCATTCAAATTTTGGCAATAAGCTGTGTTTTGCCTCCCACAAAAGAGGAGCCCATGTTCTTACTTCCTTTTCCCAAAGTACTGAGTGATAAACAGAAGCAAAAGGAGACTTTCCCAAGGTCATACAGGAAGTTTAAGGATGGGGACAGAAATCAAGACCTGAATTTCTGAGTCCATCACCACACTCCATAGAGAAAATGATAATAAAGGATGTACAACAGGGGATATACAATGCACATTCCTTAGCCTAAGTAATTTTAGACAGGGGATAGTTAGGAAGTTAGGAAGAGCTGCAGCTGGCTGTGGAAGTTTCCCAGCTAATGCCAGTGCTCGTGCAGGGCTTTAAACTGTTTAAATGAGAGCACAAACCTTTATCACACTGCAATCACCACCACTTAGCATTTTTCTGATGAAACCCACGCAAATGGTGATGATCCTGAAAGAGAGGGATTTTTCACCATCATCTTTCACCAGGCTCTCCATTTCCAAACTGGTACAGCTCATTTGAACAGACACTTTTGGGAATGGTGTTGCTCAAGATGTCCAGAGCACAGAGTAGAAAACACTGACTCCACTGTCCTTTCTCCTTTCTTTTTTAAGACTCCCTCTTTAGTTTTTTTTCGTCTTGTGGTCCACATTACTCACGGACGGCAAACTATTCCCAAGAAAGCCACAATCAGTGGATTCTCCCTGTGTCTGTACAAACAGGACCTGCCGTGAGGTCACCGTTTGCAGCCTGTTTTTGGTTGGAGCCATGAAGCCGATTCCCACACACGACCACCCCTCATGAGGGCTGGGCTGGAGAGGACCAGCAAAGCTCCCGTGGTCACCTCCCAGGGCTTGGGCAGCCAGTGTTGGTCAGTGAGTCAGGACATCTTTGACCACCCTGTGTCTGCCACGCCAGCAGGTCTAGAAGGGGACGATGCTCTTAAAGCAACATGGGGCATAAAATCAGGAGCAAAGGGTGAATTAGTGGCCGGCAGTGGGGTGCCCCAGCAGCATCGTGGGGCTCAGCACCTCTCGTGGGGCTGAGCAGCTCAGCGTGGCACACACAGGGTGACAGAAAAGGCTCCTCAGCTGTGGGCAAAGTGCCATTGCAGCCCAGGGTTATCTGGTTTCCAGCCTGAGCCGTGACCTCAGCTCCATTCCCTGCAGCCTTAACCCAGCACTGCTCATTTAGCCCCAGCATCCCGACTGGCAGAGTCGGGAACAGAAGCTCTCCTCGTCCTGTGTGTTCTCCTCAAAGGAGCTGTGAGTCACTCGCAGTGCTGGGAGACGGGTGGAGGAGGCAAGGAAAGGTGTCACCAGAGACAGTCCTCGTCTGTGCTCCGTGCCCCTGCACACAGTGGGACTTTGTTCTCCCACCAGCTCGAACCAACACAGGCGTCCCTCCTCCCCAGGCACCCCCTTTGCCAAACAGTAGGCAGAGGGAATTAGCCCTCAGCACCAGAAGCGCCGGGAAAGGTGGCAGATTTGAGCCGTTCATAATCACATTGGGAGGAGGAATTAATTTGGAGTTATCACAAAAGGTGACAGAGTTGTCTTGCTTATGAACTGCTGCTGAGTCTGTGTGTACTGATCTGTCGGGGAGAAAAGAGCCAGAAGCCTTTATTGGCTTTGCTGTGCCTAGTGAAAGTGTCTGCCCTCTTCCACGAGATAAGTTCAGCCTTGTTTATTTTCATTTTAGCTGTTCGGAAAGCGCCGTTCTGTGCCGTCCCAGACAATATCCCTGTGCCTTTAAAAAGGAAAGGAAGTGTGGTCCTGGCAAACACAACCGGAGCAATAAAATATAAATCTTTGTAATTGTTGTGGAGACAGAAAGCAAAACAAACTGTACTTAAGTACATTGTAAGAAAATGTCAGAGATTTGAGGGAATGGTCATTAGCATACGAAATCATTTATCTCCCCGGAGTAAGTGAGTTGGACGCAGACCAACCCATTTAATTTTCAGTATTTTTCCCTTTGGGATTTCTTGGAATGTCAGAACTACTATTTTTTCCTCCAGGAAAGAAGATTGACTTCAAGGCTGATGTTCAGAGGCCACAGAAACAAGCTGAACACGGCGTCAGCTCCCCCAATCACCCCCGCACACGCGTGTAGACAAATGCCCTGCTCTGGGTGGGGTTGTCCCTGTGCCCCAAGCTCTCATGCAGGTGCTCCACTTGTGGTGTTAGAGCCACCCAACATCCATGGACTCTTCCTGGCATTGACATCCAGCTCCTGAAACATCTCCCCCCCCCACCCACGAGGGTGTCCCCGGGTGCTTAATTTGCTGAAATGAAAATTACGGTTTGCTGGAGGTCTGCAATCCCCACGGTCGCTGCGTGAAACCATCCCAGGAACAGCAGGATCATTTCAGTGTCACCTCAAACCACCCGCTGGCCCAGCTGGTGCCTTCCCTGCCGGGAAACTCGCCCGGAAAACACTGTCACAGACAGCCACATCTCTGTGTCACCCCGCCAACCTCACATCTCCTTCCCTTCTTTCTTCAAAATCTAAACCCTGGAGGGAGAAAGCTGTTGGGAAAAAAGTGACAGGAAGTCTCTCCATGCACCTGGAGATGGGTGAGGTGTCCTTCAGTCCCACCAGAATGGTCCCTGTCTCAGGAGATCGCAGGGACAGGGATGGGTTGAGGCCAATGGGGAGCCCCACGCCGCTGCTCTTGGTTACACAGCTGCCGAGCCGAAGTGCATGAAGTTATTTGAGACACTTATGGAAACATTTGGGTACCCTGAACTTCTCCCTGCTGGATTCTGGTCCCAGATGGGAAGAAAATGAAGTTCAGATCTTCTGGGATTAATATAATCAGAGAATCTGAGAGGGAAAGCTCGTGAGTCGTTTTGCTCCTTTCTTTGATGAGGGGGGTGTTTCCGAGGTTAATGAACTGCATCCCTCCCAGCAGGCAAAATGATCCCACCCGTGTTTCAGAGCAGAGCAGGCTTGGAGGTACCACAGAAAAGGTTTATTCTTTTAATTATAGAACAGGAAAATTGTGTTTCACCTCACTAGCAAGGCTGCTGCTAGCAAGAAAGTACTGAACAGTACCGAATGCAAATATCTGGCCTTTTTTTTCTCCTTTTAATAAGGTGGTCAAAAGGTCCAAGGGGAAGCAGGGATTTTGGAAGTATGCACAAAGTCAACAGTGCAGTTAGCAATGGGATAGTAAGATTTCACAGCTCCGCTTTGATCAGGATTTCAGCAAAGTGAAGCCATAGCACAGAACGTCCTCTGAACTGAAACCAAGGCAGGCTTTGTCTTTTATCTCAAATATCAGCTCCGAAAATTAGAATGATATGAAAATGCTGAACTCATTACATTTTACTCGCGGTTTCACAAAAGTGCTCCAGTAAGGGATATGGGTTCTTAACGAAGGTAAAACTTTCTGGGACACTCTGAGTGCTTTGCGGGGTCTCTGTGGGAGCCAAAGAAGCCGCTGTGTCCCTAAAATGTTTTACAATTTGAAGCTGCTGTCACTTATTAATTGTCCTTCGGTTTTGGAGTATAGTGGTGGTTTCACTTTCTTTTCAGAAGACACAGATTTAGCCACTAAGAAGACCAGTAGGAAGGGAATGATTGATTTTGCTTTTCAGCGTAATTACTTATTTTCTCCTTCCTCACACTTTTTTTAATCCTTTTTCATTATTTTTCTTCACTGCCAAAGTCCTTACGATGTTTGTTTGAACTCACACGCAGGAAAAGAAAAATGTCCATCCATCATTTGAAGCAGATGCTGCTCCAACACTCAGAGCTTGGATTGTACCTGGAGGTTGCATTAGGGGCTTCTCTTCAGAAAATAATTACAGATGGATTTGGTGACATCTGTGGCTTTGTCATCTTCACTGGATTTGGATCAGGCCAGTAGTTGTAAAATAAACATTCATTTTAATCCTGAACACCAAAATGATGTCCACCACCTGCATTTCCATGGCTAAGTGGAGATAGCCCAAGGTGAAAGAACCTAAGCAGGCAAAACAAACATGATAAGAATTTTACTAACAATTTCCTACCTATTGCTGTTTTTCTAAAGCATTTTCTTCCTCTAAAAAGAATAATTATTAATAAATAGATAATTGAAGCTCAGGAATGTTCATTGATTTCCCCTTATTCTTGTGACCGTGTGATTTCAGACAACAAAAACTCCTCCCAAGCATCCCCTTACCCAAATACCTGCAGAACCACAAGTGGCACAGAGGGAAGGGACAACCCCCAACCTGTGCTGCTGCACTGGTCCCAGTCCAAACCACTTGGATTTAATGGGAGATCAGACAGAGCTGGAGGTCAGGACCTATTTGTGTAATTATCCCATGTCTGTTGTTCTCAGCAAAACCACAAGGCCTCACCCAGGATGCTTCTGGTCCATGGGGGTAATGGAGTAAAGCGAAAAGTTGTGTGAAATTTTGGGGGTTTTAAAGCAGGAAGAGTCTTCTTAATCTTCTGTGAACTTCACGCTCACCACCACGGTGGGGTCTGTTCCAAAGTCAGCTGCAAATTATGGGTGACAAAATCAAAACCCTCCTTTGGGTTGTTCAGCCTGGCTGAGGGGAAGGGTGTGGGTGCTGGGGAGAATCAGAGCCACCTCCAGCAGCGACTCAAAGTCAGGGAAAGCTCCTTGGCACAATTTGGAATCTAATCTTTGAATTTAATCAATGTCTCTGCACTTGAGTACCAGCCTAAGCAATCACCGAGCACACCATGGAAAATAAGGAATAAGATGGAGGCAAACCAAATTTTGCTGTCCCAAGGATGAGGAGTTCTTCTCCGTCACAGTGAAGAAACAAGGAAAACGGTGGTGGGAGTGGGTGGGATGACAATGCCAGAGACCTGGAGCAGGAGGAAATCTTCCTGTGTCCTAAGCCCTCCCCTGACAGCAGTGCCATCATCACCCTTGGTTTCCCAGGCAGCTCTGCTGCCTCTATCAGCTGATTTGCTTTGGATTTCACCAGAGCAAATGTCCATGGAATGATGATTTCTATCTCACATCAGCACATTTTCAGGGAATGAAAGCCCTGCGCTGTTAAGTGGAGCTGTTCACACCAGAAATGACCCACATTCCTCCCGCTGAGGAACAGAAATGGGTGCACTGTGCGTATCCACCCCCAATCAGCCCGCTCAGCAAAATACCTGCAGGAGCATTTCACAAACTGCATTGCTCAAATGCCCTTTGAGAGCTCCGTGATTGGCCTGGCAACGGTCCTGGGCAAAAAAAGAGGTTAAAATTGTCCTCTAAATGGAGCAGTTGGCAGTTTTCTCTGGTCTCCAGCTAGGATGCATCCCCAAGGAGAGGAACAGGAGGAGGAAGGGCAGGACAGGACGGGGCAGCAGCAGTTTCAGAGCTGGTTTGCTCGGTGCTTGCTGGTGCTGCTCTGAGATGCACCCCCGGGCCCTGATCTTTCCTCCCCCTGTACCACCCCTCTCACAATGTGCCCATGTCTTTCCTAGCACGGATCTTTCCAGCAGCTGTTAATTGACTTCAGGCCTTGCTTCTAACTCCAGTCCGAATCCTGAGGCGCTCCAGGAAGGTTATTCCAGCTCGAGGGGCACAACCATCCAGCCGAGGAACAAAAAACACGGAGATGTTTACTTTGGGATGTTCTGGCTGCTGGTGACTAACCCCGCTAAGCCTTTGGCTCCGGGATGCAGCCTGGCTTGGGTTTTGCTTTTTGCAAGCTGGCAGGTGACACCACTGCAATTCCCTTTCCCACTCCAGGAGTTTTTTTGTGCTGAGGACACACCACCATCCCGGGGGCTGGCTGCTGGGTCAGCAGGGAAAGCCAGAAGTTCCCAGCCCTCAGGCAGCTCCACATCCTGCCAGAGGGCCAGTTCCACACTGTGCTTTTCCAGAGGCGCCTCGGGACACAAGGCTGCAGGGACACCTTTCCCTGTGCTTCTCATTTATGAGCTTCCTGCTGTATTTAAGGATTATTTCTCCTCTTTACCTTCTTGATGTAATGCAGGGGCATTACCAGCTAGAATGAGGCTTTACCCCAGCCACCTTTACAATTTTTTCCACTCTTTTATTTTTTTTTTTTACAAATTCACTGGCTACAGACCCATGAAATGACTTTCTACTTACTCCTTCTCTTCCCACAACCTTCTCCAGCTTCTGGTTGAGGGAACAGCAGCTCACCTGCTCTATTCTCCATGAACCCACCCCAGTTTTCACCCCTCACCACCAGGAGATGCAGTAATTCCCAGGCTGACCCTCGAAGCTGCCCGTGTCACAGAGGTGTTGGAAACTGGGACAGCCTGAAGCCTTCACAGCCATCTGTATGTGGGGAGAAACAAGGAATTCTACTGCTTCAAAAGTGCATTATTTGTAGGGCTGGTGAGAACCTAAGCATGGCTGCTGGAAGCATCAGCCACAAAACACTTTATCTTTTCTTTCAGAACCTTCCACTGCACTGGAGGAATTTTATCATAATAAATGATACATTACTGAATTTAAACTATTTTCATTTCTTTCTTTTTAATGAGGTGAAATTTATAAGAACCTCCCCATATTCAGAGGATCCACTTCAAGCCCTGTTGTCTGTACATTTTCTATGGCAGATGTTCTGGGATCACAGAGATTTTTCCTCAAGGGCTTCTCCACCACAGAAAATTTATTAATTCTAATTAATTAATGCTTTCGTTTCCCCACTCTATTGTACAACAATGCCACAGAAGTGCTGACTTAACAAAGCAGATGCAAAAGTTTAAAAATAAATTGAAATCTTTTATAATTTCAATAAAACCACTCCCAGACTTACAGCTAAGCCATGCTCAGAGCCTTTGCTGTGTCATTGCCTACATACAAAAAATAAAGTTAATAAAAAGGTTTTTTTCCCTTTTGCTTCTGTGGTTTTCGTGTCATCAGTGTGGTGGTGACATCCTCAGGAGAAACATGGTGGCTTGTGTTTGTTAAAGACAGTTTTGTGACAGGAGTTTTGTGACAGGAATTTTGCATTCAGCTTTACTGTGGAAGCTGAAATGGTGATAATTCAGATTTTATATTCTGTTCTCCATCCCCTTGGAGGGAGGGAGAGGTGGATGGCCAAGGGCAAAACAAGCTCAGGAAAGTGTTGAGCATTTCTCACTAGATACATTTTTATATTTAAAATTAAAAGAAAAGCAGCCTTCCAACCATTCCTAAATATTAATATATATTAATCGAGGTGCATTTTTACCTGAGCACAGGAAAATGTGCCAGAATTTGCCAGAAACCCACTGGGCTTTTTCTCTTTGGAAAAACCCTCACCCTCAGCAGGTAAGAGTTGGATGAGGGAGCATTAAGGAATGTCATTTGGATAAATGTCAGTCAAACTGTGCATTGCTGTGCTCCTCCCTGGTGTAAATCCACGTGTTGTTCCCCATTTACAAGAGTTTAGAGGGATTTTTTTTTTCTCTAGTCCAAACGAAGACTCGAAAATTTATTTCACCGTAATCAGTTTGGGCAGGGAAAAAATGAGGGAAAGAAAGGAAAAAGAAGAGGAGGAAAATTCTCATACAACAAATATTCCATGACAGCAGAATCCAGATAAACATAGGGTGAAAAAAAAAAAATACCTCCTTTGATTTTAGTTGGGCGCCATGGCTTTTCTGGCTTGGCTAAATTAGCTGAGAGCGAGAGCCCCTGTGCAGTCCCATCCCCTTCCAGCCCATACAAACAGAGGAAGTGGTTTCCTGGGAACAAAACCCACATGAAAGTTTTGCTGATGGTGCTTTGCTTCCTGTCATTTCCTCCCCTCTCCACATTTCACACGTGAACCCCCCAGCAGGACGGAGCACCTGGTGCCCGGGTCAGATTTATTATCTCATCTGAAGGGAGAGGGCACAGCTCAGCATCCAGGATCATCGTCCCAGTCCCAGCACACAATTCAGTGTCTCCTAGAATGGCAGAGGTCATGTCAGGTTTGTTTGGAATGGGATCCATCCCTAAGTGGTGGGATAAGAGCTAAAAGGGCTTTCTCCCCTCCACCAGCTCTGATCCGTGTCTTTGCCGTGGTGCCGTGGCCATGAGGGTCTCGAGTCACAGGGATTTGTGTCTGCTCCTACTTGAAGTGATGCTGTTGCTGTGTTTACTTTAATTAAAGAATTAAAAGGTGACTCCATCAAGTTCCAAGGGGTTGGATTTAAAAACACTTTTGGAGTAACCAAATATCTGCATTTCTGGCCTCACCCAGCTGCGAGCAAGGATCACACAGGGAGGATGCTGCGTTATCATTCTCCAGACCTTCCCAATTCTTGTGTAATAAAGTAAAGCACAGAATCACGGAATGGTTTGGGTTGGAAAGGACCTTAAAGCCCATCCAGTGCCACTGCCTGACATGGGCAGGGACACCTTCCACTATCCCAAGGTGCTCCAAGTTTCATCCAACCTGGCCTGGGACACTTCCAGGGATCCAGGGGCAGCCACAGCTTCTCTGGGCACCCTGTGCCAGGGCCTCCCCACCCTCACAGGGAACAATTCCTGCCCAATATCCAATCTAAACCTTCCCTCTCCTAGTTTAAAGCCAGGTTTTTAATATTTAAGACTGAAGGATTAAAATTTAGATGCTTCCATAAGCACGTTTCTCAAATCATGGCAAAGATTAAAAGATTTTAATGGGTTAAAACTCCCATCTCCTGGGTCAAGGCTGCATCCAAAATATTGAACAGACTGTCTTGAATGTGGCAGGAACTTCATGGAGCAGAGACATGCCTAGATTTTGAGGAAAAATCTTAAATACCTTTAGTTGAATGCTGTTTAGGGAGCCACTGGACATTTAATGGAGCAAGGAAAATAATCTGATAAGATTGGACAAAACAATCAGGGAGCTCGTAGTCAAAAATTCTATTTCCAAATGGAAGCAACAATGTCTTTCATTATAAAAAATGAGATATTTTGTTGTTTTGTTAATTACTTTATATTAAAATATTGTAGGTCTACATTTTGCAGAACCCTGAAGAATGACACGAGGGAAGGTTCTCTGCTGGACACCTCAAATGTTAATAAACTGCAGGTCTCCCAGTGGTTTATGTCTTGCAAATTAAGCCTTTAACATGTGTTTGAAGAGTCAAACTTCAGCTGTTTCAGTTAATTAGAAGGCTTAAAAATTGCAGCTTAATGAATTCAGTGCTTGTTTATGTTAAACTGTCAAGGAGTCAAGCAAGGAAAAAGTGTGATTTGGGGAACATCTGATTGCAGCCCATGTGGAATTCCATATGTCAGAGAAGCTGGAAAGCATTTTATTGAGCCATTGTCTAGAATGTGAATTAATTCCCTACTACTTCATAAAAGACTTCTTAGTAGGGCTGACAAAGGATTTATCATAATTATTGCTCTGGCCTGGATCATGATTATAAATGATACGTGCGTGTGTTTTGTTTATAAAATTCCCAGTTTGCAATTAAAACAAGCTGCAATTTGCTCTTTCCCTGCCTTCTCCTCAGCAACTGAGCTGAAAATCTACCATTCATTTTCAAAATTAATACCTGTCAAACAGTTCTTTTGGCTCCACGGGGCCAGGAAAAGTGAAAAAGAAGGAATGTTTGAAAGATCTGAGCAGAAGAGGATTGGTACCGAGCTGGTGGAGGATAAATGATGCTTCGTATTTGTTGGGACAAAAGCTGCAAGCACTTTTCTGTGCGAGGCTGTTTCATTGCTGGAGAGCCAAATTAAACACCCTTAATTATGTCAAGCACCAGCAGTTTGTTTGATTTTCATGAAATCACTTCGGAGGTTCCTGAACTTGGGTTTTCTCTAAATTATCACCGTGTTTGCATGAGATTTTTGGGGCAGGTGTGGATGCCACATGCACAAAAGGGATGTGTTAAATTAACAGGGTTCTGTGTGCTCCTCCAGGCAGTGTTTGGATGAGTTTCCAGGAATTGAAAGAGCCTCCCCAGGATTGCCCTGGCCAAGGTGTCTTGGGTGGGAAACATGGAGAGGTCACGCAGACATTTGAGGAAAAGGAATGAGCGTGGTGTGCTGTCCTGGAGTGGTTCCTGTGGGAAATACTGAACTCCAGCAGGAGAAAAGGCAATCTGGGAATAAATCAGGTGAATTAAGGGTGCAGTGAGAAGGGGGAGATGGCCCTCACACCTTGGGGTCACCACCACTACCAGAAATTTGGCATTTATACAGCCTGGAAATGAAGAGTCCCAGCCCAGGATGAGGAGTGTCCTCTGCTCCTCTCATTCCAGAGGCGCAAATCCCTTAAATCCCTAACCCTGAGTGCTCCAATAAGTACCATGCCCCGGTAATTCAGTGTGGACACCTCGAGTCCTCTGCTTTTCCTCCTTTTCATCTCTATTGCCTCAGAGGTTTCTTTCACATCCCAGACTCTTGCCCAGGCACCTTCAGGATGCACAAGAATCTGGGTGAGGAGTGGCTGATTTCAGATGGAGCAGACCTGTGGCTTTAACTTTACAACATTCCTAGTGTTAAATAAGTTTATCTCATATATACGAAAAACTACTCAAAGAGGATATTCCAAGTCCACTGAAATAGTCAACAGTAAAAGAACACACCTGAGTGGGGCTGAAAACAAATTTTTCATAAAATTTGATCCAAAGAAACATTTTGAACACCAAAAAAATCCATTTCAGCTCAGAATTTCAAGCTCTTAAAGGTGCCCAATAATTTTAAGTCTTTCAAATCCACTTTTTCCTGCTCAATACCATCTCAGAGCTTGCAAGGAGAACCACGGCCATGCTGGGCTCCCTGAGTGCTGCAAGAATCAACAACTCTGCAGACACAGCCAAGCCTGCAAGTCACTTGTGTCAGTTGTGGTTTTCCATAAAATCGTGGCCCATTTCTTTGGAAATTTGGTTTTCAATGCTGCTGCAAACACCAGTGGTACCAAGTAAGCCCAAAATCAATAGATGGCCCATTAAACGTAGCAACAGCCTATGGAAAAGCTTTTCCTCTCCCAGCAAATCAAATTCCCATTTTCCATTCACAAAATTTGTGCGTTGTTTTTTGAAGTTGACTGTGCTGGACGGTGTTCAAACATCAATACATTTTTATCACAGGTTTTGGGGTAGGGGTATTTTTTTTTTTACATCTGAAAGTTAAAAGCCTAATGGGATCGCTGCACAGAGAGGGAATAGTTCCCGGGGAGGAAGTAATACATGATAAAAAGAAGGGTGTTTGATTTCAAAGGCTTCTAACAGAAAGTTTCAGAAAGCCATGAATAGAAAACACTTACACTAATACTGCCAGCCTACATTATGTACATCAAATAAAAATAGGGGGAAAAAAGGTTCTTTTTTTAGCTCTTGGGGGAAATTAAAATAACATTCTTGTACAGGAGAATATGCAATCGAAGCGAAGGCTTTGTTTATGTTTCATACAAGGCAGGGAAAGGATTTTTGAATTCGCTGGAGCAAATCAAGCTGGATGCATTTCAATGCCCGAGACTGACCATTGCAGTGATCCTGGTGCTGGCCTTTGTCCTGGTGCTGGCCTTATTCCTGAGTTATTCCTGAGTGGAATCAGTCCCCGTGCTGATTGCACCGATGGCCATCACCAGGGCATCAGACTAAACTCAGACATTAACTAACCCCCTGTTCATAATCTCAAATGTGTTTCATTTCTTCTCACTCCTTCGTTTCTCGTGTTTGATGTGAAGTTTTCCAGAGTGTTTTTCCTTGGTTGGGTTCCTAATTTTTTTCCCTGGAGACAGGATTGCATCCATCATCCTGAGAACATTTCGTGTCAGTTCCCTGTCCCGGTTCCATAAATATGTGTGAGTTCATAAACCTTTCAAAAGGCCAAATTTTCTCTGAAAAGAAGAAAAAATTTTAACACATGATGAAAGTGAAAAATAAAAGACGTTTGCATGTGCGATGTGAGGTTTATGGGAGCTTTAGGCAGCTACTGGAACCCCTGGAAATGTAAAATGGAGCTCTCGGTGTTGTTCCTGCTGGATGGTCCAAGCAGAAACACTTGGCCCTTCTGAACATCAAACAAAGATTTCAACTCTGTGGAAACATCCCACAAGGAAAATCCACTTTTGCATTCAACCAACAGAAGTCATGCAAACCTTGGCCCAAACTGGGATGTGAGCTTGCAGAGAAGCTTTAAATCTCACTTATTTAACTTTTTAAAAATTTATTTATTTCTCTTTTCCCTTTCTCAGTCTTGTTTCTGAGCAAGTCTGGCTCAGCCAGTCCTGTGTTTGCTCTCAAGCCAAACCCCACTGGGAGGTTTTCTTCCCCCAGCACACATGGGATGCTCAGTTGTGCCGAGTCCAGAGAAGTGGTGCAGTCACCATCCCTGGAAATGTCCAAAAACCACGTGGATGTGGCCCTTGAGGACACAATTTAGTGGAAAACACGCTGGTGGTGCTGAGCTGAGGGCTGGATTTGAGGATTTCAGAAGTCTTTCCCAACATTAACGATTCCACTGAGCAGCATCAGCTGCCACGGGCACAACAAGGAAGAAAGGAGGAAAGGAAAGGTGTGGCAGTATTCCAGAAATCAGGATTTATCCCTGGATGTGGCAGGACCATCATGTCAGTGCATCCCACATGCACATCCTACCAAAGTGTATTCACCGAATTAAACTATATGCAATCGCTTTTCCGCACCGATTTGCCGCTAACAATGTTTGGCTGGTATTTATTTGTTGGAGCGTTTGAAGAGGGACTTTTATCCATGTGAATATGGGTATTCATCATGGAAATGAATGTATTTATTCTGTAAAGGCTCACCCTGTCTCTGCTCCACTCCTGCAGTTACTTGATAGGAATGTGACAAGAGGAAATTGAATATAAAGTCTACTGGACAGCCAATAAATCAGGCTTATATCTTTCTCTCTACCTCAGACAGGAAGGAACCCAGCTATTTTTAAATCTCTGGTCCATAGAACCAGCCAGAGCTGGTTCTCCTGTTCAAAAAAAAAAAAAAAAAAAAAAAAAAAACAGGGGAAAAACAGAAAAGAAAAATTAGCAAGATTTTAAAAGTCTTATACTTTGTTTACCTGGCCACGTAGCTCTGAGGGCATCGCCTCCCCTTCCCAGGGGTGCACAACATCCCAGCCAAAACCCGCTCAAGGACCGATGTCAGATCCAACATAGGGCACATTCATCAGCCCCAACCAAGAGCTGGAGAAAACAGAGAGCAATAAAAAGCTTTCAGAGCACTGCCAGCACCGAGAGCTCTGGTCACGATCCTGGAGCCACCCTGTCCAGCTGTGACAAACCCTGCGTGCCGGGCAGGCTCTCAAATCCCATTTCTGCAGCCCGGAGCGCTCCGGTGGAGCCGGTTACTCACACACGACCTCGCGGGGCTGCCGGGGAGGAGGGATTCATTCCAAGCAATCCCCCAGTGTGAATCTCTGCTGATTAACATTTTCATTTGTCTTCCTTTAACAAGCAAGTTACTGCTGATGAGGAGACGAGGGATTCTTAAGTTTCCTAGAACTAAATTAACTATTCCTACTTGATTCGCTCTGGCTGAACTCACGTTATATTGCCCTCAAGGCTGCTAATTTGAAAAATGCTCTTGGATATTTTTTTTTTAGGGGGTTGTTGGGTTTTTTTTCAGTGTTCCTGATAGGGATCCAAGTGCTAAAAAGGAGTTAAGTTACATTTCTTGGTAAGATTTCTTAATTGCCCGTGTTGGCTGAAACTTGAACAGTTCAGAGATTCTGTTGATTGTGTCGGCCTGACTATTATTACATGGAAATCCCTTCAGGATAACTGCAGCTTTTGTTGTATCCATTGCATCATCTTCCTAAGGTTGTTCAAACCCAGCGCTATAATAATTTTGTGGATTGGAAGGAAATTAAGTGTGTCCATATAGCTGTGCCTCTCCAGTAGGGTCTGCACTGTCTTAGAGTCACGGAGTGGTTTGGGTTGGAAAGGACCTTAAAGCTCATCCAATCCCATCCCCTGCCGTGGGCAGGGACACCTCCCACTATCCCAGGCTGCTCCAAGCCCCGTCCAGCCTGGTCTTGGACACTTCCAGGGATCCAGGGGCAGCCACAGCTTCTCTGGGCACCCTGTGCCAGGGCATCCCCATCCTCCCAGGGAACAATTCCTTCCCAATATCCCATCTAACAAAATGGTTTTTGGCCATATTTGCTCCATCACCTGGATGAAGCTTCCCAATATTTTCAAGGAAGTATTTCCCAGTGCGGAATGAGTCACACAGACAGCTCACATATTTTAGGACAGTGTGAGAGAATTTCCTGCATCCACGAGCTCAGAATCAAGGGGCTCAAGATTAACAAGAAGCTCTGTGATTTCTCTGTGCAAGAACACCAATGAAATTCAAAATGCAAGAGGGGAAATTTAAATCAGATGTATGGCAGAAATCCTTCCCTGTGAGGGTGGGCAGGCCCTGGCACAGGGTGCTCAGAGAAGCTGTGGCTGCCCCTGGATCCCTGGAAGTGTCCAAGGCCAGGCTGGACGGGGCTTGGAGCAGCCTGGGATAGCGGAAAGTGTCCCTGCCCATGGCAGGGGGCTGGAATGAGATGGGCTTTAAGGTCTTTTCCAACTGAACCATTCCGTGATGATTCCAAGACAGGATTTTCAAACCAAGCAGCTGCAGTGGGACACGTCCCCACATCTGTCCCCAGACGCTCATCCCAAGACAAGCCACGGAAATCAGCCGGGACATCGGGTCAGCCCCATCCCCACGGCGGCAGTGCCTCAGCAGTACCTACCTGCCACTGCCATCAGGGCTCATTTAAAACACGCCTTTCCTACACATGCCCCTAAAAAAATCCCAGCCTTCAGACAGATCATCCATTAGCCTCGTCACCAGCAGCTCCAGAGGCCATTTGTTCCCTTTGAAAAATGGGGTCTCTGAAGGGACAATATTCTCCCTAAGCCGCAGCTCTCACTGTCTCATTTATCAGCTCATTAAGAACGCGGCTGGGCTCGGTGGGGCTGATGCACGAGATAAGACACATCAAGCAGCAGCCCATGACAGGAGCAGCACGAGAGCCCTGGCCGGGCTGATTGGACTCAGCTGGCCTTTCCTGCCCATCCCCAGCTCCAGCAGGAATTCCCACCTATGTCTGGTTTTCCTGGTTGCTCTTAGAACGACTCTCGCTCCAGTCACGATGAGACTTCTCGTTTGTTTTTATTCTCTTTTCAGGAAACGCATCGTTTTCTTCCTCACTTGTTGAAATCGGCGCACTCTCACCGTGTCCTTGCAAACCCAAATCCTTGCTCCACCAAGGAAATGTGTTTCTCGTTTTCCCAGCGTCAGATTCTCAGAAGTGATTTCTGTATAAACTTTCCACCCTTCTTCTCCTGCTGTTTTCTGTCTTGTGTTCAAAAGGCCTTAAAACCGTGTCAATTTTCTGTTCCCTTCTACAGCACAACAATCTTTTTAGCAAATCTCATAAACATCTCTGCTGAAGATGCAAATATAACCCACAGCTGTTGCCTGCATATTTCCTTCTTGTTGGGCAGGCACCAGGAGTTACAACCCACAAAGCCTCCGAGATCAATATAAACATTAAAAATATGTAATGGATAAAAATTCTCATTTATTCTGTATTTTGTTATATTCAGTATTCCCTAAACCAAGGAGGAATGGCACAAAATTGATGCTGAATGGAGATTTTACAGGTACCAAACATAGGTTAATAAGGTATTTAAGGGTCTCAGGAATTTTGTTCCTGTAATGCTTGCTGGGTTTTCTCACAACTCTCCTTCGAGACAAAAATCACAAGAACAGGAATGATTTTGTCACTTGATTAACAAAAGTTTCAGCTTTCTGAACTCTGCTACCAACTGTGGCTGTGGTTGGATTTTTTTAATCTCCTTATCCTTCTCTTTCCACTCCAACAATAAACTTGGGACTTTGTCACTGCTGTGACAAGAAGCAGGTTTGAGGTTTCAAAATGTGAAAACACTCATTTTTTGTTTGTTCTGTTAAATTTGGGGTTAAAAAAGAAACTTTCCATGTGGGTGAAAGAGAGTTGCTGGCTCTCCTCATTATCCATTCCCCATCCATCCTCCTGCACTGGCACTTTGCATTCCCAGCCCCTGCTCTCTCCTGCAGGCGATGCTGCCACGAGAGTGTCCCGTCTGTGCGGCACAATTTGCTCTTAAAGTGTCAACAGGTTCCTACAGAGTGAAAAGTTCAGCTCCAAAACAGTTCCATCCTGACCCCTCAGCCTTCCTGCCATCATCCTGATCCCCGTTTTTAGGAGTGGAGGCAGGATCAGAGCTCACATAAAGCCCAGCTTTGTTTTTCCCAGTTTATCCTTGCTATCGGTGACTCCAGTGTTCCCGAGGGTTTATTCCCCCTGTCTCCTGGATATCTCTCTCTTTCCACATTCATTTTTCACTCCTTTGCACAGTTCCTGGTTGGGTGGATGAGATCACGGGCCTGGCAGTGTTGTTTTTGGACAGCCTCTCACCTTATCAGATGGGAGCAGAGAACCCCCTCTACTCGACAAAGCTGCACAGCCGGTGAATTCTGCTTTTTGTGGGAGCTCTGATCCCCAAAACTCCCGTAACTAAGTGGATCTGTGTGTTTGTTTATGGACCTGAGCATCTGTTTGGTGAGAAAGGAGGTGATGAGCCCCCTCTCCCCAGGGCTGGGCTGGGCACTGATGAGTTTTCCTGCCCCAAGCCCCCCAGGAAGCAGCTCCAACACGTTTTGGGAGCCTGGGAAGTGGGGAAGGAAAGCAGCCAGTCCCAAGAGTGGCTGTGGTGTGACAGCACCTGCAGGGTGATGTTTTTCCATCATCTGCTTGGCTGTTCCCAAATACTGGGAATTAGAGCCAGCCAGACAAAAAAGGGGGAAGGGCTTTTATTTTTTTTCCCCATTTGGTCAGAATTGGAAACGTGAAGAAATCTTTTCCTGACTCTGAGGGTAATGCTGGGTGTGCTGCTGGTCCCAGGTAAATGGGAGAAATTGGGAACACACCACATAACTCTGTGACTTCTTCAAACAAGGGTTTTCTAAAGAATGAGAATCAAATTATTTCCCCCTCCCTTTGCCTTAAAAAAGATCACATCCCTCCAACTGGGGCAGCATTTCAGCTGCCAGTGCAGCTCTCTGAAGGATGAAAGAGTCTAGAGCAAGTGATAATCTAATTTATTAGCACTAGGGTTGAGAAAACAGGGAGGGGAGAAGAAAGAGAAATGAGGGAGAAAATAAAAGGTGGAAACCACAAAAAAATACGTTTTTGTACTGAACTTCTCAAATCCTTGTGGCAGCAGGTCCCACCTTGATGGCTAAACTTAACTTGCAAGCCCACTTTTAAATGCCACAAGCTCCCTGCTTTGGGATCCCCAGAGATCTCCAGGCAGAAAAACAGCCTTTAATATACCAAAACCCCTCAAATTCCCATATCCTAATGAGTCAAAACGGCAAGAGCTGACAGTGAGTTGATCCCGTGAATTTTATTCCAGTGAGCAAAGGAAGCCTTTGTCAGATGAGAAGTTTTTGTGGCGTTTCTGAAGAGTTCACCTGACACTCAGGAGAGGCAAAGTTGATTTAGTAGGAACAACATGTCTGGGGATGAGTCAGGCAAACGTGCTCAGTGACCTGCCTTCACCCGGCACCTCTGGCTGGCACCCCACCAAAAGCATCCAACATTCAAAACATTCCCTTGTTTTTCTTTTGGGTTGTTTTTTTTTCCCTTTCAATTTCTTCACTTCTAAGTCCCAACCAACTTAAGAAGAGCCCAGAGCAGCGTCAGAGACAACAGCTCACTCTTCACCAGGAACAGGGGGAGAAGAAAATCAGAGCATATTTTCAAACCAGATAAACCAGTTCCCAATATTTATCTTCTGTGATGCACCAGTTTCATTTTTCTAAGTGAATGGCTCATTCTCTGTTCAAAATCCACTCGCCAGAAAGAAGATTGGTTAAATCAAAGAAAAGAGGACATCCCAAGAGCCAGGATTTGGTCAGCTGATGAACTGTCAGAAACTGAGGAAGGTAGAGGATGATTTCTAGTCAGACATAGTGAAAAAGAGGGGAAGAAGCAGGGAAAGTTTAAGACAGGATTGACTTAAAGATCACCTGAAGTGGTTGATTGTGCCTGTGTGAAATCCCTCCCTGCCGTTTTCTGCGCAATCTGCACCTTTTGAAGCAACACCTAAAACGTTCTCCCAAAGGTGTGTGGTTTGGTTTCCGCGTTAGAACCTGCAAAATGTGAGTCCTACAGCACCTGGTGCAGGATCAGGGATCCCTGATCTGATTGTTACACCAAGGTTTTCACTGCAACCCTGCTGAGCCAGGCTCTGCCTGCAGAGGAGAGTGAGGTTACCCCTACTCCAGGTAGTAAATCTACTAAGGCGGCACTGCTGGTATTCCACAAGATAGCAGCCAAGGGAATCCGATTTCTTCTCTGTTATGCTGGTTTCTCGAAGCGTTTATAACCTTTAATAACCTTTTCCATTTAGGAATGGAGGAGGAGAGGTGGGCATCGGCCCTTCAGCCACTGGTGGGACCTCCAGACTCCTCTGCCCGAAGCTGTGAGCACCCAGAAGCAGCACAACAAACAGACTAAAGGGACTGACTCCCTTAAGTAATTTAGTGTGTGTGAGAAGAGAGGCATCACCTCCGAATGTGAGGTCAGGGAGGCAGGAGAGCGCCTTGAGCCCATCCCAGCGTCCCCTGTGGGGTGGCCGAAGGGGAAGGGGGACGCAGGAGACCTGGCTCTCACCCTTTAAGTCAGAGAGAGGAGCTCCAGCACAGAGGAGCAGCACTGAGAGCTCCCTGCTGCAGGTTCAAAAGGGCAAAAGGACTGAATCCCAAGCTGATTTATTTTCCCTCACTTCACAGGCAGGGGAAGGTCCCAGGTCCAGCCAGTCCCGTGTGGGGACAAGGCTGCGCGGGCTCTGTTCTACCCGGTGTCACCATAAGAGGGATCCTTTCGCCTGTCCCTGGAGGCTCGCCTGACATTTCTCTTGGAAATGAAGCAAACAAAGCCGTGCGAGTTGAGTGAAAGTGCAATTACACAACGCTTTGAAGTGCCCTGCTAATCCTCTCCTCCCTCGGGCCGTGAGGCACAGCTTCGTGCAGTGACAGCCACGGAGCTTCACCCAAATGTTGGCCCTGGCTCAGAGCAAAGGTGCTGGAGGAGCTGCGGCCTCAGGAAAACACTGTGCACGTGGGCAGAAAGCGGCCCAAAAACCCTGTCCAAAAAAACCCCGTCCAAAAAAACCCCCAGTCCTTTTATTCTGCCATGAGTGAGGAGGAAGAACCTCAGAGAAGAAGGAGAAGCTCCAGCAGTGATGCAGAAGCACCAGGAGTGGTGATGTTTGTGAAGTCCATCTCACCTCCTGGGATGAAACCAAAGAAAGCTGTGTGGGACTGTGGTCTCCATACTATTTTAGGATACCTCAATGCAGCTCCCTCATCCTCAGCTTCAGGATGCTCTGAAGAAGAATAAGGCCACGTGAGGCTGCTGTGGACCACAAAAATCCTGTCTTCAGCTCAGAAAGGAGCTGCGATTTTGCCTCCTGCCTTCCACCAGCTCCCTCTTGGGCCTCAGGGGTGCAAAGACAGCAGCAAATCATGGGGCTCTCAGAGGGACTGGGGAGAGGCGTTCCCACCTGCCTGCAGCAGCTTGGCAGAGCTGCCTGTCCCCGTGTATTTACACAGCCTTTCATGCTCCTGATGTCAGTGTGGAGACGTGTTAATAACCCAATTAAACTGTTCACCCAGCTATGGCAAATCCCAGCTCTCAGGGAAGGCCGGCATGTTTTGCTTTGCAATTCTTGGGCCGCGTTGCAGCACGCCAAAGCCACGTCCTCGTGGCTGACACGTAGCCCCAGCTCGTCCCCAGAGGGGTCTCGGGCAGGATTGAGGCAGTGAAGTGCTAAAATCTAAAGCTGGATGGACACATGAGTGCCACCAGCGCTTCCTGACCGTGTCCACCCCCTCAGGAGGACGGGGACACACAAGGGCGTGAGGTCATGTGTGAAACGTGGCAGAAGGTGCTCAGCTCGTGGCTTTCAGAGGTGAGAAGCATCAATTGCCCTTGGCAAGTGGGCTGCAAAGGATGGAATTCCCATGGCAAAGGCACTGGATGGATGGCAGGAGAGGCCAGCAGCTCCTCGCTGCTGGGGAAGGGTGCAGGGCATACATGGCCCTTCCCACGCGGGCTGTGCCCCCGGAGGCAGCAGGACGAGGGCTCGGGGCTGCCTGGGCTTGCCTGTGCAGGGCTGTGGTGACTGTGCCTCTGCTTTCCCATCCGCCACAGGAAGGCAGGAATGTTTCCCTGCCCCACTGGGAGGCTCCAGTGGCTCCTGTCCACGAAGGGATCACGAATGTGGGGCTCTGTTTTGAAGAGGTGTTTGCTGGAAAAGATTAATGTCCCTCTGTCACCATCCATGGCTGTCACCCTCTGGATGTGAGCAGCCTGTGGAGCACAGGTGTGTAAGAGTCCATATATCCACATCCACAACGGATCCACGTTTATATCTCAGTGTAGCAACCACAAATATTTGAATGGTGTGGTTTGTATTTCCTTTAGATCGATCCAACTTCCTTCTCATCAAAACCCGTAAGCTCAGAGTGCCCTCAGTGCTGTCCCCTAAACCCTGAATTTAATCCAAACTCCTGCAGGAGCAAAGAAATTGAAAACTGTGTTAACGTGGTCCTACCAGAAGAAAAAAACCTCCCCTCCCGAGAGTCCTTAAGCTTGGATTTAACTGTGGGCACATTTAATGCCAGCTGGGATCCCCAGAGCTGAAAAACACATCCACCAAGCTGAAATTCACCAATTCACTCAAGGACTGTTCTGAACTGGGACCAGCTTAAGCCTGTGCTTAAATATTTTCTTGAATCTAAGCCTGTATTAGTGGAAAAGTCATTGTTCCGGAGTAGATTTTTATAGGTCTGTGACTTTGGGGTAGTTTTAGTATTCTCAATAGGTTTTTTCTTTGGATGGCTTCCTCCACTCATCATTAATATCTGGCGTCAACTGTCTTTCTTTCTCATCCATTCCCAGAGACAAGGAAAAAATTTCCCTTCTTTCCACAGATGTATTTATGTTCCCCATGGAAATTCCTCTCTGTGATATATGAACTATTTTCAGAGAAGGTTAGCAAAGCCTAAATCACAAAGGGGAAGAAAACCTCCTAGGCTTGAGTTCATGAGGGGAAAAGTTGGGATTGCAGTGACCTGTAGTGTGAATTTTTTCTTGAGTTTAATTGTTATTTCCATTCAAATCCCTTATATCCTTAGCCATAAATAACACTCCTGAATAATCCTTAATTTTTGTCCCTATATCTGCCTCCCATAAAATTAGGAGGGAATATTTAGGACCTGCCAAGATGACAAAGTGCCCTTTATGGTGGCCGAATGAAAGGAAGAATATAACTTTGGGAGAAAGCAACATGCTTTTCTTCAGCGTAGGATTTCCTCCACAGAGACATCATCACAGACTGTCAGAAGCTGGGCAGCTCTCCAAAGGTTAGAGACGGGGCCAAAACTTACAATTTCTGCTTTGCACAGGGCCAGTTCTGTCTCGGAGACTTTAAAGGCTGTCTCACCACAGCTGTGAAATTCGGAGCTCGCCGGTTGCGGCTTGCTCACGGCGTTATCTCTCCAGGCTGGGATGGTTCCCACCCAGAGCTGCACAGGCTATTCCTAGGGAACTAGCTGGGCATTGGTTATAAAACTGGTTGGGAATCGGTTGTAAAACTGGTTGGGAATTGCTTGTAAAACGTGGATGGCAGAAAGGACACGGCCCAGTCCTTGGAGATGACTCTGCTGGAGCCACCATGGGAAAGCTCAGCTCCACATCCCTCCGCCTCCCTCCCTCCTCTCCCACACCAAACCACCCCAAACCCACTTCCTACACAACCTCCCTTCCCTTGCAGAGCCAAGTGTGGTCCCCCCGCTGGGTGTGAGCCTCCCTGCTGGGCAGCTGAGTCACCTCAGTGGTGTTGGGTGTTGCTGTGTGAGGCAGGGACGCTGGGCTTTGTGTGAGAGCTGTGTGGAGGCACAGGAAGGAGCACGGGCTTGGCTATTTCACATGTGAAGCTTCCATGGTCCACAAGGTCACCCTCGGGACCGGACACCACTCAGGGTCAGCTCCCACGCCTGCCTAAGCCAGGGACAGCCATGGAGAGAGGCCAGGCTCTGCTCAGGCCACCCAGAACCCAAAGGCTCCCTCGTTAGCTGAGGGTGTAGCTGCCCTGGACAGAAGGTGGGTGATTCACCTTCAATCCCACAGCATTCCTTAAGAACAGAAGGAATCACCGGGAGAGACAACCCTTGCTGTGGAAAACTCCCCGTCCACATCTCCGTGCCACAACCACAGGGCTGCAGAATCCACACGGGACTCCGAGCAGCTGTGACCTTGGATTTGCATCCCAGCACTTTCCAGTGGACGCAAAGCAATCCAGGGAGACCCTGAGCCTGGGAAAGGTCTGCACAGCCCAGCCCAGCTCTCTGGTGGTCACCCTTTGGGCCACAGCAGAGCTGCTGGTCTTACCCTGGATGGGGCAAAGCCAGCCAGGATTTATGGGCTCCCAGTGCTGCTCCAAGCCCCCAAACGAACGCACAGGAACCCCCGGTTCATCGGCTCACTGATCCTTCCCAACCTTAGGAAATCAGAGGAGATGGATTTTCCCTCAGACATCATTACTGCAATAAAGTTTGGGAGGCAAACACACAGCCCCTGGCACTGATCCAAGGGAGTAAGTCTGGGATAGGTTTTCTTTCAAGAATTCCAACTCATTCATGTACTTTCCTAATGATCCAAAGTCTTCAAGGAGCTGCCTTTTAGCTTCAGCTCCCTTTCAATATTTGTCATGTGTGTCAAAGTTGATTCTTCACATTTCCTCTGTAGTTTTAACGTTCTCAAGGAGAAACCTCATTCCTTAGACATTCGAAAGATATTTTTCCCTCCTGTTGGTTTCTTTTTTCAATGGAAGGAAAGAAGATCCCTTTCAAAGCAAGCAGGGGTAAGAGCAGAAGGAAGCGTGTCTCATTTGGAGATGCTAATGAAGAAATCTTAACAAATGACTGGAAAAGGCCATGGAGTCACTAATTCCTCACTGTGTTTGGATAGACAAGCAACAATCTACAGGCGGTGACCACTTGTCCACCACTTCTGGGTTCTTGGAAATCCTGAGAAAATGCCCTACACCAGCTGGCCCTGCTGAGGAGCAGGAGTGGGAATGAAAGCCTCTCTCCATCCAGCTTTTCTCACAACCTGCCTCCACCTTTGGAAACTCAAGGAAAGGCCAAAAGGTCTCTGCTGAGCCACCAGGGTGGAGTATGACTAGTCCTGTCTTGATGGAAAACTTGACAAGAGCCAAGGCAGAGAGAGCAAGGCTGGGAGGCCAACCCAACAAACTCTGGTAGGTGCCTGCCCAGGCAAAGCCTGAGTGTTGCAAATTAAGTGCTCAGTGAAGCTTGGCTGAGCCCTGAGAGGCAGAACCCCCTCCAAACATCCCCTCCTGCTCCCCTTGGCTCCAAGGAAGTCACACCAGAAGGAGCTTCCGCAGTCAAGAGCCCTCTGGAGAGACAGGAGAGCACCTGGGATTTTTGGATTTTGGATGGGACTTTTGTTTTCCCCAGCAACAGTAATCGTGTATGGGTACAATAAGAATTAGATCAGGAGACTTCAAAGGGCTGAATCACATCTCTGTCTGCTCTTGGGCTGGCTCTGCTCAGTCTCAAGCCTTATCAGGCAAGTTTGGCAACATGATTGCATTTCACACTCTGAACACAATTATTTTCTTAATTGTATATAAAATATGCCTACAGCTTTTTGCCACTTGTTTTTGCCAACGGTTGACCTGTTGATGCTCAAGCGAAGTAAAATGAGCTAAGAAAATAAAACTGGGCAATCAAAGGCTTCAAGACAGGCAGCAAAGCAGTGCAGAGCAGCAGCTGAGTGCCCTGTTTTAAGCTTTAACTTAGTCTGCTACTATTTACCCTCATTAAACCCAGAGTCGTCTGGCTTCGTTTGGTTTGCCAGAAATTTGCTTTAGGATAATTCAGATCAGAGTCACCAGGCTTTCCCCCACCACCACCTTTTTAGGACAGCGGATAATAATAGAGGATTTTTTTTTCCATGAAAGCATATGCAATTTCCTCTCTAACCATCCAAAACAAATAATCAGGAGATTTCCCTGTGTTTACAATGGGTCTTTCTACTGACCTTCCCTGCAAAGCACTTCAGGAGAAATCAGTGAAAAATACTCCACGAGAAGTGGGTCACAATTGCTGTTATTGTTGCTCAGAAATTCTGTAGCGTCTAATCTGAAACCAGACACAACAATTGAGGGCTTCTCTTTGCCCTTTTCATAACAAACCAATTATATTTAACAGTAAGTACAGTTAGATGGGAATAAATCTGGTTTGTACACAGAGACATCGCTTGTTTATTAATAATCTTTGTATTTCGTGTTTAGACCAGTTCCAAATCCGAGCTGCAGCAATGTATAAAAACTTTTCTCTTGGCACGGTTGAGTCACCGTGACTGACTTGGCTCTGCCACTCTTTCTGAACAACCATAATTACATCAGTTTAAAGCTGGCTACATGAGCCTCAATTAGGAGCGAAGCAGACATGGACAAAGTTGAGGGTAATTCTTTCAGATGTCGTGGGCAAAGAGATGTATTCAGCCCCTAATTTGAGGAGTTTTGACAGGTTTCTTTATCTTTTACCTCACTGGGCTGCTTTTAAATCACATCTCTGGTGGGGATTTGGGAGTTCTTGCCATGAATACTCAGCACGAGGAAAGCAGGGATGCCTCACCTGCACTGCCAAGAACAGGCTGTAAGGAAAATAAAAGCAGCCTTTTGGGTGAGTTTAGAGAGGACAGTTTAGGCAAAGGTTGCATTTGCTGCAAGTGAAATTCCACCTCCCCTAATTACCTAAACCACAGATTTTATCCAGCTCCTCCACGTGTAACCAAAGGGTAATTTCACTAAAGCCTGAGCCTCAGGTGGTTGGGAGTTTCAGCCCTCTGAAGGTGTTTTGTGTCCTGGCAGATTCTCGAGATCATTTTGATGGCCAGCTCAGAGCCAGAATTGAGCTGCTGTGTGATGAGTGCTGATGGAGGTGAATCCATGCAAAGTGCCCTGTCCAGCTTTGCATGAGTAAGGATGGAAAGAGATCCCTGGGAAGCAGAATACTCACTTCTGAGCTTCAGTGTTTGGGGAAGTGATTATGAAATGTTGTGCAGTGCATGCCAGGAGCTGCGGGTCCACATTGTCCTCAGGACTCAGATCCCTGTGATGGAAATGAGAGAGTCTCTCTGGTGAGCTCGAAAAACACAGTTTGAGGCTAGTGTTGCGGTGATGTGGCTGATCACAGAGCGCCTGCTCCTTCAGGGACCTCCAGGTGGGTCTCGCTCTTGTGGAGCTTGGGAGATAAAGATCACAGGATCATGGAATGGTTTGCGTTGGACGGGACCTTAAAGATCATTTCATTCCACTCCTGCCATGGGCAGTGACACCTTCCACTATCCCAGGTTGCTCCAAGCCCCGTCCAGTCTGGCTTTGGACATTCTCAGGGATGTGGCAGCCACAGCTTCTCTGGGCAACCTGTGCCAGGGCCTCACATAGAAGGTATCCAATCTAAGCCTATTCTTTTCCTATTCTATTCCCCCTTGTCCTGTCACTCTAGCATGAAGAATCCCACTCCAGCTTCATTGCAGCCTTTTCAGATCCTTGAAGGTGCTGTGAGATCTCCACACAGACTTCTCCTCTCCAAGCTGAGCAGTCCCAACTTTCTCAGCCTCCTTCATAGAGGAAACGCTTTTTTCCCCTCATCAACTTTGTGGCCCCCCCCAGACTTTTTCCAACAGCTCCATGTCCTTCTTACACTGGGGCAGCAGAGCAGGATTCCAGGTAGGGTCTCACAAGAGCAGAGCAGAGGGGCAGAATCTCCTCCCTTGACCTGCTCTCAGGTTGTTTTTCAGGTGGAACAAGGAAGGGCAGCACTGCAGCTCTCCTACATTTAAGCTTCTGCAGGACCATCGTGAGCACCAAAGCCAGCCCTGCACAGCTCAGGTGTACAGAGCAAGGCACAACAAGAAATGAGAGAAAGTAGAGCTGATGAAACACAACTTTTTCTATTTTATCTGTTTATCTTGAGGGAGGTGGATGCTTTCCAGTGCCCAGTCATCATTTCTCGTTGGGTTTCTGCTGTGCTGGTGGATGGTGTAGCAGCAGCTGGGACACGTGGCAGGACAACACCAGCTTTTGCAAGGGATGAAGAGCTCCTTATGCACTGTGAGATCCCCAATCCATCACATGGAGCCTAATGAGGGGGCTGAGCCAGTCCAAATACAACTGTTTAACAGTTTATTTTAACCATCCAATGAGAGTGAAACAACTTAAGAGGATTCATGCTGCCAACAATCTTTTCCTTTTTTTTTTCTCTTCCCCTCCTTGCATGGCATTTGTTAGAAATCAGGATTTTCCTTAGCTAAATGTCTTGTGGTCTCCTTAGCTTTGTTTCTTAACAGGGTTGTCTTTATGTTAGTTTTCTTTGGCTTCCCAATAGAAGAGTAACAGATTTCTTTTGAAGTTTTTATTGATGAATGAGCTCCTATAAATAACTCTCTGTGGCAGCAGCTTGATCTCAGAGTTTACTCTGGAATAATAGTAGCAATGGGAATGGAGGAAATTTATGGCAGCATGACATGAAATAGTTTAATGGGCTTCATACTGTTTAACTTAATCTTTACAGATGTAAAAACAGAAATACAATTATTTTAACAACTATTATTACATATTGCTCTTCTAACGAAAACAGAAACTTAGTAAGCAATTGGAGATAGGTAGTGGAGAATTAAGGGGTCCAGCTCACTGTGGATTCGGGAATTACCGTGTTGGGCCAGTGGATTTGCAGAGCTTCATCTGGAGAGCTGCGGGAGATCCGAGGTGGCCGGGACGGATGGGTCTGCAGGTGGGATTTGGCACTGGCATGGAAAGCTGAGTCACGGGATGAGGATGCTGGAAGCTGCTAAAAACAGTGAAAGTGGTGGAGTTCCGTCTTTGGAAGGAAAAAAACCAACCCCATGTTTTGTTCCACGTCCCATTATTTCACCTGTGTGCTTGGTGAGGAGCTGATCCCAATCCCGCCCGAGGCAATCGGGGATACCTGGACACGTCCCTTGTGCCTTTAGCCCCATGAGGGGCACAGCTGGAATCCCCCCACTTTAGGAGCAGAAACACTGCACTCACATCAGCCAAAGGATGGGATGGACAGAAGGAGGTGATGAAAACTGAACTGATAAAAGAGAATTTAACTGTTTATTGTCACATGTCTGCTTATCTTCCCATCATGGGTTTGCTCGTGTCTCTAAGGCAATGGCACTTGAGGCAAAGGTGACCCAGATGTGCCTCTTTAAGCTGTGTAAGCTTAGGAAGGTGAAAAGGAAAATCATAAAAATTTTCTGTCTAAATGTCCAGCCCAGAGTCAGACTGGCGTTTTACCCAGCCCAGGATCCAGCTGGGGGATGTCAGGGACCAATGTGCAAGAGGTTGGTGTAGAATGCAATATCAGAATTACTGGGAAAGGTCACAAGACCTAATCCAAACCCGAGATTTCCTCTGGATGTGGCTCGTGGCCAAGCCCAGCTCCATTTGCTTCTCGGTGCTTCGCAAAGAGCTTGAGTAAATATTGAAACACGTCGGTGCTCTGCGTAATTTCTATAAAAAAAGCTGACAGCTTTTGTTTCCTCCTTGAGGGAGCATTATTTGAAATGAAACTGCAGTGAAAATGATCAGCGTTGTGTGTTTCCAACTGTCTGTTCAGCGGGAAATTTGCGTCCTCCACGACGCTTCCCAATCCACGGAAATCGCCCGTGCGAGAAAGAGCTCGCAAATTCTTCCTCGATTTCCAAAAATGTGGGAAAGTTTATTTATTTCTCCATGCATTCCTGATTTGCAATGTGCTCTCTAAAAATGTCGCTAAGATTTAGGCTAACCGAGCTCATGCTAAATTTAGCAACTATATTTTAAATAAACATTCTTTACGCTTTGCTGAGCGGGCTTTGAAGCTGGCTTAAAACAAATTGTGTTCGCATGAACATGAGCAATGTTTTACTTTGGCCTAAGCGAACATCTGAATAAGTAATAATGTATTATTCACTATAATCCGAAAATGAGATTTTAGAGGTCTAATTCAGTCAATTTAGGAAAGATTCCTATGAGGGATAGCGAAGCAGGCCTGGATTATTTCTGGAAGGGCCCGTTCTGTTCTCTCTGACCACACAAAACTTCCTTTTGGTGTCTTGTTAGACGCTGGAGCTGCGAGGCTCAGTGAAATCAGCTGTGACTTAGCACGCAGTGCGTTTGAGGAATCTGGCCCATTTTAAAGCACTTAATGATTTGTCTGGATAAAGCACTAAAAATATACTGTGGGGAGCAATTATGCAACGTCCAGACTGATGGATTGCATAACCCCATAGACCTTTTCCATCTGTAACTCCTCTCATTCTGTGATCTTGTCTTCTTGGTCTTTCACTTCAAATCAAATATGTGATCTGTTTAATATCCCAAATGCTGTCTCCCAGGAGATCTCTTCTCTGGGTGTGTGGGGCTATGAATCAAGTGAGGAAGCAGATCCTTCTTCTCTTTTTTGCTTTGGGAATTTGCTGCTCCTCACACCAGGCTTAGGAGCAGTCAGCAGGAAGCCAGTGGGTTTTGGTGTGGAAAGGGATGCTCCCTCCTTTATGTGTCTTCTGTGATAAAGAATGGAAAGAGAATTAGCTTTTAAAATGGGGTGGGGGGAAGGAGAGGAGGCTACCAAGTCCCTCAGATTTATGTCACCTTGGAACCAGGCGTGGACAGCCACACACCTCGAGTGACAAATCCTGAAAGTGGCTTCTGCTCATGCGTAAATACCTGATTACATTTTATACCTGCTGTGGGACCAACTTTAGGAGAACACACACTGAGCCTGTTTAAAGACTGGAAGCCCCATTTATGAGAAATTAAACTCCGGAATTATTTTAATACGCCCAGTTTTCAGTTCCCCTCATAAGAAACTTGTGTTTGGAGCAAAGCCGCTCTGGGAACCAAACAAGTCCTCTGTGAGCCTCTTCCACTCTGTGATCTCCCCTGCTCCTAGGAGTTAAAATTGGCTGCAGAGCTTGGAGACGGGAAACCTTGCTGTGTTGGGAGAGGTCATTCCTCTCCAGAGGAAGGGGAAGGCATCTCCATCGCCCACACAAGCAGTGAGCTGTTTATTCTGCATCCCAGGCTCTTTTCTCCACTTCTCCCCAGTATTCCAGACTGGTGTTTATAGCCAGCCCTGAGAGGCTGGGAAAGCCAGGAGGGGGAAGATTCCAGGGATGAGTGAAATGCTGGGTGGCAGTTCTGTGCTTGGCAGCTGCTTTTTTGGCTTGTGAAGCAGGTGTGAAACCATTGGCACCGATTCCTCGCAGCTTGTCAGGTCCTTGATATTTCCGTGGCACGTTGACTGCGCAGCACCAAAATTCACATGGATGTGGAGAGGATTAAAGGATGCTCAGCCCCATCCAAAGGGCAGGAATTGGTGTATTGACTGCACACTCATTGCTCTGCTGTTGTTTTTATTGCGTGTTTTTATTTTATGTTTTCATTTTATGTTTTCACTGTATGTTTTTATTGTACCATGACTTCTCCCCTCTCTATAAACAGATGACGTGCAAAAGCCGTGTGTGGTTACTCATCCAGCCTGCTGGCAGTAGGACCCTGTTTCTTGGTATTCATCCCCAGTTACAGCCCTGGCCTGATCCCAATTAATTCCAAATTGCCCCTCAGAGCTGTTCACTGGGTTCTGAGTTCACTGGAGTTAGAGTCACTTTTGTGCAGAGCATGTTAAGTTTACTAATTTCACTCTCTCAAGCGAAACCAACATCGAGCTCAATGTGGCTTTTAAACGCTGCAGCTGTACTCGGTCCCACTCCACTCCACCAAAACAGAAATAAGATCAAATGTCAAAGCAAAGCTTCGCAAAGAAACGAATTCCCATTGCACAGAAAAAGCTGGGTTTCCAAAAAAATGTGTCTGTGATAAAAATATACATTGTGTATTAAACTGAGACTCACTGTTTTTGGCCACTAAAAAAACTGCTCTTGTGCAGAAAGGGCTTGGAGGGGGAGAGGTTACACATGTGTGAGTAGGAAAGGAATAAAAGCCCTGTTTGCAGGTCCAAAAGGTACTTTGAGGGCTGGAATAGGAGCAGAGAGGTGACAAAACTGGGGGTCACAGCTGGGGGGCCACGTTAGGAGGAAGGGAAGCAGAGGAGCTGAAGACACGGGTTAGAAGTGGTGACTGAGAGCATAAATACCCGATTTTGGGAGGCAAAACCCTTCCATGGGCCAGGCTGTGGGGAGACCAGGGATGCAGGATCCCTGTGGGAACAGGCTCTGGGGCTCCATGGAGATCCTTCAGGCAAGTCCTGGGAGGCAGCGTCAACCTCCCACCTCACCCCCGAGGCCAAATCACCACACAGGGGGTGGAGAGAGGATTTGAGGTCTCTGCTGGGCTCATGTTCCTCCCCCCGCGGCTTCCTGTGGGTGATGTCACCTCCCAGACCCCAAAGAGGCCGGTGATGTCAGTGCCCAGGCCGGAACTGAAACCTCCTGGCCAGGTGGCCACTTCTGTAACTGGTACCTGTCCCTAATGCCACACAGGAGTGGCACTGCAGGGCCAGGGGTGGCACACAGGGAGCTTTAACCCTCTCAGCACTCAGCCAGCCCTGGAGTTATGGTGGGGACTGAGCAGTGACACCTTCACGACGTTTTACAAGTGTTTCTTCATTTCTTATTTCAGTGCCATAGCTTTAAACAATGCACTCAATAGATATTCAAGCAGGAGCTGTCAGAAAGAGAAAGAATATACGGGATTTTATTACAATAAAGTCTATTTTGCAAATCTACTTTAAAAAAATAAAATCTCTTTTTTTATTCTCTTTTTTTCATGTTGAGAAGCTGCAGCTTGGCCTATCCAGGGATCTGCCTATCAGCATCATTTTTTTGGGAAGCGGAATATCAATTCCCACCTTTTGCAGATTTTCCGTCCTTCCTCATGTGAGAGCTCTTTGCCTTGTGCTGGAATGAGCAACCCTGGTCCAAATGTCAAGGAATTGATGTCGGCCTTCCTCTGCAAAAACTGAATCAAAACTGACCTGAAAACCCCATATTTCCAACATCCAGGCGCTCATTTAAGAGCAGGCTTTGCTTTTGAGACAGGGTTAGATGGAAGAAGGGGAAGAGAAGGAGGAACAATCATTTTGGGAAAGATTTCATCAGTTTCAAGGAACAGGTAATTTCCCAGCAGCCCATTTGCAGCCTCTCCCATCTTTTTTCTTTTTGTGGTCCAGCACCAGGATATTTGCTGCATCCAGCAGTAGGCCCCACTCCTTCATCCTCCAGCACCAGCCAAGGGGTGTTTTACATCACACCAGCCACACTCCTGAACAAAAATACCTTTATTGGATATAGGTTTGGTTTCATAATGAAAATTGGGAATATAAACTTATTTTCCAAAAGGGCATTTATCCACTAATATACAAAAAGCCTCTATTTACGGCACACAAAAATACAAAATATTTCTGATTCCTTGCAATGTGTCAGGATTCTTCCTTCTTTATGAAAAAAAAGAAAACTTTAGAAACATAGCTGATGTCTCTTTTTTTTTTTCCTGGTATTTGTCCTGGCCTCCACAACCCTGCCTCAGTCTTTTTTGGTCAGAAGCAACTGATGCCAGCAAGAAATGGAAAGTGGACAAATCTCCGTGTTTGCTCATCCATCCCCCTCTTTTTGGCCACATCCATGAGGAGAAACTCTGTGGGGATATTCCAAAGCACCAGTGCTGGGCAGGAAACCAGTTCCTCACCGTGCTGGATCAAAGCAAGCAGGAATGTGCAGGATGAGCCTGGGATGATCTGCCATTAGTTCAGCTCCAGTTACCTGCCTTTCCCCACTGGGAAGACTGGGCCAGTGGGGAATATCAGGAATTATTATGTGCCTGTGGGTCTTCATGGCAAAATTCTGGGCATTATTAATACCTGTGGGTATTCGTGGCAAAACAAAACTCAGCCTCCTCCCCCCGGGATGGGGCTTGGTTTTCAAAGGGAAAATAAAAGAAGAAAACAGAGACCTGAAGGGCTCAAGAGAAACGTGGTCTGAGGAACCTGAGGGATGCAAAGACTAAAGGTGCAGAGCGAACCCCACGAGGCTTTGGGGCCAGCGTGGGCATTCCCCCGGTGCCTGCCTCGACCTCCACCGCCCACGGGAAAACAAAGCCGCTTTACCTTCAAAAGTCGCTCTGGCAGGGGGTGGGAGGCAACCGCTAAAGAGAGTCCGCAGCAAGAGGCGCCTTGAAAATGCCCTGAAATCCTGAGTCGCCTTTAAAACATCGCTTTGGGTTGGTTTTTTTTTTAGGTCTTTACCCGCGTGGTGAGGTCTGAGTCCGGTCTCTCCCTCCCATCGCGCCCCCCGGAGCAGCGCTCGGGGCCGGGGGGCGTTAATTGTGGGGCAACTACTGGAAATTAAACACCGCCTCGGAGAAGTGCAGAGGGAAGCAGGAGAGGAAGGGGATGCCGATGTGGTAAAGCCTCCCGTGCACCTGGGAGTCGAGCATGAGGGAGGCGTTGAGGGCCGGCCCGAAGCCGCCGCTGGCCACCAGAGAGCCGCCGAGGCAGCCGGCGGGGCTCTCCCGGGCCGCCTTGGGGGCTGCCCCGGGGGGCGGCGGCCGCAGCCCCTGCGCCAGGATGCTCTCGATGCTGAAGCTGCGGCCCCGAGGGCCGCTCTTGTGCGGCGGGGCGGCGGCGGCGGCGGCGGGGACGGGGGGCGGCCCGCCGGGGGAAGCCGCTGCCCCCCCGCCCGGCCGCGGGACCCCCACGTCCCCCGGGGCCGCCACTGCCGCCGCGCTGCCCTTGGCCCGCTTGGGCTCGACGGGGCGAGCGGGCGGCCCGGGCTGCTCGCCACCCTTGGCGTCCGGCGGGGCCGCGGCTTTGGGCTTCCTCTTCCTGCGGCGGTAGTTGCCGTTCTCGAACATGTCCAGGCACCGCGGGTCCAGGGTCCAGTAGCTGCCCTTGCCGGGCCGCCCCTTCTCGCGGGGCACCTTGACGAAGCAGTCGTTGAGGGAGAGGTTGTGGCGGATGCTGTTCTGCCAGCCCTGCTTGTTGTCGTGGTAGAAGGGGAAGCGGTCCATGATGAACTGGTAGATGCCGCTGAGGGTCACCTTCTGCTCCGGAGCCTCTTTGATGGCCATGGCGATGAGGGCGATGTAGCTGTAGGGGGGTTTCTGCGGGGGGTCCTGCCGGGACATCGCCCCCCCGGGGGCGAAGCCGAGCGCGGCCGGCAGGTAAACCATGGACGGGCTGCCCAGGGGGGAGAGGTGGCTGCCGTAGATGTGGCTCATCGCCGGCGGGCTCCCAGCTCCGCGTCTTCCCCCTCGGAGCCGAGCGAAGGGACGGGGCAGGGCAGGAACGTGGGACGAGTCCACCGGGGAGCTGTTTGTGCGAGCTCAGCTCCCAGCCCTGCCTGAAGGAGCTCGCTCTGCCTCTGTCCCTGCTTCATAGCTCTTAAAAAAAAAAAAAAAGGAGGAAAAAAAAAGTTAAATAATTGTTGTAAGTTTGCTATTATATGTTGACTTAGCGCTGGAAAATAAATTGTCTCTGATAAACAGTCGTTTGTGTTCTCAGCCCACCCACATTAATTAAAATTTCATTGCTACAAAACTCCGAGCACTCTCCACGTGTCTCGCTGGTACCAGCCAATGGTCTCCGGGTTATTCCTTCATTTGTTTATAGAATTAGTCTGTTGATAAGTCTGCCCACCCAAGTCGAATCAAGCTGTGTTTATTTGGAAAAATTTCCGGGCACCCAATATATAAACGCACTGATCTGATGTTTGAAATATCACGTCCACCCTTTGACGCTGTAAGCACACACAGCAGAGCAGGATGTACACTGCTGGAGCTGGGGAGCAGCGCCCAGGGATCCCCGCAGCAAAACTGGGACATTAAACAACACAAAAATGAAAAAATAAAGTAAAATCAAGAAAGGAGAGAAAGGGGTGGATGAGAGGAGGAGGCAGAGCTGCGATCGGGAGGAAGGAAAAGGGAAGGGGGCTCAGGTGTGGAGGGGTCCTTTGCACCTCCCGCTGCAGGGACCCGGCTGTCCACCCCAAGGAGACCGCCGGGGACCGGCGGAAGGAGACCTCCGGCCCAGCCCCGCTCGCAGCCCGAGCAGCAGAGCTGCGCCGGGGGAGACTGCAGAAAAAGGGGAATTTGGCAGGCGCGGGGAGGAGGGTCAGTATTTGTGAATGCGGGCCTGTTGCTTTATATTATGTACTTTCCTGTTTATAACAAGGAGGGGGATTATAACAACTTTACAAGTGCACACAGCTGGCCGGTGCTTACATTAGGAATTTGTGATGCTCTTTTTCTGTATAAACGTCCAGGTTTGGGGCTGTGTTTTCTGTTGTTGGATTTATTTTTTTTTTTTTTAATTCACTGACGTAACAGCTTTAATCCGAGGCCCCGAGGGATTCCGATGCAGTTGGAGGTGTCGCCTGTGTCCCCAGTACCCCCGCGGGCTGAGACCTGCGGGAGCCCCTGTTCCGTGGAGCACCTTTTCTCCGGGGCAGGGAAGAACAGGCCTGAGGGGGATCCTTTCTCCTTGAAAGAGAGATATCCCAACAGCGCAGCTCCCGCGAGCCTGCTGGGATTTTTACCTGGCGGGGGAAGAGGTAAAAGCCGAGCTCCAGGGTGTCCCCCAGCACCACCCGGCCCTGGCGATGCCTCCACCTCCCCATCCCCGGATTTCCCTGCAAGTTCCCCTTCACCCGTGGGATTTTCCGCCCACTGCCGCTCCCCCGTCGGGAGAGGGGGTTTCATCCCCGGGGTAAAACCCAGCGCGATGCTGTGGAGCTGCAGATGCGTCCTGAAAGCTACGAACAGCCAGGAGAGCCTGGGAAACGCAGCCGGGGTGCGCAGGGAGGCGGCTTCTCGGGCGGGGATGTGGGGGTCTCCCCTCTCACTGGCCGGGCCCACGCGTGGGAGGGGAACTCACCCCTCTAACACCGCCCTCGCCGGTAATTCCACATCCCTCCCCCGCCCTGCGCACCCCCGCCGGCCCCCGGGAGCTGCAGCACCCACCCGCCGTGCCAAAAGCGCAATAAATCCCCAAATAAACAAAAAGAGATGTGTAAAAGGAGGGATCTGGGGGCTCCCCGCCTCTCGACACCGGGGATCAGCACGCCCCGGGCAGCCTCCCCGCCCCTGGAGCATCCTCGCCGGGGAGGGATGGAGCAGAGCGCGGCTGCTCTGACCCGCCCGGCGCATCCTCAGAGAGCAGCCGGCCGAGGGTCTTCCCCCCCACGCCCCCCTCCTCTCCCCACCTCGGGGAGTCCCCCGCTCCTTGAGACACTCCAGGCACGGATTAGTAAAACAATAAATACTCGCGTGTACGGCAGGACAGTCACACGGGCTCCCGCGCGCTCCCTGAGCTCCCTCCCCCAGTAAAATCCTTGCTTCCTCCCTTGTTTTCCCCTCTTGGCGGTGGGAAATCCTTGGAGGCGGGGATGCGGCTTTTCTCTCCGTTCCTTCTTCCCAGCTCATGCGCTGCCTGTTGTCCCCGTTATCCTTTTCCTGCCGGCGGCATCGCTGGAGCTCGCTGCGCTATCCGCACGGGATCGGCCCTCCGAGAGGCTCCGCCGGCTGCGGGGGGGCCGGGGAAGAGGCAGAGCGGGGTTCTTGTTGATGCTGTCGGTACCGTCGCTCTCTCCCTGAACGGAAAAAAAAAAAACAAACAACGCGGAGCCGGCGATGGAGGCGCTCCTGGATGGGTTTCCCCTCCTCTCCAGCTGACGAGCCCCTTTTAAAGCAGCAGCGAGGAGAGGTCCCGCCCGGAGCCCCCGGGGGAGCAGGGCGCAAATGAGTGCTCCCCATTCCTGCTGCAGCCCGGGATGAGGGAGCAGGGCAAAAATCAGAGCTCCCCATTCCTGCTGCATCCCGGATGGGGGGAGCAGAGGTGTAAATCAGAGCTTTCCATTCCTGCTGCATCCCGGGATGGGGGGAGCAGAGGTGTGAATCAGAGCTCCCCATTCCTGCTGCAGCCCGGGATGGGGGAACGGGGCAAAAATCAGAGCTCCCCATTCCTGCTGCATCCCGGAAGGGGGGAGAGCGGGAATATGAATCAGTGCTCCCCAATCCTGCTGCATGGCGGGATGAGGGGGAGCAGGGGTGTAAATCAGTGCTCCCCACTCCTGCTGCGTCCCAGGCTTGGAGGGGAGAAGGGGTGTGAATCAGAGCTCCCCAATCCTGCTGCATCCCGGGATGGGGGAGATCGGGAATGTGAATCAGAGCTCCCCAATCCTGCTGCATCCCAATCTTGAGGGGAGCAGGATGTAAATCAGAGCTCCCCATTCCTGCTGCATCCCGGGATGGGGGAGAGCGGGAATATGAATCAGAGCTCCCCAATCCTGCTGCGTAGCAGGATGGGGGGGAGCAGGGGTGTAAATCATTGATTCCCACTCCTGCTGCGTCCCGAGATGGGGAACAGGGCAAAAATCAGTGCTCTCCACTCCTGCTACATCCCAATCTCGGAGGGGAGAAGGGGTGTGAATCAGAACTCCCCATTCCCGCTGCATCCCGGGATGCGAGGGAAGAAGGGGTGTAAATCAGTAATCCCCACTCCTGCCTTAGTCCTGCCCGGGGGAAACAGAGGTGTAAATCAGTGCTCCCCGCTCCCGCTGCATCCCGGCCCGGGCTCCCTCAGGAATGAGTTGCCCGCCGCTCGCCCCCTGGCCGTGCCCGGCGCTGTACAGACGCGAGGTCGCTCGGTATCGCCCCGGGATCAGGGAGGTATTTCCTTCTCTCCCGGCCTTCCAGTGCCGAGTATGGATTTTCTGCAAAGTCCCTTCCAAAATGACAGAAGAGCTCGTGGCCTGCCCCAAAAACCTCTTGGCCGGCGCCTTCCCGCGAACTCTAGGGAAGGTGGGATTGATTGGGAGGGACGAGACAGCTCCTGCTGGGCTGTGCGGAGGCCTGGGGGGATTCCTGAAGGGAATGCGTTTTACCGGGGCCTGGAGCACCAGGGAAACGCTTCCTTGACTGGAAGGACCTTCACAGCGGGGATGAGGTGGAAAACCGCTGGCTCTTCTCCCCAAAACCGAAACTGTCTGGGGTTTTGGACAGGTTTGGAAACCTGGTGGTGAATGGCAATACAAGAAAAAAATTATATGTATAAATGTATATATATGAAACCCACCCACCGTCCTCATCCTTTACTCGGAGCCACCCTGAGCCCCAGCCCGGGGCCACCGGCCACGCAGCAGCCTCAGCCAGTCCCCGAGGCCAAGCCTGACCCCCTTGGCCTGCGGGGACAGGGTCTATGGGGGGGTTTATCCTTCGAGGGGCTGCAGAGCTAAATCTGGTCATGGCCGCCTTCAGAAGTTACCCTGGGCCTTCCTCCTTCCTTCACTTCTTCCTTCCTTCCCCTCTGCTCCGGCCGGGCTGCAGTCACCTGTCGCGACAGACTCCGATCGAGCTGCCGCTCTCAGCTTTTAAACAGAGTCCCAAAAGGATCCCCGCGGCCCGCGCGTGGCTCTCGCCTCTCCCGCGACACCAGCCCACCCCGAAGGGCTCCCCGCGGGGCGCTGGGGGTGACTGGGGACGAGGGACAGGGGCAGGACGGGGCACAGCAAAGGGACGATGCTCGCAGCCCCGGCAGGAGCTCTCCAGAGGGACGGGCAGAGGGGAGAGAGGACGGGAGCGGCGCAGATCCCGTGCAGGAGCGTCCTGCGGGGGCGAGGTGGGGAAAGAAACACCAAAGAGGAGTTTTGGGGGGAAAGGAGAGCCCCAGGAATTGTCCAGCAGCAGCGCGGGGGGAGGTTGCAGAGCCCTGGGGGTGTCCCGAATCCCGGTACCGCATCTCCTCGGCTTCCCATCCCTGCCTGAGGAAAAGGGTGCCCAGCGCCCTGGTGGGAAGATGTGGGAGCAGCGGCGATCCCGGCGTTTCTCGATGCGTGTGGGAAAACCCACAGCAGGCACCTGACTTCAGTCATCTCCCCCACAGCATCCCCGCGTTCCACGCAGGAAAAAATCCCACGGGAAGAGGGTCTGGACCAAGGGAGAATTCTTTCCCCATTAGTTTTTTTCCCCCTTTCCCCCTTATTCATTTTCTTCTCACCATTTTACTCTCTTTATTTCCCTTTAACCCTATTTTTTTATCCTTTACACTATTTATTTTCTCTTATTAAGATATTTATTCGAATTTTATGTCATAAAAAATAAAAAATATAAAACTAAACAAAAATCACCCTCTGAGAGCCAGAAAAAACTGCAGGAAGTTTTTTTTTACAAGAATGTTCCTTAAAACACAGATCAAGTGAGGCTCAGACATTTTTTTCTCATTTAAATCGAGAGTTTGGGTGCTTTTTGCCAGCTTTCTAGCGCAGGCGAAATTTAACCGGTCAAAACCAATTTAGATCATCGATTTGAACAGCCTGACGTGGGTATAATCCAAAAAAAAAGGGCTACGGGGGGCACTGGAGAGCTGCGGGAGCTGGGGTGGGGGCACGGTTGGGATTTATTCCCTGGAAATGCTGGATGGATGTGATTTTACAGCTGGGAAAGGAGCTCGGCTCCAGAGAGCTGGGTTTGAAAAGTTCCAAAGACCTCCTAAACTCTGCTTCAGGCTTTGCCGGCATTCCCAGGCTTTCAGCATTGCTAAATCCTGGATTAAAGCTCCTTGGACAGGTTAAAGGATGATTTGGGAAAAACCAGAATATCTGGCAGTGCCCGGCCTTGCGAACAGGAGCTCAAATAGATAAAGGGAAGGTTAAAATCAGCCAATTCTTCAAACAAGAGAGGATTTCAAAACCGTGAAACGATTCTCGAGTGAACTTTCCACCTTGTTTTTTAAGATTCCGCAGCGAGTCCGGCTTTAAATGATCGCTCTCACTCCCAGGCACTCGGGATTCCTTTCAAGAAAAGCAAATAAATAAATAAAACGGATTTTTAGGGGGGGTTGTTTTCTGTCCTGGAAAGAGGCGGCTCCGAGCTCGGAGACGCCGAGCCCCGCGCAAGGGCCGCGCTCGCAAGGACGGGGCGAGAGGAGCAGAAATTCCCCTCCCTGCGCCTCCTGCTTTCCCTGTTTTCCCCATCGGAGGCCTGGGAAAACTCCCTAAATTTCAAGCGGGCAGAGATTCGGGATTGAGGGGGCTCAACCCCGGCTGCCCCCGCGGTGCTTTTCCTTCCCCCCCTCCCCAGCTGAACAATTCCAGCTCTTCACTTGAATTCAACCTTTTCTCCAGGAAAGAATCCTCAGAAACCTTCAGGAAAACGACTTTGTTTTAAAAAGAACCAGCGCCACGTTATCTGCGTGAAGGAAAGGTGAAGGGAGAAAAAAAAAAAACCTGCAAAAACCCCCCAGTTTATAGACAGAGAAGCGCCAGACTTGGAGCAGAAAAAACCAGCATGGATTTATTTTAAGGTAAGTACAACAATTAGGACCACATAAGACAAACGAACTTCGAAGCAGGTTAAAGCAAATAGTCCTTAGGAACGGTAAAAGTGAAATCTATCATACAAAACATCACACGTCGTAAATAATAATAAAAAAAGTATCAGATACTTTGTCTATTTTTTTTCCTTAAAAAAAAAAATCCACCAGCAAAAAATAAATTATTTCCTCGTCTTGCGAAAAGAACAGCTCTAAAACGAAAGAAAATCTATTGCATAATTGTACACAGAAGAAGAAGAAGAAATCACTTGTCATTAATTTGGAAGTTAGGAACCGTTGGGCGAGACAAAAATAATCCAGTGAACTCAACTTTAAATATTATATTAATGGCTCTGAAAATCAGCCTGATTAGAAATCCACACATTTTTTACAGCACAACAGAGAACTTCAAAAATACCCAGGACATATATTTATATATATATTTATAAACTTTTTTTTTCCTTTTAAAACGTATAAATGGTCGTTGTGATATTGGTCCATAACTTATTTTTCTGAAACCCCCCTATACTTTAGCATATAAAATTTGCCACTTTTAGATAGATATATATATATATAATTTTTTTAACCTTTTTCTTTTCTTTCTTTTTTTTTCTTTTTCAAATGAGAGATCCCCCTTTTTCAAGTAAAACATACTTGTCCAGATTTAAGGAGGCCCAAAACGGGGCTTTTGGGATCTTAAAACTGTGGTGGCCGCAAAGTTCATGGGGAAGCTGTCATATTTTTTTTTCCTGCATTTGGTGTGAGTTTATTTCTCCCGATCTTTTTTTGCATCATTATTATTATTATTAATAATTTTTTAAACCTTTTTTTATTTTCGGATGGGCCTAGGCGGGGGGGGTGGCGGCTACTCAGTACTTAGTGCAGTCGTAGGAGTAGGGGGCGGCGTGGCGATATAGGGAGGGCGCGGATCTGTAGGGGATCTGACAGGCGGAGTTGCTGCTCACCTGGTGCTCGCTCAGCGCCGCGCTCTCCATCCCCAGCCGGTGCGACGTGAACATTTCCCGCACGTTGGGAAAAGTCTGCTGCTGAGAGCCGAAAGTGTGCCCGGGCAGGTGGCTCAGCTCAGCGCCGTGGTTGAGGTACCAGGAGGCCGGGGGCTGTCCCCCCGCCGCCCCTCCGCCGCCGCCGCCGCCGCCTCCGTGGGGATGCCCGGTGCCCAGCGCTCCGTCCTGCCCCGCGGGCAGGCTCAGCGTGCCGAGAGGCGACGGGGCGCCGGTGGGATGCTCGGCCAGCCCGTCCTCCAGCGGAGCGCACATGTGGCCCGGCCTGTCGCCGCTGTAGAGGCTCATGGCCCGCATGCTGCAGTGGTAGCTCCCACTAGTGTCCAGCGCCTGGCTGCACGCCGCGCTGTAGCCCGACGGCTGCCCCGCGGGGTAGCCCAGCGCCAGCCCGCCGCCCGTCCTGCCCGAGGCGGCACTCACCGGGCTCAGGTCCCCCGCGGGGGAAGTCCGCAGGGTCATGATGCTCTCCACGCTGAAGCCCGGCAGCCCATTGCCGGCCGGGTGATGCTCGGGCAGCGACGCCTCCGGCGAGGCGGCGGCGGGGGGCGAGGCGGCGCTGCGGGGGCTGTCCCGCAGGGCCCCGCCGCTGGCCGGGCTCAGCGTCTCCACCTTGGTGATCACGGGCAGCTCGGGAGACGCCGTCTCGCTCTTGATCACCACCTTCTTCTCGGAGGCCGGCGCCGAGGCGGAGGAAGAGGAAGAGGAGGAGGAGGCTTCCTTGGGGAGGTCGGCGCCGGGCAGCCCGGGGGGCTTGGGCTGCTCCTTCAGCAGCCGTTCCCGGGCCTCCTCTTTCTCCTTGGAGACGTCCTTCTTCTTGAAGCGTCTCCGGCGGCGCAGGAAGCTGCCGTTCTCGAACATGTTGTACGAGTCGGGGTCCAGGGTCCAGTAGCTGCCCTTGCCCGGCTTCTTGTCGTCGCGGGGCACCTTGACGAAGCACTCGTTGAGGGAGAGGTTGTGGCGGATGCTGTTCTGCCAGCCCTGCTTGTTCTCTCGGTAGAAAGGGAAGCGGTCCATGATGAACTGGTAAATCCCATTGAGCGTGATCTTCTTGTCGGGGGCGTTCTGGATGGCCATGGTGATGAGGGCGATGTAGCTGTAAGGTGGCTTCACCAGGTCCTTGGGGGCGGTGGGTTGGTGCGGGTGGTAGGGGCCGTAGGAGCGCCCCATGCCCGCCGCGTACTGCTCGGCGTGGCCCGAGTAGACGCTCATGGGGTTGCCCATGCCGCCGTACGTCCCGGCCGCCCGGTAGTAGTTCTGCTCGCTTAAATACGGCACCACTCCCAAAGCGTTGGGGTCCGAGACGGAGTAGCGAGCCTGCATCATGGAAAGGGCTTCCCGCGGCCGGGTAGGCGAGGAGGAAGAGGAGGAGGGTGGAAGGGCCTCACCCCCCTCCGGGACCCCTCTGCGGAGAAGGGAGAGAGGGAGAGAGCGGGAGAGAAAGAGAGAGAGTCTCGGAGCCGAGCTCAATCCCAGCGTGTCCTCTAGCAGCGGCACCGCAGCGGCATCCTCCGGGTCGCCGGGGGCAGGGTGGTCTCTGGCGGCCTCTCCCTCCCTCTGTATGACTGTGATTCTTGTACACACGCCTACGGCCCGCGGCGGCGGCAGGCACTGCTGCGGGGAGCTGGGCTGGGGGGGGGGCCTGTTCTCGCAGGAAAAGGGAATTTTAAAAAAAAACAAAACAAAAATTAAGAATTTAAAAAAAAAAAATCGAAAAAAAAAATTTAAAAGAAGAAGAAGAAGAAGAAAAAGCAGCCTTGCGGAAAACCCAGTCCTTGTCACAACAACGGCCCGAAGCGTTCCGGAGCCCCCGGAGGGGTGCGGGGTGCGGGAGCCGCCGAGCTCCCTCCCGGCCGCGCTGCGCAGCTTCAAAACTCGCCCCGCGCCGCCGCCGCGCTTTTACTCCCCGCTGGCCCCGCCCCCCACCGCCGCCGCCAGCCAATGGGAGCGCGCGGGGCCGCGGCCGCAGCCAATGGGAGCGCGGGACGCGGCGGCGCTGGCGAGCGGCCCCCGCGCGCGCCCCGGGCCGCGCCGCTCCCGGGCCGCGCCGAGCCCCGCGCCGGGCACGCACAGCCCCCTCCGCACACAGCCTTCAACGATTTGGCCCCAAAAAGAGCCCCGAGCCGAGCCGCCCCGGCCGGGGGATCTGCCCGCTGCCCGCGCCGCGGCCAACGGCGGAGTTTTTTAAGCACTTTTTGCAGGCAGGTTGATGCCGGGGATGGCGGGAGCGGCGGCACCGCGCTGGTTGCCCGGTAGTGCCGGTATCACTGAGTGCCCGTGCCGGGCAGCTCCTGCGTTCACCTTTTTAAATGTATTTAAGTGAAATTCCTCGGGAGAGGCCGCCGGGTCCGTCCCGTGGTGCTCGCCCGGTGGCGGTGACATCGCGCCCGCCTCGGCCCCGGTGGCGCCGTCGCTGCGGGTTCAGAGGTTCCTCTGCCGCTTTGGGGGAGTTTGAGGATATTTTATTATTATTAAAAAAACCCCAACAAAACCAACAAAAACAGAGAGCGCATTTAAGCGTCTATTTTTTTTCGTTCCGGGCGTTGAGGCGGATTTTCTTGTGCCTGTGAAATCCGCCCCTCTGCCTTCTCCCTAATGAGTTCATTAGAGGCAATCAGAGTGGGACAATTAGGGACGCATGGTGACCAAGTGTAAACTCAAGTGTTGGGGGAAAGTGCTGCGAATTGTTCTGTTCCACCCGAGAGAAAAGTGGATCTGCAGGGCGAAGGAACCAAGGTGGGGAACCAGCGATTTTCCCTCTCCGCGGGGAAAAAAAAAAATCATAATATATTTATAATCAAAAATAGCGCTGCAAAATCGATTCGAGCCCGAAAAGACCAAGATAAGGTTGAAATGAATTCGCTGTCACTTCGGCCGGGCTCCTTCCCGCCGCCTCCCCCGAGCCTGGCTGCTGCCGCTCTGATTCCTAAGCGGTGATTTTTGGGTTTCTTACACTGTAATTCTGCCTTTCCCTCCTTGCAATTTGTGTGGTTTCGTAAGGCTTTAAACAAAGATATTTTTTTCCCCCAAAGTCGGGCTGGGATTTTGGCTGGCTGCTGAGACCAAGGGTCCCTTTCCCGCTCGCAGCCGGGGCGGTGGGGACGAGACCGCAGCCGGCTCCGGCCGTGGGAACCCGGCGGGGCTGTTAATTACCGGAGATTTTCTTAATAAGAAAGGAAACGATTTTATGCGATAACTGAGGGGAGGGAGAAAAATTAAATTATGAGGCAGCTCCTCTACAAGGAGGGATGGTTAAAAATGATCTGCGATGGAAAAATGGATTGGGAAGTTTCTCCGGGCACTTCAAAACTGTTATTTAATTTTGATGGAAATAATTTGGAATGTTCGGGGAGAGTTTCGTCCACCGAGAAAACGTCCGGGGATATTTTGTTTGTGAAAACAAATAGTGAATTCAGCGAGATAAGCTGATACTTTTCATGTAAAGGTATGACCATAAGAGAAAACTTTTATTTTTTCTGGAATAATTTGAGAACGACTTCACACTTCCATGTTCGGTTTTCAAATAAATCATATTTCTCCTATCAACTTGGGCTGTGTCTTAGCGTACACAAGCACATGGGATTTCTTTAACGATACAAGTTTTTAAAATGCAGGAAATTTTAAATGCAGAGTTTGAGCAAAGCCACCCCTGCGGTGTCCCAGTGCTGTCCCTTCCTAGAAGCCTGGAGAAATATCCTTGATGGAATCTTACCTCTCCTCGGCTGAAAACTTTACCGAGCTGAATTTCTACAGAACCCTAAGAAGCAGCAAAAGTTGTTTGCCTGCTGCAGCTGGGCACCGAGCAGAGACTGAGCCAGCGGGCTCGGAAAAGCCCTAAAATTCGAATGGCTTGAAGGAAAAAAAAAAAAAATCGGCACTATGAAAAATACGCAGCTTCCAAACGGGGCAGCGCAGGGAGAGGAGGAGAGCGGGAGGCGCTTGGAAAAGCGGGATTCCCTCCGCGGGGCTCCCTTCGCCCGGTTCCCGGGGGGAGCCGCCGCTTTTCCTCTCGCAGCCTTTACCGGGAGCGCCAGCGGAGCTTTCGGGGCGCTCCCGGGGCCGCTCCGGAGCCGATCCCGGGGTCGTTCCCGGAGCCATTCTAGGGACAGCTCCGGGACCGCTCCGGAACCGATCCCGGGGCCGTTCCCGGGCCGTTCTCGGGGTAGCTCCGGAGCCGATCTCGGGGCCGTTCCCGGGCCGTTCTCGGGGCAGCTCCGGAGCCGATCCCGGGGCCGCTCTGGAGCCCATCCCGGGGCCGCTCTGGAGCCCATCCCGGGGCCGTTCCCGGACCGTTACCGGGGCCGTTCCCGGGGCAGCTCCGGAGCCATTCCCGGGGCCGTTCCCGGAGCCGTTCCCGGACCGTTCCCGGGCCGATCCCGGACCGTTCCCAGGGCCGTTCTCGGGCCGTTCCCGGGGCCGTTCCCGGGGCCGTTCCCGGGGCCGCTCCGGGCTCACCTGCCCGCGGGGGCTCCTCGCGGCGTGTGTCGCCCTCCAGGGGACACCGCGGGGACTGCAGCGCTCCCCGGCACCGCCCGGCCGGCCCGGGACGGGGACAGGACACGGGACAGAGATGGGGACAAATGAGAGACTGAGCGGGAAAAGGGGAAAGAGGGAGAAGTGCGGGAGAGAGGATGAGTGGAGAAAAGAAGGGGGCAGAGAGGAAAAGTAGGGAAGAAGGGAAGAAAGAGCAAAGGAAAGAGAAATGAAGGAGGGAGAGAGTGAGGGAAGGAAGGAAGGAAGGAAGGAAGGAAGGAAGGAAGGAAGGAAGGAAGGAAGGAAGGAAAATGAAGGCAAATAAAGGGAGAAAGAAGGAAAGGAGAGAAAAAGCATGAAAGAAAGAAATGAAAGGAGTGAGAGAGGAGAGAATGAGAGGGAGAAAAAGATGAAGAAAGAAGGGAGGAAGAAGAGAAAGAATGAAAGAAAGAGGAAGACAGGAAGACAGAAATAAAGGAAGAAAGAAGGAAATAAGGAGAGAAAAAGCAAGAAAGAAGAGAGAAGGAAAGCAGGAAAAAGAAAGAGAAAAAAAGAGGAACAAAGATGGAGAGAGAGCAAGAAGCAGAGACGAGAAGAGCAGGAAAAATAAGAAAGAAAGAAGGAAAGAAGGAAAAGCTCTGCTGTCGGGCATCAGTCCAACCAAGACCCATTGATGCACATAAATTTCTCCCAGTTTTCCGTCTGTACTGGTGAGCGTCTGTACTGGAGAGGGCAGGAATCTCTGGCTGCAGGGGGCTGATCCACATCAATTTTCCAGCAGCAGGAGACACTGCTGGGCTCAAACTGGCCCAGATCAACCCCAGCTGCCCTAAGGTGCCTCCTTCACCAGGTTGTTTCATAAGCACAACAATTCACTCACACACTCTTTGTTCACACGTGGAAATCCACCTTACAGCGGTCCATAAACCACTTTCTAGTACCTGACTGTTGAAAACCTCATTAAAAACTCTTGCCTTTAAAATCTGTAGCCTAGTTTTAATTTTCAGTATTATTAAGCAGAGCATTATGGCCGGTTTAATGCTTCCTTCTGGGTGAATTTGGGCTGATTTTTGTGGCTGCCCTGGTCTGTTCAGCCTGCAGTTCCAAGGAGTGATTCCTGCAGCACAAGGAGTTTCTTCCTGAGTTTTTCCCAGGGTCTGGATTCATCTGATTCATCCGTCCCTCCCTTTTTTTAGGTGTTTCCACAAACTGTGGGTGTTTCAAGTGAGAGCTGCATTCCGTTTGTTTCAAAATTCCGGATCCTTTTTAACCTCTTGCACCGAAATATTTGATTCAGCTGGGTAAAAATGGATTTTAGAAGTGATTCAGGCACACCCAAAGCCTGACTTAATTTATAAAGATGTGATAGCCCTGTCTGCTTCCCAAGGAAAAGAGGCTTTCCCGTGCCATCCGTATGAGCTGCTCCAGGCTGCTGGAGCTGATGCTAAAGGCTGCAGTGACAGAAAAGACCCTAAAAAAGGAATTTGGAGCAAATTTCAGCCCTGTAGAGACAAAAAAGAGAACTGAACCAGCAGAAAAGATGCCACCTATCAGCAAACTCCTCGGTTTTTTTTAAGGCAAACTACCCTGATTTGCAGAAAGCAGCTCAGGCCCTCTTTTCTGGAAGCAAATCCACGGAAGGAACAGCTTTGCTGAGCGTGTCTGGAGGGAGGCGTAGGTGGTCTAGAAGGATCTCAGCCCTGCTTGGTTGTTAATGGATTAATTACCAGCGCTGTTCTCCCTGCCTCGCTCTCCCTTCCTCACAGGGGGGGTATGTTGGGGTGGAAACAGGTCCCGGCTGGGGTGGGGACTTGGGGCCATAGCGGACAGCCAGTGCTCCACTCCCAGCCCAGCCCCAGCAGCGTCCATTGCTCACCCAAGGCCTGACCCCCAGCTCCCCGCAGAGGCAGCGGAGTCGCTGGGAGTTTTCCGTGAGTAGGAAGTGCAGGAATGAGCTTCAAACATTTCGGCCCGGCTGCACATGGGTGGTCTGTTGTGCCTGGAAGGATTCCCACTGGCTGCAGCAGCACTCCGAGAGCGAGTGGAAAGGCTCTTCCCAAACCCCCTCGCAGGACCAGGACTCCAAACCGATTTTTTTTTTCTTTTTTTTGGGTGCTTACAAGTGAAAAGGTGAAGCCTCACCACAGCTTTCATCCCAAAGAGAGGGAAGATGTGTGCTGATGTCTTTACAAACAATTCCATGGGTGAAGGGATGGGTGTTAACCTCTTTGGAATGGGTCAGAATGTCTCTGCTGACTTTGGGCAGCAGGTTGGTTGCAGAGCCCAGACAGCCCCGGCTCCTGAAATAGACAAGTGGGGTCTGCACAAGCCTGAACTTCTGACCTTTGGGGTAAAATGCCGGATTCAAGGGGGGATATGGGGCAGGTGGTTCGGGAAGGCTGCACCTTCCTGGTACCTCAGCAATGGGGAAAGGAAGAGGGCAACGTGTGGCCGGGAGTTTGGGATGAAAGGAGGCTGTGCGCTCCAAAACCTGAGAGAGAAAACCTCACAGGCATGTGCCCGGTGGACTCTCTCCCTTTATTTTAATAAAGTTGCAGGACTCCTCTGTCTCCTTTATGGACAAAAACCTCTGGCGTTTGTGGATTTTCCTGACACCAGTATGCTGATATAAATCCGAATTTGGAAATCACTCAGCGCTGGAGGGGGAAAGACTCCTGAACTCAGCAGAGTCTTGGCCTTTGTGGGGAAAAAAAAAAAAAACAAACCCTCAGTTCAACAGTGAGAAAAGGAGTTTGCATGTGCCCAGCTCCATCTGCAACTGCTCAGAGAGGAGCACCCGAATTTGTTCCGCTTTTTTGGGTTGGCACAGCCACAGTCGGCTCTGACGGTGGATGAGGATCCGCAGCATCCAAGCCAAGCACAAACTCTGAAGACATTTCCCCCCTTTCCCCGCCACACTTTAATAATAAACCTTCGTTGTTTCGTTGTTCCCATGACCCTTCCATCCCACTCCGCTCAGGAATGTCGGGATTCTCGACGTCCTCCCTCTTCTTGGGGTAGCTGTCGAATACGCTAATTCTATAAATAATAAATCGTGCAAACAAATCATTTATTATCCTATTAAAGGCGAGCAAGAAGTGAACTTTCGGGAAGCCAGCAGACTGGGAAACCCACGTAGAGGCTGCATATTGTTTTATTCACCACCAGCCAATTTTAAATGGAAAACTAATTAATGTGGGGAGGGTTATTTTACAAAAAGCAGGGTGGGTTTTTACCCCCAACCATAAGACGTGATGGAAAGCCCGTGGTGTTTGTATAACGCTGGCGGCAGTCTCACATTAATGGCCCAGCACAGCCTTTTTTATGTTTAATTCCAGAAATAAGTCGGGCCCTGAGAAACCTTTCCTCACACTGCCTCCCCCCCACTTCGCCTTCGAGGCGTTCTGACCCCTCAGTGCCGCCGTAGCGGCCGCGCGAGCCGGAGGGGGCGTGGCCAGCGTGGAGGCTCCGCCTCTCGCGCGGAGGGCGGGACGAGGCTGCAGTGACGTCACGGCTCGGAGGGGGCGGGCGTGAGGGAGGGCGGCTGTGACGTCACGGCTGCGGCGAGCGAAGGGGCGGGGCGTCGGTGACGTCACGGCGCGGCAGAGGGAGCGGGAGTGCGGGGGGGTGGCGGTGACGTCACGGCGGGCGAGGGAGGCGGTGGCGGTGACGTCACGGCGGGCGGGCGAGGGCGGCAATGGCGGGGCCGGGCCGGCGGCTCCCGGCGCTCACAGGGCCCCCCTCAGGGGCCGGCTCCAAGTGGGACATCCGGGAGAAGGTGTGGGAGCACCTGGAGGCCTCCGGGCTGGCCGAGTTCCCGCGGCCCGTTCACGGCCGCATCCCCAACTTCAAGGTACGGCGGCTGCCGGCGCTGGGCCGCCTCCTCCTGCCGCTCCTTCCCTCAGCCGCCTCGGGTCCCGCCCGCTCTGCAGCCCGCAGCCCAGGCCGGGAGGGGCCCCCAGTTCCCCCCAGTTCCCTGGGCCAGCGCCCCGCAGCCCTCGTAGGAAAGAAAACAAAACCACCTTGTTGGGTTGGGTGGAACCTTAAAGCTCATCCCATTCCACCTCCTGCCGTGGGCAGGGACACCTTGCACTATCCCGGGTTGCTTCGAGCCCTGTCCAACCTGGCCTTGAACATTTCCAGGGATTAACAGAAAAGTAGCAGCCCTTCAATTAAAATCTGCAGAAATCAGCCTCTCTAGAGGGCGAAGGGTGATAAATTGCCCACCTCTGCTGTGAGCTCCTCGGTGATACACTGATATTTTATGCAAACAGGGTGCCTCCCATGCTGCCACGAGGCTTCTGGGCTTGCAGGAGTTCCAGGCTGCCTGTACAGTAAAAATAAACCCCGATGCTCCCCAGAGGAACGCTCGCTTCCTAACGCTGGAAGTAAGTGAAAACATCCTCCTCTTGGTTCCTTCCCTCTCCCTCAGGGCTCTCTCCAGGCCTGCTGCTCCCTTAGGGAGCTGGATGTGTTCAGCAGAGCACGGGAGGTGAAGGTGGATCCTGACAAACCTCTGGAGGGTGCCCGGCTGGCGGCTCTGCAGGTAACGGCACCTCGGCACCCTGAGGAGCAGCCGGGAGGGGACAGCGGTGCCTGGCAGCAGATCAGCAACGCCTGGCACTGCATCTTCAAGAGTTTTTGTGTGCAGCTCCTTTGTGGACTTTGGATCAATAGGTGTCATGGAACGGTTTGGGTTGGAAGGGATTTTAAAGATAATTCAGTTCTAACCCCTGCTATGGGCAGGGACACCTTCCACTATCCCAGGCTGCTCCAAGCCCCATCCAACCTGGCCTTGGACACTTCCAGGGATCCAGGGGCAGCCACAGCTTCTCTGGGCACCCTGTGCCAGAGCCTCCCCACCCTCACAGGCAGGAATTTCTCCCTAATATCCAATCTGTTCTCCCCTAACATCCAATCTTACCCTGCCCTCTGTCAGTGGGAAGCCATTATCACTTGTAAAGCTAATTAGAGACATAGCTCTAAAGGGGGGGATGTCTTTAAAGGTCTGTCCCTAAATATCTTCAAATGCGTGTCTTACATTTTGTTTCTTCAATAATCCTTTTAATGGAATTTTTCCTGTATTGAAGGGAATTAAAGTACAAGCACTACACTGTCAACAAGACTAACTGCAACATAACAAATTAAATGTTTGGCCATGTAGTTTTTAACTGTGTGACAGTACAAATATTTCTTTAGTGTGAAATGAACCTTTTCATGTGGTTCCCCAGGCAAGGAAGACTTTGCTGGTTCCCACACCACGTCTGAGGACCGGGCTGTTCAATAGGATTGTTCCTCCTCCAGGTGCAACCAAGGAGGTCCTGAGAAAATGTGCCACGTCTCAGGTACGAGTGAGGGATCAGGGAGAGCTCAATTAACTTGTAGGACACCGTGGTGTTAGGATGGACCAGCCGGAAGCTGAAAAACCCGAAATATCTTCCTGTTAGGATGTTATTGCTGGGTTTTGTGTGCACAACTGCCATTAATAATTTTTAAATCAGGAGATAATTTATTTTCTCAGTGTTTTTTGGAAAATCATGAGCAGCTTGAGGTGAGTTAGATCTTTATTCATGCTCCTACATTCTGCAGTTTTGAGCTGCTGAACCCTCTGAGGAATATTTTAGCGCTCACAGTTTTTTGCATAATCTCAGTAGAATATTAGGTGTTACCAGGTAGGAAAGATGGGGTTTGTTTTGAATACAACATCCGAAGAAATACGAATTGTGGCGTTTGCAGGCAGTGAGGCCCGGACACGTGGTGAGGTTTGGGTTTGCAGCGTGGTCTCTTGCTGCCCTCTCGTGTTACAGTCTCACACTCTACAGCCGAAGGCTTTTGCCAGAGAAACCTGGCAGGTTTTATACCCATCTTTATTTGCTTTGAAAACCCAACTGGTACAGAATGAATAGGTCACTATATCGATTTATTTCCTCCTTTATCTCCTGCGAAAGGCAATAAAGTTCTGCAGTAACACCATAAACAACTGAGGTTGTAAATGGCTGGTAATTAGTAGTGACTTTCTTTGTTGGAAATTCTGTTGGAGTCATTAACTAATTAAGCTGTTCAGGGTTGAAGAGCACTTTTGAAAGAGACCTTTCTCTTGGCCTGCTGTCTGATCTGGGATCTTACCACCGTGTGTCTGGTTTTTCCCCCAGCCCACTAATGAAAAAACGCTGTTGGCAGTTTGTGTTTACATGGCGCTGTGCAAACAATCCTTACCACGCTGCTGTGAAGTGCCCAGCGGGCATTATTGCTGATAGGCAGCCACAAATCACTGAACTTTTGGGGCTTGTGCTCTGCACAGAAAAGGTTTGGCTCTTTATTGTGATTTTAATATTGGTAATTTATATTTAGCACCAAATTGAGTTGGTGTGAGAAGCATTTACGTTGTGCTGGACACATCTATTAAGATCACAAGATACATTTTTAAAAGTTCTAATATTCTCTGATATTTAAAAGCACAAATAAACATAATTTTTAATTTCTGAAATCTGGTCAGAATTTTCAGAACAGGTTGAAGACGGGTGGGGTTGATCAGGGTAGAAGAAAAATCATTGTATCACTTTGTGTAACTTCAGGTTTCTTTGTGCTGTAGCTGTCTGTGTCTAAATTAACTTTGTGATTTGTATGTGAGAATTAAACCAAGCATTTGTAGTGCTCTGGTATTCCTAAAGTTAGTAGTAGGATAAGGAAGGGTAGATAGGAAGTGTCACTTGCCCCCATTTTTAGGAATAGATTTCCAAAAAAGTGTTTCAAAATATCAGGTTTTGATCCTAAATAAATAACCTTGCTTATAAAAGCACCCACCTCCCTCAGCTCTCCTTGCAGTGTGCCAAAATTCCTGTCACTGTAGTAGGGAATCTATTCTAGGATTCCCTAGGGGATAACTTCCCAGACATGTACAGCTTGGCTATACATGGAAGAGACACTTTGAAACGTGGGGAGTTACTTGGATTTATCGAAATATCCTGGATTTGTGCCTCGGTGCTTGGAATGCTGTGCACTCTGCAAACCTCCAATGCTGCTTTTCCTGCAGGGTGTAAAGGAATACAGCGTGCCTGTGGGGCTGGATGGGAAAGCACAAGTGGACCTGGTTGTTGTGGGATCAGTGGCTGTCTCTGAAAAAGGTAAGGAAGAACATCCAGCAGAAGGTCCCAATCCAGCGTCAGCAAGGCTACACCACGTGGCAGAGACAGATTTATCCTTGGAGCTGAATTGTGGTCTTGGGTTCTGCCTCTTTGTGTGACAAATCCCTGCTCCCAATCCAAGCAGGAAGCAGCAGTGCCTGCAGGATGTGGTGGGCACACAGCAGTGTGGGTCAGAGCATGTTTTGGCCTTCAGGAGAACTATTAAGGCAGGCAATTATTTTTGTTTTAAAAGCATCCAAGCAGGCTCCCTGGTCAGAGACGTGCTCAGCTCACACGGGGTGTGTGAAAGGACATGTGTTAGACCTGCTGATTCAGTACCTATTTGGGGATCAGATTCTGCATTTTCTAGTATTTTGGAAACGTGCTGGTGCTGAAAAATTTTCCACTGACTTTATCCCTTGCCTAAAATAACACAGTTTGTGTGTGTGACCCAGACTCCTCTTTGCCCACATTAACCTGTGTTGGACATGAATAGAAGGTTCTAAATACAATGGCTAAACAAGCTGCTGTGTTAACTGCATCAAATTTGTTTATTCTGAATGGGAAGCTTCTGGGATCTTTTAGGAGTCACTGAAACTGATGTTTTATTTCATTTCAGTGCTGATTTCAAGGAAAGTTGCATTCTGTGAGAGATGCTGACCTGATTTTTTCCACAGTCACAACTTGCAGGCTGCTCAGTTAATGACATGATTTTAACAGCAGCTTTCCACTCTGCTGTTTGGTTTTTTCCACTTTTCTGTGCTTTAGGCTGGAGAATTGGCAAAGGGGAAGGTTATGCAGACATGGAATATGCAATGATGGTGTCCATGGGTGCAGTGCAGGAGGACACACCTGTAGTTACCATCGTGCACGACTGCCAGGTGAGTTCAGATGTTCAAATATCCCCTCTCCAGTGGGGAGGGAACTCTGTGACACTTCCTGCTCCGTCTGGAGAGGAGACATGGAATGATGTTGGTTTGGCATCTTTATTCCCATTGTCTTTGATGGATTTTCATGTGACAAAACATCAGGAATGGGGCACAGTTTTAGGGAATTTTTTTTTAGCTACTTAACTAAATCTCTTCCATGTAGGTGCTTGACATAGCAGAGGAGCTCCTGGATGATCATGATTTAACTGTGGATTACATCCTCACTCCAACAAGGACTATCCAGACTAACTGCAAACGACCAAAACCCCAGGGAATAATGTGGCACAAGGCGAGTTAAATCTTAATTTAAGTTAAATCTTAAACCTCTGCTGCTGGTGGCTTACTGGTACCAATAATCTGCTGATAAACCCCCCATTTTTCTATATAAACACATTTTTTAATTAGAAATACTTGGGAAAAGAGCAGATGTGTTTGTCAGGTGAAACAAAGCAGCATCTGTGTGCAGTGGGGTTTAAGTGGAAATGGTGAGGAGGAGAAATATTTCCCTGCAGCTGAGGTTGCTGTAGCCAATGGATTATCAAGTGGTGGCTGCCCCATCCCTGGAAGTGTCCAAGGCCAGGCTGGATGGGCTTGGAGCAATCTGGGATAGTGGGAGGTGTCTCAGGGAGTTGGAACTGGTGGGTAAAGTCTGTGCTGCTCTGGTTGTGAAAGGAAAACACAACCTGCTGGTGGCACATCCCCGTTTCTGTAGTGGATTCACTTTCCAAGGATAAATCTGTGGCTGGAGCTCGTTTTCAGGTGGAAGAACAGTGACTTTAAACATGAATCTTTATTTATTGATAGTTCCTCTGTTATGAATTTGGCCTTTCTCCCTGCCCAGTGTCAGAAACTTCCTCAGCTTCCCAAGTAGTTTCAGAAAAGCCTTCAGTGAATTGTTTTACTGGAGGTTCCTGCTGGGACAACTTTTTGTCATTGGATTTTCACTCCTAAAATCATCCAGTTAGGGAGCAGACACAATCCTGCATGAGTGAGTACAGCAGGAATGCTGAAATGAGGAATTGTGCACCCACATCTTGCAGAAACCGAGAGATTCTAAGGGAATACTCCTAAGGAAATCAAAAGTTGTTTGTTAAAAGTTGCCAACCAGCAAAAAGAGTTACATTTCTTTAGGTAATGTATCTACAACAAACAAATTCTAGCCAGGACTATTTTTATTCCAATGGTGGGGAGAGCATTTTACCCTGCCTGTGGTTGAGGATTTGAGGTTATAAATAAATAAATAAATAACAGCTCTGTCTGTCCAAGTGCATTTTTTCCATTGAATTATTTTTGAATTGTAATTTTTTTTTAGGATATTATTGAATGTAATTGTGTTGAAGGCCTACCCCTTGTGCTCCATCCATCTTGCCAACATACTTTTGATCAGTTTGTCTGTCTTGGTGTCAGACTTCTCAGTAAGTGGCCTTGCTAACACTTTTTTCATTTCTTTTTCTGTGCCTGTAGCAGAAACTGAATTTTCTGCAGCTTTCACTGAGCATGGAGCACATGATTGACCCTTTATTGGAATATTTGAGTGTTGATTTAACACCTCAAGCTGGGTTTGGCTGTTCTTTGGAGCATGTGTGGGTGAAATAGGAATATTGGAGAAGACCAGGCAGAGCAGGGATAATCATCACTTTTCTGTCTTTTTGGGACCAGAAAAAGGTGTGGTGTGTATATAAAGAAGAAATTACCATTATTCCACAGGGAAATGAGTGACATTTATTTTGTTTGTGCCTGTGGTGGTACCTGGATGTTCAGCTCTTGCACAGAGGGGTTTGGAGGTGGGAGGTCTGGTTAATCACCAGGGTGTGAAAAGGGCAGGATTTGATAGGGGCTATTTAAGTGTTTGTCCTTTGGATTTTCCTGGCTACTTCTCCATCATTTTCTCTCCATCCTTTTCTCCTTCAAATCCTGGCTTTGCTGGTGCATTCCTGTCCCTCAGAGGAAAACTAAATGAACCAAGAGGCAGTGAGTAAATAAATCATCCACTTCTAAATAAGGGGTTTTGTCAACACAAAGTAGCTTAACTTCATTGTGAAGGTGCGTGAGGTGGAAAATACATTGTCAAAAAAGTTGGTCTTTGGGAAACAGGGCTGGATCAGGCCAGGACAATGTTTAGGAGCTGGAATTTCAGGTGTTTGCAAACATGGGATTACAGCTGAGGATTGCTGTAAGGATGTGCTGTCAGGATGAGCAGGCAGTAATGCACACACTGTTTGCAGCTCCAGAGGGAAGGAGGTGCTCACCCACCAAACAAATCCATGGCTCCAGGCTCCATTTCCATGCTGAGGGAGGTGCTGCATTTTCCTGGTGTGTTCTGTGCTGTTTAAAGGCTTCCAAGGCAGTGGAAGAGCCACAGTATCATCGATACCAAAGGATCATTACCAGCATCAACACAGAGCACTCTAGAAACACTTCTAAATCCACAGGCAGTGCTGGGGGGTGTTGGTGGGAAGTTTGTGCCTCTGAGATCAGAGTTTTCAGACATCAGTATGAGTTGCAGGAGGACAGCAAGAGCTGCTGAGAGCTGAACACTCTGGAAAACTTTATTTGGATGCCAGCGTAGAATTACTTGGCTTCATCTGTCTTGAAAATCTAACCCATTGTTTCTGGGAACTGTAAATTCATGAAACTACTTGCTTTCTCATTTAAGATTTTCTGTGGGTAACTGTGATCTTTATCTGGGACACTGGCTATTCTATTTGTCCCAATTATCAAGTTATTTGCGCTGTGCTTATTTTAAATTGGAACTATACAGACAGATTAAAATATTTGGGTTCATGAAGAGGGAAATGAGAGTAGTTGGTGGAAAAATCATTGTATTCTAGCAAGCATTTCCTTCTGGCTTTGAAATCATTCTTTTGCTGAGAATTTTATAGCAGTAGGAAAAGATTTTTCCTGAAATGAAATGAACTGTGGGGGTATTCCCTGCGTCTAATGCTGAAATAGTGGCAGAGATGGAAACCTTCTGATAACAAACAGCTTTGATTTGGCTCTGTGATAGAATATTTGGAAAGGAAAGCTCAAAAAAATACACCCATCCAAGCTGGCAAATCCTTTGGCAGAAGGAAACTGCAGCGTAGCCAAGGGTTTGTTTTGTGTTGTGTTTTTTGGGATAGTGGGAGCAGGGAATGCTTCCACACGTGGTTACACATCTCCACACCTTCACAAAGCTGCCCCCCGCTGCAGAGTCACCGCAATGCAGCTTGCACGGATGGATTCCAAATGTGGGTTGCATAAGTTTCTCCTGAGGGACACCAGCAGACTCCACGGGCTGCCAGCTCCCAGAAATATGCCCTTGGATTGTGTGCACATATTTGGACATTTTGTGCAAATGAATGATAAAATGTTCAACTGTGCTGGCCTTGCTGTCCTGGCCTTGTCTGTGCCTTCAATCCCTGTTTGCTCAGTGCTCCTGGAAACAAGAACACAACAGGAAAAGTGGGGTCTGTCCTGGAGGTCGGAGACAAAAATGAACCCTTCAAACACCTCCTGCCCACCTGCTTGGAAGGGCTGATGGATCTGCAGCACGGGAGATGTTTGGGGGTGTTTGCAGCCTGCCAGGGCAGCAGCATCAGTCTCCATCTTAGAATCGTGGAATGGTTTGGGTTGGAAGGGATTTTAAAGATAATCTCATTCCAAACCCCTGCTGTGGGCAGGAGCACCTTCCACTATCCCAGGTTGCTCCAAGCCCTGTCCAGCCTGGCCTTGGACACTTCCAGGGATCCAGGGGCAGCCACAGCTTCTCTGGGTACCCTGTGCCAGGGTCTCCCCACCCTCACAGAGAGGGATTTCTTCTGTATATCTGAACTAAATTTTCCCCTCTTTCATTTTGAGGCCATCCCCCCTTGTCCTGTCACTGCTGAGCAGTCCCTCTCCAGCTTCCTTGTAGCCCATTCAGTTTCTGGAAGCTGCTGCGATGTCTCCAGGCTGAACAGCTCCAGCTTTCTCAGCGTGGCCCCACAGGGGAGCTGTTCCAGTCCTACCAACTTTGTGTCCTCCTCAGGACTTGATCCAGCATTCCATGTCTTTCTTATGCTGGGGACACCAGAGCTGTGCACAGAATTCCAGGTGGGGTCTGACGAGATCCACGTGTTCCTGTGTCAGTGAGATGAGGAGCTGTGGGAAGCAGAATGAAATAGCAGGATAAGCACACCCTCCAATCCAATCCAATCCAATCCAATCCAATCCAATCCAATCCAATCCAATCCAATCCGCCCTTCCCTGACTCCAGGATTGCAGTGCTTCCAGGGGAATCACAGCGCTGTTTGCCTTGGCCTGGGCTGGCTCAGGGGTCAGCATTACTCACTTTGACAGGGGACAAACTCATCCTTCATTCTCCCCAGCAAAGTATTGAACGTGGCTCCCATCACGGCTGTGGGGGAGCCGAGGGTGAGGAGAGCCCTGGTGTTCCACAGGGATGTTGCAGGAGTCCATCTGCCACCACGTTTTGGGATGAAACCAGGTGTCATAGGAATGGATGCTGTGGGTTAAGTGCTGGGAGATTTGTGTTGGCACTCAGGATCCAGGACTTTTTTCCTCAGGTTTCTGTCAGAAAGGGGCCACATTTCCCTCCTCAGCTCCTTTCCCAGTAATTGTGTGCCAGAAGAATTTATCCAGCCTGCTGTCCTCTTTCCCCAAGGCTCTCCCAGCCATGGCAGGGAGTAGGCAGGATTACTAAATGATTAATTGCCTTTGGTGGAGTTATTTTTAACCCAAATCACTTCAGAGTTTATGGCACAGACCCACAGGCCCTTCTGTTGGCCAACCCCAGAGGGCTGAAGTGTAGAACTGCTCTGGGAATTAGTGGCCGAGGGATAATAGGAAACTTCTTCAGCTTTGGTTTCACTACCAAAGCTAAATCCCAACACTCAATCTTGAAGTTTAAAAACATCAATAAACGGTTTGGCCTTGACTTTATAGGGATGGGGAAAGCTTCCAGTGCTGGGTTTGCCCATGTCCGTAGAGCTGGATCAGCCAGACTTGAGGTGGATTGTCCCTTAGATCCTGGCTTAGCCTAAAGCAGTAGGTAGGGATAGGGACAGGGATAGGGATAGGCAAGGCTAGAGAGGACTGACCAGCCAGCACAGCGTCCAGAAGTGTGCAGCTTGTTTGAAAGAGAGGAGGAATATCTTTGGCCTCTCTCCACATGGAAATAAATCATTGCAGTCCTCCACAGCTCACAGGACAAAAGGAACTTTTTGCATGATTGTAATGAGCAACACATTGTACTAGCACAGGGTTCTTTTGTTTGCTCTTTTGCAACAGAACAGAACAAGCTTTTTCCTCTCCCCTGCCACCCCCTGCCCCCTTTGCCCTTTTAGTTCTCACCCTCAAAACCCCAATGGATTTGTTTGTTGAATTGAAACCCCAAACTGAGTTTCTGCCTTTCCTTGGCATAAAAGTGGGAGAAAATAAGGAAGGGTTTAGAAGGCTTGACCCAGCTGAAATATTCTCCTAGACCCCAGAGAAGAAAAACCCTCAAGGTAAATCCTGTGTGTCTCTTGTGACAGGAGGGTGTCAGCTGGCAGTGTCAGAACTTGTGTCATGTTTTTTACAAATGTTTCCTAATAGAAAAAAATGCAAGTCCCGGATCAGCTGCCTTTGGTGCTTTGGTGCTGTGAAGGTTTGTTACTGTTGTGTCTGCACAGGCTGGATTTTAAGAGAGTGACAGAATCACTTCATGGTGGTGTTTGACCAGACCTTTAAAGAAAAAGTTCATAGCCCTTACAAAAATCACAGAATCACTGAGGTTGGGAAAAACCTCCAAAATCATCAAGTACAACCTGTGACTGATCACCCAGAGCAGAGCACTGAGTGTCCCATCCAGTTGTTCCTTGGACTCCTCCAGGGATGGGGACTCCACTACCTCCCTGGGCAGTAATTCCAATGTCTAATCCCCCTTTCTGTGCAGAAATTCCTCCTAAAACATAAATGCTGTTGTCACTGCATCTTCCTGCAGTTGCCAGGAGCCTGAAACAGTAGCTCCAAGAGCTCCAGACTGATGCCAAAATCTACTTAGTGAGAGGAGATGCCTTGTGGAAGTCTCTTAGAGATTGTGCTGTTCCCTGGATTATCTAAATCCTGCCCTTGGATTGTCCTTGAAAGCTTGGGAATTCCAGAGTTTATCCTCTCAGTGCCCATTTCTGATTGCCCTAATCTACAACACCCTGAGGGTTTGCCCTTGGTAGCATTTCCCTTTCTAACCAAACACCCAGCCCGTGCCTTGGCAACCGAGTTTAATTTGGGGATGAAAGGAGCTGTTCTTGGGAAGAGGTTGAGGTTGTGCTTTGGGCCCAAGGAGTGATTGGTTGCATGAGAACAGAAAAATGTTTTTCCTGTTTGGTTTAATTAGCACGGAGCTTACATTTCACATCGAAATTTGACAGAGGACAGCAAATGTTCTTAATTGTTGGCCAGTACAAACACAGCGAGATCCTTCAGCCCTTGGTTTGATGTTGTATCACTCAGGGAAGGGGAGTTCGCTGTCAAACACAGCAGTTGGAATTCTTGGCTGAGAAAAACAAATCAGCCCAAAAATCCACAGAGTAATAACTCAGTAAAATCTGAACGTGGTCTGCACCTTTCTGAGTGTGGAGGCTCCTGGAGCCCCAGAGCAAGTCCTTGCTGTTTGGTGTTGTGTTAGCAGAACTAGGACAGGCTTTATGGAAATTATATTTTTATTTAGTTCCAGCCTGAAATAAAACCTGCTTGTTTGCTCTTCAGAAGATGGGCCCTGGAAGCATTAAGAGAATTCTGTTGAGTGACTTTCCTGTCACCTAATCCTGACATTGCCCCCACCCTGGCTTGGCTTTTCCTCGAGTCACTGCAGAGCTGGGCTCCTGTCCCCAGAGAGCTGTGCTTGACGTTGTGCAGATCCAGACTGGCTGTGACTGTAACTGGAGGAGCAGAAATTCAGAGGCTCTGGCATGAGTGGGGTCTGAGCTGGGGGATCTGCAGGCATGTGCTGGGTGGGATGTGCTGCTGCCGGTCCAGTCCAGCCTGCTGAGGGTGGTACCCTGCTAGAGTGGCTCACTCGCATTCTGGTCTACTAGCCTGGGTCTCTGCTAGCTCAGGCATCGCTTCCCTAGGCTCTGTTTTGCTCCCTAAATTTCAGCATTGGATCTGGTGTTGATGGATGTTGGACTTGTCCAGCAGCCAAGCAGGAATTCCTCCTCCTTCCAAGTGCAGCGTGCAAGCCAAGAGCTCGACCACATTAGCTGGGGAACCACTGCATTTCCTGCCAGTCTCTGAGTGCAGCCTGGGGCATCTCATGCCTCACATGGATGGGGTTCAGTTGTTGAGAGGAAGAGCCCTTCCAGAAAAGCTCCTTGGGAACTGGGCATGGATGGATGGATGGATGGAAGGAATAACGGGCTCACAGTGTGAAGTGCAGTGTCCGAGCGCTTCCGTTCCCCGCTCCAGCCCTGCAGATCCATGTGGGATCTGAGGAGCTGTGGGTGGTGTGTGAGGTCGGATGGCACAGAGGGGATGTGCCCCAAGCAGGGAATGTGCCTCCAGCTGGGCCCACATCCATAGGAACCCTGCTCCAAGGCACGCTCCCACTGCAGCTTCCACCATTGTGTGACCCAGCCCATGGGATATCCTGTTCTGGGGGAAAAGAGCACCAGGAGCTCTGCAGGATGGAAGTGCCTGATGAATTGGGTTGGATTGTGCCAGATCAGGGGATTGTGTAGGATTCTGCCAGAGCAGGAGCACAGGCCCTCGGTCAAAGCAAACAGAGGGAGAACAAGGAGAATGCGGATCTGAAAGCACTGGGATAAATAAATGTCAAATTGGAATAGTCCTGACTTTGGTTGGGATTTGCCCGCTGGATCCACGTTGTGCTGCTTGCTTCAAGAGTTTATTTTTGTCCTGCAGTGTGTATTTAGGGAGAGACTTCCCAATCAGGCCAGCAATTAGGAACATTTGGAATGCTCTGGCACTCTGCATGGCAGCAGGATAATAAGGTTCCTTTCTTTTTTATGGCACAAATGAGCCCTGATGCTCATCATCTTTTTCTGGAAGGCGAGAAATCCTTTTATAATTATTACATCCATCTTCCTCCTTTTTAGGTCAGCTCTGAGATGCTGGGAAAAATCCCCATCCTAAAGACTCTTCGATCCAGGGAGAAGCAAGCTGGCAAGGATGTCACCCTCCAAGATGAACACCCAGCCTTGGCAAACACCAACAGAGCAGCACTTTCAAACAAGAAGGTGATGGCTGCAAACACCCAACCACGAGCTGCTCCAGGCTCAGCTCCAGTGGGACAACCCCATGTGGAAAACGATCCTGTAAATCCCAGATTAGAGGGATCTGACACAATCACCACTGTGTATGTGGGGAACTTGCCTGCCAGCCTGAGAGTGAGCGAGCTGAAAAGCGCTCTGAGGGAATTCCAGGTGATTCCTGTGCGGCTGAGCTGGCAGGGAGCACAGCACAGGGCGTTCCTGGAGTACGGGGATAAAGGAACTGCAGACAGAGCCGTGTCCTCCTTGCAAGGCCTGAGCCTCGGGGGCAACACTCTCAGAGTGGAGCTGGCCAAGAGCCAGAGGAACAAAGGGCAAGGAGAAATCAATAGTCACAAATGAGTATGGAGGAGAAAAACAAACAAAAAAGTGTGTTTTCATTGTTTTGGGAGAAGCCAACCTGAGGTTTCAAGGTTTTTAAACCCTGAGGTTTCTGCAGGTAAAAAAAACCAAATTTCTGCAGAACTTTCCTCACTCTTGCACTTGGGCATGCAAAGGTTTTGTCCCCACAGGTGACAGAGGAGCCATTTCTCTATAAATAGTTGCCCATGAAGTACCCACACTCTGGTTTTGGTGCTGTTTGGTGTTTCTGTTAAGCCTGGCTTAAAGCCCTGCCCCTTGGCACCTGCAGCAAGGTGGTTACAGTCAGCCATTGAAGGTTAGACCTGCCCATTTATACGTGTGAGGTTAAAGGCAGCAGCAGCAGGAAATCTGTCCTAAAGGTTACAATTCTGTTTACTGAAAAATGGGCTTTGCCTGTTGGGATTTGTAATTTTATTTTTTATAAAAATGGCCAGGGAGAGAGAGATTGTCCTTTTTGTGCCTTGAAGAGTGGCTGTGGGAACACTGGCTTAGTTCTAGTTTTAGTAAGAGCTGTTAACATCAGGTGGGAGAAATTGCTCAGTTTTTTGCTGAATCGGCCCTTGGTAAACCTTACATTTCTCATTTAAGTGTGGCAGAGGAAAGCAAAGCCCAGTGTTCTCTGCTTTTCCCCAAAACTGCCTTTCTGATGGATCAGATAATTATAAAATAGCTGCTTTGCCTGATTGTCTCTTATAATGTGATTCCTTTGCCTCTGTAAAATTGCATTAATTATTGGAGTGGAGATGAAAAGCAGGCACACCATGGTCAAAACTCGTTGGGGCTTAGTCTGGCATGGAATTCTTTGGGAATTTGTTGGAGATTGTAGCAGATCCTGTTCCTCTGTGCCTTTGTCACCATCCCTGTGGCTCTTCCACGGCATCAGTGATGAGGCTGAGACAGCACCACACAACTGCTCCAGGTGAAAATGCTCCCAGGCACTGCCCTGGACATGAACATTCCCTTCCAGTGCAATGGCCAATAATGATTTATCTGCTATAGCTCTTTTTACCTTTTCTTTTTTCCCTTCTGGTTTCCTACTCTTGAAAAACAAGTTGAATTTTGGCCCAGCCATCCTTTCTAAACAGAAGCTCTTTTGCCAGTGATGCTGGGCACGTAGTCAAAGTAAGCATCTAAATGGATTTTTTTTTTTTAAGTAAGAGTTGGAAACTTTTTTTTTTAGCCAGGGACTGCTGTTAAGTATATTTTTAAGCAGGTTATTATGCCTCAAGGGTCAGACATTTATCGAGCATTAAATAAAGAAATCTCATCGTTATCATGTGGCTCTGTAGGGAAGGGCTCAAGGAAGGCATTGGAGCTGCAGAGCTGAATCCAGCCCTGGGATCCCAGCACAGGAAGGACCTGGAGCTGCTGGAGAGAGTCCAGAGGAGGCACCAGGATGATCAGAGGGATGGAGCAGCTCTGCTGGGAGGAAAGGTAGAGAGAATTGGGATTGTTCAGCCTGGAGGAAGGAAGGTTTAGGGGTGACCCAATTGTGGCTTTCCAAATGGAAGTGATTCCTCCTCCCGATGGAGAGGGACATTGGACACGGGCCTGGAGTGGCAGGACAAGGGGGAATGGCTTCAAACTGACAGAGAGCAGGGTTAGATGGGATATTAGGGAGAAATTCTCCCCTGTGAGGGTGGGGAGGCCCTGACACAGGGTGCCCAGAGCAGCTGTGGCTGCCCCTGGATCCCTGGAAGTGTCCAAGGCCAGGTTGGACGGGGCTTGGAGCAGCCTGGGATAGTGGAAAGTGTCCTTGTTCACAGCACAGAGGTTGGAACAAGATGATCTTTAAAATCCCTTCCAACTCAAACCATTCTGTCATTCCATGAACTTCTTGTAAGGTCAACAAAGGAAAAGTTTCTGGAAAAAATCAGTATTCCATTCTTTCTACAGCTCCAAATGATTTCCAGTATCACTCAGTCCGAATTCAAACAAGCACTGCACAACCCTGTGGGTCTCATTTCAGGGCTTGTGCATTCAGGGCTGAGAGTCAGGGGTTATGTTACTACCCAAACACACTCACTGCATCATCAGCTTCCAAAGCAGGGGAAAGAAAAGCGAAAAAATAATTATCCAGCCCTGCCTGCCCCTTCCAAATGATGGCAAATGGAGTAATGTGAGCATTTGCTGTTCCTTTTGACTCCGGGATATTTCTTGCTCTGCTGAAGATCTCCAGGTGACCTTAGCAATTAAAAGCCAGTGACTCTGCCAATGAAAACTTCCAGCATCTCAAACTTCCCCTGTTTCATTTCAGATGGAACCACCCTTTTCTGGTCAAATTTGTGGGAATCACATCCTCTGCCTTATTTCCTTTCTTCCCATCTGAAGTTTAGGTGCAGATGTGTTTATGTGTTCTGTAAATGTGGTAACTTTGCTTGCTTTCCTGTCAGCCCAGCCTGCAGCCAGGGGCCAGTTTTGTTTGGACAAACATCCGGATGTTTTTCTGTTTGCAGTTGTGGTTCTGGGTGAAGCCCCACAGGTGAGCAGTGTCCAAAATCTTTGCTCTTTCCAGCCTGTCGCTTTTTTCTGTCACGTATTTCACTGTATTTACCCAATATCCTGCTGCTTTCCCAGCTGGGAGTTAAAGTCCACACTAGGCAGGAGATGCTAACTAGGGGTAGGCAACAGGTTGGACACCAGCAGGAATTTCTTCATGGAAAAGGTGGTCAGGAATTGGAAGGAGCTGCCCAGGGAGCTGGTGGAGGTGTCCAAGGAAGGACTGGATGTGGCACGCAGTGCTCTGGGCTGGTGACAAGGTGAGGATCAGTCACACATTGGATTTGATGATCCTTTTCAACTTTTATGATTCTGTGAACTGTAGTTAAAGTGAGGAAGAAAAATAATTACTTTAAATAATTATTTAAGAAAAATAATGACTTTATTCGCATTTCGAATGGACTAGAAAAATGCTGCAGTGCTCGTTGTATTTTTGATCCAGGCTATTAATAAATGTCAAGCTCTTTCAGGTGCTGCCATCTCAAAGTCAGTAAATCACTCTGAAATCAGTGCAGTTCTACCTTGGAGAGTCAGGGCAGCAGGGATGGGGCTCTTGGTGCTGCTCCTCTCCAGCTAAAAGACATTTGAATGCCAAACTGCTATTGAATTAAATAACACAAGAGTGCCCAGGGCACAGCCCTGCACGGCCTTCTGGTGTCTCCAGCTGTCTGATGTGGATTTTCTCTTGTGGGCTGACCCAAGTTCCTCCTGGAGGAAGCAGCAGATTGTGTAGAAAAAGTGAATGGGGCAGTCTGCCCCTCTCAGATCTATTGTTCCAGGCTCTCTGCATGCTCAGGAAGGCATCACTTAGAGCAAAGTTGGGAGGGATTTCTTTAAGTCCTCAAAACTCTGAAATGCAAGAGATTTTATTGAATCCTTGGGCTCTGAATCTCATAAGAAATCTCGAGGAATTGAAGCCTGCTTATGTTTTACTTCAGCCCAGCCCAAGGCTATGCAAGATACCAACAATCAAGCCGTAAAATCCATGCCCTGGGGAATTTTCTGTCTGAATGAACAGCCTAAAGAGGAGAATATTTACTCAAGTCGTAATTCCTCATTCTGTACCTGCTGTAGCTATGGCCTGTGCACATGGATATAAAATGTGCCTCACCTCAGGTGGATCCTGGCCTGCTTTTACTGCTTAAGACTCGTGATAAAATCATCAACAGTGGCAAAGCAGTGCCTGGATGTGCAGAAAATCCTGAAATGCTGCTGATAGATCCCTACTCTGCTTCTAAGAGGGAGTGAAGTGATCCCTAGCACAGCCTTGGGTGCAGCAGCAGCAGCAGCAGAGCTGTGTGATGAGAAGGAGCGTTCAGCAGTACAATGGGAAATGCTGTCCTGAGCCAACTTTGTTCAGAATAATTAAAGCTGAGGGCTCTCTATTCTCTGCACAGCCCGATGTCCTCGCCTGTCATGTGGTCGGGCACATTCTTTCCAGCTCCTTTCATGGCACAAACATTTGGGAGGCTGTTGTTGAGCTCTCGCTGCTGCACTCCCCTCTTTTTGAGGGTTCAGTGGGGGAAGAGGCTGGTCTGGAGTGAACTCCTGGAGCTGGGACGGTTTGGGATCAGCAGTGACCTCCAAGGTGTTCCATGAGGGACGTGACCTTCCCAGGGCCATTCTCTCCTTCTTCCTACCCTCACTTGTGGGAGAAATGCAGAGGGAAACCAGGATGGGATGAATGGAGCCTGGGCCAGCTCCATGATGGAGAGCAGGGTGACTTTGGAGGGGTTTTTGTTGGAGGCCATCAGTCACAGCGTGGTGTGTGGCACAGAGCAGTGAGGCAGCACTGGGATCCGCTAACAATGAGGCCGAGGTGGCTCCCTGCCACCCCAAAACTGCACAGGCGTGAGGGTTTTCCTTCAGCCAGCCGTGTCCATGCATTTCCTGGAACAGGGACAAGGCCACACAGCTTCAAGCCACCAAAGACAACAGTAAACAAGCTGGGTTGCTGGGTAGGCTCTGAGTGACAAGAGTCAGAGACTGTTTGTTTCCAGGGAGGGAAAAACGGGGGGAAAAAATCTCTCACCATCAGGCTCTTTCCTGGATCTCACCTCCAGGTCCACATCCAACCCTCCAGCATCTCCCTGATCCCCTCCCAACAAGCAGCCTGAAAGGACAGAGGTTTTATCCCATTATCTGTGGAGACCAATAAAAAATGTCAGGAAAGGGATGGTTAAACACTGTCTCCAAGTCATGCCTTTTTTCTTTTTGGTGTGTGTGCTTTTTTTATTTCATCATCTTCTACTGCTCCAAAGGGAGAAACAAATGGCTTTTAGGGGAATGTTTCCATTGAAAAAATCCAGCACTGGGGCTGTGTTTTTTCTCCACAGGGGCGAGGAGGGGGAGGAAAAGCGTGTGCAGGGATTTCTCTCGTTCCGGTTCCTCCGAAGGAACAGCCCCTCGCAGCACTTCTGGCTCTGGAGGAAACATCTGTGGCTGTGGCCACGTTCCTCGGGCAAACCCCCCTGCTTGGGAGGCTGTTGTGTACCAAATGCTTTGATTTCCTCCTTGCCATCTCTTAAAGATTATCTCCCTCCCAGAAAAGGGCAGCATTTCCCATGTTTCCATGTGTAATGTCCGTGATGTCTGCTATAAACATCATGGAACGTTTCCCTGCCCCTCCTCTGACATAGGTAGCAAAGTCACCGCTTTTCATCTTTCAAAGCCCTGCAGAAATGTTTAGGGTCGTGTATCCTGCCATTGTTCTGGGCTGGGCATCCCACTGAAGTGCCTGGGAGAAATGAGTTCAGGATATGGATCTATCTGGTCCATCTCTGCAGCGGCCCCAGGAACATCCATGTTTTACGGATGGGAAGGCGGAGATGGCTCCTGATAGACTGGAGGCAACTGGTGATTCTCAGCACTTTGGAAAACAACAGGAGGACGGGCCAAAAACCCAGCAAAAGCTCTCAAAAAATCCCCAACCAAGCCCCTGTTGGGCTTTTCTGTGTGACAGTACCAATGTTCCCAACGGGAATTTTGTCTCCCAGTGGATACCTGGAGCATCGTGGTGGCTCTGGGGAGCCTTTAATCCCACTGGTCCTCCTGCTCCAGAACTTCACCCAGCACATTCCAGGGACAAACTCAGCTCCTGCACGGGGAGAGGAGACACCAAACAGAATTTTTTCCCCAAAATGTGCCACCTCCGGAGGTCTCCAAGTCACACAAATGTGTTATGATCCACCCATCCCACACATTGAGCTAAGCCAGGCTTAGCTTTCTTTAAGGAATAAAGCAAACACACAGGGCAGTTAGAGGGGATCAAAAAAAGGGCAGGGAAAGAAGGGAAACATTCATGTGGTGAAAGCTGCCGCATTTCGAAGCGTTACCATATCCATGGCTGCCACTCCTTCGGATTTTGGAGTGAATAATTGTTCAGACAAGAGTAATACTCCTGTTTTTCCAGAGGGATGTTGTGTTTTCCGAGTGTTTCCAGGCACCTGCACTGCTCGGGCTCCGGAGAGTGGCGTTCCCATCCCTCTGGAGAAGGCAGTGCCTGGAGCTGCTGCTCTGCAGTGACTTTTCTTCACCCCTCACGGAGGAACACAATTGCTGCAGCAAGTTCTGCTCCAAGTGAACTCCTGGTACCCCAAAGTCCCTTCAAAACTTTCCAGGCCGTGTCATCCTGCTTTCCCAGGTGTGTTTGCTTATTTTTGCAGTAATTAGCCTGAAGCTGAGCTGAGCCACAGAGCTGCACTTTCTGTGCCATTCCAGGGGGTTTGAGTCCCTCTGCTTTAAATAAAGGAAGGTCTGTGCTGCGGCTCATGTTCACACTGCTGAAGCCAAGTGGCACTGCCAGTGTCCCCACATCCCTTTCCATATGAAACCAAGGTGGTTTGACCTCCAGAATTGCCATTTGCTCGTTCCAGAGATCCTGGGGATCTCTCAGAGGGCCTGGAGAAGTGTCTGAGGAAAGGAAATCCGTATTTATGCCACAGTGACTCCCTCAGTGAAATCTTCCAAAGGATCTGCAGCTCCCTTGCAAAAATTTAGTTCATTTTAAGACAGGAGTTGGAATATTTATCAGAAATTTGATTGATCAAAGCCACCTGTGATCACAGAGTCATGGAATGGTTTGGGTTGGAAAGGACCTCAAAGCTCCTCTTGTCCCACCCGCGCCACAGGCAGGGACACCTTCCACTATCCCAGGCTGCTCCAAGCCCCCTCCAACCTGGCCTTGGACACTGCCAGGGATACAGGGGCAGCCACAGCTTCTCTGGACACCCTGTGATAATGGGAACTTGGATATTGAGCCAGAAGCTCAATAAGATTCATTCCTTCTGTTGTCTTTCATTAATAATAAAGCCACAGGATCATTTTGATTGGAAAAGATACACCAGGATAATCCAGTCCATCCACTGATGTTAATATTCTGATTTTAATTCCTTACTGGGCGAGATGAATTCTGACAGGGAAAGTTACTTAAGAGAACAAGGGAGCCCCGTGCCTGTCCTCACTGGTGGAGCCAACCTGATAATTATTTCTAGGAATAACATCAGCTTCCAGCTGCGGAGCTGCTGCTGGCACTGGGGGCATCTCCTGCTCCTCGGGGGGCTCCTTTAGCCAGCTGCACATCCACCTGTTTTATCCCTGAGGGTGACTCCTTGTGGCAAAGATTTCTTGGCAGGGATAAAGCCCCCAGGAGCATCCCAGCACTGCCTTTTCCTGCAGAGTGTCAGGCAGGAGTTATGCTTGGAAATACACTTGGAACAGATGTTCAGGTGTGGCCTCCCAAAAGCATTGCAGAAATCCAAGTCCCCTTCCAAAAGTGACAAGAGCTGTTTGGATCCCCTGAGGTCCAGAGATCCCAAATGTCTGGGTTTTGAGGGAGAAATCAGGCACCCAGTTATTCTTAGGGATCTGAGCCTTTACCTGCTAAGACCTTGGTGCCAGGCTCATCTCCTGGTATTCCAAACACCCGTTTAAGATTCCAGATGTTGTTCCCACCGGTTAAGTCCCCAAGGTACCCAGTTCTCTGCAAATCTGGATTGATCAACCCCATCCGAGAGCATCCTGTGCCAGGTGTCTGTATCCATGGGATACTCCATGCTTTTCCATGCCCAGTATTCCCATCTGTCCCACCTGGGCACGGAAAAGGTCTGATCCAGAAGTGCTCCATAAAGGAGTTTCCCGTGCTGTGAAGATGGGATAAAGAGATGCCAGAAGGGAAAAATAAAACCGAAATAAATACATTTTAGAAGAGATTTTAAAAAAATCAATTAAAGAAACAAATCAAGCTTTGATCCTCCAGCTGGTGGAGAAAGGGTCCAAACCAGCTCGAATTTGTCGGGTTTTAAGCCAAATTTTGGGGAAAGCCGCGGGAGCGCGGGCGGGGCCGGCGGTACTCGATCGCCGCCGCCAGGTGGCGCTGCCGCCAAGGGAACGGCACCGCCCCCCCCCGGGATCCAAATCCCGTCGGGATCATCCACATCCCACCAGGATCATCCACATCCCACCGGGATCGTCCAAAATCCCACCGGGATCATCCAAATCCCGTCGGGATCATCCACATCCCACCGGGATCGTCCAACATCCCACCGGGATCGTCCAAAATCCCACCGGGATCGTCCAAATCCCATCAGGATCGTTCAGCATCCCACCAGGATCGTCCAGCATCCCACCGGGATCATCCAAATCCCATTGGGATCATCCACATCCCACTGGGATCATCCAAATCCCATCGGGATCGTCCAACATCCCATCGGGATCGTCCAGAATTCCACCGGGATCATCCAACATCCCACTGGGATCATCCGCTTCCACCGGGATCATCCAATACCCCCAGGATCATCCGACATCCCTGGGATCATCCAATCCCACCGGGATCATCCACTCCCACTGGGATCATCCACATCCCACCGGAATCATCCAACATCTCACCGGGATCATCCAAATCCCACTGGGATCATCCGACATCCTTGGGATCATCCAAATCCCACCGGCATCATCCAAATCCCCAAGGATCCCTCAAATCACCCCGTGATTCATCCAACATCTCCTGGGATCATCCAAACTCCCTGAGTTCCCTCCGATACCCCCATAATTGCTCCAATCCTCCAGGATCCTCCAATCCCCCCAGGATCCTTCAACTCCCCCAGGATCCCTCAAACCCACCTTGGATTGTCCAAAACCCCCCAGGATCCCTCCAATTCTCCCGGAGGATCCTCCAGTCTTCCAGGATCATCCAATCCCCCAGGATCCCTCAAATCCCCCAGCATCATCCCATCCCCCCAGCATCTTTCCAAAACCCCTGGGATCCTCCAGACACTCGGGATCCCTCCAAACCCCTCCTCCCCAACAGACCCCTCACCACCATCCCCACCCTGATGCTGCCTCCCAAAAAAGGCCACAGATCACCCCGATGGACCCTCCCAAAAGTGTGTCCCCCCCACAGGGGATTCAGGACCATATCCCCTCTTCCAGGGTTTCCTTGGAATCCCTGCACTGTCCCGTGCTCCCTCAAGCTCTGCTGGCACATGGGATTGGGTGTCCCTCATGAACGCGCCAGGGGACACAAGCTGGTGAGCAGGTGACAGTGGCAGACGCAATTCCAGCTCCATGGTGGCGTTGTAAGGATGGGGGGAAACATCCTGGGAGGAGCAGTGGGAAGCGTTTTGCCACCAGAACCCTTGCACAGGGCCTGGGGACACCAACGTCCCCTGATCCGGAGGGGACATGGGGCATCAAACCCGGCTGGAGACACCAGGCCCTGTTTCTTGTCATGCTCCGACATTTCATCCCTGCAGAAAATTCCTGGGCCTACACCGGGCGTCAGTGATGAGAAGCTGTTTCCTAAAGGAGAAATGCCAAAACCCCACAGGAAAATCAGCTGGATCCCCTACGGATCGGGATGTGAGGGATGAGGAGCAGGCAGCAGCTTGCTGATGCTGAGCTGAGCCACAGCACAGGCCCTTCCGTGAGCAAACCCCCCCATTTCTGAGCCAGCCCTGCCTCATCTCCTCTTCCAGAGCTCCCACAGCATTTCTGGGTGAGTTTTTCCCTCCTCACCTCCTCCCAGAGCCCGACCGCTCCTGGAAAAGCGTGAACTTGGGGTTTGCCCTCCCCTGGGACTAAAAATGCTGGGAAAAATCCCGTTGGGCTCCTGCAGATGGAGGGCTGGGGGCAGGAGCCTGTGGGTTTTGGGCCTCTCCTCGCTGATGGAGGGCTCTGGGATGGAGAGCTCCTGTTTAGACTGCGCTCACTGGCTTGAGGAATATGTGGCGTCCACGGAATGCGGCGGCTCTGTTTTTCCAGGTTTGGAAAGCGACGGGAGGGAGAAGAATGAATCACGTCAGGCTTTGTCGGGGAGCAGATATCGAACCCCTGCAAGCTGGGCCCGAGGCTCGCAAGGTGCTGCCTGCCCTTCCCGGCCTCCAGCAGCACCAAACGCCAACGAGGATCCAAAATCAATTCAAAATCAATGCAAAGGGATGAAAAGGAGCCTTAGGAGTGGCAGTGGGATTTCAAGGAGCACTTGGCAGAGGCTGAGCTCCTAACCCTGGACCATTATCTCAGCCACGCCTCGTGCAGATATGCGCTTCAGGAGCAAAAAAAACCCCAAGTTTTCAGCCTGTACCTAAAAGGATAGAGCCAACGCGCTCGCCTGCAACAGGGGTGGGCAGAGATGTGGGAAAAATCAGCCCAGAGAAGCATAAAAACTGGGAAAACCAATAATGCTGCAGGTAGATTGCTGCTGGCTTCAAGAGATCCAAACAGAGATTTAAAAAACCCCAAAACAACAACAAAATTTTTAAAAAAATACCCCAAAACCCCACAACGCTCCTCAAACCCCCCCCGCCAAACAACAATGAAAACCCCACTCTGGAAAGGCCTCCCCACCTCTAATAAAGCCTTTCTCCGCCTGCCTTAATTACAATAATATTTCAAATTTGTCCCTTGTTGTTACAGTGAACTTGGCTTTTAATTAAGCTGATTACACGGAGCTGGGCTAATTAGCGTGCAGTGATTAAATTTCCCTCTCCAAAGGCAGAAATCCACAACCACGTAATCAGATTAATTCGCCTGCATCTATTTTTTTACATGCATCGATATTGAATATTGATACAGATTGGCCCACGAATGAAAGCAAAAATTCCTGGATCCTGGAGGATCCTGAATTTACCCCAATCCCCCCAAATTTTTTAGGAAAATACCGATATTCCAAATGCAGATTTATCACTGCCCCATGCACGATGGGGACGGTGCAGTTTATCTGCTTAATTTTGATTCCTGTTTATTAATTCCTAATAACTTGGGTTAATTTTGGTAAATTTCCCTAAACTTTATGAAGTTTTATTTCTTTTTCAAGCGGGGAAAAGCCCGAGGGAAATTCCGGCGCTCTCCCCTGCCCGCGGAGGTGCCGCAGGGATGCGCGGCTCGGAAAATTCCCGGGATGGAGGAGGAGGAAAAAGGAGCCGCGGGCTCCATCCCGGCAGCCTCGCGCCTGGAATCCGAGGGAGAGGCAAAGAGCTGTCAAACAGCGCCTTTCGCCTTCTCCTTGAGGGGGAAAAAATGGAATAATCCTAATAATAAAAAGCTGAAAATAAAAAGCGCCGCCGGTTTTCCTCCTTCTGCCTTTCAATATCCTCGATTTAAGTTATTTCCCAGCAGGGAAATTGGCAAGCAGGACTCCGCAAAGGTGAAAAAGCCTTAAAAAGTCGTTTTTGAGTCTGCGCCGGGACGGGGAATTATTGCCCGAGGGTTTGTAGGGCCGGGCCGGGGCTGCGCGGCCCCTCCGCGCTCGCGGAGGCCACAGACTCCTCATTAATTAAGCTTAATTACACCGCATGCTCGTTTATTTGCTGCTCATACAATCGTGAAGCCCATGTACAAATAACATACAGCTTTTATTTCGGGATTTTTTTTTCTTTAGGGACAAAACGTACACAAAAAAAAAAAAAGGCGAAACCCCCCCCCCAAAAAACCCCAAACCCACATAATCACAATTTTATACAGTGCAGAAAGAATTAAAATAGGTGTCACCGAACTGTACAACGTCGGGGGGGGGGGGGGGAAATAGAGAGGGGAAGGAGGGGAATAATCCTTCATTATATATATATTTCTATAAAAGCATATGGAGGATTGTCTTTACACAGAGACCACGGTCGCTTTCAAATTTACAAAGGTTAACTAAAAAAAAAACCCAAAATCTATATGGCAAATATTGCCAACAGAGATTCCCCGATTTAATACTGATCAACTGAGACTATTCGTGTCTCGATTATTAGCAACAACGACAACAAAAAGAAATGTAGAATAAATAACAGGATGAGCATGGCTGTCTCTTTCCAAAGTGCCTTGTTCTCTCTGCATAGGGTCTGATCCTGCAGTCTTTATGCAGGCAAAAAAAAAAAAAACAAACCCAAAATTAATAGTTCCAAAAAATCCCTCTGAGAGATTTTTTTGCCCGCTGGGTGTTTGCCGGCAAAAAAAAATGAAAAAAAGGAAAGAAAGAAAAAAAAAGAAAAAAAAAAAAGAAAAGTATTTTTCCGGGCTCGAAGTGAGACGGGACCGAGGGGATTTGAGTTCGGGGTCTTTTCCAGCCCCCTCAGCCCGATCCGGCTCTGCTCCTCCCAGCCGAGCCGGTGCCATCGCTCACCGCCAATTCCCAAACTGAGTTCATTTTTTTTTTTTTTTTTAAAGAAGCATCGAAACCTCATTTGGCAAAGCCTCAGCCCAAACTCGCAGTCGGGGCTTTCGGGACGGACGGGGGGGCTGCTTTTGCTTTCTTCTCAAGCCCTCCCCGAGCAGAAAAAGGCAGAGACGCTGCGGGCTCGCACCCGCGGCCGATGCTCATTCCCGGGGCCGCACTCCGCGCTCCCGCCGCTTCCCGGGGCTCCAGTCCGTTCCTGCTGCCCAAAGCCAGCCTGGGACACCCCCGTGCCACCGAGAGGGTCCTGGGGGATGCTCAGCGCCCGCCTCAGCCCCGGCCGGCCCCAGCACGGGGGTTTTTCCGGCCCGGCTCACATAACGCACGGCTTGATGTCCTGGTATGTCACTTGTTGGTGGTAATAGGAGCCGCTGCCCGCTGAATGCATGGAGGAGGAGGCCATGGCGTTGAAAGAGAAGACGAATTCCTTTCTGTCGCACATGCTCGGAGACTGCGAGTGATACCGCGGGATGCCTGCGGGACGGGGGGAGAGATGGTCAGCAGCGCCAAGAGATTTAGGAGGGCAGAGTGAGCGCGGGGGAGGGAGAAAAACGCTGGATGGGGTTGAAAAAAAAATCCCCACCAACCCAACCTGTCCGCACGCCCCGGTGCGAGCGCGGAATTGGGGGTATTTTGGCACACACGGGCACTGCGGGGGCTCCGCGGGCGCGGGCAGGTGCGGCAGCGAAACCCCCGCGGCCCCGGGACGGCGCTTCCCTGCCCGGCCCAAGGGCACTGCGAGGAGAAGGGATTTGGGTTGGATTTAGGGATATTTTTTTTTTCAATATTTAGATTTTATTTTCGCCCCGGCTGCTTTTCCCATCGCCTCCGCCCGTGCGGAAAATCCGCCGGGTGCGGAGCGGGGCAGCCCCGTTCGTGCCGGGAGCGGCGGTGGGGACCGAGGAGGAGGCCGGGGGCCAGAGGCCGCCGGGAGCGGGGCTGTTCCTGCCGCTCCTTCCGCCACCTCGGGATGGAAAAGCACCTCGGGAATTCGGGGTGCGCTGGGGATGGGGTGCCGTGCCCGGGAGCGCTCCCCGCCGTTCGTTTGGGTGATAATCAGAGCCTTTCGGTGAAGGCCGCGCACGGGCCCGGTGGCTGCTCGGGGCGGATTCCCGGCTCCGTTCTCCAGAGGCCCTGGATGCGCTGAGCTCCGGGCACTGCCCCGGGGCCGGAGGGTGCCCGTGGCGGGCGCTGCCCCGGCCCGGCCGGGCTCGGGGCTCTGCAGCTCCAACCCGGCCCGGCCCAGCTGATGCTTTTCCCCCTCTTTACTTTGTGTTTTTGACCCATTTATTTCCCGCTTCACACCCGTTCCTGTCAGGCACATCCCGCTCCCCCGAAGGCCCGGGGTGATGTGCAGGGACCCCCAAATCTGCTCCATCACTCGCCCATGGCTCCAGGGCTTCCCCGTGTCCCGAGAGTCCCACACCCACCGCACCCCGAGGGGAATTTGGGCAGCAAAGCGAAACCCAGGGCTGGGCTCGTCTCTCCCGAGGCCTCCTCCCGGCCAAACACCATCTCCATTCCAAGATTCGGGGCAAATGCACTCCCGACAGCTCCAGGGACGAGACCGAGCCGCGGTTGTGGGGCGCGGGGGGATTTGGGGGATCCGGGCCGCCAGCTTTGGCATGGGCGACAGATGGAGGGAGGTGATGGGCCTAGAAAACACGGCCCTGAGATGTGTGAAAAACACAGCTGATGGCGGGGAAGGGGATGGGGTGGGACGGGGTGGGATGGCACGGGTGGTGGGCCACCCGATGGGGAATTTCCCCCTTTTCTCCCTCCGGAATCCTCCAAGTCCCGATGGAGGTGGAAGAGCCCAAGGGTGGATTCCCGGCCTCTCCTTTCCGCAGCTCCCTGAGCCCACCGGCCTTAGGCCCGGGGCGGCCCTGGAGGTGAAGCAGCCACCGGGAAGAGCAGAGCCCCGACCCGGGGAAGCGGAGCCCCGACCCGGGGAAGCGGAGCCCCGGCCCGGCCGTTCCCGGGCCTGCAGCGAGGAGAGCCCCGACGGGCGCCCGGCTGCCCCCGGGAAAGGAGCGAGGAGCAAGGGCAAGGCAGCTTCCCCTGGGGAATAGCAGTAAAACCACCCACGGAGCGGGATCCCGGCTGGCAGCGGCACTGCCGGGATCCCCGCGGGGCCGGTAGCCCCCGGCCGACTCCCGTAGCCACGGTCGCGGATGCGCCCCACGCGTGGCCGCGCCTTACCTTGGAGGTCGGCGGTGTTGTGGCTGTTCTGGTGCAGGTAGGGCTGGTCGAGGGAGTGCGTGGAGAGGCTGGAGGAGAGCGGGTTGGCCGTGGGGTTGCAGGGCGACAGGGGCTGCTGCTTGATGTAGGACGCGCCGGTGTTGAGGGCCGCCGAGGCGCTGGGCGCCCACGCCGAAGCCGAGCTGGAGTAAACCGAGTGCGGCTCCATCACGCCGCCGGCGGGGAGCAACGGGGACGCGGGCACGGAGCTGTCGTGGTGCGGGTATTCCCCGGCCGAGGAGCCGGTGCAGCCGCCCATGTAGGTGTGCCCACCGTTGGCGGGCAGGTGGGGCACGGAGTGTCCCGCCAGGCCCATCCCCTCCACGTTGCTGGACAAATGCCCGTTCATCATCCCCAAGCCCCCTTCGAGGGAGAGGCTGTTGGGGGGGCAGGAGAGCCCGCCGGCCGAGCCCTGGAAGCCGTAGCTGTCGGGGAGGTGGTTGAAGCTGAGCCCGTTCATCATGCTGTACATGGGCTTCAGCGCCTGGCATTTCCTCCGGAACCCGCGGGGCCGGCGGCGGAACGAGCCCTCCTCGAACATGAACTCGCTGGCCGGGTCGATGGTCCAGTAGTGGCCCTTGCCCGGGCGTCCCAAGCCCTTGGGCAGCTTGATGAAGCACTCGTTGAGCGAGAGGTTGTGGCGCACCGAGTTTTTCCAGCCCTGGTAGGAGCCTCGGAAGAAAGGGAAGCGGCTCTGCAAGAACTGGTAGATCTCGCTGAGGGTCAGGCGTTTGGAGGGAGAGCTCTGGATAGCCATGACGATGAGGGCGATGTAGGAATAAGGCGGTTTCTCCGGCCGCCGGATCCCCGCGTTCGTCTTCTTCGCCTTGGGGCCGCCGCTGCCCGGGGCCCCGCCGCTGCCCGGGGCGCTGCCGGCCGCGCCGCCGGTCCCCGCGGAGGCGGCGTCCATGGCCGAGCTCTGCGGCTGCTTCTCAGCCACGGAGGACATGGGGCCGTAGCTGCTCTGCACCGGAGGAGGAGGGGGCTGAGAGGACAGAGCCTGCTGCGCTTCTGCAGTCATCTACGGCCAGGTCCGCGGCGGCCAGCCCCAGCCCCGGCCCTCCTCCGCCGGCCCCCCAGCGCCCCCCCAAAAGTCCGCGCTGCTGGGGGCTCGCCGCCACTCACCCACCACCCTCCCTCCGGCGTCCTCCCGGCCCCCCGGCGGGGTTGCTTTCCACCGGGAGACTTCACCCCTCCGTGGATAAACAAATGGAAGCGACGACCCCCCCCACCCCCCCTTTCCCTCCTCCTCCCACTTGATCCCTAAATCCGAGCGCGGCTGCAGAAGGCGAGCGAGAGGCGGAGGGTCGGGGGGGGCCGCAGGGAGGCGGGATGGGGGGGCGGGTGGAAGCGAGCTGAGCTCGGCTGCTGCGAGAGAGGAGCCGGGGCCGCCGCCTGCGCCTGCCCCGCTGCCCCTCGGCGGGCCGGGCTCCCGGGGCCGCCGCCGTCCCCCCCCGGAGGCTTTAGCTGGGCTGGCGCTGCCGCTGCTGCGGGGAGCTGCTTCCCATCGCGGTGGCTGTCGAGTCTGCCCCCGGCCCCGCCGCTCGCCTTCTACTTTATCTCTCGCAGCGGCGTCTGCCGCTCCTTGACAGACGTAAGCGCGGAGCGGAGATCCCCGCCCCGACCCGCTCCCCCCCGCCCTCCCGGGCGGCCCCTCCGCCGCCCCGTGCCGGCCCCCTCCGCTGCCGCTCCCCGCTGGTGGGCAGCGTTTAAAGAGCCCTTTCCACGCCGCCCGGCCCCACCCGGGGGGGGCTGCACGCCGCACCCCTGCCCGCCGCGGAGGGCACCGCGCGTGTGTCTCTGTGTGTGTGTGTGGTTTATGCCACGCGTGACCGCGAAGCGCCGTGGGGCTCCTCCACCCCCTCCCTGCCCCCCTTCCCAGCCCTGGAAAGCACGGGAAGGGCCCCACGCGGGCCGGGGAAGGCGCCGGGGCGCGCTGCGGGCAGCGCGGAGGTTCCGCGCGTGGCGTGGAGCAGCGGAGGCGCTGCCCGGCCGCCGGCTCCGCGCTCCGCGCAGCTTCACCCACTTCAAACCCCCTCTTCGTGCGCTCTTTTAAGCTCGGCGGGCCCGGGCAGGATGTTTATACTGCACAATGTAAACACGGGCTCGGGGGTGCTTTAATAAAAAGAAATCGGCGAAAACTCCCGCTGCCTCGCGAAATGCCCTTTTCTGCCTCCGCCGCCGCTCCGGGGCCGGGAACGGGCTTGGGACCCCTCGGCTGCTCTGGAGCTGCTTTAGGGATGAGAGTGGGTTGGTTTGTTTTGGGCTGTTTGGGGATTTTTTGACGGGGGTGTATATAAATCTGTGCTGGAGTCTCGCAGCTCCGTGCTGCGAGTTTGATGCTCAGCTCCTGCCACGAACACACACGGCGGGTGGGGGGAAGGAGAATAGAAAGGCAGAGGGGTAGAGACCCCCTTTTCTCCCTCCCCTCTGCCCCAAAAGCCACCTCTTTGAGCATCGTGCCGCCGGGAGAGCTGTCACTCGGGGTAAGTCGCTTGAAACCTTTGTCACCTTCTCGCGGGCCGCGCGTGGAAAGCTGCGCGGCGCGGGGGTGGGATCCGGGGTGGGCACGGGGGAAGGAGCCGGGGCTCTCAGGGCTGCCGATGTGCCGGCTGCTGCCGCCTGCTCCCTCCCGGGACTGGGGAGAGGAAAAGAGAAAGGAGAGGGGGAAAAAATATCCACCCCATTCCCTCCACCCCGCTGCAGGCCTCGCCGCAGGGCCGTGGGTGCATCCCTGCGCGAGGAGACAGAGGGGACACCCCCCTCCCCAAGCCCCCCGTCTTCCAGCTTCGCTTTTCAAGTTTTTAATGATGATTTAATACCTTTTAAAGGAAAGATAGGCACCGATCGGGTTTCCAAACTCCCTCCGCGTTATTGGCGAGCAGTTGCGAGCAGCCTCCGGGGCGCCTGTCACATCTGTGGTACGACCAAGAGGGATTTCACATCAGGGCTTTTTGGGGTTTTTTTCCTTTCTATCCTCCCCCCTCCTCTCTTTTCTCCCCTTTCGCCAAAAAAATAAAAGCCATCCTGCAGAAAGCACCGGCCCTCCCGTTCCCGGTGCAAACGGGCCCGGGACAGGCACGGGAGAGCGCTGGACAAGCCCCAAGCCGGGGGCAGGTAGCCAGGGAGGGGGTGGGAGAAGGTTGGGACAGTTCTTCCTGGAGCTTTTCCCCGGAGGAGGAGGAGAACGAGCAGCTCCGGCTGCCCGGGGAGGCGGCGGCCGCTGCTCCCTCGGCGCCGAGCAGAACGTGGAGCACGGTGGCTGCTCGGGGAGGGGGAAAACCACCTCAAAAATCGCTTTTTTGGGAAGCAATCACCTTCCCCGCGGCTTACATCCCTGAGGCGGCTGGTGCAGAGTATTCCCTCTGCTTCTCGCTGCATTTCTTATTATTTTTCTGTGGGGAGAGCATCTCTGACCCTGAGCTTTGCTCCGCATCGAATGTTCCCCCCCGGCTCGCGAAAAGGGTGGGTTTCTTTGCTTTAGATCACTCTGCGACCGAATCTCCCCGATCTACCCCCAAAACACCCGGGGATGGAGCTCTAAACACAGCACAAAGCAGCCGTGGAAAAAACGTTCAAACCGTTTGCCACCGGCAGCTTTTCCACTTGGAAATAAAATATCTCCGAGTTAAAAAAAACCCAAACTCTCCGTGGAAATCAAACTATTTCCCCTCAAAGAAAATCAGTCCCTTCACTAGTGCCCTTTCCCCCTCTGACAATATCTTGTAGGAGTGGGAAGATTCGGTTTCCGATGCATTTATTAGAGCCAGCAAACCTTAAAAATGGGAATATATCGCTCCAGGTCCTATAGGCCTCGCCGTGGGAATGGCAGAAATGTTGGAGAGTTTTAATCCGAGCCCACGAGTCGGGGAAAGGAGAGTTTTGGGGAGGAAAAGTCCGAGGAGGAAGAGGATGGTATGAGGGGAAACGAGACTCGCTTTTGGTGTTGTCTGCTCGTGCTTTGGGTGGGTGAATCGGGTCCTCCCCCAGCCCGACGGGGAGAGACGAAAAGAAGGAAGAAAAAGAAGAAGAAATGACAAAAATTAAATTATCATCTGGCTCAATCAGCCTCGCCCATCCCGTTCCGAGCCCGTTTTCCCGGCCCCGCGAGCACCCCTGGCCCCGCTGCTCTTCCCACCCCGCTCCTTCCCCAACCGGCTCCCCTTCCCTCCCCCTGCCCGAAACTCGGGCCGTGTTTTGTGTAAAAATAGACAAATCCGAGCTTTCTTCCTTTTCCTGCGCCCAAGGTATTTTTCCTAGCTAATTGCTTAAGTGAAGTCAACTCGGCGAGCAGGCCGGGTGTAACCCGAGGATGGAAATGGATATAGGTGGTATTGTTAGAGGCGGGCTGGGTGCTGCTCCGAGAGGGGCCGGGGTGTTCCTGCGAGCCCGGACCACCCAGGGCGAGGGGAGTGACCGGCCCGCGTCCCCCTCCCCGCTGTCCTGCTTTGCATTAACACCACCCGCGGGACCCCCCCTTGTTCCCCGGCACCAGCCGTGGTGCTGCCTTGGGGGTTTTTTGCAGTCTCCTCCATCCCCGTGGCCGCTGGCCCCAAATCCGCGGCGAATTGATCCCTAAATGTTTATTTAAAGGCGAGGGGGTGCGTTCGAGCCAGGGGCTCGAGGCTGAGGAGAGAAGAGCTGGGGGGAGGTGGAAGCGCCGAGGGAGAGATGTTTTTAGGGAGACACACGCGCACCCCAAATGGTTTTTGAGGGTCCATCACACGACAACGCTTTGCCCCACGCGTGTGCGTGTGCCCGGGACCTTTCCCAGTCCCAGCCTTGGCCTCTGGCATTCCTGAAGGCAAAGCCCGGTCTCCAAGGCCGATCGGGACGTGGAGGAGATTTTGGGAGGGCAGAAGCCGAAATCGGGAGCGCAGCAGAGCTGCCCAAGTGCCTGAGGCGGCTGCGGGAAGGTGCGGGCTGGCAGACACCGCCGTGCCTCAGGCAGAAGTTCAGGCTTTGGTCAGAAAGGGAAAAAAAATTCTTAATCCCCCTTTTTGTCTCCCTTTTCCCCCCTCTGCCCGTCCCGAATGTCCCCCCCGCCTTTCAAGCCCAGATTTTCCATGACGTCCTTCGATGAAATATTGCAGCACAGGAATTTACGGCCTTCTTCAGCTCAGGATTTTTTTTTTCCCTGCCGAGATTTCTGGCAGGACCCAGTCCCTGCAATACAAATCGGTCCCAGCGATAATAAGCTCCGAGCGCTGCCGCTCAGGCACAATCGCTTCCCACAGAGATCTTCCAAATATCTCCGGGTATTTATATCCCCGCTCAGGGACGGATAGCTCGAATGCTTTCCCGGGGGGATGCTTTTGGACTGGCTGGGATTCAGACCCGAGGAATCGGGTACCAAGAGAAACAGCGGGGCACCCGGCAAGTGATGCTCCCACATCCCACAAATTCGCCTTTAAATGCCGCTCGAATTGTAAATCCAGGTGTAAATCCAGGTGTAAATCCAGGTGTAAATCCATTGCTGAGACATCCAGGCTTTCCTGGACGAGGTTTCTTCCCTGGGGGCCCGGGGTTGGGGATGCTCCAAAAGCAAACAGAACATTTGGGAAGGGATATCCCCTCTCCCAACAACTTGGCATAGCAGTGGCATCCAAACAAAATGCTGAGCCACTTCCAGCTTTTCCAACACCAAATTCCCTCAGGATAGCGGTAAAATCGTGCTGGAGGAACCTTTCGATTCACTGCTGAGCTTTTTGGCATCGGGAAATCGGGAACCACCTCCAGCCCCCGGCGACTCCCGATGCCAAAATTCCAGCTGGGCCGAGCCGAGCCGGGGCTCTCCACCGAACGAGGAGGACGAGGGAATTCCACGGGGCTCAGCCTTATTTCCAGCCTTATGGAACCTTTTTTTCGTTGGTTTTTTTCCCCCCAAGTTTAAACCAAAACCCCGTCGAAATCCCATCAATGTGCCGGTGCTGGAGGAAGGGGGAAGTTTTAACTTCGGGCAGGCGAAGGCCACCAGCTCCATTGCGGGGTGTCCCACAAAAGCCATCTGCACGGAGAGGTGGGAGAAGTTAAAACGGAATGTCCCGCAAAAAGCAGGAACAGGTTATTTTTCTTCCACGAGTCCATTATGGGGATAAATAACGGGCAAGGTGCTGCGCGGATTGCTCCTAAATATCGCGGGGAGATGCGGGAAACAAACACGACGGGGTTGGGGAAGGATCCGGCCTCCCTTTTCCAGCGGAGGGCACCCTGGGCGTGAGGACAGCGCGATCTCTAAGAGGAAAACCCCGAGGGGAGGCTGGGGGGACCCACGAGAGCCCCGGGGTGCAGATCCAGGTGGGCTCCTTGGAGGGAGAAAGGACCTTGGCCAGCACGGAACCACCGAGCATCACCCGGCCCCGGGGGCAGAGGGGGTGCCAGCACCTGGGCACCCCCCTGGGCGGGTGTCGGGGTCCCCAGCAGCCACCACCCCTCGTGCTTTGTCACCTGCCGAGCGGGCAGAGGGAGCCGCGGGGGCAGAGCCATCCAGGCAGGACGCGGCGGTGCCCCGAGGGGAGGGATGCGGCAGGAACAGAGAGGGATGCTGAGGACAGGGATGTCCCTGGAGGTACCGCCCTGCCCCGTACCCGGCCGGGGGAGCAAATCCCCGTGAGAGAAGGTCCCTGGTGCTCCAGAACCCTCTTGGCCCTGCCCGCGGTGCCCAGGGACACAGAAAGTTCCCCCACTTGTAAAAGCAGCTTTTGCTGTAGGGAAGCTCGGAGTGTCCCTGTGGAGCAAGAAGCACCCGGGAGAGGGGCTGGGCTGCAGAAGGGCCTGGTAGCCTCCATTTTTTTACCCTTATTTCTACAGTAAATCCCGCACAGAAACTCCCTGATCCCCCATTTCCCAACCCAAAGCGGGGGCTCGGGACACGCGCTCACAAACACCGTCAGAAATTCCCGCTGTAAAGAACCGCAGTCGTGCTCTCGCTGATTCTTTCTTTGGAAAGACCTGGGGATGGTTTTCCTTGGAAGCTTTCCCGACAAAAACTGTTTTCCATCGCTAGAATTCCCAACAAATGATGTGGTGCATCAGCGGGCTCTGGGTGGTGCAGATTCGTGCACCCCTCTGCTTTGCAGCTGCCGGAGCAGAGAGCTAAAATACACCAAAAATTGGTTTATCACCTTCCCCACCTCCTGATAACAGAAGAGAGCCTCGTCAATCGATCCCTTTCGCACAACCAGCCCCCACTTAAATATTAAAAGCGATTTTGGGCGGCTTTAAAAATGTTCTGCAGGGAATAAAAAGCTCGGCTGGCATTCCCGGGAATGATGCTCTCTGGGTGTTTGAAATGCCCGAGCCAAGGTGGGGAAAACTTTTCCCCAGCACGGGTTGTTGTGCCCCGAAGTTAAACGATTTCTGCAGCAAAGGCATTGATTTTTATTTTGGGGAGAATCGTCCTGGGAACGGGAAAGGAACGGGTGCATCCACGTGTCCATCTTCCCTCTGTGCATCTCTTGGGGCTTTCGGGGTAGAAGATGTGCGTGTGGGGAAGCTGGAGAGGAATTGGGAAGAATTCTGTAAAAAAAAACCCCAAGCCCCAAAAACCCAAAAGAACGATCCACTGAAAACAACAACAAAACACCCCCACCTAAAAGAAAGAAAAACCGCACCAAAACTGAACACCCAAACTGGCCCAGAACTCACTAAAAATTCCAATAATGAACCCAGAAATGGTTTTGCTTTTCCTGTTCTCAGAACCCCTCGCAAAATTGCAAAACACCCCAGCTCGTTTTGAGCAGCACACGCAGCTCCTCTCTCTTAATGTCCCTCAAATTCAAGTTGTTAAAATACATCAAATAATTTGGCATTACACCTCCTTAAAATCGGGGGATGAAGGAATTTCTTCAAATCCCTTTCTCCCGCAGATTTTGAGGGATGCTTTCGGGCAAAGATGCTGCCCGGGGGCTGAGGTTGCAGCATCAGAATTTTCCTTCCAGGATGATTCGTTTCTCCTTCGGAAACGATCGAATTTGACCACTTCGCTCAAAGCACCGCGGGCTGGAGGAATTTTCCCCCACCCGGAACCGCGGGGCTGCTGCGGGTGCGGGGCTCGGGTCCCCCGTGTCCCCCCGCCCCACTCGTGGGGGCATCCGGGAGTGGGGCTGAGCCCTAAAACCGATCGAAATCTGCCCGAGTGGGAGCGGGTCCGGTATCAGAACCCTCCCGGCGATTGAGCCGAACACAACCGGGCTGGGGAATTTGCGCTGGCACAGCAGGAAAGGGCTTTTTCTGTCCATCGGGAAGAGGGTTTGGAGCAGAGCTGGAGCAGAGCCCTGGTTCTGGTTTGCCCCAGGAAAGGAAAACAGAAATGTTTCCAAATACTGCAATAAATAAATGGGTACGGAGAGAGATTGTGCTGGAGGGGAGAGAGGAGAGAGGATAAAAGAGTGAGAGAGAAAGAGAAAACAGACGGAACAGGCAGAAGGAATGAAAGAAGGAGAAAGAGAGAAAGAGGGAAATAAAGAGGGAAGGAAAGAAAGAAGGAAAGAAGGAAAGAAAGAAAAGAAAAGAAAAGAAAAGAAAAAGAAAGAAAGAAAGAAAGAAAGAAAGAAAGAAAGAAAGAAAGAAAGAGAAAGAAAGAAAGAGAGAAAGAAAGAAAGAGAGAAAGAAAGAAAGAAAGAAAAGAAAAGAAAAGAAAAGAAAGAAAGAAAGAAAGAAAGAAAGAAAGAAAGAAAGAAAGAAAGAAAGAAAGAAAGAAAGAAAGAAAGAAAGAAAGAAAGAAAGAAAGAAAGAAAGAAAGAAAGAAAGAAAGAAAGAAAGAAAGAAAAAAGAAAAAGAAAATATATAGAGATGGAAAATTATATAAAGAAGGAGAACTAGAAAGAAAGAGAATATGGGAGAGAAACAAAAAGAATTGAGAGAGAAAAAGAATTTAATACAAATGAAGAGAAAGAGAGTGAGAAATAGAGAAAGGGTGAAAGAAAACGGAGAAATAGGAAAATGGAGAAGCAAAAAAGGAAACAAAGAATAAGGAAGAAATTAGGAGAAAGTGAAAAATAGAGGGAAAGAGGAAAAGCGGTAAGGAAAGTGGGAGAGAAAGAGAGAAAGCAAGCCAGAAAGAAAATGAAAGAAAATGGAAGGAATGAAAAATAAAAGAAGAAAGATTCAAAGAGAAAGATTAAAAGAACAAGAGAAAAGACGAAAAGAAAGAAGTGCGAAAAAGACAGAAAAAGGGCAGAATGAGAGAGAAAACCCAAAAGCAAAAACCCCAAAGAAAGCAGCACAGCAAGTACGGAAAGGGGAATGATTTTCGTGCCAAACCAATGATACAACTTAGACAATATAATTTTTTTCCCTGGAAAACGGGGGCGAGAGGGAGGGAAAGGCTCCGGCGGGCAGAGCGCTCCGGTGGGGCCCGGCCCCGGCCGCTGTCCCGCTCTCCGTGCGCGGGGCCCCGCGGACCGGAGGATGAGGGGAAAACACGCGGGCATCGGCTCCGGGCAGGGGGGAGATGGCGTTCAGCGATTCCTTCTTTCCCTGCTCTTTCCCCGGCGCAGGGACACGAGGGAGAGCTGAGGCTCGGCAGCGATTTCCCCGCGGGTTTTCCACGCGGGGCTGCGCGGCCGCTAAGCCCGGCTTAACCCCCGCGGGGAGAGCGGCGCGCCCGGCTCCGCGCTCGCTCCGTAGGTGGCCGTGTATATTTGGGTTGGAGCCGTGTTTATGTTAATGAAAAAGGCTGAGATTACAAACAGAGCCCTGAACGCCCGCGCTGTCGCTGCCGGATTGGTCTGAGCTGGGTACTTTCAACCTCATCACTTTTGGGGCAGCAAATCTGATTAAAAAGCGATGTCAAATTATGATTTTTAGCGGCGAGGAATTAGGGGTCTCTGGGGCTGCGCCTTCCGTGTGGTTTCCCGGTGTAGAAGGCGGGGATGGACAAGAGTTGCAGGGGAAAAAAATCTCCCAAAATTTAGCCATAAATCCAACAAAAACGAGTCCTGGGATTCTGGGGGAGGGCAGGGAAAAGGGGGGTTCATCTCGCCCTCTATGAATCCACTTCGACCCCGCCCAAGGGATCCCAGTGGCAATGGAATTATGGCCCCCAAAACCCCGGCTGCTGGGACATTGTGCTCAGGGGTTTGTCCTTGCCGGGTGGAGAAACCTGAAATTCACTCCAAAAACCCCGTTAATTTCCCCATTTAGGATGGTGCATATATATATTTATTTATGTATAATTCCAATCTTTTAAATGTCACTAAGAAAAAAAATCAATTAATTTACATTAAAAATTAATTATAGAGAGTTTTTATATTAATTTTTGGGGGGGTTGGAGCAGCAATCATCATCCCGTGGCTTTGTTCTCAGAGTCTGGTTTTGGGGTCAGTCTCTTTCTTGTTTTCTTCATAAAACCTCTCTCCAAAATTACTCTTGACCCCCCCCCCCCCCCCCGCCCAGCTGCTTCTATCCCCATCTGCATTTGAAAGTTTGAACAGCTGATAACTAAAAATCCGATTTTTACAGATTTTTCCCCTCACACTCGATGAATTCCCAGCACGGAGGGATCCACTTTAGGTCCCAGGGAGAGGATTTTTCCTCCCCAGGAGCTCTGGGAGCGAACGTGCGCTCAGCCTTTGGCATCTCGCTCCTTTTCAACACTTTCCTTTTGTGGGCAAAAGCTCTCGGCGGAGGAGCCCGTGCGGCAGAGCCCGGCAGACCTGGAGGATTCGGACACTCAGATGTTTCACTCCTGTTAGGATCCCCCATTGAGGGAAGCACAAAGAAAATATTTGGAAGGGCACGCGAACAGAATTCGGGGCGAGGGAGATTTTAGCGCGGAAAGTGTTCAAGAAGAGGAGAGAAAAAAGGGGAAATGAAAAAACCCTACACGAAATTTTCCCCCCGCAAGAGATGCAGGGGGGAATTCCCGCTGGGTTTTGGAGGCAGAGGAGTGCTCTAAAAAGGGCTTTTTCTGCCTGAAAATATCTTTAGGGTGTCAAACCATCTCCCCGAGACAGCGAAGACTCCAAGTGTGGGGCTTAGAGCGACAGCAGAGGAGTTTCTTTGTTCTCTCCTCGCACCTGGAATTAGCCTTTATTCCCTTATTCCCTGATGCTTTTTTTCCCTCTTTCCTTATTTTTTTTTTTTTGGGAGGGCGAGCATTGTGTTTTCTCGGTGGCATTAAACGATTCTGTAGGAGGCACAGAAAAAACCCCAAAACCCAGCAGAGCAGGCGGCTTTGATGCAAATGTCCCCAAAAGTGACCCGGTGCTGTGAGAGCCAGGTAGGCCCTGCAGAGGTGCCCGGGCTGGGGGACACCGGGGCACACCGGGGGTCCCCCAAACGCGCTGCTCCTGCCCTGTCGGTCCCCGTGGGCAGCCCCTGCGTGGGGACCGGGACACACAGGGCTGTCCCCAGCCCTGCCACACACTCAGGGACAGCCTCAGGGACACCCCCGGGCTGTCACCCCCGGGCTGTCACCCCCGCATCCGCCGGCGCTGCTCTCTGGGAGCCCCAGCGATGCCGCGCGGGGTGAGGCAAGAGCAGATGAAAGTGATGTCACATTAATGTCAGCTCACAACTCGAGCCCACACAGCCTTGATTGCTCTTATTAATCTTGCCAATTTGTCTGTCAGCACTCGGCTAATCCCTAAATAGCCTCCCAACAGGTGCTTTATGCTTCCGCCACATCCCCGCTCGCCGGCACCCCCCGGGAGCGCCGCTCGCCCTCCCCGGTGACACCGGCTCTGTCCCGGCCATCTGGGAGCGGCTCTGCTCCCCCGGGAGGGCTGCAGGGGAGACCGGCGGCTTTGCAGATGTTGTTTAGTCTGTCCAAAAGAGGGGCCGGAGTTTTGGGGCTTCCCAGGAGGAAGTGATGAGCAGGGTGTGGGGAGAGAGGAGATGCTGGAGGCGCTGGGGGTGGCAGAGGGGAATTACCTGGGGGTGAGCAAACCCTCCACGTGATTTGTCCCGTATCACGATTAGAAAACACATTTGTGGCACAACTATCTCACTGCTCTTATTTGCGGTGGGTTTGGTGGTTTTATGGACGGGGGAGAAGATTAAAATAAAAGGTCCGAGCTGAAGCTGCAGTGGAAAAGCCACTTCAAGCCCTGAGCAGTTTTATCATAAACTCATGGAACGGTTTGGGTTGGAAGGGATCTTAAAGCTCACCTTGTTCCAGCTCCCTGCCATGGGTTCCAACACCTTCCACCAGCCCAGGTTGGTGTTTACCCTGCAGTTAAGCTGAGGGTTGATTATTTTCTTTACTGCTCTATCAGAAAAGCCACTGGCTTATTACGGCGTGTGTTCAGCCGTAAAGTCCCGGCCACGTCAATTCTTTAGCAAAAGACTAAAATTATTGTGTTGTGAGGCTTAATCTTCCTAAAGTCGTTATTTAGCACAGTGGTCTTAAATCACAAAACACAGATTTTGTGTTTAGAACTCTTAATTGCTAAGCCCAATTAACTGCTAAACCCGTTTAACTGCTAAAGGAGAGTTCGGGTTGTTCTTCCTCTCTCTGAATTAAGAGGAAAAAAATTTATTTATTTCTGCTTGGCAACTCTGCTGCATGAAATGTTTTGCACACAGGTTACAAATTGGTGATTCCTGCTGTGATTCACCCGGAAGAGGCTCTGCCCTGGAGGAAGAGCCACCAAACCTGCAGCAGGTTCCTGTTTTACCTTCCAAAGCTGGCTGGGGCCATTTCCAACCCAGCAGGAAGGAAGAGCTTTCAGGAGCATCTTCAACCATTCCTCCAAGAGCCAAAGTGTTCTGAGTCCACTAAAAGAGCTCAGGGCAGTTCATTGCTAACCCTTGGGTGCTCCAGATCAGATCCTAAAAGCTCCTAAAAACACCCTTCCCCACTGCAAGCTCTTTCACTCCATCCTGACCTGGATTTATTATCAGGAGACAGATTTTTTTTCCCCTTTCTTTCTCCCCAAGCCGTTTATTTCATCCAGTAAGTCCATCCATCACAGCGAGCTGGAACCGACCTAGGACCCAAGGCTATTCTTAGCTATGCAGCGTGTCAGGAAACGGGCAGCAGCCCCGTGTGGTGCAAATATTTGGACGAGCAAGAGGTAGGAAGGATTGTCCAAATGTTTACTGAAGGCTGTTGATAGCCGCAGGATTTATAACGGGTGGATAATGTCTGCCCCCACACAGCTCCTCCGGCAGGTGCATCCAGTTTCCACATGACACGTGGGATGTGTGCTCTCTGGGAGAGGGGATGCAGGACAGAGCCAGTTCCCTGCGTTTCAGCTCCCTTTTCCCGGCTGCTTCACTGGTTTGGAGCCCGTGGAGCAGCAAGACGGGAGCCCAGGATCCACTCCAAGGATTCGTGCCCCTGAGAGAGATTCCAGCCATTGCTAACATGGAAAAACAAAACGCAACCACTTGGAATTTCTTAAGTGAAACCAATGCTCGGAACTGTTCAGGCCCATCAAAATATTCCCTGTCACTCTCCTTCAGCGGAGGAAATTCATGACATTGTTCTGCTTATTGTTCTTGGCGTTTCGCTTCCTCGCTTCCAGCACCGGGATTTGAGCTCTTCAGTCTCCCAGTGAGCCTGAACTGCTGCCGGGGCACGGCAGAAGTGCTGGCAGAGCAGTTTGAGCCATTTCTGGTGCTCAAACAGCTCCAGCTTTTCAGAGCCCACTGGAAATGTCCCATAGCTGCTGCCAGGTGACCTCTTCCAGCCAAAAGAGGAGGGTACATCCAATAAAAACCAGGCTGATGGACTCGAAATGGGAATAGAGTCAAGGGAAGGCCCTGCTGCCTTGATACCCCCTCCTGCAACCTACTCGGGAGGTCTCTGCATGATCCAGAGGGACCTCAGAGGGCTCCAACCCAAATTTCTGCTCAAGGCAGGTCCATCAGCAGCTCTAGACAGGGCCAGCCACGGCTTTGTTCAGCTGAGCCTTGCAAACATCCAAGGACAGGGTCCAGCAACCAGGACTATGGACAGCCCCGGGAGCAGAGGAGCTGTCAGCACCCTCGTGTCCATGCAGCCAGGTTGGGAGGCTGTGCTAGCAGAGCAGAAGCTGTTTTGGCTGTAATTCCCTCCCACCACGTAATTGAGGAACAATATCCCATGAAACAGGAGAGATCAGCATGGAGCTGAGTCACTCAGCTCTGGTCACCTCCTTCCCCTGCACTATTTTGCAAGTTCTGCTGATGCTGGGAACGTGAACTCATGGATTTAATGTGCTGCAGACACCCAGACAGCTTTTCTTAGCAGCAAACATCGACTGCATCAGCTGCAGAAAAGCCTTTAATTCATCACAGCCCCACAGGAGCAGAATTTCCCAGCTGCTCCAATGGGGAACACAATGGCTCTATTGTTTTTCCAAGGGGAGATTCCATTGTTTCAGGCTGTTGCATAAATTGTGTGTTTTCTATTTGTTACCTGACTCATGCCAGTGACCTCCCTGAGATGGGATAGAGATCATTGGAAGCGATGAAAGAAACCCTCGCAGGCTGAGGACCAGATCAGCAGAGAGACCTCTTCTGCTTTGGTTCACAAACTGGGAGGAGAACTTGGTGTACTTCTGGGGGGCAGAAGTTGCGTAATAAAATATATGGGAACAAAAGGAGTAAAAGGTCAAATTCCAAAGTCATCTGTTGTGCTCCATGAAGTGTTTGTATGCATTAAAAGAATTCAATTCTGTGTTTGATGCCACATTCTCAGGGTGACCTCAGATGTGGAGTCCTAACTCAGACTAATCTGGACTCCTCTCGCCTTGAACATATTTTGCAACAGTTCCCAGTGTTGGCAACTCTTGGTAACATCCCAAAAATGCTGGAAATGCTTTCCCAGGCAAGGATCCGGAGCCATCCACATGGGATGTGAGGAAGAACCAGTCCCACCAGGTAAAGTGGCTGGCTGGTACCTGGGACCAGCACTGCGGGTGTGGCAATATCTGAAGGTTTCATGGTGGCCATGCCGATATCTTCAGATCTCCTCAGCTGTGAGCCTTGGGGTTATGTTTGGGATCCAGTGGGCATGTGCATGGGGCTGGAAGAGTTTTCCTGCAGGTTTTTCTCCATGGCTGCTGGCCAGAGGGATTGCACATGGATGTGGCTGGCTCGGCCCTTTCCCAGTGTGTGCAGCACGGTGGAAATGCAGGGGATTAGGTGAAGGAAAAGGCAGGATGTGTTGGTGGGGACATACACACGAACCTCCCACCAAACTGATCAATGAAATTCCCCCTGGAGAAAGAATTTAACTCTGTGTTATCTTTCCATATGCTGGACCTCTGGGTTGGGAATTTATTCTCTCTTTTCCAGCCAGGTGAGGGAGATCAATCCTTTTTTTCAGCTCTGACCCAGCCAAGCCCTGAAATTTAAGCATCTCACGTGGGTTTTTTCTCACCTGGAAAAGCTGTTGCTCTATGTCTTACCTTTGCTACTGAAATCCAACCAAGTTGCAAAACCAGGAGGATTTGGGCCAGGGTTAAGCAAAGCAGGAATAAATGAGCTCAGCACATCCTGGTGCATCCCAGTGCATTTGGGCTTGTGGTCCAGCCCAACCTGGTGCTTTTAGCTGTGCAAAATTCGAGTTTTTTTCCAAAGCAAACCGTTTCTGACAGATTGAAAGGCATTCATCGTGCAGGATTTTCCCTTCCTCATCTGCCAGGGAACATGCAGGACTCAACTCCTCTTCCTTGGAGTAAATTGCAGTGGGGCTGCCTTATCTCAATCAGACCAGGGATGTTGCCCTGTCCAGCCCTTGGGCCACCCAACCCTGATCCCAGGAATCAGCATCTGCTCCAGGCCCACGCTCTGACCCTCCAGTGCCATATTTTTGCAAGGTCAGGAGGTTGGGTGGTAAAAGGGAATAGCAGGGAGAGATTCGAGGCTGGCTCTGCACGGAGTCTTCATGAGGATGTTTACACTGGCCATGGAATGTAGGCTTGAGCCTCTTCCCCTGTCCAGATTTTCTGGGAATCTGCATCAGGTATGGACACAGCTCCAGCTTCCAAGTGTCCTGGATGAGGGTGGCTTTGCACCCTTTTCCTTGGTCGATTTACGGGATCCAAGGTAGGGTTGGACGTGGCAGCCAGCCCTGTGAGGCATCATCTTATCCCTGGTTCCTTCCTAGGCTGCTTTTAGCTCATGGTGTAGGCAGAGGGAAGGATAAATAAGAAGGAAAGTCAGGTGGCAGCGGGGCACATGGGAGAAGGGGAGAGAGAGCTCTGTCAGGTGGAAGTAAATGGATGGAGAAAGGCTCCGTGTGTTTCCCTCATCCATCACAGAACATTTCGTGTTGTGTTGAGGTGATTCAGCACCTGCCAGCTCGTCAGCAGAAGGGATGACAGAAAGGACAGCAGTGGACGGCGAGGGTCCGCTCTGCACACAGGGAGGGACCATTCCCCGCCGTGTGGAAATGTTGTTCTTTGGGATCAGGTCAAAAAACGATTCCATGTGAAGTTTCTTTGTGAAATCTCTGTTGCATTTGGCTGGATGGGCCAAGTAAGTGTCTTCATCCAAGAAATAGCTGGGCAAGGGGTCACTGAGTGTGGTCTGACCGTCCGTCAGTACCAGGGAGAGACTGTGTACGACACCATTCCCAGTCAAGGGAATGAAAAGGGGAAAAAGGGAATGCTCCAAGCAAAATTCTGTTTTTCTCAAGTTGCTAAACTGAAATTAGGTTACTATTTCTTTTTGCCTATAAATCCTTCTTGAATGCAGGGGAAAACATCATTTCCTTTTCTCTGAGGGCTGGTATCAACAAAGGATCTGATCCACTGCCCAGTGAAGTAAGAATGCAGGGTCCAGTATCTAGGGGTGCAAGGTGAATTCTTCCTTAACAACTCATTAAAATGAGTTACTCCAACTCCTCCTGAGCCTTTTGAGTGGCTTATTTTCCGAAGTGAAGGCCAGAAAGTCACTCTTGCCCAGCACCCGGCCCAGCTGCTCCTCCCTGCCATCCTGTCCCTGTCTCACTTGAGCCACCCACGGCAGCATCCCTGGATTCCATTCCCATTTCAGCCCTCGCTTTGCTCCATGGCAGAGCACGGGAGTCTCCCTCCCTCCTTCCCTCCCTCCCTCTCTCCCGTGCAGCTGCTCAGCTCTGCGAGGGAAAGGCTCCCAGATGTGCCGGGGAGGGAGCGGGCAGAGCCCTGAATTCCACTCCGTGCCGTGTGGACTCTTTGTATATTTTGTTTGCAGGAGAAAATATGTGGAGTCCTTGGAGGAAGGCTGGGGACCAGGCACGGCCCTGGGAGCGCAGGCACCGCGGGGCTACAAGGTCCTGCATGTCCCCTGCCCTTGGCTGGCCTTGGCCCGCAGGATGGGCCGGCGGCTGCCAGGCAGCTCCGGGCAGCTGAAACCCATCAGCATCACCCAACAGGTCCCCAAAGCCTCTCCTGGAGATGGCTCAAGGTGATCAGACCCTTTGAGAAATCTCGGCTTGGCTCCAAAGCCGGTAACACCTAAACACCCACGGATGGAATTTTCGGTATTTTTGGCTCACGGGTGATGTGCTCTATCAGATCAATAAATATTCACACGCTCCAGAGCGTTTTGTGGGGTTGGTTTCACTGGGTTTTAACTGCATTTAGCTGTGGCACTTGGTAGCTACTCGATTATTGCGTGAGACAATACGTTTATGAAGTGTTGGCCTTCATTTAGTTAATCACTTCATTGATGTGCGAGACCAAAATGGCATGAAACTAATTGTTCCCATGGAAACAGGAACTCAGAGAATGATTTCATATCACAGCTTGGCAGCAGAAAAAGAAGAAACTTCTGTAATTGTTCCCATTAGCCCAGCGCAGGGGATTCATGCTCAATCTCTACCGCGCTCTGCTCCGCTTCTGCTGTGAATTAGGGGACCAAAAGTCAGCACAGAACCACATAAAAAGCCCCGAAACAAGCTGTGCTTTATGGAGCATTTGTAGTTCTGCCACCAAAACCATTTCCCTTCTGCTTTACAGGTTTCTGGCCAGCAGCACCGAGGACTGTCACGGCCAACCCTTCATTTGGAGGTGCTGTGCACAGGGGTTTAACCGTGTGTCTGCAGGAGGAGTGGGGACATGACTGGGACTGGGGGCAGGACAACCCTCAGCTCGAGGGTGAGTGCTTAGAAAGTGCAGGAAAAAACAAATCTGAAGCAGAAAATTGGAGAAAGTGAGAGAGGAGCCACACAAAGTCATCTGGTGGGCAGGATATACCCTGAACCTCTTGACTGAGGTTTTTCCTCTTCTCCTGTAGGATGTGCTGATGGCTGGGGCGTCTCGAGGGGTTTGTTGCTGTAGAAAATCCCGGTTATCTCTGGGACAGAGGAACTCACATCTTGCAGTTCTCCAAATTCCCCATCAAACTGAGAAATCCCCATCCCAGTGAGGAGTTGCAGCCCCTATCATGGCACTTTATGGTCATGGACCATCCCTTGCAGGACCAGTTTTAGGAAACCCGATGGCTCTGCAACGCACCCGTGTGGAGGTGGGACCCAGATGGAATCATCTCCACCATTTTCCCATTTTTAGGCTTTGCCCAGCCCCATCAAGCCCAGCAGGAAAAAGGAACCAACAGCACAAAAACCATCCTGGCTACCAGGCCAATGGCCACCCAAACCCACAGCTCCTCTGGAGGGACCAGAAGACGCGGACCTGCTCCATCCCAGCCCAGAGCGGGTTTCTCACTGCGCTAATTACTGCTAATTGAGCCACTTGACTATCTGGGAGCCTTGCCCTGGTCAGGCTGATAGAGTATCAGGGAGATAAGGAGCACTCAGCACAGGTAACGGGGAAGTGTTGGCAGACCTGTGGTGGGACCTTCTGGAGGGGTTATCTCTCCTTCCCAGAGCCCAGGGCACCAAATTCCTAAGGGAGACACTGTGATCCTAAGGATCTGTGGACAGCCTAAGCTTTTTAGGAGGTGCTCTGTGGGATTTTGGTGACTCAGGAGCTCAGCAAAGCAAGCTGGCATTCATTTCAGAGTAACTCTTTTAAATTTCCTTAACATGCATTTAATTCCTTTGGCTGGCTTTTGCTGTTGTTATTTTAACACCATGGAAATGAAACTTTAAACATATTTTTTTCCCTTTTTTCCTTCCCTACAGAGAAATAATTTTTTTTTCTTATAGCAAACGCTGTTTCTCTCAGAACTTCTGTTATTTTTCACCACCTCCACTGACCTACACGGAGTAATTCAGCTCCTACACCCTCCTGAACACCAGGTAGGAGTCACTAACACCTACTTACCAAAGTGGAAACTTGGACAGGGTGGCATTGTTGTTCTGCAGTATTTTTTTTTTTAATTACTTGGAATTGTAAATAGGAAATCAAAATTACTGGATATTTTTGCAGCCAGCTCTGAGAAAGATCCTGTGTGTGGATGCAGCTCCTGGCTGTGGGTACAGCCACGCATCCCACCTGGCAGGTGAAGCTTACAGAGTCACAATCCCTGCCCGCAGCAGTGCCTGTGTTTTGTCTCAGAGATGTAAAAACTAAGAAAACATCACCACTTCACTCATGGATGAGCCAACAGAGCTTGCCCACAGCTATCAAATCAATGAGAGGACAGCCACAGACCTGAGAAGCTGCTGAGTCCTGTAATCCAAAGTTTGGGATGTTTTCCATGTCCAGTATCCCTATTTTCTCCTCGAGGTACCTCAATCATCTGCTTCTCCTTTTGCACCCGTGCACTTTCAGTTTGGTTTAAGTTCCCAAAGTTTCTCAGCTTGTTACAAAAAACTCATAACAAAGTCTGTGGCCAGCTCTCTCTTTGATAATTCCTTCCCCCCGTTTGTTTATCTCAAGTCCCGAGCTTTGTTCCAGGCCCAAAACCAAAAGCCTTTCTACCCCGTTCTCCTCTTGACTTGTTGCAGATGTAACGAAATAAATCTTTAGAAAGAACAAACCTTCACTTCCTCTCTCCCATCTGATTCGGTCACAAACCCCAGGAAAGAAAAATAAATCACAACCTGAGCTCGCCTGGCCTCAAAGGATTCCACGTCTGGTCCTGAAAGCCACCATCCAAACTGGATGTGTCCATCCCTCTGAGAAATCAGAGAACACAGGGACCAAAAAGGATCTGATAACCATGAAATCCTTATTTTGAGCATGGCCAAAGTCAAGAACTGACAAAAAACTTGTGATCAGCCCAAATTAAGGTTGATGTGATGGTTGGTGAGCACGACCAAGCTGATTGTGCCTTCCTAGAGCTTGTCCTTGGCACTGAAGGGTGATGTGTCGCTGGCTTTTCTCACAGCCAGCCCCTCCTGTGGCTCTGCCCCTCTTCTCTCTCCCCTGCCACCCCCACCCCAAGGAATTTTAAATCACTACCAGAAAAATCATCTGCAGGATGTGTTTGATTTTCTAAATTGGCCACAAAGCAAAGAAGTGGAAATTTCCTCCAAACGGAGTTTGTCCTTCTTCTGAGAGGTGTTTCCGTGTGAAAGCTCTGTTGCTCTTCCATCAACCGAGCTCAAACTCTCTCTAAACACAAACCAGTCATGGGGTCTGACCAAATCACTGTTTTCAGCCGATGTGCTGGAGATTCCATGGATGTTCTCCTGTCCTGCCCCAGCTCTGGGATCAGACACATCAGCCCAAAGCCCTTTCCAGAGCCCACTTCACTTTGCAGCAGCCTGGACTAGGAATGGACATCTGGGCATGGTGTCCCCTCCACAGGGGTTGCAAGGAAGTGGAGAATGCCTTAAAAATGAGGCTGTCTCTGTTTGCCTAACAAGATCTTCACTTGGGTCTAAGTTAAAGCCAGACTAAACTTTAAGCTGGGAAATACTACAACTGTATCAAAGGGATGATTGGCTTTACCAGGTGCCATCTGCCCAGTGGGTTTTGTTCTTCCAAGGGTACTTGGGGGAAGATGTACAGAACCATGAACAGTTGTCAGAAGATTTTTGGGTTATGCCCCTAGTCCCGACTTTCACGGATGAACCGAGGGTTTCCTCTTTTTGTGTGTTTTGTTTTAAATTTAAACAAGAGGTCTTTGCACACTCGACACAATCCGTCCTCTTAGCACTGAAGAAAGTGTAATTAGACACTTGGAGAACTGGAAGAAATTAACTCCGACCACAGCCCGTCACTCAGACTATTACTTAATAATATTTCCCAAATGTGCAAAGTACTTAGTTTTAGAATAACAGGAAAGGAGTGTAACTTCTCACCCAGAGCAAAGGCTTTGCCTTGGGAAGTGCGCGTGAAAAACTCGCAAGCCAGGAGATGTTTTGCCACCTCCCATCACCTGAGGGCTACCAGGGGATGTGAAGGATGTGATTCATGGTCCCCAGTCCCACGGCATTGAAGGGCTGGAACGGAGTCAAGGGGAGTGACCAGCCCGAGGTGCTCGGAGCCGCGTGCGAGAAGATCGCCTTCAGCTTCCAACACGCCACGGAAACCGCGGAGAAATTGCTGTTTTCCTTCTTCTCCAGCATCGGGCCGAGCCCTTGCCTCACCCCACGCTACAGAAGCCTGGCTAGAAAGAGATTATTGTGATTCCTGCCCGTTTCTTTCCTCACGACAAAAGGCCCCATTCATCTGGGCTAATTTTGAGGGGAGAGCAAGGGGTATCGGTAGCATGAACTGGATCTGAGTGTCTCGACCGCATTTGAGCAAGCCCCACTCGTTGGCCAGTCCAAGCCAGGGAAACAGATATCTTTCCTTTGGAGCTTTGGAGGGGAGCATTGCTCTGATTTTAAACAGAAGTATCTTTGCTGGCCGTGGCAAGTTTGAAAAGTCCTGACGAAGCAGGGCCGGGCCATTTTCCCAGCAAAAAACAAGAGGCCATTCAAAAAGTTGGGGGGAAAAGTTGTTCTCATGTGTTTCTGCTTCAGGAATCAACACACCCACCTTCACCTACCTAAATTACCCTAAAAATATTCAATAAGGCCATGTCCAGAACAATGAACCTCTTGCCTTGTTGCAAAACACTGGAAAAAATGGATTTTTAAAATAAAAACATCCATGATGCCTTAAATGCTTAAGTTATTGTGGAGCACAGCTCCCAGGACTTCCCTGTGTGTGTGTGGGAGGAGCTACAATGTAATTGCTTTCAGCAGAATATCATTGCAGTCTGTAATTAAAATATGTGAGATTGCCAGTTTCAAAATATTTAAGTGATTTCATCCGTATTTGGGTGATTGTGTCTCTCTGAGCTGCTCATTTTAAATGATATTTCTGTTTTCAGCACATAAAATGGGTCCTGGGTAACAGAGAAAGATAATTTTGTTGTCTTCTTCTTTGTCTGAGAAAGCACCTGGAGAAGGTTGGAGACACAGAGCTCGGACTTCAACAGAGTATTCCAGCCCTGGGGAAATCCTTGGTGGAAGCTGAAGTGACATTCCAGAGATGGACTGGAAGGTGTCGAGAAGGAAAATTAAAAAAAAAAAAAAATTAAAAAAAAAATCACCACCAGAAAAATCTGGCACCTCCTAAATCACAGTGACAATTCCAGCAGGGCGTTTACTCCGAGGAGTAAAAATAAATGGCCTGAGACTGACTGTGCCCACATGGCACTCGCCAGGGCACGGGGACACCCCGTGGCATTGGGGACACAGCGCGAGGGGACACGTGCCCCAGCAGGGCCCCAGCCTCAGGGAGTGGAAGCAGCAGTGGGAAAAGGGATGTGTCCCTTGTGTCCCTCCTTCCCACCCTCAGGCATCATCTGTGACGGTGGCTTTTGAGGCCACCACGGATGAGTCCAGCAGGGACCATGGACAAGTGACCAACGTGGCTTTAGAGTGTCCTGGAGCTTTGATAAGTCATGTCCCGAAGCTCCGGAGCTGGGAGACCAGACCGTGATCCATCCCTGGTCCTCTCCCAGTTTGCAGCCACACCTTCCCTGAACCTCAGGGAAGTGAAGGGACCTCAGCTGCTTCTTCACCAGGAAAAACAGCAGGGGAATGTCCTGACTCCAACTTAAGGAGAGTAATTCAGAGCACGTCTGCCCTTAGCACATCACCCACAAAGCGTCCCAGGCCACCACGGGTGCGAGGTGCCTTTTCCTCATCCCTTTCCCTCATTTCTGGTGTTTCTCCAAGGTCAATTCTGTCTTTACGAAGAGGTCCCTGCCCCAGGAGCTGGATGGCTCCTCACACTGGCACAGTCAGAGGGCATGGACAGTTTTGGAGGGGTTAATCTCCTCAGAAATCCTGTAACTCCCAGTGTCCCTGCAGGATGGAGTGAGTCCCACCCTTGTCTCCAAAGTGAGGGACCTTCACTCAGGAGCTGGTAAATTTTTGATGAAAATAAGTCATACAAGAAGGCAAAGATGGTAATGTTGCTGTTGGAGCTGTAACGAGACACAAATGCTATTTTGATGGCTTTCTCTGAAAGAAATACACAAAGCCCAAGCGATTTAATTAAAGATCTCCCAGGCTTTGCAATCAGCACGGACACAGATGAAGGGAAATCTACTTTTATGTGGCAGAACATGAGAGGTTTTCCCATTAAAATAAAAAGAAAGTTGAGGAAAAAAACATTTTAAGGAGTTGGTTTTTTTTTTGTAAGGACACAACACAAAGGATCAACATTGCCTGTGTGAGAGAAAGGCTGTGATGAGCTCAGATAAAACACAGGATTTGGTTTTTTTTAATGTTTTATGAATACATGCATGACATTACACTCGCCTGCTTAACACTGAGCACATCTCCAAGGAGTCCTTTGGCAAATGCATTTGGGAAGAAGAAAAGGGAGAAACCCCTGGGAAAATAAAGATGCCAACAGGTAGAAACAAGCATTCACCTATTTAGATTCTGAAGCCCCTTCTGAGCTATTCCAGAACAAATATCCAAAGCCCAGGATGCAGCTTTTGAAGCTGCTGAGATCTTTGAGCTGAAGAATTAGGATGGGTCACTCAGCAAAAATGTTTTTATTTTTGGCAAGGAAGCCCGGAGAAAGTGAGGATTTTTGACCTGAGTGTTCAGGGGGCTCTGACCACCTGGGACTGGTCTGCTTGGAGGAGCAGGAAACGCTGTGAGGCTCGAGCTGATGGAAATAGCTCCTGTTTCCTCTGCATCCCATCCCCACCGAGGCTGGGAGATGCACAGGATCCCACATGCATCCAAGGTTTGCTGCAGAACACCAGGGAAAAGGCGAGAGGGCAGATTAATCCCGCTTACTCTGAAGAAGCCCGTGATTAATGCAGCTTGGAGAGAGCTGTAGGAAGGGGAATTGCTTAAGAAGATGGAAGGAAGTCCGTGGCTGTCCCTCGTTGATACTATATATGGTGCTTGGTCAGTTGTACTTGAGGAGCAGCAGCCAGGATTGCATTTTTATTGTATTTCTTTTTAAAGCAGGAAAAAAAAAAGGTCAAATAACTGCGCTCTCTTCAAAGAGCCCGTGGTGATGGATAATGCTGAGAGTGGCAGCTGCTGAATTTCCAGCCCTGGGAGCGTTTTTTGGGGCTGCTGCAGGGGTTATGCCCCCCTGCCTTCTGCCAGGCCAGTGGCCTCTCTGTTCCCACTCCCTTGGGATTCTCCCAGCTCCAGTTTTGAACCATTGGACTGGCTTGGCAGGGAACTGGGTTGGGTTTGACGCAGGAATTCTCTGGAACAGAGCTGGGTGTTTGTGTGGGGACAACAGTGAGAAGGAGATGGGAATCAGAGCAGGGAAAGGGGCTTTCTCCTGCTGTTGCTGATTCCCAGCATAATGCTGATTCCCAGGATAATGCCAGCGGCAGTATGGACAGAGGTTGGAGGGGTTTCAGCTGACCAAAGAGGTCACTCACAGGTAAAGAGACAACTGGTGGCCACAGACTGGCAGGGGAACACCCTGTGCTGCACCAGGGCAATCAGCAGGAAATGAGTTCCTGCTCCCTCAGAGATACCCCAGAGGATCACAGCTCCTTCCCTGCCCCATCCCACTGCTCAGAAAGCCATGAACTCACCTTCATCAGCAGCACCCTGAAACCTCAGTGCCCCTTTCCACCTGCCGGATACCTCAGGCTCACTTAATGGGACCGGACCATTTAATCCCACCATGAACTGGTCACCCCAGCAGGCTGATTTCTCAGAGTTAGGAACATCTTGGTTATCCCAACTCCTCTCCAAACCCTCATTTAGCGTCCAAAGCATCTGGGGCTGCATTTGTTGCAAATCCTGACAGGCTTTTCCCTCCCTGATCCCACCAGCACTGATAACCAGCACTGCAGAAAGCGCAGGAACATCCCCCCTTCCCTCCTCTCCCCTTTTACATCTGCTCTACATTTGCATCCCAGAAATTAGAGAACTTAGTTATGCGAAATTACAGAGCCGGAGTATGGAACTGATTGGGTATTCAAGCTAAATAAGATGAATTTAAAGATCTCTCCAGGAAATTGAGTGGAACACCCAAACTGACATTGGGTATTAAATATTATATTTGTGCAGTTGCTCCTTCGAGCCCGTTGGCATCGAACATCTGGGAGCACGATTGAGAACACGCAGAAACTGAATACCTGCTCAAAATTATGCTCATCAGAGCTCAGAAATTAAAATATTACTGGGTACACTCTGAGCCAGTCCTTTCCTACAAGGTAGGGCTATTAAAATATGATTAGCTGAGCCATATCTGCTCTCAGAACTGTCACACACCATTACAGCTGAAAAGACCTTGATGCAGCACTCTTGGCACAGCCCCCTGCTTGATCAGCAGCAAGATGCCGAAGAATGAACCTTGCAAATGCTCACCCCAGCACGAGGGGAATTAAAAAGAATTAAGAAGAGAAGTTGGGGGGTCTCAGAGCATTGGTTGTGCAAATTCAGGTGGGTTTGGGCTCCTCTTTAAGGCAAGAAGGCTGAAAGCTTGGATGTTTTGGGTTTTTTCTGATGTGGGAAGAGCTTCGCCCTTCACTGCCTCGAGCGTGTGTTGCCTCTTCATCATCACCCAGGACAGAGCTGGGGATTTCTTCCTGCCACAGCCCCCTGCAATCACAGCTCCCTGTCCCCACCATGTTCACATTTCCAAGAGCTCCGTGCACTCCATGGGTGGTCAGGATTGCGTTTCCCCCTCCTTGCTGGAGAATAAAATTCAAACAACCACAGAAAACCTGCAGGGCCTGGGCTCAGGTCGGGATAATTATGATCCTCTCCTGCTTCTGGAATCACAGTGAGATATCCATATATCTGCATTTATAGGTATAAAAAATCCTTTGCACTATGTGATCATCATCTATATATATATATATATATATGTATATATTTTTTTCTTTTTTTAAGCCTGGCTGCACTAAACCAGACACCCGAGGAAGAAGAAGCTTTGCAAAAACAAGGCAGAAATGCGGTTGGGTTTTTTCAGGACTGAGGCCAGGCGAGGTCCGAGGTCCCAGCCCCGGTGCCCCCACTGTGCTGCTCCCTGGCCGCTCTAATCCGTGCAGAATTCCCGCAAAAGCCGAGGCAGCGCTGCCTGTCCGGGCCCGGCGGGAGCCGCGGCTGCCCGGCTGTGTCAGGGCTTATTACTCCGTGTTTTCACACTTATCCCCAAGGTGTTGAACTCGCCCCGAAGGTTAATTAGTAATTTATTGCCCTGTCATCAGTTCGAGGCTACTAATGGCTTCAATTTAGCCCCAGGGCTTTTGGTTTCCTTTTTTTCCTTTTTTTTTTTTTCTTTTTTCTTCTCTTTTTTTTCGGGTTTTTTTTTTTCCCCTCCTGCCTGCTTTGGAGGATCTGCGAGTTGAAGCACACGGGAAAGAGGCAAATCTGCTTGGAAAAGCGCCTGGAAATAAGGTCCAAAGGAATAGCTGAAGATCAGAGAATCACAGAATGGGTTGGGTTGGAAGGGACCATAAACGTCATCCCATTCCAAGCTCCCGCCGTGGGCAAGGGAATTCTTCCACAAGGGACATCCTTTTCCCCTCTCCATCTCTGGGAGCAGCAACAGCGGGATGTGCCTGGGTGATTCTGGGTGCCAGGCTCCCAGTGCATCCTCACCAGGGATTCACAGGAGAGAAATTGTGTGATTTTAAGGAAAAAAAGGGAAGAATTTGATCTCATCAAGAATATTGGGGGTTTCTTCCAGCCAAAAAAAACTGCAACAAATCCCTTGCAACTCGCTCCAGGGAGGAATACGGTGGCAAAGCCCCCTGATCCAGAGGGAAGCAGGGGCTGTGGGATTCCTGCATCCTGCCCATCCTGCCCATCCCATCCCTGGGATGAGCCAGTCCAGGCAGGAGGGTGGAAAGGTGCAGTCCTCAAAACCGCGTGAGCTGTCAGCCAGAAAGGAAGAAGGTATGGACATTTCTTTGGATTTGGATTTAAAAAGGACAAAAACCTCCAGTTTTCACCTCCACGCACGTGGATTCCCAGAGCAACATCTGCTATTCCCCTCCCCGGTTCATTTTATGGCCGCTAACTTTAGGGCTGAGGACAGTTTATGGAAAAAAACACCTGCTTTCCCCTCCTCCCGGGGCAGGGGTGGAATTTTCTCTGACTCTGCATCCTAAATAAAGCTCCGTTCCAGGCCCTGATGATTCATGCCACGGCTCACACACACACATGCCTTATGTTAGAGGCCCTGTCAAGATGCTCGTGCCCCTTTGGAGCTGGAGGACTTTGCACAGAGCTCATTTATCCACATCCCCAGGGGGAATCTGAGCCCTGGGCCCGGCTGCCCTGGTCGTGATGGCCACAAAATCAGATTAGTTTGGGTTGGAAAGGACCTTTAATTTCTTCTAGTCCAACCCTTCTTCAGGGACATCTTCAGCTAGATCAGGTTGCTCCCCGTTCAACCTGACCTTGAATTTTGACAGGAATGGGGCATCCACCACCTCTCCGGGCAACCTGTGCCAGTGTTTTATGAGGTGTGGAAAACTCCTTCCATCCATGTGCCAGCCCCTTGCAGGAAGTCATGGGGTGCTCTGTCCACCTTCGGGTCACTGGGACCGCAGGAAAGCCACCCAGTTCTGCTTCCAGCTTGGCTTTCTGCATCCCAAACCCATGCCATCCTTCCCATCTCTTCTCCAAACCCACCTCACACAAGCATCAAGCTCAGGCCAGCCCTCATTGTGCTTTCTCAGCCCTTTGACACAGATCCCTGGCTCTGCTTCTGGCATCATAAAAGATTGGATTTCCGTGATGGAGCTTTCAGTCAAGGGGAAAAAAAAAGGAAAAAAAAAAAACAAGAAAAGAAGAAAAAAATAAAAAGGGAACAGAAATCAAAATGAGACTTGTTGGCAGCAAACGGAAGATAAAACCTGGACACTCATCCAAGTTTTTGTTTGAAAACTGATAGCCAGCACTGGGCAGCTCCAGGGACCCCCCAGGCAGCAAACACCCCTTGCCCAGAGCAGGGTGTCCCATGCAGGGCTGGACCCCCGGGGTTTGTCCCCCTTTCCCACATCCACACCACGCTCCAGCCTCAGCACCAGGGCAGGTTTGGCCCCGCTGCGTTTTCTGAGTGCGAGCAGAGCAAGGTGGTGCTGGTGGGGCTGGGGGAGAAGGCTGTGACTAATCTTGTAACCTTTCCTTTCAGTGTTTAAGAGAAGCGAAGGCTGTTTACAATAAAAGCCAGTGATATTTTTCATCCTTCCAAATGGAACAAGGATTCTATAAACAGAGGAACCTCAGACACAGCAAACACCTGTTGAAGGGAACCGGCTTGAGAAGACACGCGAGGACTCTCTGTCCATCCATCAAAGCCTCCTGCTGACTCGTGGTCAAGTTCAAGTCGAAGTGCACGGCACGGATCTGCTGATGGGGGGAGGCTGGGATAAGCAGAAGCATCAGCAAGTATCCTTGGGTTTTCCTTGGGAAGTTACGGAGCGGGGAAGAGCTTTCTACCTCCTGAACTAAGGAGTTTAGGTCTGCACGTTCCTGGATAGTTCCTCAGTTGGATTGGAGCAGTTTTTCCTGTTGTCTGGTATCACACTTCCAAGGAGGAGCCCCAGTTTGGGAAGTTACGGAATAACCTATCAAAAGTTTCCCTGTCTTCCCTACAGCCCTTGGCTCAGGTTTCAGCCCTGCACCAAAACATGTAAGCTTTGATTTCATCCAAGCTGCTGTGGCTTTGAGTCCTTCCCAAACTAATCAAATCAAACACAACCGTGTTCACATAATCCTGCAGGCTGGGTTTGAAATCAGGAACTCCACCGGCTTCAGCGGTGTCTTGTGGTGGTGAATTCCATGGATTAATCATGGATATCTTCCCACAATATAGCCTACATCATACCCCTGGTAATTACTGACCTAAGGGAGATAAATCAGTGTCATAGCCCTTTGTTTTGCATTTTTTTTTCCACAAAGGTCGGTTGAAGCCACCCAGAACTGTGCCAGGGAGAGCCACCCATGGGTTTGGAATCATGGAATATCCTGAGTGGGATCAATTCCAAAAGGATCCCACTCTCCTGAGGAGTGACTTTCGCCATGAGCCTCCAGAAGAGGAATTTCCTAGGCCATTGCTCAAAACCGTGACAATTCCATCCTCATTACGGCTTCTTTTTTCCTTTTCCCACCCCTCCAAGAGCAAGGCAGAGAAATATCCTCTATTCCAGCACGGATGTCTCAGCTTGGATAATCAGTGCCGTCCCACCTATGCCGTGGAGCCTCTCCAACTTACACCTAGTTCAGAACCTGCTCTCCCGTATTTTATATCTTGTATTTCCTTGGCTGGGGATGAGGAAGGCTCCATCAAAGTGCAAACTGCCTGTTTATCTGGCATCCCATCCCAGGGGATGAGCCAGCAGCGCAGGACTCATCGGAAACACGGCTGATAAAGTGCAAAGAAAATCGTCGTCTTCCGCGCTTGTAATTCTTCCGAAAGCTTCGCTTCCAAAACATTTTTCCACCTGTTATGAGAAAGGTTGTCTTGCTCTGCCTGGGCTCTGGAAGTGTGTGCTGACAGGCTGTGTGTAATGTCATCTCCCTGCTTTCAGTCCTGCTCCAAGCTCGGGAATCCGGCGGGCTGGGCTGAGGATTGCTCTGTTGGAAGCGGGAGGAAGTTGTTTGATTTTCAAATTTTAATTTGATGGGTTGGGTTTGCTCCTGCTCTAATGAACCAGTTGGCACACATGATTAATTATGAACAGGATTTAAAGTCAAGCTGTCCTTCAGAGCAGCAAATACCTGTGGTCACCTGGTGCCCAGTTCACCCACAGCAGCCTCTGCATTCACTTCCTTTAAGAAATGCCCAAGGTTTTGTTCTGCACGCATTTTCTGTATCCTCTGAAATCCATTGGTACTCACAACTTCGATGGGTTCAAAAATGAGAGCAGTTAAGGGTTAGAAAATATATCATAAAATCATGGAATGGTTTGGGTTGGAAGGGATTTTAAAGCTCATCTCGTTCCAACTCCCCTGCCATGGGCAGGGACACCTCCCGCTATCCCAGGTTGCTCCAAGCCCTGTCCAACCTGGCCTTGGACACTTCCAGGGGTGAAGCAGCCACAGCTTCTCTGGGCACCCTGTGCCAGGGCCTCCCCACCCTCACAGGGAACAATTCCTTCCCAATATCTCATCTAACCCTGCCCTCTGGCAGTAGGAAGCCATTCCTTCTTGTCCTGTCACTCCAATTCCTTATAAACAGTCTCTTTCCAGGCTCTCTCCAGGTACTGAAAGGCTGTAATTAGGTCACCCCAAAACCTCTTCTCCAGGTTGAAACAATCCCAATTCAAGATACTCATCAAGCCTTGGCCACAAAAGTCTTTTTCTCAATACACACCTTTATCTCTTCTCTACCAAAACATCTCTATCCAATAAGCAAATAATGGGAATTTTGTTTCCTGGCCCTGCACGTGGGACATACTTTCTGTTTCTTGGGGTTTTTGTTGGGTTTATTTTGGTTGCTTTATCAGTCCTTTCCTGTGAAACTCTTCGTGTTGGAAAGGAGACAGCCACAGAGCTCTCAACATTTTCTCTTTATGAAGAAATGTGGCTTTTCATCCTTAAATAATTATTCATCTTGTTCCTTAATATAGACTCAATATAGCTGCTTTACATTGTTCCAGTAACAGCCAGGCACTATCTCAGAATCATGACTCATCTTCTTATCCCAAACTATCCATATTCTTCACAAAAACACCCAGCTGAGCACTCTTAAATATTTATGTCATCCCCAAAAGAGAGATAGGACTGGTATCAGCAGATCTGAGCCAAGGCTCACATCCAGGTTTAGAGCCCAAGTTCTCAGCTCACCCTGCATTTTTTAGAAGGGTCAAATCTGAGCCACCAAAATTTGCCTCTTGGCTTGGCTTGGAGTTCTTCATGCACAGGAGTGGAAAAGCAATCCCATCCTGTCTTGGGGTTTTCACTGGGATGAACTGAACAGAGCAATGAGGGGAATCCAGCACAGCCTTTGTAGGTTCAGTGCTCCTGTGGGGGATCCTCAAGGGACAATCGGAATGAGTGGGTGCTCTGGGGTCCAACACCTCAGGACCAGCAGGAGGGAACATGACTGGGGGTTCACTTTTGAGTTCCTAACCTGGTGTTGTAGGATTGACCCTCTATGGATCAGTTTGGACCACATTTGATCCCACTTCTCCTGATTTTGTAACATCTCAAGAAGTGATGACACCAGCCAAGGCGTTCCCATATAAACACAAGGAAAATCAGGCAGATGAAACTTGGATCTGGATGAGGGTGCTCGGATCCAGCTTGTTGGCTTGAGCTTCCCTGTAACTCACATCCAACTTGGGCAGCGAGAGCAGCAGAGCAGAATTCACGTGACTTTCTCCCCTTTCCCAGCCAGTCCATGGATTCCTTGCTGTCCCAGGAAACAACCATCGTTTCTAACACTCCGTGCTCTCTGTATATCCAAACTCACTCCCTCCAGGTCACCTTTTGGCTGCTTCTTCTCTACCTCCCCGAGTCCAGCATTATCACTGCCGATTGTTTCCAACTATAACACACATCAAAACTTCTTCCAAGCTGCTTTGTCCTCCAGCCAGTACCTTTTAAAGCTGACAGGAGATGAGTGTGACTTGTATCTCAAAAGGCTGGCTTCCCACTCGAGGCATGTGGGCACAACACAAGAGTGCCAAAGAATTATATATAACACAAAATTGGACAAATGCAAAGACAGATTTAAATAAACCACAGTTCCGAATGTGTCAATACGCTCAGGTTGATTGCTGGGCTGTTAGAAATCCAGGCTGGATGTACAGACTGAAAAAACAGCAACAATCACAGTCCAGAGTAAGATAACATCTCCCCAAACTGCTTCTTACAGATTCCTGCTGGGTAGGTTGGCTGCCTTTGGATTGAGCTCCGCGGTTCCGTGTCTTTCCCTGGTTTCCATGGACTGAGCACGGAACCTGGCTCTGTAACCCGAATTCAAGCACTCACAGCAGAGGATCTGTGCTTGCCCAGATGGTCCCACCAGAAGCTGTGCACAACCACAAGGCTGGGCCAGCTCCACATGAGCGGTGACAGCTGTTTTGTTCATGCCAACCGCACCATAACCTCATGGCTCTGTCTCTCTGCCTTCATCTTCCTCCTCCAGCTCCTCCTCCCAGCACAACAGCAGCAAGAGCCCAGCTTGGCTCTGGTTCCCGAGCCTCTGGACCACAACACTCAGCTTTGCCTGAGCTGATGTGAGATCTTGAACTGCTTTTCCACAATCCCACTCCCACCAAGGCCACTGTGTCAGGTCCTCAGTGGCTGCAGCCACCGAAGCCAACGGAGCTGGGCTGAAACTCATCACCTGACTCACTTGGCTCTGAACCTTTGATTGTGGATTTCAAGGAGAAGAGACTCCAGCACTCCATGACTTTTTCCTGACCCCAGAAGAGCTGAAGTAATAAAATGTTCTCTGGTCATGTCCAAATCCCACAGGAGCCCTCAGTGGAACGGGCCACAAGCGCGTGCAAGGTACAGACCCAGCACTTGGAGACCACAGCCACGACCCGACGGCTGAGAATGTTAATTGTTCTCCATCGCCCCCAGTGATTTTAACATTTCATAATTCCTCCCCTGGCTGACAGCTGGATTCTTCCTTAATTACAAACCCGTTGGAGTTGAAAAATCAGACATTTCCTGGAATTTAAACAACCAATTTTCCACCCATCAGCATCCAACAACACAATCCTACAGTTTCATTCTAAGCAGGCTGGAGAAAAGTCATCAGAGCATGCTGGATAAAGGGGGGAAAAGGGATTTTGATGACTTCATACATTCAAATGCAGCATTCCTGGATCTTCGGATTCCATTGTAAGGTGGAAATAGCATTGACAAAACCACAATTTCGTGTTGTTTAAAAGGCAGCATGTGGTTAAATACTGTGGATGGATCTTTTAAACACAGCGCTGGCATCTGACTATGCAATTATTCCTCTCTGTCTTAGGAAACACATCTTCATTCAGAATTAATGCAGAATAAATATTGATTTTTTCCCCCTCATGGGCTGCCACCAGATTTGTTCATTTTCTCTCTGCAGCAAATTGTTGTGAGAGTGAGGAAAAGCTGCAAACTCCCAATTCTCAACCTGTTAAAAAGACAAAAGGAAAAGCCTTCGGACAGCTGCTGGCCTCCAGGAAACTCCAGGAACAGAGACCCACGACGCTGCATCCTAATTGCATCCTTGGGGAACAGCAAAGAGCCCCAAACACTCATCCAGCAGAGGCAGAAACAGCAACACCACTTGACAGGACATCTCAGCTGCTTCTTTCTCTTCCAGAAGCCACAGTTTCAGCCATATGGGCTTTTATTTTTTTTTATCAGGCTCTATCTCTTGTGGTCATGGGAAAGAAATAACCCTTCATCTGTAACTGATTAAAGAGGTTGGTGCTCGAGTTTGCAAGGAGCCTGAAATGAGAGCTGGTAGAGATTTGAAGAGCCTTGCTTGTTCCTGTGAACTGTGTGCTGTGACCTCCTGGAGGGATGTCACTGGACGGAGTCTTTGCCTTAACTGAGAGAGGACAACTGCAAATGGAAAAAAAAAAAGCATCATCGCAAACCCAAAATGACCTTTTAAGCTGGGACTACACAAAAAAGCTGCCCCAGCTTGGAAATCTTGAGGCAAGAGCTTGAAAGTCATTGAGTCTGGGGCAGCTGTGTAATGAGGACTTTCCAGAGGAAGCAATTTTATTTGGGAAAGCAATCATGGAACTTGGAGTCCTCTTTGAGCAGTGGAACTCGAAGAACGAATGTATTTTGCGTTGTTCTGGGTTTGTCCTTCCCTTGGGAGCAGCTGGGTTTTCCCCGTGTTATCCCATTCTCATGGTTTCGTCTATTTCGGCATCACCTCTGTTCTCCTGGTTTTTCCTGTGGGAGGAGGGCTCCATGAACAGCTCCCTCATCCTCCTGTGAGACACAAACTGTCCCCACCTCTCAGTGTGGTGCTGTACCTTGGCCCAGGCACTCAGGGGAGGGGACTGAGGTGCCCGCAGGGATTTGCACTTGTGGGGACATTGAGTCGAGCCCAGTTTAAAACCTCTCTGCTCAGAGCATCTGCAAAGCTGAGCCTGAGGGGATGACGCAATTGGGACCGCAGAGATTTCCCCGTCCTCGGCTCATTTAAAGCAGGTGAGAAGCTGTGGAAAATGCTCTGAAAACAACACAGCTCATCGTGGGAGATAATTTGTCCCTGGACAGCCGAAGGAGGTGTTGCCAAAGGCATTTTAAAAGCTCCTTTCGCCTTCAGCAGGGAAAAGGGAAACCAAGGAAGAACACCTGTTTTAAGGAATAGCAGCAATCCTGGAGGATTTCTACAGAGGGTTTTTTGAATGGACTTGTCCAACAACTTAAATGGAAATGTTATTCCTAAAGTTTATTGTAAGATTTGAGCAAACTTAACCCAGAAACCCACAGCAAAAAAACATGGGATGAAAGCCCCGAGGGTGACTAGAAAGAACAAATCCCACGTCGATCACTGCAGTTGGGGGGAAATCTTTAGGGGAGAGGCTGTTTGACCCATTTTCACTCTTTCTGCCAGTATTTCGCTGGATGCAGCTCACCAGAGAATGCATTTCATCCTGTTAAACCCTATTTAGTGGGAGTAGCACAGCCGGTGGAGGAAAATCAACGATGCCAAGGTAAATCCTCCCCCAGTTATTAGTGCTGGGAAGGGGTGGGAAGATCTTTAATAATAAGGGAGGCTGAGGAGAGATGTCTGTTTTTCATAATTGCACACTGCTCCCAAGACAGCTGTTCAGCCATCTTGAAAATCAATGTTTTGATGCCCTCTGAACCTTCTTTTCCTGTTGAGTGTCTCTCCTACAGGTTGCTCCCCAGGATGAAAACAATAAAAGCAAATATATAACAGTAAAGGCCTGAGGTTAATGTCTTTAACAAGATAATGTTACTTAAGGGAACTGTAAACCAAATCATTCCTAAATTCCATTTGTTCTTTGCAATCTAGGATATATTATGAAACCATATGTGTGCCTATGGATTTTTCACAGGAACACAACTGCATTTTCACATTGTGTGCTGCAATATTCCAGTATCATGCGGTTTGCTGAGAATTATTATTATTATAGCTATTAAGGCTTTTATTAATATCTTGCTGTTGCAGCTGTGCCATAAAGAATCACAGCCTAACCTGGCTGGCTGTGGGTTAAATGTGCAAGATCTAAACAAATTTGCACCAGGTCATTTTACCAAGAATTTCTTTCTTTGGATTGAGTATCACGAGGAAATTCAGTCCAACCAACTGGCACATGCCCTTATTATTTTTAAGTTTTCACCAGTGAAGAGCTTGCAAAAATTGCTTCAAGCTGCCTTCCTTGTGTGTTTGGGATCTTAAAAGAAGAAAAGCAAACAGGAAAGGGTAAATAATCTTCTGAGCACATGTGCTGGGTTTTACACCCACTGGAAATTTCACTCAAGACATGCTCAGGTAACTCTGTCCAGAAATTCCTTTTGCAGAATTCTCAGACGTTCCCTGCAATTCAATTAGCTGCGAGCAAATTTGATATGAAACAAGACTCTGACCCTACATGTGTGTTTTTTGCCTTGATTTTCATGGAAATGGGAGCCACAAAGAAGTGCAGAGCAAAGGAGTGAGTCGAGTTTATTTAACTTTCTATTATCCGCAATGCTATAAAACCTGAAAATGAAACAGAAACAGAATCCTACTGAAACATTTTGGAGGTTGTCCAGAAAAAATTGAAGGACACTTGTTCCTGCTGATGTCTGCACCACTGGATTAATTTCCATTAAGCCAAGGGAAGGAAAATCCCTGCCAGCCACAGTCACTCTTTGATGGCAAAAATCTCAGTTTCTCGTGCCTTCAAATTGCAAACCTACACAGAGGCAATGGATGCAAGAATTTGATCACCATGATCAACCCCATCATGAAAAACCCTGAGAGTTTGGAAAATATTGGCCTGAGTCCAGTTCTTCCTCCTCTTGAGTCTGTCAGGAGTATTTGGCTTCATGTCTGCCACAAGGATCAGGCAGGAGAGTGTTTGAGTGTGAATCAAGATCCAAGTGTGAATCCAATCTCCAAGTGGTCAAGATGGAAAAGACAAAGCTCTTTGCCCCTATTTATAGCAGGGATAGATTTAATTGGCCCTTATAATTAACCCAACCTCATCAAACCGTACCAGCTGCTGGTACAGCACAGCCTTGGGGCAGGGGATGTGTTTATCTCATCAATTGTCCAAATTCTTCCTTCTCTGCCAGCAGCAGAAGGATCAGAGCCGTTCTCCCACCCTTCCCACAATCCGCTTTTCCCAACTTAGGTTGCACCTGCCTTCATCCATAGAATGATTATAAAGGGGCAGGAAAGAGATGCTGTTTAACCAGCAGACATTTTAATTCATTTTTATCAAAGAAAACACATGAGCAAGGTGATGATTTTCCTGGTAGCAAATAAATTCCCACAACTAATATCTTCCGTAGGGGATTAAGGGAAAATCCAACTGTGTGAATAAAAGAAAATAGCAGCAGACAACTTTCAATGTCACTCAGCTTTTTTTACACTTGTAGTAAATCCTGAATTGTAACTTGGAAAAAGAGAAGATTTGAGAAACATTTAATTATGAGTGGCAGATTAAGGTCGTAAGGAACAATTACTCATTATTTCTTAGAAGCTGGAAATTTCAATTAAATATTCAGGCTGTGGTTCTAAAACAAAAATAACCTTTTCTTACACTTCATAATTGCAATGAATAAACATTGCCCCAAGGATGTTTTGGGTACTGAGAGCACAAAGAAGTCTAAAAATCCACCGTCCTCTTTGCTGCCACTGGGAAAAGAATGACAAACTTTAAATAAAAATCAGCATATTTATATCTAAAAGCCCTTGAGCACTTCTGGCTCTCAGTTCTGTTTCCACCAGTTTAAAGTTCCTCGTGGTTTGCAACTGGATTTTCAAGGGATCAAATCCTGCAGCTTTTTGCTGCGTGTTTGCCAGTGTGAAATTTTCATTCTGGAAAAAGCAATCCCTTTAGCAAGAGATTTGGGATCCCTGGAGGTGGAGACACATGGATTTGGAATGCCTCTGCCAGAAGGACAAACTGACACTCCATCCTAATCCACATATTCCGAAACAACAGCAAAGAAACATTTACCTCAACCTCCCACCAACCAAAGTTATTTTTAGATGCTTTTTTTTTTCCTAAATTAAAAAATAACCACAGAAAGCCCCCAAAATCTTTTAATCTAATCTTGGCTATATTTTCCCCTTCAATGCCTGAGGGATACAAGATTATTTATAACAGGAAACCTTTGATTTCGGAGCTTTTATGTTTTTTGGGTTTTTTTCAACGTTCCAACACACAAAACACGGAGTTGTTGGGTTTTTTAGGCAAAAAGCAAATCGTGAAGTGCATCCAGGGCTAATCCTGCCGCTGCTCCCTGCTGCTGGCGTGACCTGGAGCAGGATTAGATCCATGAGAAGGGGTTGGATGATCCCAGCCTCAGGACAGCAGCATCCCCGTCCGTGCCTGCAGAGACAGACATGTTAAGGACCCCCTTGGGAATTTCCCTTCCCATTAGCACGGCCAGTGTGAAGTTTGCAGCGGGGTCAAGGCAGGGCCTGAGCATCTCCCTGACAACAGCACGGCCAGAGGGGCCTCCCCCGGCCTTCCCAAGATCCATGGAAAGTTTCTCACTGATTTCATGGCTTGGAGTCAGGGCCATGAGAAGCACGTGGATGGTGCTATCCCATTTTCCCTCGTTGCACAACATTTATGGACGTAGGGAGTGCAAAATCCATCTCTGCCTCTCAGGGAGGGATGAGATGAACTCTAAAGTCCTTTCTCACCTACAACCATTCCATGATTCTGATTCTACTCCATAAAATCAGAGCCTGCCTTTGGGATTTATCATCTTAGGATGGTTGAGACTGCAATGTTAAACCATGGAGTAATTGAGGTTGGAGGAGACTTCTGAAGATCTCTTGGGCCGTCAGAGCCAGACCAGCTTTGATGCTGCACAAGGTTGCTCAGGTCCGTCCAGTTCCTTGTAGTCAGGCATCACCCTGGAAAACCTCCTGCCAGAGCTGGCAGGGATCAGCTTCTTCCTGGCAGAGAGGTGAGCACTTCAAGCATCCCAGAAAATCCAGATGGTTTCCTCAGCCCTCCCTGGAGCAATCTCCTGGCTGGCTTGGAGGCAGCTCAGCAGAGGGACATGGTGAGATGAAAATTCCAAATCTCTCTCCATCTTCCTTGTAGGCCTTGAGGCCCTGGGAAGCTGAAATTTGGTCACTCCAAAGCTTTCCCTTCTCCAGACTGACCAATCCCCATTTCCAGTGGTCCAGCCCCAAGGGGAATCTCTGTGTCGTGAAAAACAATTTAAAAATGAATCTTGAATCACTAAAATGGGAAGAGGGAGGCTGGGAGGAACCACTCAGATGAACTCCAGAAATCCAGAGGCACTGAGCTCCACACCTCCAGCACCTAAACTTTTTCTAAGGTCCTTCCAAACATCCTCCATGGCTGAAAGGAACCAAATATCCCTTCAAAGGACACCCATGTCTAAACACAAGAGGCTGGAAGACACCAGCAGGGCTCCAGGAAATTCTTCCAGCCCTCCTGGCTTGTTTATGAGGAGTCTCAGGCACTACAAACAGCTTTATTTGTGTGTGCGTGTGAGTTATACAAGGAAAGGAGCAAGGGAGCAGCACAAAACCAAGGAAACTTGGCTGGAAAAAACACCCAAACACATCAAGATGAAGAAATGTCCTCCAATCCCTCATCCCTCCTTGGAGAGCGCTGGGATCCCTCACACGTCAGGGATGGAAACAAAAAGTGTCCCCAACACCCATTGTCGTTTTCCTTGGATTTATGCTGATGTCACGAAAAGCTCCTCAGCCACCTGCTCCAGGTGACCCTGGCACAAACCTGCAGGGAGTATGAGTGATATCCCAATTAAAACTAGCTGGAAATTATTCCACACACGTTTCCCTTGTTCCGAGACACCAAGACTTTGACCACAGTTTAGTTTCCTTGGACATGGGTTTTTACGGAGGCTTTTTTCCCTCCTTTAAACTGGTGGAAAAAAAAGAGGATGACCAGATAATTCCTGCAGTCATTTTTTCTCTTTCTTCTTGCTTTCTCTGTCCTTTAATTTCAATTTCAACCAATTTGGGGCTGACCTTTTTTGAAAGAGTGGGAGCATCCCTCAAAATACAGGCAACCAAAACAGAATAAAAGGAAAAACATGGAAATGAGGAAACCTAGAGAGATCAGAGATGGTTTGAGGTCCTGCCTATGGGCACACCTGCTCAAAAATGATGCCCTCACCCATGATTTGCATCTCCTCCACCTCCATGCCTTGCTCTACCTGTGAGGCAAGAAATTGTCTCTTAATTAAGGTGAAGGCAACCTTAGGGAAAGATCTCCAGTCTGCCACGACATATCCCAGGAGGAAACAGCCAAGATGTTCTGGGTAGAGAGAGCTCGCTTTGGTCCTCCCAGCTTTATTTTCCAATTTTGAAGTTCTCTGTGTGGGACTCGGAGAGTTTTGTTGCCATCTTAGGGAAAAAATCAGTGTCCACACATCTAAAAACACTACAAACAGATTCTAATTCTCTGCTCTGCGTATTCTACCCCAACGAGCACTTCACCAAATGTAAATAAAAACAGCTTTTCCTCTTCTGACTTGTCCCATGAAGCTTTAGTTGGGCCTCCATGTAATCCATGGGATTTCTGCAGCATTTAGTTTTAACTCAGTAATTTGTACGGCTGCCTGAGGTGCTTCCAAATGCGCTGCAGCTCAATGTTGGTCTCTTCCCAACTGCCTGATTAAAACCATGGAATAAAATCATTTGGCTGAGATGATTTTTAATTCTTCTTTCCTCCTCCTTTTATTTTTTAATCAAAAGAAATCTTTGGAGTTGGGGGATTATTCTAAACAGCCCCTTGGAAAGGGCACCTGCTGGAAATCCTACAGAGAAGTGGAGGAGAGCTCGTTCAGTCTGAATGCCAGAGGTTATGGCACACACAGGAAAAATCAAATTGCTTGTGATCCTCCTCTCATTGCAGCATCCCTTTCGGAATAATGTCGTGAGGAAAAGAAGATTTTCCCCCTTCCAAAGCCTTAATGAGGATTTTGGAACCTCTGATGAGGGAACAACCCTGGGGGAGCCTGGTGTGGGTGACAAATATGCTCGAGTGTGTCCTTTGGGGAGTCAGCAAAACCTGGGAGCAGGGAACACCTTTCCACATCCAGAAAAAAATCCCCAGCCTGCTGCAGACTCCTTTATGGCGAAAAACTTGAGGGACATGAGGAAAATCTTCCCCTCAACACACAGAGAGTGAATTTGGAAGCCTGTGAACAAGAAGTGACTTTTCTCCTCGCTGTGTCCATACAGCCAAGGATCAAAATCTGGGCCTTGTAATTGTTTGGTGCGAGAACTCCCGGATTGAAGTTTGGGTTTTGCGGTATCTGGCTCAGCATGTCCACCTCATGTGGATCAAAGGCTACATGGTAGAATTAAGCAAATATAATCAGTGTAATATGATTCATTCTTGTCCTGCTCAGCAGATGTTGGAACAGATGTCAGGTAAAAAAAAAAACTGCTGGGGAGTGAGTGCATTATTTTGAATTAGTGCATTTAGGAGAAGGGAGTATCTTTATTAATCCCATTTAAGGTGAAAGAGAGTATTTATGGCTTTGGTTCCTGGGAAATTATCCTCCCTTTGCCTTGGATTGTGGGCAGCAATCAGTGGCTCCCTATCAGGCACAGGACAGTGCTGGTGGGCTGGGATCCTTTCCTATCATCCTGCTCAGCCTAAATCTCCACCACCTTGGGAAGCAACATTTAAAACACTCAGGAATTATAGGGTTGAAAATGTGGAGTTGTTTCTAACCTGCTATCGGGGGAAAACCTTTGATTTGGCTTGTGTTGTACAGTTGCCAACATTGCATTTTTGGGAGCTCCCTGGGTCTTTTTTTGCTGTTTGATAAACACATTAGCAAATATCTTCCTTTTTCTGGGGTTTCTACATCAGCTCTAAAACCAAGGGAGTTCTATTACACACCTGATTAGCCACAGAATTAGAGTAACTGATGCAAATCTGGTAATTAGTGAGGCAAACTCTCTTTTAGGCATTTATCTGAAGCTGTAGTGACCACCCAGGGATCCCATCTCCCAATTTAAATCCGTAGGCACGACTGGAGCAGACCTCGAGCATCCCCGCTTTGCTCAGCCAAGAATGTTTCTGCAGAGTTTAAAAGCTCAGCCTCCTTTGTTAGTAAGAACTCCACAAACCCTAAAAAAACCCCTCATAGCCGATAAAGAGCTGCTTGGAAAAGTGCCTGGCTATGAGTAACCCATCTCAAATTCCAGATATTCTGAGGAAAATTGCTTGGCCTGCCAGAGCAGTAGTGCAAGGCAGGTTGGTGGGGATGGGAAGGGAATTTCTTCCAAGTTCAGTGAGATTCCTGTTTGATCATTCTGGACTTTAATCAGCTGGTGGGAAAACCTCAGAGTCCAGGTGGCTTCTCCTGATAAGTTCCATTGCCCAGCGAGCTCCAGCAACCACTCTTTAAAAAGGAGGAGAAATCAAAACAAATAGGAAGCTTTGGGGTGACTCTGCTCCTCCACTCAGCATTTTTATATCAGCAAAGAACATCGAGCCCTTCATCCCTCAGGGTCATTAATTTCTTCAGGGATCCTGGATGGTTTCCCTCTGAATCTCTGCGGAGATGCTGCTTTTTATAACCACCCAATGTCACTGGGGAAAGTTTCTGCAGCCAGCACATTCACTGAGCCACCAGTGCTGACATTTCCCCTGTGATGTGGCTTTGTTAACTCTGTCTGGCCATCCACATAAGGTCATTCTTTGCAAGAACAAGCAATTCCCCAGCCACATTAGAGCAAACCAGCAATACCTGCAAAAACCAGGCTGCAATCGCGTTATTTCGTTTATTCCTCATTGTCCTTAATGATAATTGGAGTATTTTTTTCTGGTTTTCTCAGTTTCTTTGCCATCAGAACACATTACAGCTCTGTCCTCTGCACACAGAGACGTTCCCATGTTTTGGAAACCTTTCAAGTGGTGAACATATTTAGATGTGTGCCTGAAACACAAGCCTGTGTTGTTGTTCTGAGGGTATGGATCTTACTTTAGCTACAAGGCTTGGGAATTCAATTAGGAGAAGAATGTGGAGCAGGAGGCAGCAGAAAGCTGGTGGTTAAAACTCTCCCGAATTCCGATTTTCTCTGGGACCTTCCTCCCATCCCCTCACCTCCACAGGTGCACGATCCTTTCCCATTCATTTATTCCACCCCTTCCAGAATCTGCTCCTAAAGCCAGCAAACAGGCTGGATATTGGATCCAGACCCCAAAGCTCCCACCTGGGCTCATTTCCAGCCATGTATTTGTAAAAAGGCTTTGCTGAAGAAGCTTTTCAAAGAGCAGCTGGGGGAATGGATGCCCTCACATTGCTTTATTTTGGAGCAGGCTGAAATGATCCCTTAAGCAAATCCCTTCTGCGATCCCTCCTGTGATCCAGAGACTGAATTCTGTCCTGCTTTTAGCCAGGAGCTGCACCACAACGCTGCTGCTTGACGGCGACCACGGCGATTATTTTCATTTTCCAAAACAGAGGAGACAGAGCAAAGAAACGCTCCAGGCAAAATTCTTGCACACAAAGTGCTCAAGCCCGAAAGGTGTGATGAAAGCATAATCCTGCACATAACCCTCAGTTCTGCTGCCTAAAATAATACTCCAGGATGCTGGCAGGGGAATACTACGCTTCCTGTGAGTGTTTCAGTTCACATTCTCCCAAAAATAACACAGCGACTGTTAACACCTGCACTTTTCAACATTTCCTTGCTAACAACAAGGAGATTAATGGGTTCCATTCAAAAAGACCTTTTTGACCTCATTTATGATGTTGAGAAGCTCAGGAAATTGCCTGCTAATCCAAAGCTTGATAATCCCAGGATTCTTCAGAAAAGATCCCAGCTCCAAGCATTCGGCGGGAGAAGGGTTGGATCCAGGTAGGGCAGGATCCACAGGGAATCACAGTGGGTGGATCCCTGTGGTAAGGGATGAAAGGGAGGGATGGGAATGCAGGAATGGAGGTTACTCAACCTGCCCAGTGCTGCAGACCACAGCAACAACTTCATTGGGTCGAGACTTTGCTCCCATTTTGGAAAACGTGGGAAGATGGGAGCCCTGGGGGGATTCCAGCAGCTCCCAGGTGCTCCAGGCAGGATTAGGCCAGGCTGACCTTGCAGGCATCCTGGAGTGACCCAGAGAGCCCTGATCCAGCAGCTCCTGATGGCTCAGTGCCACAGCAGCGGGGAGCTGGCATGGGAAGCAGGAGCTGCAGGTTGGTGTCTCCTGGAAAAGTTCAGCCTGGCAGATGGCATCACCCTGTGCCTCTGCCTGGGATTTCCAGAGGAAGTTTTCTTCCCGTTTTTCATAGACAGCTCCAGCCTTCTGCCTTCAATTTCGCAGAGCACTGGAGGGTATTTTTTTATCTATTCTTGTTTCTTTTCAATTTATTTATTTATTGTAAACATGGACCAAACCCCAAGAGTTTGTCAGAGAGGTCCAGCCTTGAGAAAACAGCCTTGCCCAGACTGTTCAAAGTACAAATACATCAGCACCTCTACCTGCTTCTGCTTAAGGAAACATTCAGCCAGCTGATCAAATGCCATCTTAATTAAAAGCTTTGCAAAGGGCACCAATGAGCCAGGAAAAATCAGAAATAAGCAGCTCCTTCACAACAAGAGGGAAAACAAAAATGAAACCAGTGCTTGGATTCAGCACAGGATGGGCAGGGCCAAGCTGAGGGTGCTTTAGAGAAGGAGCAGCCTCAAAGAAGGAAGGTTTGTGCAGGACAGAGCCACTTCTCTTTTATATTTCCCTGAAATCCTGTTCGTCCCCATGAAGAAACTCAGCCCTTAATTAATTTAGAGGTGTTAATTAATAGACAGATGCCTTTCCTAGGGAAGGAGGAGGGAGTTTCCCAGGGGCTGGAATGGATCTGTGGTGCTACGTTGCCACATCTTTTTGCCAGTCAATCCCTGCCCCTCTGGAAGGTGGAAAAAGCAGATTCCCTCTGGAAAGCCCTGCTGGGGAGGGAATGCCTGAAGAGGCCTCCTAGACACAGAGACCAGACAGAATAAGGGAATAAAGGTCGATATTTATTGGAAAGGCCTTCAAAGGTACCCCTTGGGAAGCCTCAAAATGGACGCCAAGATGGACCCCAAGGTGGACGACAGGCCACGAGTTCTTAACACTTGTACAAGTTTGGTTCATTTGCATATCAGGGTTAATTCTCCAATTAAAGCTTCAGTTTAATGATGTAATTTCCCCTCTGCTTGCCCTCCTCTGAGGCACTTTGGTTTATACTTTTTGGGCCTAGGACGGTCTGGGTGCCCTTGGAGAGCAGACCCGGAGAGGCTTTGTTATGTCCAACCAGCACAGAGAGCAGAAATGAACAGGCTACAAGAAACCTCAGAGTTACACACTGGGCAGTGCAGGATTTGAAAAATATAAAAGTTAAAACCTAAGGCATCAGAGGGAATGCTGGAATAGGGAACAGGAGGCAGATGCAACAGCTCAGGCTTTCCATGGGAGTAAAGTTATGAGGATCCTTTCACTGCCAGGGAAGATGGACACATCCAGAGGGTGATGCCAGCCCAAAGCTGGCATGGACAGACTCAGGCAACACATTCCCAGTGCTGCTGCTCCCTCCCTGCTTACTCTGATCCCTTTGCTTTCATTCCCACCTCCTCCCTCCTGCTTCCCTGTCATCCTTTAGTGCCCATTTCAGGCCTCTCTCTCACCCCAAACCCTTCTCTGCTCAGCCCAATGAACCATCTTAACGAACTCAAAAAAATTTTATTCCCAGAGCCAGCACGGGGTGCAAATTCATCGGGTGTGCGAGCAGGAAATAACAACGTGCCCCCATTGTAGAGATTTTTTTCCAAATTGTACTGATTGAGTTGTTTTGTAGGCCCGGAGCAGGTGGGAGGAGGGAAACCACCGTAGGCATTGGAATCCTTCTGCTCCGTAGGAAGTTTTCAGGCGGCTCCAAACAATCGGGGCTGAGAAAGTGCAGCTGATGTTGTGTTTGTACACAGGGATTGGCAGCCCAAGCGTGGAAAGGTCGCCGAGGGCTGGGAGCTGGAGCCCATTGTTCGGCTCCCCGCGGAGCTGCAGGAAACGCAGGGCACAGCGAAGGATACCCCGGCCAAAGTTCCTGCAAGGATTTTCCCAAGGCACGCTTTGCATGCTGCTGGCAAAGCAGAAAAACCACAAATATAGCAATAAACACATCAAGCATTCACTTTTTGGGTTGGTCAGAGTAAAATTCATGGAAATCTGGTCAAAATGCTTAGAAATTTCATTGTTTTTCTTAATTAAAAGTTGAAGAATTAAACAAATCCCCAAGTGCCTTCTTTTTTCCAACTTTCTCAGTCATTCCATTTTTCCAGTGATTACTTTCCCTCTATAAAGGTAAAGGAAGTTGAAGAACCATAGGGAATTTTATTGACAACTGTTTGATTTGCTTTGGACTCGAGCTGCTGTAGGAAAATATTGGATCTGCTGATTTCTCACTGTTCTTGTCTGACCATCCTCCAAAAAATGCCTTCATTCTCTTAAACCACGAATTAAATTATTCTGTCACTGAAAATAACACTGAAGATGGTCAGAAAGCTTGAAATCACTTTCAGTCTGAGATGTCTTCATGTTCTTTAGGTTCCCTCAATGAAAATATCACAAAAATTCGACGTACAACTCCCTCAGTTGTGTTATCACCAGGTCCATTCAAACCCGGGGATTAATAGTTGCAACAGAACAAATTTCTCAGCTAAAAGGTAAACTGGGTGACAGGAAGAATATAGAGAAAAGGGGAAAAATGTAAAATAGAGCAGGAAGTTGTTATCTCTGAGCACAAAAAGTAAATATTTTTATCCTTGATGGTTATAAAATTGAGATATCTTCTGAGCAGGCTCCCTGCTTGTGAGAGAGTGAAATGTTTTGCCCTTCAAGAGCAATGGATAAAAAAAGAACAAGAAATAGAAGCCTGATCCATGCACTGTTCCAGCCTGACTTGGGTTTTATGCAGATATAAACTATGGCACGGGGTGGTATGGGATGGGCTTTAAGGTCCCTTCCAACCCAAACCATTCCATGATCCTGTGATTCCATGAAATCTTCATATGATGATGGTCCTAAACCTGCATTTACCCTGACTGACCGTCATTGGTGGCCTGAAGGCTCTTGGATGTACAGGAGCCATTTCTGAAGAGTTGAAGAACAGTAAAAAATCCTAGAATTCCTGCCTAAAGCCTTTCTCCAAAGGTGAGAAAAATAGGATGTGAAATTCCCACCTGAATTTGAATCCTGACAAGTCACTGGAAAAGCCACTGAACTGAGGGATGGATTGGTGATTTCTCCCAAGATAAAAGCAGGATTAGGCTCAGGCAGCACAATTCTTTCTGAGAGGAGGGGAAAGGCTGAGCACTGATGTGTGTCAGGCTCAAGAAGAACCAGACTCGGCAGTGACTTCACTCACTGTTATTAATTAGCACGAGTAATTAAGCGTTTTTTCATTTATTCTGAGAAATGAGAAAGTTGATCCAGAGATCACATCCTGCTCATAATCAGGGTAAAGCAACTTCTCCTCTGTCCATTCCGCCTCGCCCGTGGTGTCCCTACTTTCTGCCCTGCCTGGATGCCAAGGAAAATCCAAATACTCCGAGGAACAGCAGGAATTTCAAAAACCTGCGGAACAACCAGCAAGCTGCTCCTAGGCATGCACAGAGCACTTTGTGCTAATCAGGGAGCAAACTCCTCTGCAAAATATTATTCATGGGACTGAACATCAGCCAACTGCAAAAACATTTTCTTAACTTGTGGGTAAACAGTCTCCAGCACTGGCCTCTGCCTCCCAGCATTAAGGTAATTTCACACTTGAAAATTTCACAAATAAAACATCCAGAGCCGCTTGCAGGAAAATTGCAGCGAATTAAAATAAGCAGCCATTCCGTTTTGTCTAAACTGCTCTGGTCTTTGTTTCAATTTCTTTGCCTGATTTGATCTGAGCTTCTGAATTAGGAACAGGGAATCTGGGATTTATTTTATGTTTTTAAGATGCAGTTTTAGGGGAGGGCGTTATTTAGAGAGCAGCAGGCAGGGAAAGAGGCATGCTGAGGTCAGGGCAGAAAGAAAAAGCCAAGTAGGAACTAACCAGGGGTAGAGTGTGCCCAACAAACACCACGTTAATCCTGCCTGCATCCATCTTCTGACTCATTTGGCATTTGGGTTTGGGACACAGGGCCAGGGACCTCGAAAGAGGCTGCAAATGAGCCTTTGAATGGCCGTGCTCAGTACCAGAAGTAATTAGAGAGATTTCCAGCCCCACATGGATCCAGGGCGAGTTCACAGGGCCTTTTCATAAAGCTCATGAACAGGGACCCGACCAGGTGCAGAGAAATTGAGGCCGAAACTCTGCCTGGGACACCAAGGACTTCCCTGAGCCACAGTCCCAGCACAGCTCATGGGCTGATCCTCCACCTCTGGCTCAGCACTTCCCTCCCCACAAAGCTGAGCTCAGCTCATCTTCCTGCATTGTGCCAGCAGAGCCCAAAGTCCTTCCTGAACTTCTCTGAGCTTCTAGAAGCCTAGTCTGAGCATCACCACATTTTGGGGCTGTTGGAATGTGACCTTTTCATCCTGGTCCCTCTTGGAGAGAAGGAACATCTCCACGCAGGTCTGTTGCCCACGTTCCAGCTCGTTTTTCACCCCACTTTTGACATTCTGATCAGTCAGACACCTCAAGCCCTGGAACATTTAATTATAGCTTGTGCCGTCATTTACCTTGTCCACTAAGCCTTTGATTACATTAGACAAGAAAGAAAATTTCATCTATGCACCCCAGCTATTCCTTAGGCTGAAAATAAAACTGGAATTGGCCAGAAAGAGATGACATTTTTCTTCAAGACAGCTGAAGGAAGCATGAAAACTGCTGTCCAGGATATCCGGGACTTGGCTGGTTCTTTCTCTTCCCTGAGTTTTCTCACCAAATGATTTTTGTTTATTTTATTAAAAGGTCTGTTCCTCTTTGACAGGTGTCCTATCGGCAGAAAATGTGTCTTGGCTAAGGGCAGGGAGGGAATTAGTTCTGGGTTTCTTCTCAGGAGTAATGGAAGTTTCTCTGCTGAAGGTGCACGGCAGAAATATTCCTGTGTTTAACTCAACGTGATGCATTCAGGCACAGAACCTCGGGAGGGATAAAATGATGGAGAACTGAAAGGCTCCGATAAAAATGGAAGTGAATTTGCAGTGGCAAGTGAAATAGGAACTTTGGAATTGTAAATTGTATGGAACAGAGCATTGAAGTTTGCAGAGGTTTGGCAATTTTGGAAAGGAGTTTTACAAAATCAAGGGTCCAAATTAAAAACAAAAAAAAAAACCCAACCCCCCCTCCAAAAAACCAACAAAAAAAAAATCCCAATCCGTTGGATGTTTTTTTAAAAAGGCACCACAACTAGATTAATTGCAAAACCCTCTGTAGCTTTTTAGTTTAACACCTGAACCCCAGTAGCGACTGGAGGTGTGAGGGAACAGCTCCTTTTCACTCATCCATAGGAACAACTCACGTGCTCACCTACTTAATTCCTCCCTAATTAATTGATTCAGCAGAAAAATGAGCCCTACAAAACTCCCGCAGCACTTCCTGGCCCAGCCAGGTCAGACAAGTCCCAGGCCCATCAGAAGGGAAGGGATGGAAATAACGTGGCAAGAGGAGGGAAAAGCAGAGTTGTGGCGACGGAGATGAATCCACACTGTTGTATCCACGGTATTTTGACATGAGGTTGCCAAATAATTCCTGGTTTTGCTGCCTATTGCTGCAATTCATCCAAGCCACCCCACGGCTGTGGAGAAACTCAAATGCTTCCCTGAAGGATGAGAGTTAACAGAGTAAAAATCCGATGAGCAGGAGTTTGGGGTTTTATTTCCCACAGATCAAGCTCAAGGAAGAAACAACAATGGAATGAATCAGTGAGGGCTGGGAAAGGATATCAGATTAATAACACGAGGCAGGGGAGGACAGAGAGCAGCTGAACACATCATCCACATGAGCATCATCCCCAAACCTCCACATAACGGAGCACCGAGAGTCAGGCTTAACTTTAACCACGAATCCTGCTCAGGCAGTTGCTCAATCACCCTAACGAATATAAATAACCTCCAGCATTTAAACCTTGTGTTAAATATGAGCACCCTAAACCAAAAACTGCCAGCGGAACAGATTCTTCTGCACCCACAGGTAGGGGTTTGTCAGTATTTCCAATAAATCTTGTAGCAGACAATTTGTACTTTTAGTAGAGGTACCAGGATGCTCCATGGTGGTTTTTTCCTATCTTTTATTTCATCTTCACAGTCAAAACTACCCATTTGGAAGCCTTGTTTTGAAAGAAAATGCAGAGGATGAACACTTTTATGCAGACTGTGCAAATAATGCACAGGTTTACTGATTTAGGGAACAAAAAAAATTGAATTTCACCTCAAAGTTTTTGCAGGTCCCCAGTGCTACAGGACTAATTAGGAAGGCTCTGGGTGGATGGGCTTTATTATTCCTAGAAATTTTCCTTACAGTGTTAAATTTGGAGGATCTCTGCCCAATTTCCATGAGGATCTGGTCCTTGGGACTCATCCAACTATGTCATGGTCACTTCTGGGCCCTAAGAAATCAGAGGGAAAACCCTTAAATGCGGGAGTGGGATGTTAACCATGGGTGAAACGAGTGAACCAGAGCTCAGCCAGAGATTTTATGTGTTTTTAAGATATTTCAGGGAGAGCTTCCATGCTCTCCAACGTGTGTTGATCCATCTTCTTGGCCTGGCAAACATCCAGAGGTGGCTGTTCCCTTCCTCCCCTCCACAAGCGGAGAAGAGAGGAGGAGTTAGAAAGTTGACATGGCAAAACTCCAAGCCTCTCCAAATATATTTTGTTAATCCAGCAATTAATATCACGGAGCAGCTACAGCAAAGCCAATCCAATATGTCGGGGAGAAGGGAGAGCGGGAGTGATTTAGAAACTCCTATTCCTTGGACAGGGGCACACTTAAAAAGCCTGATCTCATAAATCTGTGGTTTCTGCACGTTTTTAGGTTGTGTGTGTGAGCACTCCCACAGCAGATAGTGGGACGTGTAACATTCCCAAGTCCATGAACCCCAGTCACATGATGGTAATTACTGGAGACCTTGAAACACAAAGACCAATAAATTCAGCATTAAGAGCACAGCTCCTGTTCACTTACTCACAGCACAGAATTTGGCCAGAATTTGGATGGGAAGGTTTTATCCCTTCAAGAATCTTGATTTCTCAACACATTGTTGATCCTTTGGATACCTCTGACCACAGGTTACACAAAGAATATTCCACTCAAATGTCCTTAAAGGGCTCAAAAATTCCAACCCAGCAGGTGCTGGCTCCTGATTCCTTGGGCCTCTTCAGAAATTCAGCATCAGGAGCTTTTGAGAGGGGGGAATTATAACAAAGTATAAGTGAAGTTTTCCTTTCCAAATACAGAGATTCTTTAGAGCACAGAGTTGAGGATCTTGGACTGACAGGATAAATATGGGACCACTTCATCCCAGGGAAGGTGGAGCAGATGTACCCTGGAGAGGGAACCCACTGAAATGGGGAAGCAGGTAAAAAACAGGGTGGCAAAAGAAGAATTCACCACCCATTGCAGTGGATGAGAAGCACTCACAGCTCAGCACCTTCCCAGAGCAAACTCCTACAGCTGAATTCAGCTTATTGCACAAAAAAATTCCATTTCCAGAGCCATCAACAGAGATGTTTAGAAGGAAAACCAGAAATATTCATCTTTTTGCTGCTACATGGGTCTCTGAGCTGAGTCTTGGTGTGGTCTGTGCACGCTGGTGCTGTGACTCACGAGCTGAGCAAGCACAGCCTGCCCCGATGCTGGACTCTGCTGCCACGGCTGAGCGGCCAGCTCTTTGAAGGAGATAAAAGGTCCCCAGCTCGGCCAGGACAAATTGGCATCTCTCCACCTCCTCGGAGATTTACATATGTATTTTTAAAATGAAGCAGTCATTAAAACGCTGCTTCACTGGGATAATTGCAATTATCCCATTCTTTTGGTGGCCCACTGTAAACAGAGAGTTCACTGTCTTGTCTTTTGCTCGAGCCGTAGAGTCATCCCAATCCCAGGACTTCCTCTTTGGCAGCAGGAGATTCCATCTGAATCACCACCCGGCTCTTGCTTCATCCTCAGGCTCTGATGGTCTGATAACATTTACTCAGAACACGAAGCAATTAAAACCAAGATGACACATTAAAACAATCCCAATTTAGAGTCCATCTTTAAATGATTATTTAGAGCTGATTGGGAAATGGAATTTCTGCTCTGCAGGGAAGTCAAACGTTTCAAAATTCCCTTTCATCACAGCCTGGAATGCAACCTGAATTTGGCTTAAGTCCCATCTTAGCTGGACTTTCGGCACCTGGGACTTGCAAACTGCTTAATGTCAGCCGTCACTTCATCCCAGAGAAAAGTGCAGATGTTTCCACATGGGGCGACAGAGTGGCCTCCATTAAAATGCACTCAGCACTGTCCCATTAATTAGCCTCAGGACAGGCAGAATTCCTGATTTCTCCCCAAAGCCTCCACGTGGGCACGGCTGTGCCCAGATCACACCCAACACACAAGGGACAAATCCAGAGTCACAAGGGCAAAATACAAGAACTTCTGCCCAGCAGAGCCGAGGTCCATAAAGAAGGAGTTGTGACCTTTCTGAACTGGATGGGGATAAAATTTCCACTTTTCCATGGGAGAATCCACCCAAGGATAAATGGGGAAGGCCACAAGAGGATTTCTCCCATCCCGTCTTTTTGCACATAAGGGAAAGCAGCAGTCAGGGTGTGCAAGGAGTTGTCACTGTGCATCAGGGAGATGGAGCTTCAACACAACAGAGGAGCCCCGTGGTCTCCCTTCTCACTCCTCACACACTGCAGGCCCTGAATTCCCTTCTGTAGTGATGGATTCATCCAATATAACCGGATCCAAACTTATGGAGCAAACCTCTGGGAGGGCATCAGATTGGAGCATGACCATGTTGCCACAAAGACCCACTTCCTATCAGAATGGAACAAAGCTTTTTATCGGAAGTAGTTGGGCTTTGGTAGGAATTTTGAACTGACATTTATGGCCAAAACCATGCTCCGCCATAGTCTTTGACCAAGCTCGCTGTCATTTTTGGTTAGCTGACTCAAGGGTGAAGGAGAACGGATGGATGCAGCCCAGACACTACTCAATCCAAGACGGAAAGTTTATTTTACTGGTTACTTTGCTGCTCTCTGGCCATGGATCTGAGCAAGAGCTGCCCCCTCAGTCCCCTTCCCTTGCTCCTGGAGTTGGTGGGGATGCAGTGCTGCAGCAGACCATGGTCCTACCCCTGGTGTGGAGGATGGGAAGCCTGAAATCCCTCCCTGTGCTGCACAATCCATCTGCTGCAGCACTTGGACATGCCTTAAATTTTTGTCCAAGCCAGGCCTGCAATTGTGGCTGTTAGAAGCACCATTCTTCACCCCTGAGTTGTAAAGGGCTCTCCTTTCACAACTGCTTGAGTGATGGGTCATTACTCAGCTGCCTTCACAGAAAAACTGTTTTCAGTGAGTTCCTTGCAAATCAAATGACTTTCTGGTTTATTGAAATTGCGTTGGCTTGAGTGGCCTTGTCATCACCGATTCCCTTTGACTCCTGCGGCAAAACAGCCCCAAGGAAATCTGCCACAGCTGAGCAGGTGGAGAAAGAGGGAGCGATGGCCTTTGGAGGATGAAAACACATTTCTGACTCTGAAGAGCTCCTGAGGAAAAAAATCAGAATGTGGGCTCTGATTCAGCAAAGCAATTAAGTATATGCTTTAAGTCAAAGCCTTGCTTAATTCCTTTGACTCCAATGGGATTTAAGCAAAGACTTTAGACTGAGCTGAATTCAGGTCTAAAAATTCCTCTGACGTTTCTTCCCTTCTCGATTACAGTGAAAGAAAGTGGTTACAGTGCATGCCTCGAGAAGCAGAGAGATGATGAACTGTGATGCACATCCAGTCTAATGTAAAGCTTTACAAATCACTTCGCAGGAATCAAGTCATAAATTAAGTTGCTCAACTGGCCGTGCTTTGCAACCAAAGCCATTGCCTTCCAAGGGCTTGAGCTTTACAACTTCCCAACTGGCCCCAACTCCGCTGTGGCTGATCAGGAGGAACTTTACACTTGATAAGTCCTCTAATATGCCAGGGACAGTCCCTCCCTCCCCTCCCGCTCTCCTCCTACCTCTTTAATGAGCATCCCCATTAGCTTTGGAGTACAAAGGGAGTTCACTTTGTGAGCCTTTGTGTTCTTCGCATGTTAGGAGGGCTAAGGAGCAGTTCAAAAAGCAATCTGCCCAGAAACCACAGTTTATGAGTCCCAGAAGTTTCATTTGCTCAGGTCAGACTGAAAGCTTGGCTGAAGATACAGTAGAAATTTTTCTCTGTCAGGCAACAGAAAGCAGTACAAAGAACCCAGCTGTTAGGTCTCATAGCCCAGGCCTCTAATTAAAACAGTGGAAAATTAGATAACTTCACAAATTCATCACTGCCACCACTGGCTGTCAAAAAAAAAAGCTCGGGGGTTACCACCCACCTTTTGTTTATGTTGCTAACCAGTGTCTCCATCTCGTGTGTGTGTGTGCGTGTGTGTGTGCACAGAACTGAGTTTTTCTCCCTTCCCCCTGCTCTCAGCCACTTTTTGCTCCTCATTCAAAAAAACTTCAGATGACACTGAAAAGGGGCTGTAAACCAGGTTTGCAGATGTGCCTCCCCACACAGATTTTTAAAGAGTTTTTTTTCCTCTGAGGGAAAATGAAAAAGGCTCAGTTTTATTGTTCTCAAAGGAGGAGGAAGGGGAATGATTCTTCCCAAAGATGAGATACACAGTCGGTGTGGTGCTTCTGAATGCCTGGCCTGCGGTCAAAAAATGTCACTTGCAGCTTGTGACCAACTCTATATTTAAAAAAAAACCCCCAGCAAACAATGCCTCCATCCCTAAAATAAAGGAAGAAAGACCTTGTAGCACCCACACTTCAACAACAGCCAAAAAAGAAAGCTCTCATTCTTTGAAAAGGTAAATTAGTGTTTGAATTACAGCGGGTAAGTTCAAAATCAAGAGGGATTAAAAGTGTCTGTTGCATTAAGCCTCACTTTTAGAAAAAGAAATGCTCCTTCAAAGAACAAAGGGAAGAGATTCACACCTTAACAAGCCACACCAAGTATGAACCAGCTTCTTCTGCAGAAGTCCTCGCACAGGGAACCGGGAGGGCATGGACCACAGTACCACAAAGGGCAAGAAGCAGATTAAAGATACAAATATTTTATAAATATTGAAGTGGAAAACAACTTTAGGGTTGGGGCTGGGAGTTGTTTGCAGCTTAACTTTCATTTGAGACTGTGGGGTAGAGGAGAAATAGGGCAAATGCTCCAATCCAGAGCACAACACCCAAACGAGGTGGCCAATTCCATGATTTGGTGGTTTTTTAATTACAAACCCTGTCACTACACCTGAATATTCAATTCTCACCTGAATATCTGAATTTGTGGGCAGAGCCCAAGCAGCCAAGGCTGGTGAGGGCAGCAGGTTCGATGTGTCCTGTCCCACGTGTCAGGGCTGGGGACCTGCAGCTTGTGCTGCTCCTCTGCTTTCTGCACCCCGCTCTCCTGCAGTGTTTGGGAAACGTGGAAAACGAGTATTGTTTTGGCATAAAAAGTAGGATTGCAAGAGCGTGGATAAGCATAGAGCTAATAAAGACGCTCTCCAAGATGAAGAGAGAGATGAGACAAAGATCTACGTCAAGACCGCGGCTACGTTGACCCATTAATTAATTTCCAGTCACAGAGCAGGAATAACTTCCATTCCAGAGCAGGAATAACTACAAGCCCTTAATTTGTTTCTCTAGTGAAATAAAACATATTTGTGAAAAGCCATTTGCTAACGGCTGCACGGAAAGCACATGTGGTCACTTCAACCAAACATATTTTGCCGTATACCAAGGGCAGCCGAGGGCATCCAGAGCCCCCAGCAGCTCCAAAGTGGCTCCATCAAAGCTTTGTGGGATCAAACACCACGGCTGCTCCTCGGGTGGCCCTGAAGGATGGAGCTGAGGGTGAGCACGTGCCTACACAACCCTGGCTGGAGTCACTGCCGGGATCAGGAGCTCCCAGTGAGCCAAATCGCCCCCAGCCCGCGGTGATTTGTGCCTTTCTATAATTGGCACGGTCCTTCTCAAAACAAAAAAGCACCAGCACCAGCCCCTTCCCAGTTCTCACCAACAAAAGGTAAAGACATTGAGAAGGACGGCATTCTCTTGTCACATGTTACCTTCTAAATCTTGAGTCTTCCTTTGTACTCTGACAGTAATTTCACATATAGACATGGCTGCCAAGCGAGGTTTGTTTGATGTTCTTTCCTGCCTTTGTAATGGAGTTTCCTTTTAAGCAGGAGGAGGCGGAGGGAGAGGGGATGACAGGGGCTTATAAATATGGAAAAGACACTTTTTGGCATAAAATTCACGTCGCATTTAAAATATCTCTATGACTCTTTTCTTTTTCCCGCCCGTGAAGCCGGCCACCTTTGGGATTGTCCACTTGGAAAATCTACTGTTAAAAAAAGAAGCACAGAAGGGAAAATCATCATTGCTGGAAAATATTCAAGACTTTGGGAAGCAAAAAAGTAGTCAAAAAATATCAACTACAAATCCTGGAGTGATGTCAGCGTTACCTCCTCCTCTGAAAGGCCACGCTGCCACTGAGGCACCTATGATAGGTAAAGTCAAGGGAGCAATGCGTGAGTTGGTGCTCTCTGGAGTGACCAGATCTCGGCAAACTTATGTATTCCTAAGGAAAAAGGCCATAATATTAATCCTAGGTCTTAGTGATAAAGTTTGGGATGGTGTCTCCCAGTTCTCCATAGATAAGGCAAAGCTGGTGATGATCCAGCCTGCTGGGACTGTTAAATTACACCTTAGAGTAAGTGATCCCAAAGATCCAAGTGGCATTCCCAAGGTTACACAGGAAGACCATGAGAGAAGGAAGGTGTTGTCATCCAAAAACCAGGTAGTCCTCAAAGTCCTCAAAGTCACCGTGCTGATGCTCCCAGAGGACCAGACCTGGGATCCTTCCACATCCAGAGCATAAAAATGACTGATCTGGAACAACACGTGAAGAAAAGGACAGGTTGGAATTGCGTTATTGGAAATTGCGTTATAGGAAAAATCTGAACGGAAGATGAGATGTCCCAGGAATCCACCAGCCAAGCCCTGATGGTTGCTATCCATGGGTGGCTGGTGAACTCAAGGCTCAGTTCCACTCAGATTCCGCACCTTCATTCCCTGAAACTTGCTCAGAGCTCCTCAGGAAGGACCCACACGTCTCCCCGCTTTTTAGCAAATAATGGATGCGCCTTTCATTTATCCCCAGGACTCTTTCCTTCTGATTGCTCTTGACACTCCACACTTCGCCTGACACATGAAACCCCCCTCCTCTGATAAATTTATGTGCCTTATAAACAAAAGCTACAAAATGTAGCCAACGGCCCCAAATCCCTGCCAATTTGAGCATATGGAAGAACAAGGAGAAGTCAAGGCATCTTTTTTTTTGTAGGAGCACCAGAGTTTGAAGCAGAAAGATCCATTAGTCCAGCTAGTGAGGGATTGTTCCCCGTGGTATATTCCCCTCAGCACTAAATGACTCAAATGATAGCCCTTCCAACACTTCCCTGGGGAAACTATTCCACAGGCTCATAGATCACACTGTCAGGAGCTTTTGGCCAGATGGATTTCAAAGGCTACGAAATGTGCTTGAGTGTTTGACTTGGAAACCCTTGAAACAGTTTTGGGCTCTCATATTTGTGATACCACAGGCATGACTTCAGCTGTTGGACCTCAGCAACCAAGTCCTGCACACCTCTGTCCCCTGCACACGTTCCCACGTGCGTGGGATTGGGCTCACCCTGCTCCCTGTCCCGGGAAAGCTGCTGCAGGAAGGAGAGCTCTGAGTGTTTGTTGCTCTGTGGGCAACTGCAACCTAAATTGTCTTGAAGGCTTGAAAGACTTGGGCTGACATTATTCCAGGGGACAAAAAATAAATCCGGGTGTTTGATGTCATGGGGTTGCCAAGAAATGTCCGTAAAGCTACCAGAGAAATTTTGTTGGAGTTTCCCTGTTGAACTGGGGCCCAGGAGCAGCAGATCCTGGTTTTCTGCAGGTGGCTTTCTCTGAGCCTGGCTCCAGCAACGTGGAAATCCCATCTGGCTGTGCAGGAGGTGGGATCTGAGCTCGCTCCTTTCCAGACCCAACTCTCCTCCGGTCCCCGTCACCATTCTGGCTCAGTAGCATTGGACTCATTTATCCGGGGGACAGACAGAGCCAAAGAGGGAGACTTCTGTCAACTTCCCACTGGAAGGACCGGAATGGCTCTGCAGAACCCATCCTGAAGCAGTACCTTGAGGAACTTTTGTGGGTGAATCAATGGTTCCACACAGCTGAAAAACTGAATCTAAAACCAAAGACAGATGAGAGTCTTGCTGCACCTGGAAAGCACCTCCTGCTCTTCCGACAGCACAGGTTGAATGCTTCATCCGCAGATCCGCTCCGGGATGAGGCATTGCTAGGGAATAATTCAGAGCATCCTGTAGGATTAATTCAGAGAAGTCTGTTCCTAGGGCAGGATCGTTATCCGGACAGGAATCTCGGATTGGATGTTCACACACAGCTCAGCAGCTCGTAGCTTTCTTCCTTCTCTAAGCTGACCTTAATTTACCTCCTTCAGCCCCAGCTTTCTCCCTGTAGAAGTTTTAAGTCTGATATCCCAGTTTTCTTCGAAATGGGGATTTTGGCAAAGCTTTTAGATGTTCAAAAGTGGGCAGAACAAGCCCTTTTTGGCATCATCTGCATTAACACAATGTTTGTCGTTATCTGCCAGGACCTTGATGCTGTACAAACAACACAGAAATGGGACCTGCTTTACTCTGAACTGTTTAATCCACTTGGGCTAGGACATCAAATGTTCTGATTCTGGACCTAAAAATAACCCAGAATAGAATGTACTCTTCTCCTGTTACCACCCCTACCACCAAGGGGAGAAATAAGGAGAAGTCCAACCACTTTTGAGGATGAAATGTGATAACAGGTCCAGCAAGGGACCATATAAAAAAGCCATATAAACTGATCTAAATGCATGCAAAACGCACTCACTTTCTTGGCAGGATGAATTTTTATGCAACTCAGGCAGGGAAGTTACATAAGGAATTCCTCCCCACGCACTTTACTGGGAAGTAAAGATGTCACTGGAATTCCTGTGCGATTAAAGTAGAAGAGAAATGTTTATGGGAGAAACTGGTCTGAAGAAAAAAACCTCATAGGTGCTTCTTTCCCTCCTCTTTATAGGGATTGAAATCCCTGTGCTGATGTGGGTAAAGTTTTTGCAAACCATCCAGGTCTTCACAAAGGGTCCCCCTTCCATTGTCAGAGACAATGGGGACAGGACGAGGATTGAGGCACTGCAGCTCTTTGACACATTTCAGATCTCTGGAAAGGGAAAATTATGGATAAGCCATTCCTGTGGCTGCAGGCAGGCATTGATGATCCAACAAAAACGCTTCTGGGAATCAGGGCTGCTCTTTGATATGGCACACAAGGGTTTTCGGCTGGGTTAGGTAACACGACACCAGGTAGACATGAAAACGAGAAGCTTTGATGGATCGCACCTCTCCCAAAATTCATGGAAGAGGCTCGGGGAAGCAAAGCTGACAGGGATTACTGCGGATAGAGCTGCATTCCTGCAGCACATTAAGCTGCTTTATGCCATGCCACGACTTGATATGATAATGTAACACAATAGGGCAGGATACCGCAGAGCCAGGCTGGGAAAGAGAGGAAAAGAAGGAAAGGAAGGGTTTGTTTGGGGAAGGATTATCTGTTTCCGATGAGGGCATTCCCTCCAAGGGTTGGGTGGGTGTTCAGCTGGGGAAGGGTCTGCTAGAGGACAAGTTTTGGGTGTCCTCTGGGCTTCTAACAACTTGGAATCAAGTGCAGGCTGAAATTTTAATCTTTCCTTACATCCAACCCAAACACTGTTCTGCTTTCTTAAGGGATTAGTAATTATTATGACAAATAACATTGCTTCATCCCCAGTTACTCTGCAGTTCCTTGTGAGCTGCTTCCTCAGACCCCACACTGCACTGAGCTGGTGGGGCAGCCACCACTTGTGACGAGAGTTTGGAGAGTCACGGGTTGGGCAGTCAAGAAATAAAAGATTTCATTTAGGCACTGCCTCTTTTTCCTTATTTCTATTTCTATTCCTCTACTCTCATTTAACTCATCTTATCAATTTCTAGATTAACATTATCCAAGCTGAAAGTTTGGCAAAGATGCTTTCAATTCCCGGCAATATCTTGGTTATTGTGTCAAAACACCTCTCAAATTTCAGTCTATTGAGCAAAATACTCAGTTTCCTATTAAAAAAAAATCCATTTTCAGTAAAGGCTTTCCCAAAATCCTCTTATCTTTTCTTACAATGCATTTCTGGACCTCGCTCTGTTGCAGAAGGCACAGATTGATGGCTAAACACTATGGGAGGAGGAGGAGGAGGAGTTTCTTTTGAAAGATATATCCTAAAAAAAAATACCTAATAATCCTTTGGAAAGGCCACATTGGAGCACTCTGCCCATGGCAAGTGTGCTCACTAAAATGTGAGCACTCATTTAAGTGCTTTGCTGAATCAAGGCCTAAATTCCTGCCTTTATTCAGCATGGTAGCAGTGACAGAATGAAGACAGGGGGATTATTTTATAAAAGGTTATTTTGGTTGTGTTTCAGCAGCTCTCACTGAGATTTCAGCAACAATCCCGGTCCTGTTAAACTTTTTCAGCGAGGAGATGGGACCAAACACTGAAAATTGATTCTTAATATTTGGCAACAGCCCTTCAGCAGAGATTTTAAATCCGCAGAGATTTTAAATCCATCCTCAAGGGTTGTCATCAAACCCCACTCTGAGCGGGGGATTCCAGCCCTGAGCTCTGGGGGAGGCTGTGCCTGTCACCTGAGCAAGGCTGTGCCAGAGGTTGTGCGTCTGTGAGCCAGGTTTTCCTTGGAAGCATCATCAGCTCTGGGCATCTCCTGATGCTCAGGGAGGCTGTAGTTCACGTCAGCATGTCCAGAATGGACATAAATCAGGAGAGCTCTGTGCAGAAACACAAATGAGCTGCAAATCCCCTCCAAGGAGCTGGGGAGATCCTTATATGAGCTCACACTCCAACCGTGCTGGAGTCACAGGGTTTAAGCCATCTTGGATGGGACAACATGAGCTGCATTCCCAGGAAAGCTCAGGAGAAGTTTGTCAGCCGGAAATTCTGCCTAATTCACACCCAACAATTCAAGAGAGTAAAGTGCTAAGGGAATAAAAGGCGACAAACAATATAAAAGCAACATGCATTAAATCAACAATTTATTTTGTTCCCAAAGAGGAATAAAACCCATGAAGCTGATGAGTTTTACAGGAAAGTCATGCACAAGCTCCTGGGAAAATCTTTCAGGTGGGTGTAAAGATGTGGGGACACAGAGAAATCTGCTTTGGTGCCTGGCAATGGGATCTCAGGGAGGTCATCATCAGCCTGCGTATTCCACCTCCCACTCCACTGTACGATGAGCTGGGTGTCATTTAAATTAAATCTTCAATTTTGTCTTCAACTTGGCCCATAATTCTGAGCTCATGAGGCCAAGCAATGAATTTTGGTTGGGACTGAAGGTTTTTCCCTGTGGTTTCAGGTGTTGATGCAGGTCCTGAGACACAGGTCCAGTAGGGCTGGAGGCACTGGTATGAACTTTCATGGAAAACAACGCCTACACTTCCTCCAGGTCGTTTTAGAGCAAAGCTTGAGGTGCAGCCTAACCTGAGCAGGATTATTTGCCCTCAGTTCTTGGTATTAATCTAAACTGGGTGCCTATGCCCATTACTGGATGAGAGTGATGGGATCCACCATATCGTCCAGTTGTTCCTAACTTTCAATGTTCAAAATTCCTGATTTCAATCTTGAGCCCAGTCCTTGCTGTTCCAAGGAGTTTTGTCCGTGGAGAGGCTGTCATGACATAAACCAACATCTCCTCCTGCGCTCTACAGCCCCAGCAAAGGCCAGCATCGACCTCATCAGGGTGGGGATGGGGGAAGGGCAGAAGGGAAAAAAGGAATCAGTTGAATTCTTGGTCTCAAGCCTGAGTGCGCTCCCAGAAAGGGATTTGTTCATCACAAAAATTGAATTTACACCGTTTCCCTGCTCCGAGAAGACAGATGACATCAGACCCTTGGCAGGAGGTGCTTTAGAGAAGATTCTAAATCCATGTTCTGACAGGAATATTCACTGGAGCTGTTGCTCACGCTCTGTCCAAGGTTTGATCATGGCTTGAATATGGACCTTGTGCTGGCTGACAGCAAAAATGCTTTGTGGCAGCTGACAAATGAGGTGGTACCCTATAGATTCAAGTGTGATTGTGATGTACAGCATCGGCCTCAGAGCCTAAAGAGAGAAGGGGATAAGGGCTGACACTAAAAGTCTACTTGGGCTCAAAACAGCAGCATGTGCTGCGCACTTCCCAGATTGCTGCATCTTCATCTCTGCCTGTGGGGAGAAATAAATGGACACGCTGGATCAAATCCGTGTTCCCTGTTGTTTTTTATGGCTGCTTTACAGGCTACAATTCACAAGTGAGTAGATAAGGCTGATCCAGAGTAGTTATCTGGAAGAAAAACACTGGATTGTTTTATGTATTGAGCACAGTAAAGGACTCATTTTCACAGCTTGAGGTTGGATCTGTTGGGATTTATCCTCCTTTATCCAGAGCCCAGGGCAGCTGGCAGTGGCATCAGGGTGATTCTCCAGTTCAGAAGCAGCTGAGGAACCCAAAGGAGTTATTTCTTACTGGGAATACGTCAGACAAATCTGTTGGTGCTTGATTGAATTTGTCGTTAGTAGAGTGACCATCTAACAATTACAGCAGCCCAATGATGTGGCCTCATGTCCCAGCCCTCTGCCATGGCAGTGGCCTGATTTAATTAGGGATGAAAACTGGGGACCGTTTCAGATTCCATAGACTATTATCCCTATGGATATCCCACCAAAGGAAGCATGGAAAACAAGGAAAGAGCAGGGATGCAGACAATGATTGAACTCCTGAAGTTTGGGTTTCCTCCTTGGCTACTGACAGGAATTCAGGCTCTGGTCCCAAGCCCAAAGTCAGAAATCCCCTCCTTGTTGCCCACATAAGAAGTTTAATCCAGAACAATTCTATTGGTGTGACTCAGACCAGGGTGTTTGGAGGAGAGAAAGAATTGAGGGGAAAACTCAAAGGAGACTTGGCTGAAAGTCACCGGCCTTAAAAGCAAGTAGAAAGTGCCTCTCCGCTTTTGCCCGAATCCTCATCCAGCAGTTGGAAATCCAAGGGACATCTCCCTGTCTGAGCTCCCCTGACCTGCAGCTGCTCTGGATCTCCTACACTTCTGAGCCAGGGGTTTTCTGATGCAGCCAGAGTGATCAAACCAAGAGAAAGTGCTGCCGTTCTAACCACACTTCCTTTCAATTGTGTCCCTCCTTCTGCCCACCTCGGCTTATGTTCAGGAAAACAAGAAGGAAGTAACCAAAAAAACACAAATAAAAACCACTCAAGCACCAGGACAGACAAGTTGGTTTAGTTTCTTACGGTGTCCAGCACAAAGACGAGCGGGACTGGAGCATGCCAGCAGTTATAGAATCATTAAGGTTGGAAAAGACCTCCAAGATCATGGAGTTAAACCTTTCTCAGTGCTCTCTGCAGCTGTGCCTGGAACTTGAATTGCTCTGGAAGTGCACTACATGTGGACATGCTTTAAAAAAAGATGTTGAGATTAGGAAAACATTATTTCACTACAGGAATAACACATTTCAGCTGCCTTCGCTGCTGCTCAGTGGGAAAAATCTTTTCCAGCAGAAAGAGGACTCTGTGAGGAAGTAAAGGGACACGCAGTAGAGGAAACTGGGATTTGGGATCTGTGTGGTTTGAGGCATGGAGGAGTTGGATAAGATTTTAAACTCAGTGTTAGCCAGGCTGTGCTGCTCCTCAGAGGGTTCAGTGAGTGCAAGGGGAGCAAGCTGACAACACAACTCCTTCCAAGGAGGCTCTGGCTCTGAACGTCACCATGGCATGATCAAAGGGAAATCTGGAAGGCTCCGCCTGGAATTGCTGTGGGACGTGGATGTGCTCAGTGTCAGGTGGAGCTGGTGCCACTTCCATAGCCTGACATACCCTGGAGTATCCTGCTCCTGGAAAGAAGGGCAACGGCCAGAATTCCACACAACTCCTTCCAGTGGTAACAATCCTGTGGTAGCCACCAGCCTCTCCAGCCAGCCCTCAGCCCAAAGCCAGGAGGAGCTGAGACATGGATAGAGGTGATCAGTTACTTACACAGCACTTATGCTTCTCTAGCAGGGCAGGAACTGTGCACACTTTGATTTACCTCTCCCAGAAACCTCTGCCCATCCTTTGTAGGGGTGCCCAGGTTCAATCACCCACCAGAAGCAGGTTTGTAGGTCACTGGCAGAGCTGCCAGAGCACAGGATGCTCTGCTTTTCCCAGCACCCACCCCCCTGGATGACACCCGAAAAAGATTCAAGTTAAGGAGTGTTTTTGAAGGCAGTGTTTTTGAGAGTTTGTTTTTCTGGCTTGTTGGCCTTTTCTCCAAAGGGATAGAGTTTCTCCAAGGGAAGTTTCTCTTTGCAAAGTGACTGACCCGCTGGCACGAGTACAAAGTTTTAGGAGATGAACTCATACTTCTGAGTACGATTCCTTTGCACTGCTGAGAGCTGCTAATGAAGAGGAGCAGGGAGCAGCTCGAAAGGAAGTAAGAGCCAGCAGCTTGGGAAATAGAAACAGGGAACAACAAGGTCCTGATCTGCTGCGAGCATCTCCAAAGCAGAGGGGTCAAGCCCCCGCTCCTCCCCAGAGAGAGCGAGCTTAAGGGTCCTCAGCAGCATTTGAACCTCAAAATCCCTCCTCCCTCTCGCTCATCTGCTGCCTGGCTCAGGGAGAACCTAATCTTCCCTGAGTTACTTTGAAGTTACGCAGGGATTTAGATTTGTGCCTCTTTTAAGGCAAGGCAGAGCCCGGCGGGAGAGCCGAGCAGCGGCGGGAGCGCTCCTCGCCTCCCTTAACACAGAGCAGGCACCGCGGGGTGACAGCCCCGGCGGGGCTCGGCTGCGCCCTCCTCCTCCTTCTCCTCCTCCTCCTCCTGCTCCTGCTCCTCTCTCCCCTGCTCATCCCCTCCTCCTCGCAGCCGGGTTTGCACGGGAAGGCATCAAACGCGCCCTGCCCAGCCCTCCCACCCCATCCCTGCCTGCTGCTGCCTCCTTCCCCCGGTGCTGGGACTCTCCACACGCTGCAAACAGAGCCCTAGATTTTCCGGGAGCCCCAATGCTTCCACTGCCTGAAAAGTCCCCCAAAGCTGCCCTGAAGGTGCTTCCCATCTTCCCTCAGTTCGTAAGGATGGTAAAGAGCAACTGGATCAAGCCTTGCAGTGCGCTGGTGGACAGCAAAGGGGAATCACAGATCCATAAGAATCAAGGGATTCTTGGAAACCCCATCCCATCAGAGAGATTTACACCCCCTGAATCTGCCTGGCTTGTGCACAGCACCTTCCAGCCCGAGCAACCCTTCCACTTTGCAAAAGGGAACACGATATGGGATGTTAGAATATATTGAAGATGGATTGCTAGCCTTCCTTACTTCCTTTCCAAGGAAGGAGAGCAGAGCCAATGTCACGCTGTGAGTCACCGGAAGAATAAAATTGAATCCTTGGAGCCAATGCTTGAAAGCAGCATGGCCAGGGATTCTTCCCTCCTGTTTTTCAAATGCCCTTGAAGTTTCTCCCCCCCTCCCCTCTCACTGGTCCACAGCATTAGAGAAGAAGTGCCTCCAAAACCCCATAAAGGCTTTGGGGTTTTCACTTTCCAAACCACTGAAAATCTACCTGCTCCCCCCAGACTTCTTGTCACTGTTGAAAATCTTGTTGTTCCTGGGGGCTCTTGATCCCTGTTCCCCTCTGACCTCCAGGCCTTGCCCAGCACAATGACAGCTGTTGGAAAGGGCACCTGGCCAAGAGCAGATGTCAGGAAGGTTACCCAGGCTTTGTTCACTGGCAGGGAACACGAGACTCCCAGCTCCAGGTTCATCCACAAATCTCCACCCAGGGGAGAAGGTGGCTGGGATCATTTGTGTCCCAGTGGGAATCATGGGGCTTTACTCTGAACGTGTGGGAGTATCCAGGCAAGGATTTGATTTAGGGGAGTGTGAGATGTGCAGCACCTCTGGGGTTTATAACTTGTAAGAGCTTATCTCCTTTTGCATCAAGAAGTGTCTGGGAAGCAGCCAAGGGCACACAGCAGAGGAGATAGCAAGTGGGAAGGGAGAGGGAAAAAGTCAAGGGGAATACAAGCATATTTATAAAAATCAGAACAATAGTTTCCCAGAGCCGTGATAAGAACTATTTTCTACTCAAAAATAAAAACGCAACACTGATTTTTTTTTCCCCATGCATTTCTCCTCTTTTCTTAAAAAGCAAAAGCCAAACCCCAGCACTTTGCCTGAAGCCACAGCTGTCATGAGAGCAGCGGCCACGGTGGAAGGAGTTAATCCTTGTGCGTCCCAGCAGGGAAAGCATCTGCCTGCAGCCTTTGGAAAGGGCCCTGAAGCTGGTGGTCCTGCCACGTCCCTGGTGAGCGTTTGTTCAGATCATCCAGCTCAGTGCACAACACCCCCTCCAGTCTGAAGGGATTGGCAAGAGCATCTCGAAGGGTGGCCTGGAGTCGTAAACAAGCAGAGCTTTGCATCCCCAGCCAGCAAGGCTGAGCTCTGCTGGCAGAGCTGCCTGAAGCAGGATCCCTCTGGCTCCCTGCCTGGCCCTTGCAAGTGTTATCAATCGCCTGCTTCCATGAACATTAAAGAAATCAAACTTTCCTTCTTGCTCTTGCACCCCCTCCCTTTAAATAGCAGCTTAAAAGGAAACAAATTTAGAGCAAGGTCAGAGGGATACAGAGGCTGTTTCTCATGCTCTGAGGAAATCCTAGCAGTTGGATGGTGGAGGAAGTTATCTCCCAGCCCTATCTGCACATGAATTCGGAGAAAGGCTGGGAGGGATTTCCCAGGAAATTACGATCCTGCCCCCAGCCTCTCTTCCCCGTGACAAGGCAGGATCATCTGTGCACACCGTTCCCAGCACATCTCAGAGCAGATCCCACACAGGGCTGCACACACTGTCCTGTCTGGGATGCACTCATGGGTGCATCCCTGGAAGTGTCCAAGGCCAGGTTGGATGGGATTTGGAGCAACCTGGGCTAGTAGAAGATGTCCCTGTCCATGGCAGAGGGTTGGAACTGGATTATCTTAATTATCCTTGCAATCCAAACCATCCTGGGATTCTCTGATGATTCCATGGCTGTCATTTAGCCTTGGTGTCCAACAGCAGCACCTCAGGCCAGAAACTCCTGAACTGACATAGAACCAGTCCTCTGATTTTAATAAAATAGCACCTGAGCAAAGACAACCCCAGGGCTGCAGGTGAGGTGAGATCACATTTGATCCCGACTAGATCTGTGTTCGTAGCTCCCTCTGGGATCAAAGCATTACTTAGACATCTTTGAAGATGGAAGTGGCACTTCCAATATCCATTTACCCATGTAGAATTAGATATAAGCTTCTATAATTAAACACATCTTTGCACGAAGCTAAGGAAAGCCCAGGCTCCAACGAATCCTTCCTCCCCATGTAATCCCCTCAAGCTATGGCAGTGTTTTAGTACCAAGGGTTTAGAATAAGAGTTTTAACAGTTTTTAGCTAAAATAATTCTCTCTATCACCCTTGCAACCTCTCATGGGCAGATCTTTGACGCGTGACACGTGACCCACTCAGTTGCACTTGGGAAAATAACAGAGTTGGGAGAAGAAATCAGCTCCCACCAGGATTCTGGTTCCTCGTTTAGGCACAGGGCATGTTCCCCACTTCCCCAACCCCTTTAAATCCCAAGGTAACTTCTCCCCTTTTCATTCACCCACTTAGCCCAAATAAGTCCAAACGGGGAGAAAACAAAGAAGGATTTTAAGCCCATGTTTAAAACAGCTTATGGATGTTGGAGCTCCTTCCAGCTCCATCTCAGCAACATTGTGCTGCAAGCCAAGGTTTCAGACGTGTGTCATCAGGGATCGCAGTTACAAATGAGATTAAGGAGCGAAATAAAAATCGCTTGAGCTGGAGATAACTCACTTGCTGGCAGGGAGCGAGGAGCTGAATTGATCTCCTGGCCCACAAAGGCTTTTCCATCTGCCAATAACACCCAGCAATTCGTCAGTGCAGCAGCACGCAGTGTTTATAGCCCGGGCTTGTAATGAAATCAGCATCTCCCACAGGGAACTTAACCCCTCCGGAGATAACCCGGCTGATGGAGGTGGCCCTCGTGGGGCAGAAAAGAAATACCCAGCCCAGTGCTGGCTTTGACACAAAAAAGTCTCTGAAAACACCAGAGCCCTTACAGGGTTATTGGCAAACTCTGCCACAGAAAAGCCTAGAAAAGGGGTTTAGATCTGGTGCGACTTCCAAGGTTGCTCTGGGAGCATCTACAAGGCACAACTCCCCCTTTCTCACCTCCATGGATGGATTCAGGTGAGCATCAGCTTGGACTTTGCACCTCCACTTTATCAGCCCTCCAGGGAGCTGAGCACTTGCTTTGTCTGCCCAGCATCAGGGAGCTGCCGGCAAGCCCAGACCTGGAAAACAGTTCCAGAGGGGGTTTAGGAGTGCTGAGAGCTGAGACAGCTTCATTTGGGCTCTCTGTCCAGTCCTCCTGTATAGACTCCATGAGGTAACAAGCACAGGCCATGGAATCAGCCCTCACACGCAGGCAGAAGCCTGGACCTGGACATATTTAGAGTCACTGCAAAGCCTTCCAGGGTTTCCAGTCATCAGCCCTACCAGTGCAGCCCACTCCCAGATGCTGGAGATCTTCTCCATCTGCTCTAGAAGGGGAAGGAGAGCTGTGCTCCCACTAAGCCAGCACTGACTCCGAACCTATCCTTCCACCAGCATCCCAAAAAACTGGTGTGGGATAAGTCACACCGTATAGACCTACCACTGCAGAGCCTTCCATTTGCTTTTCCTTCCCCCAAAAAACTGCTTTAGGCACAAGACATTTTTTCCAGCCCACACTTTCCTAAAGGACACTGCGAGGTTTTGTATAAACAAAGAAATGAGGCACGACAGATCGAGACTGAGGAGAAAATATCGCAACCATCCCAACAACATCAACAGTTTAGAGAAAACACTTGGAGCTGTCAATACCCTGCGCTGAGTGGTGAAAGGTTTGGGACATATTCCAGTTTGGAGTAAGAGACACTTCGCTGGTTTGCTTGCAGATCCTGGGGGAAGACTGCACTTCTCAGCTGCAATCCAGAAATGGTACCGACTCCATGGAAATAAGAACATGGAAAAGTCCAAACCAGGATAAATGCTCGCAGCCGTGAAAAATCTGAAATTAAAGAGCTCTCTGCCAAGAGAGGAGCTCAATAGTTTGGCTCCCCAAAGCTCAGGTCTTAAATATATCTCAGAGCTCCGTGGCTGCACATTCCTAAGCCCAGGCTGCTGTGTGCACACGTGGCCAGGGCATGCAGAAAAAGTCGGATTATCCTGGTAGAGGCGCCTCAAGCAATGCTTCCTTCCTTCCAAAACAAATACTCAGTGGGGCAATGATCCCAAAGAGCTCCTGAATGAAGCTCCACAAGCCCTGCTGAGCCCTCAGCTGTGGCATGAAGCCACACTCAAGGCCAGGCTCACCTTTTGGGCACAGATTTCCATGGGCTGGGCATGCCCAGCATGGCTTCCACAGAACTCTGGGAACAGAGCCCATGGGAGGATCTTGACCAAGGCAGGAAGAGCCAAGCTCAGCAGACCGAGCCATGTTTAAATCCAGGTGCCAACAGCAGAGATAACAAACGTGAAGAATTGAAGTAATCGAAGGTGTTACTCATCCGTGACTTGGACTGGAAGCAGAGCCAGGAGCCCATCCCAGATGAGGAACCAGCAGTGCCTGTGCAGCTGGGCACCATCCCAGTGTCCATTCCCAGAGGCAGCAGCTGTGGCCAGGGCAAGGTGAATGAGGGCACTCAAGGCTGAGCTAATAAAAACAGACCCCAGGAATGCAGCCACGGTGAGTTTGGGTCACCTCTCTGACGGGGAGAAGGAGCCACCAGCTACTGAGAGTCCTGAGCTCCTCAGGAGAATGGTCGGGCTCAGGTGCTGGACTTGGGTACCCTGCAGGGCTGGAGGGTGAAGAGCTCCTGGACTGATGGGGTTTCAGCACGGCTGCTGCAGCTCCCAGCCCAGCAGGTATCCCAAATTCCCTGCAGACACCCCAGGCTGGGCTCAGCACAGCTGCTCTGCAGCTGCATTTTGCTGGTGCAGCGGCAGCAGCCGGCTGGGCTGTGCAGATGGGCCCGGAGAGACTCCCTGCTTCCTTCAGCTCCTGAGCTCAGGCTCAGCTCCCATAAAGCTGGGTTTTATGGGCCTCCCCGTGAGTGTGAGCATGGCTGTGTGTGTGCAGTCCCAGGGATTCACAATTCATCCAGGCATTGCTTGGGGCCAACGTTTTCAAATGCTGTATCCAGAAGCCTGGATCCACTGGGCCTTTGGTTTGTTTTAAAGCGAGTTTGTTTTGGATTTGAAAACACAGCCCGGCTCTTCAGCACAAATTGACTTCCTGAGCTCGTCTGTTTCCTCTAAACTCCTCTCCTGGCAACTCCTGTTGCTTTAGGATTCCTACACAACCTTCCAGCATCTCCTGAGGACCTTCCTCCCCCTCCCAACCTTTTCCCCTTTTGATCGCTGCAAGGCTGTTAATTCAGTTGGCAGCAAAACCCTCTCTCAAGCAAAACTAAGAGAATGAGCTGTGTCAAATCTCAGAGGCCTGAATGGATTTTAATTTGCTTTATTTGCTTGTTTTTCTTCTCCTTTAGACTTTGGACTCTCTGACTTTCTTTCACGGCTAGATTTCTACACTGTCCATCTTTCTGGGCATATTTTACATTTGACATTTCTTTGCTTTCCCCAGTGAAGAGAAGTCCAAACTCTCAAGTTAAAACCTTCCCCAACATGGGTTTACATGAAGACAGAGGATTTCTCTGGAGGTTTGTCCTACACAATTCTGCTGGAAAGGAAGGAGATGTGGAGAGCCGTGGGGAAACTGCATCTTAAGGAGGCTCAGCAGGACTCTGAGCAGAACTGTCAGCAGCAGAAGTGGCTGCCCGGGGGGAACAGCTCAGTAATGAAACCAAGGTGGCCGAGCTGCTGACAGCTGCAGAGCAAGCCAGAGGAGAGGTGGGTTTGGGAGCAGAGGGGAATATTTCATCTTCTCTGACTTGATGAGTTTGCATTGGCACAAGACAATGAGGAGCAGATGTCAGCCAGAGATGCCAAACTACCCCGTACATTTTTACAGCAGAAATAATGACACTCTTTCAGACCACTAATGTTTGCAGTTTCTCAACAGCATGGACTGATTTTTTTCTTTTAGAAAAACCCTCCTCGAAGTTCTCCAAGAATGGGTTTTAGCCAAGGTTGATGGCAGCAGCAATGATTTCACATGGATAATCAGATAAAACCCCCTTCCCAGAGCTAATTGGATGCTGCACGGACTCTGAGCCATCTGCATCCATCAAAGCACACTTACCTGGGGCCATTAAATGTGAATTTCTTCCCCAGAGCTTTCTCATGGCCTGAGTAACTTGTTTGCCTTTTCTTTTGCCCGAGGGCTCTGTTAATCCCTAGAAATCGTACAATCATTTAGGTTGGAAAAAACCCATAAGATCATTGAGTTCTGTGTAATAATTCCTGTGTTAGAACAAATTTGGAAAGTCCTGGAAAACGGAAGAGCTCAGCTGGGCTCAATTTCATCGTGGATGTACTTTGAATAAACAAAATTCAGGAAGTTTCAGATCCAGACAATGACCTATGAGCATCCAAAATACTCAAAGTTAAATTGTTAAGCATAGGTAGGGGCTGCCCAGGGAGGTGGTGGAGTCCCCACCCCTGGAAATGTTCAAGGAATGACTGAACATGGCACTTGGTGCTCTGGTCTGGTTGATAGAATGGTGATTGGCCAGAAGTTGATGATCTTGGAGGTCTTTTCCAGCCTAAATGATTCTGTGATACTGGAAAGCTCAGGGTTTTGAGGCTGTGTTCTCATGGGTACCTGTAGAGGTTTATTATTCTGGTTTGGGGTTTTTCCCTTCTTTTCTTGGCTCCGCACTTCCACGTGATCGCGTAAAGCAAAACATTTTTTCAGCATTCCCCTGAAAAACAAGATCCATCCCAAGAAAACACCCCGACCACCTCAGGGCTTTTTGTGGAAACACAGAGAAAAGAGGGAATTACTCCGTGATGTCATCAGCTGAGCTGCAATTCAGAAAGCTGTTTAATTTGAGGGTTTGCAAGACCTGCATTTTTCCTGGAAGGATCCCACAGATCCAGTGTCTGAACTCTAGTTACCTCTTTACAACCTGCCAGACTTTCCCCCATTAATGAGACACAGTTAAATACTCCAGTTCACCTTCCACAAATCTATTGTGGCCTGTCCTGGAATCCAGCTCATGTCTATAAATGCGTGTATTATTATCTTGACTTCCTCCTGCTTATTGGCAATGCCTGGTAATCTTTCAGTTGTGGTATGCAAAGCCAAACATGAACCAGTATTTTCCATGATGGTTGTAATTTTGGCCTGTAATTTTATCACTCCAATCTAAATCCACTTCAGAAACACCATAAACGAATTGTCACCAAATGAACTGAGACTTCGGAGTGGTTCAGAAGAGTGATTTAATAAAAGGAATATAAAACAAATGTAAGCCATAATATTTTTGGCGAAAAGGTCAAATATTTCTTTCTCTTTACCTCGTGAATGCAAGGACCTACTTCTTTTAATGCACTCCCAGCAGGTTTGTTTGTCTTGGATTATGCAGTAGCAGATAAAAGATTTGTCCTGTGAGACTTGTTTAAAAAGAACCAAAAACCCAACAAAAGCAACGTAAACAGATCAAATTTGTGATATCCTTGCCCTAATTTTTTATAAAATACCGAATGCTAAGTGCTAAAAATATGTCCATGTTCTTTTTACAGAGCTGAAGCCGTTTTCACAGTTTGCAAAGCCAAACACTCCCCAAGTTGCTCTAAGTTTATTTTAGGCCCTGATCTGGATGACGGCTGCGAGGCTGCCTCACTTCATTCATATTAAGAAACAATATACAGAGGATATAAAGTGATCAACTGTGTTTACAGTGAGGGCAAAAAAAGCCCCTTTGCATAAGTAGTAAACAGGGACTCTGGGGCTGAACACAAAAACTGCTGCTGATCATTCCTGAAAGGAACATTCCCGGCACAGGCGGCTCGGGGAAAGGCAAATGATGACAACCTCAGAGTGGGATTTCCAGGAGTAACCCCAAAATAACCCTCCAGAAGTCAAACATCCGATGTTTGCAGGGGTGCTCACAGTGACACGTGAAGGTTTCAAGCAATGGCTTTGCAGGGGAAAGGAAGGGGTGAAAAAAAAGCCCCACGTTTATTCATAAAAAGTTTCTGCTTCAAAACTGCAGTGGGAGCCTGTTTATAATAAACCACCAAATGATAGAGAGGCTGCTGTTTGGCACAGGAATGGCCTGGGAGAGGTTTGTATTACATTTCTCTCCCTCAGCCTTCATGGTATAAGGCAGGACAGGCTGAAATTTATGTTCTCCTGGTACTGCCGGCCCGGCTGTGCTGCTCCAGAGACGCTTCTGGCACAGGCCCTAGCCATGCTCCACGTTGCATTTCCCTGGATTTATTGCCAGAGGTTGGGGTGAGGGCAGAGGGGCATTTCTGACTTCTTTATGGTGATGGAGGCACTTGAGGGGGCCAGGCAGACACAGATAAGTAGCCCCAGAGGCAGCTACTGACCACCACTCTCTCATTGTGTTTCCTGTTCTGGACCAGCTTGGTTTTTAATATCAAACCATCAGGGTCGGGGTTATGTGCAGGTCTGGAGAAAAATGGGAAAATGGGAGTTACTTTCTCTTGGCAGAGTTTTTGTTGCTTAAGATTTGCTCTTTCCTTCCAGCTTAGTAAGCAGTGCTGAGTTCCATCCATCCATCCATCCATCCCTCCATCCATCCATCCATCCATCCATCCATCCACCCTTCCATCCATCCATCCACCCTTCCATCCATCCATCCATCCCTCCATCCATCCCTCCATCCATCCATCCATCCATCCATCCATCATCCATCCTTCCATCCATCCATCATCCATCCTCTCTCCATCCATCCCTCCATCATCCATCCTTCCATCCACCCATCCATCATCCATCCCTCCATCCATCCCTCCATCATCCATCCTCCACCCATCCATCCATCCATCCTTCCATCCATCCTTCATCTTTTGGTCAGCAAGATATTTTCTGCCAGAGGCAGCCCAGGAGGGCTCTGTCAAACTTGCCAAGATCCAAGTCAGGAAGCCCAAACCCCACCAGGATCTTCTCACCCAGTGCCTGAGAGGGAGCAATGAGCTCTGCTGGGTCACTTTGCTTCCTTTGGATTCAGGAGTTTCTCCGTCACTGCGAGAGAACCAATGCAAAGAAGATCTGTTGTGTTCTCCAAGTTTGATGGGAGAAAAAACAGGCCATGAAAGTGTAAAAAAAATTAAAATTCCAGGTTCAGCCTCTCCATTTCTGAATCATGTCACAGAGAGGGATCTCTGGTCCTTTGAGGGAGGTTTCTGGTCACAGCAGCACCTGGGTGATCTGAGCATCCACCTCCATGAGATATTCTGATACTAAAGCGAAGACTATGTTATCAAAATATCTCATGGACATGGATGCTCAGGTTCCCCCAGGAGCTGGGAGTTCGACACCCACAAAAGCCCAACAATTTCCACCAGAGTTGGCAGAAACCCCTGACTGAAGCTGATGAACATTTTCTCAATTTGAGTGACCACTCCAATGCCTTTTCCCTTTGCAAAATACTTTGAGAATCTCTGATTGAAGAGCGTCTCGAGAACTGGATATTTCTATTTATTGTTGTTATTTTACAGAAGTCTCCCCTGTCAGGGAAACAGTAGCAGCATAAAATACAGTGTTGGAATTACAGTTCGTGTCTTGACCCCTACAAATTACTTGTCAATGCAACAGCCAGGAAAAGCCAGGAATCAGGCAGAGAAAAAGCAAGGGAGACAAGGTTTGTTCAGTACAAACCTCACTGCTGTGCATAATTTGGTCTTTATACAAAGCAGTTTCACCAGGGTAGCATCCCAAAATGCCCACAAATTCTATTATGTGAATAAAAATATTAATAAACGTAAATGGATAGATACAGACAAAAAGAAATTCTTTTTGGTGGCAGCCCAGAGTTCAGTCCCTACCAAGATGGACAATTTATTTACATTTCTCCTTTTATGGATTGATCTTTCCACCAGCACAACACAGAAACACTCAGGTCATCTCTTTGCTGCTTCTCTTTCCTTACTTTCATTATGAGATAATGGTCCATTAGGACCCAAAACCAACCAGAACTCTTCCACTCATTAGGGCTTGATCCACTCCTGACATTTCCTGACAAATCCTCCCTCTGATTTACAAGAGACTTCATTTCTGAGGTTTTTTTAACCACTTTTATGCTTTATTCTTCGTATTTACCCTTTGAACATCAGTTGGAAGAGGGACACGGCTTGGGATGCTGACCTTTGGGAACAGCTCCCTGCTAATCCCTTTTCTCTTGGATTCCCATGATTTTAGGATTATAGAATCATGGAATAGTTTGTGTTGGGAGAGACCTTAAAGCCCATCTCATTCCATCCCCTGCCGTGGGCAGGGACACCTTCCACTAGACCAGGTTGCTTCAAGCCCCATCCAACCTGGTCTTGACACAGGTTGAGGTGTCCCTGTGTTTGGAATGCCAAAGAAAAGGATGTCGGTATGGGGGTGAGGTGTTTAAAATTATATTCCAATGGGAATTTTTTTTTTTTTACGTCGTTGTTGGTTTTAAATCATTTTATTCCCACTGGTGTCAAGTTAGGTTTGGAAGCTGCAGAGGAGAGGTTGTGGAGGATGAAGGAGTGGGGAATTTGGGAGGAAAAGTGAGCAGAGGGACAGCAAAACCCCAAAAAGTAAGAAATGGAGGTAGGGAATATCAGGGAGAAGAAGAGGAGAATAATAACACGGGTGCCCTCTAGTCAGCACCAGGGTTTCTCATCTCCAACGTCTCTCCCATGTTTAGAGATGGGCAGGACTTGGAGTCTGGCAGTCAGCCACGATCCTGAGGGAAACGACACCCAGGAGCTTGGCACATCAGGGTATCCCACACAGGGCCCCTCGTCCTCTCTCCTCCCAGCTGGGTCCCCCTCTCCTGCCACGTTTGGACCAGGAGCTCTGCGATGGCAGCGCTACCAAACGTGCCCTGGGATCTGATTTCCTTTCATGGCCAGGTGCTTTTAATAACCCGCTGCCAACTGCCAGTGCTATTGCCGCGAGTGATGCCTGGAATGAAAAGGGGGAAGAAAGAAAGACCAAAAAAAAAAAAAACCCTCAATGAAACAGAACAGATAATTTTGCAATTTAATTTTCCATCTCCTCTAATAATGGTGCCGGTGTCATGCTGATGGATGGAACTGTTACATGCGGCCTCTCAAGATTAATTCCCCTCCTGCAACTTCAGCCGTGATTTTCCAGAGCAGCCTCTTGGCTCCCTTATTCAGTCTTCCCCCTGGTCCCTTCCCCTCTCCCTTCCCCAGGCTTCTCCTGCTCGGAAGAATGTTTTGGATCAAAGCCGACAAGGAGAATTAGGCCGGGTGTCAGGGCTGGCTTTCGTGATGGCTGAAGAGACTCGGGTCCTTATCCTGAAGGAGAGCACAGGTTTTATATGGAAAACATCAGCAATCAGACCTGAAAATCCTCTGTTCCTTATCTGAAACTGCTGACTACTGCACAAATGCAGGATATCTGCTCCTTCCAGGATCTTGAAGCATCTACATTTTTTCCCATTCCTCTTGGGCAGAAATCTCTGAAGCCCATTAAAAGTTTCACCGTAATCTGAGCTCCATATTTTCTCAAGCCAGGAGATCTGGAATTTAAAGGCAAGGTTTGATCTTATCTATTACTTATCTGATTATGGTGGCTCCATCAAATAAGATTTATCTATAAAGAAAATAATGCAATTAATGTCCTGGCTGCACAAGTCTTTATGAAGACCTCTCAGATTTTGCTGAGCTCTCCAATTAAATGTAACTCTGTAAACCTGACTGAACCAAACCCCTATCTGAGAACATGCAACCCTCCTAAATTAGATTTGTGGAGTTGGTGGAAAAGGTTCAGAGGTTTTTTTGTGTGTGAAAGGGACACAGAGACGCTGTTCTGAGTAACCCCCAATCCCCCTCAGCCTGGCAGGGAGTGCACACACCACGAACCAGGGCTGTTCCTGCGTTTACGTCAGCGAGGAATTTTCTCTTCCTGGCACATTTTCTGGCATCCCACGGCTGAAGGGGCTCCAGGGAAAAGAAAACTTGCTGTCCTCCCAAAGTTGTGCAAGGCACCAGCAATGAGTGTGTGCTGAGGGACCACGGTGTCCATGGCTCACTCCAAGTGCCAGATCTGGCAGGATCTCGGTCGTCCAGAGGATATCCTAGCAGGACATCCAGATGTTTGAACATCTCAAATAAATGCAAAAAACCGAAGGAGATCTTCCTCAAACTGGGGCCCTCTTAGTTCTCCAGCGTTTTGGTGATCCCATGGAGTGTCCCATGGCAAGACCTTGGTTCTGTTAAAGGGGGAAAGAGTGGAAAAGGGACACAAAAATTGAATCCTTTTAAATACCAAGGAACTTCAGACCAGCTTCCAACTGCCCAACTTCCAACTGGGCAGTTCCCAGCCCTCTACAGACTCCTTTCCAGCTTCTCTTCTCCACCTTCTCCTCCTTTGAGATCCAGACGTGCAGAGAGCTTGGAAACCCCACCATAGCAGGGGCAAGGCTGGGCTGGAAAAGAGTGGAGGGACGATCTGGGAGTGCCATTCCTCTGCAAACTGAGTCATTCATGATCCCACCTTGGGCATCACCCTCATTTTTTTTGGGAAAACCAAAAAAAATGAGCCATGCACAGCATGAGGTGGGAAGGGTCAGCAGGACTGGGTTGGAAGGGGAGGTTCCACCATGAGCAGGTTCACCATGAATGGGTTCATTCACTGCAACTCTGATTTCTGGCTTTGCTTATCCGTGCAAAAGCAAAATATAATTTCTGGCTGATCTCATGTGAATTATTTCCAAACTGCTTTTCCTCTGAGTTACTTGGGTTTGGACTCAGTCTGAAAAAAATTATTTGTGCACCAAGTCCTAGGGTTTCACTCTATTAGCTGGCTTCAGAGTTTCCCAAGCTGCATTTTGGCTGCAACGACCTCCAAGATGGAAAAATGTGTTCCTGTCCTCAGACCCGTCTTAGCTTCTTGTTTATTGCTGATGGGAAGGACTCTTCCATGAAATAAAAAATTGAAATAAAATTGCTTCGAAATTTGTACGGTCAAAACAAAAAAAAAACCAGCAAATCAGAAGAAAGTTCACGCACCTGTTAGTTGCTGTTTTCAAATACAATTTATATTTTTTCTTTCTTTGAAATTTCAGAAACCACTGGGAAATGATCCTCCTTTCTGGATCACTTTTATCTGAGCCTAATTTCTCCACTTAAAACTTCATTTCACAGGATTAATGTTCCTGGCCTTTCTGGTTCTTCACCTCCCTGCCCCCATTTTCTTTGTTCGGAGAAGACCATCAACAAAATTCCTTTCTTGTTAATGAAAGTCTTTTTTTTGATAAACATTGCTTGGAATATACATCTTTTTGTTTAAAAATGGTGATGCTACTTAATAACAAATGCTGAGGCCTCAACAGATGAGCGTTGCAATCCTGGCTGGAAATAATTTAAAGCAACGTTGCCAGATGTGTAAGGCAGGGGCAAATCCCAGATTCACTTTGTCACAGCCACGTGGATTAAGTGAAGTGGTTGGAAATGGTCCTATCTGACCCTAGGAAGGGCTCCTCACTCAGCAGGGGCAGATCTTCAGCTGATCTTCACATCATGAGAGGGAATGGGTTGAAACTGAAAGAGAGGAGATTTACATTGGATGTCAGGGAGAAATTCTTCCCTGTGAGGGTGGGGAGGCCCTGGCACAGGGTGCCCAGAGAAGCTGTGGCTGCCCCTGGATCCCTGGAAGTGTCCAAGGCCTGGTTGGACAGGGCTTGGAGCAACCTGGGGTAGTGGAAGGTGTCCCTGCCTAAGGCAGGGGGTAGAATTGAGTGAGCTTTAAGGTCTCTTCCAACCCAAACCATTCCATGATTCCATGACCCCCTTTGGTTTATCCCTGCTGACATTCAGGTTGGCTGAAGGCTCCACGGTGGTTCAGGGTGACTTTGCAGGGACTGGGAACCCTGACATGGCGAATGATGACCTGGGAGCCCTCAGGTAGATGCAGAACCTGCAGATGCCACCCTTGGCCACAACCAAGCCTGTCTAGACCTGGATCTGACCCCACTTTCCTCTCACATGAGCATCTTCATCTTCCCTGTTTGTGGCAAAAGCTTGGATGAGCAGGGCAGGACCCCAAACCTTGGAACCACTTGCCCCATCCCATCGGGGAGCAGGCTCATCCCACACCTCTGGGATGGGCTTCACCCTTTCCCTAATCAAAGAGCTTGCCCACCTCAAGCCGAGCAAATCCGTTCCGTGCGGTAAAACTGAAATTTCCATTCCTTGTGTAAACACCGTGTATCTCTCCAACGGTGTCCATAAAAATGCGGGAAAGTGCAAGCTCAGCAGCTGGAATGGGCCGGGTACCTCCATGCAGTGAGCGAATCCCAGGTGGTCTCTGTCACGGGAGGTGATTTATGGGAACTCTCTCCCTCTTGGGCTGCTTTTATTTAGTCAGTGGGAGTTTGACAGCCCAGAGGTCACAGACACTCCAGTCACTCGTGGTTTCTCTACCGAAATGGAGAAGTGCCTGCAGGGAGGGGAGAGGGGGGACAGGATGCGATGGGGAGAGAAGAACGGAGCTGAATGCACGCTAGTGTCAACCCCTGGAAAAACAGCAGGTCCATAAATAGTAAAGGCTTTGGAAGACGAGGGGCGATGAATGGTGCCTTAATCACAACTGAAATGTCAGGGGAGGAGGGGGAAGGGGTCTGTATTTATTCTCTCTTGCATGAGATTTCAAACCAGAGAGGCAGCATCCTTGGGGAGCTCACAATGAAGTTTTTCTGTGCATCCAAGGAAGGAGTCTGTCCAGGCTTCTCACAGCTCTTTATTTTTTAATCACGTTCAACTAAAATTTTGGAAAATGAGTTCATGGCATTACTCCTTTCTTGCTTCTGCTGTTCTCTTCAGACTCAGGCAAGACACTTTACATAAATCCTTACTTCGGTTTAATCAGGTTGTGGGAGGGCACCTTGAGACATCCTCAGAGAGCTCCAGGGGGAAGGTTCAGCAAGGAGGAGCAGCAGATCCCAAAGGGCTCACACACAGCAAATCAATGGAAGAACACCTCCGAAACCCTTCATACTTGAGCCAGTTCCACTTCCTCAGAGATCCAAAGCCTGGGACATTGCTACACCCTCACTTTCCATGCGGGGCACGTGTTCCCTTAACTTTGTCTTCATTAGAAATGTGTCATTTGTGATCTCAGCGGTACCTCCACACGGAGCCAGGATAATGCTATTGGCTTTCCTGGAGCTGGGCTGGACTTACATCAAGGTGGATGAGATCAGCCCATTAGCCTCCCTGGCAAGCTCCCTGGAACGTGGTTACAATTTACTCTGCTCCCTGAAAGGCTCAAATTTTGGCCAATGGCTTCCCCTCCCTTGTAGATTGTGTACATCAAGGTCACCAAATCCCAAATGTCCTCCAAAGTCCCAGGGGTCATGGTTTGATTTCATCCTGGATGTTTTGCGCTAGAAGAAAAATAGTCTGGGTCTTATTTTCTAAGGTTCCCAGCCCAGGAAATGCAGGAAGCTGTTCAGTTCAGGTTTTTCTTGTGTGACAGATCAGCTTTTTAATCCATCTGCTGATACAATGCTCAAGTATAATTTGAATTTCCTAAGGGAAAATCAACAGCTGGAAAAGTTACAGAAAAAAAAAAAAGAGCTTTTCCCAAGAAAATCTCCCCTCAAGTTCATAGGAAATTGCAGTGACCTACAAAGCACAGAATAAGAGTTGATTGGGCTGGAAGGGTTTGAGACGGCTGTTGGAGTTAATTTTTCCCCAAGGAAGAAACAGTTTTGCCTGCTCTGTGAAAGAGACCTGCTCCATGGGAAGGGATTTGGACTTTATCCCATGGGCAGTCCTTGTGCAGCCAGAGAAAGACCCCTTTTGGAAGAGCAGCAGAGCAGGGAGGAATGTTATCTATCTGAATCAGGCATTTCTCTCCCAGGAGTGTCACAAAGGACCAATAAACACTCCAAGATCTCCCGATAAAGTGGATTTCACCCATGTAATCCCATTACAGGGGACCTGCTGGATGGTTTGTGTCAGATGAAGATAGGCAACAGATGAAGGGAGGTCTCCTGAGAGAACCTCAGCATTTTTGGGGGTGGGAGGTCACTGCTGTTGATGGAGAAGTGCAAAAGCAGCATTTTACCATTACCCTGCAGGAATGACTCAATCCATGAGGACAAGGGCTACTCCTTGCTCTTGGCTTAGGGACATCCCTCCTACTGACGCCAGCACGGGAGCCATGGGATTCCAACCAGATCCTGAGGTGAATAAACCAGCATAACAAATCCTATTTCCAGTTTGGGATTCTTTACTCACACCCTGCGTATACATCCAGAATGTCATGATTTGTCTCTTTTTGGACCGAGAAACGGTGGAAAAATATGGATCATCTCATTATAAAACATATAAGTTTCATGACTCACTCTAACTCCTGTGTGATCAGTATTTCTGAAAACAGAGCAAATTATTTGAGTACTCCATGTGCACTTTAAGCTCCTTACAAGCAGCCCATTAAAAAACTCTTGTCCCTACGTGTTTTTTTGCTCAATGAGGTGTTAAATAGGAGATGCTCTTCAAACAAACTAATCCATCCACGAGAAAATATACAAAAGAAAGTCTCTGGAATGACATTTCCCACTCCCCGAGCCCGTCAGAAACGCCGCCTGTCTTCTCCCGCGCCATCAGCCAGGGAGAAAAGGATGAAGTGGGAAGGTCTCCGGCTTAGCAAAACAGCTGCCGCAGACTTGAAAGGCGAGGGGCAAGGTAGAGAGGTCTGCCCGAGATCACAGGCACTTGTGGGCAGATAGGATCTGCGGGAAGTGAAGACAAGGTGTGAGAAGTCTGTTCTTTCTTGTATCATCGCAAGGGCCCTTTTTTGAAGATAAGCCCCTTTCGGGGGGGACGGGGAGGTCTTTGCACTTCAAGGGCGGGCGCGTTTCCACCTCCCCTCTGTTTGTTTTCTAATTTTCTTTTCACTCTCACGTCGGCTCTTCATGACCCTCTCTCTCAGCAGCATCACCAGCACCTCTTCCCGGGGCCTTGCAGACAGGGGTTAAGAGGCCTCCCGAGGGAAGGGAGTTTTATGGCGGGATCTGGAGGAGACAGGCAGGGGCTCAGGTGGAAGGGATGTGGGGGAGGGAAGGCGTGCAGGGAGATGCCAGGACACCCAAATGTGCTTTGGAGCAGTGACCACCACAGGGATGGACCGCGGGAAGGGTCCTGGTCACCTTCAGGATTTCTAAACACCACCCCCACACAGGTGCAGAAGCAAATCGTGGCAGGGGAATCTGAAGGAAACTCAGAAAAAAAAGTCCAGAGATGTGGCACCTTTTTTGGTGAGGAGCACTCCAAGCTTGTTGCGTTCAAACCCAAAATCTTGGTCACCTTCTACCACCAGATTGGAACTCTTCATTTGCAGTTTCCACTACTTAAAAATCCTACAGAGTTTCCCTCCTTTATGGAGCAGCCGAGGGAAATCCTGCAAGTGCTCCATAGGTGAAAGGGTGCTGGGTTTGCTGTGAGCCCCAAGGATGGGCAGCCAGCAGGAGCTCAACTGCCAAAAACAGCCACTTCTGCTAAACATTTTGGTTCAGGGATCTTCTGGAGATTTGGGATGCATGGCAAGAAATGCTTTCATGCAGGAATGATGCTCAAACCCGGTTCTGTGGCATCCAAGCCAAAAAAAGAGCAGAGAGAAATCCAGGTGTGGCTTGTCTGTGTTGGGTTGGTCACACAAAACACAACCAACTTCAGGAAACAAACAAGCAAAGAGAACAGACGGGGGCATTGCCAGGGAGGAAGAGGGAAATGAAGTGGGGAAGGTCGGCGATTTCCCACTTAACTCAGCCCACATCTCCCAACCCCTCTCTGTGGATCCCCCTCCTGATCACCCACCCCAAACCCGTAATGCAACCTCCCATCTTTTCATCAGCTCTTCCTTCCTCTGCCTCTAATCCCTCACGACACAAATGAGCGAGTTCAGGGGTTTGTGAGCAGAAACGGGGGATTTCAGGCTCGGGACGTGCCCGGGAGCCCCCGGGGCCGAGCAGGGACCTGCTGCTGCCCGTGTCAGGTTGTTGTACAAACATCACCTCCCGCAAAGCCCCGGCGTGGTCCCCAAGTCAAGCGCTGGAGACAGTTTGCCCAGTAGTTTGACCTTTCACCTCCCCTTTACTAAATAGACCTAATTACTGCGTTTGTCTGTCATTTAAGCAACAAATGACTCCATTGAGGTCATCTGAGGGAAGCTGGAGTTCTTAGCTGTCATCTCAGGAGAGCTCGGCTAATTTTATCCTGCTGGGGAAGAAAGCCCTGTGAAATTGTGCTGGAGGGCTCGGTTACAATCGCTGCTTCCTGGGAAGGGTTTGGTGACACACTCACTGCTCAGGAAAGCGAGGTATGGCCCCACCAGCTCCTGCTGGTTCCCAGTCCTCAGAGATTTCCAGGGCTTGTAGGAGAAATCTTAAAGGAGAAATTTTCTGGGACCAGAGAGAGCAAAGCAACCAAAGCAGAGCAAAGAATAATACTAATAATTATAATCATAAAAATAATCATAATCAGTATCATAATCATAATCAAAGCCAGTAATGATATGGTAAAGCTATAATGATAATGATCGTACTAATAATATTAATATTGGCAATAATAATAATTATTATTATTACTGTAATGTCACAGGCAATTTTCTTTTCTAAATCCAATTTTCCCCACTGGAAATATCAATACTCCCAGTGTGCTGACAACCTTTTGTTCAGCCACAAAAAGAGCCAGAAACTGTAGATGAATTTGTTTCAAGGATGTTTCCTCCACAGTTTTCCGTCCTCGCATTTCTGATGGCTCCCAGTTGGGTGCTTTGTGGGGAACAGGCAAAATGGTGATGAAAGAGGGAGGTTAAGCCTGGAGAAAACTCAAAGAAACCGAAATGTGTGCATGGAAGGAGGAGGCAAACCTAAAAAATGGTGGTGTTTCCCCTCTGGCTGCACACACAGAGAGCTCAGAATTAATTGTGGGGAGACAAACGTATCTATTTCCACAAAGAAATCCTGAAATTGCTCCTATGTCTATTTGTACATGGAATGGTTTGGGCTAGAAGAGACCTTAAAGTCCATCCAGTGCCACCCCTGCCTTGGGCAGGGACACCTTCCACCATCCCAGGCTGCTCCAAGCCCCGTCCAACCTGGCCTTGGACACTGCCAGGGATCCAGGGGCAGCCACAGCTGCTCTGGGCACCCTGTGCCAGGGCCTGCCACCCTCCCAGGGAAAAATTTCTCCCTAAAATCCAATCTGAACCTGCTCTCTGTCAGTTTGAAGCCAATATATGAGCTCGGGCACAAGGCTCTCTGGTCAGGCATTTAGAAGCTGTGCCAAGGCTCTCATCCCTGGTCTGGGAACATCCCTGCACATCCAGCTGCTTCACCTCCAGGATACCTCTGCCAAGGATGTTTTTCTAGCTTGCCCCTTTGGCTGCATCTCCCTTCTGTGTGCAGCTTCTGCTCTGGCTCTTCTCTGTGGCATTGGACGTTCCCTTCCTGTCCTCCCCTCGCAGCCTGTCCCCACCCCTGCCCTCCTCTGTCCCTCAGGTTTAAGGCCTGGCCTCTGGATCCGATCCCACCTCCATCCCTGCCTCGCCATTTGAATCGGGACCTCCCCCTTTCCTGCCAGGCTCCTCCTCTGGGTGCGAGGGGTCCCCCTTTGAACATCTGCAAAACATCTCCAGGCTCCTCAGCCCCCTCTGCAAAGCTCTCCAGCACCATGGTGCCTTGAAGACAAAACAAAACATGACAGCAGCCGGGATTGTTGTTGTTCCCATCGTGCTAATGTCAACTGAGCGCTTCCTCCCACTGTCCCCGTCTGTCTCCAGCCATCTCCAACGTCTCCTCTGCTCCACCACCCTGGCGGGCTGAGCTGAGGGAAATCCAGGGGCTGCTCAGCCTCTGGCACTCACAAAAATCACCTCTCCAGTGAGGAAACACCTTGCTTGGAGCTGCTCTGAGGGGTCGGAGCCATCCGGCTCCAAAAGGGAGCAAAGATGGGATTTTATCCCAACTTTCTACAGCACAGGAGGGTCTTGGTGCCTGTCTGGGGCAGTGGGGTAGAGCCAGGAAAGGCTGGAGGCTCAGCAGAGCCTGTCCCTCAATGCAGGAGGGAATCCAGGGGGGAACACCCCCGTGGAGGTTTGAAAGGCGAGAAGATGGTGACGGATCAGGCGCGCTCCGAGCGCTCAGTCAGCCCCGTCTTTCAGCAGGGCTCAGATTAAGTCTGTCAAACTCAGATCCTTTTCTCCTTCTTCTCACTCCCCCTTTCGCTGCTGACACAACCGAGCAGCGCTCAAGGCATGTTCCATCAGCAAAGCGAGGTGTTCTCTGCAGTGCAGCAAGGCAAAAAAACTGCCTAAAAATGGGGTTTACATGGTTGTATTTTTTGCTTTCCTGGCTGGTGAATCTTCCAGGGTTTTATTTTCTTTCTGTAAGCAAAATTTGCTGCATCAGAGCCACTGTAGAAAGAGTTAAAATTATCTCACAGTGTTATCTTTGCTGGGAGGTGGGAGTTATCCTGCACTGCCTGCTTTAACCGGAACAAAATAAAACCAAAATTAAGTTATTTTGCTGTATTTAGCAGCGTTTTTTGGAGCACATCACAGCATTGCTGTCACACCCCATCCTCACACCACGGGAATCTGAGGGGAGGCTGTGTCCCCCCTAATAAAGTGTTTTTCAGAAGGAGAGAGGAGCCTAAATGAAACCCAGCCCCGCTGAATCTTTTCATGTGCAAATCACAGAGGCAGGAAAATAGAGACGGGACTTTATCGTTAGCCCGTTGCAAAATTTAAATAAACATCATTTCTTATGCTCCAAGGAGATTTTGATGGAAAGGTTGATGTTATTACAGGTGCTTAAAGGCTTTTTAAAGCCTTATATCACAACGTGGGATGAAAATGGATAGAAATAGACAGCAAACATTGGAATAACATGCTCCTTCAGTTCCTCCACTGACAGATCCCTGTTTCGTCAGAGCCCAGGCAGTATTTTAATAAGGTTGAAACACAGCCTTCAAGTTTAGAGCTGTTCACCTGAAGCAGAAGGATTTTCTCAGGTTTTCAACCCAATTTTTTTCTCTTGTCCCTTTGTCTCCTCCCTGCTCCTCTCCGTCACCCACTGAGAGGAGCATCCTGAAGCTACGTCAAGGGAATGAAGCAACACCAAATCTTCTTCCTTCTTAACGAGATGACAAATTTTATTTAGATTTTGGCATCTCCGTGCTGACAAAAATGGTTGCTCTTAACTGATGTGTTTTCGTAGCGTGTTTGGAGAGACGCTGGAGGAGGCACCAACACCTCCCAGGACTGGAATGGGGAAAAGGAGAAGCACAAAAAATAAAAGAGAGTTGCAACATCTCATCAAGTTCTCAGGTTTTAGTTCAAGTAAAATGTGTACAACTGCAGCCACCACAAATTGCAGGAGCTTGGATCAAAGGAATGAAATCTGTGTTTGTTGTGGAAAGGCACAGGGAGGTTAATTTGTGGAGATGGGTCAGTGTGGGACCATCAAGTACAAGCCTAAATTGTGACCTGAAACACCCAACCCAAGCAGCCACCGTGGGTTTATTGGTTTGAGTTGAGGATGGGTGAAATCAGCTCAAGGCTTTTCAGGAAAAATAAATATCTATGGGAACGAATTGTCAAAAAAAAAAAAGGAGAAATAAACCAAAATAAAGAGCGTGGTGGAGCCTTTGAGCCAAGCAGTGGGAGTGCTGACCTCCTGCTGTCTGTGTACCCTTCCTGAATAAATATTGCTGTCGTGCACAGATAAAAGATTATTTTTATAACAAAATTAGCTTCTCTCCCATTCTCCACTGGTTTTGCTTTCCAGGCAAAACGCTGAGTTTCAGTTGCTCTCTATCAAGTGGGTGAGCGAAACATCCCAATGCTCAAAAATTACAAGGAAAGACTAATAAAAAACACGGAAAAAAAGATTATCTGTGTATTTTTTCTTGGTTTTTTCCTCACTGCCACAGATCTGATGCTGCAGTTGCCTGATCGCGCATTTGCCTCTTGCCTTGGCATTGGTCTGACATCCACTGACGGACGCACGGCTCGATCCCAGATGTGCTGGCCTTGGACTGCTTTGGGTTTGCATCCCCCATCCCACATGGAAATCACAGCTGGGAATGGGGCTTTTCCATCCTGTCTGATGGTGAAAAGGGGACCTGCAACACTCAGACATCCTCTTCTGGACATGAGTGAGGACAGGACACAACAGCAGGTTACGAGTCCTGGAGATCCCCCAGGCAAGGTGCCCTTTTCCCTGGGTGCTCCTTCAGTGGAGATGAAGCGGCCTTGGGAACTGAGTTAAACCCCCCTTCCTCTGGCAGCTCTGGGCATCTCCAGGACCCTTGAGGATGAAGGTTCCCATCCCAAGGTTTCCATCCCACATACACTGGCACAAAGACAAACCTGTGCCACTTCGCCTTCCAGTCAAAGGTAAAACATGGGGAATACAGGGGTTTTTTTTTTCCCATGTGAAGGAATATGCATTAAAAGCTGAAGTAAAGGACACTGGATCTCCAACAGCATCCCTGAAAACCACAGCCCATGTCCAGAGGAAGCTGGTGAGCATTGCTGGCTCTGCTTGCTCCAGCTGAAGACCCCATTTCCTCATGGCTGTCTCCTCCTGGCCATGGATTAATCAGATCCAGCTACCAGCTACACACCTCTAACTTCCTTCAGATCATGCCTGGGATATTTTGAGCTCCTTTTTAAGGGATTCGTGTCCTTTTAAACTCCCTTCACCTTCAAAAATCTCTTGCAAGCCAGAGAGGCAACAAACGCCGCCGCTGTTCTCGCACGCAGGGACCCACAGCGGTCACCCCGTGGTTTGCCTCAGGTCAATAAATGTCCCTGCCTCAGCATTTGGAGTGTTCCCAGGGGAAGAGTGAGGCGAGGTTATTTTGTTATCTCAAATATCCAGGGAGTTTTTTCAGGGATGAGCCCGGTGTGTCCGTGTATATCCAGACACACACGCGCACACAGCTGGGGATGCACATAAAAGACCCCGTTATAAGGCTCAGACTGAGGTAAACCTCCTCTAGACCTCATTAAGATTGGGGCTGGACTTGGCTCCAAGGTTCAAACTCCATCTGCTGCCCTCAAAAGATCTTTGTTAGCCGTGTTTTCTTGTCGTGGGGCTGAGGAAAGCTGATACAGAGAGAGGTTTTGGACCTGGGTTGCTCCCGGTTTCCATTTTAAATTTGGGGTAAATCAGGAGCAAAAGGGTCTGGCTGTACTGGGGTGTGTTTAGGAGTCACTTTCTCTGATGTAGGGCTGCAGCAACTCACCCTCGTAAAGAGTTTTCTCTCCTTCCCAGCTCCAGAGCTGTGCAATAAGGATTTCAGATGGATTTTGGAGCCTTTTCCCCGCTCAGATTCAGCACAGAGAGAACAAATCCAGCAGGAAAAAAAAAAAATCAAAAAGAAAGTAATTCTCAGCAAAGCTGCCAGATTGCAAAATCCCAGCGGGTTTGGACCTGTTGTTGGCCTCTTCTACTTCTCATCCCCCTTCCTTATCTCTCGCTCTGCCCTTTCCCTTCCCCTTGAAACCGCAGGGAGCAGCAACCGGGTCATTTATCAGTGTCCTGCGGGCATTTGTGGCTCCCAGTCCTCCCGTGCTGGCTCTCCACCCCAAACCACCCGCAGCCTCGGCTTCCCTCCACCCCGGGCTCCCAGCGGGCACGGAATTCCCGGGGTGCTCGGGATGAAGCCGGGATGCAGCAGGCGCGCACCACTGCTCCCTTCTGGAGAAGGACGTGTTGTGTTTCTAGGAGCAAAGAGGTTTTTTCTCCAGGATAAAAGCTGGAGATAAACTGAGAAGAGCACGGAGCCTGCGGTGACAGACACCCGGTAAAACAACCACCCCCAAAAAACCTCATATTTTGCTTTCAGTGCCTCATATTTTGCAACAAATGAATTTCTCTCCCACCCCTCGGTAAAGAAGAGGCAAAGCCCCACTCTGGTATCTTGTTTGTGGCTGATTTCACTGAGTTTGGAAAATAAAGCTCGATTTCCTAACGAAACCACAGGCGGGAGGGTGTTGGAATTGGGGTCGGGGAGATAAGGGAGAAAGCAATCCCAGATGCGCTGGGGGGCGGCGGGATCGGGGGGAAAGCAGGACTCAAATCAGGTTGAAACAGATATTCCAATGTCTGGATTTTGCCAAACATTTCATATTCAAAGTGTCCGTGGGTTTTTAGTTGAACCCTGTCTCACCAGATGGGAAAAACCTGTTGAGATCAAATAAAAGCATCAACCTTTTTACCAGCAGACGACCCCAAAAATTGAGATTTTTTTAAGTTTGAAGGACTTCAATTAACTCCTTTTTTTTTTTTTTTTTGGATGGTTGCAGTTGTACCCCAGAAAAGGGGGACCAAACTTTTGGGGTGTTGCTGCTCTCAGCTGAGGGCAGCAGAAGTAGCAGGAAATGGAGAAGAAAATAGGAGGCTCCTCTGGCTGGGCTGTGAAGTCCGAGTGATAAGATTTTGTTATCACGCAATTCCAGGGAGGTTTAGATAAGGTTGGGGCTGATTTAATAAACTCCGAGCTGAACTTCCAGACTCTCCGAAAAATCTTTAATCGCTCTGGAGAGAGGAAAAAGATGACCAATTTCATTTAATTTTATTGAAAGAATTACAACGCTTAATATATGGATTGTTACTTATATAACCCCGGGACCAAATCAGATAATGAGTGGCTGTAATTATTAATTAATATTGCTGCAGGAACAAGCCCAGTGTGTAAAACCCGAGCAAAAGCAGAGCTGCAGCAGAGGGAGATAAGAGGGTGAAATTCCGACCTGGAATCCACCCGGCTCTGTCCCTTATCTCTGCCCACAGCTGTGGGGACAGGGACACATCTGGAGATGAATCCTTCAGGATGAGGGATGCTGCTGGAGCCGGGGTTTGGATCCCAGGGATTGCAGCCCGTGGCCAGGCACGGCTTCTCCTGCTTTATTTTAAAGGAGAGTTTATCCTTGGGCAAGGGCTGTCGGGGAATATGGAGCACGGAGGAAGGATTTGAACCTTTAAAATGGGATTTAGGAGAGGGAGGTGGCAGATTCCTCCTCAGAACAGTGATAGGAGACCTTTATAAAGTGAAATACAGGACCTAAACTCTCTTAGCAAGCTCCAAATTCCTCTAAATAAATACTAAATATCAAATATTTAATTCACCACAATCTTCTGCGCATCATGGACAACGTAAAAATTCAGGGAAAAGTGAAAACCTCTGGATGGACACAACGAAATGCAGGCACAAGTCCATTTATTAATTTATTAGAGCACCGTGGTGAAGTAAATAAAAATTCATAAATACAAACTCAGGCTAATAATGAAAATTTGACTGCACACTGGCACTGTTGTTAAGGAAAATCCAGGTCTCATTCCTTGCTTTGTCTCTGCCTGAGGATCTGGGAATTTTCTCCTCCATGCCCTAAGTGCTGTTGCCTGTAAAACAGTAAAAACTCCCTTTGGCTGCCCAGTGCTTCGTTTACAGCTCTGTGCTGCAGCTCACCCTTTTCCCACTCAAAAAGCAGCATTTGTCCTTCAGATCGTGTCTCCCTGCAAATCAGAACTGAAATAACCCAGCAGCCCTTAAACGTATTCCTAATTTCCTTCAAATAAACCATTTTGCTCTGTCTGGAAAATATATTCCAAAGAGGAAAGTAGGGAGGAAGAGCTATCGAGGTATTTCTTGATCTCTTAATTTTGTGTTCATCTCAGGAATTTCTCTCTTCTTTTTTTTTAAATAACTTTTTCTTTTCAGATTCTTTTATCCATATGACCTTCCTTCACCATGCTGCCATAATTTTAAAATTCCTGGTTTTTCCAAGGAATACCTGCAGCATCAGCACAGCACAAAGACACGCACGGAGCTCTGCACAGAGCAGGTATAAAACTCAGAGGTAAAACTCAAAAATGATGTTTCCTAAGTTAAAATCTCCATAAATAAAGGTCAAAGCTGGACTCTGTAAATGGTAAAACACAACCTGGGTGTGAAACTCGCTCTTAAATTCCTTGTAATCCTGGCAGGAAGCAAATGTCCTGTCAGGGGGGGATCGAAAAGACAAATTGTTCCTAGGGTTGCAATCAAGGCTGCGTTAGATGGATGAACCCAAAAGCACAGAGTGTAAATTAATAAAAGCCTGAGCAGGACTTTCACGCAGATGCAGGACACTGACAGTTCGTTTGGCTTTTCCAATTAATTAAGAAGAAAGCTTCATCAGGACGCTGTTCCAAACACATGGAAATCGAGGATTCTCTTTCATTTCCTTCGAGTTTGGTCAAGGTCCAGTTATTTAAAGAACAAATATTCCCATTCCTGGGGCGGAGGGATCTGCTGCTGTGACATCATCCCTCAAACTGCAGGAAAAGTGCAGTTTTGTGCTGATTTTTAAATAATGAGAAACTCGTTCTTTCTTTCTCTTGAATTTTAGCACTTGGCTCATCATTAGTATTATCATTAGGACCATTAATATTTACTATTTTTAAAGAGGAAGAGGAGCAAATCCCTGGGATAAGCAGAGATGCCATTAGGGGAAGAAATATCAGATGCAAATCTGGGATGCTGGGAGACAATAAATCGGCAGGAACACCGAAGCAACGTTTACCTGGGCGAAGGAAAAGCAGATGAAAAGGGGGAATTTTGGGCAGGGAGGTTGGCTGGGCTCAGCCTTGCAGCAATTAAAGCCGCTCAGGGCGTGGAGGGGAAGGAAGCGCAGCGCTCTCGGAGCTGTGTGTTAATAAATATGCAGGAGGTTATTCTCCTGTTGGAATGCATAAATCTTCCGTGTGCGCCTGGAATGTGAGGAGCCGGCCCGAGCCAAGGCGAGTCCTGTCCAAATTCCCCTGCTTTCCAAAGGATGCCTCATTCATTAGTGCAGGCAGCCCCGAGTCTCCCGGGATCTCAGTCCTGGCCGCCCCGAGCGGTCGGATCCGAGCTCCGGAGGAGCCCCACGGCCTGGGGCTGGAAGTGCTTCCTCCAGCAGGGCAGGGATTTAAGGGGCAGGGAAACTTTATTTTGGGCAAACAGCAGCACCTCTGGAACCCTCCCAGCACGGAGGGGCCACGCCAAAGTAAACACAAATCACTCTTATCACACTCTTATCACCGAGCCAGCCCAGGTACATCAAGGCCATACAAGTTATTGCCATAACAGATTGTTGTTATCACTTTCAGCAAGCTTTTAATAATAATTGAAGGGCAGTAATTACAATTTTTGTCACAGTGGCGTGAGCTGTTTTGCAAAGACAGCTTTAATTTTAATTTAATTTTACTCCCCGCTCACCAAACACAAGGGTCTTGGAATGATAAAAACAGAATCTTGGAATGGTGTGGCTTGGAAGGGACTTTGAAGAGCATCACTCCTTCCACCAAACCAAATCTTCCAGCAACACAACCGGAGGATTCTTGATGTGTGGCAGAGCAGGGAAAGAGTTAATTCTGTTTGCAACCCAAAATAAAGAATCCCCACTTCCACCTTCCCAAAAATCTCTCTGGGCCCTGTAGGTGCATCAGACGTGCCTGTGTTTGGAACACCTGGGTTTGGAGAGAGATCCCACCCTGCCTTCTGCCCTCAGCTCTTGATTTCCAGCAGAAAGGAAATGAATAAAACCGAGGTTACCCATTCCCAAATCAACTGCAAACTCAATCTCATGCTGTAATTGCAGGGAAATCTATCCGAGCCCTCGTTTGCTGTTCAGGCTCGGCTGGAAGACACCGAGCATAATTCTATGTTATGGATACACCAACTTATTAACAAAGACTTGGGGCTAAAAGCTTTTCCTCTTGTTCTGGTTTGCATGGGAGGGATGAGGGGACGGGAGGGATGAGAGGACGGGAGGGAGGAGGTGGCTGCCCTGGCTGTGCCATCTGACATCAATTGTGCCACAGAGCTTCCAAGTTTTGGCAAAAAGTTTCCCAAAAGTGTAAGAAAAATTGGTATAAAATCTTCGCAAATACTACCTTAAAGCTTCGGTATGATTTGAGATCATCCTTTTAGGCAAGAGGGGGAATTTTTGGAAGTCCAGCCCATGCAGGGCTCTCACAAATTCCCAGGAACAAACCTCTCTGCAAACTCCTGCAATTATTATTCTTTTTCCACTGGAGGAAAAGGCAGCAAAAATAAATATATTCCTTCTTGCTGGCCATCCTCACCCACAGGGGGTGAAAGCAGCCCTCCCTGGAGGAGTCAGATCCTTATTCCAGAGGCAGTTTGGATTCTTGGCAGAGGGGAATGCTGCTCAGCAGGTACCACCCCACATCCCAAATCCTCCATTTGCCTCGGAGCACAGAGGTGGCAGCAGCTGGAGAAGGCATGGAATGGGACAATGGAGGTGAACCCATCCTGTCCTGGGGTGGCAGCAGGCAGGATTGCCTCTGAATCCCAAGGGATTCATTGCATCCCATCCCAGGGTCTTGGGAATCCACCAGGATTCGGCTCAGGGAAAGAGGGATGGGCTCAGGGGGTTTTGGCTCCTCTTTTTGGGTGAGGATGAAACAGGCACCAGGGGAATAGGCGTGCACGTGTGCTGCTGCACGTGGCTGGGCTGGAATTGGACTCTGGAGCTCAAAAGAAAGACAAAAAGGAAAAAAAATCTTTTTTTTTAATATTTTTCTTGCGAAATTCAGGAAACCATCCCAAATTTCCATTGCAAGGCAAGCTGCTGCAATCCACCAGGGAGAGGAAGTTGAAGCAGACTGGCTGTCCCCAGTCTCAACCACACACAGACACTGGGACACACAGGGGACGGCACTGGACACCAGAAAACAAGGAAATTGGGAAAAGGAAAAGAAGCAGCGACATTTTTGGCCATTTTTCAGCCCGAAATGCAGGTCTATAATTGGAATAGGAACAAGGGATGCCTCCAGCCACGACCAAAAAAAGAAGCATCAGATCTAAATTTCCATCTCCCGTTTGTTAGAAAGTGCTTTTTGCAGTGGGAACCCTCTCAGCATTGTTCCAGGACAGGCTGTATTCAGGCTCCAGCAGGAAAAGCAGGTCCGAAGATTTCCTCACGAACTAAATAGATCCCAGCAGTCCAAACTCCCAGCAGTTCATCCTCTGCTCCAGCCCCTGGTGAAACTCTGGAGGAGTCATTTGGCACTGGGATAATTAGGGGTGACATTCTTCACACACGCCCCTCAGCCAGATTTTATCGGAATTATGGGGTTTTTTGTACCTTTGAGAATTAGGACGTTTTTGGAGGGAAGAAAGCACAGGGGAGCGAGGAGGAAAGGGGACCTGGGTGTTATGTGATCAGCAATTGAACTGCTCTTTTTAAGCCTGGAAGAGCAAAAGCTCTTAGAAATGGGGAGGAGGTGGGAGAGTTTTGGTGCCAGGCTCCTGGAAGGACCATAGTGCTGGAGGACAATGGGGTGGGTGCTTGTGATGACCCTATAAGGTGCTTTTCCAGGTATCTAATGGAATTAGGGTGGCTTAACAGGCTGCTAAACCCACAGTGGCCTCAACCAGGAGCAGGGATGACTCCTGCCATCGGCTCTTTAGGAACAAGCCCTGGCTCTGGGGGTTTTTTGGCAGCTTTACCTCTGAAAACCAAGCGTGGCATCACCCAAAACCCAGCTCTTGCACCTGATGCCGGGCAGAGGATGTGCAGCCATGTGGGATTCTCGTCTGCTGGGATCCTCTGGGAAAGGCTGGGAGTGATTTATTTTCCCCAGCAGTCGCAAGGTATCCTCTCCATTGTTTCCCGAGCGCGGCGCAGCCCGGCCGGCCGGCGGAGGGGTCAGAGCCAAGGCAGGGAACAGAGCTCTGCCCGGCTCACGCAACGCTCCCGGCCCGGGGCTGCAGTAAACAGAATCTCCTCAAAGGTCACCTCTTCGGGCTCCCACTGCAGCTGCCAGAGGAAACTGCAATCATTTTTCAGCCCTTTAAAAAGGCCAGGCTCGAATGTACTCGGCCACAGTTTTCCTACATGTTCCTGGTTTGTGAGGAGGCTCCTTAGGAGTCATTTCCTTGCCAAGAAAAGCTTCTCTTTCCTCCTGAACCCGGGATAGACCCAGGCAGCTCTCGGCAGAGTTAGGGGTCAGGTCACAAGGGGCGAGACCTCGCAACTGGACTCTGCAGGGCACCCCAAAGCAGGAGACTTTTGCAGCAAAGCAATCTGGACAACAAAAGTATCAAAATAATGCTCCAAAAGCCACTGAAAAAACCCCATCGTGGATATCAGTAGGGTGAGAAGGACCAGCTCTGGGCTGAGAAATCATAATATTTTTCTGGCTAGAAAAATCACTGATTGCATCTCTTTTTCCTCTCCCGAATCATCAGGAAAAATCTTAAAATCTCTCATGGCCGCTTCTTCCCCCACCGGCCCCAGCAGCAACCGCATTTCTAAACCCACTTTTCCCCCCTTATTTACAGCAGGGAATTGGGTCTCTCCTTGTCACTCATCCTCCCCAAACACCCAGCAAAAAACTCAGCCCTGCTGGCAGGGGCCGCAGCACACCCGGCTGAGGCCCATCAGCAGCTCCCGAGCTTAAGTGCGAGCCCGGCGTGAATTAAGTGCTGTCAAAGCTGGCATGGAAAGTCCACCCCGAGGACTGACCCTCCATGAATGGCCACTGTGTTTATGGGAAGCAGCCTCCAGATTGCTTCTCTCCTGCCCAGAGCCCCAATGTGTGTCAATAAAAATCTCTGGGTTTCATTAGGCAGCCCCTGGCTGGGTACATAAATAATAAGGCTGTTGTCAGATCTCCCCGTGGTGTGTAAGGGCAGATCTGGAAACCTGAAGGCCACGACCTTCGTGTTTCTCAGCAGGGACCGAAACGCCCTCGGAGCCAAAGGAGTGGGAAAATGAGAGTCTGTGTTATGCTTTAACATGATACTGACAGGCAAATGTGATTTCTCAGAGTTCACTCCAGCCAACACTGATCTGTTTTATAATCTCTGGCCTGGCTGCAGCTCTGGGACTGCTGCAGGAGGGGATGGAGGCACAGGGAGATTCCCCTTGGAGCTCTGCTTGGATCACAGGGGAACCTGGAGGTTCTTCTTGAGGGGAGGGTGGAAAGGCAGGGCCGTGTTTGGGATGAGGGAAAGGAGGATGCACTCAGTGCATTGCGGGGTTTGGAAGGAGATGGCAGAGGAGCAGAGCTGGGATCCTCACCCTGCTCAGCAGGGCTGGAGAAGGGGCCACGTGCCAGCTGAAAGGTCGCTGCACTGCTGGGAAATAGTGAACTGGGAACGGGAGCAGCCTCTTCCTCTGACCTCCAGCTCCCTTCTGCCTCAGCCGCTTCCAGGAAATCCCTGCTTTCTCCTGTGATCGGGGCTCGGCTCAGCCAGTTGGGAGCAGGTGATGCTGGAGCAGCTGCCTGACCCTGTGGCTTGTCCAGGGGGAGCCTGGGCACGTGGGTCAGGGTGGGGATGAAGAGCTCTGAGGGCTTTTCAGTGCCGACACCTCCTAGGCTCCAGGTCGGTCCATCCCAGTAGGACCAGCATGAAACGTGGAACAGCTTCTGAGCCACAAAAGCCAGGGAAGGACAAGAGCTGGGGGGATGCTCATGGTGTGAAAACAGGCTGGGATGGAGGGAAGGGGTTTGGGGGATGATGGCCAACACTGCAAGGGCTGGAGGGGGATGTTGGCCAGTGGCTCAGTGGGGTTCAAGGATTCTCTACCTTCATCCTGGGGTTCAGGGATATTTCTACCTTCATCCTGGGGTTCAGGGATGCTCTCCCTTCCTCCTGGCATCTGCTCAAGGAGGAAGGATGCTGTGCTGTGCCTGAGCACGCTGGTTACCTGCGATCACCACGTGAACCAGCTGTACACACAGCCCAGCCCAGGGGAGGCTTTCCCAAGCCAAGGTGAAGTTTTGGGAAAGGTCAAGAGGGTTTTCAGCCTCAGCACGGGCATTGCCCCAGAAAGGGCCTTTTTGGTCAAAAAGTGGGGAAAAGAGGCTGTTAACTCGGGTTTGGTACCTCATTAGGGAGCGATGGAGGTGACAGTGCGAGGCAGGAGCCCGGCAGGCCGGGTCCGAGGGGAGAGAGGAGAAGGTCAGCAGATGACTTTATGAGCTGTGGAAGTAGCGGTGGCACTTTTCCAGGAGAACACTCTGTCTCCCGCCGAGGAATGCATCCCCTGCTCCCCGCGCCGCGGGGACAGAGTTAATCACCCAGCGAGCAGGCAGGGAGCGGGGCAGGAAACGCTTCCCGGGGCTGCGGAGGGGCTGGAGCCCCCGGGAAGCCGCAGCCCGGTGGGAGGGGAGGGTCCCCGGGCAGGAGTTGCGTGCGGAGCCAGCGCTGCGCCGTCCCTGTGTGGTCCGCGGGGCTTTGCGTGTGTGGTCCTGCAGAGCCCTGCTCATCTGTCCAGAGGCTGCTAACTGCCTGCTGAATGACCACGGCTGTTTACTTTAGCTCTGTCTGCACCAACTGAACTCTGATCGCTGCCTTCCTCCAGCTGGGCCGGCTCAGGACCCCAGCGCGAAGGAGAGCGGGACAGGGATCTGTGTGTGTGAGGCTTCCCCCCCCCACCCAAAAAAAAAAAAAAGAATAGGCTGCAAATGGACTCCAGTGTAAATCATGGCGAACAATTTATGGGCCGTTTTGTCTCCCATCATTTCTGCTCTGATCCCCACCCCCCTCCTCTTCTTCACTCAAACAGAGCAGGCTCATAAATTGCCCGTGCTGAGTGCTGGCAGAAAGGTTTTTCATGTTCCTGACAGCTGCAATAAAAATATGCCTGTGTGTCTGGTGGCTGTGTGAGGGGAGAGGTGGGTGCCCCTGCAGGGTGCCCAGGGTGGGGACGGGGGGCGTGAGGGGCTGCGGGGGTGGGGGGACAGTGAGGTGACCCGCAGTGTGTGCTGGGGGTGCTCTGAGTGTGCTGAGGGTGTGTGTGAAGTGATCACACGTTCCTGCTGAAATTCCAGGTGTGTGCTGTGACTCCACGTGTGACTGTGCTTTGACTGCACATTCGTGTTTTAATTCCATGTTTATCCCGTGATTCCATAGGTGTGTGTGCTGTGAATCACATTCCTGCTGTAATTCCATGTTTGTGCTGTGATTCCATGTTTGTGCTGTGACTCCATGTGTGGCTGTGCTCTGATCGCACATTCACGTTTTAATCCCATGTTTATCCTGCGATTCACATGTGTTCTGTGAATCACATGCGTGTTGTAATTCCATGTTTGTGCTGTGATTCCACATTTGTGCTGCAATTCCATGTTTGTGCTGTGACTCTGTGTGTGGCTGTGCTCTGATCGCACATTCATGTTTTAATTCCATGTTTATCCCGTGATTCCGTAGGTGTGTGTGCTGTGAATCACATGCGTGTTGTAATTTCATATTTGTGCTGTAATTCCACGTTTGTGCTGTGATTCCACATTTGTGCTGCAATTCCACGTTTGTGCTGTGACTCCATGTGTGACTGTGCTCTGATTGCACAGTAATATTTTAATTCCACGTTTTTCCTGGGATTCCATAGGTGTGTGTTACATTATCGCACATTCCTGCTGGAATTCCATGTTTGTGCTGTGACTCCATGTGTGACTGTGCTCTGATCGCACATTCATGTTTTAATTCCATGTTTATCCCGTGATTCCGTAGGTGTGTGTGCTGTGAATCACATGCGTGTTGTAGTTTCATATTTGTGCTGTAATTCCATGTTTGTGCTGTGACTCCATGTGTGACTGTGCTCTGATTGCACAGTAATACTTTAATTCCACATTTTTCCTGGGATTCCACACGTGTGTGTTACATTATCGCACATTCCTGCTGGAATTCCATGTTCGTGCTGTGATTCCATGTGTGACTGTGCTCCGATTGCACATTTTAATTCCATGTGTTTTAATTCCATGTTTTTCCAGGGATCCTGTAGGTGTGTGTGCTGTGAATCACATGCGTGTTGTAATTCCATGTTTGTGCTGCAATTCCATGTTTGTGCTGCGACTCCATGTGTGACTGTGCTCTGATCGCACATTCGTGTTTTAATTCCATGTTTTTCCGGGGATTCCACAGGTGTGTGTTACGTTATTGCACATTCCTGCAGGAATTCCATGTTTGTGCTGTGATTCCCGGTGTGTGAATGCTGTGATTCCATGTTTCCGCTGTGATTCCCTGTTTGTGGGTGTTCCGATTGCACATTCCTGCTGTAATTCCATGTTCCTGCTGTGATTCCATGCTTATGGATGCTCTGATTGCACATTCCTGCTCTAATGCTTTTCCAAGCCAGGGGAATATTCGAGGTGTCCATTCTTGAAAAAAAAATCAGCATAAAAAAGGCAAATCCTGCCCTTATTTAATGACCACACTCCCTAAACAAATATAAATCGATTTTTGGACTGGATCAACCACAGTAATTTTCCTGATGGGAATTTCTTACTTGAATCCCAAACCTCCAGGCTATTGTTACCTTCAGTTTTGAGACTCAGCATCAACTGAGTGGATAAGCCCAGGCTATGGAATTTTTCATTGCAATGAAATTTGGATTCAAGCAGTAAATTTTGCAGCTGGAATGGAAATAATCTCATTCCTGCCAACCAGTTGGGGAGGAAATCATGCTCAGCCACAGGATTCCTAGGAAACAGCTTTCTCCTTTTCATCACTTCTCTGTATTCGCCTTTTTGAATGGCGTTATTCCTACAAGAAATTTAATGGGAAGCAACAGCCCAGCAAGTTCCAGGGTGTACAAAGTGTTATTCATAAAAAACTGGGGGTTTTGGTCCATGGAAGGAATTTTTTCCCTCTATTTCTGCATTTTGCCTTGACCCATTTTGGTTTTTCTGTATCTTTATCAAAAATACTTTTGCAAGGGTTTGTATCTCTGCCAGTTTGGAAAGATTTCTTTGATAAAAAGATTAGAAAGGTGATGAAGAAGGTGCAGAGAGACATACGGGGAAAGAAATCAGAATTCAGTTAAAATCAGAGCACCCAAAAATCCACATCCTGCAATTTATAGAGATTTGTTGGGAAAAGGCACAGACACCTCAACCTGATTGGAGATTTTTCCCAACAACAAAAAATCAGCTGGAAGAAAATCCAGACAGACCCCGAGCAGTGATGGAGGTGTGAAAAAGAGAGGGAAGCCCCCAGAAAGCCAAGTCAGGATTTATCAGCGCTGCTGGCTCACAATGAGAGTGTCCCTGAGCAGGAGCCACTGAAAAAGAGCTCTGGGATGTTCCCGAGCCCCAGGATCAACAGCCCCGGGTGTGCCTGGGCTTTGTAGCTCTAAGTGCCTCTGTAGGGAACAAAGAAAGAGAGTAAAAATTGAATTATCCACTTAAGGTTGTGTCAGCTTTCCATCATAAATCTTTTTTTTTTTTTTCCAGAGGTTTATTACTCATCTGTAAAAATTCCTTCCAGCCTTTGCCTTTGCATGCACGACACCGTTTCAAGGCTGGAAAAAAAGATGTGGAATCTAACAAGGTGCAAAACTGTCATTTTGTGTAGAAAGAAATATTATTTCTTACAGCTATGCCAGAGGAATGAAATCAGGGACTGCTGGGAGCCATGGCTGGAGGGAGCTTTGGAAAGCTGATGGGAAGGGGCAGCTTCCAGCGGGTGCCCACGGGCACTGGGAATGCTCTGCTCCGTTTATCCCATGGGCTAGGAATTACCCCTGCCGTGTAAAGAGCATCATCGACTACCTGTGTTGTAACCAATCCTGATTTAAAATGTGATTCTGTCCCCCTTTCCCCACTTTCCCAGCCTCGTATTTTCCTTTTCTCTTTTTCTTTTCCTTTTCTCCTTTTATCCCTTTATCCTTTTCCATTTTACTTTTCCTTTTCTCCTTTTATCTCTTTATATTTTTCCATTTTCATTTGCCTTTTCTCTTTTTCTCCTTTTCTCTTTTTCTCCTTTTCTACTTTTGTCCTTTTCTGTCTTTATCCCTTTCCATTTTCCTTTCCTTTCCTTTCCTTTCCTTTCCTTTCCTTTCCTTTCCTTTCCTTTCCTTTCCTTTCCTTTCCTTTCCTTTCCTTTCCTTTCCTTTCCTTTCCTTTCCTTTCCTTTCCTTTCCTTTCCTTTCCTTTCCCTTTTCCTCCTTTCCTTTCCTTTTCCTTTCCTTTCCTTTCCTTTCCTTTCCTTTCCTTTCCTTTCCTTCCTTCCTTTCCTTTCCTTTCCTTTCCTTTCCTTCCTTTCCTTTCCTTCCTTCCTTTCCTTTCCTTTCCTTTCCTTTCCTTTCCTTTCCTTTCCTTTCCTTTCCTTTCCTTTCCTCTCCCTCCCCATATTCACTCCTTTTCTCTCTATTTATTCTTATTCTTATTCTTATTCTTATTCTTATTCTCATTCTCATTCTCATTCTCATTCTCATTCCCACATCCTTATTTCAGCTCTTTTTCCTATTTTTCTCATTATTCCTCTTCCCATCCCTCCCCACGCCGGAGGGGAGAGACCGGGGGGCTCCACGCCGGGGACCCGCGGGGACGCTGGGCTGGGGAAGCCTCCGGGGCTCCGAGCGGGGCCGGGCAGGGGGAACCTGGGGCCGGGAGGGGTCCGGGGGAAGCCGTCCCGGGGAGGGTCCCCCCGGGCGGGCGCCAGGCGCTGCCCCCGACCCCCGGCATTAACCCCGCTGACACGGGCGGGCGCCGCCGAGCCCCGCCGGCCCCGCCGCGCCCCCCCGGGAGATGCCCCCCTGCAGCACTCCCGGTTCTGGGGGCCGACAGCCCACCGAGGAAAAAAAAGGCGAATTTGTCCCCTTCCTTCCCAGCTTCGCTGGGTTTTTCTTTTCTCGGGTCTGGCTCCAATTTACGGGAGAGAAGGGGTTCGTTTGAGTGGGAAGAGGAGGCAGTTTGGGGATGGAAAAGGGGTTAAATGGGGGAGAAGAGAGAGTTTGGTTGTACAAAAGTGATTAAATGATGGGAGAAGAGAGCGTTTGGGGATAGAAAAGTGGTTAAATGACGGGAAGAGAGAGAGTTTGGGGGCAAAGAAGTGTTGCAGTCTGAGGGGAAAAGGTTAAACCCCACCAGGCTGGGTTTGGTAGCTTGTGGGGTTTGTCGCCGCATCCTGTCCTGCGGAATTGTGTGCGGGGTGGCAGAGGGGGCACAGAGGGGCCTCAGGGAGTCCCCGGTGCTTTGCCGCACAAGCCCTGACAGATGTCACTCCAAAATCAAAAGGTTTTTACCAAAATAAAAAGAGCCCTGGGGATATCTCCGTGCCGGGTGCTCGCAGCTCCTTTTTACCTCCCCGTTCCCAAAGCTTGGCCTCTCCCAAAACCCTGGGCAGGAGGAATAGTGGGGTTTCTCTTCCATCTTCTGCTCCCCAAACCCCATTTGTGCCAGATTTGTACATCATTTTTTTTTTTTTCCTCCATTCTTAAGGCTCGGATCTGCATTTGGCAGTGCCCGCTCTGCTCCCCCACAGGGGTGAGGTGGAGTTGGGGCCGCATCCCAAGTTCTGGTGGCAGGAGGGTGCCCTGGACCCCCCAGGAGGGAGCAGGGCCGGGAGGAGCAGGCTGGGGATGCCCGGCGCTATCCCGCTCCGGCAGGAATGAGGCACACGCAGGGAAGGAGGGGCGGGCGGGCGGCAGGAAAGCTGATCCTGAAGTTTCCATCATGTGAAATTGAAGCGCATGTGCCTATAATGAAATATTTCCTCCCATTTCATGGCAGCTCAGTAATTCCTGATGGCAGCGAGCCTGGGAAAACAGATCCCCCCTGCTCCCACCCACGGCGCCTGACCGCACGGGCAGGACAAACAAGGGCTTCGTTCTGCCGGCCCGGGGTGCTTCCCCACCTTCCAGCATCCTCCGAACACAGCCCCTCAGCCCCTTCGCCCTCCTCCAGCCAGGAAAATCCACATTTCCAAGGGTACTTCAGTGCAGGGCTGCAGGAATTTCCCCCTCCCACCCCCAGCAGCACCCGTGTCCCCAGGGCTGCCACCCCCGGCAAGAGCCGCTGCTTTCATTTACTTTGGAATTATGCGGTTTTTCCAGCTCCTCTAAATTTAATTAAACTTTGACCAAAATTCTAAGCAGGGCAAGAGAATAGAAGGGGAGTTTTGTGCCAGAACAAGCAGAGCAATAATATTAATAATAACAAAAAAAGCAACAACAAGCCCTTAAACACTTCGGGGCTGGGTTGTGGGAGTTCAGGCTACTGGGCTGAGTCAGGCAGAGCACTGGGAGTGCTCAGGCCCCTTTGAAACGCTCCTGACACGGGATCGAAGCATCCAAGGACACCAGAAAGCTGCTGGAGCATCAGATTTCAGCTTGGAATGGCATTTTCCTGGAAAAGATAACCAAAGCACGGGGAAACTGGCACAGAAACAGGCAGAGATGAGGGTCAGGTTGAAATCCAGCTTGGGCTGGGAGGGAGAGGCTCTGGTGGGGAGCTGGATCAGTTCTTGGGCTATCCTGGGAGAGAACAAGCCACGGGGGAGGAATTCAATGCATTGAGGTAAAATTCCAGCAGCAACCACCCTCAGGTCCCGGTTATTTTGTGTCCCCGTTTGTTGTGGCAGCACCTCGGGACTGGACAAAGTTTGTCGTGGTGGGTGATGCAAACCTTGAGTGCGGACTCCACGTCCACCCCAGTGAGATCCTGCTCTGCCATCCTGCCAGAGGAATTCCACACATTTTCATGGAATGCAGCACTGCTCTGCCCTGCCAGAGGTGCCTCGCTCACCTGGAGCAAGTGAATAAACCATGCCCTGTGAATTTACACTTTCTAGCACTCTATTCCCCACTTTTTAATACAAAAACATTGTTTTGCGGGGGGGGGTTTAATTCACAGATTTTTGAAGCCCTAAAGAAAAATCATAATTTTCTCTCTCCTGCTCTCATTCTGTTCCCTATTAGTTAGATAATACTTGATCAAAGTGTTGGTTCAGGCTGAGGTCCTGAGATGCTGCAAAAAGGATGGAGTTAGGATCACAGAAATTCCTCAGGCGGATAAATGTCCTGTGTAACCCCTGACAGGAGCCAGTCTCTGATGCTTCCCGGGATGTGACGAGGAAGCTTCTCTGCATCCGCACATGGAATTATCTGCCCACAAACAAACCATGCTCCTGCTGCTGATCACATACTGAAAATAGATTAAAAGCTCCAGAAAGTGAGGGGGTTGTTAATTTTATTAATGACTTTATTATTTCTACCCTTTTGAAGAAAGGAGCCTCGATGCTGTGAGTGTCCTGAGGAGGTGAGTGGGTGCCACAGAGGTGACTCCTGAATCCGGAGGCTCTGTGGTCCTTCCAAACATGGATTTCACTTTGATTCCCACATTCTGAGTGGGAGGCAGGACCTTGGAATTGTCCTGCTTACAAGAGTTTGTAATGAACGTTACTCATGTCTTGGTACAAAACCTAACTGGGGGATTTCAGGACTAGAAAGACCAACGGGGAAAATGACTGTGTCCAGCCTTTCCCATGGCTGCTTGGGATTGTGGAGGCTCACATTCATTAACATTCTGGCACTGATTAGGTCTAAGCTTGATTAAAAGATGCTGGGAAAACAAAGCCTCCCAGATCAGCTGCAGAATTGACCAACACACTGGGAATGAGCTTGGAGCACAAACGGGGAGCTCTGTCCAGCTAATGGAATCCAACAGGTTTGTGTTTGGGATGCTCCAGGATTCAGGGATGCCCTGTTCAGTCTTTCTTGAAGTCAAAAAATGGCAATAAAAGGTATTTAGTGGGAGTGTGCCAAGGGCAGCTCATTTTAGTAACTTTGGGTGGAGAAAATCCCGGTTCGTTCCCTGACACAAAGAACTCTTCTACTTCCACTGCAGCTTTCTCTCTGTAGAGTACCCTGAGAGTATCCCCAGGAAACACCAGCCATTTAACCCCTTGTTCTATGGAAAAGGAGCTCATTTTGTCGCTCCTTGGCTTTAACAGCTACAATGACTTTAAGGGCGTGGATTTAGTTTTGATATCAGGAGGAAATTGTTCCCTGTGGGAGTGGTGAGGCCCTGGCACAGGGTGCCCAGAGAAGCTGTGGCTGCCCCTGGATCCCTGGAAATGTCCAAGGCCGGGTTGGACGGGGCTTGGAGCAGCCTGGGACAGTGGAAGGTGTCCCATGGCAGGGGTGGGACTGGGTGAGCTTTGAGGTCCCTTCCCACCCAAACCATTCCGTGGTTCTCCATTTGCTCACTCGGAGGCAGACGCACATCAACTGCTGTGCTCAGCCACATCCCCACCCAGCTACATTCAAACCACATCTGGTGGGGTTTTCCCCCCTAATTCTGGTTCCTCTTCTTTTAGAAATCATTTACAAGCCCAAAAGGAAGCAAAGAGCAGCTTCCCAAAACCTCTTTTACCTCCATGGAGCACCGCCCGTTTTCCCCTCAATACTCTCAAAAGAAAAATCCTCTTCAGGAGAAAAACTTGTGCTGTTTATTACTTATTTTTTCCCAGTTGTTTTCCTATCCACCCCATTCTCAGCCTTTCTGAGTCCGAAGCATCCCTTTATTTGCTGGTTTACTGGAAAAGCTGTTCACATCTATGAACAAAGCTTATTCTTCCTGATTTTATCTTTCTCAATTTTATTGTTTCCGGTTGTTATTCAGTCTGGACGATGCTTCCACGGGGACTTTCCGAAGGAGAGAATCCGAAGTGACATCAAATAACATCCAGGAATAACAGTGGGGGGTGATTATAAATGCATGACTACCTTTTACTGGAAGAGTGAAACAGGCAGGGAGAAATTTGGGCTGGATGGGATCAGCCTGGGAGAGCTCACCCTGAGGGAGATCAGCTCCTGTGCTTGGGCATTCCAGCAACACAGTGAGACTCAGGGAGAAAAGAATCAATCCCAAAAAAGCTCAAAAGTCTCCTGAAAAGAACTTTCAAGGCTGAAAGTTCACCTCTTTCTCCTCTCCACATGGGAATGAGGGAGGGAAGTTCCTCTGTCCTCCACTTCCATTCAGCCCTTGGTCTGGCACCTTTTCCTTCCAGGATCTGTTATTATCAGGATTTTAAAGCCCAATTTGGCTGCACATTGACCTTCCTCAACTCCTCCTGGAGTTTCCTGGGGAAAGGAAATGCCTTCAATCAGTTTGGAAGCTTGGAAACATCCCTCTGACTATGAACCCCTTGGCCAAACCTATAGATTCAGTTACGACTTCCGGGGTATTTTTTGCTTTCCCGTTCCTTCCTCCACACTCCCCATTTAAGGAAAGTTCATCTGATTTCTGGAGGCCGCATCCACGATTTTCTGCATTTTTTTTAAGCCCTTCCAAACGAAAGAGCTCACGTCATTCACTTATCAGATGGGACGGCGCAGCTGGATTTCCACCAGCAACTAACGGATGAGAAGTGCTGTGATTCCACGAAGACACAAATCGGGTGGGTTGGGAGCCTCTGCAAGATGCAAACGAGGCAGGACGAGCCCGGGAGTGTCCGAGCAGCAACTCCAAACCCAAAGCACCCAACACAATTCCAGTCCTTTCCTCTCTTGCTCCCTGCAGCCTCCTGGCTCATCCCACAGTGCCCCATGGGAACCCTCGCTCTGGAATCCTTCCAGTCCCACCAAATCCAACCAGGAAAACCCCTCGCAGGGCAGCAGCCTTTGGCACATGGACAGACCTCGCTGCAGCCTGCTTTTCCCTTGCAGATTTGTCTTCCTTTCCTTTGATTTCTCCACAGGAAGATTGCTCGGATCCTCCAGGAGTGAAGAGCAATAAATCTGCCTAAAGCAAGAACAATCAAGCTCTGTAAATAATCCCATTTCTTTAGCTTGAAGAGGAGGAAAGAAATGTTCTCCAGCAACATTTCAGTGTCACATCTGAACCATTTTTTGGCATTTCTGCTCCTCCTCTGGCAAATCTGGGATTTTTTGCTCCATCCACAGCATCACTTTGGGCATCCACACCAGGGCTTAGAAGTCAAGGCTGGAAAATCTGGTCGGGTTTTGTCATGTTTAAAAATTGTTCAGATTTATGGCAGAAGTTTGGGGGCAAACAGGATCCATGTGAATTCTTCCACATGTGATATACTCTGGGATATCAATAATCCAATTTTACCAAACAATACAAGTTCTAGAGGTGGGAAGGGGGAAGCAGACCTGGAAGGGGGTTTTGGGTTATGCAACGTCACCCCAGAACCCGCCTGGATGGCAACCACGATAAAATCAACCTCAATTTATGGTTTGGTGGTGGTTTATTAGGTCCTGAGTTGAAGTTTTAGGTACCTTCACCCAGTTCCTGAGCAAAGCAGGAATAAAATACAGATGGCACATGTGGGAATGGGGATATTTTCCAGCTGTGGTGGCAGGGCTGGTGTTGTGCTGGATGCAAATTCCCAGTTTCACCTGGCCGAGCCAGATCTTCTGCAAGTCATTATCCAGCTGAGATCCTGCCCGGTGCAGAGCTGTTTTCCAAGCCTCCAGGTGAATAAAGCCTTCAAAAGCACCCAAATCCAGCTGCTCTTCCTTCCTCACGTCCCAGGGCTTTCTTTAATAAATCCCATCCCGGGGAAGTGGAAAACAGAGTTGTTTTCTGCTTTTGGAGCATTTCAGTCCTGCTCTTTTCACTCTTTTTTTCCCAAAGGCTCCAAGGGCCAGGAGCCAGGTCTTCTCCCGCCTCTTCCATGGAGAGGAAGGGATTCCCAGTGGGAAGGACATTAAAGATGTGACCCCCTCCCGCCAGGAATGGCCATGTCAGGAGGACAGGACTGGGACAGCAAAGGGCAGAGGTCCTTTTGCTTAGGATTTTGGAAGAGGATTTCTGCAGAGCTCCCAATCTCACCTCTCCTCACGGCAGCAGTGCCAGATATTCCATCCGTGCCCTCACTCCCGGCTCTCCCTCTGAGCGCTCCAGGAAAACCCATTTGCCAGGCTTTAGGATTTGTATAAACACAGCCTAAATCCAGCTCTGGGTGACAAATGCCCGCGTCAGGCACCGGCTGCCAAGTGCCAAACTGGCATCCTGTCTCCAGCCAGGCACACGTGTGAGGCATCCGCGCTCGTGGAATTGCTGGACTTTTATGGGCATGGATACGGGAGGCTTTAAACACTCGGGATTTCTGTGCATTGAGATGTGTTGGCTCAGATACCGCTCGGAGGTGCTCCGGAGAGGACAAGGAGGGGCTGGCACAAAGCAGAGGCTCTGCCCACCCTGGGATGTGCCATCCATCATCTTCCCGCTAATGGATCTTCTCCCACTCGTGTCCTGGTTTGTCCCAAAAGTGAATAAATACGGCCTCTAGCTCCAGGTTTGCATCCTTAGGTAATCATGGCAATGACAAAGATGCCCCAGATGAAAAACAGGATGAAATGGTCTCTTACAGAACAAAGGAAGGAATTCCCAGGAGAAAACTTCGGACCCATGGAAAAACCGACACGGCTTTGGGTGGCACCACCGCGGCAAAACCCAGCATGGAATCAGCAAAGCAAAACCCAAACCGCTGTCAAAAAAAAGGTGGCTGAGGACTGCTGGAAAATGGGATTGTGTTTGGTTTCTGTCATCTCCAGAAATACGAAGGAAAAGCTCTACTTTGCGGAGTGAAAGCTGAGCGAGCAGGGCACCATTTTGCATCCAGGTTTGGATGGGATTGTGACAAGCCTTAAAATACACAGACTACCAGAAAACCGCCTCTGCACGTCTCACACTCTCTTCCCTAAGGAATACCATGGCTCCAGAGGTGTCTGTGCCTGCTCTCTTTGAAGGGAACAGCAAAACTTGCACTGACAAAAGCAAACCCGAGCCCATTAAGTGTAAACTCTCACAGGAAAACCCATGTGCACTTCTCTGCGCTCTCCCAGCCAAAATTCCTTCAGCACGCACCTGCTTTCTGTTTGTTTTGGTGAAAACATGGAAAAGTTCAGGCTTTGCTGAGAAACAGTTCTGATTTCTCTAAAAAAAAAATTTAAAAAATTAAAAATTCAAGTGAATCATGGTTTGCTGATTTATTTCCACCCTTTGGGTTTTAGTGGGGTCTCTATAAAACCCTCTGGTGGAGCCAGCTCCGTTTATTGCCAGCATTGTGCTCGACTCCACGAAGGTCCTGCCTGTTTTGTTTGTTCCTCTGAGTCATCTCGCAAACATTTTAGCAAAAGGTCCAAAGACTTACAAGGAACACAGACAAGCCAAAATCGCCAGATGGAGAAAAGCACATCTTAAGGGGATGACATTTGGCATGAGAAGCAGAAGAGAATCAGGGTTTGGTTTGATCTGCCCCAAATTATCTCACTGCTTCTACTCTGCAGGAAATTGTTGAGGTTGAACCAAAATCAGGATCAAGTTTTAGATCATTTTCTCTTTACACATTCTTTTGGGACCCCACATCTCTCAGTATGCAACTTATTAATTACAAATCCATACACACACTCACATCCCATCTGATTATTTGGGCTTCAGCTGACCCTGCAGAGGGAAGCAGATGAAAGCAATAATCAGTTCATTCAGCTACAAAGAGAAAATTAAAAGAAAAAAAAAGAAGAAATCAAAGCTAGACAAACATATCCCGTTCTCATGGAAAACAACAACAAAAAGGGCTGAACTGGCAGGCAAATTAACAGAGCTCTTCCACACCTCTGTCAAAATGGGATGCTGAACTCCATGGATGGCCAAGAATGTTGAGTGTGGACCACGATGTCACTGCTGTCCCCTGGAGCATCCCAGCGCGGTGCTGGCAAGGGTAATTCGGGTAATTTGAGTAATTTGGGTAATTTGGATGGTTTTTTGCCTGGTGGGAGCTGCCAGCCCTCGGATTCAGGTTGTTGATGCTGGAGCCTTCCACAAAGCTTCCCTGGCTTTTCCCGGCAGCGGAGCGGGAGGAGGGCGAAGGGCAGAGACCCGTCTGCCAACAGGGCCGGGCTGTTTCCAAAATGTCCCTTTGAAGATGGAGACGTCACATCCCGAGCATCCCCGGGCTCACTCTCAGTCCTGCCCTCATCCAAGATGGGAGGAGAAAGAGGCAAAAGGAAGAGGATGGGACTTTATGGAAGAATCCTGGCTTAATGGTGTTTTCTGTTGGATGCAGGTGCTTCCCAAAAGAAATCTCACAGCACTTACACCAGACCAAGGAGAGTTTCTGGCTATTTTAGACAACAAAATCAAGTTGTTCCACTGGTTGGTGTAAAAATTCCAGCCTTTTTCTTGCTCCACAGAGCTAAGAATCAGATCTGTGGGATTTTTCATCATACTGTGATATTTAATATGATTATTGTTGTTGTGATTTAATCTGATTATTAAAACAATCAGGGGTGTTGTAGCAGTAAAGCTTCAGTGCTTGAGGGACAGACCATGCTTCCCACTCAGCTGGGGGACCCCAAAGGTGTCATTTCCCCTGGAAAAATAAATGATCGTGGCTGGATTTAACTGCCTATCATCCGACAAAAGAGAAATAACTACAAGAGGACCACCTGAGAGCTGGGAAAATCCAAAGTTTTGCTAAGGAAGAGGAATTACAGCAGCTGCAGAGCTGGGCCAACACACTTTGGAATTACGTGCAGAAATGACTGCAGAGAGTTGTTGTTAAGCTGAAAACTGTTCTCACCATGAATTCCAGGGAATGCAAGAGAGCCTGCAAGGGAAGAGCTGAGGACAGCACGTATCCCATTACATTTTTGAGTGCCCAGATTCAGTTTTGAACTCAACACAAAACCCACAAAGAGAAACCAGGGAAAATGAGCCTTTTCGAATCAGGAGAAATAGACAAATTTCAAATAAAATGTCTCCACCTCCAGTAAAATCCCAAATTAAGCAACAGCCTCATGCTCTGGGAAGTTATTTCCCCTTCAGCCATCTACACTTGGCCCCCACCGAGCTGCTTCGCTTTAGTCTCGGCTCAGGCTCACAGCATCCAGTGTTTGCAGCAAAAGGCACTGGAATTGCACACAGCTCATGGAAGCAGGGCTGGATCACAGCTCCCGTCACAAACCGGTGCTTCCAGCGGCTTTTTTATTCCGCACCAACTTTTCCAAGGACAAGCCTTGATGTTGTGCAGGAGCCAATGGCACACGGAGATGCTTTCTGTCACAGGGGAGGCTGGGAGTGAAAACGAGAGGTTGTGGGCAGCCAGCAGAGCCAGCAGAGCTCCGAGTGGCTCTGTTTGGATGATGTTTTCATGCCTTGCAAGAATCCTGACACAAATCAGGGCTGGAGCACGCTGGGGGTTGTGTGGATGCCCGGCAAGAGCCTTCCCTGCCACAGTTTATGGTGCAAGAGCTCAGCTGCAGAAATAAGTGTGGTGAATAACGCAGCTGTGCGTGGCGGGAGGTACAAATTCATGTTTTGGGGGGTGGATATGGATCCTCATTGTGGAGAAGCATTGCCCTGACTGGGATATTTTCAGCCAAAATTTTGAAGTTTAAAAAAGATGCAGTGACTTTGCACTTCACCTTCTCCAGGCTGGTCCAGCAGATGAGAAACCCGTTTTTGGCCTGGAAACTCCAATCCTGCAGGAATCCCACAGGAGAGAACCAATAGTGTTTTCAAATCTGGCTTACAGAGAGGGATCACAACCATTCCCATGGACCAGAACATCCCTGGATGTTCCACACTCCACGGATCCTATTGGCATTTTGGGGACAAGAAGGCAGCAATATTTTGGGGTCAAAGTCCCACCAAATTGATCATTTCTCTTAGAGCCTGCTTGAGGATGAGATGCGCAACAACAACAAAATGTTTTCAGTCTGGACTGTCAAGGATGGAAGGATGTTTGTGGTGAGGGAGAAATTTGCCACCCACTGCTGTTGCTTTGGTGTCCGATTTCTGCGGTCGCACTTTATTCAGTGACCGCAAGACACCAACACAAAAACAAATTCCAAGCTATAAACTGGGATTTCCAGATAACGAGTTATTCCTTAGGGGAAGAAAAAAAAACCAAAAAGCTTTAGATGGCTCTTTTTCCCTGCTTCATTGACCTTTTCATGTTTCCCAGCATTTTTGTGGGATTATTTTATTATTTGCAGCGGTGACTGGGAAGACCCCAATCCTCTGAGCTGTCCTCACGTAGGTCCACGTAGGATCAGCTCCTCATCCAGTAGCAACACAGGCCTGAAACAAAACAAAACCAAAAGCAAAGATCGTTGCCAGTGATACAAAACCTCAAACTCTCATCTCAAGGATTGGTACAGCCACCAAAAAATTTGGATTCCTGCTTACGTGAACCAGCCAAAAGCCTCCTGAATTTGTGAAATTCAGCTGGAGTTTCTGGAACTCTGGGAAGGAAGAAAGGATGGAGAGATTTGGCCTTTTTTTCTGTAATTTTCCGTGGTCCCAGGCTGATGGCAATGGGGTGGTGTGGAGGAGCTGCAGAGCAGCAGTTTCGGAGATGATCCAAGACCCTGCATGGTGGCGGCAGGAGCTCAGGAGAGTCAATGCTGTCTTTTCCCCATCTCCCCAAACCTTTATCCCTTTATTTAAGCCAAAAAAGAGGAGGATGTGCCAAGGTTTGCTGCAGTTTGAGGGTTCAGGTGTGACTTGATTTATGTTTCAGAACTCCTGAATATTCTGAAGTCACGGTGTTGCCCTCCAAACCCAGCACTGTCCTGCGCCTCCACACCCCATCCAAAACTCACACTGGACTTTCCTGTCAGTCCCCACACCTAAATACCCAAAAAATCCACACAAGGAGCATGACCCAAACCCTGATCTCGCCTACATGAGGAGAGAGCTGGGAATTACAAGAATTACGAGGTCTCCTTCTTTCCACTACAGATTCCTCACGCCTCGCTTTGCATGAACACTTTGAAGTCCCTTTTATTCTCCCTTTTCTCCTGGAAAAAGGAGCGCACTCCACGGCCTCATCCTCAGAGCGCTCAGAACAGGCCCTGTGCTGGCTCAGAGCAAAATTCCTCAGTGGGAATTAGGAGGATTGTGAGAGAGCACTCACATATGCTGGGAGCAGCACTGCCTTCCAGAGGGTTGCATGAGGTTCCTGCCCACTGGATCCGTGTGTTCCTCGGGATGACGTATCGTGTTACTAATTCCCCTAATTGCATGTCTGGGCTAAAAACAGGCTGAGTTTTCCTAAGAAGTTCCATTCTTAATAACATTACTTCAAACACTGTGGTAAACCCGAGTCAATTTTTCAGCGATGCACGTAGGTTATAAATCAGGGGAGAGATGCAGATAATGTTTACCTTAAGCTTGTTTATCTGCCTCTGCCACTCATTTGTTCTGGGGTTTGCCAAAATGCAGCAACGCAAGATAGAGCGACTGGAAGGGATTCAAGCTTTCCTTCTCCAGGCTCCTACTGCGTGGAGCGTTTCCAGGAGCGCAGTGCCCCGAAATAACCACACGCAAAACTCTTTTCCCAAAGAAATTCTAGCGGGGAAATGGACAACTAGATGGAGATTTCCTTTCTTTTCAAGATCCCAGATACTGTGCCCCGTTGAAGCAGATTCGCTCTCAAGTGAGTGCACATTCGAAGAGGAAAGATCCTCAGGGAAATCTTGGATGTGGGACAGCCCTTACAGATGCGCCTCTTTGCACGGCGTGTCAGGGATTCACAGCCCTGCCTTGATGCATTTTGATAATTTAGAGATTATTTTGGGCTCCAACTTTGTTGTCTCGCTCAGAACAATTCCCTGGAGACCCCCACGAGATGCTGAGTGCAGGAGGTGGGGAACGCGAGACATCCCTGAGACGCCGATGCCGCCGTCGAGCCGGCTCCGTCCCCTCCCGCGGGGACCAGCAGGACAACGTGGGGCTGAGTCATCGGAGAGGAGGACACGGCCTTGGCAGTGCAGAGCAAGATGTGCCGAGGCACTTGACCGAGAAGTGAAGCAATCTGGAAGGTGGGATTTTTGAGGAGAGTGGGCGTTGATTTTCCAAATGGGATTTTTTTTTTTTTTTCCAGCCGTGAATATCAATCCTGCAATTTCCACTGGGATCAGGAAATGACACACATGTGCATTGTTGCCACCTCCAGAAGGAGAGGGGAGGCTGCCTTTGGCCATGGCCCAGCAGCAGTTAACACGCACTTTTGGGAAGAGCATGAGCTCACCATGCAAAGGCCACTCGCAGAGGGAAGCGAATTGTCTTCCTCCTTTTAATGCCAGGATCTTCCCTAGAGCACCAGGAAAACACAGAGACATGGAGAAACTCTCCTTTGGAAACAGAGAAAGTTGAAGGAAAATACTGCCCAGCAGGCAGCCAGCACAGGGGTGGAATTTTGTGGGAGGTTTTCATGGAGAGTTTTCACTTATTGTCCCCGTTTCCCTTTCCCCACCAGCACCAATTTGGGATAGGTAGCAACACGCAAGGTAAAATCTGTGACGGATTCAGGAGGAGTTTCTTCATGGAAAGGGTTGTTAAGCATTGGAATGGGCTTCCCAGGGAGGTGGTGGAGTCCCCATCCCTGGAGGTGTTCAGGGAACGTGGCACTCAGTGCTCTGGGCTGGTTGGGGATCGGTCACAGGCCGGACTTGAACATTCCCGGTTCCAGTGGGTTCTCTTCCTTCCTCAGATCTCCATCCGTCCTCTGCTGGACTCCGCCAATGGAGCCAACCTGCATTTGTCACACATGTATTTATCCAGGATTTCTTTTCTTTTTTTTCTTCTCTTAGGTAACTTAGGAGGCAGCAGGGAAATTAAGGGAAACACTCAACTTTCAGATATTTGAAGTGCATTTGAAGGTGTGATGCCGCTGGAGCAGCCACTGCCATGCCAGAGGGATGAGCTTATTGCAACACAGGGGAGAGAAGATGTGTGCATCACTTCCCAGCAGCAAATGCTTTTCCTCTCCTGGGTCTTGGGCACTTCCAGCCTGGAAAAAGTGGATTTTTACAAGTTTTAAGTGATGAAATTATGATGCTTTGTATTTTCAGAGATCACTCATAAACCCGACCCTCCAATTTTCCATCTCTCTTCATTTATTTAAATTACCAAGTTCCACATCAGCAAAAATTCTTTCAAGGGCACCGTTTTGTCATCAAGTTCATTACAGGCGAGGGACTAATTATGAACAAATCTCAGTGAGTCCTTTTCCACCCCACACGCAGCTGGAGCAGAGACAGGGACCTGTTTGCATCTCGCTGTTACTTCGCTATGAATAATGGATTTCCTGTTTGCCAGGACTGATGAGCTGGAGAAAATAATGACAATTAAAAAAAAATATTGGAGAACTGGCCAGAAATCCAGCGTAATGTGCTTTTTAAGGAGAGCAAGCTTAAGTGGTAAATAAAATTGGAGCCCAGACTGGTTGTTTTTTATGTCAGAGCCAAGTGAGTTCAGCTCTGGACAACATCCAGGGAACCTTTCCTGCTTGGGAGAGGAATGGCAGGGAGGGTTTGATGAGATTCTCCCTCACACAGGTAAGGAGGGAGAGGTTGGATGCAGGGAACACCTTCCTGCTTTGTGCCGAGCTCTCTGGTGGTGGCCAGATCCAGTAAAGCCCTAGAAATTTTTAGGACGATTATGTTTTTCCCAATATCCACGGAAAAAAAGGATGAAGAAGACCTTGAATCGTTCTCTACAGAGAAATATGAGCCCTGTTCTTCATGAACCAAGCCCCAGCCTCTCTGACAACTCAGATTAAAATTGGACACCTCAGCATCTCCACCTGCCCCCCCCCCAGATTTACACATTCCTCCCCAAAGGAGGCACTTTGGATGCTGGTGGAGCAGTGTCATCCCACTTTTCCAGACCCAGCTGGTTTGGTGTGCTCCAAACCAACCTCTGAGGTGTTTTCCTCCTCTTCCTTGATTGCTCAGTGCACATTTTTGTGGGCTAAATTAATGCATTTTTGGAAGTTGACAGCTCATTTACAGCCTCAGATGGTCAAAACCAAGGAATTTCTCTTGGCCTTGGGTTGCGTTTTGTGGGCAATCCACAAAATTGTCGCCGTCGGGGAGAGTTTCCCTCCACCACAAACCTGGTCCCCCTTTGTTGAGCTCAGTCAGGCAGCCTCATAAAATTCTGCAGGACGCTCATCCCGTGTGCCCTTAATTAATGACACGCATCTTTAATGAATTAGGCGCCACTTCCATTGCCAGATTCGCCTCTCCCTCTCTCCGAGCCCTTGGCTGATTTTCCAGCAGTGACCCTGGGCAGGGCGAGGCGGCAGAGGTGAGGTGGTCCTGGCAAAGGGGTGGCACAGCAGGAGCTAAAATTTACCTGTCCCACCCCCCTGCCCTGCCCAGGCACTGCTGGAAGCATCTGGGTTGTGGCATCTCCCAAGGCAGCCCCAAAAACACGGAGGGAATATTGATACCAGATGGACAACCGTGGGAGGTATTTTGCGGGCTGGAGACGCTTCCTGGAAATCCAGAGTGTCTTCCCCATCTCCCTGACTCTTCTTCTAAAATAAATGATGCTAAACCCTAAAAGAAAGCCTACTGCTCCCAATTTTTGTGGTTTTTTTCCTTCCTGCTCTCCTGGCTCCTTCTGTGCTCCATTTCCCTTAAGTTCACCCCATTTTTCCAGCTCCAGAGCTGAATTTCTCCCTCTGCCATTTGGAGGTGTCTTTTGCTTCTTTAGAATATTTTTCTCCCTGCTGAGCCACAATTTGTGATACCTAAGGTCTTCCTAAAAATCCCTGCTTATCCTGAGAGCCTCAGCCACCCTACAAACACAGCAGAGAGTTCCCTTCTAACTCTAATTTTAATCAAGGTTTCACAATATTCAATAAAAGGGAATTTTTCCTGTAAGTGAGAGAACTGGGACAGCAAATCCAGGAGATCAGTTTGGAGTGGGAGGTCAGATATTTTATCAAACTGAATCTAGTAGACACTGAACAAAACTCAAATGGTTTTAAGGTTCAGAGTGCTTTCAAACTCCTTCTTTTTTTCCAAGTCACGGCAGAGAAAAAGAGCCATGTGTTAGAAAAACAGTGTCAGGGAAGGTCCATGTGACATTTGCCAACGTTACATCATCAAAGCTAAATCTCTGACAGATCTGTAAACAGCAACTTTTCATAGAGATGTCAGCAGAGCCTTGAGCTCGTGCCTTTCAGCACGGTGTTCCTGCGTCTGCAGCGAGGAGAAAATGCATGGAAAAGGATCAAACCTCCTCACGCTTCCCTTGTTTTTTACAGGTTTGGAATTTACATCATAAAATTGAGGTTTTCCTTTAAAATCAGAATAAAATACTCCATCCCAGGGCAGGCCGAGGGCATGAGAGCTCCTCAATTCCAGATCTTGGGCAGTAGGGAGAGATTTGGCTGGGAAAGGTGATCCCCCTTCCAAAATAATGTCCTAGGAATTATCAGGGAGCATCAAGGAGACAAGGATTGAAAAGTCACCTCTTCCCTCAATGCTCTGAGGGGCAGAGGTTGCAGTGAGGGGCTGGGGAGATGTAAAAGTGAATTAAAGTCCCCCGTTACCTCTCCCAGGGTTCTCCAAGAGCTCTTCCAACCCTTCATGGATAGAGACCCAAAGCAGGGCCCTGCTCTGCACGTGCCAGTCCTGCTGGGGAGGGCAGGACTCGTCTTGTTCTGCTTACCCAAGGGTCAGGTGCATTTTAATTTGAATAAACAAGAGCTTAAGATATTACAAAACCCTTCCAGGAAGCTGAGTGTGAGCAGCTTACATTTATTTTCTGGTTTTGCTTCCTGACCAGTCTGATTTCTCTGCTCACCTTCTGCGTTCTCTCATTTAAATATTGATTAAAATGAATCCTTCCACTCCAGCTTTGACTCCAGACCCAACATCTAAACACATCTCACGTGAACCTGCACCGTAATTAAAGAGATTTGCTGAAAACACAAATTTCTGTCATCTTTCTGAAATTTGCTGCTGGTTTTCCTCTCTGTGGGACACACACTCAACTTGCTCTCAAGAAGAAGTGAGATTTTATTCCATTTTTTTTTTTCTCTCAGAGTAATTTTAAGCTCCCACTGATTTTTGGAGGCACTCAAAGGATGTGCTGATGCCTCCCAGTGTTGTGCCCACCATCCCCAGAGTGATTTTCCATGGGTTGGAAAGACCATGTGAGAAATCCTGCTGGAACTGCTGCTGAAGTGACAGGCCCTCCACAACAGCAGATTTTCACTTCATCCATATTTATAGAAAAATGGAAACAAAATGTGCTTTAAAGTAAACAATAGAATTTCCAGAGTCAGGCTGATTTTCTGGCTTTGGTAAATTCCCAACCAAAAGCTTTTCACACTGGGAGCAACCAGGGAAAGGTAAAGCAGGGAGAGTGAAATCCCAGCCTGACTGGAGGCAGTGGGAAAAAGGCCACTCATTTTAACAGGGCCAAGTTTTGCTCAAAAGCCTCTATAAATTGGGAAATAATAATAATAATAATAATAATAATAATAATAATAATAATATAAATTTGGGAGCTAAAAAAGGGAGCAAAGCTGGTGGCTGAGATCTCTGCTCTTCCCTTGGTGGCATAAAAAGCCCGGGGATAAAAAAACCACAACAGCACCTATTGAACACTGCAAAAATTGAAACTGAGTTATAGAAGGGAACATGATGTCAGGATGAACCACACACTTACAGTGTTTGCAGTCGTGTTTGCATCCTGATTTTATTTGCACAAGCTCAAGAAGGGACAGCTTGCCCCGGTGAGCGTTTGCAGAAGAACAGATTTACCCAAACCCGATTAAATCAACAACGGCCGAGCGTCATCGCAGAGGGTTCTTGGGTTTTTCCCTTTCGTCATACGAGGAAGGTGAGAGAGCAGATGTGACCACAAAGTGTGTCATCGGGATTATTTGGTTAGTGTGGATTTCAGCTGCAGGAATTCAGTGAGGCATCCCAAGGAAAGAAGGTCCAAGCCGTGGGATCAGCTTGCTGGAGAGCAGATGAACCAAGAGTCCATCCTGTGAGGAGCGGCTGAGGGAGAAAAGGAGGCTCAGGGGGGACCTTCTTCCACAACTCCTTGACAGGAGGGGGCAGCCGGGGGGGTCGGGCTCTGCTCCCAGGGAACAGGGACAGGAGGAGAGGGAACGGCCTCAGGCTGGGCCAGGGGAGGCTCAGGTTGGACATCAGCAGGAATTTCCCCATGGAAAGGGTGCTCAGGCCTTGGAACTGCCCAGGGAGGTTTGGAGTGCCCATCCCGGGAGGTGTCCAAGGAATTCCTGGAGGTGGCACTCAGAGCTCTGGGCTGGGGACAAGGTGGGGATCGGGCACAAGTTGGACTTGATGGTCTTTGAGGGCTTTTCCATCCTAAATAATCCTGGGATTCTAAGACAGAAGGGCAAAACAGTGATGTTGGCCTCTTGGTCTGTGGAAATGTCCCTCTGGCCACCAGCAGAAACCCAGCAGGCTGATTGGGATGGGGATTATAAAAAAAAAACCATTTTCACTGGATAAACTAGAATCTGCTTTTCCCGGGTTTGGATAATAATCTGGATAATACTTTGGACTCCCCTTGAAGCTTCCACGAGAGGCTCTTACCAGGCTTCCCAAACATTTATCCTCTGATCACACAGGAGGGTCCCACCCCACGTCTGTCCCACATGTTAGAGAAGCAGGAACTGCTGCAAGCAGCTCAAGGCTCTGGACCATGATCTAAGCAAGGCTGAGTTCCCTCAGAACCGTATTTAAGTCCAAGGAAGCACCAGGAATTACCAAAAACACTTCAAAACTCAGTGTCACCCTCGGATGAACAAGAAGTTGATGTGACAGTGCCGGTGACTCAGGTCACAGACAGTCCCTGTGCTGAGCACGTGATGGGTGTGACTTGGACACCCAATACATTGTTTTGGGAGACATTTTGGTGGCTTCTTGACATCTGAAAAATTTGAAGGACCCAAAGGAAGGACCCAAAACAACTCTTTGATTTCAAATCTTGTGTGACCACAGAGAGCTCCTTCCTCATTCTGCTCAGGAGGCAGAAATTGTCCTTGGAAACCCCCATCTATAAAAATGCCAAGGAAGCTACGAGAAAAACAATAGCAATAATAAAAGTACATTAGCAATTATGCAAATGTGCAGGGGGGTGGCCACCTGTAACACCTGCAGAAGGTGCTGGGTGTGATGCCCTGACCCAGGGCTGGGATCTACAGGAATCATCTCCCCTTGGCTTCATGGCACCCCCTTCTCGCTCATCCCTCTGACGCCTCAACGCACCCTGGATTTTCCAGCGTGGCTTCACACGGAGTGTAGGCTGGGACACAGGGAAAGGCATCACATCCATGACCCCACACATCATCCCCACGTGCTGCCCCGCTGGAGGGTTTGGGGAACATGACTCAGGCCCTGAGGTTGCCAACATGTGAGGATGAGCAGATCCACCGTATCTTGAGGTCAGCGCATGAGAAATCAGCTCGGCCGGTGGCCACTGCCTGGTTCCATATGCCGGGAACAGCTGCTCCGAGCGATCCAGGCACTTCCCAGCCCAAAGGAAACTCATCTTCATCCCCAGCACCTCCCAGGCTCTGCACATCTCCCTCCCCAGCAGTATCTTTATTCCATGAATTATCTCAGGCGCCCTCTTTGCCTTCGACTTCAGCCAGCCAAGCTCCAGGGCATGCTAAATTCAGCCCCGCATTTATTATCCTAAAAAATGTGGGAAATAGGAAGGGTTGTAATTTCCCAAATTACTTTTCTTCTCGCTAACAGAAGCTGGCAGCAAATATATTTCAAATGTAAATATTTAAATACTTACTTGCAAGCACAATTACCTTTTTTTTGTCCGTGACTTGATTCATTCAGAAGCTAAAAATACTTCCTCAGGAAGCAAACGCCTAGGCTGGATTTTGGGGAGCAATTTTAGATCCTTTAATAATTATACCAAGGGTTCATAATTACACCAAGGGTTAATAATCCTAACAGCGTTTTCCCTGCTTTTTTGGAAATCAGAAAACACGTGGATACGGAATAAAACGCGTTGCAAAAATATTGCCGCGTCCAAAAAGGACAATACTTGTTTATAACACCCAGATTAACGTTGCGAGGTTCGTTTAGCCTTCAGCTTTTCCTTGGCTCTTTCTGAGCGAGGAATCGTTCCCCCGAATGCCTGAGAAATGAACAGGCTTCAACATTTTTATTTATTTGGATGAGCACAAAGCGAGGGGAAAAAAGTTCCTGCCTGCTCTCGAGGCGGAGAAATCGCTGTCGCTTCTTTCCCCCTGCGCCGGCCGTAAAATGTACAGAAATGTAAAGCAATAAAAATTTTATGAGGGGTTGTTTTTATAATGTTTACCAACCTCCTGCCTCTCTGACGCTTTCCAGAAGATAGGATTTTAACAGGGCTTCTTTCAGTCCGTAAGAGAAAATCCCAATTTTAGGGGTTTTTCAGCACAGTGGTTTTTCAGCGATCTGCTCCCCAAATTTCTTCCTCTGTCCCTTTGGCTTCGCTGTCAGCTTTTGGTCATGGAAATGTAAAATATAACACAGATGACAAATAAAATGTAGGTGTAAAATACAAGGGAGATGTGAAATATAATGTAGCTGTAAAATACAATATAGATGCAAAATATGATGTAGATATAAACGACAATGTAGGTAGAAAATACAATTTAGGTGTAAAATGGAGATGTAAAATATAATATAAATGGAAAATAAAATGTAGAGAGAAAATATAATGTAGATGTCATTTACAATGTAGATAGAAAATGCAATGTGGATGTGAAATACAATTTAAATGTAAAAATAATGGGGATGTAAAATATCATGCAGAGGTCAAGTACAATGTTTGTTAAATGCAGATATAAAATACAGACATAAAATACAACCTTTACATCTTATCAACAATTAGGAGGCTTAAATTGGGGAAATAAATGCCTGGAAAGCATTTCTAAGGAAATAAATAAATTATGAACGTCCTTAGTTGTGCTGCTGATCCGAACAAATCACAAAGCCACACAAGCCTGATTTTGAAAATTCCTTTGAGCAGCAACATTTTAAAAACTCCCATTATTGGGAATGACCTCCTGGATTTCTCTAAAGGTACCAAATTCATCTTTTGCTGTCTCTGCAGGGCAGAGGATCTCTCCTTTTCATACAAGAGCTGTTTATTAGCCCGAGGCTCATCCCTGATTTATCCATGCGGATTTCCAAAGCTCCGTGGGCTGGGTGCACAGCGAGCCCTGTGCCTGTCGTATGTTCCCTGCTGACGTGTTTACAGGAGTTTTGATTTACACCTTCCAGGTGTTTCTTTTGGAAAATCTCCCTGCCTTTGGTTTACACACTTTTCCAATATATTTGTGGTCATCAGCAAACTCCCCCGTTTGTTACAGGGGATGTGCCAGGAATCAGGGAGTGTAATTTTTATCTGGAACTCGCTGGCAAAATTTGAGTTTTTGGCTTTTCTAAAAAAAACCCAGGTAATTTATAGACAGAATTAATAAAATTCTTAAAGTTCATATTTGAGATTAAATGAGGGTTTTTTTGCTCAGAGACTGGGTGTCAGGCTCATGCTTGTGGTGCACTTTTCTTGATGCAAAGCAGCCAATATTTAACCTAAAATGGGGGTTAAACATCTTTTATAGTTTTGGTTTTCACCGTTTTTTTGAAGAACCCAAATTATCATCACACAAAAAAATTAATGCTATTTATGCCACCAGAAAATATTTTACATTTATGACATCCAGCTGTATTTTCAGGGCAAAGCTTTTCATGGGACCAGGGCAAAAAGAACCAGGCAGGGCATATTCTGAGGTTGCCAAAATGCTAAAAATAAAACCAATTCCTTTAAATTTATTTTTAATTCTGTGTAAGTTTAGCATCAATTTTTAACGCTGGATTAGCGCTGCCTTTTCATTCCGGGTCAGAAGCCAGGTTTTGTTTCTGCAAGGCTTAGAGGAAAACTATCATTAATTAGGGGGTACAAAGTAACTTGGAAAATTGTTGTTTTAATTCAGAAGGAAAAATATTTTCTGGGGCTCAGTTTGCCTTTGCAGGAATAGCAAAACTTTCTCCTTTAGCACTCGGATCTACTCAGGTTTTCCCACATCCCAGTAAAATGTTATTAAAATTACAAATACATAGTCCAGCAATATCCTCAAAATAATATGTTTTAATGAAATCTTAGAGTGATTCTTCAGCATTTTTCCAGATAATTCTGCACTGGAGTCCACAGGATTTATCTGCAAGAGAAGATAATTAAATGAAAGAATTTAGCTGTTAATTTTAGTATTTTTTTAATGAAGCACTCCACTAATTTAACTTTATCCTCATGCTTGTTGAACACCGTGGGTTTGGGCTCTGTAAAAGACGCAAAAATCCGGTGCACATTTGAGATGAGAAATGGGAATAACGAGCACAGCAGAAATTGGGATAACATCCGTGTGAGAAATGGGAATAACTGTCGGGAAAAACCACATCGTGGCTGCTGCAGTGCCAAACCCATGCAGAAATCGTGGGCAAAGCAGAGCCCTCCTTTCCCAGAGTCTCAGGCATTACCTGCAGTGTCCAGGGAGGAATTCCTAGGGAATATTAGTGGAATATTATCAGGCTTTACTATGGAGGTTAAATGAAGGAAATAAAACCAGCAATTATTTGAATTCCAAGTGTATGGTGCTGACAGTGGAAAGGGAATCTGGAAATGCTGATTATTTTATCTAAGGAAACCTGGAAATGCAGATCCATTCCTCCATTTATCCCAAGGCACTGGGAAGCGAAAAGTTTCATTTTCTGTGCTCATCCAACCCCAAACTCCTTGTGCAAACGCGTACAACTCTTCCTTCAAATGCCCTCCTGGGAGAGCTCATCCCAGCCAGCTCCTGAGTCACCGTGGGGTGAACTCTGGATTGCTCATCCCGAGGCAGTTTTCCTCGGAATTAGGAAGCAAATCCCAGGAGTGAGGGATTCCACGATGTAAAAATAAGAATATTAAACAAATCCTCAGCTCTACAGGCAGCAATGGAAAGAGAAAAGATTTGACAGTTGTCAATGTGTGGTAAATTGGGAGGCAGAGTAGCAGCCTTACTTTTGAACCTCCAAACATCTGAAACCCGTTTCCTGTTTAAAAAAAAAATCAAATCTAGGTGGATGACCTCAGGCAGGATTTTTTTTTTTATTAACAAATGCAAATTGTACATCATCGTGTAAAAAAAAAAAATAAAAATGGGCCGCTCTTGGTGGTCTTGATCCGTTCTGTATATGAGAGAAAGCGGAGGGAAAAAACCAGAAAAAATAAACTTTACCTTCTCACTTTCAGGGTGGGCAATGCCATTCCAGCGGCCGGGTCCTCGGCTCTGGGAAGTGTTAACGCTGTCACCGCAGCCCCGGTCCCACCGGCGGCGCTTCCCCGGTTGCTCCGAGGGAAAACATTCCCTGAATTCCTCCTCCGTTCGCCCCTGTCTTTGCCCGGGATCCGCGCGCTGCAGGTTCACGGCGCTACTGTCAAATTGCAGGGGACAGGGCTAATCTAAAGCAGCAGCGACTCAGCAGCGAGGAAAAACATTGACAAATTTGCTGTTTCCAATCCTTTCTACTCTTTCCAGTCTGTTGTGTTTTGGTTCCTATTTTTTTTTTTTGTCCTAAAGCCATAAATACCCAGCAGCAGCTGTAACTCGTTGCCGAAATGTGCTTTATAGATCTGTTCTGGCGCGACGCGTTTTACTGGGTTCAAATTTGATATTAGGAGTTCTGATTTTTACGTCTTTAATGGTCCCGCTGGCTTTGAGCTGCTCGTTGCTGTGCCCTGGTGAGGATGGAAGCTCTAAAAGCTCATAAAAAAAGGTAACACATGCTCAAAGATCCATTTAGTTATTAAATCGTGAAAAAAAAAAGCAGTTATCTTTTGAAAGCAGTGCATATTTCATGTTTATTCGCTGATTTAATGTAAGGTCTTTGGCAAACCACAGAATCATTAAATTTGCCTTTTTTTCCCCTGTCTTTGGGACACTGATTTCTTACTGGATGTCTGTCACAAGGTTCGAGGGTTTTGCATGGAAGAAAATTCTCATTGACCTCAAAAAGAGGGAACACAGGTTGGATACGTTCTGCATAATCAGCATGGAAAAAAAATTCCAGGATTTTTTGGCCAGTCAGTTCTATGCCCAACCCACAATTTCGGGACATTGCAGGTCTGAGAGGTGCGCAGGTGTTAGTTCATCATTTAATATATCATTAAAATCTATAAACTGTGTGCTCCAGCTCTCACACTGATGTCCTCAAGCCGCGAATCAGACACGAAATTTATAGCAACGCATTTATAATTCTGCATTATTATAAATAATTTGCCTGTTATTACAAATAAATCACCCCTCTTCACCCCAAAAGCCGTCTCTAGGACACGGCCTGGAGAGGGGCATTCCAGAGTGCCCCAAGACCCATTCCCAACAATCCCAGCAGTTATTTTTCTAACGAGCGATGACTCCAACATTAAGAAAATCAATTCATCTTCTGTGGGCTCTTTCAAATGAATCCTCGTATTATCTGGCGGTGCCCTCAGCAGGGATAGTTTAGAAAATACCAGCTCCTATCTTATCTTGTCACTTCTTACGCTGATGGGGGGGAAAAATAATGGCTGCGAGAGCCACAGGGGAGGATAATTAGTAAAATCAAGTGACTCGCTGTTTGTTTGCCTGGCAAAATGAACTTTTACCCCTCCACCACCACTCCTCCCCCCAGTTTTCACCGTCTTATCATCCAGCATTTGACATGACAGGTTAATGAGGAAACCCCCAAACTGGGCTTCTGCAGCTAATTGTGCCGGTGGTGGCTCTGGACTGGGAGGGCTCCATGATGCCCAGGAAATCCGAGCTCTCGGGGGATGCAAAGGCTGAAAATTCATAGAAACACTCTCATACAGACACTAAATTTCTCTTATTATTTCTTGGAATTCTGCGGGAATAAATCTGTAGGTTTTACAAGATTCTGATTTGAACAGTGCACAGCATTTTTAACTTCTTCTCTTTTCATGCATTTCATGATTATTTTTTAAGGTGACTGAAGCATCCCCCCAGTCTCCTCCACAGTGCACTCCTTCCGAAAATGCAATTTTTAGACAAAAATGCAAAAAATTTGGACAGCTGAGGACAAACTCTTGCTGTGGGTGTGAGTGGAAAGACAAGCTCATGGTGCCCTCTCCCTTGTAATTATTCAGTGGTGGCATGAAGAGGTGTCCCTGTGCTTGACATCACCCTCTGCTACCTCCCAGCTTCTCCCAGAGCTTGGCATCTCTGCTCTGAATTGACATTTCCGGGGAGGGTGTTTTCAGGGAGTTAATTTTTTCAGGGATGAGTAGGGATGATGCAAAATTTGGGGCTGGTTTTTGCTGGTTTTTGCGGTTTTTACAACCTTTTGCTGGTTGGATTCAAAAGTGAAATGTCATTGACGGGTGAGGTTTGGGCCACAAATTTTCCCTGACCCCTCTGCTCTCAGCAGGGCATCCCTCCCTAACTGACACGATATTTTCTCCCCATCAGATTTATTCCTTCTCTTCTCCCTCTCTGGTACCCATGCCAGCATCTCTGCCTGCTGAGACCATCACAAAATAGGCTCTTCCTGCTGAAATTTTATGCCAGCAGGAAAATCAGCTCCCGTGTCCCACAGGGAAACACTGGAGCTCTCAGTGACTCAGGAACATGGAGGTGAGTGAGGAAAAATCACTTTCTCCAGCTGCCTTTTCTCCATGGAAAAGCCGACACCATTAAATGACCATTTTTTGGTGATATCCGATTCAAAAAAGTGGCTGCTTAGATTTTTCTCCAGAAATCTTTACTTTTACACTGTATGGGTTTACCCCAGGTTGTCCACCCCAATCGCATGACCAGTCCACACGGCCAAACTCTCAGAACAAACCGCTCAGCCCATTTCTGCATCGAATTTCATTCCCAGTCCCTGGATTTATTGACATTATAATGGGCAGCCCACACAAACTGCAGCCACGGGGCCAATTAACAGCACAGACAACACCAGACATTTGAGAAGTTGCTAAACTTGGTCTTGAAAACGATCTCGGCCTTCCCCCTGTAAAAGGATCTCGCTCTGTCATCGTGTATTAAACTGGAAAGCTTCACGTTGGAGAGCAGCACAAACTCATATCCTGATAAGGCCTCAAATTGTATTTCAACAGATCATATCTCCTGTGGCTTCAGTTCATATCTGCCACGGGAATGTGAGGGGAATTTACTGAGGGAAAAGTTGCTGCAGACACTGTAAGAAATTTCTTAGTGCTTTTTATTTATGTTTTCTGCCAATAATTGATGTCAGGTCTCCGAGCCAGAGCTGCTGAGGACACCCTTCCCAAAGAGGGAATGAAATGAGTCCTCGGAGCTCATCTCAACCAACGTGTGCTTAAAAGAAATAATAGGGTCATGTTCCCAAACAAAATCCTAGTGTTGGACTCAATGATCTTGGAGGTCATTTCCAGCCATAACAATCCCATAACTCCATGACTGCGTTCATAGATCTGGACATCAATCAGTCAATCACTAGCATGAAGTCCACCCCAGCAAGCCCTTGATATGATTTTTCATAAACACAAGAGCAAAATTACCTCAGCCGCGCTTTTCCTCCCAAATTCCAACGCGGAGGCTCAAACTGACTGAAACATTTGGAAAAAGTTGTGTCGATTTCTCTGAATTGTTCTCCCCATCAAAAGCCTTTTGAAGGTCACCACCTTCTTTTTGACATTCGTGGAAGCATTGCAGATAATGCCATGGATTCCTTTATTTTAAAAAAGTTCAAAGGTCCATTAAGGCTTTCCATGCCGTACAAAAGGCTCAATCCAACGGAAACCATTTTTCTCCCCCGATTGTTTGGAGCGGCAAGAGAACCAAACAATCCGTTATTCACACAGATCTACCCAGGAACGTGTTTCCCGTGCCCAAGAGGTCCACGCTGGGACTTAACAGAAATAACTTTTCACTGGGCTGCTTGAAAACATTAAATTTGTCCATAAGCAAGAGTTTTATATGAAAATCTGGGTAATATTTGTAGGTGCTTGTGGTAGGTGGGAGTTGAGATCACGGCGTACAGAAGAAAATGCATTGTCTGAAATTCAAGTCCGTATTTTGTACCTTAAGCTCACGGCTTCAATATGATGATGTCGAAAAACACACTAAAATAACAGAATTGGTGTGGGCTGACATTTTTTTCTTGTGCAATTGTCCAGTTTTAAGCCAATTCCTTGCTTTCCCACCATGACTTTGGAAAACAACGGCTTTCGGCGCTTTTGAAGGGACCTGCCTTGAACGGAGCTCGCTGTTCCTCCATTTTGGCTGTCCAAGTTGCCCTGTGTAATACCAATGTTATTTCCTTGATATTATAAATAGGATTTGGGTTGAATATGAATAAACTCATACCCCTTGGTATGCTTTGTAACTCTAATCAGCGTTTTCCTGCAAAAAGAAAAGGGAAAAAAAAAATAAAAAGGAGGAATGTTTATGTGGAAAATAAAGAGGTGCTAATTTTATCTTGTGAAAGTGGATATCTCCTTACGTCCCTCCAACTTCTAGGAAGATAACCAGAATGTATTATATCATCTAAATCCAGCATCCTAGGAGATCAAACGGAATAATGTACACATCTGCCAGGGCTGATTGAAGTATTGCTGGTGCTCACTTCCGCTTCGCTAAGTATGTGTTTCATTGATAGACGGAATTTGCCACCGCCATGAAAGAAACTCCAAGTCCTCTGTTTGTGCCAGTTGATTTCTGTGATATCTCGGAGGCTTTTAAAATAGGGCTCCAAAATAGATGTGCCCTTGTCACCCCTGTGTTTAAGCTCTCTCCAACAGGAAATGGCATGGGTTCAAATTTTTTTCTGCTGGAAGCCACATGGAGATAGATAAGAATCATGTCTTGTCTATGACTAAGCATTGACATTTAAATGTTTAAATTATAGTCAAAATGATCCATGGTGAACCCACCTGAGACTATTTTTCTTTGTCTGAAGTCCTACTTTCGAGCCTCTTGAAAGGGAAGGTGGAGCTCTCGGGGTTGTGACATGACCATGTTATGGGAAGGAAATGGAAGTTTGCTTTATTGTTGGTCTTCAAAGACGCTTTTGCTACCGTGCACCACATCATCTCCACCAGTTTATCCCTGGCTTCTCCATCCTCAGGACGGCTGGTTTAAAGCACCAGGTTTAAAGGGCAGGATGGATGGAAAAGGCTTTCGCTTTGCCAAATTGAAGACGTTGGCTTCAACACGCCTGGAAAAAAATACGTACATATATTAAAAAAAAATGAGTGGTATTTCCTTGGAACTGCTGTCTCTTCTAGAGGCAGGGGGCAGCTGGAGGGGTGAGGAGGGCTGGGATGTTTATGAAGTGTGCAGAGAATTTGGAAGGAAGCTCACTGAAGGAGGACAGATGGTTGGGGGAGCTGGCAGTGTGACACTGAGCCTTTCACTTCTGGGTCGCCCGGTTCAAGCGCAGCCTTGGTCAAGGATGGCACGGAGCCATCTCCAGCGAGTGGCTGTTCCACGAGAAATGTGGCTGGTGAGGAGCAGATCCTCTCCGGATGGAGAAGAGGGACGGTGTTTTTTATTCCGGATCCATTAGTGGAGACGCTTGGGAAATGTGAGGGATGTACAGCGGGGACTGGTTTGGTGGCACGGACTCCACGACATTGTCCAGGCATCACCTCTCCAAGCCAAGAACAGGGATCCCTGTGGGATACAGGCATTGCTGTGGGTAGGAGGAAGCATCCCCAGAAAGGAAGATGTGTGTCCACCTGCCAGCATCAGCCTCGGATCCCAGAAAGGAAATATCTCCTCTTACGTCTGTTTAATTCCTGACAATGCTCCCATTCCTCCTTTCATTCCTAGAAAACAAGGAATCCCTTTTGTACATTCAGATCCAACCTCACTGGAACTGTGGCCTCATGGAAACATTCCTGGTGTGTTGGGAGATTTCTCCATGTTTTAGCCTCGCTTTAGTGTTATGCTTTAATTTCTCTCTAAAACACCCAAGGAGTTGGGATTTTCAAGCTGCAAAATAATTTTTCTGGTCACTCTTGGTTTTTAGTAAGTGCAGCAGGAGAAGGAAAGGAAAAGGAAAAGGAAAAGGAAAAGGAAAAGGAAAAGGAAAAGGAAAAGGAAAAGGAAAAGGAAAAGGAAAAGGAAAAGGAAAGGAAGAGGGAAAGGAAGGGAAAGGGAAAGGGAAAGGAAAAGGAAAAGGAAAAGGAAAAAAGGAAAAGGAAAAAAGGAAAAGGAGAAAAGGAAAAGGAAAAAAGGAAAAGGAAAAGGGAAAGGGAAAGGAAAAGGGAAAGGGAAAGGAAAAGGGAAAGGGAAAGGAAAAGGGAAAGGAAAAGGAAAAGGAAAAGGAAAAGGAAAAGGAAAAGGAAAAGGAAAAGGAAAAGGAAAAGAAAAGGAAAAGGAAAAGGAAAAATCCTTGATTTGGAATATTACTTGAACTTAAAGCAAAAATCTTTGCAGAACAGCTCTTTTTTGCATAGATCCTACACCATCTCAGCTTCCGTTGAGATCCTACACAAGCTCAGCTTCAGAAAAGTTCATTTCACAGTTCGAGTTATTGGGACATTTGACATATTCGGTCCCTTATGACTTAAATTTTGTTTTGGGAATCCAGCAGCCAGCAGATTTGTGGAATCCCACAATGGCTCTTCACAAATTGAGTTTCCCCAGGACAACCACAGCCAAAGGTAACTGGGAGGGAAGAGCTGCTGCTGGGATTCTCCAGCTGGGAGACTGGGATTTGGCTGTTTAGTACAGAAAATTATCAACCCAATCACAAGTTTATAGCTCTGCTGGCAGCTGGGTGGTGTCTGACATGGTTTTGTCTTCTCACAGACATTGCTGGTGCCTGAGATGTCCAGGAATGTCCATATCCTTAAGGAAGATAGAGTAAGGAATTAGGCTGCCAGGAATTTGTGTCTTTCCAAGTCTTGCCCAAGCTGAAGTCACTGACAAAAGTATCTTGTAGGAGAAGGATTGATCATCCAGCAAAAGTCAAGCAGAGAGAAAGCTGACTCTGGAAAATGGGCAAGAAACTTGGAATATGACTTCCCACAGTTCTGGACTCCAGCATTTCTATGAGGAGTGTTGGGATCAATACCAAAATCATTGAAGCTGATAAAAAATCCGTGGAATATTCATCCAGCTTTAGAGAGAGCCAAGGAACTCAAATCCCTCTTACTGGGATAAGTGATGGACACACGCCAATCTTAATTCTTGGTGTGTTTATTTTTATTGATGTCACTCCTTTGTTGGGAAGAAGGACATGTAAAGAGAAAGGGGGAAAAAAGAGAGAGGGATCTCGTGTGGCTTTGCAGGGGAATTTTTCTGTGCAAAGGGACCATCCTGCCAGCAGAAGGAGCTCCAGCTAAAATCCTGGCTCTGCTCATTTGGTCCTGATGAAGTTTGTGGACCTCAGGAAAGAACATAGAGAAAAGGTGAAACAGCCACATTCAGGAGGACAGAAAAGTGGGAGGAAGCTCCAGGCGAGGAAGGACCGAAAAGTGATATGGGCACAGATGATCCTGTTGACACATCCTTGTCTTCAGGAACCACGACCTCCTGGACTCTGTTTTCCAAAGTAGAGGCTGGTAGGATTTCAGCAGCATGTTGTCACTCCAGGTGGGTCCTGCCAACAGCTGACTGGTGGGATTGGCACTCAAGCAAGGAACAAGACCCAAATTCCTGCTTTCCATTGGCTTTGGAGATGCAAAGTGGCACAAAGGCAGATTTGCTCTTTTTGGAGTGAGGAATTACCTGAAACATCTTTGCTGGCTTTAACTTTTGATATTAAACAATGGAGGAAAATTTAAAAAGAGAAGAAAAATAAAAAAAAATAAGGATAAATCTCAGGGGAAATGATGCAGTTAGTATAAATTAATGTTGTTGTTGTTGTTGTTGTTGTTGTTGTTGTTGTTATTATTATTATTATTATTATTATTATTATTATTATTATTCCAGGGAAGTTCTCAGGTTTAAGGAGAGAAAATAAAACCATGGGACACCTAGCCAAGAACCAAAGTGCCTCCAGCAGGTCTTTACAATTATCCAACATTTCTGCTTGAACAAAACCAAGTAATGGGGTATGGGAAATACAAAATATCCTCCAGCAAAGAAGCAGGAATGCCTGCAGTGCTGAATTCCACAAATAAAATGCACTCCTTAGTTTAAAGCTGATAAAGCTGCTCTTCTGCCACAAGCTGTTCCACAGGCTGCATTTCCCTGCAGAAAGTTATCCACAAGGAATTAGCTCCCTTATCCTTTGTTTATATGGATTGATGATAGTGCAAAGGCACTAAAGAGCTTTGATAGGAGATTGCCACTCCTGACACACAGAAACACTGCAAAAATCTTCCCCTCAAAGACATGAAAAGTCCATAAATTGCACAGCATTTTTTCTGCAAGTTCATGCTAATTTACTCTTGCAACATTCATGAGCCACAAAATGCTTTGGGATGTCTTTAAAGATTTTTTTTTTTAACTAAATGAATTCAAAAGTTGGGAGGGATATTCCTCATTAACTTCCTGATTTATAATGCCAGAATCCTTTTCTCCTTTATCGAATCAATGCACAAGAAAAATGAACAATAAGATAAACATGAAAATGAGCAGCAGTGTTTTGCTGATTTAAATATCTCTCATTTTTAAAAAATATATATCTGATGTATTTATGTGAATATATTATATAAATGCACATATGAAAAGGGAAGATATCTGTCTTTTCTCGTGCAGGAAAAAGAAGCAGTTGGAAGAAGCAACTCTTGCTGCTCTTCCCCTCTCGGCAACACTTCTGAGGTTAAAGGAATAAAAATCCATCAATTTGTACAGGCTGACCTTGCAGTGTTGGGTTTTAGCTGAATTCAGATGTGCAGGATTAACCCAGCAGAGTTTACATGACATTGATTTAAGAGCTGCCTTACAGGACCTTCCAGCGAGTTCCATTAATCGGAATCTTTAATCGGGCCCTGGGATGAGGAAAAAGGTTGCTCAGCAGACGTGCAACGTATGATAAACAGATGTCCCCATGCATCAGATAAATCCAAATGCAGCCAGGGATCACTAATCAAGGACATGGTTTGGGGCAGGGAGCAGTTCCTCAGCCACGGTTTTGCTGAGATGAAGATGGGATGGAGATCTCCAAGTTAGATGGGATTTCTCACCTCCCAGTGCACGTTCAGGAATCACCCGACAGCACCAGTTTGGGAATAGACTCCCAGGTGTTGGGGAGGAATGACCACGTGGATGGTTGGACTCCCCCCAAAAAAGGCAGGATGGATCAGCAGAGACCTGGAGGGGTTTTAATGGAGCCACACCAAGCAGGGAGTAACCTGGTTGTCACCTCACTGGAGTAGGACAGGACGTGGCTCTGTCCCCAGTGTGGGATTTGTTGGTGAATTTTGCACTGAAAGTTCTCCAGCAAAACACGTTGAGCCCTTGGAGCAGAAACTTCATTCCAATTCTGGATTTGTCATTTCAGTTTGTTTTTTATTTTTAATATTGGCTTCTCTCACTCAATATCTCATTTCCTCTGCAGTCAAATTTACACCCCCATTTTTTACTTTCGTCTACCAGTTTTCTTTCCCCATTATCTTCTTTTAATGCAAGTCCTTTTTCTTACACCCTTCACACCCCAGCCAGGTCACCTCATTTACCATTGAAAAGTACTGAGAAACATCTCCTCACTCTTGGGTCTCATGCCTGAGTCCTGGATCTCTTGGAAAATCCCACCCAAACTCCCATGACCCCGGCTGGAGCACACCCAGCCCAAACCAGTATCTCCAGGGAAGTCAGCTGTCAAATCCTAGCAGATCTCCCAGGCAAAACACAATTTTTCAGCTCCTTATCGCCCTGTTGTGCTGGGGCAGCTCTCGGCAGGGACAGGAAAAGGGCAAACAGCCTCTGGAAAGCCAGCGCCTGCCAAATTCCCGATCATTTCCACAGCGCGGCTGTGCCAGGATTTCACGCAGGAAAGCCAGCCACGGTTTTCGGACGTGAGTTTGAAGACCCATTTCCTGAGTTATTAGGATTGAAATTCCACAAAGAATAATAGGAGTGTGAAATCAGGCTGGGGTAAGGGATGTGTATACGGAAGGATGTCACCCAAGGAGGCAAAATTTCCACCAGTTTCTGAATAACAAGATGGAAGATCTTAGAGCAGGAGTTGTTATCAACTTGATAATGACATGGTTGCGCCATCCACCTGGATCGCACCAAATCCAACTGTTTTTAGCTTTAAAACTCCATGGAAATCTCTCTTGACTGCCACAAACCTCTCTCACCCCAAGCAGGATCTTTATGGCAAGAGTTTAGACGTGGGAGCCAACTTGCAGCTCAGAATTTGGCCCATTTCTTTGGAGGACATGCCAGGAGTAGCCTGTGATGTTGTTTGGTCTCTGGAGGCAGCCCAAATGAGAGCAGAACAAAGCTTTGATGCAAATGAAAACCTACCAGTGAGTACAGCTAAATAAAGAAAAAAATTATTCTTTGTTATGGAAACCAGCAGAGGAAATCTTGAATTAGTCAGTGCATCGTGACCTCTCTCTGCCCTCCTGAAAAATGTGCATTTTCTTAAAGACTTTGGACTTTCCACTGCCAAAAAGGAGAAACTGTGCAACATTTCCAGCCACCTGGTGCAAAGCCCAAACTTTATTTAGCAGAGGGAAAAAAATCATCTTTATTGTACAATAAATGTTTTTTAAAAATGAGTAAAAAGCACGATGTGTGCAAAGCTGAATAATTTTGAGTGGCTACATCCAATCATGGCACAGACAGGAAAAGCTTGAGTTGATCTTGTGAATGAAGCATGTGGTAATTGTTTCCGTACATCCTCGTTAAGATGAAAAGCTACACAAATAAACAACAACAAAAGCTGCTCTGCGCCAATCAGGGGCTGGTTCCAAAAGAAAAATTTTTTTTAGAAAAGTCAAAAAAACAAAGGGAAAAATCTGGCTCGGAATAGTTCTTCCCATGCTTCCTACTAGGAGGAGTAATGGATTGATGGGGGCTACGGGAGGCGGCCCTGCACGTTTTGCCTTTTGCCTGGGTCACATTTGGGCAGCGCCGCTCTGGCACGAGGCTCGGCTGGGAATGAGTCAGCGGAAGGTGAGGAAGGACATGGAGAGAACCAGAAGTTACGGGGAAACACGACAATTAACACCGGAGAAACTGCCCTTGAGGGACCCAACGGAGTCACAACACAGAGAAACCTTCTCCAGACGGGGGAATAATGACGTTGCCACCCACCAGGTTTTACCGCCGCGGTGACGGGGCTCACCAGAAAGGTCCCTTTGAAGTTCTGAAAGGGACAGGGCAAAGGTGACCGCCATGCAAGCTCCAGGATCCTTTCCTGCAGCGACTCCCTGCCACAGCTGTGTCCCCAGGATGGGGACCTCTCTAATTCGGAGCTGGAGACGATCCCCAGCTGACATCCGCAGTGAGGCTGCGCTGGCTGAGGGCTGCACAAAGAGTTGTGTATTCCCCATAATTGTCCTCCTTATCAGTGTGGGTGAGTGTGCAGTAGTCTAAATCACACAGTCATGACACTCCACATGGCTGAGCAGGAAGAGCCCACTTGGCCTGGGCTAGATTAGTCTAATCCCACCTCCCTTGTTCTGTCATAATACCCCTCCATCCCTTCACTCCCTATAAAAATATCCAGCTGTTGATTAAAATTAGTGAACTGTTGGCTTTCGGAGTCGAGTTGGCAGCTTATTCTCTGTATTTCCTAGATATCTCTGGATGAATTCCCCATTTACTCGGCGGCCTGATCCTGTGAACTGCCAAGCTCTCCCAAGCGGGCGGGATCAAGCCTTGGCTCTCCGGAGGCGCGGATAAATCAGGGCTGAACGGCTTCCTCCTGTTCCTCCCCACCAACCTGCTCCCAGCATTGACATCTTCCCTCCACAGGTGTCAGGCTGCCTTTGGAAAGAGAAAAAAAAATGCTGGCCCGTCAGCTGGGTGCTCTCAAGAGTTCCACTCCTTTGAAAAGGGGACTAAAATAAAAGCCTGGCTTAATGCCCCACCCCACTCCAGGCCGTGACAGGAGGCTGGAGGAAGCCACCAGGCTCTCCTCAGCTCTACGTCTTGTCCAGCAATCCCAAGCAGGCCGCTGAACAACAGGGTTTTGAGGAAAGTGCTGTGAAATGCAAAATATTTCCATGTCCCAGCCCGGATTCATCTTACAGAGTCTTTGCTGTGGTAGCAAGAGCTTGTAAAGAAAAAATTGGGGGGGAGAACAGTCCATGCAGAAAGAAAACAGATAAAGTCATGGAGGCAGTTGGAGGAATGTTTTGGAGTGGAGGATTCATTTTTTTATTGGTTTTCTTCCTGCAGATTCTTTCTGGAGGTCTTGGAGAAATGCTGGGAATCCTCAGCTGGTGCATGTTGCTGCTGGATTTATTTTCCACCAGCAGAGGATCTGCCTCCAGCTCTGTGGAGTCCTGGGGAGTCAGTGGGAGATTCTGGCTGTTCCCAGAAGGACAGGGTGGCTCAGGACACCACCAGCTGAGGAGCTGAACCCCAAAGTAGCAGCAACCTTGTATTTACAGCCACGACTGCCTCAAATCCAGGGTGCAGCAGGCAAATAATCAACCTCAGTGACTCCATCCCCTCCGGAATGGGATCACTTGGGTCTGACAAAGGGAAAGCAAAGAGGTGTCACCTCACAGTGGCCCAAAAACAATAGATGGCCATTAAAACCACTGTGCTTGTCTCCACGGTTGGGATCTCACCCATCCCAAACACAGACTGATGGTTCCAGGGAAGTGTTGTTGGAGTTTAATATAACTTTTCTAACTCGTTCCATTAAAAAGGACCTTGCAGCTCTTGTTGTCAGCAGCAGTGTACGAGGAACTGTTTTGAGGAGATCCTTCCCTACAGAGCTGGAATTCCAGTGGGAATACAAGGAGGATCAAGCAGCATTTCACAGCTCAGGCTGGGGGTCCGAGGTCCTGTCATTCAGCTACGAAATCTTTATTATAATTTTCAAAAGGAAGCACAAATTCTGCCATGGTCTGTGCAGGAGTAAAATTGGTCTTCAAGAGGTTTTGATGATTTATTTTTAATATCATGCTCACTGTAATATGTTAAAAGCATAGAATCACAGAGTTATGGAATTGTTTAGGTTGGAAAAGACCTCTAAGATAGCCCAGAGAGGATTTGTATGCACACATCAATCTCCTGGAGCACCATGGAGAAAGACAGGGTAGGAATAAGTTGCAAAATATTTTCTTAAAGATGTTTTTCCCCAACTTTCCGCTTTCTTCATTCACTTCAGTCAATTTTCTGAGTGAACGTGAGGATGTGGGATCTCCTGGGATAGCAACAGCGAAGGCATGAGCTAAGGGGAGTCAAGGGAGAAGACCCAGCTGTGTGGATGGACTGGGCAGGGCACATCCTGGAGAAATCATTCCAGGAGAATTGGAGCCTTTCGGACATGCCTGGGTGAGGAAGCCTGAAAAAGAGGATTCCTGTGGATGCTGAGAGCCACATTCCCACTGCACAGGACTGCAGGAGCTCCCTCCTGGCACAGGAGGGACGCAACGTCAAAGCATTCCAGGATTTGTCAGGATTCCAGGACTCTGCTCATTGCCCACTTATCCCTTCAGTCCCTGAAGCAATCTGGTTTTGGTGTGTCATTAACTTATCAGCTCAGCCTCAATTTATCAGCATTCACCAAGATCTGAAGCTGTGATGTTTATTCCCACCACTCCGTGGGTGGAGGGAGATCCGCTGTGAAGATTTTCCAGCAATTTCCTTTGTGCTCCTTTTGGACAAAAGCTTTGGATGCAGCTGCACAACTGTCATCGGGTCTCTGGGCAGGAGAGGAGGGACAGCTGAGGGCCTGAGTCCCAGCAGGAATCGTATTCCAGCCCTCAAACAATCTGATGGGCACTGGAATAGTCATCTTTTCCAAAGGTCCCATGGAATTTGGTGCCTACAAACTTTAGCCTCTGGCATGGAAACTCAACAGGCTTAGAAAATGGAACATGCTGAGCAAATCGAACATGTTTCTACCTCACACCCTTTGGAACCTGCCAAGAGCCATCTCAAATAATTGGTTTGATGCTCTGCAGGATTTTCAGTCTCCTAAAAAGAGAAAGGTAGAAGAAAAATGTGGTTTCCAGGACTGAGAGTGGACATCTCAAAGGATGGAGGTGGTGGTTTTCCAAGGAAAGAGTTGTGCTCATCAGTATGGACACCAGTAATAACAAAAATTGCCATGGAAGGGAAGGAGAAGTGATGCCTTGGGTAGTGCTGATTGCCATGAGATGGCTGGGATGAAAATGAATCTTTAAAACCCATGGAAACGGCATTTTCCTTTCTGTTTCCCACCAAGCTCAGCACGTACATCCCTAAACTTTCCCGGATTTGATGAATTCCACCAAAATTTCTGCTTGCCTCCAGCAAGGGCAGCATGACCTGCAACATTCCTGGCAAAAAACCAGCAAGAGGAACACAGCAAGGATTTGCAGAGTAAATACGATTTTCTGCCTGTGAATCCCATGGCCAGTTCAAAACCCATGAACACAACCCCTGGAACAAAGGGAGACCATGGATGGCATTTGGAGAGCAGAGGACCAGAGCTTTGCAGCGCAATTCCGAGCTCAGGGTGGGTTGGAAACGCTGCCACTGAGCAGGAATGCACAAAGGAGCTGCAGGATTGCACTTGGTGGACGCAAGGGTGTGCAATGCCCACGGCTTTTCCTCCTGGAGTTCCTTTGTTCCTCCACTTTGAATTCAAATTGCTGAGTGTGGCAACCATTTTGTCATAAATTGTTGTATTTGCCACAAAACTTCCCTTTGCGATCACCACTGAGAAGAATGTAAGAAATTTTGGGAGTTTTTTGCCAAAATAATGTGGATATTCAGCCTGAGTTGGACAGCCCTGTGCAAGAGCATGTCTAGAGCAGATTTAGGCAGAGGGGGACAATCTAAACAGCTTTTATTTTATTACCCTGATATGTTTAACTTTTTTCCACCCTTTTTTAGAGACGGGAACTGCAGGATTTGCCCTTTGCAGCTGTATGAACTGTATGTTAAGAGTAACAGAGCTGTCTCAAATCCCTTTGTATTCCGGGGACATTTTTCCGAGGCATTTTGTCTTCGTAACAATACCCAGAGCTCCCTAAATTTTGGGAAGGTCATTTGTTTCCTAGCAGAGAGATTCCCTTATCCAGAGCTTACTAGAGCCCAAACAACAATTTATAAACTCTAAGCTCCTTTCTCCTTCAAGATGAAGTGCTTTAGTGTTGAAGCCAAACTAAATCTTTAAATGGTATAAGAGGCATTTGGATTTTTTTTCCCTGCCCAGCTGACAGTAGGTTTACAGTTTATAATCTGGCCTTTGTAAAGGCATTTGTCAGCCTGGATATTTCATTTTAAAACGCGACCACCCATGAGGACGCACAGACAGGAAGCGTTTGTTCACTTGCACCAACAGCCCATTTGAAGGTTGGCTGCAAAATAACAGAATTTAGTCACAAAGGCAAACTTTTTTCTCTTCTTTTTTTTTTTTTTTTTGGTGCATTATCTCCCTCACATCTCGTTTTAAAAAGCGGCCTTTGTTTATGGGAAGCGAGTCCTCGGCTCTAAATTTGGAAATTTGACGTATTCCCCTAATCCCCACGTCCTCACAGGGATGCTGGCTGTGCATCTTTGGCCTCCCAAAAGACAGAGCTGCTTTTATCTTCTCTCCCAGGGTCCCCAGTTTAAGTGCCCCACCAGAGGAAGAGGAGTCTTAGCACTTCAAGGGCAGAGGGGGAATGCTCAGCCCAAGTTGAAAATTTCCACGGAATGAGACCCGTTGGAAGCGCTGCAGCTTCATGCCCATCTTATTTTTTGGGATGTGTTTCCACGTTCAGCACAGGTTTGGTCGTGCCAAATGTTGGTTGCTTTTGCAACTGAATAGAAACCTGCCCAAGACAAAAGAGAAAGACAAGAAGTAGGATTTCAAGTTAAAAATGAGTGGCCTCCACTTCTTAAATAGAGGAGTTCATGTCTCCATGGCTGGGGCTGAGGGGCAGAAAGCAAGGCCAGAGCAGAGGGGCTCTTCCAGACAGTGCCACACAGAATACTGCATTCTTTCCCCCAGTATCACGAGTAACACTCACTTTTTATCTCTATTGCTCAAAGGTTTAAAGGGAGGAAATAGTTCCAGCAAGCGATAAAGCTTTCAGCTTTTTTTATTTAACTCGGTTGCAAAATACAACAATAAATAATGATTACCTCAAACACCCATGGCCTGGGGTTGAGCTCTGTGCCCCCATCACTTGGGGGACCGACCCCTTTAGTACCTCAGAAGCAGAGGTTTAATGAGTATTCTCAGCCTTGCAGCTCCCAAAATATTTGCAATATTTGCAATCCTTTTAATTCCCTACTTCCTACTGGGTCCAGCAGGTTTTCGTCACCCCAGAAATTCTTTGCAATCCTCTTTTTGTTCCTTGGCTGCTGGTACCAACTTTGATGTTCATGAAATCTGCTACAGCAGAAACCATGACGATAAAAAAAGCAAGGGACAGGAAATTCTCCAGTCCATGGAATCATGGGATGGTTTGGGTTGAGAGGGACCTTAAAGCCCATGTCATGCCATGGGCAGGGACACCTTCCACTGTCCCAGGCTGCTCCAAGCCCCGTCCAGCCTGGCCTTGGACACTTCCAGGGATCCAGGGGCAGCCACAGCTTCTCTGGGCACCCTGTGCCAGGGCCTGCCCACCCTCACAGGGAACAATTCCTTCCCATGGAGCCCCCTCAGCCATATATGATGGATTTCACAAGAAAAGTGCAGGAGCTGGTGATATCTCCAGCACCTCTTCGGGCAAAGAGAAGTTTTGTACAGAGAGATACAGACAGAAGTCTGGAAAAAACAATGGGGCAAGGTCAAAAAGGCAAGAGAAGATGACATGTGCCACGGGAGGGGGAAAATGCCCCAGGCAGGATGTTTTAAGCCCTCTCTTCATGTCCCAAATGTCACCGTTGCTTTGCCCCAGCGGTGCAGGTCTGTGGCATTGCACTGCCAGCATCTCCTCTGCACGCTGAGGGAAACCTGCTCAGTGTCCATCTGTCCTCCTGCTGCCAGCCTGGCTTTATTCTGTGTGGATCTGACAGTCCAGAACATTTTTGATGCATCCAGGCCTCAGTCTCTTGGCTGGCAGCAGCAGTTCTCCGAGGGCAGGACATGCCTGTGGTGCTGCTGCTGTTTCTGGCCATACCTGAGCCCGTCCTCTCTCCAAACTTGGGCTGCGAGGCAGCTGCAGTCACCAGGTTGAGTCTCTCGCTGTCCATAAGCCTTTCCAGGCATCTTGGAGAGCAAATACACTTTCCAAAAGGGATTTCTCACAGTGGCTGATGGCTCAGGCCATGCTTTTAGCGGTGGGGCTGTGCAATGTAACCTCAGAGAAGGAAGATTTTCGCGTCCCTTTCTCATCAGAACACGTTGTGCTGATTTGCATTGTGCAGCCAGGGCGAAAATCACCCTTTTGTCTCTTCAGAGGAGGTGTTGAGGTCTAAAAACACTCTAAGCGGACTTTAGCATGTGGGGTTAGGTTCAACTCTGCTGCTGGAGGTGCTCTCCTGCCCCGCAGTGCCCAGCCCAAACACCAAAGCTGAAGGAAATGTTTGTCCTAAATATTAAATGTGTCTCTAAAGTGAAATAAACTCTTGCTGAAGCACTTGAGCCTAATCCAGATCCAGGAAAGGAGTCATCTGGAGAAATGTAGGTAGGATATCTTGGACAGTGGTCCAAGGACAGAGCCACAGAATCATGGAATGGTTTGGGTTGGAAGGGAATTTAAAGATCATTTCATTCCATCCCCTGCCATGGGCAGGGACACCTTCCACTATCCCAGGTTGCTCAGAGCTCCATCCAGCCCAGCCTTGGACACTTCCAGGGATGGGACATCCACAACTTCTCTGGGCAAACTCTTCCCGTGCCTCACCACCCTCCCAGGGAAGAATTCTCACAGTCACATCCACACCTACAAATACATCCCCCCAAAAAATAATCCAAATTTCCCTTCCACTTAGACGAAACTTGAAGCTGGGTAAAATTCCAGGGTGCTTCAAATATAACCCCCCAGGCAGTCAGAAGTGGGGCTGGAGCTATCACTGACCTTCCCTAATCCACATCCCTACTCTATCAGTGTCCTTCCCTATGATTCCTCTTCCAGGATTTCCATCTGCTGCTGAGACCATGCTGGATCCCGAGGTAAGGGCTGGATCACAGCTCCTGTTCCGGTCCTGGGAGGTTTAAAAACTTTAATCTCACCTGTTAAAGACAGGCAACACCCAGCACTGAACCAAGATTGTTGGTTTACAGCTCTCCTCTGTGGGAAGAGCATCAGGAATGCTCCAACACCAGGAATAACCTTCTTGTGGAGTCAGTTACTGAAACCAGGATTAACCCATGGGAAATGTTGAGGTTTCCCTTTTCTTCCAGAACAACGCCCTTCTAGAAACAAAAAGCACTTTTTCCTCCAGAACCGCTGCATCCCTGGGTGGTTCAATGCCAACCCTTGGGCTGATTTCCACATTATTATTTTCTTGTCCCATATGACTCCTTCAGCAGCTTTTCCACATTTCTTCCTGGCACAGAGATTCCATAACCAATAACCAACATAAACTTTGGAGATGAGTCAATATTGATTTCTCCATTTTCTGAAGACATTCGAAGCCAAAGCATTTTGTTTTCCGTATACTTCGCTGAATTTGAATGTAAAGCATTATTTTGCATTCTCATGGCAGTTTCACACCACCCCAAAAGAGGGGGAATTGCCTTTTCCAGTGCCTGAAGCTGATACAAACCCTTACGGCCCAGGCTGTGCTGTTAATTGGGAGCAGTGAGGATTTAGGGTTATGACCCTCTGAGCCTGGGAACAGGCTGGGAAACCTGAGGAATCTCTGCCTGCCAGAGATGCACTCCCTGCCCCTTGCAGCCCCTTGTTTTACAGCTCCAGATGCGCTGCCTGGTTTAGTCTGGATTGGGACGTATTTTAAGGCGCGTCCGGAGATGTGAATTCAGACCAAGCAATTCCAGGTCAGTTCATCCACTCCCGTTCTCACCACGCTGTGTTTTGCAGGAATCTGGGTTTCCCTCAGCCTTGCTGGAGCTGTCTGGAGCTCCCTGTCACTATTAGGGCTGAGTTTAAGTTTTCTAGGAAACCTGGAACAGCCCTACTGACCCAAATCTTTGGCATAGACAATAAAAATGTTTTCATAACAACATCTAAACCTCTCCACAGTGTTTCAGTAAACAGTAAACTTATTTTGAGATTGTGTCCCAGATTTATTTTCCTCAATAAAGACTATTCCATTATTAGTTTTATCCTTATGAATCTTCTTCCCAACACTCAACCTCGATTTATTATTTGTAAGGGGCATCTATCATCCTGCCTTAGACCTGTAAATATTCTACTTACACCGAGCATGGCACATCCTCTCTGTTTAAAATCTGAGCTGTGAGGTTTGATATAAATTTGTTTCCTTCCCGAGTTGAAAGGTCCCAAAGATAAGCCCACAAGGATCCCAATGTCATGAACCACAGCTTAAGCCCAGCCTGCAGCCCAGCCCACACACGGGATCCTCTTCCAGCTTGGCTTGTTGCAGTGTCAACACCCAAAGGATAATAATAATAATTAGGAAGAAAAACAGTTACCTGGAAAGCAGGTGATAACTGAACCTAAATGCAGGGAAGGAGGAAAGGAGGGACTCCCGGAATGCATTCTTGGGAAAAATTATTCCATTGGCTTTCATGATGGGTCATAAGGCTACAAAGGGTTTCATTACAGGGCTGTGATGCAGGGGTTCATAGAGTTTGGGCACAGGGAGAGGAGAATATCACCCAAATTATTAATCCAAATAATTTGAAGGAGCGACCTGGTCAAACAAAGGAAGTGGAGCAGCTTTGGATGGTGCCTGCAAGATTTCTGATCAAAGAAATAAAAAGGAGCATTGGGTGGTTTTTCTCCAGGCACAGCTTTGCAGAGAGAGAATCACCTGCTCCCTCCGTCTCCACAACCCCGTCAGAAACACAGACACCGTGCCAGCATTTCAGCTTTTCAAGATTCATTTGGTTTTATTTGCTTCATTTCCAGCAGAATGAAACACAGGATTCTCCTGGCAGGCCCAGAGGGGGCCAATTTATTTTTCATTAGTTCCAAATTAGCCCAACGATGAGACAACTTTTCAAAAGGAGAAGTCTGAAAGCGGCTCCTTTCAGAAGAAAGTCAGAACGAGGCACTTTGTGGTTTGTTTGGTTTCTTAATGGTTTCTGTCCCCTCTCTGAAATCCTCCTGGCTGCCCAATGCAAACGCAGGATTGATTTTAGTCCAGCCAAAGGTGCAGCTGAACTATTAAATTACGTAAAACAGGAGGCCACAAAGGTCTCCTTGACACTGGCACTGGCTGTGGTGATGATAAAGTGGTGTTTTCACATGCCTGGGGTCGAATTCAATTTGTAGCGAGGATGGATAATATGAGGATGTGGCTGTTTTCTGTTTTCCCTTGAGCCCTGCCCCAGCCCTGGAGTAATGGATCCCAAAAAAAGCCCTTTTGCCCAGTGGATATTTCCTCTCCCAGCAGTCCCAATCCCAAACCACACTGGAGCAGCTTTGGACCATCGTATCCTCACTTGAGCACCCCTGAGCCATAAAAACCCACCTGGCACTGTCCCCATTCCCATCCAGCAAGGGGTTAACACCACCCCCAACCCAACCTGGCAGGAAAGGCTTTGTCAGGAGCAGATCCGTGGCAAAACTGAGTCACCGGCGCTCCGAGGTCACTCCGGCGCTGTGGCTTGGCCGGCATCCAACCAAAGGAAGAGCAGCTGGGGCTGCAACACCCACACGAGGTACCATCAACACCCCACCATGGGGAGGTGACCCCGGTGATGTCCCCTAACCGAGTGTTTTCTTTGGAGCCCCAAACCAGTTCTTTTTTGGGTGTTTTTCCCACTTTTCCTCCTGTTTTCCGTGAGGGAGAGCTCTGCTCGTTGTGCACGCACGGAAAGAAGGGGCGAGAGGATGTTTCCCCAGTGATATCACCAGCTCTGAGTAAATTCTCTGACCAAAAGTGAGGGCCAAGGGAACAATTTGTGCTGCATCCTCTAAATGCCAGATCTCCATTTGCGAGCAGCATTACAGGAACAATCAGGGCACTTAATAGCCAGCTGCGAAGTCATCAGGTATAAATATTTACAGAGGTCTCTTGCAACATGGACATTCCTCCAGACACAAGAGGATCCCAGGCATTTCATGGCATTTTCACCTTCTGCAAAAAGAATCCCAGTTTAGACACACTCGGCCATAAAACGACAGAAAGAGCATTTTATGGAAAACCCACACTGCACCCACTCCTTGGGAGATGTTCCCTTTCTTCTCCTCTTTTGGAATGGTCAAGTATCTCTGTGTTTTTGACTCAAATAAGATGTTACAAAGCAAAGGTTGTTTAAGGCGTGGAGGAGCAGCGTCCTATGGAGGAGCAGTAATTGCTGAGGCGTACAAAGGGATGAAATGAAGAGGAATGGGGTGGAATTAAACAAAAGAAATCCCTCTTTTATGGCAAAGCGTATCCAGCCCCTCAAAAGAAGAGTTTGAAACCTTCCTACTGAAGAGATCCAATACTCTACAAATCACGGTGTTGGCAGAAGGGGCAGAGGACCTGATGAATAATTTTTTTGGTTAGGGATAGATCCGGGGACACCCAGTCCAAACACAGTGGAGACTTTCAGCAAGTGAAAAACAGAGCCCCAGCCCATCTTGTGCGTTCACGGCCTTTCCACATTGCCATTATTAAAACTATCCCTCGGTTTCTGTGCTCCTTCATCACCTTTTTCCTTATTCTAAATGCAAATTCTCATTCAATACCAGATTGTGGCTGAGAGCCTGGAAATTACAATGGAACAGTCCAGGTCTTTCCAGGTATTCCTTCTTTGTGTGTGAAATATAACCAAGTAAAAAGTAACTTCAAGGAGGAGCTTCTTTTTGATGGGGAAATGTGGTTTTAGGAACAGAGAATTATGGAATCGTGGAGTCCAAACATCAGCTTGACGAAATTGAGCACGGCCAGGATTTGAGGCATTCCCAGCTCTGTTATTTTTCACCCCAGACACCAATTTTCACCTGATGTGTAGGACTTTGTGATGATAAAGTGGTCTTGTGTTTATCAGCCACGGCCAGAATGGGCTGCTGGGTTCAGAAGTGAAGGTTGTCCCCCCCATTTCCCTGGAAGTCAGAAGATGAGGAGGTGGCAAGGCAGCACCTCACACCACCATCAGCAGCATTTTCTAGGGCCTAACGCAAGCAAAATCCCAATTAAAACCACACCATTTTCTCATTTTGTAGGGTCACCCTGCTCTGCTTCTCCACACATGGCAGCATCCCTCCAGCATCAGCTGTGGATGCTCCAGTTGGGATTGGCAAACCCAACTGGTCATTCCTCCTTTTATACCTCCGGAAACTCCCCCCATGGCTTCGGTAAGGAAGGATTGCAATGCAGTCCAGGCTGGAGCCAAGATCCGGGAATTACGGCAAGTTTTCCACGCAAATCCTATCGATGGGTTTCTAAAAAAGTCCTAAAAGGTGCCGATTTTGTGCTGGAGAGGGAACAGAAGCCAGCTTGCAATATTCCTGCCTGCCTCTTTTTACTGATTCCAGACGCCAGGCCAGGCAGGATCTGGCTATTTTCACTATCATGTTATCACTCCACAATATGTCAGCAAATTCTTGTCCAAACATGGTTTTTTTTTCCAAGCCACGTTTTATCACTTCTTTTCCATAATCATGACTGATAGTGAATCTAATCTGAATTGGGCTTGGAGGAGGCACGAGAACAATGAAGTGCCGTCAGCACAGGGGAGCACATCCCCTTCTTTTATTCCTAAAGCCAGGCCTCACTTCAGAACAGATTCTCTCTGTGCTGAAACGGGGTTGGAGAGCAAAACACGTGTCTCTTCAGGCACCTGAAACTAGAAATAAATCAGGGGATGTCAAAATGCAGGAATGTCAACAGGCTCTGCTCTAATTGTGCAGAGGATCCGCAGACCCTTGGAGCTGCTGGACTGGCTCTGCTGACAGCTCCAAACCCAGGCTCTTGCTGTGGGCACATCCTTCTATCCCAGAGATCATGGAATCATGGAATGGTTGGGGTTGGAAGGGATTGTAAAGCTCATCTCATTCCACACCTTTCCAACCTGGCCTTGGACACTGCCAGGGATCCAGGGGCAGCCACAGCTTCTCCGGGCACCCTGTGCCAGGGCCTCCCCACCCTCACAGGGAAGGATTTCCTCCTAATATCCAACCTAATCCTACCCTCCAGAGTGAAAACTTTATCCCCCCCCTCCCCTTCATTAAGTATTCCTTTCTTTTTTTCTCTTTTTTTTAAATTTCCTTAATTTCTGTGTTATTTTCCTGCTTTGTTAAAAACCAGTATTTTCACTCTGAGGCATTCCCTCCCTTTTCAACTTTCTTTTTGTATTGTTTTGCTTTCTTAGCTCAAATAGGTTGCAAATAAAGAAAACAGCGGGTTTGCTTGATTTCTGAGGGACCTGGCACCTCACAGGTGCCAAAACATTTCAGAAGTTTTCATTTTGTCTCAAAAACTAGAAGTTAAAGAAAATCAAAGCTTTTCTGAGCTGTGTTCACCAAATACAACCTCCCTCCTCTGTCGAACCCAGCACAGGCTGATCAATCCGACAGACTTAAACCTGGAATTTTATGACTGTTTCCCATATTCAGTTACAAATTCAATTCCTATTTGTGAGCCCAGCTCTTGCCAGCCCAGAACCACAACATTTTCTCCCTAAAATACCCTCTGCCTGTAATGACAGCTCCCCTAATTAAGACAGGTGCCACCTTCCCAGGCCTGAAAGCCAAAGGAGCCCTTGGAAATCTGCTTTTTGCTGCATCCAAAGCGTTGACACTGATGTGGATAAACCTCATGGAAGCACTCAGTGACCGCAGAGGGCAGTTTCCTTTTCCAGGCAGGAATATTTTTGGACAATATTTTAGGGTAAACAGGAGGAAAGGCAGCGGTTTAGCAAACACAAATCTCTCCAAGCTGCCAAGCAAAATTAACCCCACTCTTGATTTTTTCAGGTTTTTTTTCCAAGCTGAACAAGGCTCTTGGGAAGGGGAATGGGTTTTGTGCTGTCACACTCAAGAGGTAACTGAGCCTTTCAAGTGCTGATCTGACTTAATCTTTCAAAAATGTGTCCAAATTGCCTGAGCAAGGTAAAGCCCATCCATCCCTGCCCTCTCCCCAAACGGAGAGATCCTTCAGAGCAGCGCCTGCATTCCAGAGGTAATAACCTCCAATACCTTAAGTCAAAAAGCCAAGCCGAACTCCCTGGGTAATGCATTTGGGATTAAGGTTAAATAGGCTCCCGTCACTAATAATGCATCTGCTCCCCACAGAGGGATTGGGCGGGACTTGAGGGATGGAGCTCCTGCAGCGCTCCCCAAACAAACCCAGGGGTGCATGAGGAGCACCCCAACCCCAGTGCCCCCTTCTTGACTCCCACCCTGGCTTTGCAGGAGGGCACAAAGGGGGGGAAAAACGGGGGGAAAGAAGCTGGATTCAATCCATTTCGAGCTGGCTGGATGTGTCTGGGATGGAGACAGATGCTGTTTAGACAGGCTGGGTCGGTGGGTGGCCGGGCGAGGAGACCACGGCTGTACAGTTTATAGAAGGCTCCCGGCATAAATGAACTGTTGAAGACCATTGGAAGCCTCAGTGAAATCACAACACGCAGGAACACGGGGGAGGGAGGGCAAAAAAAAAGGCTCTTTTTGAAAAAGCACCGAGAGAAAGGGATGTTTGGAGGGACTCGGGGAAAATCACAATGAGGGGGGTTCTGAAGCCACCATTCATGAGCCCCAAAGAAAGTAAACACGCCCAGGAGGGGCTGAAAAAAAATAATAATTTTTAAAAAAGCAGATCTAAATAGTTTTCCCTGCATCAGGGCTAAGGAACAGACGTGCCTTTGCCCTGCTCCTGTCTAGTCTTGCTAGGTGGAAAGCTAATATTTGAGGTCATGCTTCAGTGGGGAATATTTGGGTATTAAAAAAAAAAAGCTGTCCAGGCTGCTTTGCCCATTGCCAGCCTGCACGGGATAAAAAGGAAAAAAAAAAAGGAGCTGATTTGGAGTTTCCTGGGTTTATTTAGAGATAAGCCTGAGGTGACCTTTCACTCCCACACACACACACATTCGCCTAGAAATGGAACTGGCTGATCCTTGAGGTCTGTCTTCAGGAAAATCCAGAGTTTCATATGGCAAATTGCACCAGAATCCTGGAATTTGGAGATTGACAGACTCTGGGATTGCAAGGAAAGTGGCTGGGACTGAATTCCAGCCCATGTTCCTCACTTAGGGAACAACAATCTGCATAAGCTGCTTGTTAAACCCCAAGACCACAAATCCAGTTTGTTCCTACATTTCCCTTCTCTGTTTCAAGACACAAGGACTGGGAAAATGTCCAGGACATCCCAGCTCCTCTCCCCTTTCACTCCCCCACTCTCAAAGCAAAGGGACATCCCAAAACCTCAAAATTCAGGGAAGATCAGATAATTTTACATGGATGCACAGCATCTCTGTGAGTATTTTTATCCCCTCATCATCCCAGGCTGGAGCTGGACATTAAACTGCTCCAAATCCCATGGGAAAGGTTCCGTGGTGGTGTTGGAACTGCTGGGTTCAGCGTTGGACTTGATATTAGAGGGATTTTCCAACATGAACAATTCCATGATTCCATGATCGTACGAATCCATGATGGAGGGAAGGACGAGGGGAAGGAAACACATGGAAATCAATCGCAGTGTTGGGATCAGAGGGCTGGGAGCAGAGGACTTCTGGAGCTCTTTGTTGATGCCACTGGTGGGACCAAAACCCCAAATATTAATAAGTTTGATGCACAATACGTGAGACAAAAGACAAAAATGACCCATTTTGGAGGATTTCTCTGGCTTTGGGACTTTTCCCTCAGCGTGACAGGCAGAACGTTCAGAGATGGAGACTCCCAGCATGGAGGGGATAATTTGGAGGAGGCACAAAGAGCTCTAAATGCTGAAAAAGCTCTGGCAAAAACCCAGATTTCATTTCATCAAAATGGATTTAAATGGTGCAGGCTGGGAAAGAGCAACGAGTCCTAAGGAACACCAGGGCTGTGGGAATTCCAACGTCGGATGGATCCATGTATGAATCTGGACGCTCCTGGGCACTTCCTGGGGACGGCTCTGGACAAAAAAACCGCAAAAAGAGAAGAAAAATCAATCAAAAAACTTCTTTATGATGAGAACCTGCAGCTAAACCATTTCCATCCTGGAAATAAAACGTTTCCAGGTCAGAAAAGAGGAGTTAAAATGGATCTAAAAATAATTTACTGTTCTGAACCAAGCCATGACAAATTTATCTGTGGAGTTTGGAGGATTTCTCTCCGTTTATTGGCATTGCAAGTGCTACGATGAAAAATAGAGGCATCAAAAATAAACTCTGCTACTTCATGTTTAAACTCCTGTGACTCCCTGTACTCTGGATTTTCGGGACCTCCACAAGAATTCATTCACTGAAAAAAATAAAACTGTCCAGCTCTTAAAAAATGTGCAGCCTCATCCTAATTAGTGGCTGATAAAGCAATGGAAACCATATTTCTCCCAGTTTTGAGCAAACAAAACTAAGATTAGAATATCTAACAATAAAAATTCCTTTTAAGAGTTAAGAAAAGAGAGAGATCAGAGTGTATTTCATGTAGCAAAGGTCAGTTTATTTAATTACAAGTGCCATGGAGTATCACAAACTGAAATGTTAAATGATATTAATGCTGAAGAGGCATCTTCATGCCCATACATTACGCACGGAAGCAAGAGTTCAAAGACAATCTTAATTAATTATTTGAAATATCTCCAGCTCCCACCTTTCCCCCTCTCCATAAAAAAAAAAAACAACCCAGGTTCATCATCCTGGGACCAACCCCACTCCCGTTTCTCCGCGGGATAAAGCGCTGCCTCCCATTGCCTCGTTTAAATTGCTTCCATGGAAAAACCGAGCCGTATCTGCAGCGATTTTTCTCCTGTCTCGCCCCTGCTGCTGGCTTGATAAGGGGAGCGCTCTCCTCGCTGCGACTCCATGCTTAATTAGCTCCAGATGCAGCCTAATTAGTCGGTCTGCAGGGCGAGCATTGTTCTGTTGTCACTCGAGCCCGAGTGGAAGAGCTGAGATTGAACATGAGAACCAGATGCCGGCTGCGCGCCGTGCTCCGGGCTGCCCATCCCGGGATGCCCCTGATCCGGGGCCGAGGGATAATAAATGTTGTGTTTAAAAGCCACGGGCACGGCCGGAGCCTCCCGTGGTTCAAGGGAGGCAGTAGCACGTGAGGGAAGGGGTCACAGCTTAAAACAACCCATTCCCGCTAATTCTCCGTTGGGCATCCTCGTGCCGGGATTTTGGGACAAATTGCTTTGACATCCAGCACGGTTTTGCTCAGCAGGCTTTTGGTCTCTCCCTTTCCTCACCAGATTTATCCTTTAATTCCTCTGTAATCCCATGGAGATACCTCTGATTTCAGCGCAGAGGTTTTCCGTGCCTTTTTGCCAGTTTCGAAGGCTGGCTCGCTGGAGAGGCATTCCACGTCTGGAATTAGGGAAATCGGCAGGGAAATCAGACGGGCAAAGGGCCTCACCCTAATGTCGTCTGACACACTCATAAGCCTGACGTGATTTCTACAAATCAGGAGGATGAAACTCAACCAGCAGCCTCGGGAGGGTTCTGGGAGCAAAAGGATGGAGGAGGAAGGGAATTTATGTTCTAAAATTTGTTGTGGTTCTGAATTTTGGGTTGTCTTAGAGCATTGGCTGAGCAAAGCTGGGAATGGTTCTTCAAATGCTTTCCAGGCCACCTTGCTGTTCGATTTTATCAGATTAAATTAAGACAAAACCAGTCTTGGTGGCTGATAGGAGTTGCAGCAGCAATTTGACTCAGTGGGACTTTCTGCCAGCTCAACATTGCTAAAATTTGCCACACGAAAAAGAGATTTTCCCATGCTCCGGGGACATCCACACTGTATAATCCCTGGGGAAATGACAGCTCTGCCCTGCGGTGGCTTTGTTCTGTTTCATTTGGAGAATGAATTGGAATATTGTGTAGGAGATCCAGCCAAAGGGACTGACCCCAAAGCAGGAGCAGTCTGTGGAGGAGTTCTTGAAGACAAGTGGCTGAGCGAAGGTTCCTTGAGCTCAGAACAGCTCTGTGGAGTGTGTTCCTCCTCCGAAATCATGATTTTGGATGAGGAACCAGCCTGACTCTCAGCAAATGACGTGAAACCCCAAACTGCTTCCCCAGAAACCTCACGCAAACACCACAATCGTGTTATCAGCCCAGCTGGGGGAAAAGCTATTGGTGTAAAAACAACATTTAGATTAATTGGGAGTTAAAATGACTCCGTGGACAAGTCCTGTGGCTCGGAGGGGTTGCAGAACAAGGTCCTTTCATTTCTCAGCTGGTTTGAAGGAAAGCCAATAAAATAAATGGGAAATGTGCCAGCTCCTCTCCACCCTCTCCTGTACCTGACGTCGGTGCTGAGCTGTCCCGGTGACCTGAGCCCCACCACTCCCATTCCTACGGACACAGGGATGACATCAGGGAATCCTCCACCACCACAGTCCCCGATGAGCCAGGAGAGACCCATGGATGTGGCTTTGTCATCCCCTGTCAGTCTGTCCCTCTTCTCCTGCCAGCAGCAGCCTTGGTGCAGGAAACCCAACCCCCAAAGCATGGTTTTGAGCGTGATTATGGTTTTTCCAGGCTTTCCCTGTGCCTGATTATGGTGGGGCAGTGAGGTAACCAGGTGTGGGTTTCAGGATTCGAATGGTTTGGTGGGGAACAGCGATCCCGTGCTGGTTTTCAGGGAGCTGAATGGAGATTGGCAGCTGCGTTTGAGCACCAAGGGACTAGAGACAAAGCACAGTGTGGTCTTCAGTCCACCTTCATCTCAGAAAGTGTCTTTTAACTCAGCTGAACTCACCTAAAACAAAAGAAAATCAGAGAAAATGACAGAATTGCAGTTTTTTCCTGGGTTTGGTTCCCATCTTGCCAAACCAAACTATCACCAAAATCCATCCAAGAGCACCAGGCACCAAATCCCTTCTGTGACTCCTGTCCTAGAGGACGTCTGCGATGCAACCAGGCTGTTGAGGAGGTTCTTGGGGTGAGGACTCTTATTTAGCATCTTTTGTACCCTTTTGAGCTGAAATCACTCAATAATTCATCATCTCCTTGAGTCCAGAGTGACCCTCCCAGGCTCGAAGCCACCCACACAGGGAACGAGACTTGGAGAGAGGAAGGTTGGATGTGAACCCATATAAAACCAGGTTTTTCCATTTTTTATCCATTTCCAATTTTCTTCCCATCAGATCCTGCGGTGAATTCACCAGAGGAAACACAGAGAGGGAGCAAAATCACTTTCATAAAGTCTGGAAAAAATAATCCATCTATGGCACATCAGGTTAAGGAGGAGACATCTGGCTTTTATTACGTTTTATAAGGTTGATAGCAAATAAGGGTATTAGAGTTAATTTACTTATTTAGAGAGAAACGACTCAATCACAGAAGCCGTGATTGTGCCTGCATGTTCGGAGAGCTCCAAAATTCCCTCCGACCTCCTCTGGGAGGGAAACGGTGCCAACGGTAAAGCAGGGTTTCTTTTCCACGGAGATATTCCCGAAGGATTGCAAAGATTAGAGGAAAACCACCAGGAGCGAGTCCTTCCCAGACATCCTGGCTGCGTAGGAAAACACGCCAGGGTGGTATTTAGAGGTGGAGGTGTAGCTGGGGGATGAGGAAAAGACTCAGTCACGGCGGGGCCGGAATCTATGGAAACGGAGATCCAAGGAGGATGAGATGCTACTGGTGAGGCAGAGGGAAAAAAAGGGAAGAGAGAGGGTGGATTTGAAGGAATTACAAGGGCAAGGGATGTTGCTTGGAAGGAACATCTTGGGGGGGTGTAGCTCAAAGCTGAAATGTCACCCACGAGATGTCACCTCCACGTGGCTTTCCGGAGCTCCCAGGGATCTGTCCCAGGGCTGCCTCATCCTCCTGGGGAGGATTTTTCGTCTCTAAATCCCATCCTGTGGCCGCTGCCCTTTGTGAATCTGTGAATCCAAGCACGGGCTTGCGTTTCTCTGTGCCACAGTTATCCTAAAAAACCCCAGGTCTTGCTCTTCCCGCAGAATGTTACAGGGAGGGAAGATGGGAGTTCCTGTGGAAATCTGCTTCCCTCGGGTGTCATTCCATCCCTGCCGGCACCTGATAGCTCCAAGGAAGCTTTCAAGGGCCCTTTCAGCGCACCTCTGCCCCAGACACTTCCACCCCAGGGCTCTCTGTCATCAGCTCTCTCTGCTTTTGCTTTAAATCCAGCAGGGATGGGATTTTTTTTTCCCATTTTAAGGAAGCAATAAACATTTCTAATCTCATTTTCGAGTAGCACACCTGAGATTTCCACAACGTTGCTTGTAGTTATCCTTTCTAGGGTTTTTTTTTTCCCCTCTCCTTTTAGTTTTCTGTTTAACTTCTGGCAGAAAAGAAATTGCTGCTGCCACCAGCTGGAGTTTTTGGGAAATAGCCTTGAAATGTTTCCTTGCGTCCCACGGACACCATTCCAGCTGCTCGGACTTTAATTCCTGCTCATTGCAGTTAACTGGAAACAAATTTAAGCTCAGCTTGCTTCTTGCAGGCACAGAACAAAATTATGTGACAGCTGATGAATTTTGCTTGAGCTGGATCCTTCAGTGCCAGGAACTCAGACAGAAGTTAAATAAAATCCATTCTCAGCTGCAATTTCATCATTACAGCAGTCGTGAACAAGTGGAATTTTGGAGTCAAAAGTGGTCTGAGGAGTGTGGTCCTATCCATAATTTCTAAAAACTAAATAAACAGACCTGGAGAAATAATTGAAATAAAATTCAGGATTATCTCTTGGTAGGTGGTGCCTCCTTTGAGGGTCATGGTTTAGGGGTGGACTTGGCAGTGCTGGGATTCTGACAACCCCAAAGGTCTTTGCCAGCCTAAATGATTCTGTGGTTCTGTAGTTCTTCCTTCTCTCCCTTCCATGATTGATTGAAAGGGGAAAGCTGTGAATTTGGGAATGATCAGCAAAACACTGGGGATGGCAGAGGCTGAGATTGATTTTCATGGAGCTGAGCAAAATTTTTCAGCGGTTTTCAAACCTTGCTTCCAGCTGCAGCCAGAAACGCCCATAAAAGACCCATCCAACAGAAAAATCCACTTTCCCCTAACTCAGTGAACCTCACTTGGATTTCCTACTGTGGATTTACACCCCCAACACCAGGGAGCAGTGCTGGAAGGGGCAAGGCAGCCCCTAAAGCCCAACCCCACTCCAGGAGAGGTGATTTATGCCCTGAGCTGAGCGCCCAGATGGATGCTCTGGGCTGCTTTGCAGCAATGCCACTCACAGATAATTTTTGATTTAATCCATGCCACACGGGGCGGTGGCTGTGCTGACCCTTGGCTTTTAACCCCGAGACCTTGGCTGTTCTGGCTAAAGGAACTACTGTCTGTCCTCTGATAACCCTGCCAGAGCTCAGCTGGGGCTGCTATCTCACACGGGTGTTTATTGATAAGGATGTGGAATCAGCGGGGCACGTGAGCAGCCAGAAATGACCACCCGGGCAAGATTTTGAATTTAAACCCCACGTAGGCAAGATTTTCTCTGCTTTTTAGGCCTTGGATGGATCCAGAATTCTGGGGACACCCACATTTCCCAGCTATGTTGAACACCTCTAAATGTTACCCCTGGTCAAGCTCTGCTCCTGTTCCTATTCCATCATAGCAGAGGCAGGGCTGTCCCTGAAAATATTCCCATGCCATAAATCCCTTTCTCCAGCCACAACACGCACATATCTTACTTTTTATATTTTATATTTAATATTTATGTGCTAGCCCCAGTGCTGGCATGGGCTGGATTTCACCATTGTAGGATTTATAAAACAGCCTCAATTTTAGATATATTTCTCTTTCTACCAGCTCAAAGTGAATTTGGCTTTTCCAAGCCAAAGCCATCACTGTCTCCTGGTTGCCATTCCAGCTTCTCCTAATAGCCAAAGCATCTTGAATAATGCCTTTTTTTAGTTATTCACTCATTCCTTTAATTTAAGTAATTCCTTCCTTTTATAGCTCTGGGAGCCTGTATCTAAATCCCATGGAATATTTTCATCCTTCATCCATCTTAGATTCAGCTCCATCACCTCTCCTGTTTGCCCAGGAGATGGGAGAGAAACCCTTGGAAGCATAAAAGACACGAAACTAAAAGGGGGGAAAGGGGGAAAAAAAAAGATTAAATGATGGCCAGAAAGACCAGGAATCCCTTGAGGAAGAGAAACACTGCTGGGGAAAAAAAATTAAATGATGGCCAGAAAGACCAGGAACCCCTTAAGGAACTCTGCCTGGAGAAGGAGGCAGTGCCGGATGCGCATTCCCCGGGGAGTGCGTGGTGGAGAAGAATTCGGGTCTCACCTACCCCTCGCCTCGGCGGGATTTATCGCCCTGCTCCAGGAAAGCCCAGGAATGATGGATTCGGTGCTCTGCTGGGAAAACAGCCCCGCTCCGGTGGTAACTGGCCACGGCCGGAGCCTGCGGAGCGCCGGGAGTGCGTGGGGGCTGGATGCGTTTGCTGATAAGGGGCCGGGTTTTATCTCCAACAGAATTTTAGACTAATCTGGGCTTTTAAAGAGAAATGTGTTTGGGAGAAGTCTGGCTGAGCCGCAGGTGGCTCTGGGGAGGGGGTGTTGCTGGAGGGATGCTCGGCATTTTTTGGGGAGGTGGTGCTGGAGGAGGTGGTTTGGGGTGGAGGGTGGCGCTGCCAGAGCCCAGGGTGGTCCTGGCAGGGCGCCGGGAAGGTTTCCATGGGGATCCAGCTGGATCTGCCACACCTGGACTGCAGATAACACCGAACAGGAGTGCTCAGGGCTTCCCACTCCGAGCAGGGATGCACAGCTGGCAGATTGGCAGGAGGGAGATATGGTGCTGCCCTCCTCTTAAAAGGGAGCACAGGCAAAGCTTTCCAAAAACTGGGTTTGCCCAAGCCCACAAAGATCCATCATTCTCCCAGAGCTCTGACAGTTTAAAGTCTGCTGTCTCCCCATCCCTCTCCACCCTTCTTATTCCAACATCTGAAGGAGGAACAGAGAGGAATGAAAGCGATAAAAAATTGCTATAAAATGTTTAATATCTATAAATCAAGTCTGCAGCTCCAGCACTGCCTTTTGCCTTTCCCTCGCAAGGACTGAACAGTTGCACAAGAAAATAACTCCCAGTCCCAGCCATCCTGGCTGCAATCAATAATGCCAGGAATTAATTTTGGGATTGAAGGGACATTTCTGTGCTTGAAGCAGGCAGGTGAGAGGCTTTAATCAAGCAATTAAATGAGGTTCAATGCAGTCACAGAGGTGATGCATTTCTTTATCCCCCTCTGTCACTACAGGTATAAATAGGTTGGACAATGGGATCCTTGGCAGTGGATAAGGAGCTCCCCCACTGACAACAGGACCTGAGCTGTGGAAGTTCTTCAGTACCCAAGCAGAGCCAGCCAGGCTGGTTCCATCCTCATGGATGGCCCAGCCCCTTGTAGGGGCTGTATTGAGGTCTATGAACACCCCAGGCTTTATCTGGGGCTGTGGAGGAGATGGAGGATGCAGGGACTGAGGGATCCATGTGCAGTGATTGTCCTTGGCAGGGTGCTCCGTGCCCGGGAGGATGGAATGTGCTCATTCCCGTTGGGCACAGGCTCCTCCTGCTCTCTCTGTGACTTTGCACAACATTCCAGGTTAAGATTTTGCCCTTCAGTACAGTCGGAGCTTTATACACGCAACAAAATTATCCAGGATTGAGCAAATCCCTTGTTTCTCCAGCCTCAGCTCGATGGGAATCACCAGTTCTGGCAACAATCTGTCTTTCCTCCAGCTTGCCATCCCTACATCTTCTTCTCTCCAGGATGTTTCCCCCAAGGTCATACTCCAGCAGTTCTCAAGGTCATTCCCACTTAGCAACTCTGCAGGAAAGGAAATATTCAAAAACCAATCTGCTTATTTCTTGTCTTGTGTACAAAGATTTCTAAGGGCAGGAGGCAAACAGGTTACCTAAAATTCAATTTATTTCCCTCTGCATTTTTATCTGTGGCTCTGAATTGCTTTAAAAACCTGGGACTCGCTGTGATGGTAAAAAACATGGAAGAGAGGAGGTTCAAGTCACCTTTCACATTTGCATCCCCCCATGGGGGACTTTGGGATTTTATTTGCAGCTCTTCACTCCATCTTTTCCGTCCACACCCAGAGCAGCGGAATCTGGAGTCAGGATTTGGAGCTCCAGATGCAACAGGGAGATACACAAGTGCCTCGAGGAACAGGAACTGGGACGCAGCCGCTGTGCCCAGCACTCACCAAGTATTTATATCTCCATATTTAAAAATTTTTAAAAATAAATCATTGGTAAAGGTAAGCACAGAAGAAATACACGAGGGCAATGTTTGGCAAGGGGTGGTGGCCCAAGGAAAACCCGAACAATAGTCTGGGAGGGACAACGACAGGGGCGGAAGGGAAAGGCTGCGGATCCGCGTGCCACGGGAAGGCTTGGATTTAACTGGAGCTGGGACCTCTTGGACACAAACCCGAAATCCCAGTTCTGTGGAAGTTCCCGAAGCTCCGGCGTGTCCTTTTGGCGTCGCTCCCTGTCCCGTTTCGTGGTGGTGACGCGGTTTTGTCTGGTCCGAAGTCTCCCTCTACAGACCGACCCCCATCCCTGCCACCATCGCCGGGTTCCGCCCTCTCTCGGCGGTTGGGATTTGTTGTTGTCTCCTTGGATCTCTGACAACGTGAGGTTTGCATGTTCGTTCGCCTGGGCAAAGCCTTTCCTTGGGACTCATCCATCATTTTCCAAGTTAAAACAGAGCTGCTTGTCCAGAGGAAGTCATTTGTCTCTCACGAAAGAGTCGCCCTCCCACCCCCGCCAACCACTCTGTGGCGGTGCAAGCGAATCCATTAACTTCCCTGGAAAATGCATCATCTGACGTGGGGACTAAACTTTAGACTAACAAACCCCTGGAGAGGACATGAAGGAGCCATCTCTGTCACCCTGCTCAGTGCTCAGGTCAAAGCCTGACCTCTCTTTCCATTAAATCTTCGACTTTTAAGGGAAAAACGTCGCAAACTGGCAGCAACTCTGGGTTTGGTGGCCGGAGTCGGCGCCCTGATTTCCAACCTCCCAAGGAGGCTCCTGGCTCTGTTTGAAACCCACCTCTGGAGCCGCTGCCTCTCCCCGCTCCCGTCCTGCTCCTCTCAGGGGAAAGCGGGAAGGAAATGCTCCTTGGAGGGGAACGGCTGAAAAATCCCAGAAATAAACCCTGGGAGCAGGAGGGAGCCCATGGTAGGAAGCGGCCACTCAGGCCGCGGTGTCCGGCGGCCCTGCCCGCCCCGCACCTCGCAGGAGCAGCGCCAAGGGCAGGGCTCCAAAGAAAACACCGCAAACTCACGCTCGAGTTTGTTTTCCATGTGCTCAATCCCATCTTTTACTATTAACAAATTTTCCTTATCCCAGACTTGCAAGCATGGAAGAAGCACAGGAGATTAATTTTCCCATCCCAGCACCCAAGCGGGACCCAGGATATTTTTGGTCAAATGACCCCAAACACAACATCTCCAAACATCTCCAAGTGGGTCACAACCTTCCTTGGTCACAAATAAAGGAGCTGCTAACCGCCACAATTTCAAGAAGGAATTCCCATGTGCATCCAGGGGAAATTATTTTTCAGGAAATTTAATCCGCAATTCAACGTAATTTGGAAATTTTTTTCTAGGAAGTTCTCATTCTCATCAATTTTATCTTTCATACCAGCGGGAGAGAAGAGCATTTACTCCATGAACTCTCACATTGAATGACAATTTTATATTATTTGTGAGTTTCTTTAAAACTTAACAGCCAAAGTTAAAATTATTAATAATCCAAAAAGCCAAGATAACCAACAAAATCAATGTTCTGCTCATCAAACTATTTCCTTTTCTGGAACATTATTTTTCATTCTTTGGAACTATTTTTCAATTCTATTTTGCTCAAGAAGCAAACCCCAGAAGGAATTATTCATTTAGGTTTAAAGAAAAGAGGGGAAAGACAAATTTTTCCCCTCCAACTGATCGGGAAGTGAATGGCCTTTGTATTATATGCATGAAATAAAATTAAAAAGAAAATAGAAAATAGAGGAGGCAAATGAAAACTCACGAAAAACCCTGATGAAAAATGAAACATCTTGGAAAGTTCACTCCTGGACTTTGTGGGACAGAGCTGTGAAAGCAAATACAGCTGAACTCCAGCGAGGTGGGCAACGTCGCAGCTTTGAGGCAGAGCTTGTAACAGATTCGGATTCAAAGACAACAACTTTATTTTTCTATGGCCTTGAGGGGATTAAGAGAGGAGAGGAGTCCTGCTCGCCACCGGGGATATAAATCCTGGAGGGTCACTCCGTAGCCATCCGTCAAGCCAGAGGAAGGGAGGAGGCAGAGTCATTTTCAGTAGTAAATTTGGGAAGAACAAGCACTAATGGCCTAAAATTAAGAAAGAAAAACATCAGGCTAAATAGTAGGAAATGCTTTATAATGGTGAGGTCAGGCAGACAATGGGGAAACCTGCCAGGGGAGGTCAGGGGCTCTCCAATAACGGAGATGTTCAGGGATGGACCGAGGAGCCACGGAGCGGGGGCTCTGCTGGAATCTCCTCCCTTGAGCGCGTCGGATGGGGCTATCCGCGTGGGAATGCGTGTGATCCCGAGGCGGCGGAGATTCGGGGGGGGAATGCCAGGTTTCTCGCAAGCTTTCTTGCTGTCTCCCACCCAGGAGCAAGGTGCAGGGCGGGCAGGGGGGCTGCAGCCCGCGCTGCTCGGAGCAGCAGAGATCTGCCCCAGCTGTTCCCTTTTCCAAAGGAAAACAGAGGCTGCCTGAAGAGGTGGGATCGTCCACGCGGGGAAGGAAGAAAGGAGCCTTTCAGCAGAGCCCTCCCGCCGGGAAAGCGGGAGAGCGGGAGGCGGGGGACGAGCCGGGGGTCCGTGCAGATTCCAGCGCCAGGCGCTTTCCTAAGGCTGTCAGGTTGATTTCCTGCCGCTTCCCGCACGGACACCTGCGCTCCGTTCCCCACACGTTGTTAGATTTTTCCAGCTTCTGGTGTCCATCATCACCCCCAGGCAATCAGAGAGGGGCTGTGATAAATGATCCACAGGCAGTTTATTATACACACTAAATCCTCTTCGCTTGGTGCTCCAAGGGTGGGCCTAATACATTTTATTCCTCTTCGGCTTGGATTTGGGTCTTGGATCTGTTGGATACCTCCTGGAAAATGTGGGATAGGTGCTGCACACCGTGCATTGCTCCAAGCACAATTATCTCCCATCATTTCTCTGGTGAGAATTCAGTAACGCCGGAATTCTTCTGTATTCCTAGAAAACCTGACCACGTCGGAAATATCACCCAGCCAAAGTGGGGAATGTCACTGTGACAGCCCAAATCTCCGAGTGGAAAGAGGCTGGAGGTGTGACAGGGACTGGAGGATGGAGATGCTGAGATCAGATTCAGGGAAAGCCGGAACAACTCGCTCCCGTTGGAATGTGACCATGCAGAGACCACCTTAATTGTGTTTTTGTAAAAACAGGGATAATTAACAAGTCTAAAACATTAAAAGCCTGATGTGGGGCTGGCCTGAGAGGCAGAACAGGGACATCCATCCGTGTCCCCACAGCTGCCCTCTCCTCTGGGAGTCTTTCCTGCTTTGACATGCTGTCCCAAACACCTCCCAAAGGGGACTGTGGAGGGCAAGGGAGTGTTTCTAATGGAGAAGGTGGAATTAAGTGCTGCTAACACAGAGCAGAGGGCACAACTCCCAGAAAAAGACTCTTCTTCCTCCAAGTGCACCCTCCAGCCCCACCAGAGCAGGTTTCCCCCAGCCCACTGGAGACAGCAACCCACAGATTTGTCCCTCCTTGCCCAGAAGTGAAGTGGGAAGGATTTTTCTGCAGAGCTGCTGCCACTCAGGCATTTGGAGATGCTGTTCCCAATTTTCCCTCTCCAGTATCAGGCTCTTGGTTCCAGGATGCTCCAGAACAAAGCCTGTGAGAAGGTGCCTGGTGGCTTCTTGGCTGAGGAAGTCAGTAGTGTTATGGAGGAGGATGGAGGAAGACAAGGAGTGCAGGAGGCTGTGAGAAGCCAGCAAAGGGAACATCAAGAGGGTGGGATGGGGTGTCAGAGGGGATTTTGGACAAACCCAGAGCACAGATGGCTCCAGTGCCTGCAGCTCGTATGAAGACATGGAAAAGGTTTGGCAAATGCTAGGAGGTGAAAAAGCAAGCAGGGAGCACACTGAGGAGGCTGAGGAGAAAGGAGGAACCTCAGAGGAATGGCACCGTCTGCTGGACTAAAGGGCAGCTTTTCCCTCTCCAAAAGCTTTGTTTCTGTCCGGCTCCTGGGGGAGGAGAGTTGGCCTGGAGCTCCAGCAGTAACTTTGAGTAACTTCTCAGGAAACAGCTTATTTAGATAGCACTGCCTATTCTTCAGAGGAGGGGAGAGAAGAACATATTGCCTGTTACTAATGAATGGCTTTTCCACAACTAACGATGTTTCCAGGGATGGATACTCCAAGGTCTCCCCAGTATCTCCACTAACAGGAGGGATTTTGGCACAAAGAGACCACAGCTTTTCCACACACACACACACCCCCCGATAGGAGAGAGTTAAATCTCTTCTCTGCTTCTAATGGAAAATTAAGCAGGCATGACGCATCTGCTTAGGAGCCTTTTTCCTTATCTCCAGGATCAAAAAGAATTCCAGAGCTCCAAGAGCAGTAACTGAGAGCAGTTCATCCCCTGCCAGCGTGTGCAGACTGGAGGAGTTCAGGTTGGACACAAGTTAAGGGTTGGAGTCTCCCTGCAATAAAGAGATTGTTTCCACTGCCTGCAGGACGAACAACTTTGGATCTTGATTTCTCTGCTCCAGCTTGCAGTAAATAAAAGCTTCGAGCAGAGCCCATTAAAGCCATTCCAATTTCCAGGCTCTGGTCTTTCCAAAATTAACTCTTAGAAAATTCAATCTACACAAATGCCCCTTGGCTGAGGAGGATTCAAATCATCAGATGTTCATCACAACCTTCTGGGTCAAGGATCTCCCAGGAATAAGTCTGTGGACTTGCCTCCCAGCCTGGAAAAGGCTCCAGCAAAGCATTCCCAGAGACAATAAAGATTCTACATTCCAAGAATTTTGTCAAATCACTGTATCCAGATCCTGCTCAGGTTTTGCACAAGAACTGACGCTCAGCCTCGTATTCAGGTTCCTTTCAAACCTCAATCCACAAAGCTGAACTGTTTGGGAGCTCGCTTCACCTCAGCAGAGTTTTAGGTGTGACCTAAAAACCACAAACCGCAATCCCTGAAGGACCCGAGGGCTCTGGGCAAGGCTTCACCTCCTTTTACAAAGCCCAGCCCCTCTGAAAGAAAGCAAACAAAACTTAATCGCTGCTACCTTGAAGCAGTCAACCCCACATCCCAAGGCAGAGCAGCTCCCTAACTCCAAATTTTTGGCTCTGGGAATTTTTATCTTGGTGGGGTTTTGCTGCATCTGGTTGTGCAAGTTTTTCTAATGTCATTTCTGATCAAGGTGGTTCCCAGTAACAACTTTCAGCGTATTCCAGGTCAAGGTTAAGAGGGAAAGGGAAATTGCACAGGGGAGGTGCTCCTGCTGCTCTTTGAGGTGGCACGGCCTGGGAGAGAGAGGATTAGAAATTAAAGGAGTTCTTGTACTTCGGAGGAGCTGTGACAAGGAAAGGGAAAAGCGGCATTTGTGACACTGTTAACAAATGACAGCAATGTGCAGATGCCTGGAAACGAAGCCAACGTCAGCTTTAAACCCATCCATGGCAAATTGATTTCAAATCATCATCTGTTTGCTCCAGCAAAGGCTGCTTTTTTTTTTTTTCCAGCAGAAATTCCCCACTCCCAAGCAGGATCTTACAGAGCAGTGGGAAAAGCTTTAACCAGCCCCTGAGAGGTGGTTTGGGGATGAATTTCACCCCACGGCCTTGATTTCTTGCCTCCTCAGTTGCCTGGACCAAGGCAGTTGATAAATTTGGGATGTTCAGGCCACCTGAGCCTACACAGCCAAGGCACATCGCTGCTCCTGCTGCGTCATCTCCCCCAGTGCCCCCTGCTTTTCTCTCCCACAACCCTGAGAGTGCCTTTCCTTGTTTTCCAGAGCCTCCTCATTGTTCCTGGCAGGATGGGCAGAGCGTGGCGCGCACAATGCGGTACCCTCTGCTCAGGATGTACGTTGGTCATCCCAGGGCAGGAAAATGCTTACGGAGGGGCTTCCTCAGCCATCTGCCTCCTCACTTTCCCTCCCCCTTCCCAGCAGATCCTCAGGACGATCCTGGTGGTCTGATTACCAGCCACCCTTCACAGGAGCTCACTGCAGGTGACCAAAATGTTCATCATCTGTGGAAGATCCCATGAATATTCAAAGCCCGCCGCAGGTAAATGCACCTCTGTCCCAAAATGTGAATCCCACCCGAGACTGGAAGAGCAATCCAGAGGGTTGTGTCCATTGTGTCCATCCCATCTGATGACAGCAGCCTCCATCCTCGCCAACGTCATGTGAGCAGTAAATGAGCCCTGGAGTCCTTTCATCCCCTGCCAGCCTTTGTCCTTGGAACACACGATACTCCTGGGCATCCTGAGCGTGGGGCCAGGACTGGTCTCCATCTGCTCAGCAGCCCGTGGAACAAAGACATCTCTGGGTGTGCAGCCCATGCTGAGCTCTGCAAATGACATTAATTAGTCTATAATTAGTTCTTAGCCGCTCATGGTTCAGGATAGTGTGTCCACGTCAGCCCCGTGTCAAGGACATCCTCCCTGGGGGCTTGTACAACGTAAGGAATTCACCCTGACATCACTGCTCCTCGTAAATCCCAGATCTGAGGCGGCTTTTTCCATCTCTCACGCTTGAGTTCACTTCCTGGAATGGCTCGTGGTAAATCAGGGATTGTGGGGCTTGGGTGGCAATCCCAGGCACCAGTTTCTACACACTCCGAAAAGTTCAGGGGAAAGTACAGACTGGATTTTCCTGGGACTGTCAAATTTGCTTCAGAGCTAAAAACCTCATCAGTAATTATCTCTCAGTGCAAGTCCTGCCAGCCCTGCCAAGGCCAAAAGCATCTACATGGGCAGGACCCAGCTGACTTAGGATCAAAGAATCCCAGGATCGTTTAGGTTGGAAAAAAGCTCCAAAATCATCCAGTCCAAGCTGTGACCAATCCCCACCTTGTCACCCAGCCCAGGACACTAAGTGCCACATCCAGTCATTCCTTGGATCCCTCCAGGGATGGAGAGTCACCCTGAGCAGCCCCTTCCAATGTTGAATCCCCCTTTCTGGGAAGGAATTCTTCCTGATGTCCATCCTGACCCTCTCGCAGCACTGAGCAGTGCTGACGTGGAGCTGTGTGGATTTCAGGATCACGTGGAGCTGCAAGCACTGAGACCGAAGCTGTCACAAACCCCAAAAACACAGTGACGGCCTCACCACAGATTTTCTTCACACCTTCACTGCTCTCCTCACTCATCCAGAGGACATTTCCTGGGGAGGACTTATTTCTGTCTCCTTCCCCTGAGCACTGACCTGTTGTTCACACCTCGCCTCACCTTCACCTCACCACCACCACTGCTGTTGGTGGATGTCCTGTGGGAAGCCCAGGAGATGATCAAGGTTTGAGCTCTGTTTGGAGTCGACTTTTGGAACAATGTGATCTTTAATGTCCCTTCCAACCCAAACCATTCCATGATTCTCTGCAAGGACCGGGGAGTTCTCACTGGCCTTATACCATCAAATAACTTTCCAGAGGCTCAGCATCCAAGACCTTCCTTCAATTCATGTGGAATCACAGACCAGATGACCTACAGGGGTGATGGCTCAGCAAAACTCCTGAGTCTGCCCCCACCAGTGGGAAAGAATCAGTTAAAAATACCAGAGCGGTTTGAATCCCTTTTCCTCTGAGGCCTGAATGAGCCTGAGGGAGGAAAGTGCTCCTCAGGGCCCTGACATCTGAATGTGCTGCTAAGGAAGAGGTGTGTATCACATCCACAATAATTCACTCGGGTTTGAAGGCTCCAAGTGGCCTTTGAATGACAATTTGCTCGCAGGGGCCATAAATACACGACGTGATTTATTGGGCTTTGGTTAACATGGGAAACAACCCAAGAAAGGGATTTTGGAATTGTGGGTTTGCATTTTTTAATGTGTGTTCTGTCCAACCCGGGAGCCTGAGGAGCAGGAGGGTTTGGGGAGGGGTGATCACTTGACCCAGCAGTGAAAAACAAGATTTTGAGTGCAATTAACAGCTCAGTTTGCTGTCTGTGGTTACTTTTATTTGATTAATTGGGTGCAACTGCCTGGTGGAGTTCCCAGATTTTGGGGAGGAAGAGACGTTGGAGAGATGGGAAAAAGAACAGGGATAGATATTCATGATCTCAAGCACGTTGAAAGCCTATAGCAGCCTGGAGAAGCCTTGTTTCACCGGGCACTGCAGGACCCAGCAGGCACGATCACGGGAAGATGCAGCCATGGAAGTCACCAGCTCAGGAGTTTCCCAGATACTCCTCAGGTTTCCAACATAAAATTGTTTTGAAAGCAGAAAATATCTGCTCAGAGGAGATGTTTCCCCACAACAGGTGATGGAAACCTCTTAGCCAGGTCGAAAATCTAGAGATTTTCCAGTGAGGTCCATGCGCCAGTTCGGACAGGCTGGAGAGATCTTCTCCAGGTCTCCAGAGTGGTAACTCCTGGTTTTCACCGTGCCCTTGAACCTCAGCCTTTTCCACCCCAGCTAAACCCCAACAGTGCCATTGCAAAGCCACCAAAAAAAGTTGTTGTTTGTCCATTTAACCAAAATCCCTTCACTGCACCATGACCTTGTGCACATGGGCTGGAAAGGGGACACAGCAAAGAGGCTTTGCTGGAAGTTTCCCTGGATTTTTCTACCACTGATAAGAGATTAAACACATGGACATCCTTTGTGGTGTCCCAGACAAGGGCTGGAGCTCCTGGATCTTGGCGAAGCAGAGGAAGACAAGAGCTTTGCAGGGATCTCATCCAAGGCTTTTTTCCCCAAAGCAAAACAAAAATATTCTCTGGAAGCATCAAAGGCTTTTGCAAAGAGGAATAAAAGTTTCCAACTTGGGGTTTTTTGGAGCCAAACCTGTGTCCTCATCCAGTGGGTGAGGGGCAAGGGTCAGGAGGGAAAAGTGCTTGGCTCTGGAGGAGAAAAGCCTCAGGCAAAGGGGAAATCAAATGAGAATTTTTAAAAAATCCAAAAGGAAGTTTCAGACCCCTCCTCATGACTCATGCAGCATTATTTGCCAGAAATTATTCAGAATTATTCTGGCCCACGCTGCTCTTCCCCACCTCTGGAATTCCCAAGCATCCTGCTCCTCTGAGCATCCACAGTCCTGGGGACCCCCGGCACCCACCTTGCTCCTGCCTCCAGAACCAAAATAACCCACGAAAAATCCCTCTCTGGCAGCTCCATCAGGAGAAAAACAGGGCACCCTTGTTTTCAGTATCTGTTCAGCGGCTTAAAAGAGCAGGAAATTTGGGCCATTTGCTTTATCCATTGTATCTTCTGTTATTCATCAATTTTGGAAAACAGCCTCTAAAATTGTTTCCGGCTCCCCTTTCCCATGTAAATCACTCCAAGGTTTTGTGTTTTTGTCTTCCAAGAAAAAAAAAAAAAAAGAAAGAAAGAAAAAATAGCCAAACATTCTGTTGTTCGCAGCAAGATTTTTTTCTCACTCCATTCCAATTTAGCAACTCCGTGGAGCTCCCCTTTCCCTAAAAGCCTGGAAACAGAGGAAGCAGTTCCTGCCTGCGGCTGCACGCAAGCAGCAAATGCCACAGCCGAATGTTGTTTTCCTGTCCCCTCTTACTGCTCCGTCAGCTCCCTGCGGCATCCGAGGGGGCATCGGTCAGCCCAGGGAATAACCCCCCCCTCCCGGAGAGTTTTCCAAGTGCTGACTCCGCTCCAGCCCCGGGGTGATGGAAAAGGCTCCGTGCAGCCAGGGTGTGATGCTGCACCTTGGGAATTCAAGGTGGGTATTGCAACGTTCAGTTCTGGGGAAAAAAATATGGATTTTTTTGGTATTTTTTCATAGGTAAAAGAACGTTTCCAGGTTTGGGAGGAGATGTGCAAAGGCAAATAATAATGGGGAGAAAATCTGGATTTTTTTATAATTTTTCACAGCTAAAAGAACATTTCTAGGTTTGGGAGGAGATGTGCAAAGGCAAGTAAAAACGAGATGTGACCATAACCACTCCTGACAGCACGAGACACACATGAAACCCTGTCTTGGATGATTCCTAAAGGAAGAGCCAAGGCCAGCATGGACCAGGTTTAACAGGGACTCCCTTTGTTTTTCCACCAGGGTCCTGCCCTGCTGATCCCAGACTGGATCAACGCATGGATATTTCAGTAGATACTTCACTTGCTGTTTCCCTCGAAGACCCAGCTTCAAGACTCATCTAAAAATATAAAAAATATATATCTTTTTTTGTTTTTAAGCTCCATTTAAATTAGATAACGGGAAGGAATCCTTCCCTGGGAGGGTGAGGAGGCCCTGGCACGGATTCCCAGAGAAGCTGTGGTTGCCCCATCCCTGGAAGTGTCCAAGACCAGGCTGGATGCAACTTGGAGCAACCTGGGGTAGCGGAAGGCGTCCCTGCCCATGGATGAGCTTTAAGATCCCTTCCAACCCAGCCCATTACATGATTTTATGACTTAGCTGCACCTATTTCCCTTTCCAAGGTGCAAGAAGACCCCCTATGCAACCACGAGGAGCCTGGACCTCCTCTAACCTTTCCCAGAAGGATCAGAAGGAAGCTGGGATGATCTCAGCTGAGCCCTGCCAGGATGTGCAGAGTCAGGCCAGCCACTTTCCAGTGGGTTCACACACACACAGAGGAGGGAAAAAGTAATAAAAAACCAAAGCAAAAAAAATATTCACGTTGCAGCTTTTGCTTCTGGAAATCCCCTGCTTGGCCCGGAGTGAGTCAGCCGAAATGTTGACCTTGGAATTATGATGGGAATGTCGTGTGACATAAAAGGAGAGCAGAGCAGCCTGGCTGCGGCGTGGAGCGCTGGGATGAGCCAGCAGCTGATGAGCTCATAGGTCCGACCGTGCTGCAAATGCAGCGTCGGTGTGGGAAGAGAGGACTGCTGTATTCCAGCGGAAAGGTAAATCCAAGGAAAACAGCTCCTCAGGCATGGAAACAGCCCACCAAACCCAGCATCCACAGGGAGGGGTAAGAAACAGGTTGCCTGAAGAGTTCAGCAGAGTATTCCTATTTTAATCAGAATTTTTCCGGGTTTTGAGGAAGCTCGTCCAATGCCTCATGCCTCAAAGCAAACAGAGAAAGAAAATCCAGGCGAATACTTTTTTGCCCAGGAAAAGTTTCTCAGTAAAATATCCAAGCTCAGTTTTGGACCTATAGAAGGAGGCATGGAAGCGTGTAATTAATTGATTGATATCAGAGTTCTTGCCACTCTGAGAAGACAAGTAGGGAAGGAAGGTGGAGTTTAGCTGCAGTCAGGAGGGAAAGGTCAGATCCTGAAAGCTCATCCCATGCAGGGAGTCCAGTTATGGAAATATGGGCTGGTCCGGCACAAGTTCCTCCAGGTTTGGAATTCTTTGCCACGCACTGACCTGTGGCTGGCAGTTTATCCTTCCTCCCTCTTAGACTGAAAAATCCCCTCTTTTCCTGGAACAAGCAAAAATTAGGAGGAAATTGCAATGACTTTTTTCCTTAAGCAATTTCTTCTGTTGCCAAGGAGAAATCCAAACGACACATCCAAGTCAAACCTTGGGAAGTTTTATCATGGATGTATCCTAGAAGTTGTCGCTGTCCCTTCGGGTGTCCAGCAGCTCCCAAAGCACGATGGAACGTGACTTTTTACTGGAAAATCTCACCGATTACAGCGGTGCTGGAATAAGGCAGAACGTACCTGCAGGGCTGAGAGAATTGGGATCGTTCAGCCCGGGGAAGAGTAGGCTCTGGGGAGACCTTGGAGCCCCTTCCAGTGCCTAAAGGGGCTCCAAAATTGCGGCAGAGGGACTTTGGAAAAAGGCCTGGAGAGACAGGACGAGGGGAAATGTCTTCCCACTGACAGAGGGCAGGGTTAGACGGGATATTGAGAAGGAATGTGGATATTGGGAACTAGATCAGCTTGAAGATCTCTTCCAACCCAAACCATCCCATGATTCTGTGATTAAGGGGATGAAGCCAGACTCCAGCTGAGGAGTTGACATCAGCACATTTCCCGCAGCAGTTTTTATTCACCTCCTCATTTCCCGGGAAAGCAGAGGTGGGCTGCATACTTTGGAACGATAAGGGCGAAAAGGAGTCCCTACAAACCTCACCGTGACCTCAGCAATGGTGTCTCGCTTCCACCTTCTCCTAAAGGATCTGCGCCTGTTGCAATCGGCCTCCTGGTGTGTCCCGCGCCTCCTCCGCTCCAACCCCGTCCTCCTTCGGAGCAGGAGCAGGAGATAAGTGCTTAATGAGTGAGCAGAGCACATAGTTTCCCTGCAAGAAGCATCTCTCCGGGTTCCTGCCAGATTCCGAGCCTCTCCCCCGTGCAGGCCGCCCTGGGAGTCAGGAATTATCGGAAGTTTCAGAGACTTCCCACCAGCCAGGGAACCCGCTGCCTTTCCACTCCCAAACGCCAGTTTAGGGTGATGGTTTTGGCGGGGGGAAAAGCCCTGGGAGTCCCAGTGGAGCTTGGGAACACACAGAAAAAGGGATCCCTGGAGTTTAGGGAGCTAAATTCATTAGTGCTCGGAGCAGGGGAAGGCTTGGCCTCCATTCCTTAGGTCACAGCGACAGCAGAGGAAGTCTGGCAGGGCCACGCTGTGGGATGGAGATTGCTCTCCAGGGTGACTCCAAAAGGCAATAAAAAAAAGGAGACAATAAGGAGAGAGATAATAAAAACCCTCCAGCTTTTGATTTTCTCCCGGCAATGCCTGGCTTTTCAGGAAGGCCTAATGTTTGCCTACAGATTTACTGGCCCCCAGGCGCAGGGGGCAAAGGGACAGAGGTGACGTTACTTGGCAGCTCCAGCCAAGGCTTTGCCATGGAGCTGAGCACAAATAGGTGGCTGGATAAAATGGGGTCAGAATTATCTTCTCCCTGAAGAGCCCTGAAAAAGGACCAGGACCTTAAATCAGAATTATTCCTGCTGGAGGCAGCTTTTTCTCCCTGTAACAAACACCAGCCTGTTGTGCCAGGAATGGGAAAGGCTCTGGACAAACAATGTCACAACCTCAGGGCATGCAGCTGGAGAGACACCAGGAATCCTTGGGATGATAAAAGCTGATGTTGGCTACTCCAGGGGCCAAGAGCAGCTCCAGTTGTTCTGCTTGGCCTCCACCACAGCAGAGCTTGATCTGGCCACCACCCACAGCTCGGCTCAGTCCCATGAGCCCACCCTGAGCACACAAAGAGGGTAAAAAGCCCAAATCCAAAGTCAGCTTGGAGCCTTGAGGACCATCTCTCCTCGGAGGGCTTGGCTGCTCCCATGAGGATCCCATTGAGGGTGAACCAGGACAGTGGGACCTGATTTTCCTCCATCCATTAAACCCCACTCAAACTGGGCACCAGAGGAGGGAGGATGAGAGGGTGGAGTCAAACCTGGACACGACGAATTCCTCTCGCCTTTCCAAACCCTGGCTGTCCAAACCTGGGTGCTGGACATTCCGGGGAATGCTCCTGGAGGAGAACCAAGCTTGTGGCTCAAACCATTGCTGATGATGCTCCAAGGAGAGCAATGGGAAGGGATGGGCCGGGGAATGGGATGTGGAAAGAGCAAGAAACATCTTCTGAGACGAGCTTGGCAGTTTTGTTTTCACAGTTCACTTTCTCTTCTCTTTATCCCTTGGAGCAAGAATGCCTAAATAGGTATTTCTAGAACCACCGGAATGTTTTCTTCCAGGGGGATTGAAATATTCTGCTGATATTAAAGAATCATGGAATTACATGACCGTCAGTATGAAAGGAGAAAGCTCAACTTGGTTACTTTCGGATTCTTCTCTTGACATAATTTGGTGAAATGAAGGCACTCCCCGAGAAGGATTCGATTGCAGCAAAACCATTTCCCATGGAAAGCTGCTCTGCCTGGCTAATTCCAGGGATCATGGAATTTCATGGATAACAGCCAATATCATGGCTGCTGGTGGAAACACAGCACATGGAACATCCAAGATGTTCATCACTGACTGCCCTGGGAGAAAACCCTCCATGAGCTAAAAATCAAACATTTATCCTCATTAAGGTGACATGATTCTTCGTTTTATTCCTTTTTATTGGTTTTTGGGAGGTTTCAGTTGGGGTTTTTGTCAGTCCTCTCCAACCAATGACTCTCTACCCCAAAAGCCAAAACCCTTCCCCACTTTTCTTGCAGATGAGACACCTGGACCATGTTTTGGATGTCCCCTGGTAAGGTGACTCCACCGTGCCAGAAGTCGCTTGCACACTTTATAAACACTGCCAGAAATGCCTGGATAATGGGAAAATCCTAAAAAACGCCGAAGAAAAACTAAAAATCCCTGCCTTTTAGCTATGGATGTGTGGAAAAACACATTAATCTTGCAGAACACGGCCAGCAGACAGGAGCCAAAAGGTTGCCACCGGGGTGTGGCGAAGGGGAGACATTTCCATGCTATTGCTCAGCAGGTCACAGCAACAGGATGCTGATAACATCCTGCAAACTTCCTCCCTCAGCTGGCCTGGAAAAAAATCCCGAAAATGAAGGCCCCGAGGCACATCATGAGCAGCCAACCATTCACAAATCCACCTTTCTGGGAATGTTGTGTTTCAGGGCCAGCTGGGGATGCGTTGCTTTTCTCTGGTTGTAAAGGAGACAACTGGAAAGGAAGGAAAACAGGGAAAATGGGGAAAACAGGGAAAACAGGGCAGAGCTACATGGCCAGCAGGACTTTAGGGTGATGGCTCAGGGATCACAGTGCTGGCACAGCTGCTCCTTTTATTGTTCCAGATGGATTTTAGATGGAGCAGCACTGGAGAAGAGGTTTTTTAATAGCTGGGTTTATGCTTTTTCCTTGTCCTTTGGAGTTCAAAGAGGTTCAGGGTTACACTCTCAACAACACAGAGATAAATCCAGGGAAGGCACAGCAACAGGAGAGGATTTCCTCAAAAGGCAGGGAGAGCAGGAGATTCCCACCTCATCCAACACCTCTAAAATCCATAAAATTAATTCAATTCAAGCTTTGACAAGAGAGGAGCAGGATTTCTGCAGTGCAGTCAGGCTCGTGGCAGGGGGCAGCGAGAAGAAAATTGCTTCCCCAGAGCACTGAGGGATTTTTTTTTTCTCCTTTTGCAAAGGAAAACACAAAGAGAGGCTCAGAAAGAGAAGCAAAACCTGCCTGCAAAGAAAAACGGCTGAGAATAAAAAACCTAAAAAAAAAAAATTCTAAATATATCCTGGTTTGAGCAAAATAATTTCCTCCAGCAAGGTCACTAAATTCCAATTCACTCCAGTCATGACACTGGGTTCTCAGGGAGGATGGGGCCAGGACCTCTGGGAGATGCCAGGGGCATTCCCAGACCCCACTGAAGGGGATTTTGGCTCTGAAGGAGACTCAGTTCCCCCAAATCCTGCACAAACCATTCCCAACCATTTCTTCTCTGCATTTAACTCTCACCCCCCAAAAAGGGAGACATCCTTGGCACAGCCTGGTGGGAGGGAGGAGGAGGATGTGGGACAGCGCTGGCGAGGGGATTTCTTCTGCTCAGAGCAGTGTCAGCAGTGCTGGGCTGCTGGTTAAACCAGAAACCTGAGCTGTGGGGACACCAAAATGCCACGAACACAAGGAAAACGCAGCCCTTCCCCCCCGCCATTTCCTCAACTCGCTTGAAGTGGATGAAAATCATGGAATTGTAGAAGGGTTTGGGTTGGAGCGAACCTTAAAGCTCATCCAATTCCATCCCACGCCATGGGCAGGGACACCTTCCACTGTCCCAGGGTGCTCCAAACCCCGTCCAACCTGGCCTTGGACACTTCCAGGGATCCAGGGGCAGCCACAGCTTCTCTGGGCACCCTGTGCCAGGGCCTCAGCACCCTCACAGGGAAGGATTCCCTCCCAATATCCCATCTAAACTCAGTTTCAATCCATTCCCACTCTCGCACAGCAACGCAGGGCCTCATCCCCCCAGCACACCAACTCTGGGTCTCCGCCGCTGAACTTCAAGCCCCAGGAATGTGATTGTTCCCAAAAAGGGGAACAGCTGGGGACAGTGTCCCAGGCGTTATCTCCCACCCTAATTAACACCTTTGAGCGGCCGCCAGCCGCGGGCTGGGAAGTCAACTTTGCTCTGAAGTCCATTCCTCGCGCCAGAGGGAGCTTGTCAGCCCCTGCCTCCCATCCCTGCTCCCCTTATCTCCCCCCGGAGCTTTCCTGTTTACATTTCCCATTAGATTCCCGTAATTAACGCCCTGACAGCGCAGGCCGGTCGGGAATGGTGCTGGCTGCCCCTCGGCACAGCCGGGATGAGCAGCGGCTCCTGCAACCCCCCCAGAATTTTGGGGTGACACCCCCACCCCCCACAAAGCTGATCACGGATTTGCCTAAGATTTGCTTCCAGCGGGGAGGAAGCAGCAGCCCCAAAAGCACCCAGAGGGATCTGCCTTAGGATGGAGGCAAATATTTCCCGTGCTGGGGGTGCAGTTTTGGCTGCGCATCCCAAAATCAGTTCCAGGCGGCTTTGGTACAAGGGGAGCGGCCTGGGACAACGCAGTGGGCGCTGTAAAACCTGGCACAGGGAGATTCCCTGATCCTTTAATCCCTCAGGAGGTGCAGTTAATGCCCAGCATGCAAGTATTTGTACCCCCGCATGGCAAAGGGCTGCTTTTCCCAGAAAATGCCCAAATTCTCCCTGTTTTCCCTCATTTTACCCCATTTTACCCTGCAGCAAACAGAAAAGCTCAGGCTGTGCTCAGCTGTGCTCAGGCACAGCTGCTGGTGTCTGTCCAGCCGCAGGGCAGGGGAGGGAGGATGGGGGAGTATTAAAAACACAACTTTTACACATTTTCTTCCATTCCTATTTCCCAAACTACCCTTAATTTCCAACAAAACGGACCACGGGGATTCTCAGCTTTTGATCTGGCAGTGGATCAGGCTCAATGACCAGCAGGCATTTTCTTGGAGAGAAGAAAAAAAGAGAAACCTGCCCAGATTTCCGCGTAGCCACCAGGAGAAGACTCCACCACCCCATCCCAGCGTTTAGATCCCGGGAAACATCCAATGCCATTCCTTACGACGCCAGCGGGGGGAAACCAGAGCCATAAAACCCCATCCCTCCCCCTTCACTGGAGGCCGGCCCTGTGCAGATCCCTATCTGAATCAAAGCCCCCCAGCTGCTGGATGTGTGGCAGGGACCCTTTGGTGGAAACAGCCCCCTCGCTGTTATATGGCAGCCAGGGGAGCTGTGGCTGTCGCCTTTCCCGGCCTCTGGAATCCCGGGGGATTTAGGGACCTGCAGCACAGCTGCGCTCACCCTCATCTCACCCTCATCCACACGTAGGTAGCAGGGTGACAGGTGCCACATAAAAGAGCAGGGTGGGGGCAGATACGGATCTTCGAGGAGGGAGGAAATTTGGCAGGAGGGAGGAGTAAAACAAGAAGAAAAAGAGGGGTGGAAAAAAAATGGAGAAAGAAGAAAGAAAAAAGGAGCTTTGAAATCAAAGCCCTGGTTGATCCCACCTCGAGGTTGGGGAGATGAGAAGGGAGAGGTGGGTTGGGGAGGGAAAGCCACCCCTGGGGTGTGGATGTGGTTGTTATCAACACCTTTTTGAGGTGCACACACAGAAATCACACCAGGCCCTGCAGAGACAGAGGTGCCTGTGCTGGTGACTTCCAAGCAGGTTTCCTTAAGGAAAATCGATCTGGCTCCAGTGCCTGGGAGCTCTTCTGCTTAACTGAGAACCCCAAAGCATCAATACTCACTCTTTATCAATATGTGGCAGAAGCATAACAGAAATAAGCCCAAATCTGGAGGGAAGGGTAGAGCATTTTATGCTTCAAAATCCAGAAAACAGCAAAACTGTGCTCTGGGTTTGGCCCAAAAGATTGATTTTTTTTTTTGCTACCTGAAATTACAGATCCTGCACCATTACTTCCCTCCAGCCCCCATTTTTCTGGTGTTCAGCTCATTTCTTTTTTGCCTTCCACGCAGTAAATCCTGCTCATCCTCTGAGTGTGACCAGCCCCTGCTGCTGTTCCCACATTTCTTGCCCGTGGCTGATCCCTCACCGGGGGTTCCTTTCCGGCTGCCAGGCTCATCCCTGCCATAAACCTGAAAATAACCTTTTCCTTTGGAAACCCCTTCAGCTGCCAGGGCAGAAGGGCTTGGAAATGCCCCCTCTCCCTGCTGCTGCTTGCCACGCTTCCATGTGTTCCCCAGCTGGAAGCTCTGCCTCCAGCAGCGCTGACCCCGCTGCCTCTCCCGACCCGGATCCGCAGCACCCCGGGGTCGCTGGCGGTGTGGGAAGGGAATTGATCTTTTTGCAAGGATGAGTGAGGGAATTGCTGCTCGTTTTCCCCTCCAACAAACCTCACCGAGAGCTCTGCAGCAGCCTCAGCTCCTCCGGCTGGAAAAATTCTGCTCCTCGCTGTTGGAGCAATAAATATTTTTCCCTCCACCCACCCGGGTCAAGAGCCTTCAGGTCAGCCTGGAGGAGCTGAGGGTGCTCGTAGCTCGCTGCTTCCAGAGCCAGCATTCCTCCAGCACATCCCCCCGCAGGAGCTGCCGCCGATTTAGGATGGCATCCAAATCCTTTGGAGCCAGCGGCTGCGGCTGTGCCAGGAGCAGAGGCTCGGCTGTGACAAAGGAGAGGGCAAAGAGCAGGAGCGGGACATGCTCAGGTGCCCTGCCCGCTGCTCCGGAGGGTGGAAATCATCCTTTGGTGCGGGAGCTCTGCTTTTCCTGCGCTGGTTGCTAAGGGCAGCCCGGAGGAGCTGAGCTGCCGGCGAGCCCCTGAGGATGTGGGGAAATTATCCAGCTCGTTTGATGAAATCCTACCCTGGCTGGCAAAGGAAAAATCCAGCAGCACAACAAATCCTGCCTGGGGGCTCGGGGATTGGATTCAAAACACAGCAGCCACTCGACGCAAAGCGCCAGTTCGGGATAAATTCAGGCTGCTGGTTCGCAGCTGCCCGTTCATCTGCGTGCTGGCAGATCCCGTGCTGGATCGGGAATTGTCTGTGCCATTCCACCCTGGCAGATCCCGTGCTGGATCGGGAATTGTTTGTGTCATTCCCCCCTCCTGCCTCGGATGCCACCGCTTGTCCCCGGGCGGCGCCGCGCAGTGACACCGCTCTGCTTCACCCAGCACCGGCGGTGTGAGGGGGTGGAACGAGATGATCCTTAAGGACCTTTCCAGCCCAAACCTTCCCGGGATCCTGCAGGCGCAGCGCTCACAGCCTGTGCCGCATCCAGCACTCACACCCGGGGCTCCCTCACAGCAGCTGGATGTGAACAGTGCAGCACCCACAGCACCCAAAATGTGCACAGCGCCCTTGGAACCTGCTGCAGAGCACCCAAAATGTGCACAGCACCCTCAGTGCATTCAAACCAGCACACAAAATGTGCACAGCGTCCTTGATGCATTCAGACCATCACCCAAAATGTGCACAGTGCCCTTGGAACCTGCTGGAGAGCACCCAAAATGTGCACAGCAACCTTGATGCATTCAGACCAGCACCCAAAATGTGCACAGCACCCTCAGTGCATTCAAACCAGCACCCAAAATGTGCACAGCACCCTTGATGCATTCAAATCAGCATCCAAGAGATGCACAGCACCCTTGGAACCTGCTGGAGAGCATCCAAAATATGCACAGAACCCTCGATGCGTTCAGATCAGCACCCAAAATGTGCACAGCACCCTTGGAGCATGCTGGAGAGCACCCAAAATCTGCACAGGACCATCGATGCATTTAGACCAGCACCAAAAATGTGCACAGCACCCTTGGTACATTTAAATCAGCACCCAAAATGTGCACAGCACCCTTGGAACGTGCTGGAGAGCACCCAAAGGCACTCCCAGGCACATCCCAGGCGCACGCAGCATCCCTCAGACGCGCTCCCGGCTCCCGGGGCAGCGTGCGGGTGGCTCTGGCTCTCACTAGAGGGAGGCAGTCTCCAAGAGAAGCCGCATGAGGAGCTCTCCGGGCAGCCGGAGCTTTCCCAGCCGCCTGAAGAGGGACCCGAGGCAGCCTTTGAGGGAGGTCCGAGCTCCCGTTCCTGTCTGAGGCGTTTCCCAGAGCTGAAGCTCCCCGGCGCTCCCCGGGGCTGGAGCTGTGCGGTCTCATGGAGAGCTGGGCGTGTCTGGCGCTGTTTTGGGGAGCTGGGTTGCCCCTGCATCCCTAAACCTCCCTCAAATCCTTAATCCCTCGCATCCTCAAAGGCTGGAATGTGCCAGCACCGCTCACCCAGGGACCCTTCTCTGTGCAGAGCCCCAGGTTTGAATGAATCCAGGTTTGGCAGAGTCCTGTCTCCATCCGATCTCATTTCCTTCCATCCCTTATTCCCTGGGAATCAGTCCCATGTGGATTAAAGCAGGAATTAAAGTGCTTTGGGACCCAGGTCAGGCCAAGCATTGCTCACAGCACAGAAAAGAGCAGTTCCCCTAAATTTATTACGAAGTGATAAATCTGTTACACCTAGGTAGTTAATTCGCTAATTGCCAGCCAGAGCAATCAGAAATGGAGGAACAGGACTGATAAATCCACTTTCCCATTGCACCAGGACTTCCTGGAGGAAAAAAAGAACTATGGAGGTGCTGGGAAGTGGCCTTTTAAAGAAGGCAGAGTGGGTAGAAAAGCGGAAAATCGAGGGGTTTGCCTCAATTCCTTCTCCAAATGGGTTTTAGCTGGGACATTAAAGTTTGAAAAGCTTTATGAGGAGTTTTATTCATAGATACACAGGTGAGGCACAAAATAAAAATGGATGGATAGATATCAAATACAAAAATAAAATATAAATGTGACCGTTGTCCCCAGGTTTTCAAGAACAAGGAAGCAACTTTAATGTAATCTCTGTGTTGAGATAATTAGAAAACTACTTGCCAGGCTGGGCAACTTGTTACACATTTAATGATTAGGTGATACTCAGAGGGATAAAGAATAGAAAGTTCCTGAGTCTTGATGCAAAAGCCCTTTTTTAAGCATTGAGCTTTGCAGCCAAATCCTGAGCGTTTCTGAGGAAAAGCAGATATTCAAAAATCAATAGGAGTAGATGGTTCCACTTCCCCTCTCGCCTTAGGGAAAGCAAGAGCCCAGGGAAGGAATAAGTTAAATTTTTAAGGAAGTCTGACAAAAGGTTCGATTTTGAAACTCCAGAGTGCCTTTTCTAGGCTGATTTAGGGGAAAAAGCAGAGTTTCTGCTTTCTCATTAGCACTCGGGGGGACATTTTTGCTGCTCAGCTGCCAGGGCTGCACCTCCTCCAGCCGAGACTTGTGCAAAATCCCTCCCAACGCAGCTTCCCGAAGGAAGGCACCTTTGAAGCTCATCTAATCCAACATCCCTGCAGTTAACAGGGAATTTTTCAGCTAGTTCAGGTTGCTCAAAGCCCCCTACAACCTGACCTTGGATGTTTTTGGGGATGGGGCAGCCGCCACCACTCTGTGGGTGTTTTTCCACCCTCTGGGAATAATCTCACTCCTTTTATCCGATTAATGTTTGCCTGGTCCCACCAATATTCCAGGAGAGCCTGGGGCAGATATTTCCAGCGGAGCAGCCAGCACAGCTCTCACCTTCCCCACTGCTGCTCTGCCTTGCAACACAGAATTTACAGCTATATCACCAAAAAAAGCTGATTTTACCCCCACTAAGCCCAGCCCAAAGAGGGTGCACGGCCAGGCTTTGTCGAACTCCCACAGGCCGTGGTTGTCCCCAGCTCAGCAGCGCATCCCACAGAAAGAGGAAATGGCTTGGAGGCTGCAAATCTTTTTTTTTTTTTTTCTTTTTGCAGATGAACCGAGTGGAAATTAAATGCTGAGCAACAGGGAAGGAGTTCTGCACTGGGAGAAAGTTTAGCAGTGGTCAAGCAGTTCCCACGGGCAATTTTCTGCACGAGGGGATCAGCTGGGCTGCAGGACACGAGGTTTTGTGGAGGAAATGCTGCTGCAGTGGTGCTTGGGGTGCCCAAACAGCCTCAGAACCAGTTCCTCAGAGCTGGAACAACCAGCACTGGGATTAGTGCTGGGATAAGCACAACTGGGAATTTTCCCTTGGAAAGCACCAGGTGATTCCTGCAAGGGGGCAGCTGAGCAGAGGTTTTAGGTTAAACCTTGTGCCTTCAGAGCAGGATTGAGAAAACAATTTCTTCTTAATCCGGAGCCTTGCCAAAATCGCACCTGAGATCAGGGGATTAGAGCAGAAATGAATTTTCTGGCTCTGGACACCCAAAACCAGCCCCCATGGAGCGCCTGGGTCCTCCCAGATTTCCAGCCCTGTTCATTTTGCCAAGCTGGCTTTGGTAAAGGAGGAGGACGCTGAGAAGCAGCGCCCCAAGGGTGTCCCCGAGCAGCTGTCCCGAGGTTGTTCCCATTCCCTGCAGGATGGAGAAGGAAGGGAGCTCATCCCAACGCTCCCCTCCATCAGCTGCCCAGCGATTTCTTTATCAGCTCACACAGGCTCTTCTCCCCTTGCAGGGCAGCCTAGCAGGATTTTCCAAGCAGAAAACCCCCAAGGAAGGGAACAGAGCAGAGGGAACACCCACACCCCCACAATCATCGAGGCAAGGGGAGCAGCAATCCCCTCTCCAGCTGCCCAGGAGCAGCCACCACCCCACCAGAAGGATTTCTGGAGTCCCAGTTATCCTCCTCCAGCTTCAGGATCAGGGAATTTATGCTCCATTGCAAGTCTTAAAAAAAATCTGCCAGCAGCCATTAACTCTGATACAGCTCCCCCCGGGCTCAGGCAGCTCTAGCTCAGGAGCAGCCCCCTCCAAGCATTTCCAAGGGATGCAGAGCACATTTCAAATGAAATCCAGGGAATCTGCCGCCCTACCAGCTCCAGCAGCAGCTGGAAGCAAAAAGGAGCAAGCAGCTGGCTCAGCCAGGGCAGCAAACATCTCCAGCCCTTGGAGGTTACAGCCTTACAAGGTACGTGAGCTGCTCCAACCACTGAAGCAGCAGAAAAAAAAATGAATAATAAAGCTGCAGCAAGAGCATTTCCTTTCCTCTGCTCCTAATTAGCCTCATTAGCCACAGCAAGGTGCGCCGTGCTAAATTTAAAGGGTCTGTGGTCAAATGGGTGTGTGGGAGAGGCGTCTGCATGAAGGTGAGCGTTGTTTGCTGCCTAAGAAATGGAAATAGGACTTTAAAAGCTGGTTTAGGGGTTGGGCTGGTGCTGCTGTGGGTACCTGGAATAATTCTGTTTATTGAGGATGATTCCCAGAGGTGACAGTACAGAAATATGAAATATACCTGCAAAAAAATCCCTAGGAGAGCTGCAGCAGAGAGTCGTGATTGCTGAGGGGAGTTTGCAGTTTCCACTCCAGGCAGAAAATCTGTGAGGGCAAAAAATGAGCCCCATTGTGGGAGGGACCAGCTGGAAAACCATCAAAGGCCAGGTCCCTGGTGGCTCAGGTGTTCTCTGTGACAGAAACTTGCAGCAGCCACAGATTTAGAAAATATGCCCAGATTTATTGTTTGGTGTGACCCGAGCCAAGGAGTGAGCTCAGGGGGGAAAAGGAGGTTGGACTTTTAATCTCCAGAGGTTCCTTTCAACCCTAAAATTCTGTGATTTTTATGAAAAGGGGATCTTGAAGGTGTGAGCATAGTTCCCCCAGGTCCCTGCTGGGACCTTCCCTGAGGATGGGGTCTGCCAGCCCCTGTCAGGATACAGCCCAAGGCAATTCAAAAAGGTTTTCTCAGCCCTGCCAGAGCTGCAGAGCTTCCCTGGAGCAGCAGCAGTGACTTGCACTCGAAAAAAAACCAGTTTTTTGTCTCTCCCAGGCAGCCAAACCCGCGTGGCTGGGAACGGAGCACTCCGAGCTCCTCACGGCTGCAGCGCCGCGGGTTTCGGGCTCCGTGACGGAGGGAAAAGCCGCGGCTTCTCTGCGCTGGGAGAAGCGATGGGTTATTTTTAGGGAGCCTGCCGGGCCAAGGCAGCTCGGTGCGAGCAGCCACTGGGTGGCAATCGCCATCCGGCTGCAGCGCCGGGCCCCGCCGAGCATCCCTCCCCTTCGCCCCGCATGCAAATACGGGAACATCTGGCAGCGAAGACTTATAAAGATAGCCCTCAGCTAAGCAAATACAGGAACAGGGGCTCAACCAAGCTGTCGTGTAGTTAAAGCTTTTTTTTTTTTATGTAATTACGCTTTTTTGGGTTTTTTTTTCAATGCTCATTTGCCTGTTGTTGTTGGCCCTGCTGTGTTTGCTGGGTTTTAACGGCCTGCCTGCAGGGGCTGTGGGGCGGCACGGTGGCAGTGTCACAGAACCGTGGGATCGGGTGGAAAGGGACTTTAAATACCCCCCGGTCCCAACTCCCACTAGGCCAGGCTGCTCCAAGCCCCGTCCATACCTGTCTTCATCCTGCTGGGATGTGCCCCTTGTCATTTGAAGGGTCAGAATTATCCTTAAAGCTCCTGCTTTGCTCTCCCTGGCTGTTTTGAGCACGGTTGGGTGTCCCTTGCACCGGGCTGTGCCAGGACTGGGCTTGCCACCATCCTGGGTGCACCCAGGCAATACTCAGGAGGCTGCTCTGAAATGCAGCCAAGGCATTTGTGCAATTGCTTCTCGCTCTTTGCAGGCTGGTTTGGGGTTAGGACCGAAGGACTGGGAAGGAAATCTGTGGTCTGGGAGTCTGGAGCCTGCTTAGGGTGGGAGCTGGAGCAGCTTCACTGTGCTCCTGCCCAGGCTTCTTGCAGGAACCCCTGTGTGTCCCCTGGCCTCTGTTCACAGCCTGTGCAGTGGGACATCAGCACAGCTCTGGCCCAGGGAGGAATTCTGAGGACAAGGGAATATCTGAAACACCCAGAGTGCTTCAGCTGCACTTCAGGCAAGTTTTGTCACTTATCCTGCAGAACAACCCAGTTTAGACCCAAACCCCTGGTGGTTCAAGCCTAACTCAGCAAGAGGCAAACCACCACAGACCATCCCTTGGGCTGGGTCTGCTCAGGTCTCCACTGCAGCTTCCAGAGCTGCTTCACCACCACCTTCATCCCTGAGCCACACTGACAACAAACCTGCGACCACCACCTTCATCCCTGAGCCACACTGACAACAAACCTGCAGCCACCACCTTCATCCCTGAGCCACACTGACAACAAACCTGCAACCACCACCTTCATCCCTGCCTCGCAGAGATGCCTTAACCAGACCTCGGATTGTGCAGCCCAGGCTGGGTTTGGAGAGTCCCATGATGTTGTGTTGGTGGCCATGGAGGACACCCCGGAGCAGACACTCACAGCCACCTCTTCCCCCTGTCCCCAAACCACTGCCCAGCGGGAAGGAGGCGATGGGGCAGCATCACTCGGGTGCCAGTGAGTAAGAGGCTGTGGTTCCCCTCTGGTTTTGTGGGGCCAAGCAGAATGGTTGCAATGCTGCGATAGGTCCCGGGAGTCACCGCTGCGGTCAGCGCTGAAGAAATAGGGCAGCGGAGCAGGCAGAGAAATTGCAGCGGGTGGTGGAGTGAGGAGAACCAAGGAACTGCTGCCATGGGACAGCTCAAGGTACCTGGGACTGGGGCAGGAGCAGAGGAAGGGGCATGATGGGAGAGGTGGGTGGTGGTGCAGGACCACTCCGGGGTTGATGGTGCTTATCCAAAATGGGGAGAAGGAGGGACTGGCAGGGAAGGGTGGATATGAAGAGGAGTGGGGAGGAAAGCTGAAGAAGGGGATGAACAGAGCAGGGTGAGACATCCGTGCAGTCACGTGCAAGGTGCATCTCTGTGGGCTTGGATGGACTCGCCAAAGGAGCCAACAACGGACTCGATGCTGCCCAGAGCATCCAGTGAGGGGGGACCAACACCCCATTTCAGTTTAGGGAAGGAACCAGAGGCTGCCAGCCTCACCTCTTCTGGGAGGTGGTTAAAGCAAACCTCCCCCAGCATGGCAGCCAGGCTGCCTCGTTCTGCAGGTGGTTGGAGTCACCTCTCCTGGTCACAGTTGGCCCCGCTGCCACCCTGAGCACACAAGCAAAGCACGTATTTGTCATCACCTCGGTGACGAGAGGCTGCTTCCGACTCCAAGAACAACATTAGCCATAAAACCATCCTGTTCTTATTGGATGAAGGCACCAAGTGAAGGATTTGCATGGGTGTGGCATTCCCAGAAACGGTGAAGCCAACACCTCTGCTCTCTGCGCTCCCGGACACAAATGCCCTAAATCAGCTGTCACATTTCTCATGCTAAGCATTAAATAGAAAAATTCCTTCATGGCTTACAAGAACTTTGCTGGTCACCGACATCTGCTCCCAAAGTATGGCTGCCAAAGTTTCCAGGAAACCCTTCGAGCCTTTTTTGTCATATTTACTCAGTGTTGTAACTCAGTGGCGCATTTTTTGGAGAGTGTCTCGAGAGATTAAAGCCCTGGTTTTAAAACCATGCAAATGATCTCACAAGGGTTGGGTGGGAGAGATGTTCAGGCATGAAGGGACTTTGTTCTGCTGGTTTTTCAGACATGGATCCGCAGATATTCAACCACAACAAACTGTTGCTTGTGAAAAGTTGACAGAGGTTGATTGCAGATCAGGTTTCTGGCCAACTGGGCCTCCAGTTCATCTCCAGATGTTACCTCACCTCAGCTGGTCATGGCTGCAGAGATAGCGCCACAGAAGGTGGGTGCAATTCTGATTCTCAACCAACGTGACCACCAGGTCCTTCCCATTAACTTCCAGGAGATGTTATCTTAATTGGCATCGGCTGGCTGAGTCTGCAGAGATGTTTTATGGGAACCAGGAGCTCTGTGCGGCTGTGCCCATGTGGAAGTGAGGGCCCTGCTGCAGTTTCATGCAGGTGGAACCAAGAACAACGGGAGGCACCAGCACCGAAAGTCCTGTCTTGGTTTCAATGGTGAACCACATGGTTTTGTTGTATTGTTTTTATTCTCAGGCCCAAAAATTACTCCCATCTGGTTATTTCCCCCGAAACCGTCACGAATCGGCACTCAGCCAATCGGAGCAGGGCCCCTCGCCCAAAATTCCGTTCTTCCCTTTTATGGTCATAATCTGGTCTCTCCAAAGATAAAAAAAGGTGGGTACGGACCACGCCAAGATGCGGTCGGTTGGTTCCACATGACAGGTTGTCCCGTGACCTGCTCCCGTCAGGCCACAGCAGGGCCAGAAAAGAGGAAAAAACCCAGCGGGCAGAAGGTGATGACAATTTTGGGCTCAAAAAACCAGAGTCCCAGCAGACATCTGAGGTGGTGAGACACGGAGAGCTCTGGGGGGTGTGGTGTCAGACCCCCCGACCACCCCTGCTAATGAACACCTGCTAATTGGGGCCTGGAAAACAGCACTGGGCACCATGACTGGTACTGGGTGTGGTTCTGGGGAGACTTTCAAGGCTCGGCCCTGAGTTGGGTCCTTGTTGCTCTTGTTGTCCAGCTGATGTGGGAGAAGAAAGCTAACTGAGAGACCTCCATCCAACGAGGAAAGGTTTTCCTCCTCCCAGCCATGATCATGGGAGCTGACAGACACTGATTTCTGTTCATGGGTTCACACTTTGATGGCGTTTCCAGCCCTCAGCCTCAAAGGCCTTGGGACGCAAAGCCTCAGGCCCACCTGGATCGATTCATTATCAAACCCCGATCTGAGATTTGTCTGCAAATTCAGAGTCCTGGCTGAAGACAACAGAGGTCAAGCCCCACCGCCAAGTGCCAGCTCAAACCTTCCCAGAACTGGAGGTGTTTGGATCTTCAGGTGGTTTTTCTGAGCTCTTCCTTGTTCCCAACCAAGCGCTTACACATCAGTCTCTGCTCATCTCATCCTGCACTTGAGGAGGCCGATAACCAACGAGCCATAAAGGAAACCCCTTTCTCACTCTGACCCTAAGCAACCTCCCTGGGGATCTTTAGGGACTGCTGGATTCTGACAGGATTTGCAATTATTGGGTCTTTTCAAGCAGGATGAGCTACCAGAAGCAGTCGTGGAGGACCAGGGACCCAAATCCTGGGTTCTGACCATGCTACTCCACCAGATCCCCATCCACCCACCAGTGCTCACTATGCAGCTGCCTCCTCCTGCCCTTCAAAAAATGCAGAACATTTCACAAGCACAATCCCTCGTCGTAATTTGTGACTCTCTTAATTCCACTCTCAGACGGAAAAAGAAACAAATTACTGGAAGAGGCAAAGCACCCTTGGAGCAACATTTGACTCCCATCTGAGCCAATCCTTAGTCTGGGGCAGCCCTGTAAGATAAACAGATAAACTCCCTGGAACGTGTTTATTCCCAGCACCCTAATGTATTTCCTCATACTGATCATATTTAAAACTCCTCTCCTGGCATGAGTGCATTCGAGTATTTGGTTAGAAGGCGGATTCCTCTGCCAAGCAGGAAAAAAAAAGAGGTGGCATTGCTTAAAGAGGATTTAATGGAAGCCGTGCTGGGCCCAGGCTGAGCTTTTGTCACTTAAAAGCTCTGTAACCAAGGCAGGAAATTTGGTATTAATGAGCAGGGGAGCAGCTCTGAGTGTCACCAGCCCTTCTAGGGCAGCACAGCCACCCCAAAGCTGCGGAGGAGATCTCGTTTCTCTCATGTGCTGCTTCTGACAGTCCCGCCATGTAAAATTAGAACATGGGAAGTTTCAGGAGCGAATTCTCAAACGTGCTTCAGTTGCAAGAAGTAGAAGAAATTAATACCATGGGGAAAATTTCCTCCCAGGCTGAAACTCTTGTCTTGACAAACGAAGAGAGAAATGCTCTGCCGAGTCACGGGCGCAGAGAGTGGGGAAGGATGGAGGAGGCCGAGCATTCAATCTCCAAAATTCTTGACTCAGACTTTCATGGGTCTTCATACCAAGAGTGCAAACGCTCCAGTGATTCCTGCTTTGCCAATTCCTGCAGTGGCAGGAGAGGCAGGAACAGAAGGAGCATTTCTGGGCAGCCGAATCATCGTCTGCAAAGCCTGGGTAATGTCACTGTATAAATTCATGAGCCCATTCCTCTGGGGAGCCAGGCTTTAGTGCCAAAAGATATTGCAGAATTACAGCAATCAGAAAACAATAAAGAGCTTGGGAAAACGCTGATGAGGGAAACCAGAGAAATTAGGGTAGTTAGAAAGACAAATGAGAAGGAATAAAACCCAGGTATTAAATAATTGGTGGGAGGCGGGAGGTGGATTAAGAGCTGTTTTCATGGCTTGGACTCCGAGCACCAGGAGCCATTAGATGACAGGAATAGATGGGAGATCAAATCCCCCCAAAGGGCAGCACTTGCACTTGGCAGAGGTAATTAGAGCAGGGAGTTCAGGCTGGAGCCACCGTCTGAAGAGGTTCACGTGAGAATTCCGTGTGCTCTGCCATTACCAGCAACAAAAGCAGCCCCGAAAGGGCTTTCAGAAACCCAGCCTGGCCCCCGCCTCTCTCGCTCTTTGCCTTTCAACATCTGCAGGGAAGCAGCTGCTGCACCACAAGACTGAAGCAAGAGCCTGATGAAGTCTTGACCAAGAGAGACCTCAGCCACACCAGGGACTGCTGACACCCACAGGAGTTTTCCCCCACAGCCTTGACCCACTCTGTCCGGGAGATATTTCAAACCGTCCCCATTATTCATCCCTATGGACGACCTCAGCTCAGCAGGTTTCTGGGAATCCAGCGCTGCGACACCTCGTTAATGTTTAACTCCAGACTGGGGGGGTGCTGCTATCAGAGCACGGCGGAGGCAGTTTTCCCCTGAGCCCTGATAAGAGATAGCACATCCTACTCTAGGAGCTAAATAATCAGGGATTAAATAATCAGGGGTTAAATAACATGCTAGAGCTGATGGAGTTTATGGCCTGACTCGCTCAGTCTCTGCCCTACATTGATATAATCCTATAAACCAAACCGTATTCAAGAAGAAAAGTGAGAGTCCCTTGTTGGAGTGCTGCTTTAACAGGACCAGAGGGAAGCACAGGTAATTGTTCACCCTTTAGGATGAGTTGTACAATACTCGTTAATTCTTTTTCCCCGTAAATCTCCAGCTCCCGGAGTTCTGTCATTACATGAGAACATCACTCTTCCTTTTTTTGAAAAACAAGAACTGCCAGGGCTCCCCGAATAGAGGGACAAGACACAAACGGATATTTTTCGCAGAGATTGTGCCTTTTAACCCAAATTTTCTGGGTTCTCTCGGGGCTGACTTGTGGCACTCTGGAACATCTTGATTTTTTTGCATAGTTCCTGACCTTGGCAAAAGCACAGTGAGATGGTGGCCAGCAAGATAAAATAACTGGGGTGATTAATGCTGCCTCTTTAATTCTGCCGAACTTTATAAACAGCTTGACCTCGGAAGGCAAGAGCTCGAAAGTGAAAATAAAAGCCAGGACAAAGGTCACTTATTCCATGCCAAGAGGGGCAGAATTTGCTTGGCTTTCACAAATACTCTCCCAGAAGTTTTATGAATGACTTGTCAGATTTCTTGGTCACTCTCACGTCCCCAGACAGCCTCCAGCAGCTGGGACCAGCCCAGATCCAGCACTCAGGGATCCCAAAGTGGGAAGGACAGATCAGGGGCAGCCCCATCCGTGCACCACAGGTTGGAAATGTGATTTCCTCTCCATTTCATTGCAAAACTTCCAGGTGAAATTTCTAAGGGAAGAAGGGAATGGCTGCAACCTCTGCATTTCCAACCTCTCCACCTCTCCAAACTCCAGGAGGAGACATTTGAAGGAGAACAACCCAAACACTGAGGACCTTGACATTCAAAGCCGCATTGCAGATGTCCTTCTCTAAACAGTATTTTTAGCTCAGGAGCAGTGGCTCCATCTGTTTCTTCCTCCTTTCCTATAAGTTAAATAAAACCAGAATTCCTGGAATCTCAGCTCCTCGTTCGTTTAAGTGAGCTGCAGTTTTAAAATCCCATCACATTTTGAGTTTTTCCCCTTCTGGTCCCATCAGCTTGCACTAATACTAAAGGCCAATTTTCCAGCAGCCACAAGCACCTGGAATTTAGGATTTCATTTTCTCCTCTGTTATTCCCCTCTCTCCAATCAGCAAAACATTTTCTTTCAGATGAGGAGAAACTCTCACGGCTTCTCTCACATCCTGGGGGCCAAAGAACACCTGAAACAAGGTCTTTGACATGGGATGACGCTTCTTCTTAGCTCATAACCCGTGGAACGAAATCACAAACATCTGTAGACGTGTCTGATGATATCCCAGCATCCGCCCCATCTCCTGGAGGTGCCACCAGATCTGCCTTGGAGATTGGTTTTGGTGTGGGATGTGCCTGGTCTGGAGTGGGGCCACCTCACAAGTATTGCCTTCATCTTCTGTGAGGTTTTTCTGTTGTTTGGAAGGTTTCAGACAGAAAAAGTTTTCCCCAAGCCAAAAATAGGCTTTCAAATGTGTAATTGTTTTCAGGGTGCCTGCAGAGAGCTGCTGTGAAAGCCGTGCTGCACCAGACACATCCTTCCCTCACTGGTTTGGGTCAGCAAGTGGAAACACCAAGAAATCACAGGAAAAAAGGAAAAATGGATGGGAACAGGACCCCAAAAACTCTCATTCCCCTGGTGTAGCTGTGCATACTGGATGCTGGAAGTCTGTTTGACTTTGAATTGAATTTTTTGAGGTGTGTGAACATCCTTCGACAGGCACCACAGACACTCCTTACAATTCCCACCGCTGCTGCTCTTTGGCGGGATGCGAGGCGGTTTTCTGCACGTTTGCTCGCCCCTTCCACGGCACCACCACCCAGGTGAAGCCCCCGAGCAGGGCAGAGGCCGAGCAGAGCCGTTTGAGCCCTCGCAAAGGCCCTTCAGGCCCGGCTGGGGCTGTGTTTCCTTTTCTGGGAGGGCGCTGGATTCGATGCCAAGAGCTCACAACTGGTGTTGCACAACCCCAGGCCAGCGCCGGCTCCCAACCGTCAGCCCTCGGAGGCGGCAGCGGGAGGGGAGGACGTGCAAAGTCGATGCCTTTTGCGGCCCCTCAGGCTCTTTTTATACTTTAGAGAAGTTGGGTTCATCCCTAAGTTCCTCTCCCACAGACTGTTCCTGTTGCTGTCGCTGCTCCGACCTCGCAGATCATGTGGCTCGGGGTGACCTGGGCGCAGCAAGGCCGGTGGCTGGGAGCTCCCGGTGCCTGCCCGTGCTGGGGACAGCAGGGACACTGCGAACAGAGGTCCCTGTGGCTCCACAGCCGGGTGCTGGTGCCTCTTCACCGTCTCCTAACCCTCAGCCCATCCCTTTAGGGAACTCGCTCCCCCTTTTACTTCCTAAATGTGAGGCACTCTCTGTTCCTCTACCACCCACCTTGGCAGCTGTGCCAGGGAGAAACTCTGGCTTCCAGCACCCCAAAAAGCTGTGCCCAAGCAGAGAGAAGGGATTTCCTTTTGGGGAGCATCCTTTGAACACACTTGGCAGGAAGGGCAGTGTCACGGGTAAAGGTGAAGCTTTCCCTCCCGGCTGCTGGCTGTCTTTCAGATTTTATCTGCCGCATCGTGGCTGGGTTCAAATTCCCGGTTGTTTGGGTGCAATAAACCCTCACTTGTTTGTGGGATCAGGTTTACTGCAGAACTCAGCCAGGAAAGTGAGCTGCAGCCCTGCTTTGATGCACACCTGGGCACGGCCACCCCGCCAAAGTCACCCCTGTTGGTGGCAGGGGTTGCGGGGTGGCTGCGGGGGACACGGAGCTGGGAGCAGAAGGGACAGCACTCATGGAATCAGGGAATAAACTGAGTTCCAAGGGACCCGCCAGGATTAGCGAGCCCAGCTCCTGACTCTGCTCAGGACAAGCCCAGGAATCACTTCATGTGCTTGAGAGCGTTTTCCAAAGCCGTGTCCCTGCTCCCAGGGACATTCCCAGAACCAGGCAGGCAGGCAGGGAGAGCTCTAAAACCCAGAGCCAGGAGAGACAGAGGCTTTGCTGTGGAACAGGTGATTAACAGGTGATTAAGCAGCTGATTAGGCAGCTGATGAGGCAGCTCCTTGGCATGGCTCTGGGGCAGCAGTTCCGCACAGCGCTCCCTTTGGAGCTGCTGGGCTTGGATGGGCACTCGGGGGTTTTTCCAAGGTTCCCAGTACTGGTGGACAGCGACGAATCCCATTCCTTGTGGTACTCCCGACAACTCCCAGGAGCACGGGGTGGATTTTAGCACAAAAATCTATTTTTCTGGGGAAAAAAACCCCAAAGAGCAGAGCAGACACTTGGCAGCGGAGCATCCACTCAGCGTCTGCGGAGACGGACCCAAACCCGTGCCCTGCATGCAGAGGTGCCAACCAGCCCATTCCAGGGAATACTTAAAATTTTCCATGCCAGTGACCAGCTCCTGCGTTAACCGGATGGATTGACAGCACAATCCCTGCTGGAAGGAGCAGTCGGCGAGTCAAAAGAGCAAACCTGGTTGTTGTGTAAGAACAGAGTGAACAGCAATGCTGGGACTCTGACCGTGCCGTTACATTTATGGCCGGAGCACGTGGGGAACGGGATCAGGGTGTGTGGGGAGGAGGGAAAGAGCAGAAAAAGAGCCCAAAGAACCCCAAAACATGCAAAGAACCGCAGCAAGGGGTGGTGGAGGGGCTTTTTTTTGCAATCTCGCAGCCCCTGATTGAGTTTTAGGGGGTGGTGATGGAGATGTGCTCCTGAGGCACCACAAGCCCCAGGCAGGATTGTCACTGATGTCACGGCAGGGTTGGTGAAGCTGTGGGGATTTGTGACAGCAAAAAGAAAATCATGGAAAAGTCACGAAATCAGAAGTTTCAGGGTTTGGAGGAAGGAGCAGGGAGATGGTTCCCAGGGGAACGGTGTCTCCACTGAGCCCTGGAGGCTCTCCATCCTCTGAGCTGCAGAAAGAACATTCCCAAAGCCTGGTGGAGCTGCTTCCCAGGCTGGCAGAACCCTCCCTCCCTGGGATTTTCCCTGCTCTCTCCACATTTTCCCTCAGCAGCGCCTACCCGCTTTTTGCAGGACCTGCCCGTGGTGAAAGAGCAGCGCCGACTTGGGGACGGGATTTCCCCCGGCCCTAAAGCTTCCTCTGGGGAGAAGAGCACCCTAAGGCAGGGCTGGATCCATCCACAGGAGCTCTGCCTGCAGGGGGATGGAGGAGAAAGACTTCTCAATTCCCTCTTTCCCACCTTTTGGAGCCACATTCCTGCCTTCACAGGGATGCACATCCCTGGCAGGGACATGAGATCTCCCAGGAGAGGATTCCCCGTCACCCTCTGAGGGTGCAAAACGAGGCTGGAGCTGGGGAACGGGGGGCACCATCTCCAGGATTTGGGGTTGATGCCCAATTCCAGGCTCCTCCATCACTCAGGACCGTGGAAAAATCTCACCTGCTCATACGTTTCTATTTTTTGATAATTTTTTTTCCCCTCTAACAACAGCCTGTGGCTTTCCCAGTGACTCAACACAGGCTCTCAGCAGCTCTGTGTGTCGGGCTCTGTTCTCACGCAATCAGCCCTAATTAACACTGACTCTAATGGTTCTCCATGGCTGTGGATTCTTCCTGTTCAGACAGAATATTCCCACTGTTCCCTTCCCAGGCTGTGCCTGTTAGGAAGGGGGAAATCGAGAAGGATTTGAAGCTCCTGATTGCCGAGATTTGCTTAGAAGTTGTGTTTTTCACGCCGTTCTGTTCATTACAAACAGAAAACCACAATTTTTTCCAAGCAAATACCAAGAATAAGCAGCTAAAAAAGAAATCAACACCCCGAACAAGTCCCTGTGATCTCAGCTCTGTGTTTTAGCAGCACTGGAATTGGGATATTTGCATTTTGTTAAGGCGTGAGCAAAGTTTGTTAGCAGCAAAATAATTCCCAGGCTCCCCATAAGATCCTCAGTACAAACATTCCCGCTTCCAATGATCCAGAGGGTTGCTTTGGGGGTGGAATTTAAAGGAATCCACACAGAGAAATGTTTTTTAGCCCCCGGAAATTCCGAGGAAACGTTCAATACACGCAGAGGGAGGGGTTTGGCTGGGGAAGCTCAGGGCACCAGGGAATGTGGGATTCATGGCAGACATCAAGGAATGCTCGAGGAGCTGTCCATGGGCCTTAATAGTCCATATAAATAGAGGGAAAACCCTCTGGAATTGTTAGGGGTGAGCTTAACCTTGTCTGGAGGAGCGGTTGGTGTCTCTGGACGGTTTAGAGGTGCTGCTGGTTGCAGGGGGGATGATTTAACGAGCTCATCACAGCCTGGAGGTGGGGGTTCATAGAATTATGGAATGGTTCGGGTTGGAAAGGACCTGAAGATTGGAAAGGATCACGTCCCACCCCGTTCCATGGGCAGGGACACCTTTCCAATCGATCTGTGACCCCACAGCACAGGGCAGGTTTGGCTGGGAGCAGCACAATGTTCCACCCAACCTGCCGGAGCGAGTCCAGAGGCACCAGGGTGATCAGAGGGATGGAGCAGCTCTGCTGGGAGGAAAAGACGGGAGAATTGGGATTGTTCAGCCTGGAAAAGAGAAGATTCAGGGTGATTTAATTGCGGCCTTGCAGTGCCTGAAGGGAGCACACGGGAAGGATGGAGAGGGACTTTGGACGAGAGCTGCAGTGACAGGACACAGGGAGTGGCTTCCCACTGCCAGAGGGCAGGGATGGATGGGATATTGGGAAGGAATTGTTCCCTGGGAGGGTGGGCAGGCCCTGGCACAGGGTGCCCAGAGAAGCTGTGGCTGCCCCTGGATCCCTGGAAGTGTCCAAGGCCTGGTTGGACGCTGGGGCTTGGAGCAACCTGGGACAGTGGAAGGTGTCCCTGCCGTGGCAGGGGGTGGGAATGAGATGAGATTCAAGGTCCCTTCCAACCCAAACCATTCCATGATTTATGATCCCGCTCCCAGTGCTGCTCTGGCTGTATCCCCCTCCCCAGCTCGCTCTCATGCCACCCTCCCTGGCCAAAAGCCACCCCAGAGCCAACCCAAGAGGCGTTTCAGTGGCACTCGGTGCCAAACAACCCCCACCCTCCCCACCCCGAGCAGCCCCTGCCTGCGTCCCAGCCGGGAAAGCGGTCGGAAAATGAAAATGAAGTTTCCCTCAGCAGCAGAAATGCTGGGGTGAGCTTTGATTATTTTGGGTGACAGCTCCAGCCAAGCAGAACCCGGCCTGGGCTGTCCCCGCCTTCGAGCAGCACCCGCCGTGCTCTCACCCCTCTCTAGCGTGGTTCCTGCCAGCACCCAGCGGCGCCTGGGGGGGCTTTTGTCACTCATCCCCAGCTGGGTGGGACCAGAGAGGTGCCCAAACCCCACCAGCATCGTGCCCCGACTCCCCTCAGCACCCCCAGGGAGATCGAGGGGGATCAGTGCAAGGCACAGCCATAAAAAGGCTTCATTTCCTTACAAACTCCATCACTTCAGCTCAAATCTGGCTCTTTTTTTCCCCCTCACTGTGGCTTCTCGCATGCAAGGAGCCTTTTCTTGGGAAAGCCGTGGCTCAGGGGGGATTTTGGAGGGCGGGTGACCTGCCCTGAGCTGTCCCCACAAAGGGGTGGAATGGGGAAACGCTCCCGAGGTGCTGCACCAAAAGGCTGAGCTGCTTTTCTGAAATATTTTTAATTTTCTTGTCACTTTCGCACTGCCCTGCGGCTTCATGGGAACTCGTGGGAGTCTCTGGGCACGGAGCTTTTTCATTAAGGAACAAGCATCCTGGTTTTTTTACAGCCCTTCCTCATCACCCAAACCCAAAGGGAAGAAAGAAGATTATTACCCAGGAGACAACGAAAGTGGCCCTTCCTAAATCTGGGCTTCGCAGCTCATGGCTCCTTGCAAGAGCTGCAAACAGCAGGAAAAAAAAACCCTGGATGAGGATGGGATGAGGTTGTGATGCTCCAATCCCAGAGCCTGGCTGCGTTCTGCTGCTCTCCAGCTCCATTTGGGCCAGAAAACAAGATTTTGGGGATGGGAAAAGCCCCACAATCTCTGTAACCACGCACTTCACATTTCCTAATTGCCTTTCTGCAGGGGTTATTATTGAGTAATTCCTATTTTGTTGAAAAATTGCACCATAAACAGCCAGCGGGGAAGGAAATAAATAATTGCTAATAAATGTCAGAGCGGATTAGCAAAGCAGAAAGGCCAAGAAAAAACAAGGTTTTTTTTTCTTTCTGTTTTGTTTTGGTTTTTTTTTGGCTTGGAAAACAACTCCTTGCAAAGATTGGCTTTAAGGAAAATTATTGCAGTGCCTTGCAGGGGAGTTAATGCTTTGTCATTTCCTCAGAGTGGGTTAAAATCCGACTCCCACACAGCCTGGAAAAAACAGCTTTTCCTTCTGTAAAACAAGGAAAAGGCATAAAAAATTGATGGATTTCTCCTGAGCACACCAGGAGCTCGGGATATTGGATGCAAAGAGTTCAAACATTGGGAAAATCGGCGAATTTGGCAGGTTTAGGAACTCTGCAAGGTTTGAAGTTTCATCATGTGCATTTCACTGCGATTTAGCAAAAAATCAGCTTCCAGGTCCATTCAAAAGTGGGGGGATAGGATTGAAAGCCTGAAATGAAGTGTAAAAGCAGGTATAAATTAGGGAAAAGTGAAATAACAAGGATGAAAACGCTGTTCCTTCACAGCCAGGCGGTGTTCGGGAGTTCTCTGAGCAGCCCCAGCTCTGAGGCCCTTTCTGGAAGGAGACACCAGGTTCGCTTTGGCCACCACAAAACTTTGATTTAAAGACTCGTTAACATCCCTGCAAAGCTGGGCTTGCCGGGCTGGCTGCTGGGAGCTGTAAAAGTGACTTATGGGGATGGGGAAAACGGGAAAAATGAGGAGAAAGCCCCCTCAGCTCTGCCCTTGGAGCAGCAGCACCATCCCAGGGTGTCACCCTTAGCCAGGCAGGGCTGGTTCCTCTGGTTGCTGCAATGATCTCAGGTTTAAAAGCTCAAAAAGCTGATTTTTTAAAAAACAAGAATGCAAAGAAACAGCTCCATTTTGAGCTGCTTCAGCACAAATCCCGGGCAGTTCTTTTTCCTTTCCATTTTCTCCTCTCTCTCTCAGAAACTCGTATTTTCCTGCTGTCATGCTGAAGAAATAAAAACCTCAAGAGCGCAGAGGATGCTGAAATGAGTGGCCAACCCCTCTGTTACTCCTCGTGGCTCCCCCAGCTCCTGCCAGCTCAACTTGTGGTCGAGATTACAGCGATAAATCACAAGCTTCTCTTTGAAATAACAGCTCTGATTTCACCCAGCGCAAGGAAGGAGAAGGAGAAGAAGGCCAGGAGGGTTGTGCAAGGTGGGGGGACGGCGATGGGATGGATCCCCCTGGGCTTGGTGGGGAATAGAGGGGTCCCAAATAGGACCACACACAATTGCAGGTGTGTCCCAAGCTCCTGGATCATGGGTGGAAACATCAGAGAGATGTTTTCACGCTCCAGCTGCTGTCCTTGTGTGAGGACGGAGGGTTTGGGCATCTTCTTGGGCAGGATGGGGCTCAGTTGGAGGGTGCAGCTGCACTGGGATGCTGGACTGGACCCTCTGGATGAGGCAAAGGTGCCAAACCCCCAGATTTCAGGCACAAAACTAAAATGTGTGGATACAGCACAGCCTTAGCACCTCTGGTCCCCAGAATGCAGCTCCCCGCGAGGGTGGTGACCCCAAAAAGCAAACGCAGGCGATGCCCCGAGGTGAAAGGGGTACCCCGCTAAACCCATGCCCAAGAAGGCTCCCCCATTTCTCCTGCTGAGCCCCCCCAAGCAGAAATAACCCTGAAGACACCCTCAGCTCTTCAGTTAACCCAGCCTGAGTTTCACCTCATGCTTTGGGATCTCCAGAAACTTGCACCACACACCTATTTTTAGCCCGTCCTCTCAGCCCCAGCTGCTCTGGCTGTGAGACCCTCACAGGACTCCTGTGGCCAGGCGTTATTTTGGGGTATTTTTAGCTGTGTCCATCTGCCATGGGCCAGGCTGGGCGAAGGAACGTGTGGTTTGAGCATCTGCGAGCGAGACAGGCCGGGCAGGAGGAGCAGAAACGGCTCCAAGGGCTTTTTGGCCGTGGCCAGCAGCAAATGTGGAAGTGGCTCCTCGATCCTGGGGCCGGGGAGGGTTAAATAAAGAAAAGGGTCGCTGTGACCGGTGGGCTTTGGTGCAGCTGAGCCCGACTTCACCAGCAGCAGGGGAGGGATGGAGAAACTCCGTGCCCAAACTGTGCTTCTAACAGGGCAGGGGATGAGGATAAGAGGCTTCTCCTCTTCTCTGTCACCCCTGTGTCTTGTCCTGCAGCTCCTGGCTCTGCCACAGGAACCTCAGCATCGCTGTTGCATTGCCCAAGCCCAGGCTGCTGGAGTTCACCCCAATTTTGCTCTCCTGAGGGGCAGATCCACAACCCCCCAGCACCCACAGCCCCAGCGCTTCCCTTTTCTCAGAACAAAGGGTGATGTTCCTCCAAGAACAACAACAACATTGAAAAAAAAAACAAAACACAACCCCCCAAAAAAGCAACGCTGGAACTTTTACTTTCCCTGTGCCTCTTGCTACGTTTCAGGTGGGATTTGGGAAGTTGCTGCAGGTTCGGCAGCTTTCGACTTCGTGTTTTCACTTTTTAAAGGCTGCTGCGGTGACCGAGAGCTGCCTGCCCCTCTCACCCTACCTTTGCCTGGAAATACCCACTGGTACACGGAAAATAAAAAGAAATCATCTCCAAAGGAGCCTCTGGTTTCCCTGACGGTCTCACCAGAGTCCCTGGGGACTGGTGGGGACCAGGGGCCCATGGGTGGGTGGGAGGCAGCTCTCCCGCTGCCTCTGAGGCTGCTGGGGACGTGAGCAGCCTCTCCAGAGGTGGTGGCAACTCCAGGTGTGGACCTGGAGTGGCCACCTGGCCTTGCTGGTCATGGAATCTTGGAATGGTTTGGGTTGGAAGGGACCTTAGAGCTCATCTCCTTCCAACCCCTGCCACAGGCAGGGACACCTTCCCCTAGACCAGGTTGCTCCGAGCCCCATCCAGCCTGGCCTTGGACACTTCCAGGGATCCAATCCCGGATGTCAATCCCTCACCACCCAGCCTCTGTGGGGACATGCAGCCACCCAGGATTCCAGCCTCAGCCAGGCACTGTGGGTTGGATCCCAGCATCACCTTCGCCATCACCGACACAGGGGATGCCCATGGGCTCCTGGGTGGAGTCTCCACCCCAAAACTGGTCACACAGAGCTGTCCCATTCAAGCCCCACCACCTCAGCTGGCCATTTCCACATGTACATCACTCCAGGTCACGGCACGGAGCATCCAAGCCTGCCCTGATCCCACCCCACGCACCGGAGCCGGACTTTGGTCCACGCCGCGCCGGCTGCCCTTCCCCTCGCCCTCTCCTGCACCCTTCTCAACCGGGGCTTCAAAGCACACAGCTCAGGATTTATAAATAAAATAAATAAATAAGTTCTTTTTATGTTCAAATTTAGCCCCGGGCAGACAATGTGTCCGCGCAGTGAAAGACTCGGTTTCCTGTCTGTTTGTCGGGGCTCCTTAAGAAGCTTCCTCTGCATAACAAACCCGGCCGGAGGGCGGAAAGGGTAAGGACCGAGCTGAAACGTGAACAGTGGGATTGCACAACATCCCTGGCCACCGGCAGCCTCCCGGCTCTGCCATCCGCCGGGATCTGGAGGCTGGGGGTGCCGCGTCCCTCGTGCACCCACCTGCCCCAGGTGGCTGAAGGTCCCCGGGCAGCATCAGCAGGGGAGCGCGCCGGGGGAGGCGCACGCCCCGTCCCAAAATAGTTCTTGGGATCCACAAAATGAGTCATTTGATTTCTCGACCAAAAATATCTCCCTGCTTAACACACGGGGCCGAGAGGAAAAGCCGGATGCCGTCTGCGCCGGGCGCTGCTCGGCGATGCCGCACGCGGTGCCAGCGGATCCTCAGCCTGGAGGATGTTTGGGAGGCTGATCCCTGCTGGGAGTGTGGGAAGAGCAGAGCCAGAGCTGAGAATGATGATGCAGCGTTGTTCTTGTGGTATTTCTGGCCCAGCCAGAAGTGGGAAGTATCAGAAATCTCGTGAGGCGCGACTCGGCCTTGTGAGATTTCCAGCTCTTTTGCAAACCCCCTGAGGCCTGGATTCATCTCTGACCTGTTTTTCTCTCTCTTTTTATTGTTTATTCCTATAAAATGCCCTTTTGCCCTAAAGGGATGCTCAGTTCTGTCTTCCACCTCGGTGTAGGTACAAGGACGTGGAAGGAGCAATAATGTCCCATCCCACCCTGCGACCTCCTGCACCAAAAATGGTGGGGGAAAAGGCACAAGAAGTCCATCAATAAAAAAGGAAAAAGCAGGAAAAAGCAAATGCATCTCTCTCCCTCCTCCCCAGCCCTGCAGCTCATCTGACCCAGCATTTATCGGACAAGGAAAGTGTGGGATGCCACAGAAGCTCCCTCATTAAGGACTGACTCTATTAAACGTGTCCCTTTCCACATGGATGTCCCCAAGCTCCGCTCCTGCACCCATGCCCAGCAAGTTGGGGCTTCAGGGACAAGGAATCCTGCAGCATTCCAGGGTCAGACCGCGGGGATCCATCCCCCAGCACGGCTGGAACGCCAGCTCCCCTCCTCAAAGCGCTTCCATTGCCTTCAGGTCCAAAGATGAACTCTTGGACAAAATACCTCCGGGAATTTTTCTTGAGGAATTTTGCTTGCTCCAAGCCCCATCCAACACTTCTGAGAATGGGGCAAACCTCCTAGGAGGAGCACCTATGACAATAAAATCATTTAGGTCAGAAAAGATCTCTGAGATCATCAAGCCCAGACATTAAACCAGCCAAGGCCACCAGGAATGGAGGTGATGAAGGAGAGGCTCAACCCCATTACAAGACACCAGGGAATCCACCCACGAGGAAAAGAGGTTTGGCAGCTCTCAGGGCTTTTCCCCCTTCACGATCTTGCTCCAGCCCTGACAGAGACGAAACCAGCCCGGGGGTTTTAGGGCAGAGCCTGGCGCTGACAGGAAAGCGGCTCACGCCCGACTTCTCACCCGCCGAGATGTAAATGAACCCCGAGGCCACTCCTGCACCCACCCCGGCACTCATCACTTTTTCTGCCAGAATTTCTGCGAGGAAATTCTGATTTTTAAAGCAGGGGCACCCCCGGGCTCGGCGTCCCACGGTGGGAAACCCAAGAGCTGAGATCTCGCTAAAAGCGGCGTGCTGCAGATTAATTAATTCCCGGCAGAGGCCAGAGTCCAAACTCAAGGCTCGTTTTGTCAGAGGGAATGATCTCATCTTGGCTCATCCCAGCAGGAAAAGTCCTCCCTGACTATTTAGGAAGCTTCAGTCGAGTAAAATAAATATTTATTTAGTGAATTTTGTTTTTCTCTGCACACGGGTTCTGTGCACTGCAGCTCATTGGTTTAATTTTTTTTTTTTTTGCCTGCTTTCGAAAATTTGGTCTCAAGTCAGAATTCCTCTCAAATTCCAGACCCAGGAAGAGGCTGTGGCACAAGCACACAATAAAGAGCTGCAAAAGGAGAGGGGTTACAGGATGGGGAGGACTTTTTTCAGCTCGTTTCGGTGAAACTCCGGGTTCTGCCTGTACAAAACTGAGAGCAGCTCTTGGTGTTGGGGGAAAGGAGTTGGGGAAATTTTTTTGCAGCTCTGTGAATTTTCAAAGCTTAAGCACTTGCGTTTTGTAGGCAGAGGGGCTCCGTCAGAGACGGATGAGATGGTCACACCTGCAGACTCCGAAGCGGAAGCATGTGATGGAAAGATGCTGCTTTTGGGGAAAATTGGGTCTGTCCCAAATCCAGCCTGAGAAAAGCTGATTGAATGTACAGAACATCCGCTTTGACTCTGCCAGCCTCCACTTGTGGCCAGAAAAAAACCCCTAATAAAACAGCTAAACCGGCAGAAAAGTAAGGAACAGGAGAGATATGACCAACTCACCACTATTCCTTATCTCGAGGAAAAGTAGAGGTGTGCTAAAGTCAGCTCACATTGGGGTCACAGGTCCACGGGCCACCCCAGGCACGGTTCTCAGAAAGCCGGGGTCACCACATCGTGCCCAGCTGGCGGCTCGGGCTAGAGGTGAACCTTTACGCCAATAAAAGGGAAAACAAACGTTACCGTTTATTCCCGTCCTCCTATTTTAAGATCTGGCCCTGCCCTGAAATCAGATCCCCTCTCTGGCAGCACCTCAGCGTCCATCAGCCACACAAATCGAGAGTGAATGATTAAATTCCCCGGGCTCGCTTCCAGCCTCACCTCTCCCGATAGCCCTGCGGGGATGATAAGGAACAGGATGTCTCCAGGACTGGGTTGTGATGAATCAGCTCCTCCTGAATGGCTCCTGGGTGTTTGGAGAGGAATGAATTCACCGTGGGGCAAGGTGAGAACCGGCCCTGGGGGATTCAGCCTTTGGAAGGTAAACCTTCATGGAGAGGCAAAGTTTTTCCTGCACCTGGGGTTGCTGCTCCTGTGCAAAAATGTTCCAGAGGCTCCAGGCACCATTTATTGCCTTCCTATCACTTCTCATTTTAGAAAGAGGCTGCTACAAACTCCATCGGTTTCAGAAAAATTAGGGTGGAATCCCCAGCTTTCCATTGTTGTGCTTAAGTGTTTAAAGTATTCAAGCTGTGGCTGCCCCTGGATCCCTGGCAGTGCCCAAGGCCAGGCTGGAGGGGGCTTGGAGCAGCCTGGGGTAGTGGAAGGTGTCCCTGCCCATGGCAGGGGATGGAACAAGAAGAGCTTTAAAATCCCTTCCAACCCAAACCATTCTGGGATTCTGGGATTCTGTTGAGAGCCAAAATTAGAAGAGAGGACCAGAAAAGACACAGTGACCCCTTTTCCTGCAGCAGCTCGAAAAGATGATGTCACTTTACCAGAAATACAGAATAATTTCTTCACAAGGAAAACCAAGGCCAGGTTTTGCTTTCACATCAAGACCTCTGCAGTTTCAAACTCACAGCAGGAGCAGTTCCAGGCTGGGTAAAATAATTGGGGATGGAAAAGTCTATTAAAGGTCATCTAGTCCAAACTAGATGGCCCAAAGGCCATCCAAATGGGATGGGTGCTGGCCAATCAGCCTGGCCAGACACCTGCCTGCATCTCAGAATTCTCCCTGGTTCTCAAAACCCTCCTGCAATGACATCTCTTGGCTTCATGACTCATCCTGACGGCGAGAAGAATCTTCACCCAGAAAATCTGATGGGGGAAAATTAAGAACTTGTGCTTTTTCTAAACACCCCAAACCATTGCCCTCCTTGAAAACCAATTTCCCCTGAGCCACCACTGCTCTGTATTTCATCAGCCCTCAGCCTGAGAAGATGGGAAAGGACATTCCAGGGGGTCACAATCCTGCCCCGCCCCAGCTGGGTCTCGAGGTTTCTCCTGGGACAGTTGCACCCCATGATTTCACTGCCTGGCACAGCAAAGCTGTAAAACCCCTCAGTTTCTCACAACCCACGGCAAGGTTAAAATTACCCCAGAATTTCCAGGCTCTTGTAGAGACCGAGAGTTTCCCACATCCACCCTGAGGGCAGAGCCACGCAGGGTGGGCACGGGGGGATTGTTTTCCCCACCATTCAGCCTGGTGTTGGTCTCCTGCCTCATCTCGGCCCCACAAAAGGAGACCCAGCACCGTCACTGGGTGTGGGCAGGAAAGAGGAACCGAGCAGACACCGTGCACCAGACGTGCTCCTCAGGAGGAACCCAGGAGCCTCCCCCTCTTCCAGGAGAGTCTGGTGCTGTATCCTGACCCGTGGGGTTGAACCCCTCTCTCCTTTCCCATCCCGCCCCCACATAATCCAGCTCTTGGCCATGGCTCCATAGGGGCTGGTCGCCATACGAGCAGGTTAAGGGCATTGCAGATGTCCATGGAGAAGGGCTGGGCTGGGGCTGCCTCTCCACCTTGCAGCCACAACCCGTGGTCCAGGCTTCCCTCAGCCACCGGTTTTGGGGTTCAGCTCAGCCACGCTTGCTCCTTCCCCTCCCAGGGATCTGTTGGATGATGCTGTGCAGGAGCAGGGCTGGACATTTGGCAGGGCAGATGTTCACCCTTCTGCATCGACTCCCTGAGCTGCATCAGCAGTGAACCTCCCCCTCCAGCCATCACCATCTCTCGCTTTCCCCCACCTTTTCCATCTCCTGCTCGGTGGTGAACACCACAGACCACCTTCCCCACCACGAGCCTCCTTCCTCCAGGCTCTCCTTGCCCTTGCTGCTGACACTGCGAGCAAACATTTCCCGCTGATTTTTCCTTCCTTGCCTTAAATGCAGCCAAGTGGTCCCTTCCCTTCTCCACCTGAAGACAGAGCTGAGAGGCTCTTCCCTCCTCTCCATGGATCAGGTCTCCTCCAGACCTCACCAGCTGCCCAAGGAAGGGCTGGAGGTCGCTGTGAGCACTCAGGAGCAAATAGAGAAAACTTGGGTTGAAGCAAATTTGAAATATTTGGGATTTTTACAAAAGAAGTGTCCAGACCCTCCTCCAAAACAAAACCAGGCTGTATTTCTCGGGCAGAGGTGTAAAAACATTCCCCCAAAATGATCCCTCTTGCTATTTTCTAGCCATGATCCCTGAGAAGACCAACCTGCCTTTTGCACCCTGCAGACCTGTCCACGAGCCAGATTTATCTCAGGGAGAAGTGGTTACTTCTCAAGAGAAATACAGAACAGAAAGACACAGGCAGGGAATCACTTGTTTCAAACCACTGTTGCTTCCACATCCCTCAGTCCTCCCTCTGAAGCCCAACAGAAGAAGAAGCAGGAACCGTGGGATGCTGGAAATTGATATTGTTGAAATTAATTGCTCCAAAAATTCAAAATGTTGTTATTCTTTTGGGGTTTTGAGCAGCCTGGCCTAGTGGAAAGTATTCCAGCCTCTAGGGAGAGGTTGGAATGAGATGAGCTTTAAGGTTCCTTCCAACCCAAACCCTTCCATGTTTCTGTGATTTGCATTTCTCTGTAAGACACCCAACACAGACAGAGGAGGTTTTACACAACCCATGTGAATTATTCTCTCAGCAAGAGCTGGAGCAACTCTTCTGAACCCCCAGCTACCCTCACACATTGTGGGGAAAAGGAGGGAAAAGGAATATTTCTCCAGCTTGGAGTATTTTTTTAACCATCCCATTGCCAACACCTCCTTGTGCAATGGCCTGAAATGCCCTTTTGCTTCTTCCCACTTCCATCTCAGGGCTGAGTCCAAGCTCTTCCACGCTACTCTGAGGAAGAGCAGCAGAGGCCCAGGTTGCCTGGTGGCTCTGGGTCACACAGGCCCACACAAAAAGCTCCGACTGATTTTTATGGCTCCTCGGTGCATCCGGGTGTTTCCTTACTGCAAACAAATCACCTGCAATAAAAATACGTCAGAGCAGGACCCAGCCCCTAAGCACATGCAAACCGAGGGGGAAGGGAGGGGATTTCAGCCTGGACGTGGTTTCAGACTTGGTCTCATAATGCACCCAAAGTTCTGAACGAGTATGGCCGTGTTTCTCCTCGTCCCTGCATTGTTTTTTGCTGCTGTGGCTTGGGTGGAGCCCGTTTCCACAACCTGGTGCCCGGTGCTACGGCAAAGCCCTGCAGAGGGAGAGGCTGTCTGGCAAAAGCTGGCTCTGAAAATGAAGCGGCTGTCACGTTTTCTGGGGTTTGGGATCTCCTTTCCTCTGCACGAGACCTTCCTGCAGCCAAGCCCAGCTTGAGGAAAGCCTGCAGCTTCAGCCTCCTCACCCTCAGCTCTTCCCACCACCTCCTCTTCCTTCTTTTGATGGAGCTGAGATGCCCAGAGCTGAGGAGCTGCCTTTGGTTCATCCCTCTCCTCCCGTTGCCTCCACAGGTCTGGCCTCGTGGTTTGGCCCTCGAGCCAGGTCCGACCATCCACCCAAACCAAGAGACAACTGAAAAGTGTCACGTAACACCACGTCAACAAAACAGTCACAAAATGGGGCAAGCCCCTTGAGATCCACCAAAGTCAGCTCTGGGTGGGTTTTCCTGATCACAAGGCATCATCCTTGGCCATAAAACCACCCAAAGGGGTATAAATCCCTTTGGAGAGGGAGGCAAGAGCCTCCATGCAGCTTTCCTGCCTTCCCAAGGAGATATCCTGCTGCCAGGGCCCGTGTGGAGGGGGCTGCTCCCGTGTTACAACACGCTGGCAGGAAGAGCCTGGAGATGCTCGCCGTGGACGGGCTGCTGTGCTGAAACGGGGGCATTGAGCAATCAAACCAGTTGGAAAGGCTGGTGGCTAGAAATAAAAAGTGACTGTTTGCTGTCTAACGCCTCGAGAGGCGCCTGGGGGGGCCGGTGCCAAGCGGGGGCAGGTTGGAGGAAGCAGCTGGAGCTGCTGGGTCTTGGATTCCCGAGCAGTTCAACTGTGAGCCGGGACCTGCCACTGACTTGTGGTTGCAGAGCACTGGATGGAGATGCCTGCAGAGCTTTTCCTCTTTCTCCAGGCTGAGCTGGGCTAAATCTCAGGATTCAGCTGGAACAAACCTCGCCTTCCTCCTCCCCAGCCCATCAAACCTGTTCTCCACACAGATTTGGCACTAGGAAACTTCTCGCACTGGGTTTCAGGCACGTGGGAGGGTTGGGTTGTCCTCATGGACACTGAATTCTCCTCCTGAAGCCACCTGCAGTGGCGCTTTTGGTGTTTGGTCAGGGGCATGTCCTGGAAAATTCCAGAAGCACGTGATGAAGGAGACTGATACAACCCAGGACATAACCCAGCTCATTTTCTCCCAAGGAAAATGCTTCCCAGAGGCCCATCTGCCTTCCAGCCACAAATCTCAGGAGAAAGGTTGGCTTTGAACCCAAATAGCATCCCCGAGCCGGCAAACAAAACATCGAGGGGCTGCAGTGTTGATCAAATCCTTCACAGCACCCGGAAATCAAAGCGTTCCCATGTCCACGGTGGAGGAGATGTCTTTATGTTGGAAAATCTTAGAAAATTCCCCCAAATCGCCTGCCCTGGTCCACCCTTCTCTGGCAGATGTTAGGAGGATTTGGTAAGCAAATATTCTTGAGGGAACCCTGTATCTCCTGCAAGTGAAGGTTTCCCCCATGGAAACCAAGCTCCACTCTCCTTCCCCTGTGAAACCTTCTGCTCCCAAAGGCAGGAGTTCAGCCTGGGCATCTCCCAGAAATTCCCTTCCCATTCCTCAGGATTGCAGCCCTCTCCAGAGGAACAGCAGGAGCCTGTACCTGGTTTGGCCTTCCTGGGAAGTAAGGAAATGTCTTGACATCAAGAAGGAGTTTGGTGCTCTGACTCAAAGTGTGGGAAACCACCAAAAAAAGCAGCAAGAATTTTGGGGAGGGTGGTGGGAGCGTCTCATTTATGCTCCACCATCCTGCTACACCACGAGAATCATTCAGTGGAGGGGATGCAGGGGAAAAATCACCCCCAGGGTCTGGGGACAGGATCCTCAGCCAAAAACTTGGGCCCGTTTTGGGACTTGGCAGCGGACGAGGCACTGAGGGAGAGGAGCCGACACCGGCACCGAGGTTTCACTTCAGGGAGGTGACAGAGAGGAACCCAAATGAACAGAAACCAACGAAAGTATTTGAGTCACCAGTCACCCCTAACCACCGAGACAGGGCACAGCTGCACCAGCAGCTCCCTGGAGCTGCCCAGGGCCCGGCAAGGTGCAGGGTTGGGTGCCCGGGATGCAGGCACTGCCTCTGGATTGGGGCACTTCCAGACCCCACGAGCTTCCCAGATGGGGATGGCAGTGCCATTCCTGCCTGGCTTGCAGGAAAAGTGAAATGAGCAGGAATTCCTTCTGGAATTTCACAAAGGCCACCGTGACTCTGGGCCAGAGCTCCCCTGTGTGAAATCAATGCACTCACCTTGAAATCTGCTCTGGAAAGTCAGTCTCGGAGGCTGCCTCGTGACGGATTTCAGGATGGGGAAATCCAGCTTAGGCCAGGCATTAAGCCTAAGCCCAACACTTCTGCAAGCCCTACCTGAGCAAAAAGGGGACCACTGCCCATTGTCATGGGCCCACCATGTTATCCTTCTTGCATCCCACTGTCTCCTTCCCAGTCCCTCCTCACCCACCAGGAATTTCCTCCTGGAATCTGTTTGGGATGGAATCCGTGCTGCTGGTTAAGGTCCCAAACGGAGCCCTGAGCTCTGAGACACAACGACAACACTAAAAATAACCAGCACAATAAAAGGCACCTCAGCTCCCCGCGGCTCTTCCGCGGTCTGGGGTGGAAATTGAAAGAGCCCTGGGTAGGAGCAGGTGGCTCCAGGCGAGCACAAGGTGGTGGTTTCTGAGGAAGGACTTGGCCCTGCACATCTGGGGAAACCACGAGTGGGGTTTCTGGTGTCCCAGGCCCCAGCCCATGGTGGGTTTCACGTGTTGTTCCAGCACAGCCCACAGCAGGTGCCTGGCTCCTGACGCCTTAGGATTTTAGCTTTTCTGTTCCTCACACATTTGTGACCCTGCAATCCTTTAGTGCGTGACTCCAAACTCCACATAGAGTGTTGGCTGCTGCTCTCCCATCTTGGTCAGACAAAACAATTCCTCTCCAGGCCTGCAAATCAAGGACAACTCACTGCCTCAGGCCCCGAGAAATGTAAACAACAGTGAGTTGTGGGGGGGAGCAAACTTGGGGTGGATGAATTCATTACCTGAAGCTGTAATTGGAGGATTAACCCTGATATGCAAATGGACCAAACTTATAAAAGTATGAAAAACAGTGACCTGTCGTCCATTTTTGGGTGTAGCCCTGAATGTACCTGAAGGCCCTTCAAGAAATAGAACCGCTTTTTAGTCTCCTAATGTTGTCTGGCCTCTGTTTTCAGGTAGTCCCAAAAAGGCATCACTCCCACCTCTGCCCTGCCAGGCACCACGGGAGGTGAGGCTTCCTCACCCTCTGGAGCAGGATTAACACCCATGGGACCCTCAGGAAGGGCAGAGAAAGGCTGAGCAGTGCTCACAGTGCACCCACGGTGCCATCCCCGCCTCGGTGACAGCATCCCATGGGAGGTGCAGGAGTTGGGGTCTCCTTTGCCTTTAGGATCCTGGTGCATCCTAAAAATCCTTGGTGTGGAGCCAGCTCCTGTCACAAGCACCAAGCCCAGGTGCTGTAATGCCTGCAGAGGACGTGCACAAGGGCACGAGCATCCCAGCAGCAGGGCTGGGGCAGGGATTCAAGAATTCCCTTGATCCTCATGTTTGATCACAACATTCGAGATGGTTCTCCCATCTCCCCCTAGAGCAGGCCCCCTGAGAAATCTGGATGGAGAAATGCCCTGGTTTCTGCTGGGATAAAGTTCATTTCCTTCTCAGTAGGGATGAGCACTGGCATTGTGCAGCACTTGCTTCCCTTGGCTTTTACTCCCCTTTCCTTTTCATTGCAATTTTGATATTTTATATTTTTCTAATTAGAACCCTGGAATGGTTTGGGTTGGAAGGGACCTCAAAACTCATCCCATCCCACCCCCTGCCTTCCACTATCCCAGGCTGCTCCAAGCACCATCAAACCTTGCCTTGAATATTTCCAGGGATGGAGCAGCCACAGCTGTGCCTGGGCTTCAGCACCCTCACAGGGAAGAGCTCCTTCCCAAAGAATTTCTTCCAACTATTATCAAACTGTTCTCAACCCACAAGGTTTACCTGTTCTTCCCAGTTCTCCTCCCCATGAAGGGGTACCAGGGAATGAGGGAGGCACCTGGCTGCCAGCTGGGACTGCACCACGAGAGGACAGAGGGGAAACGCTCCCATTTCCCATGGGAAAAGAGGAAGCTTTTGGGCACAACCATAACAAACTGCCCCAATCCCATGACCTTGAAGCACCACGCCCAGGCAGGGTGCTGGGACACTTTGAGGCAGAAGAGCAGGGACACATCCTCCTCCTCCCTGGAACGAAGGATCTCCAAGTGATCCCATTTCCCTCCCTCCATTGCATTACAGCATTTTAACTCTTTTCTTTCCTGCCTGGAGACAAATCCAGGAAGTTGTGGAAGAGGAAGGAGGTGACGGAGGCTTAACACAGACCCCACCACAGGTAAAACCAAATCAGGGGAAGTCAGAGATCCCAGGCTCACCCCACCAGCTTCAAGACCCTGCTCAACGCACCCAAAAACCACATCGCAAGAGAAGTACAAAATATAGCACTTTAATTGCAGGGAGATATAAAAATTTACCCCCCCAAAAATTAATAAACCTCAAGCATACAATAAATAGGCAGCTGTGGTGGCACGCACACATGTGCAGCCCCGCTTTGGGAGGCACCAGCAGCTCCCCAGAGCTGGGGGCACACTCAGAGGCTGTGAAAACGAGGATTTACACATGGATGACGCTGCCTGGACACGCTTGGGAGAGCCCCACACGTGTGTTTGGGAGGGTGAAGCCAAGCTGTTCACACTACGCTGCAATCTTGAAAAATTAAAATTCTCTGTATTTATATAAACTCTGGCTCTGGTCAGGAAAAATGACAATTCCTAAGTCCTCATAGTCAGTATTTACACATAGGATCTCTGCATCGGTTTCCAAATTTCAATCCACTTTGGCATGAAAGAGAAATGCATAAATCTCACAGCAAAAGAGGAATCTCAGGAGTTCTCTTTGGGAGGCACACCCTGCCTTCCACCAGCAGGACTCTTTGAAGGGGGAAAGCTGATTCCTGGATATAATTCCCTAAATTTGAGCATTCTAAGGCTTTTCCAAGAGTCACCTCCTATCAGGTTGCTGCTGTCAGCAAGGTCTGAGTTGCAGATGGTTGGGGCAGGTGCTTAGAGCTGCTGATTTTTGGTTCTGCTTGACTGGCCATCAACAAAGGCAACACAAAGCAAAGCCAGCCCTGAGCTCCTTGCACAGCTTGGATGCTCCCTGGTCCCCCAGCCATGAGCTACAGACAGTCCTGGGACTAGAAAAGTCATTTTTATAACAAATTGTTTTCAGGCACTGAACATCCCAACCTATTTGCTCACGGCAATTTTTTCACCACTGGATTTATACAGACTCTGCACTGGAAACAGCAAAGAAACAAAACCCAACTTTCCAAAAAAAAAAAAAAAAAAAAAAAAAAGGGATTTTAGGCACTCATGGGACTAATCTGCGTGTGGATGAGCCCAGCCCAGCAGGCTGTGAGGGGAGCAGGGGGGCTCAGACTGCGATCTGCTGGTTCTCCCGGAAGAGCGGCCGCGTCGTGCAGATGTCCTGGAAGATCCGGTAGCCCTGGTCGTGCTGGGGCTCGTCAGCCATGGGGAGCATGGGGCTGGAGCTGCAGGTCTTCCCAGCCTCGTCCACCATCTGCCTGAGGTACAGCTGCTCCACCTGGGACAAAGGAAGAAGGTCAGGAGGATGCTGAGTGAAGAGGGAGCTCTTTGGGCATCTCCCATCCTGGAGCTGGGGTGGGGTGGGGTGGGGGACACACAGCAGAGCACAGGTGGCCAGGTCCTGCCAGGACAGCAGGTCTGGCTCCACAGGCACCTCCAGGAATGAAGGAGCAGCCCCAGGAGCTCCTCCCAGCAGGGATATTGAGGTGCAAAGACAGGCTGGGGGATGTCCCAGCACATCCTCAGTGATCCTCTGGGGCAGACACCCACAGCAAGGAGAGGTGACCAGGCCAGAGCTGTGCAGGAGGCACAGGATCAGTCTCTGACCTTGTAAAATCTCCCCCAGGACCTCACAGACCTGGTGGGTCTCTGCTTGCTCAAGAGTGGATTCCACACTCTCCCTGTGCCCTCCCTGTTCTGTCCCTGCTGCTGCAGCCTGGATGGCCCAAGAGGCTCCAAAATCCCCCTGTCCTGAGGCTTTTCAATCCCAGAACTGCTGCAGCTTCTCCAGGGAGGAGTTTCTGACCAGAGCCACGAGGACTGACCCCATATCCCACCCCATCCTCCACCCTCCTGAAGTTTCCCAACCCCACTGCTGCCAATCACGGCTGTTCACCACATCACTGACTGATGTTAAATCCAGCAGCCCAGGGATTTACTTCTCCATTCCCACAGGAAAAGGCAGAAGTCCCAGGGCCAATGCAGGATCAGGAGGAAAAGAACAGATTTCCCTGCAGTTCACAGAACTTGTGCCCTTAGGGAGCTTCACTGGCAAACCCAGATCCAGGAACGTGATAAGCAACAGCCCAAGCACCAAAACTTCCACCCCCAATCCAGGGACCCAAATGCCCCGTGGCTCCAGGGGGTGGAGCTCTGCTGGCAGAATTCCCACTTTTTCTCCCAGCTCTCCGTACCTGGACGAGGATGAGTTTGCACCTCAGTGGCACCGCATCCGGGAACTCCTCCCCGAAGCACAGCATGACCCTGCTGTCCGGGAAGCGGCCCTGGTTGTTGTAGTACTGCTGCAGCTCTGCAAGGACACGGGAAAACCTGGAATTTGCCCTCCAGAGGCTGCCAGCCTTTGCTACACACCCCTGGGATCAAACACCCTGCAAGGAAGCTGTGGGCTCGAGCAAAGCCTCCAACTTTGGAACTTGTCACGTGAGCCAAAACACCACGTTATTCCTTCCTAGGTCTGGGCGTGTCACCTGCTCATCCAGAGCACTTGGGAACCCAGCAGTGATGGCTTCAAAGTGGTCCAAGGAGAAAGGGCTCCACCCTTTCACTGGGTCCCACACTGGGTGCAAGCTCCAGAAACTCCTTGTGTGTTGTCCCAAGGCTTTGGGATCCCAGAATTGCCTCAGCTTTTCCAGGGAGCAGTCTCTGGTCAGAGCCATGGAGACTATCCCCATTATCCCATCCCCTCCTCCACTCTCCTGAAGGTTTCCCAACCCCAAACTGCTGCCAGCCAGGGATGTTCACCACATCTGCTGGCTGATCAGCTCAAATCAACCAACCCAGGGGCATATTTCCCACAGGAAAGAGCAGAAATCCTCACACCAAAAAGCAGGAAGCTCCTACAAACCTCGGAAGAACAAGTTGGTGTCAAAGATCTTCATCACCTCGTCCCGTTCCAGTTTGTTGGGCCTGTCCTTGTAGGCCATGGTGTTCCCGCTCCAGAAGACCCTGCCCTGGCACAGCCTCTTGATGAAGATGCCCTGCTTGTTGCTGTGCAGGAGGACTCCCCTCTCCAGGTGCCCGAAGAGCTTCCTGGTGATCTGCTTCTGGCGGTCGTTCGGGATGGCGTCGGCCGAGGGGAACCGGACGTGCTCCAGGGCGTCCGGGGCGTAGAGCTTCTCCCCGTGGCCCGAGGGCTGCCCCAGGGAGATCCTGCAGCCCTCGGAGCACGAGGTGCTGACGTGGCCCACCAGCCTCCCGCTGTAGTAGAAGCTGATCACCATCTGGGAATAGCCTGGGAGGTGATGGACATGCACATCTCATCAGGAAAGGACAAACCTGCTCCTCGCTGCCGTGCCCAAATCCCAGATTTCCTGGGAGTGACTCTCTCGGTGGAGGGACATCTCCCTCAGCCTGGTCACAGGCTGACCAGCAAGTGAGAGCTCCCAGTATAACAGAACCATGGAATGGTTGGGGTTGGAAGGGACCTCTGGAGATCACCCAGTCCAAGCCCCTCCCCAGGCAGGGGCACCTGGAGCAGGGGACACAGGGACAAATCCAGGTGGGGTTGGGATGTCTCCAGAGAGGGGAAACTCCACAACTCCCCAGGCAGCTGTTCCAGTGCTCTGCCAAGCTCCATGGGAAGTTCTTCCTCACGTTGAGGTGGAACATCTCGTGGTTTAGTTTATGGCCATGAAACACATGGAACCCCTTCCTCCTGCCTTTGCTCCACACTCCCCCCATGACGTGGGCAGAGCCCCCCATTCCAAAGGCTGGCTGATCCCAGCATCCCAAGCAACTGCTCTGTGCCCCATGACACCAGGCAGGATCCATCCCAGCATGGAAATGTGGACAATCAGGAGGGTGCAGCACCTCCTGAACCCAAAGCAAGGTGGGGGACAGAGTCAGAGCCACCTCCTGCCACCACACACACATAGAGGGAGTCACCTGCTGGCCAGGAGAGGTGCCTTACCCGAGTGGTACTGCTCGTAGCTGGAGTATCCATTCATCAGGGGCAACGCTGTGGGCACACAAAGCCGAGCTGAGCCTCCATTCCCAGCTCCCAAGCCCAAATCCCCCAGTTCCCCCCCACCAGCCCCCTCATTTTCTGTCCCAGTATTCCCAGCTCCCACACCTGGGAGATGCCAGCAAAAGCTCCCTGGTGGATTTCTTAATGAGCACTTTAAACATTCGTAATAAGGAAGATAAAATAAACTGCTCCCCACTCCACATCCCCGCAGAGGGAAGATTTTTCCTGCCCCAAAAATCTCCCAAATCCCACACAAGCTGTCAGCTACTTACCAGGGCTGGGCTGCTGCACCCACCAGTCGGGTATTGGGGGGTTCCTGCAGGTCTCCTGGGGGGGCGAGGGGCTCCTCTTGATGATCCCCAGGTATTCATCCACACAGGAGGGCTGTGGGATACCAGAAACCAGGATCAGAGCAGGTCAGATGCCTTGCAGCACTTGGAGAGGGTCCAAAAGGCAACGCCAACCCATTTTTGGGGTTGGAAAGATCAAGTTTGGCATTGCCCAGGTTGTACATTTGAATAAAACCCTCGAGAGCTACTGAGGGGAAGCAGCCAGGTGTGACAAGGCCAAGAAGGGGCACAGAGCTGGGACAGACTCCATCCCCCAGGGAATTCTCTCCCAGCTGGATGCACATGGAAAGCAGGAGCCAACAGCAGAGCCGTGTCCTGGTGCTGGCTCTGCCCTGAACGAGCTGCAAACCCAGCCCCACAGCTCTGCAGACGGAATTTTTGGAAGGCAAGGAATTTTTAATCAGCCAGCCTGAGCCAGCACTCCTCCTGCAGCCAAGGTGAGGCCTCACCTCTTTGATGAGGTCGTCGATGGCAGAGGAGCTGCAGTCCATGTCCGGGACATCGTTGAGGCTGCTCCCGCTGGCAATCCCTGCTTTGCCTGGAAGGACAGGTGGGGATGCAGTGAGAACACCTGCACACGTCCCAAGCACAGCTCATCTTGAAGGGCTTTAGAAACCTTTCACCCAGTGAAAGTTATGAAACCCACAGCAGAGCCATGTAACAGCACCTTGGAGAAGCTCAGAGCCCTTCCAGAGCTGCTTTTTGGGGACAAAAAAAATCACTTTACAGCCCATTTCCCCCCTGCACAGCGACCAGCAGCAAGAAGAATCAAAAGTCTGGCTGGTAACACAGACAGAGCTGGAGCAGAGGAGAGGGTTTGGGGTTTTTTTGAGCACCCCAGAGACTGGGGCTGCTGCTTCTTCTTTTTCCACCAGCCACCCCAGTGCAGGGGTGCTGCTGGTGGGAACCTGCAGTGCCATTTGCATAGGGGCAGCACAGCCCCTGTGTGAACGGGCTGGAGGGGACAGAGATGCTAAAGGCAGATTTCCTGACAGCAACATCATTCTTTTTTTGCAAGTTTTTAACTTAAAAAAAAAAAAAAGACAAAGCACACACGTTCCCCTAACCACACACAGGGTTATAGTTAGTGTGACCTGAACCACACCGGACAGCAGAGCAGCTCTCTGCAAAATTATTGCTCCTCCAGCAGTGCTGGCAAGAAAAGGGATTTACTGCAGCTCTTCATCATCCTCACAGGGCAGGGGTTGGGAGGAAAAAAAGTTGAGGCTCGTGTCCCTCCCCTACAACATCCTTAGGGGACGGGAGCTCCCACGAGGCTGCAGCTGTCCCCTATCTCCTAGGGGCTCAAGGGGTTTAAAAATAAACAAGCCTGGCCTTTCTCCTCCCCTCCCTGTCACCACAGGGAGACATCTGCAAAGCAGGACAAGCAGAGAGCGGGGTCAGGGCAGGAAGCGCTGCTCAGGTGCAGGTCTGTGGTTACAGGATGGACCCACAGCAGGGGTCACGCCTTTGCTGGGGAACTCACATTTCTGCTCCTCCTCTGGCACGATCCTGTAGACCTTGTAGGGCTCAGAGATGTCCAGCTGGGACCTGTCTGTCACCTCCTCGAAGTCAGGGCTCTTGTTCAGAGCGCAGCGAAGCCGCGTCTTCCACGTGGCCGGCTCCGCTTTGTCACCTTCCTTGAACTTGCCTTTGAAAACAGCCCAGGCCTAAAGCAAAGAATGCAAAAAAAAACCCTAAGAAAATCCTCCCTGCGAGCTCTACAGAGCCTCTCAGGGAGGAAGAGCTGGGGTTGCAGAGAGCATTTTGCATCTTGCACCCTTCTCAAGCATCCCCTGGGGATTCGCTGTTTCACTCCTAGACTGCACAGCCACCACACCTGGGGGGGCTTCTGGGGTGCAGAGCAGCACCATGCGCCCCAAAAACGCAGAAAAATCTTTTAAAACCCAGGTTTTCAAAAAGCAGAGGTCAAAATCATCATGTGTGGCTTCACCTCTGCACCTCGAGCCGCTGGGAACACAAGGAATCGCTGCTCAATTAAAAATCAAAATAAACCTCATTTTCCAGCTCCTGAGTAAGAAGTGAATAAATAAATAAATAAACTGGTTTCTCCAAGATCAGAACATAATTTGTGCTTTTGGTAAGAAAAATGATAAGAGAATATATAAGAGAATATATTTTACCCCTGAAGGGAGATTGCAAAATACTATCTATTTTTTTGAATACACATATTTATTTCTTTTATAGCTGTTTCTGTATTTTCAGATGGCTGAGTTCAATGCCATCCTCATCTTCAGCAAAATCTTTCCTTCCCACCTGCAAAGTCTTTTAAAGTTTTTTTTTAAAATATAAATCCAGCATTTTATCAAGAGAAGCTGATGAGAAGTTTCAAGCAGGTCAAAAGCTCCTTCTCATGTCAGCGCTGGATTCAAACCTGCTGAAAACAAACCTAAAACTGGTACTAACTTTCGATAAAAAGGAACAAATCATCCCCAAAATGAAAGCCTGGGAGACCAACTGCAGCATCTCCTGCAAGGGTTAAGGATGTAAAACTCAGAGACAGCGCGGCCATGTCCCACCAAGGGACAAAAGCAGCACCACAGAGCCCAGGAGGCACCAAGAAAAGGCACCAAGAAAAGGCACCAAGAAAAGGCACCAAGAAAAGGCACCAAGAAAAGGCACCAAGAAAAGGCACCAAGAAAAGGCACCAAGAAAAGGCACCAAGAAAAGGCACCAAGAAAAGGCACCAAGAAAAGGCACCAAGAAAAGGCACCAAGAAAAGGCACCAAGAAAAGGCACCAAGAAAAGGCACCAAGAAAAGGCACCAAGAAAAGGCACCAAGAAAAGGCACCAAGAAAAGGCACCAAGAAAAGGCACCAAGAAAAGGCACCAAGAAAAGGCACCAAGAAAAGGCACCAAGAAAAGGCACCAAGAAAAGGCACCAAGAAAAGGCACCAAGAAAAGGCACCAAGAAAAGGCACCAAGAAAAGGCACCAAGAAAAGGCACCAAGAAAAGGCACCAACCACCTGTGCCTACCTTGAAAATGGAAGCATCCACCTCCTGGTTGTAGTCCTGCTTCCCGGCGTGCTTCCACGGGATGCGGAACATGGATTTCTCCTCGTTCTCCCAGATGAGGCCGGGGTACTGCTCGCTGTCGATCTGCTCGATCAGCCACTGCCGCAGCCGCCTGCCGCCGTTGCGGTCGCACATCCTGCGGGGACAGAGGGGGCCAGGTCCCATCAGCTCTCCCAGTTCCATCCCAGCACAGCTGGGGAGCAGGGATTGGGCCGGTTTGCCCCGGGCTCAGCTGGCAGTGGCACCACTTGCAGCTTTTGGAAGCCCCACATGCCAGCGTCTGCCCGTGGAATGAGATGGAATTTAACATCCCTTCCAACACAAACCCTTCTGGGATTCCACAATCCTATAATTCTGGGATTAAAATACCCCCGGCCCACCCCCTGCTTCTTTTAAAATGAAAAAAAAAAAAAAATCAAGGCAATTTCCTTCTGAGTTACTACGGATTCTTCCTCCAGCTCTACCAAAGTTCCGCTCCCAGAACCAGCTGACTCAGTGCTCTGCTGATTCCTATTTTGCTGCGGGATAAACCACAGCGAAAGCAGATGGATGGGGATTAAAGCCCCCAGCTGTGCTGTCACCTGAGCAAGTGACACTGGGCAGGCCATCCCGGGGTGCCAGGGCTGTCCCCGGCTGGTCTTGGCACAAGGATCTGTCCCAGAGGGAACAGCAGCTCCTCTCACCAGGCACTACTCGGGGAGCAGATGCCAGCTCCAAACTGCATCCCAAATCCTCACAGGGATAAGGAACGCACAACCACTGGAAGCAAAGTGCCAGGCTCAACCCTCCCTGTCACAACAGGAGCTGGTGGCCTGGCAGAAGCGACCAGCAGCCCCTGAATCAACTTTCCAAGCATCCTGGGCTCTAAATTTTACTGGACTGCCTCTCCCTCGTTCGTTTGTTATTTACTGCCCCACTGGAAGATTTTGGGCAGAAAACAAGGATGCTCCCAGCACGGCCTGAGACCCAGTGATCCCTGCTTTGCCGTGGGCTCCCAGCAGCTCAGTGCCACCAAATTCCATCCCTTCCGCACTGCCCAGCAGGACACAGAGATGGCCGCGGCTACTCAGAGCACAGCCCCTGCTTTTAGGGATGGTGAGCACCAACACCACCAGCCGCAACACCACGGAGGGCACAGCTCTGGATGCCAGCTGGATGCCCCAAAAGACACGCCACAGCTCATCCCTGGAGGAATGCGGGCACACGCAGCCTCTCTGGGGGCTCCTGCACCCAACCCCGAGTCGTGCCAAAGGGAAAAACCTCAGGAAATCCCGCAGAAACGGGACGCTCCTAAAGCACTCCATTTTCTAGAAAGCTTCTTCCCATCACAGGCAGAGACCGGAGCTCCATCTCCCCTCCCCGAGAGGGAGTCACACGCTCGGGACAACGCCAAGGAGCCGTCCCAGCCGGGCTGGCAGCGGCAGCGCCGCACCATCACCCCGCGCTCCATCCCCGCGGCTCCAACCCGCCCAGCCCGGGCTCTGGCACGGAGCACCGGGGGCAGCACCTCCCGCAGCACCGGGACGGCTCGGTCCTTGCGCAGGGGACCACGAGCACCGGGCTGGGGACACCCGCATCCCTACGGTCCCGCAAACTCCCAGCCCTGCCCTTCCCTTCCCTTCCCCGCAGGCGTGCGGGTAATCGGGGTAGGGGTCGGGACCCGCCCCTGCCCTCCCGGCGCTCGGTGCCTTCCCGGTGCCGGTCCCTGCCTTCCCATGGGGAATGCCGGTACCGGTGCCTGCTCCTCAGCCGGTCTCTGCCCACCCACGGAGGGTGCGGGTGCCGGTCCCTGTCCCTCAGCTGGTCCGTGCCCACCCACGGGAAATGCCGGTACCTGTCCCCGGCCGCTCCCCGTGCAGAAGCCGTTCCCGCGCTCCCGCGCCCGGCGCCGCGCCCGCGCTACTCGCGGCCCTTGATTTATATAGCAGCGCGCTATGAGGCCACGCCTACGGTCACGCCCCCTCCGCGCTTCACCAATCACCGACCTCTTCCCTCTCGCACTGCACCCAATGAGAAGACAGCGCCGTGAGGGGCCGGCCAATAAGGAGCGTCCCTGCGGGGCACGCGCCGCAGTTTCTCTTAAAGCGCGGCTTTCCCCGAAATCAGCTGACCGGGAGGGGCGGGGCCTGAGCTGGAGGGGGCGGGGCCTGAGCGGGAGGGGGCGTGGCTAACCCGTCTCTGGCCGGGGTCTCTGCCGGGCTGGTTCGGCTCCGTTGTTCCCGGTCCCAAATTAATCCATCCCCAGTTCCAACCCAGTGTCCCCAGTCCCAGAGCAGTCTTCCCAGAGCCAGACTGGTCCGTTACCAGTCCAAGATCAGTCCGTTCCCAGTCTCAGACCGATATCCCCAGTCCCAGATCAATCCATCCTCAGCCCATGATCAGCATATCCCCGAATCAACCTCCCCAGTTCCACATTAATCTAGTCCCATACCACTCTTCCCAGTCTCAGTCCAGCTTTCCCAGTCCCAGATCAGTTCCCCCAGTCCCAGACTGGTCCATCTCCAGTCCCTGATTGTTCTATCCCCAATCCCAAATCACCCTTCCCAGTCTCAGACCAGTGTCCCCAGTCCCAGCTCAACCCATTCCCAGTCTCAGACCACTTTCCCGAGTCCCAGATTTGTCCATCCACAGTTCCAGATCAGTCCCTCCCAAGTCCCAAACCAATCTCCCCAGTCCCAGACTGGTCCGTCCTCAGGCAGTTCCCAGTCCCTTTCTGGATCACTCCCAGTCCTGGATCATTCCCTCCCTCCCTGCCCCAGCAGTTCCCACTGTTCCCGAGCTGGATTTGGTGTCCTGACCGTGCCCAGCATCCCAAACCCAGCCAGGGCCACCAGAGCGTAAAGGACCATCTGCGGCCTGACTTCAGCGGGGGTTTTTTTGGGATTACCAGATTACACACACATTTCTTGGAAGAAAACCATAATTACTCCCACGTGGGTGATACAGAGAAATGGGAAACGTATGGAACCGCACAGATGGTTTAATAAAAATAACGCCCCGAGGTGCACAACCTTGCCTGTCATTTCTAATAAAGAACGGCTGTAATGGCCCTTGTTTTTAAACACCCCACTGATCCTTGCTGGATTCCCCCCCGGGAGATTTGGGGTGAGCCAAAACCATCTTCTGCAATACGGTCAGGAGGATTCATTCTCTTTTTTGACCAAAAATACAATTTTAAGCTTTGCAAGGGGTTTGCATCACCCCCTCCCCCGCTAGATAGAGACCCTCCTGTAAAAAACTCTTTATTTTGTTAAAACCCTGGAAAATTTGTGATATTTTAAAGGATCTTCGCACAACCAAACTCTCCATCCCCTCTGGAGATTCTCTGCGATGGAGAGGGGTGACTTCATCATTCCCAGCTTCATTTTGGCTCTGCGGCTTCATAGGCAGCCTGGAAAGGTAAATCTAAATTCCCTGGGGCGAGGATAAAATATTAAACCACTTAAAATGGGGGTTTCAGGCACTTGGAGTAGGCTGGGAGATGCCTCCCAGCCCTGCTTGCTGCTGGGAAGGGAAGACGAGGATGCCAGCAGGGCCAGGGATTTGTTGTGAAGGATTTCCCCGCGTCAGCAGCACCCTGGGAAGCTCAGCCAGGCTTTGGCACAGCGGTTTTCCCGGTTTTCCCGTTGCCGGAGGTGCCAGGATTTTGGGAAGGCTGATGTGGGACAGCGGAGCCGAGCAGCCAAGCGTGAGGTGCTCTTGGCAATGCAGGAAGGAGTGGAAATCAGCCCGGTTCTACCTGTTCAGGGCTTGCCTCCCAGCTCCCGGAATTCCTAAAGCCACCGCTGATGGAGGAATGGAGTGGAAAAATAGATTTATTCACCTGGGACACGCCACAAATCCAGGGAAATTTGGGATAGGGGGAGCTTTTTGGGCGCTGTGATGTCAGGCACGGAGGGTGCCGCTGCTCTGGGGGAGCATTCCCTGTGATTCCCCAAATCGGGGGGATTTTCCCAGGTTTTGCTTTGGTGCCGTGGTTCCCTGGGGAATGTGTGAACCCCGGGATGGCCGGGAGGGGCCGGGCCCGCCGGGCTCTGGAGCTTATCACACCTCGTGCAAAGCTAATCTCTGCTTATCACCCATCTCCGATGACTTCCTATTAACTCCCACTTTCTTCTCTTTTCTCTTCCTGCGTGCGAGTTCCATTTTTCTGCTTCCTAAAATGATGGCAGAGGCTTTAAATCCAGTATTGATCCCGTTCGCTCACCCAGCCCACTCCATCAACAGCCTTGATCCCATTAATTGCTTTCCCACGCACGGCATCACTTCCATGTGGAGCCACAGCCACAGGGACCCTTTTCTCCACCTAAAAAAATGGGAAAAGCCCCCATTTTTTTTTTTCCCCTGGAATTCTACACATCGTGGATAAACACTGAATATTAATATATTAATATATTAATATATTAATATATCGATATATATAATATATTAATATATAATAAATATTATATATAATATATAATTAATATATTAATATATAATAAATATATAAACCTTTTCGTTTCGCTGGTGGCTCTCACCAAGAAAATAGGAAGCAGGGCGGTCATTTCAGTCCATCTCTGTATTCCCACCAGGAACAAATCAAGTCCAGGCACCCTCATGATTTTAGTCACTCTCTTCTTTATTAGGAGCTGGCCGAGTCACCCCCGGTGCTGTCACACGATGAGTACTCAGAAATCTTCATTAAGGGAATTCCTAGAAATGTTTTGAAGCCCTTTTTTCTTAGAAGGAATTGCAGAACAGATGGTTCTGAGTGGACAAGCAAGGTATTTATAGTAAAAGGCCGGGATGGCACTGAAGGGCTGAAGGTTTCCGTGCAGAAGGGCTGAACCCATGGGATGGGACCCTCCTCGAAAGGCAGATGGGGGGGGGAATCCTGCCAAAGAAAGCTCTGGAGAAGCACAGCACAAGTTTGGGATGAAAAACTGGACGTGGCCATGGGTTTTAGGTATTAAAAAGGCTTTTGGAGAGGGACAGAGTTAAATTGGTCCATGGGCTGAGTGAGTCCAACCAAGCTTTTGGCTTCTTTGGCAAGCAGGGACATTGAGATGGGGCTCAGGGAAAACCCAAAACCAGTCTGGCTCCAGGGATGGAGGCAGTGGGACAGGCAGCCTCTGGCACCGCTGGATTTTCCCCCTCCCTGGGGTTGGGATAAGGAAAATGCCAGATATTCACCTGCCGAGGACAGGCTGCACTGGGAAACTCCATGCACGGCAAGGGGCGGCCCCAAAGAGCCTCCAGCCCCTCTCCCTGTCCCACCAGGTGCCAGCCGAGGCTCAGCAGCACCCCCACATCCCGGGATCCCCCCCTCCTTCCTCAGGGAAGCAGAGGACAAGGCGGCCTCTCTCCATCTCCTCCCACCTTGGATTTCCAAGGTTGGCAGCACCATCCCCGTGCCCTGCCAGAGGAGCACCCAGATATTGCAATGAGGAGAGGGGGACGGGGCTGGCTGCTGCTCTGGGGGTGGAAAAGCGGCTCTAATCCATTGGGAATGGGGGAATGGGGCAGAGCAGGACACTGTCCCCCACTAACCGGAGCTGGCAGCTGACGGGGGGGTCTGTGAGTCCTGTTCCCCTGCTCCAAGCCTGGAGCCCACACTGGTGCTGGCGGATTTCTGCCCTAGACGTGAATCCCTGGAGGTGCTTGGCAAAGGGAAAACTGAGTTTTCCAAGCCCCAGGGCCAGCGCCCGCCCGGGAACAGCCGGCTGCTTATCTGTTCATCCATCTGCTGCCACCGGTGCCACCTGCGTGGCAGGGAGGAGGGAAGGTGGGAGCTGGGGACCGGAGCCAGGAGCAGTCCCTGCTCCCCAGCTGCTGCTCCTTCTGCCCCTCGTGCTGCTGGCCCAGCAAGCGCTGCAGCTCCTCCTGGTCCTGGAAGGGGTTCCTGCCGTAATCCCGGCGGATCCAGGCGCGGTACTGCCAGGAAAAGAGGTTGTCAGGGTCACCTGGAAAGGCTGAGAGACCCCCAGAGAGAGAGCAAGGCTACTACAGCTCCAAGCAGCGAGCCAAGAAATTCCTGCTGCATTCCCAGCCCTTTGCAGCCTCAGGCGAGGCCGGGGGATCCCCAGGCACATCCAGCACACGGGAAGGTCCCAATCCCACAGGAGCTCCCACCCATCCCACTACAGATGCTGTGGATCCCCCCTATTCCAGCACTCCCCACATCCCCAGCCCGGCACAGAGCTGGCAGCATCCTCAGCTTCCCACACCGGCTGCAGCTGGGACAGCAGCTTTATTTATTTCTCCTTGCCAAGAAGCTGCTGCTGTTCCTCATGTGCCTGAATTCCCGTAAGGAATGCTTCCCGAAGCTTTTTTCCCCCCGCAGGCAGCACGGCTGAGTTGGCCTCTGCAAGGTGGGGCAGGTTTGTTGTCAGAGCGCCTCTCTCACCACCGGGAGGTTGCGGGGAACCTCTCATCCCTCTCATCTCGGCTGCTCCCGAGGCAGGAGCATCCCGGTGGCCAGGGGCCAGCTGGCAGCAGGCTGAGGCCTGGAGGTGGTTGGGAAGCAAGGGATGGTCCAGAGAAATTGTTCCCGTTACTGCTGGGATGAGGAGAGAGCCAGACAGTCCCAAATTGCAGCACCGAGGAGCGTGGGCAGGAAGGGGCAGCTCTGCCAAGGTTCACCATTCCGGCTGCCTGGGGCTTGTAGGGAGCGGCCAGAGCTCTGCTGGCTCCCTGAGGAGCTGGGAGCCAGCTGCTCCAGCTAGGAATTCCTGGGATGAGCGGTAGGAGCACACTCAGCAACACCAAACACCTCGAGGAGAGGACAGAGGGCAGCTGTGAGTGCGAAGGGTGCGGAGAGGGACCAAGCGTGGGAGCCCTGGGGTGGGGTGGCACAGGGACAGGATGGGATTCAGCTAGGAGATCCAGAGGGAGGGGGAAGCAGCTGCCATGAACTTGGCACCCCCAGGGTGAGGTGCCCTTGCTGTGGATTCTGCTTTCCGAAGGGGCAGGAGTTCGCAGGAGAAGTTCGGGATGCAGGACAGCAGGATTAGCAGCCCAGCACTGGATGAGCCACAAGGGAAAAAAAGCCTGAGACTGACCCTGGTGGTATCCCCCTCTCCTGCAGCCAGGGAAAATCAGCTGGGGCAGGGGGGATTTCCAGTGGGAATGTCTGGATTTCCCAAATCCACCCCATCTGACAGCAGGACTCACCACGGCTGTTACACAACTGCCACCTGGAGCAGGAAGATCCCGTGCCCAGGGCGGTCCCCAGAGCCAGACCTGTACTCCTTGCTAGGAAACAACCCCTGGGAAGTGAGACCCAAAGGGTTTGGGACAGGATCTGGGGCAAGAATCCACGCCAGGATCTCATGGGGGGCGCATCTCTTCCATGGAAACCATGCAGAGGGATGAAGCTCCACGGGAAGAGCTGCCTGGCACCCACCGAGGCTCAGCAGCCAGGCTCGGAGCTGGCTCCCACCACCCAGGGAGGAGGGAAGGAGCGGGTGGGAGACGGGGGAAGCTGCCAGGCGTTTCCCTTTAAAGCCAGAGCAAGAAGTGGTTCCAGCCCGTTTCCTGCAGCACAGACCACCAACCCACTGCCCTCCTCCTCCTCCTCCTCGGTTTCAGCCACCAAGGATTGAGGCTTTTCCATCCCCGAGGGCCATTCCCTCCCTGGTGCTGACATCACGGAGTGGGAGTTTCAAGGAAAAGGCAGCTCTTGCTAAATCCCACGGTCAGGAAAACACATCCAAGCGCCTCCACCCTTGGCTGTGCCTCGAGTATTTCAGGGAAAGGGTTGCAAAGCCACTGGCAAAACTTGGGAGGTGATGGAAAAGCAGCTTCCAAGGGAAAGGAAGGAAAGTGTGGTGACCACTGAGCCCAGTCTGGATTTTGGGAGCAGGAGGAATAACCAGGATGGAGGGAGGGCACAGCAAACCCCAGAGCAGGGTCTGCGCTGGGACGCGGCCAGAGCGTGAGAAGGGCCGGGGAGAGCTGGCCCGGCCAGGGGAAGCCCCGCAGGGAATCTCCAGCCCCGCGGGTGTTTTGTAATCCCTTGGAACATTTTCCACCCTCCTCCACGGGCATTTCTGCAAGCTGGTGATAACGGGGCACAGCCACATCCCTCATGTGACAGCGCCCGTGGCACCCGGGGAAGGGAACTTGGGGTTGGGGAAGGGGCTGGCCTTTGGGCCAGTGCCACGTGCTGTCCCTACTCCCTCCTGGGAGGACAGGAATCCCCTGCAAGGGCTCGGCACGGCCGGAGGGACCTCAGGGTCCTGTTTGTCACGGGGCCATCGCGCGATGCTCGGGGCTGCAGAGGGTGGGGGGCTCTGCCTCCAGGGATGGCTGTGGACACTGAAAAGCTTTAGCAGAGAGATTTTCCGGCTCTCTGCAGCATTTTGTGAGAGTTCTGTCTTTCCCGTGCAAGTAAGACAAAACAATGTTACAGTTTTGTAAACTTCTTGCAGCTGCAGATTGTTTTGGTAGAATTGTTATGGTTCTAACTAGAAAAACATTCAGAGATGGGTGTCTTAGAACTTGGCCAATCCCCTTAGGGGGTGGATGGCAAGAACCAATTACCTTATGCCACTTAATACACTTTGTGAACTAACATATAAAAGCCTTCTGAGAATTCATTAAATCACCTTCCATTTATCCCTGAGCCTGGACTTCGTGTCGTTTCTCTACTCGTCCATGGGGCAAACAGCGACAGATGGCACCAAGTTTAGGGGTGACGTGGGCTGTGACATCCCTTGTACACCGCTTTGCCACGGTTCCCCTTTCCTTGCGGAGGTCCAGCTGTGTCCCAGGTGAAGTTTGGGAGCCCAGGGATGGGTGAAGGAGCAGAGTCCAGAGTGGGAGGCTGGAGGCAGTCAGAGAGGCAGGTGGGAGCTGTGCTTTTAAAGGCCTTTTCCTTTGCTTTTCAAGGCCTTTTCCTTTTCCTTTCAAGGCCTTTCCCTCTGCTTTCGAAGGCTTTCCAGGTCAAAAGCGCAGCTCTGATCCCTGCTCCCAGTTGAACGTGCCACTGTCATCCCAGCTGCTGGAATCCAGCTGGGCTCTGCTCCATCCTCCCTCCCCTGCACGGGATGGGAACCCATCCAGCCCGAGCTTCTGCTCTCCCAAAATCTGCTGCCCCACCTCGTTTTGGGGAGGAAAGATTGGAGATTTCTCCACCCACACTTGCTCCCGCCTGTCACCTGCCTCTGAGAGCAGGGGACTCGCTGGCACAGGGAGCCCTGGCACATCCAAGCGTGCCCAGACATCCCGAAACTCCTCACAAGAGCCTTCCTCCCTCTCCACTCCCCCTCTCCGCCTCCTGCTCCCACTGTGCTGCATTCCTGGGAATTGGCCCAGCTCCTACCTAAGGCTCCCAAGGGACAAACTGCTCTCCCGTCCCTCCCGCTGGGTCCTAACTCGAGAAAACAAGTTTAGGGTTTTCAGGTTTAGGGTTTAGGGTTTCCCAGACCTTTTCAAAGTGCACTCACATAATACCGAGGCACTTCTTTTTTAAAATTTATTTTCCTTTTTTTTTTGCGTGCAAACCCCCAAATCCCCAGGTAATAAATGACGTTCCCAAAATCCAGCTGGGACAAACAGAGAGCCGCATGCAAAGGAGCCGCGCCTGGTTGCAAACCCCTCCCGAATGCATCCCAGGGGACTTTACCTCGCGGAGCAGCGTCCTCTCGTATTCCTGCAGCTGCTGCTGGAAGCCGGCGTTGGGGCTGGCGTGGGAGCGCACGGCCCGGGTGGCAGCCAGGCAGCTCTGCCAGCCCAGCTCCGTCACTGTCATCAGGTAGGCCACCAGGATGGTGGTGCTGCGGGACACCCCGGCCAGGCTGGAACGGCCCCGGGAGCGGCGTCAGGGAGAGGATGCCGCGGGAATCACCCCTGGGATGCAAATCCCCTCGCTGGGGCGCTGGCAGGGGATTGGGAGGGGATAAGGAGCTCTCTCACCGCTGCTGTCACCCCCCCGGCCCCTCCTCGAGCCTGACCCATGTATTGGATGCTCAGGTGGTGTCCCGGTTTGGACAAACCAAAGGGAAAAACCAAAGTCCCAAGAAAACAAAGTTCAACTCTCTCTCTCTCTCCCCCCGGAGAAAAAAAAGAGCCGAAAAGTGGCCGAGAAGCACCAAGGGTGTTTCCCTCCCCGCTTGCTGCTGCAGCCGGACCAGAGAAGTGTATCTGTGTGCTTGAACAAATTGCTTTGAAAAGTTCGCTGGGCTTTTTTTTTCTCTCTCCCCTCTCAGGCTCAGTTTAAAGGCACAGAAAAGGCACAAAATTAATTTCTGGGCAATAGAGCAGCGATAGGGGATACACATCATAAAGTCACGCCAAGACAGGTGGTCAGTGCAAGGACCTCCCATCCCCGTGGAGCCGGAGGTGGACGCCTTCCCACGGCCCTCCCGCTGTTCCGTGCCTCCTCCTCTCCTTCCTGCCCTTCCCCGGTGATGTTCCACACCAAGGACACTTTTTGGGAGCCTCCCCCCCAGCTCCCAGGGGACGGATGGGGCGTGGGGGTGTCACAGCAGCTCTCACCAGTGCACCAGGCAGCCTCCCCCTCCGAGCCGGCACTCGTGGATGAACTGGATGCACTCCTTAAAATGCTGCAGCCTGCGGGGAGAGGGGCAGGAGGTGAGGAGGGAAGGGCTGCCCGTCCCTGCAGGGCACCGGGACACCCTGGAAACAGCACCAGTGCCGCTCCCAAGGACTTCCCACCACCCTGGGGCCACCAGCGTGGCGTGGGAGCAGAGATCCTGCCTCTGCCAGGTGAAGGAAATGACCTGGGAGATGTCCCGGGGGATTTCCTGCTTCCTGAGGGATCCAGGAGGGAGGGTGATGCCACCAGACAGACCAGCTCAGCCCCAGGGGCACAGCCTGCAGGGAAAGGTGTCACCTCGTGCCCGAGGGACAGCACTCTCCCAGTTATCCTGCCTCACCCCTCACTCCCAAGCAGTGCCAAAAACACCTGCTGCCCTCCGAGGGAAAGGTGGAGAGATGGCAGCGGGGAAGAAGAAAGGGAGGAAGGGAAAGGGAGAGTGGGAGAGGGAGAATGGGAAAGGGAGCATTTCGCAGCAAAACAGGGCAGGTGGGAGCCAGGGCTTCCTGCCGGAGACCTGGAAAACAGGATAACTAATTCCATGTGTACTGAGTGGACAGAGCTGGGTGTTCGTGGCAGGCTCTGGTGAGACACATCCCTCCAGCTCATCCCTGGCTGGGATTCCAGGAGCTGCTGTGCTGCTGAGATCCCACGTTGTGCCAGGTATTCCTCTCCTTCCAATGAAACCTGCCCATCCCTACCCGCTGCCAGCACCACGCCGAGCCCTGGGGCAGTTTTGAGGCAGAAAACCTGATTCTGGTCACTTGTGCTGCTGGTGGCCTCCCTGAGCACCCAAGGCTGGGTTTTCCAGGAGGAGAAGAGGGTCCCTTTGGCAGCAGCTCTGCTCTGGCGCCGGACTTCCTCTGCCTCCGCGTGACGGGGTGGGCGCGCGCCCACGCAGCCTTCCGGATTTCTCAGAAACCAAGGCATGACCCCCCTCGGTTATTCCATCTGTGCCCGTTGCCAAGGGAGCTGGTGTCCCTCTGGGAACCCTCGGGAATCTCCTCCATCCCTGCCAGCCCGTGGAGAAGGGTGCGCTGGGAGCGCTGGGCTCGGCCCCTTCCAAGGAGGCAAACGAGGATGAATTTATTCAGGAATTGCAGGGGGTTCTGGCTCGCAGGGAGAGCAGGAGAGATGAGGGAGTCTCTGACACTGCGGTCAGGCTAAAAATACCGAGCCTCTCGTTCCTGGAAGGAGCTGTCAGTGCGAGGCTCCTCCAGCACCACAGCAAAAGGAGCATTGCCCTTTGCGAGGGATTTCCCTGCCTAAAGCCTGTCCCAGGGGATTTCCCTGCTGGCCCTGCTGATCTTCACGGAGCTGACAGGTGCTGCCCACACAGCTCCAAGCTCTCCAGATCCCAGTCCTGCCCTCCAGTCCCTCGGCAGGACCAGCAGAAATGTCCCACGCTGCAAGGACACGATGCTCGCGCCTCCAGCCTGCATCCCTCTCCCAACCCATCCCAAAGGATTTTAGCTCCCCATCCATCCTCACCCACTCCAGGGGTGTTTTTCCCAGTGGGAAAGCTCTGCCTGTGCTTTTCCAGCCTCAAAGCGTGGGATCAGGGAGCGGAATGGCAGCGCTGAGAGCCCAAATCACAAGCAGGACACAAAGTTCACCAGGATTGTGAAACCCAAGGCACAAACTGACGAGCAGAAAATAGTTTCTTGAATAACTCTTCCTTCCTGCAGGCAGCCTTATCTTTTTTTTTTTTCCCTTAATTTTTTTTTCCCTTTCGTGGACTCGCCACAAATGCAAAGAAATGAGCGAAGGGGAAAAAAAAAAAACAACAACGAAAAATCCCAGTTCTTGCTGAGGCAGGGTTTTCTTGTAAAGCTTCTCCTTCCGCTCAGCGGCAGCATGAGCAAGCAGAATTCCACCCCTGGGCACGGCTGCTCCCAAGGATGCTGGAAAAGCCGGCACCTCCACGGGCTGGGCTCAGTCTGGGCCCTGGGAATTCAGTTTTGATGCTTTTTAGGGTTTGAGTGGAGAGAAAAATCCCATGGATTTGCCAGTTTGCTGGTGCAAATGGATGATTTATGGACGCCCAGCACCCAAAGCAGCAGCATCCCATAAAATCCCAGGAATTCCTCCCAGCTCCTCTCAGCAGCCTTATCTCTGAAACATCATTCCAAGACTTCGGAGCATCTGTGCTTTATATGGTGAAAAAAAATGTGTGTTTTAATAAGCGCTATATTTCTCTTTCCAAAAGAAAATGCCTGACACGAATCATCTTTCCAACACTCCAATTTTCAGCCCTGCCCAGCGGAATAATTCTGAAACTTGACGAAAAATCAAATTTCCTGACTGCAAACACACATTAAAACTGGATTTTTAAGCCCTAAAATGTTATTTACCACACAAAAAATGAACTCCTGCTTCTGGGAAGCTCAGGGATTATATGAAATTTCACAGCATGAATGGACTAAACCTTCATCCTGCAGAACCTGAGCTTTTATCGACCAACAAGAAAAAGGATGGGAAATCACTTACAGGTTTTGACTGGAGGAATCCGAGGCCGAGATACACAGATAGGTCATGTCCTGTAATACAGAATTAAATAGCAATAAAATACCTCCAAGAAGCATTAAATCCTCCATTTCTCTCTTTTTTTTTTCCCCTTCCTCAGCTGACCCTGAGGGGAGAAGAAAGCTGGAAACCACTTTGGGGTTTGCTCCACTCCGATGGATGGCTGCATCCATCCCACCCCAGGCGATTTCCTCTCAATCCCAGAGGACAGGCCAGGCTCTGGGGACAACTACGATGCTCAGGAACCCCCCAAACCCAGAGCCAGCCCTTTTCCAGGCCCCAAACTCCACCAGGAAGACGTGTGTGAGCACGCACTGACAAAGCCACTCTCATCAATGAGTTATTTCCTCGCCGTCCTTTTAATACCCCATTAATCATCTGCTGCCTGCTGGCCTAGGTCAGATTACTTTCCTCTCCTTAAAACATCGCTTCCTCGGTCCTCCTTGTTCGCAGCTAAATTTAGATCCTTTTTATCTGGGGGTTGGGGGTTTTTTTTCAGTCCTTTCTTAACAAAACGGGGGAAAACCCTGCAGCCAGAGCGCCAGGGATTGCCCCATCTCCGTCAGGTCCCTCCTGGCTCAGGCAGCCCCACCCCATGGACCACCGAAAAGTGGATTATTAAGGAGGGAAGGGGCGGAGAAGGATGGGAAAAGGGATAACTCTGCGCTGGAACGACCCGCGTTGCAAGGATGAGCGTGGATTTCCCACATCCCATCCACAGCTCCATCCACGCCTGCTGCCATCCCAACCTCCCCACACCGGGAAGAGCCACCACGCCATCAAACCCACCGCGGAGCAACCAAAACGACCTCAAATCACCCCGAACCCCGACCCACACCCCACCCAACCCCGCATTAACCCAGCGCTCCCCGTTCCCCGCGGGGCCGGGCATCCCCATCCCGCCGGGCGGAGCGGGGCCACGCACGGCAGCGGTGCCGGGCTTTGCGGTGGCCGTGATTGACACGTTGCTCAACCCACCCCCCCCCCTCCAGACCCCCTCCCCGAGCCTTTCCGCTTCCCCTTGGTGCGGCTTTGCTCCGTGTTGTAAGCGCTCCGTGCGGTTTGCTCGCCGTCGGGCCGAGCCCCGTGCTCGCCGGCCCCAGCTGCTGCCCCGGCCCGGCCCCGAGCCGTTCGTGCTTCCCTTCGTCCTCTCCACGTTACTCAGCGCCTCAGGAGGGAAAAGGCTCCAGCTGGGGTTTTGTTGGGGTTCCCTCCCCGTGGTGGCCCCGAAAGGTTGAGGGGTCCTGGTGGTCTCGTTCCCCTTCTGCAGCATCCCAACATCGGGGTGAAGCAGCCCCGGCACAAGAAGGATGTGGAGCTGCTGGAGCAATTCCAGAGGAGCCAGGGAAATGCTCCAAAAGCTGGAGCCCCTCTGCTCTGGAGCCAGGCTGGGAGAGCTGGGAATGCTCCCTTGGAGAAGGGAAGGCTCCAGGGAGAGCTCAGAGCCCCTTCCAGTGCCTAAAGGGGCTCCAGGAGAGCTGGAGAGGGACTGGGGACAAGGCATGGAGGGACAGGACACAGGGAATGGCTTCCCACTGCCACAGAGTGGATTTAGATGGGATATTGGGAAGGAATTGTTCCCTGGGAGGGTGGGGAGGCCCTGGCACAGGGTGCCCAGAGCAGCTGTGGCTGCCCCTGGATCCCTGGAAGTGTCCAAGGCCAGGTTGGACGTTGGGGCTTGGAGCACCCTGGGACAGTGGAAGGTGTCCCTGCACCCCATCAGGTATCCAGCACCCCACGGCCGTGCCCCTCACTCCTCGCACATCCCGGGAGCCGAACCTGCAGCTGCTCCTGGCGCATGGAACCATCCGGGCAGGATTTGTGCGCCAGCGACCTGCCCGACACCTCTGGCACCATCCCGGGGCCGCTCCCTCCTGCCTCAGTTTCCCCACCGGCACCCCCAGGATCCCGCAGCGCTCCGGGAGCAGCGAGCCGGGAGAAGCGGGGACACCGAGCGGGGCAGTGCCAGCTCCGGGAGCGGCTCCGGCCGTGTCCCCTCCCTCCCTTCCCTCCGGGGCTCCATTCGCGGGGCGCCGCCGCCCTCTCGTGGGGACCCCTCGGCAGCACCGGGCACCCGCCCGGCCCGGCCCCGCAGCGCTGCCCCCCAAAATCCACCGAGCGATGCCCGTGACCCCGTGAACAGCCCCCTCCCCAAAGCCGGCGCTGAGCCCCTTTGGGCAGCACGGCCTGGTGTGAATCGGTGCAAATCGGTGTGAATTGGTGCAAATCGGTGCGAATCGGTGTAAATCGGTGTAAATCGATGCGAATTTGTGTAAATCGGTGTAAATCGGTGTGAATTGGTGTAAATCGGTGCAAATCAGTGTAAATCAGAGTGAATCGGTGCAAATCGGTGTGAATTGGTGCAAATTAGTGTGAATCAGTGTAAATCGGTGTAAATCGGTGTGAATCAGTGTAAATCAGCGTAAATCGGTGTAAATCCATGTGAATTGTTGTAAATCAGTGTAAATCAGTGCAAACCGGTGTAAATCGTTGCAACTCAGTGTGAATCGGTGTAAATCAGTGCAAATTGGAGTAAACTGGTGCAAATCAGTGCAAATCGGTGTAAATCGGTGCAAATCCTGCATCGCCTCTCCGCAGGCCAGGAGAAGCTCCTGCGTGTCCCATCTGCACCTTCCCAGTCCCTGCTGCCCCTGGCTGGTCCCCCAGGCCCCCCCAGCCGGCCACGCACCTCCAGCACGGGCTTGGCGCGGTTGTGGACGGACAGGATGTGGGTCACCCCCTTCCTCAGCAGGTTCTCATGGTCCTCGGAGTCTGGAAACGGGAGCCAGGTGGGAATTACCTGCCCTCCTGGGACCCACCGGCCACCCACACCCATCACCCCTCACCCCCTGACCCCCATTCCAGCCCTTCCCGCTGCCTCTCCTCCCACACAGTGCAGGGAAGGAGGTTGGACACCTCCTTCCAAGCAAAATCCCCCTCGGATGCGCTGGGTGCTCAGCAGGTTCCTGAAGCCATCCCCAAAATCAGAAATGATCCCAATAACTCAGAAAAGGCTGTTGTGTCCTCGCTGTTGAGGAGGTTTCCAGACATGCCATGAATTTCCTGGTGTTCCAGCATGGCTGGTGACCACAGCTCACAGCAGACATCCCTTTCCTGGGCTGGGGTGGGATCACTGGGAATTGGGATGGGGATCTGGGGCAGCTCTGGATCTCTGGAAGACACTGAGGTTCCCAGCTGGGAGCACAGGGAGCTCCCAAGAAGAGGGAATTCTCCAGCCTTGCCAGCTACCCAGGGATCCCACAGCATCATGGAGGGGCAGGGAAAGACACTCACCACGGATATTCCCCAGGTAGAGGCCGGTGACGATCTGAGAGGTGACAAAAAGGAGAGAGAATTCAGATGGCACCGGGAACAAGGAGCATCCGACGTGCTGGGAACATCAAGCTCCAGCTCTGGGTCCAGCAGGAGGATCAGGACACTTGACAAGCCAAGGACCCAAATCCATGGAGCAGGAAAGGCTCAGAGGAAACCACTCAAACCATCATCCCCAACCCCTCAGGAGAGCAGAGCTCAGGAAAACTCAGCACAGAAACGGGAGGGGTTTGGATGTGATCCTGTGGAGTTTCAAAGGTTGCGTCTGCCAGCTGGGCATGGATGGGCACTATTTATAGCAGGATTTATATTTATTGCAGTTAAGAGACGTCAAGGCTGCAAATTCGGTCTCCAACTCGCTGCTGCAGGGTTATGAAGGAGAAAAGGGGCAGCTCAGGGTGTTTAAGGGGGGTAAGAACCCTCCAGAGCATTTCCCAGGGGCACAGAAGGGAAGAGGTGATTATCAGCCGGACTCGCTGGTGCCCGTGTGGCAGAAGAGCCCTGGTTTGAGGAGTTTTAGGAAGGGTTTTCAACAGCTGGGTCACATCCAGCTGAACCCCAGCCCTTTCCTGGGTGCAAACACCTGGATTCAGCACAAACCGTGAAGGGGAATGCAGAGCCCTGCGTCTTATGGAGACCAAAACTGGATCCTACAAAAGTGTCTGCACCAACCCAGCCCTTGGCAACAACAGCCTGGGCTCCCCAAAAGGGTTTGGTGGCACTGGGGGGCTGTAAAAGCCACTCTGCCTGTCAGGCTGAGTTCACAGGGGGTGAAACTCCAACGTTAAACCACATCAGAGCCATGCAGATCGAGTTTGCGCTGATCTGATCTCTCTGTTGTTGTCCCAGGGTCTAATTTTAAACTGGAGGACTCACGTTCCAAGTGGTTATTTAAGGACACCGACAGAAATCGATCCCCTCCTCCAGCCCTGGAGGAAAAAGCAGCACTGAAACCCCACTTCCCCCATTGCTGGGGCACATCCCGAGGGTGGAAAGGGGGGAATTTCCCTGCAGGGACCTCTAAGGATGACAATGCCAAGGCTTTACCCGCCCAGGGATGAGCATTTAAGGCCAGCTGTCACTTTTCTGACACCTGCAGACACCAAGCTCCTCCCCTCGGATCTAAACCTTGGATATAAATCCCTGCTTGTTTTCTTAATTCTCTTGAAGTGCCTGGAATTCCAAAGGGCTGTGGGAAAGGGGAGAGGCAGATAGTTGTATTTAGGGAATCGTGGTGGCCTGGGAAGTGCCTCCGTGGGCTGCAGAAGAAGAGGACATGCTGGCCACCACCCCACTGTGCCCCTGTACCTTGCTCATTCCACTCCCCATGGATTTTGTCTCCCCAGGATCAGGATTCTGGCGGTTTCTCGGTCTCCAAGGCTACCTGCAAATAAACACCCGGAATTCCCAGGGAGGACGGTGAGATCTGACCCGCTCCAAGAGCTCATCCCTCTGCCCAGAGCAGGAGGAAGGGAAACATGCCAGGAGGGGAGCAAGCAGAGCCCTGGCAAACTCAGCTCACCTGCAGGCTGCTCCGGCGGGTCCCGCTGCTGCTCTGGAGGGAAAGTGAACAGAGAGTGGCTGGTGCTGGGAAGGGGAGGATGAAATAAGGATCTGGGATCGTGGCAAGGCTCAGGTTTCTCTCCTGGCCTCCCTGGGGTTCCACAGCCTTTTGGGAAGGACAGTCCCAGGAGGAAGGACTCCCTTATCCCAGCAGTGCTGCCCAGGTGCAGCAGCACTGGAACTCCAGCATTTCCTTCCAAACACCAATTTTCCAGGCACAAACCCCTGGCAGCTCCGTGTCCCTCGGCCGGGTCGGTGCCACCAGGCTGCCAGAGGCAGGAGCTGGGCAGAGAGCAGAGCAAAGCAGAATTCCAGCCATCACCAGCCTGGGATTGTCACCCTCATCCTTCTCAGCACCCCAGAGACAAATTTATCACTGAAGGGATTTTTGAGGTGCAGGAAGGGGAGCTCATTGCTTAATTCCCACCAGATTACCTCACCTTAGAAACCTTCCCAAATTTCTGAGTGGAAGGGAAAGAGGGGCCAGCAAGTGGCTGAGACCCCACCACAGTTCCTAAACCACAACATCAAGTTTCCTGATGGTTTCCTGTCCCATCAGGAAAAGGGCAAACTGAAGTCCAAGCTTGGTTTAGTCTTCAGAAGGGCATTTTTACACCAAAACCTTGCAGAGTCCAGGGGACACCAGCTTAGCTGGAGGGAGAAATTTGGCAGCAGCTTTCTTAGCCCTGAAAACATTAAGCCAGGACACAAATCTTGTTCAGGAACCGCACGTCCCGCCCCAACAAACACATCCAGAGACCAGCAACAGGCACCTCTCAAGTTAACCAGACATTTATTAGCATTTCTGGAGGTGGAGAGGGTGTTCCAGTACAACAAGCAACGAGGTCACACACAGGTGATGGAATCATTTCATATTCAAGCAGAGCAGGTTCCACTGAGTTGCTTTATTTCTTCCATTCATTCTTGTCAAAATCCCACTGGGCTGAGATGCCCTCCACGGGGCTGACCCTCATGTCCAACATCCTCTTGGTCTGAGCCGACAGCCACTCCTCGGAGAAGGTGTGCGGGATGGCGCCGTACACTGCGGGATGGGAAGGGCAATGATGGAATTATGTCCTCACAGGAGCAAGTTGGGAATTCTGGGCTAAGTTTCACTATTAAAAGGGTTTTTCCCCCCCTGAAGTCAGCCCACTGGAGCAGAGTACCCAGAGAAGCTGTGGCTGCCCCTGGATCCCTGGAAGTGTCCAAGGCCAGGTTGGATGGGGCTTGGAGCAGCCTGGGATAGTGGGAGGTGTCCCTGCCCAGGGCAGGGGTGGAATGGGATAATCTTCAAGATCCCTTCCAACCCAACCCAAACCAGCCTGTGGTTCTGTGATCTGTTCCAGCCTCCACTCCCTACACCCAGTTTCTGCAGCATCCAGCTCAGACACATTCCCACATGGATTCTCTTGGTTTCCCCCATCACCAAGATAACAGCTCCCTGCTTTCCTGTTTTTGGGAGCCTCGAGGCAGGGAGCAGCTCCTTTAACTGCTGCTCTGCCTCCTGGCAGCTGGAGGCTCCCTGGAGGTCAGATCCTTAGCTGGGAAAGCAGCCAGACATGGCAGAAACCCAAATAGTCACCACCAAGGCAGCAAAAGCTTTTCCGGCAGCAAGGAGGGGAAGCTCTGGGATCAGGAATATCACCACTCATTCCCCTCCATTTCCTGTCCTCCCAGAGCTCCACCACCTTTCTGTGAGTCAGCTTCCTGAACATTTATGCTGCATCCCCACAAGTTCCAACTCCAGGATGGAGCTTCCAGGGACTAACAAACAGCTCCTGCTGGGAAGTCCCCGTTAGGGCTGTTCCATGAACCATCCTGACCCCGCAGAGAATTCCCATCAGGCATCACCTGATCCCAGCTCTCCATGGAAGAGGTACTCACTGAAGTGCTTCTGCCAGATGAGGATGACTCCGGTGAGACCAAGGAAGAACAACACTCCCCCCAGGATGGTTTTCCACTCGTTTGTCCCTTTGTTCATCTCTGCGTAGGTCTCGTTGAATTTCATCCGATACACTGGGGAAAAAAAAACATCAAATCCTCTCTTTTAACTTTCCCTGGGATTTGCAGGTGACCAGGAACTCTGCAGAGGGAGGTGAACGAAGCCTGAGGCTGCCCAAAAAGGGGACGGATGTTAAATTAGGTTTGGCACACACCAAAGCCGATCAGTTGTTTCATCCCCACATCAATTTTAGCCTCCATTTTACAGATTATCCTAAAGTTGGGCAAAAATTGGAGTACAGACCTGAAAGAAAGAAAAATGGGAGCTTTCCTTCCTCCCCTCCAATTCCCAGTGTGGTTATTGACCCCAAAGCTTCCTAGCACAAATAATTCCAACAGGAACGCTCCGAGCTCAAAAAGCTCCTCAGCTCTGCCACTGAAATCCACAGGAATTTCAAATCCAAAGCAACAGAAAATTTGGAGAGCGCTCGGGAACACGTGAGCAATTCCCCAGGGAGTTTTAAACCTTTCCCAGCCCAGGTTCTCCCTTCATACCACGAGAGCAGTTCAAAAAGATGAGGCAGTTTTATTTGCAAGTCAAAACACCCACGGGGAGCTTTCATCAGCTGGAATTTGGTTCATGCCAAGGTCAGTGGTTATTAACATTCGAATCCACGTTTGTGTTTGGGGCTCATTTTACTCAGCTGGACTAACAATGGCACGTTGTTGTGTTGAGGAGATTTTTTCCTGGCTTGTTGGAAGCAGATGGGAACCAAGAAATAAATGTTGTTGTTATTATTATTATTATTATTATTAGGTTTCTGGAAGAGGAAGGAATGGCTGAGTGTGACCTCAGATATGGAGCAGGGGCATTTCATGTTCTGTAACAGCTCCAAAGATCTTGGGAATAAAAGCCATGGATGTGTGCACACAAGGAGCTGCATCATGATAAAGAAAATTCCTTCATGCATCAGCTCTGCTCACAGAGACACTGGGAAAAACAGGGATTAAGAGCTGTCCCAGGCATGGCCTGGAACAAAAAGCTGTCAAAAGACTTTTGATAAGGACCTGGAGTGACAGGACAAGAGGAATGGCTTTGAGCTGAGTGAGTTTAAATGGGATATTGGGAAGGAATCCTTCCCTGTCAGGGTGCTGAGGCCCTGGCACAGGGTGCCCAGAGCAGCTGTGGCTGCCCCTGGATCCCTGGCAGTGTCCAAGGCCAGGCTGGATGAAGCTTGGAGCACCCTGGGATAATGGAATGAGATGATCTTCAAGATCCCTCCCCACCTGACCCATGCCATGACACTGAACATGGAAACTGTGTGGTTGCTGCCTGCGGGGTCACTCGAAACCCCCAAAACCTACACTCCACTTTCTCATCCACGGACAGGGCGCTCCACGACGCCTTCTCCTTCTCCTTGAGCGCCTTCTGCTGCGCAGAGAGGTCCCTCACGAAGGCCACCTCGGGCAGGGGGACGTCGCGCCGGTCCACGTAGCCTGGGAGGGTGTAATCCTCTGCCTTGACAACGCCAGCTGGGGGGGACACAGGGACACAGCAGTCAAGGGCCCGCACAAACACCTCTGAGTGGGCACAACACAAAAGCCAACAGCTCCGGAAGCGCAGGAATGCAGGAGGGAAAAGGTGAAGCGTTTGGAGTAAGGGCTGTTCTAAGAGCATAAAAATGCAATCCCGGGATGGGTTGGGTTGGATTGGGAAGGACCTTAAAGCTCATCCCATCCCACCCCTGCCATGGGCAGGGACACTTCCCATAGTCCCAGGGTGCTCCCAGCCCCGTCCAGCCTGGCCTTGGGCATTTCCAGGGATCCAGGAGCGGCTGAGGGAGCTGGGAAAGGGGCTCAGCCTGGAGAAAAGGAGGCTCAGGGGGGACCTTGTGGCTCTGCACAACTCCCTGACAGGAGGGGGCAGCCGGGGGGGGTCGGGCTCTGCTCCCAGGGAACAGGGACAGGAGGAGAGGGAACGGCCTCAGGCTGGGCCAGGGGAGGCTCGGGGTGGACATCAGCAGGAATTTCCCCATGGAAAGGGTGCTCAGGCCTTGGAACTGTCCAGGGAGGTTTGGAGTCCCCATCCCTGGAGATGTCCAAGGAATTCCTGGAGGTGGCACTCAGAGCTCTGGGCTGGGGACAAGGTGGGGATTGGTCACAGCTTGGACTCGGTGACCTTGGAGCTCTTTTCCCACCTGAATGATTCCGCGGCTGCGATTCCGGCCACCTCCCCAAGCTCCCTCCATCCCAACCCTCCCCTCACCCAGTGCAGCTCGTTGTGCTCCTCCCCTCCAGGACCTGTTTTATTCCCTCTCTGACCCCCTCCAGGACCTGTTTTTTTCCCTCCCTGACCCCCCAGCAGCCGGCACCCACCGTGTCCATGTGCCCTCAGGCACAGGGAGGTGGAGATGGATCTCCTCCCGACGAGGCTGAACACTCTGGAAGCCAACATCCTGCAGGGGCAGGCAGCAACAGGTCAGTGCCCGAGGGGAAATAAAAACATTTTCCACGAGTTTATATTTTAAAAAAACCAAAATAACCAGCTTAGAGGCTTCCGGTTCCTTCTATAAACAGCAGCACATCACTCTGTGCTTTTCAGGGATATTCTCCCATGAAATTGACTTGGATGAGTCCTTCCCTTCCTGTATTTAACCCGAGCCTCCTGCACTCGAAGCAAAAGACATGCCCTTATTTCAGTCGCCCTTCTGGGAAGCTCTACTTCCAAAATAAACCATTCCTGGGCAAATTCCAGGAGCCCCAAGCCAGCCGGGCCCAAGCACATCCCGCAGCCACTGCAGCGACCCCTCAGCAGGGAGCAATCCCGGCACATCCCGGGGAAGGGCGGGATCCCACACGAGGCATTCCCACACACACACACGGGACTCGAGTTCCTCGGGTGACCCCGTCTCAGCCCAAAGCCGCTCAAGCTCCTGCGAGCACCCGCTGCCTGCCCCTGACCTTGCCCTCCCTCCCCGTCACCCCAGTCCCGCCCGACATGTCGCGACACCGGTGACATAACCCCGCACGGACACGCTGAGACCCGCGGGAGGGGTCGCAGCGCTCCCCCCTCGCACCCTTCCCCGCAATCCCCCAACCCGCGCTGCCCCGCCAGCCCGGGCGCGGATGGGGATGGCGGGAGGGCTCCCGTTCTCCCTCCCAGCCCGTTCCCAGCCCGTTCCCGGTCTCCTCCCGGCCCGTCCCGGCCCCACGACCTGGCGACCGTCCTCTACCGCGGGCGGGACCGGAAGGAGCCGCGGCCGGAAGCGCGGGGAAGCCGGGAGCGCGGGGCAGCGAGGGGCCGGGCCGGAGCGGCGCCGTGCGGGGGCTGACGGGATGCGGGCGGAGCGCCGCTGGAGGTTTATCCCGGATTCCCAGAATCCCGGGATCGCTGAGGGTGGAAAAGAGCTCCAAGGTCATGAAGTTCTACCCGTGACCGATCTCCGCCTTGTCACTCAGCCCAGAGCACTGAGTGCCATCTCCAGCCCTTCCTTGGACACCTCCAGTGGGCACTCCAAACCTCCCTGGGCAGTTCCAAGGCCTGAGCACCCTTTCCATGGGGAAATTCCTGCTGATGTCCAACCTGAGCCTCCCCTGGCCCAGCCTGAGGCCGTTCCCTCTCCTCCTGTCCCTGTTCCCTGGGAGCAGAGCCCGACCCCCCCCGGCTGCCCCCTCCTGTCAGGGAGCTGTGCAGAGCCACAAGGTCCCCCCTGAGCCTCCTTTTCTCCAGGCTGAGCCCCTTTCCCAGATCCCTCAGGGATTCTCCAGACCCCTCCCAGCTCCGTTCCCTTCCCTGGACACGCTCCAGCCCCTCAATGTCATGTGAGGGGCCCAGAACTGGACACAGGGTTCAAGGTTTGGAGCCCAGGAGCAGCCAAAAACCAGGATGGACAAAGCACAGAGGGTGTCCAGGCGTTTGGAAGGAGAGGGGATCAGTGTGGCAGCTGGGGACAGACGTGGCTCAGACATTACTGAAGTTATTTTAGGTGTTACCCTTTATATGGAAACCCATTCTCCTTTATTCTTTGGGATGCTGGATCCCTGGAAGTGTCCAAGGCCAGGCTGGACGGGGCTTGGAGCAGCCTGGGACAGTGGAAGGTGTCCCTGCCCATGGCAGGGTTGGGATGGGATGGGCTTTAACGCCCTTTCCAACCCAAACCATCGTGATTCATGACGCCATGGAGGTGACCGCTCTCAGGTTGGACTCGATGACCCCAGAGGTTTTTTCCAACCCGATTATTCCAGAGGTTTTTTCCAGCCTCACCCACGCTGCGATTCCGTGATTCCACAGCATTGCCGTGACCCACAGCGCACGGCCCGCACTGCCCGGTGCCGACCCTCGCACACCTGACCCCGCACCCCCCATCCCATGGATTTTTACGCCGACCCTCCCTGCCCTCCCCACACCCCAAATCCACCCCAAATCCACCCAAATCGCTGTCGTAAAGCCGGCCGCGCTTGGCGGCGCTTCCCGACAGCCGGCGGCGCTTGGCGGCGGGCGGGGAGCGGCGTGAGGGCGGCTCGTGGGGCCGGGCCGGGACCGGGGCCGGGGCCGGGGCCGGGCCGGGGCCGCCGCAGCCGCAGGGCACCATGAAGCTGACCACCCAGGCTTACTGCAAGATGGTCCTGCACGGTGCCAAGTACCCGCACTGCGCCGTGAACGGGCTGCTGGTGGCCGAGCGCCCGCCGGCCCCGCGGCCGCCGCAGCCCGCGCTGTTCGTGGACTGCATCCCGCTCTTCCACGGGACGCTGGCGCTCGCCCCCATGCTGGAGGTGGCCCTGACGCTGGTGAGGTGTTCCCGGCAGGGATGGGGGAGCTGGGATGGGGTCCCGGCAGTGCTCGGGGGTGGAGGGAGGTGTTGGCACGGGCGGGAGGCGCTGCCGGGGGTCCCGAGCACCGCGGGATGTGGAGCTGCTGGATCCAGTCCGGAGCGCCCGTGGAGATGCTCCAAAGGCTGGAAAAACTCTGCTAGGAGAGCTGGGAATGTTCACCTGGAGAAGAGAAGGCTCCAGGGAGAGCTCAAAGCCCTTTCCAGTGCCTAAAGGGGCTCCAGGAGAGCGGAGAGGGACTGGGGACAAGGGATGGAGGGACAGGACACAAGGAATGGCTTCCCAGTGCCAGAGGGCAGGGCTGGATGGGATATTGGGAAGGAATTGTTCCCTGTGAGGGTGGGGAGGCCCTGGCACAGGGTGCCCAGAGCAGCTGTGGCTGCCCCTGGATCCCTGGAAGTGTCCAAGGCCAGGCTGGAGCAGCCTGGGACAGTGGAAGGTGTCGGGGTTGGAACTGGATGTGCTTTAGAGTCCCCTCCAACCACTCCATGATTTCGTGATTATCCGATTGTGAGCAAGAGAAGATTCGTCCCTTTTTGAGATCATTAAAAAGAACTAATTTCTGATTCCTCCAGACTCTTTGGCTTTAATATTTCCCTCAGTCTTTCTCATCGCCCCCCCCCCCCCAAAAAAAAAAAAGATTTGATTTGTAAGCAAATTCCAGTTACTTGTGAATAAATCCCAGTTTTCTCCAGCCGAGGTGATGCTGTGGGAATGTTGACATCTCTGTGAAGCCTGGAAATGATGAAATGCAGCCAGAGGCACAGGGCAGGAGCTGAGCCTGATCCCTGACCATTTAATTTTGCTGTGGAACACACAAAATGTATCATTTTAAATATATTTCCAGCAGTATAGGAGTAGCAGAGCATAGTGTGCTTTCATTAAATTGGGATTAAATGTCTTTCTACAGGGTTTAGGCAGTGAATTTTGGTAAACTTTAGGCCTTCAGTGCAGCTTTTCGGTGCAGATCTTGCAGCAGGATCAGATTATTGGGAAATAAATCCTGATTCTTGCAACATCTACAGGAAGAAAATTATCCTGGAGCCAAAGCAGTGGCAGAATTTTACTTGTTTGCTCTCAGTTTTGGGTACAAAAAGGTAAAAGTTTGGGAACTCCTGGTGTGTCCCACATCAATGAGGATTTGCTACAGCTCTGTGTGGTTCACAGCCACTCCGTGATCCTTTAAAATACGGAATTTTACAAGAGCCCACGGCCTCTTGCTGCTGTTCTGGGTTTAAACAAAGGCAAAAGTGTCCATAAATCCCCTCAGAGCAGCTGTGAAAATTGGATTTTCTCATGAAAAAAGGGTTGAAAGGAGGTGATTCCACATCTTCTGTACGGCCTGGCGTGTGGATCCGGAATAAATCAGGGAGATCAGGGCGGTTAAACTCAATTTTTGTAGCAAAGCAGCTTCGTTTCTAAAGGATTTCACAGCTCTGGCAGGATTTAAGGGGATCTGGTTCTTTTCCAGTTCAATTATTGCTGATTCTTGGTCGAGGGTGGCCCTGTGGGAGAGTTTTTAGAACCAGCCCCACAAGTTTCACCTCCTCTTCCCTGCCCTGAGTCATCCCAGAACGTGAAATGGGAGCAAACATCTCCAGATTTAACCTGGAAGTAGAGGAGGGGCTTCCAAACTTTAGGGCTTTGCCTCCTGAAGCTTGCAGGGGGTGCAAGGGATCAACAAACCCCGAACAAAACATCGTGGCGAGGGAGGTTTGGGTGGGATATTTTCCCCCCAGAGGCTGCTGGGGCACTGAATTCCCCAGGGAATGGGCGCATTCCCAAGGCTGCCAGAGCTCCAGGGGCGTTTGGACAACGCTGCCAGGCACAGGGAGGGATTTTGGGGTGTCTGTGCAGGGCCAGGAGTTGGATTGATGATCCTTGAGGGTCCCTCCCAGCTCAGGATATTCGAGGATCCTCTGATTTCCCGAGGTTTGTAGCTCCGGAGGGCAGAGCAGAAGCTCCTGGGTTTAATTTGCACTTTGAAATCCCTTTCAAAGCCGGAGTCATTAAGAAAAAGTGAATTAAGTTGCACTCGAGCCTCTGAATTTCTCAGCTAATTGATGTGGTTTTACAACCGCAGCTCCAAAAAGGAGAAACCAGGGAGCACTTCCCTCTCCTGGAACAGCACTCAGCTCCTCCTCCTCCTCCTTTTCCTCCTCCTCCTCCTACTCCTCCTCCTCCTCCTCCCAGGGTTTTCCAGACCCCCAGGCTCCCCCTTTGGTGGCTGCAGCAAAGCAAAGCCACTTTGGATTTTTCCTTGGCAGGGCTGGACGTGACTAAAAATACCAGGAGCTAATTGCTGTAGGATACCTGTGGTGACAGTGCTGTGCTTGGGAAGGGCCTGGGAATTGCAGCTGGCAAAGCTTTCCTTCCAAAATGAGAGATTTCTTTTTCCCCCCCCCCCTTTTTTTTTTTTTTTAGTGCAGAAGCAATTTTTAATTACCAGTTAGGAAAGCGAGAACTTAAAAATCATTCTCTTCTTTCTTTTCCAGGCAATCTTTGGTCCAGAACAAAAACAGATTTAGGACTGAGGTTTTTAATTTTTAAATTGGTGGATTTTTTTTAAATAATAATTATTATTATTATTATTAATTTTACTGTCTGGGCTGCTGGCTCTAATGCCAAGCTTTCAAGCCACTAACAATTAAAACCAGAGTCCTAAGCCCTCAAAATGGGTTTGGAATGGAAACAGCAGCTCTTGCAGGGCTGCACAGCTTTTTTTTTTTTCATCACTTAAATCCATGTCATCCCTTGGATTATTCACATGGCTGTTTTGTTGGCTTGGTTCTGCAGTCTAATACTATAATTATTGCTGAAAATGAGATTGATTTGCCTCCCAGGACGCCACAGGTCAGCACCAGATGTATTTCTGGAGTCCTTTTTAATAGAGCTGGGGAGGGTTTTTTGAGGCCGTGCTCTCTAGGGACTGCAAAGGAAAATTCGAGCTGCTTTCTCCCCTTCTGCCTTTCAGGGCTTTGTGTTGTGCTGACTTGATACCCTCAATTCTAATGAAAAACATCATATATAAATATCATATCTATAGATATCATATCTATAGATAGATATTTTCAAAGGCAGACTCAGCAGGAGGAATTCAGCTCCAGTTTGAAGCAGCAAGAACGGCGCTGTTTAAACTCCTTTCATTAAAAAACAACACCCGGCAAAACTGCCTCAGTTTTGGTCTCGTGTAAATCAAAAATTGTGTAAATTATATGCCAAAAATGCATCTGTTTAAGTATTTACCTAGAGGTGTCAAATGGGAAGAGCTCTCAAAGGAAAACAATTCTGTCCCAGGTGAAAAGATCATAAATGGGACAAATTTCTGCCTCACATTCACTTTTCACCTCAAGTTTTATTTTCTAATGAAGACCCCAAAAGTTGTTGAAAGCAGCACGAACAGCACTGTTTAAACTCATTTCATTAAAAAACAACAACCAACAAAACACCCTAAGTTTTGGACTTGTGTGAATCAAAAACTGTGTAACTAATTAAAAAATAATACATCTATTAAAGTATTTACACAGAGATGTTAAATGCAAAGAGCTCTCAAAGGAAAACAATTCTATCCCAGGTGAAAAGATCATAAATGGGACAAATTTCTGCCTCACATTCACTTTTCACCTCAAGTTTTATTTTCTAATGGAGGCCCCAAATGGTGTTTATAGCAGCAAGAACGGTGGTGTTTAAATTTATTTCGTTAAAAAACAACAGCCAACAAAACTACCTCAGTTATGGACTTGTGTGAATCAAAAATTTTGTAACTAAATTATAAAAATACATCTGTTAAAGCATTTACATAGAGATGTTAAACAGGGAAGAACTCTTGAAGGAAAACAATTTTATCCCAGTTGAAAAGCTGGTAAATGGGACAAACTTCTGCCTCACATTTACCTTTCACCTCAAGTTTTATTTTCTAATGAAGGCCCCAAATGGTTGCATTTTCCCCTAGGATGTTACATTAGCAATAAAACCCTTCTGCAAGGACAGGGCAGCCCCCCTTCCACGTGGGGAACGTTCTCTCAAGTCCCTTGTCAGGTGAACACTGACAGAAAATTGTCCCAGCCGTCGGTGGGTGAGACCCAAACCCTCTCCAGGCAGGGTTTAATTGTCCTGTCACTCGAATTTAGGCCAGGCTTTGACTGAGACAGCTCCTTGCTCTTTTGCTCCGTTTGGTTAACGTTTCCCATCGTTCTCCAAATGCTCCGTTGGGTTTCTCCACCCCAGCTAAGTCAGCCCCGCCGTGCGCGAGCACGCGCAGGAACGGACGGAAACACGGATTTGTGTAAAGAACCGAGTGGCAGAGATGGAGCAGCGCTGCTTTATTTACAGGACAGCCACCAGATTTCCTTAATCCTGAGGGAAAGGGGGGTGTTTTCCTAGGATTTATTGTTCCCATTGCTTTTCCAGATTGATTCCTGGTGCAAGGAGAACAGCTACGTGATAGCTGGATATTACCAGGCGAACGAACGCGTGAAAGATGCCAGGTGTGTTGGGCCAATATTTCCTTCTGTTTGCTCTTTTAGCTTGTACCTTGGACTCTGCCAGCAGAAATCATCCCCATAAATCAGGCGTGTTGATTCCTTCTGACAACTGTCAGCTGCTTCCACATTGTCTCCGTGGGGCTGCGGGATGTGGCCTTTGGTCAGGTGCAGAAAGTCCAGGCTTTGCAGAATCCCTCCTCGCCCGTGGCTGCTATAAAAGGCCACTCTTTGAACGAGTGCCAGCCTCTTGAATTGCAGTTGTCAGGGAAAAAGCCAAAATCTGCAGAGCGTTTGCTTGTGCAGTATGGATCTTGTAAAGTCTGACGACTCCCGGGATCTTATGGAAAGTCAGGAGTGACCTAATTCTTTCTAAATTTCTTCATTATCTCCTGAGTTTTTTCAAAGCATTTTCTTAAGTGGTAGAGGAGTGGAAGATGATGTCAGTCAGGCAGTGATACCTCTTATTTATCACTTCTTTTTCCTCAGGATTAGTCTTTTTTTCCCCTGCTGGCTCACTGAGATTACTCACTGAACAATAAGGGGCCTTCCTGTGGAGCCACAGCTTCATTTTAGATCTGTGTATTCCATGTTTTCCCCTCTATCTATTGGACAAATCCAGGATTGGAACTAATTAGAATAAGAACAATTTATTTAAAGTATTATGCCCCATCCCTGGAAGTGTCCAAGGCTGGATGGGGCTGGGAGCAACCTGGGATAGTGGAAGGTGTCCCACCCACGGCAGGGGATGGAATGAGAGGATCTTGAAGGTCTCTCCCAACCCAAACCATTCCACAAGGATCTGATCCCAGTTATTTGTTAATGGATATTCAGACTCAATTATGTTTTTTAAGGAACACTTGTGACTTTGAAGGTATCTAACAGGGATAAAGGCATTATTTGTCCTTTCCTTATAAATCTGCTGGACACATTTTTAAGGAGAAGATATGGTTTGTTCTCTTTGAGGTTTGAAAGAACATCACAGGTTTGATGTTTTCTTAAAACTTCAGTTTAATTTCTGAAGGTAACTGGTGCCACACAGAGCTTGTCATTGGCAGCACATTAAGTGGCACCACAGTGAGATTGTCACCTTTGAAATGTGGTAAAGGTTTTCGAAGGTTATCTGATTTTGGTAGAGAAACTGGACAGAGTTTCTAAGTTTCTCTTTTAATTGCCTGCCAGGGCAGAGTCTTTGGTCTGGGAGAAGAAGATAGGAGGCCAGAAAATGCTGATTCCGTGTTATTCCAAAGCTGTTTCCTAAACACAGCTGAGCTGCGGGTCGGGTGCTGCAGAGCCCTCTATCAGCTGTGGCATCAGCTCCTTATCTCGTTCCTGTTTGCAAGCATCCACAGTCACTCTCACATCTCTCTGAGCTCATTTCCTGCTGCTTTCAGCTGGAAGTCATGGCTCCCCTCATTCAGTTCCTTTTCCGTTCTGCTCCAGCCCAAACCAGGTTGCAGAGAAAGTGGCCTCCCGGATTGCCGAGGGCTTTACGGACACGGCACTCATCATGGTAAAGAACTTCCTTCCCTTCTCCCCGCTGTGTGCTCTGATCCTGCTGCTGGACCAGGGAAATGCTGTTCTCTGGCTCCTTTCGTGAGGAATTCACTTTTTCTTCCTCTCCAAAATGCTCTGGGGAAGAGATGCAATGAGCAGTGAAGTACAAAGTAAATCCACAGAGAGACTGTGGTGAGCTCTCTGCCACCTCAGAGGAACTGGGGGCCTTCTCTGCATGTTCAGGCAGCAATTTCTGGCTCCAGCCCTCTTTATGCAACTTAAATTCTTATATTTAACAACACAAACAGAACTTTACCTCCTCACTGCTGGGACAAAGGCCATTGGCAGCTTAAATTTGGCAATTTGAGGGTAAAACAGTGGATGGGTGTAAAATGCCCCGTGTTTACAAACTGATTCAGGGTTTATTTCATCTCTTGGGATGCTGAGGAGGGGACTGAGGTGGTGTTTCTGTGTCCAACACCAGGTTGACAACACCAAGTTCACCATGGAGTGTGTGGAGCCTGCCATCCACGTGTACGAGCTGCACGAGAACAAGTGGAGGTGCAAGGACCCACACGTGTGAGTGAACTGGGAATTTACTGGGGTTTGGGGGAAAACTGGCTGGCTGTGTGAGGGCAAAACTTCATGGCTGAGTGACACCGTGGGTGTAGCAGGCAGGGATTTTAGAGCTAAAAAAGTAGTGAGAGGGAGCAGTTGGTTCCTGCAGCCAGGCCTTGCTATCCCCACCGTGTCCAGCGTGGCTTAGTTTTCCAGAGTTTTCCTTGGTGATTCTAATGTATTCTGGATTCTTTTCCACCCTAGTGACTTCTGTGAAGATTGGACTGAAGCCCAGCGGATCGCTGCGTCCCTCCTGGACAGCAAATCCTACGAGACACTGGTGGATTTCGATAATCACCTGGATGACATCCGGAACGACTGGACAAACCCGGAGATCAACAAAGCCGTGCTGCACCTGTGCTAGGAGGGATTCTCCTGACTGATCCACAGGCGTTCCCACTCTGTACTGAAGAGAGAAAAATGCTATTTTTGAATGTAAATGGAATTAACATTCAGTACCTTGTGTGGAAAGCTGACTGATTAAAGAGGAGTGGCCTGTCCCGTGGCGCGGTGCTGTGTCCGTAAAGCCACGGAATGCTGGCGGTGACATTCCCTGGAAGAGCCGCCAGCTGTCACTTCCAGCTGTCCTCGTGGACACCATCCCACTTGTAGTGAATGTTGCTATTCCTTGGAAACCAGAACTGCTTCTGCTTGGCCCCACTGTTCCTATTCCAAAGTTTTGACTTCAGCTTTTCTAATCTTTAGAGAGGTTACTTTTTAACGATTCATAGAAATACCTTTCCAAAAAAAATCAATCCTGTCCTCAGATGAGAGATTTTAAGGGCAAATAGATCAAATGGGAGGTGAATGGTTTCTTCTGGCCTGGGTTGGGAATTGTAACTCTCTTGGCACAGTAAAATGCAAACTGCTGAGGATGTTCCATGCTCATGTGTCACCTGTTTCGCAGTGCTTTAGCATGACACAGCTCCAGAGAGTTTTAAAGCAGTATTCCCAAATAATCCGGTGATTCCTGCTCTCCGTGGGCTTGGCAAGCACAGTTACTGCTTGAATGTGTTAAACCCAAAGTAAATGATTTATAAAAAGGACTGGAAGCACACTACTGAGTTTGAATCTGCACTTGGAGCCTACAGTAGTGAAATATTTGATGAATTTCGTGCATTTTGGGGGGGTTTTATCAGCAAATCTCATTTTCCACATGGTGTCCATTTAAGTAGGTCCAAAATCTCTCCCTCTGAGTTGAAGGCAAGTGATCCAAGTTCATGGAATCAAGATCCTAGTTCAGCTTGCCTTGCCTTTCCCATTAATATTTCTTACCAAGGAGAAGTTTCCTGGACAATGACGCTTTATACCAGCCTAGAAGAGCTCTTTGTCAGCCCTCATTGCCTCGCTCCTCGTGGTTGTTTGCCCAACTGTAGTTAAACACAGCCTCCAGCTGCAACAATTCCTCCAGATTTCCTTCTCTTCTGCCCAGAAATGTTGTCACAAGGAAGATCCAGATATCCACAAAATGTCTGCCTGTCTCCAATCTTGGTGTTAAAATCACAGCAAAGTTTGGGTTGGAAAAGATCATCTCATTCCATGGGCAGGGACACCTGCCCCTAGACCAGATTGTTCCGAGCCCCATGCAACCTGGCCTTATTTTAAAACAGTGGAATTGTCAGAATCTCTTTATTTTGATTCAACAAGCCCAAGTTTTACTCCTGGTCTTGGAGAGGGAAGGAGTAAGGCTAAAATCCCATTTGCAGCAGGGAACAGAACCTGGCTGCCTCCAGGCTGTGGAGTTCCTTCCAGCTGAGATTCCACAGGGCCACGAGGTGAGTTCCGAGGGAGGAGAGGAAGCTTTGGCCACTTTGTTTTTTATCTCCCTGCTGGGCACGGGTGAGATGTGATTACAAAAGAGATTGGCACCGAGTCAAGAACCTTCCCTAGGCTGAGTCAGGCTTGCAGGAGAGGGAAATGTTTTCACTCGTTGACTGAAAACATGTATTTAGCTCCCAAAAATCAGCGAGATAACACGTCCCAGTGGCTGCTCCACTGCACGTCTGTAGGAAAAGATATCCTGGGAGCAGAGGCTGCAGGAAGAGGACTTTGTACGAACTCCCAGTGAAATCCAAGGCATTGTTCCAGAGGCAGATCGTTATCGTAGCGAGATTCCCCGTGTGGGGTTGTCAGAAGGAGCTGCTCTGTCTCCTGAGCCACAGGGGAATGCGTTCCTTGTTCTTTGTAACAGGATCTCCTAATCAAGCTTTGATCATAAATATGCAAATTCAGGCTAATCCTGCTCCCCCTGTAAGGCAGAGTGTGGCTCCTCAGTGTGTCACCTGCTGCAGTATTCCCTGGGACTAACTTGGGACACGCTGCTGGAAGGGGAGCAGCTTTTAGTGCTTTGTCTTCCCCTTTTTTAATCCTCCCTTTGCACTCAACTGAGGGTTTTTTGCCACCAGCAGAAGCCCAGGCTGGCGTGAAGCAAAGAGGACAAACCAGCAGATCTTATCTCCCCTGGCCTATTTGCATTGAAGGCTGGACAAAAGCAGCAATTCCATAAATCCAGGCAGCCACCGTGGCTCTCCTGAAAGAATGAGGAAGCTGCAGGGCTCAGGGAAGGCTGTGCTCTCCTTTCCTGCTGATGCTGCTTTGCTGGCTGGTTGATCCGTTGGATTCAGCACAGGAATTCAAGGTAATTCCTTTTCAAACTTCAGGGGGAGGAAATCTTGGGTAAGGCATCTCTCGCTGGAGCCCTCGTGAGAGCTGGGAAGGCAGCACCAGGAATGTGTGTGCTACTCTTTTTTGGTTTGTTAGCAATTAATGACATTCAGCATTAATATTTTTTTTCTCCTTATCCACCAAAATTTGGAGACTTGGCATTTGCCTGCCCAGATGTTTTAACTCCCAGATTTTACTTCGTCCACACGACCTGAAGCACTTGGAAACCGCAGAATCCCTGAGTGGTTTGCGTGGGAAGGGACCTTAAAGCTCATCCCATTCCACCCCTGCCATGGCAGGGACACCTTCCACTGTCCCAGGGTGCTCCAAGCACCATCCAGTCTGGCCTTGGACACTTCCAGGGATCCAGGGGCAGCCACAGCTTCTCTGGGCACCCTGTGCCAGGGCCTCCCCACCCTCACAGGGAAGGATTTCTCCCTGATATCCCATCCATCCCTGCTCTCTGGCAATGGGACAGATTCCTTGTGTCCTGTCCCTCCATCCCTTGTCCCCAAGTCCCTCTCCAGCTCTCCTGGAGCCCCTTTAGGCCCTGGAAGGGGCTCTGAGCTCTCCCTGGAGCCTTCTCTCCTCCAGGTGAACACCCTCAGCTCTCCCAGCCTATGGGATTCTCTTTTCCCCACTCTCAACCCGATTTTGCAGAGCAGGGACAAACATCCCCACAAGCAGGCGGGCGACAGGAGCCACAGGGTGCCTTGCCAGCTGTTCCCGGGCACTCACAAGTGAGGTGCCCATTCCCAGGGAATGCCAGGTCCCACGTTCCCCCTGAGCTCATCGCTCCGTGTGTGCATATGAGGATTTGGGGAAGTTTTCCGTTCATCCAGCAAGCAAAGCAGCCTGCTGCTGGCATTTCCCCTCTTCCCATCTGCTCCTGGGATGTTCCCTCCCCTGTGAAAGCGAGCAGAGATGTAACAGCTCCTGCTTTTCGAGCTGATGTGGATGCGGGAGCAGGTGAGCGGTTCGGAGTTCACCTGGCACAGCTGGAACACGGAGCAGACAGATGTTGCAGAGCCCACCCCAGCCGTGAGAGGCGGCCCCCTGCCCCCAAGAACTCCTTCTGCAAGGAGAGGTGACAGTGACAGATGCGGGAAGCAATCCCGGGTCTCTCAGCTCCCTGGCTCCAGGCCTAATCGCTGCACTCCGCGAGCTGGGAAGCGTCTGGAGATGCCGGTGGAGGAGGGCAGTGCCACGGGAGAGCCGGGATGATGCTAATGGAGGAGAGGCTGTTAGTGGGGTGGGCTCGCGGCTGAGTGCAGCTGGGAAAATGGCCTCGAGGGGAAACGGGCTGGCTTTGTGAGCTCTGCTTCTCCTTCGGCTGGAATTCAGCTCCTGGAGCCGAGCTGGGGCACCCACACGGGCTGGTCCCTGTTGGGCTGGTCCAGGCTGCTCCCCTCCCGTCCTGCCCAGGCTCTGCTCTTCCCAGCTGGAGTTAAACACCTCAACACATCCCACTCCTGCACCACAACCCCCTCCTTGCTTCCCCCAGCGCCCTGACCCAGCCCTCCCGCAGCCGGCAGCGCTTTCTCTGTGCCCAAGGATCCGCTGAGGACTTTATCGATTTCCCTTTTTTTTTTTTTCCCACTGTCGCTTTTAGACCACATTTTCACCCAGCCTTCTCCTCCGAAAGTACACCCCAGCTGCATCCCTTCCCTTTGGTTTTCCGTGGAAGGCGGCAGAGGCGGATTCGGAGAGGACGGAGGCGGGGGGCTGGCAAGGGGGACAGCGTGTGGCGCTTCCAGCCTGCCGGAGCTGGGATGAGGGAAGCAGAGAACTCTGCTCTTAAAAACACCCGGTAGGTGGGCTGGGGCTGAGGGGTCACTCTGTGAGTGCTTCCAGGCAGCGCCGCTCCGGCTGCAGCGCTTTAGCGGGATGCGGGCAGGATCCGTGCCAGGCATGGCCCGCTCTGCGCAGAGCCAGCCCGCCAAGGCCGAGGGAAACGACGCAGCCCTTCCTAGAAATGCGCCCTGGAGCTTAAAGGATGGACCTAATTGAAAAACCCTGCCGAGGTTGGAGCAGGGGATAAAAGGGAAAGCTGGGCCCAGATTAACCTGGAGCTCAGCGAGCCGGGGAGCGCGGCAGCCGCGGCCAGGTCCCTAAGCCAATTCCCAGCCGTGGTCTCCTGGCTGAATCCATGCTGGGAGAGGGGTGCTTTGTTCTGGATGCAGGAGGGCTGTGCCTCAGGTACGTGCTCGCTCCCCGCTTTGCTCCCGACCCCCGCCACGGCAGCTCCCGCCTCATCCCAGTGGATTTTCGGATTTTCTCCAGGGGTGCTTCCTGCCCACGCGGTTCCTGCCGGTTGCTCGCTCTGCCGGTCCTGCCAAGAGCCCGTGCTTGGGGAATGCTGGAGCTGCTCCAGTTTCCCCGGAGCCTGCACCTTCAGCTTTCTCCTCGTGACATCCTCCTCCCTCCCCGCGCCTGGCATCGCCTCCGGGTACCGCTCGCCAGCCCTGGATGACTGTGGATCTCCGGGAGGGAGTTTCTTCTCCCCTCCCAGCACCGGTTGCCACTTCCAGCTCCAGCCAGCCCCGGGCAGGACCCTGCAGCCCCTTTCTGGGGCAATTCCAGAGCCAGGCTGGGAGCAGCCTTTTCCCCTGCTCGGGCCAGAAGGGACGGGGGCAGGAGGGGACAGGTGGCCTGGTTGCTCCGTCAGCACGGAGCCAGGGTGACGTGTCACCTGCGTTAGCAGACCCTGGGACTCTGTGACCCAGAAAACCGCTTCCTCCCCCTCCCTGCTGAAAGGAACCCAGCTGGTGTTTGCAGGAGCAGCTCCTGAAGGGAGCCAGCAGAGCCTCCAGCCAAAGCTTTTCTTGTGGCCAGCGTTTGCACAACGCGTCCCTTGTCCCTGCGGTTCCTCTGGCGCCTGGGAAGCGTCAGCTCTCCCTGCCCTGCCCCCGGATGGAGGTTCAGAGGCTGCCCTCCATCCTCACCCCCCACCAGGGCTTCAGCCCCTCCATCCTCACCCCCCACCAGGGCTTCAGCTCCTCAATTCTCGCTGCCCACCGGAGCTTCAGCCTCTCCATCCTCACCCCCCACCAGAGCTTCAGCACCTCCATCCTCCTCTGCCCCGGGGCAGGATGGAGCTGGAGGATTGGGAAGCACTGGGAGAGGAGCAGCCCAGCTACCAAAGGGACACAGCCAGGGCTGGAAACCAGTCAGTGACCACGTCAGGGGACAGGCAGGTGCTGCTCAGCTCTTCCCCCAGGGAGTGAAGGCTGCTCCATACCCACCCACCCACCTGAGCCCATCCTCTTCCTCCCCGTGGCCAGCTGGCTCTTGGTGGGCTTTGGCCACTTGCTCAGCAAGTCCTAGCTCAGAACCTTGTGACAGGAATCAGGAACACCTGGAAGGGATGTGGGGGTCTCACAGTGACCCTGGAAAGGGGGTGTTGAGCCCACTGGGCTGCTCCTGTTCCTGGCACTCAGCTCTCCCCAACCCTGATCACCCAGCAGTGACCAGGGCTCCACACCAGAGGCGCTCCAGTCACCTCAAGGTGGACAAGCCCCACTTTTTAAACCTTCACGAAGGTTTTTGCTTTGCTCCCCAGCCCTGGGGAGGCCAGGAAGGGGTGTCTGATGCTGTGTTTGTTCCTGTCAGGTGTCAGCAGAGCAGCTGGAGCTGTGCTGCACCCGCAGAACTAACCACAGGTATTTTAGCAGCCTGCTGTTGATGTTTCCCACCCCTGCTGCAGCAAGACAATCGCTTTCTGTCACTGTTGTAGCAACAACTGCTGCTCCAGGCCGGGCTAATTCCAGCCCTCGTGGGTTTGGGGCTGTTTGTTCTCAGCCAGCAGCAGCAAACAGGTAGTTTTGGCGACAGGCAGTAAAACAGCTCAGTGTGGAGGCGGGATTTGTGCTGCTCTGGCTGGGTTTGTGCTGCCAGGGAGCCATCCCAGGCTCCATGGGATGCTGCGTGCTCTGAGTTTGGGATGGGATCTTGAAGGATCAGGTTTGCCAGGGCCTGGCTCAGACTTGGTCCTTTAACTCTTGGGCTTTGAGGTCGAACAGGGGAAAAATCCACATAAAGCAATTAATTTGTCTGTTTTCTGGGGAAAAAAGGAGCTGTGGGCTGCAAACATCTCTGCCCAGGACTGTGCCTGCAGCTGGAGCTGCAGCCTTGCCCCGGTGCCACCCTGCCCACTCCTGGAGCTTTGCAATAACTCCGTTATTTGACAAATCGGAGGAGTCAGATCGGGAAGGAAATCAGCTCTTCCCAGACCTGTGATTTTCATCAGACATGGCAGGACCAAACCAACAGAAAGAGGAGCAAAACCACCCATTTCCACTCCCTGCTGCCCTTCATGGCCATCCCAGCCAGGCTTGGTGGGGCTCTGATCCTGCCGGAGACCTCCCAAACTCCTGGGGTCAATTCGCTCCCGATCTCTGGGTGAAGTTCCAAGCTTCCCTTCCCTTCCCTTCGCTCTCTCCCGCAGCCGGGGGGTGTTTGATGTGCGGCCGGCGTTCCCTGCGGGCCGGCGCCCCGGATCTGAACCGCTGCCTTTCAGCTCGGGCTGAAAAGGAGCCGGCGCGGGGCCTCGCCTCTTAATTGCGGAGGAGGGGGAACATGGAAAAGCCTCCGGCTGCTGCTAATGCAGGCGAAGGCGGCTGCTCCGGAGGCACGGCCTTCTCCCGGGCATCCTCCCAGCGGGGTGGGACCCGACCCGGAGCGCTCATCCTGGGAATGGTGAGGAAGCCGCTGCTGCCCGGTGCTGTTCCCGCTGCCAGGCTGGCTTTGGGGCTGCGAAGGGGAAAAGATCCTTGCTGGAAGCTGGCGAAGGTGGAAGTGCTCCCAGAGGTTGTTGGCTCTTGACATCAGGAGCTCAGGGATGGCGATGAGTTTTGCCAGAGCTGGGTGTGGACCCTCACACCGAACTGGCACTTGCCTTTCCGGGCACTTGGTAGCCCTCTGGCTGTTCGTAGGGATGTTGGATGCCCGGGGGCTTTGCCTGCAGCTCAGGGCACTCCTCTCTCTCTCTCTGTCTCGGCTCTGGACTGGCTTGTGCAGCGGGCTGAGAGTAAAGCAGCGTTTCCTCATCACCCAAGGGCTTTGCTGGGCATGGATGGGGCTGGAGTGGGGGCTGGATGGGAGGAGCCGGGGCTCCGCTAACCTGATTAACCAGCTTCCGAACCGACCTCGCCAAAGCCAAAGCCAAAGCCGGCCGGCTGCCACCTCCTCCCGCCCTCCTGGCAGGGCACGGCTGCTCCTGAGGGCACCCCCTCTCCCAGCCTCCGGCATCCAGGAGCAGCCGGCTGCGGTGGGAGGTGGGATGCGACCGCGGGCATCGCCCCTCCGGGCACCGGGTAAGTGCCACCCCCTCGGAGCCCGGGCTTTGTCCCCTTTTCCCCTTCCCTGAGTGTCCCCCCTGCCCGGGCAGCTCGGTCCCCGCTCCAGTGACGCCTGCGATGAGTGTCTGGGGGTTTTTGGAGCGTGAACTCGCCGGGATGCAAACATTTCTCTGGCCTGGTAGCTGGCACACGGGAGCGAAGTTGGAGCCCCAGCAGGAAGCACCAGGAATCCCGCTGGAATGCTCACAGGGGGAATTCTCTACCCAAACTCTGGTGCTGGAGTCTGGCCCTCGGCAATGGGGAGGGGGCTGCTGTGTCCCTCAAGGGTTTGGCTGATCCCAGAGGATCAGATCCTGCAGGATCAGATCCCAGAGGAGACCCCTCTGTGTCTGGAGCTGGGTGTCCCCAGCATGACCCTCCTCTGCCCCTGAGCGGTGTGAGCCACCAGTAGGTGCCAAAACCCACAGGATTCGCCTCAAACCAGATTTCTTGATATTTGGGCAGCCTCCAGGAGAGCTGCAAAGTGAGGTCTTGGGGAGGACTCCACTCCCCAGCCCTGGGGGGAGGGTCACAGCTCAGGCTGCACCTGAGGAACTTATAAAAATGCAGAATTCAAAGCAGAAATAGCAAATTTTCACTTCCCCTTGCTGGCTGCTACCGACCCACCTCAGGGCTTCTTGGGAAGGCAGAGGTCAGGCAGGGGGAGCAGAGGCTTTCCTTGGCTCTCTGTGCAGCCCAGAGCTTGGAGGAGCCAAAATGAGTCACTGACCCTCATCCCAATAAGCTTTTCCCAGCAGCTGTGGGAGGAGGGGTGAAGATTTCCCAACAAAGGGACTTCTTTCGCAGAAAATTTTTCAGCATCTTAAAAAAACATGATGTCCCACAGCGGGAATCATCCATCCAAAAGCTCTCAGGACATCAGGGATGCCCGAGAGGAGCGAGATGATGTGAATTCCAGCAGTGCATCCCGGCAGCTGCTCCGGCTCAGCCCGAGGGAGGCAGCCCCGGGAGCATCCCTCTGTTTCCTGCATGTGGACTTGGGGTCTTCTCTGCAAGAACCACCCTAAAACCAACCCAATTCCTCCTGCTCACGACCTTCTCCTCCCGAAACGCTTTCAGCCCAGACTCCAGGAGCGGAGAAGCTGGGATGGGACCCCTCACCCAGCAACAGGCTCCTTTTCCACCCTCCCAAAAAGTTCTTCCTGAACCCCCTGGGAGGAGATTGAGTCAGTGAAGTGCCGTGACATCACTCGTGGTTTTGCGAGCAAGCAGCCGCGTTTCCTGTGGTGCCCGGGCTCCTGTAGATAGAGCCAGGCACAGAGAGATGTGAGCTTTTAGCTCCTGCTCCTTCCTCCTTCCCAGGATCGCTTCCCTCAACCCTCGCCTCTCTTCCGCAGTGCCAGCGGCGAGGGCCGGCGGCGGAGCTGGAGAGCTGGATCCCGCTGAGAGGATGAAAACATGGGGCTCAAGTTATCCTGCCTGAAAGGTGAGTTGGGGGTGGGGGGTTGGGGTGTTCCTGCTCTCTGAAGGCATCTGAGGGGTGGTTGTGCCTGGAGGAGCTTCAGGTGTGGGCGAGGTTGGTGGAGTTTGGGAATGTGGTGGAATTTCCACGGGTGACCTGTTGCACCTGGATCAACCCAGAGAGGATTTTCCCAGCTGTATTTTCCCAGTCCTGTGTTTGTCCTACACCCTTCACTCTGGAGAATCCACGGATTAATGCCATCCCTCAAGAAATCAGGTGGAAACAGGAAAGGGCCAGCATGGATGGGCTGCTCAGGGACACATGGATGGGATGCAGGGGTCAGCCCAGAGCCCTCCAGGCCGACCCTGAGCATCCCCCACTGCTCCACTCTCCCCGGGGATACTCCAACCAGGAGCTTCTTCCCCAACTTTCATTTTCTTAATGGATTTAGGCCGGGAATGGCGTCAGGGATGTCTGCACAGGGGAAAAGTGGGAGCTTTTAATGCTCCTGGCCTCGCAGGGCGAAGGCTGGGTATCGCCTCTCCCATTAGCTCTGCATCCCACTGACTCCTGTTAGTCATCCTTGGGGTCGTTAGGGATGGGACTTAATGAGTATCCCTCTCCCAGATGCAGGGCTGCCTCTGCCCTGGCTTTTCCCAAGTCCAGATTCTGTGGGATTCTGGCTGTGATGGGCACGGAGCTGGATGGATCACCCAAAAATGCGCTCTGCCCCCTCTCTGCATCACGGATGCTGGGATGGAGTGGTCTGGGGGGTTTGGGGGTCCCACAACCCCCCCAGTCCAGCACAGGAAGACTGAGAAGGAGAAGCAGGCAGCCAGGGAATCCCAATCCTGCCCCAAACCCAGGACAGAGCCCCAAAATATTCCCCCATGCTTCCAGACCCCTCTGACGAGCTTGGAGTCTGGAATAAAAGAAAAGACCCTCCCCCTTTTGCAGCTGCCTTACATAAGGCAGGGCTTTATCCTTAATTAAAAAGAGATTAAAAATATCAGTGTCTGTCCCCTCCGGGCATTTTCCTGCTTGGGAAAAGCTGAAACCTCCCTGGATGCTGCCTGTGCCACACGAGGCTTTTCTCCTGATTAAAAAAGCAGATTAAAGCGATCTGCTCCCCTCAGGGGGGTGGGCTGGGCAGGTGGTCGGTGGATGGGGGGGGATCCACCTATGAAACCCCCCAAAATCCAAAGTGGATCCAAGGGAGGAGATGTGAGGATGCTGTGGATTCTCCAGCGGCTCGTAGAGGGTTGGCACAGAGGAGGGCGGGGATGTGGGGATGCTGCAGCCTGGTGCCCCATCTCCTTTTTATCCCCCTTTTTACCCCCGTCCCAAATTTCCCCAGGCTTGAAGACGTGTGTGAGCAGCGGGAACGGCGGCGACGGGGCCCTGACGGCGTCCTCGGGGCAGAAGCACCTGCACGTGCCCTCCATCATCGTCACGCCGCCCACGCCCACGGGGACCACGCTGTCCCGCGAGGGGCGGCGCGGCCAGGGCCCGTCACCCTGCAGCCAGTGCTGAGCGGGGACACGGGGGACAGGCAGCCCGGCAGGACCTGTCCCCGCTCGGCCGGGATGGAGCCGCAGCCTGCGGGATGCGGCTCGGCCGGATGCGGCTCCGCGGGAGCTCCGCAGGGACACACGGGGCACCCACGCGGGTGGGTTTGGACAACAGGAACTGCGTTTTGTTCCTTTTCCTAACAGCGCCGGGGAGGGCAATCCCCCCCCGCCCCCGATGAATAAAACCCCTGGGGTTCCGCACCCCCAGTTTTTGTGTCAGCGCAGGGGGGGTGGGTTGTGCCCTCAAAACACCCCAGCACCACCCCCACGGAGCAGCCATCGTGCCCCATGGGTGGCCAAAAGTGGGGCCCCCCGACCTCTCGGCCCGGGATTGAAGAAGCCATTTCAGCAAACAGCACCGGGAAAATGAACTCGGCATCACCTGCATCCCGCCGGATCGACCGCATCCCAGGAGGGAGCCGGGGGCGACGCTTCCCGGGGAGCGGCGGCACCCGGAGCCGGCGGGAGAGGCGGGAGTGTGAAAGCAGATGGAAATTTAATTTTTTAATGACAGCAGCAGATGGCAAAAGACACACGAGGGGAGGCGCAGCGTGGGGGAGACGTTCCTGGAGCGCCCGGCACGTGCCGGCGGAACCGGGGGCTGCTCCGGGAACGGGGGCTTGGGGACCCTCCTCGTGCCACCCATGGCGGGGGGTGGGCTGGGGGTCCCCGAGGCTTGGCTCCCACCCGTTCTGGGGGAAACGCTCATCCCAAGCGTCGTGGTTGCTCCATGGGTGGTCCCAGGGCTGAGCCCGAGGTGGTTTGGGAGAAGGATTGGGGAGAGGTGGATTTGTCTAGTGGGTGGGTTTTCCATGGGGACTGGAAAATGGGATGCAGCTTCCCCCGAATCATCCAGAAGCCACTTGGCTGGGCTGGGTGTGGGCAGGTGGATGGATGGAGAGATGGATGGATGGATGGATGATGGATGGATGGATGGATGGATGGATGGATGATGTGGTGCATGGACAAATGGCTCTAAGGCACGGATGAGTGAATAGACAATGGATGGATGGATGGATGGATGGATGGATGGATGGATGGATGGTGTGGATGAGGGAAGGTGTGGCTGGACGGATGGATGCCTGGATGGATGGAGGGGTGGAAAGGTGGATGGAGGCATGGATGGGTGAAGGGATGACTGTCTGGGTGGATGGATGGATGGGTGGATGGATTGATGGATGGATGGATGGATGGATGGATGGATGGATGGATGGATGGATGGATGGATGGAGAGGTGGGCGGTTAGATGGAAGTGTGGATGAGTGATGGAGGAGTGGATGGGTGGATAGATGGATGGATGGGTGGGTGAATAGCTGAGTGGGTGGATGTGTGGATTGAAGGATGGATGGGGACAGATGGATGCATGGATGGATGGATGGATGGATGGATGGAGAACAGAGGAAAAGGACAGGTGGGTGATGGCAGGTGCCCGAGTGTGGGTGTCTGCACAGGGCCCACTGAACAGCTAGACGGACGCTGCTGCTGGTCCGTGCGCAGGAGGGCGGCCGCTGGGGCCTGGGTTCGGCCCGGGGACGGCCACGCAGGGCCAGGGTCACCCGCCCCCAGCCCGTGTCCCCCCGTCGCGCGTTCCCGCTCACCCGCGCGCGTTCCCGCGGGGCGCTGCCGCTCCCGGCCGCCAGGGGGCGGTAGCGGCGGGCGCCGCCACTCCCGCAGAGCCCCGGCAACAAGTGCCGAGCGCTGATTGGCCGAGTGCCCGCGGGGAGCGCTGCGATTGGTCCCCGTGCCCCTACCCGGGCCTCCCCCCGCGGGGCCGCGGCCGGAGCGCGCCGCGCGAAAGGACAGCCAATCAGAGAGGCGTGCGCCACAGCAACAGTAGGGCACAGCCAATCAGAGCGCGCCTCGATGCGCCAGGCCCCGCCTCCTCGTGGAGACCGCGAAAACGCTCCGGGAGGCGGGAGCGGGGCGTGGTGGGCGGGGCCGGGGGCAGAGCAGCCAATAGGGAGTGAGGGCGCGCAGCCGGCTCGGCCCTGGCCCCGCCCCGGTTCCGGCCGCGTCCCATCCCGGTTCGAGCCCGGTTCGAGCCCGGTTCGATCCCCGTTCGATCCCCCCGGGTCCATGGAGCCGGCCGAGGTGGAGTTCCTGGCCGAGAAGGAGCTGGTGACGATCGTGCCCAACTTCAGCCTCGACCGGATTCATCTCATCGGGGTTGGCGGGGCCGGGCGCCGGGCCTGGGCTGGGCTGAGGGGGCTCCGGGAGGGGCTGGGCAGGGACAGGGGTTGGGGTGGCCTGGGGGCTTGGGGACACGGCTTGGGGCGACCCAGAACAAGTTTGGGGGGCTTTTGGGGCAGGGCAGGGTCTGGGTGTGTCTTGAGGCCGGGACGGGGGATTAGGTCTGGAGAATTGGGTTTAAGGGATTGGGACTGAGGTTTAGGAGCTGGGGGGATTCGGATGGCTCTGGGGTGTTTGGGAACACAGAGAGGAGATGGGGGTCATGGGGGAGGATCGGGATGGATTTGGAGATGGTGGGGTTGGAGGGATTAAGGGATTGGGGAATGACAAGGAGAGGGGGGACCGGCTTGGGAGAAGAGGCAGTGCAGCCCCCAGGAGGTTTGGGAGGGGGCTGTGCTGTCCCCTGCATCTTTGGGGGTTTGTGCAGCCCCTGAACTCCAGCCGGGAGTGTCCGGCTGTCCTGGGTGCTGACCAGAACCTGGGGAGCCTCTGGGAGCCCTTGGCATGAGTCCGGAGGCTGCACGTCCAGGGAGATGGAATTTGTGGCTGTGGCTCCTGTGAAACACCTTGAAATAGAAAATGCACTGGAAATGTTGGTTATTCCTTCGAGGGAGAGAGGAGAAGTCTGAGAGCAAGAATTCTGGGAAGTGAGAGGAGGAAATGCAGGATCTGTTTGACTCAGGCTTTTCCAAATCCTCTGGAAACTCACACCACATTAGCACAGACAAGTTCTGTGCAGTCCGAGCCCTGGCTGCTGCCCTCCTCTCATCCTTGATTCATTTTCCAGGGAGATCTGGGTCCCTTCAATCCTGGTTTGCCGGTGGAAGTGCCTGTGTGGTTGGCCATTAATCTGAAGCAGAGGCAGAAGTGCCGGCTCATTCCCCCAGAATGGATGGATGTTGGTGAGGATGGAGGCTCTGGCTTCAGCTCTGGCCTTCAGTGGGTGCAGTGGAAACATGAAATTAAAAATAATCCGTTTTTCACCATTACCTTAATTCAAAACCACAAAGCAACAGAGAGAGAAGGGTCTCATGTTCCACCACTGGAATTGTTTATTTACTCTGAGGGGGGTGAGGCTTGTTCAGAGGGAGCTTTGGGGACCTTGGCTCACAGAATCCCAGAATTTTTTAGGTTGGAAAAGCCCTCCAAGATCATCAAGTCCAACCTGTGACCAATCCCCACCTTGTCCCCAGCCCAGAGCACTGAGTGCCACATCCAGTCATTCCTTGGACACCTCCAGGGATGGAGACTCCAAACCTCCCTGGGCAGCCCTTTCCAATGTTTAATCACCCTTTCAGTCAAGAAATTCATCTTGATGTCCAACCTGAATGTCCCCTGGTGCAGCTTGAGGCCTTTCCTCTCATCCTGTCACTAATTCCCTGGGGAAACCTCTGAGTGATGCTCTGTGAGGAGGGAACCTTGGAGGCATCCCTGTGCCTTGTGTGCCTCCTCACAGGAGCCTTTCCCTGCCCTCACATCATTCGAGGCTTGAGCACTGAGCTGATCCTACAGAAACAACGTGGGTTTTCCTGGGAAGAGGCAAAACCACCCGGAGCACTGAAGGCCTGTCAACAGCTGAGCATCCCTGGTTGTATTTTAGGGAAACTGGAGGAAATCCGGGATCAGGAGCGCAAAGAGGACACCTTCACTCCGATGCCCAGCCCCTACTACATGGAACTCACCAAGCTGCTGCTGAACTAGTGAGTAGGAGCTGAGCTGGGCCGTTTTCCACCCCACTACGCGCGAGCACGGACGATTTTTCAAGCTTTGCTTGGCAGCAGCCCCGCAGGGCAGCGGGGACAGGGAGAGAGTGGAGGGAGGTTTATCCCTCAGCCTGCCAAGATTTCGCGGCAGCGCTTCCCTCGCGGTAACTCTGCCTTTCAGGAACTTGGGGGGGTTGCTTGTTCCGTGGCCTCATAATTGGGGCTGTGCCGCTTTATTGAGCAGCAGCTCGGCGTGGAGGCCTGGAGGATCCGCAACACGTTCCACGGCTGCAATCTGTTCAGCAGCCTAAAGCCTGCAGGCTTCTTCCTTGGCTCCCCTTCAGGAGGAAAGCTCCTCTTCCCTCAGCCTGGGAAGCAGGAGGCCGGGGATATTCCGAGCCTGAGCTCCTGCCTGCTGAGGCATTTCACTTGTAAAATGTGCTGGCTGGTATTTGTCTCGGCGAGGGCTCTGCTGACTTTTAAGCCCTCGATTAAGCAGGGTGGGCATTCCAGCTCTGGCTTTTCCTCTGGAGAGGAGGCTCCTGGCGTGCTGCTCCTTCCCAGCACGCTCCAACAACCCTGACAGCTCTGTCCGCGCGCATCGATCGCATCTCCCAGGGTCCTTATGGCAGCGCTGAATGGCCTTAATGGGGCGATGTGGCACATCCCATCCAGCCCTTCCAGCTTAATTCTCCCTGATGGAGCCCCGGGAGCCCCGAGCCGGGGATTTCATCGTGCCTGAGCCCTTGGATTCCCCGGCTGGCCGTGACTTTGGCCGGGTTAGGGGCCCTCTGTGCGCCTCGTAGCAGCTGGGCAATTAAAGAGCAGAAGGATTCTAGCGACAACCAGCTGCTGCATTGGAGCTGAGCATTCCTGGGGAAAGGAACCATCCCAGAAATCCCAGCAGCACGAGGAGCAGAGAGGATTTTAACGTGGAGTCGCAGCTTTTTAGCAAACTGTCCTGCGAGCACCTCAGGGTGGGGGGTGAGACGGTGACAACACCGCTCGGTGACATAACCAAACATCCCTCAGAGCCTGCTCTGATCCTGCCTTGCCTTTCCCTGTCCCAGCGCCTCTGACAACATCCCCAGGGCGGACGAGATCCGGACGCTGGTGAAGGACACGTGGGACACGCGCATGGCCAAGCTGCGGCTGTCCGCGGACAGCTTTGTGCGGCAGCAGGAGGCTCACGCCAAGGTGCGCCGGGACCTCATCCCAGGGGGGTCCAGCTGCCCTGGAGGTGCTGAGGGATGAGGGATGAGCTGCTGGGAAAAGGCTGGCTGGGGCATGCTTGTCCTGGGTGGTGGGTGCGTCACCGGGGAGCTGGAGCCGTGGGTTGGACCCGCGCCTTGCGGGCCAGGGGCGGCTCCCTGTGCTTTGTGGGAAGCAGGGGGTCATGGAATGGTTTGGGTTGGGTCTTAGAGGTCTCACTCTGCCCCCTTCCACACCTTCCACTAGAACAGGCAGCTCCAAACCCCATCCAGCTTGTCCTTGAACGCTTCCAGGGGTGGGGAATGCTCTTGAAATAGTGCTTGGGTGCTTCTCTTGAGCAGGGGTGGCAGCTGGGTCGGTCCTTTGGGGTGTCACCAAAGGGAACTGTGGGCTGTGAGCTGTTCCCAAGTTCCTTGTCTTCTCAGATCCTGGTTTTTCTCCTTTTAGCTGGATAACTTAACCCTGATGGAGATCAACACCACCGGGACTTTCCTCACGCAAGCCTTGGATCACATGTACAAGCTCCGGACTAACCTCCAGCCTGGCGAGAGCTCCCACTCCCAGGATTTCTGAGAGGGAGCCGGGAAGGAGCTGCTTCCTCCGGCCAGCCCAGCCCTCAGTATTCCCTCGGGGCCGGGTGGGAATTGCTCCCGAGCATCCCCAGAGCCTCGGTGCAGGCGGTGAGTCGCTGGGCGGATCTCTCGGGTTGTACTTCAGCGAGGGAACTTCTGAGGGCAGCACAGGCCAGACACTGCCTTGAAAGGCATAAATTTCGAGGCGGTGCTTCCGTGGATTTTCTCAGAGCCTTGGGAAAAAAATAAAAAAGGAAAGAGAAAAAAAAAAGGGAAGGTGTGCCGGCAACGAGGTGTCTGCTGGGGAGATCAGCTGGGAGGCAGATCCATCTGCTCTTTGGAGAAGGACAAAAGAAAATGGTTTTCCCTCTCAGATCCCAGGCTGTGGGGAAATACCATCCTATCATCCATCTTTATTTTTGTAATAGTTGGGGTTTCAATCTGAAACCGTAGAAAAAAAATAACAATAATAAAAAATAACTGCAGCTGAAGAACGGCATCGAATTAATCTTGGGCTGTGCCACCGGCACGGGTTAAACCATGCTTGGAAAATCCTGCAGCTCTCCTTTGGCTCCGGCCCCGTTTCCCTGCGGCAGAGCGACAGGCAAGGGCAGGATCCAGGCGGGATCCAGGGCAGGATCCAGGCGGGCTCCGGCCGGAGCCGGGCTGTGCTGATGGCAGCTGTAATTATTCCTGGTGCCCGAGGGTGCCAGGCTGCCAGCGCTGCCCTTCCCCGAGCAGCTGGGCCGGGCTCCCGCTGCCATCTGTGCCCTGCCTGCCTGGGCTGCGCCCCGAAGGGCTGGCACAGCGGGAATGATGGCAGGAATGAGGGCAGGAGCTGTCGGGAATGCTCGGAGCAGGGCTGGGGATGCTCGGAGCAGGGCTGCGTTCCCAGCGCCAGCGGTGGCGGTGGAGAAAGGATTCCTTGCCGTCGTTGTGGAAGAGTTTATTTTGGGTTGGTTTTTTTTTTTTTTTTTTGGGATGTTTTCAGGAATTACAGCAATATATTCATAAATACCTAATTACTACATTCAACAAATAATATATTACATTACAATTAATTCCGACAAGTACACTTTGAACATGTTTAGGGTTGGGTTTTTCTCCTTTTTTGGGTTGTTTTGTTTTCTTTCACAGCATCCAACCTGCCCCCAGCAGGCTCTGCCTTCCTCTCCTTCCTCCCAACCCTTCCAGGCTCTGGCACAGCCGCTCCAGCAATTCTGCACGGGCTGTGCACGGACACAAACGCTCACCACAGCCCCGGAGGGGAGGGAAAACTGGTCCAAAAACCCTGAATCCAGGCTGGTGAGGAGGCAAAGTCAGCACAGGAGCTGCTACAAAGCGAGGCTGCATCCCAGCCAGGCTCCTCAGCGTGGCAAGGGATAAATTGCCAATGATTTTTCATCCCTGGCTTCTCCCCCCTCCCTCTGCCACGGCGCACAGGAAGGGGACGGAGTGGAGCAACGAGCGTATTTGGCCGTGTTAAAATTCCCTGCGAAGCCCGCAGTTGGCAGCGGCGAGGCCAGAGGCTGGCGAGGCAATTGGGGATTTAAAAAAGATTAAACTAATTTCTGTCACAAGGGCATTTTGCTTTTTAATCTTGCCCAGCTTTTTTTTTTTTATTTTTTTTTTTTTTTATTTGGTGAAGCCAATGGGAGAGCAGGGAGCAGGGGGGGCCTGGGGAGGGGGGTTAATGCTTTTCTTTGCCAGTGCAACGAGGGAATTTAAAGCAGGAAGCAGAGGTCACCTTTTCCTGGAGATGTGAGCTGCTCTCATGGCGAATTAAGAACAATTTCTAATAAATAATTTAAAAATAACAATCAAAAAAAAAAAAAGGCTCAGCCTGGTGGCACCAGGACATCCCTGCCCGCCTGCGGGCACATCTCCCCCTGGATTGTCCCCGAGGTGCCACCAAGAGACCCCACAGGGCCCCCTCTCCCTGTGCCCAAACTGCCTTAGAGCTGCTCTGATTGTCTTGGTATTTTCTGGGGGGGACAAAGACACCCCAGTGCCACCCACCCCCCAACTCTCCACCCTCTCGGCGCAGTTTTTTGGGATTTTTCCTTAGGCAGATGGAGCCTGGGCAAGGCTCAGACACCACCCGGCACCGTGACACCCACGACAACCCAGCTGGAGCAGAAAGAGCCCCAGAAAGCAAAGAAAAAGGGTAAAAATAATAAAAAAACCAAAACCACAGGAGGGTGGAAAGGCTCAGCTACCCAAGGGACTGGTGGTGGGACAGGGCCTGCCCCAGTGGAAAAGGGGATTTATTTTTCCTGGGTTTCGATTCTTTTTAAAACACTTCAATATCTTTTCTGGCCCGACCAGCAGCAGTAGAAACACGAAAAGCGAGTTCATCCTTTTGCCAAAAAACCAAAAAACCAAACTGGAAAGGAAATAAAAACAGGGAGGGAGAAGGGGAGGGGGGTGGAAAAGGAAAAAACAAAAAGCAGAAACATCTTAAAAAAAAAGGCAAGCTTTTTATAACAATAATTAAAGCAATAAAAACATACAAAACTTTGTTGTTTTTTAATATATATACACAGTACAAGGCTGAAGCACCTTTTTTCTCTTTTTTTTTTTTCTTCCCCGCCTGCTCAATCCCAAAGCCGGGGTGACAAAGTGACCCCGCACGTGTCCCTGCCCCTTCCCCGCCAACCAGGAACAAAAAGGGACCTTCAACCAGTTTATTGACTTTATTTTTTGATAGCCAAGTGCATTTCCAGGGGAAACCCCGGGCTGGGGGAGCCGTGCTGGGAGCGGGATCCGGCAGCACCCGGCCCCCGGGGCCCCGCCTGGGTTTAGTGTTGTCGGTGGAGTCTTTCATTGTCTTTTCTTTTCTTTTTTTTTAGAAAAAAAACCAAAGAACCAACAAAAATGAGCGTTATAAAGTGTGGGTGGGTGGAGGAGGGGGGGCTTCAGCGCCGTGGCCCCCGGAGGAGGGGACAGGAGGGGACATGCCGGGGGCTGCTGGCCGTGGGATGGGCTCCCGGCTCCTCCCGGCTCCCCCCGGCTCCCGTTTGCTTCATGCATGGCACATTCTCCATTTATTTATTTCTCTTTTTTTTGTTGTTTTTGTTTTCTTTTTTTCCTCCTTTTATTATTAATGGTTTGTCGTCGTCGTCGTTGCGGTGGTGTTCTGTTTTTTCTTGTTTGTTTTTTTTTTTTTTTGTTTTTTTTTTAAATTTCATTTTTTTTTTAGCTTCAAACCTCCCAGTGAAAAATATTAAATATTCAAGGTAATAAAATAGATTATTATTTCTAGACTATATGTTCGGCCTGGCCCAAGGAGCGTCACCTGGGATACCCCTTGAAATAACCCCGAGACCACTGCATTGCAGGCAAGGCAAGGCACTTCCGCAGGTGATCCAGCTCGGCTTGCAGGCGCTCCCGCTCCGACACCATCTTCTGCTTCTGGGTCCTCAGCTCCTGCGGGCAGCCAGGGAACGGGAACGGTCAGCGGGCACCGGACAGCTCGTGGAGAGGGGAAACAGCGGGGGAATAGGGTGGGGGTGGGCAGGGAATGGGTGCTGCAGGGGATGGGCAGTGCAGGATTTGGGATACAGCAGGGGATGGGCAGTGCAGGGGATGGGCAGTGCAGGGAATGGGCAGTGCAGGGAATGGGCACTACAGGGGATGGGCAGTGCAGGGGATGGGCAGTGCAGGGGATGGGGAGTGCAGGATTTGGGATACAGCAGGGGATGGGCACTATAGGGAATGGGCACTATAGGGAATGGGCAGTGCAGGGGATGGGCAGTGCAGGATTTGGGATACAGCAGGGAATGGGCACTATAGGGAATGGGCACTATAGGGAATGGGCAGTGCAGGGAATGGGCACTACAGGGAATGGGCAGTGCAGGATTTGGGATACAGCAGGGGATGGGCACTATAGGGAATGGGCACTACAGGGAATGGGCAGTGCAGGATTTGGGATACAGCAGGGGATGGGCACTATAGGGAATGGGCAGTGCAGGGGATGGGCAGTGCAGGATTTGGGATACAGCAGGGGATGGGCAGTGCAGGGAATGGGCAGTGCAGGATTTGGGATACAGCAGGGAATGGGCACTATAGGGAATGGGCAGTGCAGGGGATGGGCAGTGCAGGGAATGGGCACTACAGGGGAATGGGCAGTGCAGGATTTGGGATACAGCAGGGGATGGGATACAGCAGGGGATGGGCAGTGCAGAGGGTGGGCACTACAGGGAATGGGCAGTGTGGGGAATGGGCAGTGCAGGGAATGGGCACTACAGGGAATGGGCAGTGCAGGACTTGGGATACAGCAGGGGATGGGCAGTGCAGGGGATGGGCACTACAGGGAATGGGCACTACAGGGGAATGGGCAGTGCGGGGAATGGGCAGTGCAGGGTTTGGGATACAGCAGGGGATGGGATACAGCAGGAAATGGGCACTGCAAGAATTGGGATCCCTTGTGGGATGTTGAGCTCGCCTGAATGCTCTGATGAGGGATTTGGGTGCCAGGGAAATAGCGGGGGAATAGGATGGGAGGCAAGGAATGGGCAGTGCAGGGTATGGGCAGCGCAGGGAATGGGCATGGAGAGTTTGGCACTGCAGGGAATGGGCTCTGCACAGGATGGGTGCAATGGAGGCAGACAGGTGTGCTCTGGGAGGGTTGGGTGCCTTGAGGTCAGATCCCAGGAAAGTTGGGTGCCCAGGAAGGTTGGGTGCCCACAAAGCCTGGTGCCCAGGGGATGGGTGCCCAGGAGGATGGGTACTCACGGGATGGGTGCCCAAGGGGTGGGGTGCCCAAGGGATGGTGTGCCACAGGGGATGGGTGCCCAAGGGATGGGGTGCCAGGGGATGGGTGCCTAGGGGATGGTGTGCCCAGGGATGGGTGCCCAAGGGATGGGGTGCCAGGGGATGGGTGCCCAGGGGATGGGTGCCCAAGGGATGGGTGCCCAGGGGATGGGTGCCCAGGGGATGGGTGCCCAAGGGATGGGGTGCCCAGGGGATGGGTGCCCGTCCCCACTCACCGCCATGCTGTGTGACAGCTGCTCGGCCGTCAGGCTCAGGGTGTAGTGCTGGGCCTCCAGCCGCCGGCACTGCGTCTGCAGCACCTGGCGCTCCAGGTTTTGTTCTGCAACATCCAAAGGACAGGGGCTGAGCACCAGCTCCTCCGGCTCCCTGCGCCACCCACGGAGGGTGCCAGCCCTGCTCCAGGCTCTGCCCAGCCAGCAGTGATTGCCCCCAGCATCCCAGAGCATTCCCAACCCTGGCACTGCCTGTGGGGCACCTCCAGGTGCCACTGGCAGGACGCTGGGCAGCTCTGAGTACACCAATTTCTCACGCATGCATCAATTTTTGCAAAAACAACAACAGTGCCTGCTGCTTTCATGCTGCTCCTGCAGTGCTGGAAACCCCCAGTGCTCCCCCAGCCCATCCCAGCAGGAACCAGTGACACCTCCCAAGGGAAAATAAAGCACAAAGTGGCGTTTTACCCCCCCCGCCCAACCCCCTGCACCGCCTACCTTCTATATGTTCCTGGTAAGCTTCAAAAATTGCCTCGATCCCTTGCCACTTGGGCCTGGGGTAATCTTCCTCCTCTTCCTCCTCCTCCTCCTCCTCCTCATCCTCGGAGGCGGAGTCCCGGGGCAGGGGGGGCAGTGGCCGGAGCGGCCCCTCGGCCGTGCCGTTGTGCGGGGGCCCGGCCAGGCGGGTGGACGCCTGCAGCTCGGGGATGTTGTAGTGGATGGAGGTGTCCAGTTTGTGGTTCTGCTCCGCCGTCAGCGCCGCCGTCCCCCCTGTGTGGGCAGCCACAGTCAGCCCCTGCCCGCTCCCCACGGCCCCTCGAGGCATTAATTCCACCCTCCATGGATGTTACAGCATCTCCTGTGGGTTTTTGTCACTCCTTGTGCGCTGGGGTAGTTTTATTTATCTCAATCACTCAACTGAACAAGTTTGGAGGCTTTGGAGCTGTATTATCACTAATTTTTAGCTTCAGCAGTGAGCTCATGGGATGCCCCAGCAATGAGATTGCCAGTGCCAAACCCAGTGGGAGGACAAGGGGGTAATATCCCAGTATCCAGCCAGCTTCCTGCATCCCTGCTTGTTTTTCTGGACATCAGGGAGAACTTCTTGACTGAAATGCCCACTGGAATGGGCTGCCCAGAGAGGTGGTGGAGTCCCCACCAGTTCAGGATGTGGCTCTGGTCTGGGTGACAAGGTGGGGATCGGTCACAGGTTGGACTCAACCTTGGAAGTCTTTTCCAACCCCGATGACTCTGGGATTCTGGGATTTGTGTTTCTGTGGTGCTGTGTCCTCCTACAGCACGAGCTGGGAAATGCTCGTTAGGCCTCGGCCTTGATGAGCAGCACCTGGGCTCAGCTCCTCTGGAGCTTATCACAAACCCTGTCTGCTTATCCCAGGCACTGCTGCTGTCTAACGAGCTCCTTTTTAATGAAACTTATTTTCCTGGCCTGAACAACCCAAGTGGGATCATCACTTTGTTATCAAACTGCCACAGAAAGTCACTGACCTGAACTGGGGCCAGGGTGGAAAATTCCTGTGACTAAAGCCCTACAAAGTCGCTGAGTGAGACCCCAGGAGCTCTCCTGGACCACAGTAGGCTGGGACCAGCAAATTCCCTCCTAGTGGAGCCTCTCAGAGCCAGGGAATTCTCACATTTCCTGCACTTGGAGGATCCCTGAACCAAAGCAGATCGTGGGCTGATCCCCCCACTCCCCAAGGCTTGACACTCCACTCATTAAGCAGATGCAAAGGCATCCAAAGTGAGCATTACACTGAATTCCAGGGGAATTTTCACAGGTACCTTGTACAGACTCTTTATGTCCATGTGTGTGGTGAATCTGCCATAGCAAATATCCTGGGAATCTTACTCTCCTGGATTCTAAAGTACCTCAGATTTGTAAGTTAGGCCTGTAAGGAAGTTACTGTTGTGTGTAAATTCTGTACAACTCCTCTGCTAAATTGTTTAACTTATCACTCAAGTTTAAGTTAAGTTTAAATGCTGTTAAGTTAAGTGCTGTTAAGTCTAAGTTAAGTGCTGTTGGGCCTTTAAACATAACCTGTTGCTCAAGTCCAGGCTCAGTTTAGCGCAGGGGTCTGTTCTGAACTTGTGACTCAACATGAGGGTCCCTCCTCATTCCTTTTTGTCCTCACCCTTTCCCATCCCTTTGTTTCCCCCTCCTCCAGCCCCCACACAGATTATTTGGGGTTTATTTATTGACTTTGGAGTTCTGTTTGCTCTTTTCGGAGTGCTTTAACCACCTAATAAACAGGAGAGTGAACCTTGCTGACGAACTTTGCTGTGATGCTGGTTTTACACTAAGCCTGGTTTTGCTGATACTTTTGCTGGCGATTCTTTTAGTGATTTTAATTCCCAACTAATCCCCGTTACCTTTGTGCTTCTGCAGCGCCTTCTGCGTGGACTGCAGCACCGACTCGTGGAACTGGTGGGCAAACTCCTCGGCAATGAAGGGTTCCCAGGGCTTGCTCTTGCCGTTCATGCTGTGGGACAGCGGCACCGGGATGTCCTTGGGGAGGGGACCCCTGACGTAGCTGAGGATGCTCAGAGCCTTCTTCCCGGGGTGCCCATCGCTCAGCCGGGGCTTCTCCGGCGCCGTGCCCGACTCCTTGGGCCTCGGTGGCTCCTGGGCTCTCAGCTGCTCTAACCTGGAGGCTTCCGCCGCCTTTGGCACCTCTGGCACGGACACGGCGATGCCCACGGGTTTATCCAGGTCCAGCAGGAGCGGCGGCACCGGCGGCTCTTTGGGAAGAGGAGGAGCGGTTGGATACAGCCAGGACTCCGCGCGCCCCTCAAGGCAAAGCCGTGCCCCCCATCCCGAGACCCAGGGAAGGAGCTGGGGCGCTTACCGGTGCTGGGGGCACCGGGGCTGTCCCGCGGGGAGCTCTTCACCACCACGGCGGCCGGCGTGGTCTTCTGCTTCATGGCCTGGAGCATCTCCACCAGCTTCTCCTTGTCTGCGGCATGGGAAGCTGAGGTTTAGTGTAGCCTCTGCTCAGCAGAGCAAGCTCAGGGCCCCAGGCAGGACCCCCCCGCGGCACCCCCAAAGCCGAGCGTGCGCGGGCCATGGCTGTTACCTTTCCTCTTCTCGGCGCTGATGTGCGTGAGGTTGAAGATGGTGAGGAAGCGTTTCTTCTCCTCGAAGTTGGGGCTGTTGTTCATCTCATCGGGGCTGTAGCGGGTGGAGAGCGGGAGGCGCGGGGAGGGCGTGCGGCGCTTGTTCTGCACCGTGGGCGGAGAGGGGCTCCGCTCCCGCAGCATCCGCCGGCGCTTGCGCCGCTTCTGGCTCAGCAGTTCCTCCTTCTGCTGCTGCGTGGTGAGGCCGAAGAGCTGCAGGAACTCCAGCTTCTGGGGCGACCAGGGGCAGAGCAGAGCAGGGTCATGCCCCATCCTCATCTTCATCCCCGTTCTCATCCCCATTCCCATCCTCATCCTCATCTTTACTCCTATTCCCATCTCCATCTTCATCCCTGTTGCAATCCCCATCTCCATTCCCATTCCCATTCTCATTTTCATCTCCATTCCCTTCATCCTCATCTTCATTCCTGTTCCCATCCCCATTCTCACTCTCATCCCACCCCCATTCCCATTCCAATCCCCATCCTTACCTCAATCCCTGTTTCCATCCCCATCTCCATTACCCATCTCCACCCCCATCCTCGCCACCCCCACCCCTCACCCCCAGTGCCTCTGCAGATGTCTGGGGATGGTGGCTGTTCTGGGAACTGGTGTAAAGGAGGGGCTGCTCCCCCAGGGGACAGCAGGGGACACAGAGGGGACAGGGAGGGGACAGGGAGGGCCATCAGTACCTCAGAGGACGTGTCCAGCTTCAGCGGGGGCTGCTCGGCCACGCAGCGGAGATGGGCCCGCACCTCCTCCTCGTCGCTGTCGTCACAGGAGTCATCCAGGTCGTAGTAGTACCCTGGGGATGGGGAGAGGCTGGCGTGAGGCTGGGGACACCCTGGGGACCTGCTGGGACCCCCGGGAATCTTCTGGGACACAGGGGAACCCCACTGGGGATGGCGGTGCAGCAGGGTGGGATGTCAGAGAGGAGTGATGGGGATCCAGTGTGGGGCCCAGCAGGGTCGGGAGTGCAACCCAAAAGAGCCCTGTCCCCCCTCCAGCAGCTGTGGGACCTCGGAGGACATCGCCCACCCCTGTGTATCCTCTTGGCATGGCAGTGGGATGGGTGGTGGGGGGTCAACAGGGCACAGCCTGGGGAGGCTGTGGCTGAGCCCCCAGCCCACTGGAGTGGGGACAGCAATTCCAGCCCCTTCCAAGCTCTCTGTCTCCTCCTCACCGCTGTTCTCATCCCCACTCCAGCAGCCCCATCAATATTTAAAACCCTCTTATTAGCTCCAGTTCATCATTTATTAATGGGGCATGTCTGGAGCGCAGGGTTTACCGAACCGCTCGGATGCGGGAACGTCGGCATCCCCGGGAGACCCCCGGCCAGGTCCCGGTGCCGGGGGGAAATCCCCGGTCCCTCACCTTTCTCGCGGGCCTCCCGCCGCCGGCGCTCCTCCAGGTCCAGTTTGCTGACCAGCCTGCGGTGCTGCTGCACGAACTCGTCGTAGATGTACATGGGGTCCTGGGCGCGGGGCTGGGGGGGCCGGTACGGCGAGCTGGGCTTGGTGGCCTCGGGGAACGGGGTGGCCGGGGCTCTCTGCTGGCTCAGGATGCTCTGAGTGGACTTTTCCAGCTCAGCTAGGAAGGGGGTGTGGGTGAAAGCCCCTTGCTCCGGGGCGCCGGGCTCCCGTCCCGGGGGGTATTTCTCCAGAGCTTCCCTCTTCCTCGGCCCCTCCTCCAGCTTCTCCGGGCAGAAGACCCTCTCCACCTTCACCAGCGGGATGCCTTGGCGGCTGGGCTCGAAGGGCGCCGCGTGGCTGTGGAGGGCGTGGGGCTCAGGGAGGCGCCGGGGAGGGTCGGGGGGGCTCTCCATCAGCGAGACGGGGTTCCAGAGGGACGTGGTGACGGGGTGGTGCTGGGGCTTGGGGGAGATGAGTGGTGGGGGCCCGCCAAAGTGCTGCCCTGGCTCCCGGCTGCTCGGCTCGTGGCGGCTCGATCCCAACCTGCGCGGAGAGGAGAGCGCCGGAGAGGTGAGGAGCTGGCATTGCCGGCGGAGAGCTGGCAGCGCTCCAGCACCGGGGGATTTTGGGGAGAAACGCGCCTGTCAGGAACACCCAGAGGGGTTTGTGCACGTGGGGCTGCCACGCTTGTCCCCTCCCTGCCACCAGCCTGAGGGATGGGGGCAGAGTCGAGGCTGTGCATGGGTGGGTTGGGCAGGGATGTGGCTGCACCCCAGGAGCACCGGGGCTGGAGACCCCAGCCTTGACCCCCGTGTGGGGACAAGCGAGCCACCAGCCCTGGCACAGCCCCGTGGCGAGGGCAGCGCCCCGGGGCAGCCCTCCTCCGCCAGCCGGAGCCGGAGCCAGCCCGTTAGCGGGATAAATATTTCATGTGCCCAAGCTGTGCATTTAACACTTTTCCGCTCCAGCGCCCCGGAGCTCCGTGCACGGAGCAGCGGGTCCAGCCCGGCGCCGCCATCGTGTCACCGCCGGCGGGGAGCACCGCCTGCCCCCTGGGATCCGTCCCTCTCCCGCCCCGCTGGATGCTGGAAAAGGATGGGGATGGAACAACCCCGGCTGCAGGTGTTCCGGGGTGACCTTGCTGTCTCCTCTCCGGTTTGGGGTGGGAGGAGCGGATGGGGAAGGGAGCCTGCGGCGGGTGCTCGCCTTTGTGCCGCCCCGTGATCCGCTCCTTATTATCCTCGATGAGCCGCGCTAATCCCCTGGATACCCAAAAATAACAAAGGGAGCAGGCGGCAGAGCTGGCTGGATGAGCCTGCACCGCTTAAGTGCTCAGCCACGGGGGCGAGCAAGCCCTGTCAATCAATCCAGGGCTGCGGGCACGCTCTGCTGCCCCCCAAACCGCCCTGCTCGGTGCAGGTGCCCCCCAAACGAGGCACCCACCGCCCGGCCCCGCTGCCCGGGAGGGGGGAGCTGCAATTAGCGGTGCCGGTGGCTGGGCAGCACCTGGCCACTCGCCGCTGGCCCCCGGCCACCTCCCGGGCTCGGCGCCTGCCGCCGCGCAGATGTCGGGCACTGGGAACGCCGGGCGCTGCCAGCACAGCCGGCCTGGCTGGCACCGCGTGGCAGGAACCCGCTGGCACCGGCCAGGCACCGCAGCTTCGGCTCGTGGGATGTGTGAGGGGCACAGCCGTGGGGTGATGGATGCCTGATGGGGGGCAGAGCTGCGTAACGGGGTGGGCACAGCCACAGGCTGGGGGGAAAATCCTATAGATCATCATATCACGGCATCATGGAATGGTGTGGGATGAGGGGACCTTAAAGGTCACCCCATTCCACCCCTGCCATGGGCAGGGACACTTTCCACTATCCCAGGTTGCTCCAAGCCCTCTCCAATCTGGCTTTGAACACTTCCAGGGATGGGGCAGCCACAGCTTCTCTGGGCAACCTGTGCCAGGGCGTCCCCACCCTCACAGGGAAGAATTTCTTCCCAAAATCCCATCTAACCCTGCCCTCTTTCCATTTAAAGACATTCCCCCTGTCCTATCACTCTTTTCCCTTGTCCAAAGTCCCTCTCCAGCTTCAGATATGGATATTCCAGCAAGGACAGCTACGACACGGGAAAATGCAGCTCAGTTTTGGGGGGAAGCTCCATCCCTGGAGCGGGGCTGGCACCATCCCTACCTGGGGTGCTCGGGCCGGTGCTCGGGCTCAGCTTGGCTCGGGGCACGCCCTATGTCCAGGTGCTGCTCCAGCACTTGCTGCCGGAACTCCGAGACTTGGGATTGCCGATCCTCCTTCTCCTGGCGCAGCCGGCGCTGCCGGGCCAGCCACTTCTCCTCCTCGTTGGTGCGGTGGATGAGCAGCGCCGTGGCCGCGCTGCTCCCGGGCAGCGGGAACACACTGTGGTTGGGGATGAGGCTGGGCACGGGGTGGTGGGAGCCCGGTGGCGGGTGCAGAGGGTGCTGGATGGGCTTCGGCGTGGGCAGCACCGAGTCCTTGAGTTTGTCTGCGTTGGGAAAGGGGTGACAGAGAGTCAGGGTGTGGAAGAGGGGGGGTGTTTTGGGGTGAGCATCCCTGGGGCAGCCACCGGTCAGAGCTCAGCACAGGGGGCTGCCCACTCTCTGCCAGCCCAGCTGCCCGGCGTGCACCGGGCACGGTGCCACCCTGGCCCGAGTCAGATGGCACCGGCACCGCGCCGCCGCTCCGAGCCGCCGCAGCTGGGCTCCTGGCGAAGCGAGCTGGCAGCCAGGACAGCCCGTCCCCGTCCCCAGCCACCTCCCAGGGCCACCGACCCCCTCGGCTTTGCCATCTGGAGGGGACAGGGGACCAAGGCAAGCTGTGGAAGGCGGGTGTTACCTGCTCTGCCGGGCGCCAGCGGCTCCACCGGCTTGCCCCGCTCCTCGGCCGGGTGGCCCCGCAGCCCGTGCAGCTCCGCCACGGGGAGGAAGGGCCCCTCCATGGCTTTCACCATGCTCAGCTCCTTCTCCCGGGCACGCTCCCGCTGCCTCTCCAGCTCCCGTTCCCGCTCCTTCTCCCGCTCGCGCTCCAGCTCCTTCTCGCGCTCCCGCTCCCGCTCCTTCTCCCGTTCCCGGTCGGCTTCTCGCTCCCGCTCCTTCTCCCGCTCCCGCTCGCGCTCCCGCTCCCTCTGCCGCAGCTCCTCGTCCATTTGCAGCCTGCAGAGAGAAAAGCCAAAAAGAAAAGCACCAACCCTAAACATCCCCCTTGGAGCACCCCTAAAATCAACCCTGGATGGCTCTCCTCATCCCCTAGAACACCCCTGAACCTCCAGAGCACCCCCAAACAAAAGGCACCTGCCAGCATCCTCTGGAGCAATCCCAAATCCCTACTCACCTGTCAGCATCCCTGGAGCACCCCAACACCACCCCTGGTCCTCTGTCAGCATCCCCTGGAGCGCCCCATCCATCCCTCCCCACCATCCATCGGCCCTTCCGTACCTCTCGGCAGCGAGGCTGGAGATGCGCTCGGACTGCAGGGCGGAGAGGGAGGAGTGGGAGAGCTCGGGGGGGTACCGGACCCCCGAGAGGTGCAGGTGCATGGCCGAGGGGTGCAGGGGGGGCAGCGAGCCCGGCGCTGGCAGCGGGTAGAAGGGGGACCGCAGTGCCGACAGGCAGTACGACTCATCCATCCTGGGAAAACAGCGATGCTCAGGCAGGCAAGGAATGGAATTGGAAGCCCCAACTCCCCTCCCAGGAGCTGGATGGGGGCTGCCTTCCACTGGGAGAAAGGGATGGAGAGCCCCAAAACGCCCTCAGTGGATCGTGCTCCCACCTCCCCAGACCCCAAATCCCATCCAGCAGCAACTCCCAGGGATCCCAAGGCTCGGAGGTGCCCACCTGAAGGCAGGATGAGGGAAGGGGTGATGTGTCAGGTAGCTGGGGTGGTAGTAGGCGGCGGCGGTGGCCGGGTCGAGGCCGAGGGGCGGCAAGGAGGACATGCGGAGATCCTCGGCCGTGTGGTAGGGACGGAAGCTCCGCAGGTAATCCTCGGTCACCGCGCTGGGAGGCACCACGTGGTGCACCGGCCGCTGCAGGCTGGGGGGCAAACAGATGGTCACCGTCCCTCGCTGTCCCCCTGGGGAGATGTCACCTCCCCCAGGTGGGACCAGAGCTCGCAGGGCACACCCACATCCTGCAACCCACCCGTCCATTCCGAGCAGACTCACTTGAGAGGCGGGAAGCGGGAGTCCTGGACCACGGAGCTGGGGGGCAGCCCGAAGGAGTAGGGTGTCCCCAGGAGGTGGGAGGGCACAGTGGGACCCCCCGCTTTCTCCTGCGTCAGGGGGGGCTCCGAGATGAGGCGCTCGCGGCCAGCGCTGCTGCTGCTGCCTCGCGACCCTGCTTCCTGCTGGGAGGCAAAGGGGCAGGAACGCCAAGATGGGCATTAGGGGAGGGCAGGGGATGGGGAATCCCTGCTGTGTCCCCACCCCGAGACCCTTGGTAGGTCCCCAGTGTGCCCTGCCTGGCACCAGTACCCAGGAGAGGATGCATCCAGCAGAGCATCTCCTGCATCCAGGCTTTGGAAGGGCAGCTGGAGAGGTGGGAGGGTACCCTGGGGGGGCCCCAGTGGGAAAGGAGGTGCTGGAGCTGGGGCAGAGCTGAGGGCAAGACACCCATTACCTGCCCGGAGATTTATGGCCGCTTTGTTCTCCAGAGCTATTAATCATCCGGGGAGGAATGACACGGCCGGGGGAAATCCAGCCGGCCTTTGATAAGGGCCATAACCCAGGGGTCAGCCCGCAATCCCCCCCGGCACCCCCCGGCATCAGCGCCCTCCCTCAGGGCCTCAGCCGCTTTCCATCAGCTTCCACCCCTGCTGTCAGGATGGAGGTCACTCCCTGGCAAGGGGGAACCACTTGAGGTGACAGGAGATCCCACAGGATCTGACAATTAGTGGGGTGACCCCCAGCAAGGCACGTTTTGGTTTAAATATTATTTTTCATTGCGCCTTCTCCGTTTAGCAGCTCAGGAGGAGGAGGATGGCGGCACCCACAGCATTCCCCACCCCGTGTGTGCATCCCTCCCCACCCCATCCCATCCTATCCCATTCTCCAGCCCCCCACGGCAGGGCCAGGGCAGGGCCAGCCCCAAGGTCACCACAAAGGGTGCGGTGTCCTCCCTGTGCCGCCTGCACGGAGCTCACTGTTCGTGCCAGGCTCTGCTCTAATTGCCTCCGTCTGGGCGAGCGCGGCCCCGCCAGACAATCACCACGCTCGGTTAACCCCCACACCGGGGGGGACACGGGGGGGACACGGGGGGGACACCGCGCTGGGGAGCACCCGGACACCCCACGCACCCCTCCGAGCTCCCGGGGATCGCGGTTCCATTTATTTCCCCCCTCTCCGCCCCCGGCGTTTCTCATCCCCTACCCTCGCCTCTCCGCTTTGTGGTTTAATTAGTCTTTCCAAGTGGCATAATCCCCCCGGGAATCTGCTTGTAGCATGCGGAGGAGAGGAGAACCACTAACGATGCTTCTTAATTAGCTGCTCTCCCCCCGCCACTCCCCTCCACTCCTCCTCCTTCCTCGAGCTCCCCTCCGGATGGCAGCCCGGGGATGATGGCAGAGGGGGGACCACGGCAGCCCCGGTGGCAGCTCAGGGACACGGCAGTTTGGGGAAGGGACCAAGTGTGGGCAGCCCAGTGATCCCCTGGGAGCCGTGCACGGCACCCCATGCCCTCCATCCTTCCCCCCAAACACAGCCATACCTGTCTGCCCTCGCTCCTCCACACCCCGTTGACCGTCTTGGTGGGGGCGATGGTGACGACGGGCGGCGTGCTGGGCACGCTGTGCCCCCCCGGGGGCACGATGATGGGGCCCATGGGGCCGCGCTTGGGCGTGCTGGCGGGGGAGCTGTGGTTGGTGGCCGGCGAGGACACCGGGGACGACTCGCTGCTCAGTGAGGACCCTGGAATTAAATCAAAAATTGAAGGAAGTTAGGAGAACACAGCAGTAACTGGATGAAATCACCCTCTGGAGGAGCTGGAGCCGTTCCCGACAGGATGCCCCGCTGCAGGGAGCAGGGGTGGGGCACTGGGGTGCACGCAGGGCGGTCAGCGTCCTGCCAGACCCCCAAGCTGGACCCCCATCCTTCCACCCCAGAAGGGAGGTTCCCCGTGGTGCCAAAGGCTCCACCCAACACGGTGGGATGGGGCAGCCTCTTGCTCCCGTCGAACAGGGACTGCCAAACACCCAGTGCCACAAAGCCCCTTGGCACAAGTGACACCGATGTGATGCCAGCCCCAGACAGCCACATCTTCCCAAGGCAAACCCAGAGACTCCTTAATCCAGCTGCAAAAGTTGTCAGGGAAAAGCCAGGGCCTCTGGAGATGCTGGGATGAAGGAGTGACTCCCTGAAACCCTTGGGCAAGGCTTTGGTTTCATTTGCATAATACATCTGTACTTTAGCTTATCCCCACCCCAGGGATGCTGGCCATATTTCCAAAGGAAAAATGAAAATGGAGCGAAAGTGGAGAACAGGAAAAGCAGAGAAATACAAATCCCACATTAACCAGGGCACAGGGAGCCTGGTGTCTGCTCCACAGGACACTTCCCATTCCCCAAACCCAGCTGGGCAGCCTGGGGGGCTGCAACCTCCCCAAACTCTGCCCCTCCACCCCAGAGTCTGGGTCAGAGGGAGATTCCAGCTCGCCAGCAGGGATCAGCTGTTGGAGAGTGAGGAGTGGTCTGTGGGCACAGCAGGACGAGGTGACAGCGATGCTCCAGGGCAGTGAGCAGGGCACGGAGAGGGGCCTTGGCTCCCCTGAGCGTGCAGGGTGTCCACTCACCTTCCAAGTGTGCAAGGCCACTCCCCTGAGTGTGCCAGCCAGCTCCCGTCCTGTGGGCACACCAGCCAGCTCCCAGAGTGTGCCAGCAGCTCCTCACCCTGCACCCCACCTCCGTCCCCTCGCCCTCTCCTCACACCACCAGGAGGGAGCCAGGAGTCTGGGAATGCCGGGGGAAGCAGGAGCACCCTCAGGCAGCGGGAGGGACGCTGGGTGGGAAGGATGCTCCATGGGAACGATGCTCAGCAGAGCAGAGGCCGAGGGGAGCATCCCGCTGCTGGCCGCCCTCCCTGATTAATTATTCCCGAGTCGCTCCGAATCGCTTTCATTTGAAGAGCAGCAAGGCTGGGGGAAGGAGAAAGGCTGTCCCCGACAAAGGAGGCCGATTTGACACCCACTGAAGTCTATCTTGTCAGCGCAAGGCCAACAACAATTAGCAGCCTAATCCCCTCTGAGCTGGGAAGCCATTACTCACCACGCGATAGCGTTAACAATCAATACCATCACAATGAGCCCGGCAATTAATGAAGCTAAAGTCTTACTTCAGAACCTTAATTCTCGCTGTGTGGCTTTAAACGGGAGGGTTTGTGATCGTTATAATTAACTGGTGGTATTCAGCCAGGAGTTAGTCAATGAAACTAATCTGGATTGGAGATGACAAGAGGCACAGTGTGATGGTGTCACCTTTGTTTTCTGACCTCCCGCTTCCCGCTCGGCGATAGCAGATTAGCAGCCCGGGCTGACAGGCAAATGTAATTAACAGCTGAGACCCTGACGGAGAACTGGGAAAAAAGAAGGGGAGGGGGGTTGTGGAATCAAACCCACCCTGCGGACAGCCCCGGGCAGGACAAGAGGCGGCAGCCCCCGGGCAGGCGGTGGCTTTGTGGGGCTTTGCTGGGAAGGGGTCGGTCAGGATGAGTCTTGACAGTTTGGGATGCTGTGGAGCAGCAGGACATCCCTTGGGGTGTCCCTGCACACCCGTGAGCCCATAAAGACGGGAAAAAATACAGTGATCCTGCGTGGATCCGGCGTCTGCCACAGCGGAGCAGCTCCCGTGGTGGGAAGGGAAGTGGGGTGAGCATCTCCCGTTGTGGGAAGTGGGTGAGGATCTGAGGGAAAAGCAATTCATTTCCTGGTGCTAAAAACCACAGCAAGGAGCTAAACCCCCTTCCCAACACACACCCAAACCCACACGGATCAAAAACCTCTGGGATGGGCCACTTGAGGCGCCCAAATGGGCGAGGGAGGGGTTTCTGCAAACAAACTATGAAGGTGTTAAGGGGAAATCCAAAGGGAGCATGGCTGGTTCTCTCCAGTGCCACAAAATCCATGCCCAAACCTGCTGCTGTCCCTTGGGATGGGCTGAGCAGCACAGGGAGGGCACAAGCTGTGGGGTGCGAGGGAAAAAAAAAGCAAAATAATTCCCCAAACTCAATCAGTCGCTCCAAAGGAAGCAGCTGGGTTCCAGAGGAAGCAGCTGGGAAAAACCAGGAGCTTCCAGGGAGGATGAAGCATCACCGAGACCGGGTTCCCTCAGAGTTACAGGGACCTGGTATCCCCACACATTTCCTCGGGAGCAGCCAATGCTTCAGGTCCTGGCTGTGCCAGACATTTTGGGGCTGCAAGGAGGGTCTTGTGGAAGATGGTGCTTCCAAAAGGGATTTTCCATAAAAGAGCCTTGCAAAAGGGGTCTTGGAAAAAGGATTGTGCCAAAAGGGCCTTTAAAACAGGATCTTCCAAAGAGACCTTGCAAAAAAAGCCATCTTGCAAAGGGGTTGGGCGTCTTCTCCGGGGATCAAAGTGCCCGGGCAGCGGGCAGTGATCCAAGGGGAGCACCCGCCGATGCAAACGGCAGGGATAAAGACTATTTCATCCCAAATCGAGGATACCAGCGGTCTCCTGGAACACTTCCCAGCCTGGGGACTGGCTGCCTCCCCCTCTGGGTGTGGGAGCCCCGGCAATTCCCACGGGGTGCTCCAGAAGCAGCCCACACCCAGCATCCCACATCCAAGCAGAGACAGGGGGCTGTGGTGGAGGATGTGGGTGACAAGAGCTGGGGACCTCCCGGGGCTGTTTAGTTGGGAAATTTGGCTGGGGAAGCAGCAAATTGGAGGAACCTCTGGAAAAAGCAGCGTGGTGGGAGGAAGCAGGGCTGGTCCCTGCCATGCCGTGCTCTCCCAGGGCACCGTGAGCAATACAGCACTCGGATTACTCCGGATGAATTGAATTCCCAAACTGCCCCCTCGAGACATGACACCAGGAAAAGGCATTAGCTGGGAAATGGCAGGAAAACACCGGCTCCAGCTCCCGGGAAAGGCACCGGTGTTTGTCACCCCCCCGTCCCTGTCCCTGTCGCTGTCCCCACCTCTGGGCTCCTCGGCTTGCTTGGCGAGCTTGCGGAGAGCGGCGGCGAAGCTGGAGGAAGGTGCTGCCTGGACGGACAAAGTGCTGCTGGCGGCGGGGCTGCCATTGGGAACGATGGAGCCGTTCAGGGGGGACGGGGTCAGGGGGCTCACGGTGGCGGTGGTGCGGGTGGCGGTGGAGAGCATTCCTAGGGACGGCGACTTCGGCTCATGGCTCATGCCTGCGAACGAGAGAGCCCGGGGTTAGACGCGGGGAGAGAGGATCCTCCATTTCCCCCAGGAGCTGGGATCACCAACCCCTTTCCTCTAGCTCACCAACCCACCCCAAAATGCACCCCGAGTTCAGGCAATGGGGGGGAATCTGGTCCCACATGCCAGCATCCCACAGACCCAGTGAACTCCTGGATAATGGAGCAGGGGGGCTCAGCGGAGCTCTGCAGGAATGGCCAGCGTGTTTTGGGGGACACAGGGACTTCGGCATCCTGATGGAGGTGATGGGGAGGGGTGCAGTCCCCTGAACTCGCATGGTGTTGCCAAAATCCAAAGCAACACTGCTGCACCCCTAATTGCCACAATTGTACCCCCAAATCCCAGCAACTGCACCCCCACTGTACCCCTAAATCCCCAATAGTGTATCCCTGGATTCCCAGCACTGCACCCTCGGATTCCCATCGCTGCATTTCTGGATTAACAATATTTCATCCCTGGGTCTTCAGCATTGCACCCCTAAATTCCCAGTAACACATCCCTGGATCCCCAGAACCGCACCCTTAAATCCCCACCACTGCACCCCCAAATTCCCAATAACACATCCCTGGATCCCCAGAACTGCACCCCCAAACCCCCAGCTCCCCACACTGCACCTTCAGACCCTCAGGCCCCAAATCCCCACCACTGCACCCCAAAGCGCTGAGGTGCTGCAGGGCATGGTGACCCCGAAAGTGAGGTTCAGGTGCAGAGCAGGAGGGTGCAGCCCTCCCCGAGCCCCCCCAGCTGTCACACCAATTGCTCCAGGGCTCTCCACCTCCCAAAACAGCAACTGCTGATGTCAGGGCCCTTAAAATAGACTTCGCTGAGCAGCTTCATTAACACCAGCCTAAAATTAGCCCCGCTCCCAGGTGGGCAGGAGGACGGAGGGGGGGGGGGTCGTGGGGCAGCCCCCAACTCCCAGCGGGCCCGGAGGCAGCTCGAGGCATTGAGACGCCGGAACACCTGGAGCATCCACTGCAGAGGGCGGATGGAGCATCCCCGGAGCCCCCGGAGCATCCCGTGGCAGCGGCTGGCCGGGGAGCGCGGCGGGCGCGGCGGGAGCCGGGGGGGACACGGGGGGCACTCAGCGTTGATTAATCTTTGCCCCCCGGCCCCAGGAGAGGCGGCCGGCGCTGCGGCGCGCTCCCCTCTGCCCTCATTATACAAGCATTTATTAACTCCGCTGCTCTCAGCCATTGACTGCCGCCTTGTCGACACGCTCGGCTCATGTAAATTCATTACCAGAACAGCTGGGAAGCCAACCCGCCACGCCAGCCTGGCCCCGGCACCCCCGGGCTCTGCGCTGGCACCCCCTGGCTCCGCTCCAGCCCCGGGGGAGGGCTCGGTGCTCCCCCGAGAGCGGGGCACCGGGATGTGCCTGCAGCACCAGGCACCCACGCACCACCCGAAGGGGACGCAGCGCTCCAGGCACAGCCTGTGACTCCCTCGCACCCCCTGAGCATTGCCCCACATCCACCAGGCACTATCCCGCATCCACTGGGCTCTGCCCCACATTCCCTGGACACTGCCTGGCATCCCCTTGGCACAGCCCTGCATCCCACCGGCACCGGCCCACAGCCCTCAGGCACAGCCTCACGGTGTACTTGGGCACAACCCTGCACCCCCAGGCACTGCCCCACATCCACCAGGCACAATCCTGCATTCTCCAGGCACTGCCTGGCATCCCTTTGGCATAGCTCTGCACCTCCTGGTCACTGCCCCACATCTCCCAGGCACAATCCCACATCCACCAGGCACTGCCCCACATCCACCAGGCACAATCCTGCATCCCCCAGGCACTGCCTGGCATCCCCTTGGCACAGCCCTGCATCCTCCCAGCACTGCCCCACATCTCCCAGGCACTGCCCCACATCTCCCAGGCACAATCCTGCATCCCCCAGGCACTGCCTGGCATTCCCTTGGCACAGCCCTGCATCCCCATCAGCACTGCCCCACAGCCTCCAGGCACAGCCCTGCACCCACCCAAGCACTTTCCAGTGCCCCCCAGTTCCTCCCCACCGATTAACCCCAGCACAACCCCCTCTTCCAGCCCCAGTCCGGGTCTGGAGACACTTTTCCAACCATCCGGTGGGATCAGCAGGCTGGGCATCACCCGTGTGATGCTCAGCTGATCCCCGCGGCCCCGAACGCCTCCCGGCCAACTCATGATCCCGATGGGATTTGCCAGGCGAGCGCAGGGCAGCCGGGAGCCGGCGAGTGGCCGGGCAGCGTGCGGGGAGCTCGCGTGCCCCCCCCGGGCTGAGCCGTGCCGCTGCCCCAGCCGCGCTCCAAACCAGTTCTGCCGCTCCCTCCCGGTGATAAAATCGGCGCCTCCGCCCCGGCTGGGGCCCGAGCAGCGCCGCTCACCCGCCATGCCCCGCCGGCCCTGGCGTCCGTCTGTCCGGGCGTCCCTGGGCTGCTCCGCGGGCCAGCTGCCAGCTGGGGAAACTGAGGCACGGAGAGCTGGCTGGGCGGGAGCATCCACACAGGGATGGGATGGGATGTGGGGCTGCCGTGCCGCGTCCCCCCATCCCTCCGGCATCCCGTCGCCGGCACGGCGTGGGTGCCACTCACCCCTGCGGGTGGCTGGGGACGCCGTGACGCCCCACGGTGAGGTGGGGCCCCCCCAGCTCTGCCCCTCCCCGGCTGCTTCTCCCAGCAGGCAGATCCGTGCGGAAAACCAGGTCAAGTTTGGTGCCTGGAGCAGTCCAGGGTCATGGCAGCGGTTGCCTCACCAGGGCGGGGAGACGAAGCCCAGAACGGGACAGGCTGTCCCTCCACTGTCCCCAGCCCTGTGCGGGTACAGGGCTGGCACTCCCATGCACCCCTCCCTGGGAAACTGATGCCTGCACCCCCCACACACCAAGGCGGGGGGGTTGTGGGGGCCACGGGACACCTGGGTCCCCCGCTGGGGCCACGAGGGAGGTTGGGGACCGGGGAGCAGGCGATGTGTCACCCTGTCCCCGTCCCTCCCACAGCATGTGCCCGGGCACAGCAGTACAGGGAGTGTCTGGCATTCCCGGTGCCCGCTGGCCGCCTGCCCGCGGGAGCAGGCAGCTCCTTGCCCGGCGGGAGGCGGAGAGGGGATGGCAGGGTCACTGCCACGCTCCCCTCACCCCTCCCTGTGCCACACCTTCCCGCAGCGCCGCACATGGCACCCGCCACGGGGCTGGCATCTCCGCCGGCACAGGACCCCAAACCCCTGACTCCCGGAGCGGTGCTCCCGCCCCCCCGAACCCCCGCATCCCTGGCTCAGGGCTGGGAGCCGGGAGCTGGGAGCGTGCCATGTTCTCTCCATCTGCTCCTGATGATGCTGGCGGGTTTTTTGGCAGCGGGAGCCTCCTCCGGCAGCGAGAGCAGAACCAGTCTGGCTGCCTGGTGGGGCTGGAGACAAATAAAACCCCTTGGCAGCCGCCGCGGGCAGGCAGGAGCGGGCAGCGAGGGGCAGGGATGGGCTCCCAGCGCCCTGAAATCCCTGGGCACGGGATACGGCTGTCGGGAAAAGGGAAGCGAGCAGGTTTAGCACCTCGGCTCCCGATTGCCCCCTTCCCAGCACCTTGAAAGGCCTCTAATGAGCGTGGAGTGCCCTTGGGAGCAGATTGCCATTGAACTCGACCTGCACCAGCCGCCCGCTCTTAGAGCAGCTATTTTGAGCTCCCGGGCTCCCAAGTGCTGGAACTAATAATTTATTACCAAATACGATCAGGCAGCAGCTCCAGCCCCTGGCAAATGGAGCGGAAAAAAACCCAGTGCGGCGGGAGGCCGAGGGAGTGGGGAGAGACGAGCATCCTGCATCCTCCTCCTCCTCCCCGGGGATGGATCCGCACCTACCCACCCCGCAGGACCGCGGCCGGGACGGAGCCCACTTGGCCAAGCCCTCTGGAAGGCTCCACCGCGCTCGCTGTTCCTGGTTCCCCGAGGGATTTGGGGTGATGAGGTCCCCCCTCAGCCTTTCCCCCCTCTCTCAGCGCCTCTGCTCCCGCTCCGGAGCCGCATCCAGCTGCACGCTCCAAGCAGGAACAGCTGCTCCGCATGGATTTTCAATGCTAATGGCCTCGCATTGTCAGCCCCCCCTTCCCTCTGCCTGAATGCAGCGGGCAGAGCCCCAGGATGGAGGGCAGGGGGCCAGGGCCAGCGCGTGCCCATCGTCCCCCTGTCACAGCCCCGCCACCCCCTCGGGCAGGGGACAGGCAGAGGACAGGCAGAGGGGAGCAGCTCCTCTCCCGGCGATGTCCCGCCGAGCCCACCGCACGTTTTCCACCCCTCATTAAAGCAGCTCTGCCGCCGCACCTCCAACATGCTCCATTAATTAATTAATTGATCGATCGGAGCCCACGCTCCTGCCCTCCCTCCCTCCCCACCTCCCAGCACGCAGCTGAAACGAAGGGAGGTGGCCAGGCTTGGTGTCCCCAAGTGTCCCCAAGTGCGGAGAGATGCAGGCACAGCCTCTGGCCAATTTTAGGGTGCTCAGGGCAGAGCCCAGGGCCCATCCTGGGAACATCCCCCAGGTGAGGAGCACCTTGGTGGCCAAGGACGGGATTTGGGGCTCCCCGTGGAGCCTGGCACGACACCGAGCATCCGGCACGACCATCCGGCTGGGCCTCCATCGATCACTCCTCCATGGACCATTGATCTGGCAAACGACAACAAGCAAACTAATAAGAGCTCGTTTGGAGGGCGCAGCGCTGGGGATGGAGCGATGCCAGCTGGGTTCTCTCCCTTCCCGGCCTTCCCGTGCCCAGCCTGGCAGCCCTGGGAGCCTTTTCAGCCCTCAGGAAAATCGAGCCAGCGAAAGATTTACTTCAAAGCAACTTTCTACCCTGTTTCTGCCCTGTTTTGAAGCTGGGGGCTTGGAAAATCAAGCCTCTGTGGCCCAAGGGCACTGCTGGGCCCTGAACTCCCCTCTGCAGCTCCAGTGTTGGGTTGGCAGCTCCTCTTGGCTGCTGATGCCCAGATCCAGGTGCCAGATGTCTCCTGAGGATCGCTCTGCTTTGGGGGAAGTGGGGTACAGCCCTCACCCCTCTGCGCTGGCATATTTTGGGGCTCAGTGGCTTTGTGGGGTGCTGGGCACTCCATGGGGCTGCCAGGCATCGCCTGGGAGAGACTGGGCATTGCACTGGGGTGCTGGGAATGGTCTGGGAGAGACTGCGCATTGCACTGGGATGCTGGGCATCACCCAGAAGGGAGCTGGGCACTGCACTGCTGGGCACTTAACGGTGCTGCCAGGCATTGTTTGGTGCTGCTGGGCACTGCACAGCGGCATTAAATGGTGCCCCTGGGCATTCCACAGTGCCACGGGGCATTCCATGGCGGCGGCACTGGGCACTCCCGGATGCCGCAGGGCACTGCACGGTGGCACCGGGCACTCCACAGAGCCGCTGGGCAACGCCTGGGTCGGAGCCAGGCGCCACACGGCGCTGCCAAACCTTGCACGGCGCTACCAGGCACGAGAGTGGGCAATGCCCGGAGCATCCAGGCTGCCCTCCCATGCCCACATCGCCGTGCCCCACGTCCCCAGGCTGGCGCAGGCGTGAGGCAGCGGCGCATTGTTTTGGGCGCAGGATCCCTTGCCCAGCAGATGGCAGGTATAACAAAGCAGCTTGCTGCGGCCAAGCCAATTATTTATCTAATTATGATTTACCACTTAACCACATGATCTTTCTGCAGAGTTGTAGGCAATTAAAACCAGGGTGATTATGTGGATTATGCAAATCGGCTGGAGCCGAGCGAATAAAATTGGAGATTAGAGTTTCACGCAGGCTGGATCTTGCACGGGGCAGGTCCTGGAGGGGCAGGGGCAGGGCAGGGGGGGTGCAGAGAAGGGCAGGGGGCTGCAGGCAGGGCAGGGGCAGGGGGAGACAGGGCAGGGGGGCTGCCAGGACTCAGCCAAGGGAAGGGGCTGCAGGACACAGCTGGGAAGTGCCAGGATAAGGTGAGCGGATGCCTCGTGCCACCCCACTGCCTTGCAGCTGCTGTAACCCCCCACAGCCAAAACCTGCCCCCATCACGGGGGTGGGTGCCCACAGAGAACCCCCACTGCTGGTGGGTGACTCTGCTGGCACCTGGGACTCCCCACCATCCGCCTTGGCTGCACCCCAAAAAGCAGAGAGGGGTTACACAGTGCAGCCCCCAACCCCTTACCCCATCCACAGGGCAGCTCATGCCAGGCTCCAGGGGCAATTAATAACAGGTGCTAATACCAGGTATTAATAACGAGTACTAACAAGGGGCATTAATAACGAGTATGAATAAGGAGCATTAATAACGCCGCCTGGCAGATTACGCCGCCCGCCCGGCTTGATATGAGATTTATGGATGGCGCGAAGTCCGGAAATGCGAGAGTATTAATGGTAATTCCTCGTGTCCTAGCAAAGGTCACGGGCAATCTCCATCAATCCCACTGCAGAGACGGGGGTCTGGGCAGGATGGGGAGGTCCGGGCAGGATGGGGGGGTCCGGGCAGGATGGGGAGGTCCAGGCAGGATGGGGAGATCCAGGCAGGATGGAGATCCTCCCTTCACTCCCGGGATCCCCCCACGGTTTCTGGCAGTGCAGATGGCCCCAGCACGGGCCAGAGCGAAGGTTTTACCTGGGGATAAGAAATTATCCCTGGCAAACAGCGAATTTGCTGCGTGGATTTTCATTTTCCCAATACTGGTGCCATCTGCTCCCCACTGGTGCCCCACGTCCCTGGCACTGAGCTACGAGATGCTGCGGAGGTCTTGGGAAGACCTTGGATTTCTCCAAGCCTGGGAGCACCTGCCAGGTGCCACCTTGATGGGAGTTTCCCTTTCCATGAAACCCCTCAAAAAAATGAGGAGGGCTTGGAGGAGCAGAGATGTCCCTGGAGCCAGACTCTGCTGGGGATGGGGACACGCTGCCAGCACTGGTGGGACAGATCCAGCACATTCCTCATCGCAGGGAAGATCAACCAAAACCCCAGCAAGGGAAGCAGACCCCTCTTCTCTTCCCACGCCGGGATTTAGGGTGATTAATAGCGGTGATCCCACGTGCCGGTGCTGGGAAGGCCGGCCCGTGCCCCCACGAGCAGCATCTTCCCTTTTCGCCTACGGTAATCCTCAGCCTTTCGAGCAAATTATTAAAATTCACTTATATTTAATCTGCCTGCTGGAATTAATTGAATTTTTACGCTTGGCAAATGTCAGTGGGTGCACGCTGCCTCCCAACGGGGACCCGGCTGCAGGTGCAGCGGGCGCAGCCCCCCAGCTCCCACCGCTCTCCGGGGATAAATCCCACCCCGGAGCAGGGGACAAGGGTGCCCACAGGCCCCGCTGGCAAGGGCAGCGGGATGCCAGGATGCCAGCACCCTCCTAGCTCCGCAGCAATGCCCATCGACACCAGGCATGCATCCCCCAAGCCTCCCTGTGGAGGGAGGCTCCCCCAAACCCCACGGGATTCCCACTGTGGCGGCTTTGCAGGGGACACGGGGAGCCCCTCTCTCCCTTTCCCACACCCACGCTGGAGATGCCAGTGCCCTGCCTGGCATTGTGGTCGCCCTCCGGGTGACGAGAGCCTTCCTCCCCTCCCCATCCTCCTCCTCGCAAATTGCCAAAGCATCTAATTTGCCCGCTGGGAAGGCCGAGGGAAAAGAGCCTCTATTTTGCCGATAATAAGCCCTCCAGACAAAGGCGGGATGAGCCATTCAGCGCCGGGAAGGGGGAAGGGTCCGGCCCCGCGTCGGAGCGGTGCCAGGGGCTCGGCCAAGGGAGAGATTCCCTCCTTGCCGGGGGAGCCAGCACTGGGACACGCACACAGCATCCCGGCCTCACCCCAGGATGACCCCAGGACGATCCCGAGCTCCTGGACGGGCGGTGGGATGGGACACACCGGCCACGGCGCTGGGGACGCTCCGGCCCCGCAAACTGACAACGATTCCCAGCCCCACGTGGGCTCTCTCGCCGTTTCCGCCGGGAACAGCCCCGTTCCCTGCTCGGGGATGCTCGGGGATGCTCGGGGATGCTCTCCCCACCCACCGGGCACGGAGAAGTTCATGGCCGAGCGAGGAGTTCACGGTCGGCAGGAGCCACGGGGGACCCCCGGGCTCCGGCGGGCAACTTCCAAACTTGACTGGCGCTTGTCCCCCCTCCACCGCCCGCCCGGGATTATCATAAATTAAGACGTAATTACTCCATGGAAATTTACAGCACAAAGCTGCGGCGCTAACAAGTGTGTTTGGCGGCACCGGGGGGAGATACAAAGCGCTATTGTCTGGCAGGCGCCAAAAAAGCTGCTCTGCCCCCAAACCCACACATCCCGGGGATGAGGGTGGGGATGGGGCTGGAGCGACACCACGGCGGCAGCGCGGGGAACCACGTCTGTTTGCCACGGAGACCCCAAAAGCAGAGTCCCAGCAGGCAGAGGTGGGTGAAAGCTGCCCAGGGTGAGGGGTGCCCTCCCAGCAGGTGCCACGGCTCTGCTCCCCAACAAAAGCACCTCCTTTATTCCCTCAAACAACTCTCAGCTGCCACCCATGGGTGCTGCACGCAGCAAAATCCCCCCCCCAACCCCTTTTCCCCAACTCCAGCACACACGGGGTTAAAACTAAACCCCCTGGGGACCTGGAAGGAGGGGGGGACACACACATGGGGACCAGTGCCAGCGCTGGCGTGTGTGTCCCCCCCCCCGGTGCTGCCACATTCCCCCAGCTGTCACACGCATTAAAAAATAATAATCATCAACGTGGCAAAAAAAAAAAAAAACAACCCCAAAAAACAACAAAACAACCAACAACCGAACCCAACAAAACAGTGCGAAAAAATTCAGGCGGCTAAAACAAATCCAGCAATAAAGGAGCTGGGATCCTCGGAAAGCTGGCTGTGCAATTAAGCAGTTTTCTGCTGTACGCCGATAATCACCTAATTATACTATTAATGACAGTTCAACCTGCTCGGAAATAAAAGGACATTCTTCCATAACAGGATGCCAGCTGTTTGTTACAGATGTCAAACATCTTTAAAGCATTATTATTAAAAGAAGGGGGGAAGGAGGAATGCTTGGGGATGCTGAAGCACAGCCGGCTTTCCCCCTCAAAGCATCTTGCAAGGGATGGGGGGGGGGGGTTCGGAGCGTCACCCCCACTTTGAATCCGGGGGGAATAATCTGTCAGAGCGGGGTTTTTCGGCGGGGGTCGATGTTTGGAGTCGTAAATCCCCCACGTCGGGCTCGCGGCGAGATGCGCCTGGGTTTAATTAAGCGCAGCGTTTGGGAAATAAAGTTAAAAATCAGTCATAAAATTAGAGGGAGGGGATGCTCCCGCTGCCAGGCTCGGGGCAGGGCTGGCCCCGTTCCCCCCCTCCCCGCCAGCCCCCGGCTGCCACCGCCACCGGTGCCTCGAGCGCGGCTGCCGCCGGCGGTGCCCGCGCACGTGCCGCGGTGCCGTGCCAAGGAGCATCCCGGCAGGTGCCGACAGCCGGTGCCAAGGCGAGGGAAAAGGGGGGGACACGCCAGAAAGAAAGGCAGCACCTGCTCCCCCTCAAAACCCCGCGGTGCGTGGGGAGGTTTGGAGGTGAGCGGCGCCCGCTGCACCCCCGGGGATCGGGGTGCGGCGGTGCCAGGAGAGGGGGGACGGCGGCAGGGTGGCCCCGAATCGCCAGCTGAATTCCCGCTGGGGTAATTCCACCCCTCAGCCGGCAGCTCCGTGGCTCTGTGCTGGCACAGCCGTTCCCGGGGGGCAGCCGGGTGCCCACCCGCCGTGGGGTGATGCCAGCGCTCGCGTTACCCACCCACCCACACAGACACCCGGCTCTGCACCCTGTCCTACATAGCTACAGGCAAATCTGCCTGTAAAACCATCAGGAACCAGGTTTAGCCTGGTAATAAAGAGATTATGGAGGGGGGGTGAGAAAGGAAGGAAGAATGGAAAAAGGGGGTGTCTGGGAATAATTCACCCCCTCCTGGCTACTGCTGTCCCGGGTGCCTGCGGGGCCCTGGCACGAGCAGGATGGCTGCAGAAAGGCACAGGATTTTGGGGGTGCCCATCCACCCACTCAGAGCTGGGGGGCTGTGATGGAGCCCCCTCCCCAGGCCAGGACCCCCTGACCCCTTGGCACGCGCTGGGCTGGCATGGGCCCCACTCGCCAGACAGGATCCAGCAGGAAAAAACCATCTGGGAAGCGTCCCCCCGAGCTCCGAGCAATGCCCCCAGTCCCCCCTTTCCCCTGGCTTCCCTCTTCCCCCCTCCCCTCGTCAAACCATCACGGGGAAGCTGGAAAGTGGTTGACATGGTTGCCATGGCGACCGAATTTAGGACTGGCGAGAGGAGGAGGAGGAGGAGGAGGAGGAGGAAGATGGTTGGGTGGGCAAGGGAGGAAGGCAGGAGGACTTCCCGGCACCCCGACACGGCTTGGAACCCCCCGGCATCACCCAGCCCCCCCTCAGCACCCCACAAACACATCCTCGTGCACCCCTCGACCCCACACCCGGCGAGGATGAGGAAGGGTACCCCCAAACCGCAGACCCAGCCAGGGGGATGCCAAGAGCGGGGCTCAGCCCCGAGCACCCCAAACCCAGCCTGGGGGTGACTGTGCCCGCCCAGCGCTGCCGAGAGCCGCCGGTGACTCACACCCCGCGCCAGCGGCACCCGCCGAGCGGGTGTTTACACGGCATCACCCAGCTCCTTCCATCTGCTTTGATCCAGGGGCTAAATATTCCCGGCCCCGGCATAAAAATAGGAACCATTTGGGAAGGTCCTGAGTCAGCAGCATCCGCTGCCGGCACCCACCGCCATCCTCCCCGGCACGCCAGGCATCCGCCGGGGAGCCCCAGGGCCCCTCCGGCACCTGGGGGATTTGCCGGATTTGGGGACACCCATAGGGAGGAGGGCCCCCAAAAGGCCGGGTGTATCCAGGTGCCACCCTTGTGCCTGCTGGAGCAAACAGCCAGGCCCTCCGGGGATGCTCTGTGTCCCCAAGGGGTGCCGCTGTCCCCAAAGGAGGGTGGTGTCCCCGAGGGATGCTGACACCGGCCACAGGGTGACAAACGCGCCCACGTTATCTCAGGGAAGATCAGCCTGAGCATGGTTCCATATGGACCAGCAGGGAATGGGGTCCCTTCCCTGTCCCCCGGCTCTCAGTGGTGCTTGGTGGCAAGTCCCCACAGCGCCCGGTGTCCCCATGCAGCCGGCTGAGCCCCGTGGCACAAATCCAGCCTCATGACCAGAGGGATGGAGGGGACAGAGGCATCGGTGACCACAGGGATAGAAGGGGACAGAAGCATCAGTGACCAGAGAGACAGAGGTGACAGGAGCATTGGTGAGGTGACCAGAGGGATAAAAGGGGACAGCAGCATTGGTGACAAGAGGGACGGAAGCATCAGTGACCAGAGGGATACAGGGGACAGGCGGATTGGTGACCAGAGGGATACAGGGAACACGAGCATCAGTGACCAGAGGGGACAGGAGCATCAGTGACCAGAGGCACCGAGGGGACACAGAGGAGCCGGCTGGATCCCGGGCCAGCCAAGCTCGGAGAACGAGCCACCGAGGAGGAGCGTGTGACACGGGCCACGGCCAGGCAGTCCCTGAGGCGGTGACAGTCCCCAGCAGGACTCGGGCCGCTGAGTCACCGCCACCAGCCCCGCGCTGATGAAACCCCCGCGAGCCCAGGGCGGGGGGAAGGTTGCCGTCTCCATCTGCTCCCACCCGACCTGGCCCACCGGCATCTCCCAACGCCCGGCAGCTGCCGCCAGCGATCCCGCTGCGTGCCAGCGCCTCCAGCATCATTCCCCCTAATTGCTTTAAATCTCGCAGCCTGACACTTCCATGTTCCTCTCCGTCTTGCTTTTCTCCTCCGATTTTATTATTCCCCCTCCTCCGAGGCGGCTGGGGAGCCGGCCGGGGCTGGGTTTTCCAGGGCACAGGAATTAGCGCATCAGCCACAACGGCAAAACCAGAAGTTTCACGCAACAGGAGCTGCCGCCGGGAACCCCGGCTCGACCGGCGCGTGCTAAATATGGAATTTAAGGGGGGAAAAAAGCCAACCCCAAACCCGTCTCCCTGCACCTGCAGCCCTCGGAGGGGTCCCCACCGCAAGGGACGGCTCCGAGGCCGGGCAGGAATCGCCCGGGGCTGCTGCAGGCAGCGGAGGAGAGCGAGGAGCGGGCGAGGCGATGGTGTTTGAGGGGAACACGGGGAGCGGGACCCCCACAGCCGGCACGGAGGAGGGCGCAGGGTCGGAGCAGGGTGGGAGCGCTCAGGGTGGCACAGGAAAGCAGGTCACCCATGTCCCCACCGCGGCACAGCGCTGGCAGGGGATGTCACAGCGCAACCCCTCTCAGAAGGGGGGGACCCCCAATTCGACCCCGGTGCCCCTCGGCCGCCCTTCCCGGCTCGCCTTCCTGCGCTCCGGCGCAGGCGCGCTGGGAGAGCCGCTCGCCCCGGTAAGAACGGCCACATGCCAAAGCCATTTCCTGAAACAAACAACCATCCGCGGGGAGACGGCCACGCGTGGCCACCGACCCCCGGAGAGGGGCCCTGCCACCGCCCCCCAACCCTAGGAGAGCGCCCCTGAGCGCACGCCCTGAGCCTGCACCCCGAGCCTGCACCCCGAAAGCGCCTCGAGTTCACGACCGGGGCTCCCAGCCCAAGGCTGCACCCCGAGCGTGAACCCCGAGAGCACCCCGAGATCACACCCCGAGCTCACAGCCCGAGTGTGCCGAGTCTGCACCCCCGGTGCGCACCCCAAACACGCACCCTGAGCCTGCACCCCCAGAGCACCTCCAGCCCCACCTTTAAGCACCCCAAAGCCCCCCCAAAACACTCACCCTGAGCAAACACCCTGCACGCACCCCCCGAGCTCACGCCCCAGCCCCACCGATGCTCCCCAAACCCCCCCGGGGGGATCCCCCTCCCTCGCCGGCTGCCGCGGGGGCCGGAGCTGCCGGCTGGGGTGGCACAGCAAACTTTGGTGCCCCAAATCCCCATGCCCTCGCAGTGACGAGGCTGCCAGCGGGGACCCCCACCCCAAAACACAGCGCATCCCGCATTTCTGCCCATCCCGCCTCGGCCAGAACGCCCCCGGCTCCTCGGGGAGCGGGAGAAACCCCCAGGGTGAGGGAGTGGCAGCAGGAGAAGACAGGGGGATCCAAGCACCCCAAAACACCGCAGTGCCTTGCCAGGGCTCTCTGCTCCCCCCTCTCCCCCCTTCCCCCGACCCCAAAACCTCTATAAGGTGCTGGAAGAAAGTAACTTCACCCCCAAATCGCCCTTGGCTGCCGCTGGCTGGGGCGGACAAAGGGGAGTCCCCGGGTTGGGGGGAACTCCGCGGGGAGACCCCGGAGTGAGGGGAGAGGGAGTGCGGAGGGCTGGCGACAGCATCGCTCGGTGCCTTACCTGGTAAGTAATAGAGAGGTGGTTTCAACCCAAACATGATTTATGTTACAGTTCCATTGCAGCCAGGCAAAAAAAAAAAATTAAAAATAAAAATGAAAGAGCCAACGTGAGGAGGATGTGTCAGGAAGCAAGGGGGAAAAAAAAAGAAAAGAAAAAAAAAGAAAAAACCCCAAAAATTAGCACCAAGCCACACGGAGGGGGTTGGAAAAATAAACCAGAGGCGAAAAAATACGGTGGAGCGGGGAGGAGGAGAAGGAGGAGGAGGAGGAGGAGGAGGAGGAGGAGGAGGAGGAGGAGGAGCGGGGGGAATCAAGTGCGTGGGGGGAGGAGGAAAAATAAAAATTGAAATAGCAGCGAGCCCAGGGCGCCGGCGGAGGGTGGCGGTGGCGGCTGTCACCGGCGGGGCCAGGGCAGGAGCCTGGCTGCCACGCGTGACGCCTTCCCGGGGGTTTTCCTGCCGCTGAGCCCCCAGCTGCCAACCGCAGGCACACAAAAAGCCAGCGACGAGGAGGAGGAGGAGGAGGATGAAGAGGCGGTGGGACCCTCGGCGGCAGGGAACGCACCCCCTGATCAGCGCAGTGGGGTTCCCCCCACCCTGGGGAGGGTGGTGGGGGCGTGGGGCGGGTGACCCACGCGGGGGCAGCGAGCCGGTGTCCGTCCGTCCGTCCGTCCGTCCGTGCGGCCGGAAAGCCCCGTCTCCGCGGGCTGCGCCAAGGCGGGCGGGCGAGAGGCGGCAGACTTGCCCCTCGATCAATTTTCATGCAAGAATCATTATCGGTAAATTGGAAATCTGGCTCCTTGACAGCAGATTTGTCTCCCCTAATGACGGGGAGCGGGCAGGAGGGCGGCCGGCAGCTGCTCGCCCCAGCACCCTCCGCCCACCGCCCGCGTCCCCCGGGCTCCAGCCTTTGGCCCCGGCGGGTTCGGGGGAGGGGGTGAACCCCCGGGGCGCCCCGGGGAGCAGCCTCCTTCCCCCTCACCCCCCGCTCCTCCTCCTCGCCTACAGACGGAATAATTTTAAATTTTTCTTTCTTGCCTTTTTCTGTTTTCAAACAGCTGCCGATGCGGCGGGCGGAGGGGGGCGCCGGAGGGGGGGGGGGGGAAGAGAGATATATGTAAAATAAAAATAGGAAACCAAGCCCCCCCCAGTCGCTTCAGGAGGGAAAATTAGGAAATAAAACAATAAATAACCCAACTTTCCTGCCTGCCGGGAGCTGCCTGCTGCTTCACAAAAGGCAGGCGAGCAAAGCCGCCTGCCCCAACCCCGGCGCGGGGGGCTGGGGGTGAGCTCCTGCTGCCCCCCCAAATCCCCTCTGAGCCTCTAAATCCCCCGTTGCCGGCCTCGCTGGTCGTCGGGGGCTGTAATGAGCCGCCCGATAGGATCTCCCCCATCCCCTCTCCGCTGATGCATTAACAGATCCGGGAAGACATGCTTGCAGGCAAATAGGGCTAATAAATGCTATTACGGGAGCGCGAGGGAGGCTGGAGATCCTGGCTGCACCATAGTAACGAGGGCCCGGCTTAATTTGCTTTAAGCAAACGATCAGCCAAGGCGGGGTGGAGAAAGGAGGGGACGGGGAGGGGGGGGGGCGGGGGGAGCGTCGCTGGCTCCAGGCACGCACGGGCGCGCTTCCGCGGGCACGCGCTTCCAGCGGGAGCGCGCTTCTCACGGGAGCGTGCCCCCGAGTGTTCCGTGCGCGTCTGACCCCCCCCCCCTTTCTCCCCCCCCACCACCCCCAGCTCCGTCCGTCTCTTCCCAAACTGGTTTTAACACCAAAGTTCACGAGGGCGACGTGTGATATCTCGCCCCTGCAAGAGAAGCCACATCCTGTATGATAATGACCAGCCCTTCAAACAGCTTAAAGATACAGAGGCCATTCCCAGGCGCCCGCTGCCTGCCCCTGCCTGCACCGCAGCGTGGGGACAGGGTCGCAGTGCCACCCCAAACCCATCCGGCCATCCTCAGGTGGCCCCCGCCTGCTCCAGAGCGTGGGGAGAGAGGGGCATGGGGGTCACGGTGTCACCCCAAATCCATCCAGCCGTTCCCAGGAGACAACTGCCTGCACTGGGTGTGGGGATGGGGGGACATGGGGGTCACAGTGTCACCCCAAATCCAGCCAGCCGTTCCCAGGAGACCACTGCCTGCACTGGGTGTGGGGATGGGGGGGCATGGGGGTCACAGTGTCACCCCAAATCCAGCCAGCCGTTCCCAGGAGACCCCTACCTGCACTGGGTGTGGGGATGGGGGGACATGGGGGTCACAGTGTCACCCCAAATCCATCCAGCCGTTCCCAGGAGACCACTGCCTGCCCTACCTTCACCAGAGCGTGGGCACGAGGGGGAAAAGGGTGTCAACAGCGTCACCTCAAACCTATGCAGCCCCCGTGGCTGGGCATGGATGTTGGAGCGGGTTTGTGAGAGGTCCTCCAGCTGCAAACGCACTTGTGCACACATACCGGTATCCCTGCACTCCCACCCTGCCAGCCGTGCTCCCCAAAAACCCACCTGGCACAGACAGAGCCTGTGAAAACCTGCACCCTCCTCCCCCCTCCCCCGTTAAATATTGCTTTCCCGATTCCAGGTCGGGGGATTATTATTATGTCTTCTCTTCCTTCCTAACCTACATCTGTCAAGATCGGCGCTGGGAGTATTTCTGGCCCGTCCCCTGAGTCATCGTCGCTCGCGTCCCGCTCCCTCCCAGGCAGCTCCCCTGTGTCACCGTGTTCCATGGGGTGCTGGGAGCTGCTGCTCCCACCCATGGGGTGCTGCTCCACCGTGTCCCCCCACCCCTGCCAACCCCCCCCTCACACCTCACTGGTGCACTCTGCAATGTCGCTTATGGGGTGACACACCTGGGGGTGCCCCAAACCCAATGCCCCCCCCCCACTCAGTGTGGGTGCAATGGGGACCCCCCCACCCCGCGCTGGGAAAGCTTTGGAGTCACCACGTGGCCCAATTCCCAGCCAGTTCCCACCTCGCCTGCAGAGGGGTTGGATTTGCTGGGTTCAGGCAAGCACCGGGGGACCCCTCCCCTCCTCCCCCCCCACCCCACGGCAGGAGCCGTAAAAATTAATTTGCAAACATGTCATTACACAATAGCTGTGCAGGCAATAAACCTGTAATTACAGGCGGCTGGGGGAGCGGGCAGGCAGGGAGGGGAGGCCAGGGAGGGGAGGGAGGGCAGACCGGCCTGCCAGCTCCGGTTTTGGGGTTTCACTCCCCTTCCCCACCACCCCCCCGTCCCCCCCCCCTCCCGCTCCGCTCCCTTTATTCATTATGCAAACGAGAATTGCTTCACTCCTGGAAGTTGGGCTCCACTTCAAAGGGCCGCCCTGCCTGCCCTGCCTGCGCTGCCCGCCCTGCCTCCCAGAACCCCAACACCCCAAACCAGGAGCATCCGTTGCTTGGCCGGGATGGGGAAACCGAGGCGCAGCGGCTGCCGGGCAGCCCCGTTGGGAAACCCCGGCCCTTTGCGACATCGGCCCAACCGAATTATCCGCCACCCTCCTGGGCTGTCCCCGCTCTGCGGGCGACCACCCTGCCTCAGTTTACCCACTTACCACCCCGCGGGGAGCCGGGACGCCGGGCACCGGCCGAGACACCCGCCCGGCCACCCAGCAGCCGGGCTGGGCCACGCCGCGCCTCGCCCCTCGTTAGCGGGAGAGCCTGACGAGCCTGACCCACTTCCCCGAGCGCCGGGAGGATTAATTGGTTCCTTTGCTCGCGCGGAGCCGCCGGGAGCTGGGGCAGGTGCCAGGCGGGATTAGCAAAGCATGAGAGCGCAGCTCGCGGGCCCGGCCCTGCCCACGCCGCCGCCGCGGCCCGGCCACGCCGCACGGGCATCCCGGATCGCCACCGGGACACCCCTCCCCGGGGATGCTCGGCCTCCCCATGGGTGTCCCCGCGGAGTGGGACGCGGCCGTGCTGGGGACATCCAGCCTGCGGTCCCCCCCAGTGGGATGCCCAACCCCAAGGGATGCCCGCTCTAGGGAAACTGAGGCACAGGCTCCACCACATTCCCTGCGGCCCGGCACCCTGGAAGCATCCACCAGTGGGGACACGGGATCAAGAGGAGCGAACGGTCGCCTCCCATCGTAAATAAGCAGCTCAGCGATGATTTCCTGCTCTTGTTGACCTTTGACTATGCAGAATAAAGACATAAATCCATATTTTAAACCCATCTGAGCGCCAGCCAGGCCCACAAAGCCATTTACAGCCTGCGATTTGGACGGGGCAGTGAGCAGGAAAGCGATGGTTTCTCGAGGTGACATTCCCCAGGAGGGAAATGAAGTGTTTTATTTGCAGATATATAGGGCACGGTCGTTCCTCCGCTTCCCCTTCCCTCCGCCCTCGGCTCATAAATAAAACATACGGCCGTGTAACCGGCTAATTACGGGAGGATGGCAAAACCCCGCCGGTCGCTGGGAAAAGAAATCAGCTTTTTAATCAGCCCACTTTCCTCCCCATCGAACTTAAGGAGAAACGGGCATTTCGGGTGCCGGGATGGAGCCGAGACTCTCCGGCGGCTCCTAGGCTCCCTCTGGGGTTGTGCACCCCGATCCCTCGGGGCAGGTTCGGGTTTGCTTTGGACTGGGGGGGGTTTCAAGCTGCTTCTGGTGGTTTTTTCCCCCCTGGCTGGGAAAAGGATGTCTTTGAAAAGTCTAATTGTTCCTTACACATTAGATACATTAATGAGGTCTCTGATCAAGCGGCTGGCTCTCCGGCAAGGAGGCTTCAAGTAGCAATTTTCCATTTGTGTTTCAAATTTTAATGAATGTTCCTGTCTCCGGCTGCGATGCGCGGTGATAATCCGTACGGCTCGGGTCAGCGCCGGAGCAGGGGCTGCCGCACGGGAGGGCTTGTACAAGGGTTTGATTTCTTTGGGGAATAGTTCATACAAAAAATGGTAATGGCAGAAGACAGTCTTCCTTCCCCCTTGGCTGCCAGAGCCCAAGAGCTACAAATCAGAGGGTTATTATTTCTTTCCGATGTCCCTAAAGTATCCTATATCTTTAGCGGGAGAGTAAAGTTCAGCCCTGATAAGATTGCGGCGCTGGGTGAGACGCGCTTTTCCTTTCCTCCTGCCTTGTTTTTTCTTACCTCCACCTCCCTCTCCCTCCATCCCTGAGGAGGCCAGCGGGGTGTCCGCAGGGCCACCAGCTCACCCCAGGGCCCCTCCGAGAACCCCAGCGCCCCACATCCAAGGGCCGGATCCGGAACCCACCCCGCCAGGACAAGATTTGTATAACCTTGTTTTGGCATGCCTGCCATTAACTTAATTTAACATCCATATTGCCGCTACTTAATTAAATAGATGAACTCATTTTACATTTGCAAGTCTTAATTCATCCTGAACAAAATTGGCCATGTTTCGTTCTTTCTACGCTACCAGCTCCCCGGAACAAATGACTGCCTTTTGTAGTTAACTGCTAGTACAGGTTAAAAGCTAATTAGCAGCCCGGGTTGGGTGTTAACTTCCTTATTTATCACCCGGCGCCACTCGGTGAGCGAGGGGGCGAGGGCTGGCACTTCCCGCTCCCTGCGTGGGCCCCGGTCCCGCAGGGTCGGGGCAGCGGCGCTGGATGCGTGCGGGACGCGCCGTGCGCGGCACACGGTGCGGGCACACGGTGCAGGGCACGTGGGGCTCAGGGCACGGTGCGCGACCACGGGGCTCGATGCAGGGGGCTCCTGATGCCCAGAGTGCGCGGTGCAGGGGGCCTGGCACATCACAGAGGTGTGTGGGACGCGTGGTGCTCGGCGGGTGGTGCGTGGGGGGTCAGCGCGTGGTGATCGGCGCGCGCTGCACGACGCGCGCTGCATCGTTTTCAGCGCGCGATGCTTGACACGCAACGGTGTGGGGTTCAGCACACCGTGCCCACCAGTGACACGGCACGTGGGACACGATGCACGACACGTGGCCCGTCAGGGATGATGCACAGGGGGTCAGTGCATGGGCCGTGACACACGTGGCACTTGTCACAGCGGTGCTCGGTGCATCACGCAGCACCCACCCATCGCCCAAGCACCCAAACATCTCCCTGGAGAGCACCCCTGCACCTCACCACCCCGCCAAGCCACCACGGGCTCTGCCGTGCCCAGCGCAACCTCCCTGGAGGTATCTGAGGAGAGGCCCCGAAGCAAGCACCACACCGGTTTTCCAGTCACGCTCCCACGCAGGCTGCTCCGGGGGTGCCCACACCAAGGGGCGATGCCTGGGAGCTGCCGAGCCTCCCCACATCCCACCCATGCACCCTCCGTGCGGCGCTGGCTGTGGCGGGGGGCACGGCAGGGCCGGGGGACGCGGGGGACCCCGCTGGCAGGGCGGCCGGGCCGCGCTGAGCCTGGCAGGAAGCTGCTCCGGGAAGGCTCATCTGGTTTGACTAACAAATCGCTAACTGCTTCCCCCGAGGCAGGTGGAAGGAAACAAGCTCCGTGGCTGTAAACAACCCCCCCGGCCCCCCGCTTCCCACCCACGGCCCCCCACAGCCCTCCCCAAGCACTGGCGGGGGGCAGGTTGAGACAGAAAACACTTGTGCAACACCCCCTTCGTGCTCTGATGCAAGCCCTGCCAGGGGGACGGGGCCCCCCCAGCCCCTGCCCGGCACCCAGGGACGCTGGCACCCCGGGCAGGGTGTGGGGTGACGCAGAGCTTGCACCAGCCCAGGCTGGCCCTGCAGGACAACACCTCGCTGGCGCCTGCCATGACGTCCCAGCTGCCGGCGTGACTCAAGGGGACGAGCCGAGGTGGTGGCACGGGGCAGCCAGGGGCAAAGCCCACCATGCTGGTGACACCGCGGTCCCTCTGCCAGCACCAGCCAGTGCTGGAGACCCCAAAGAGCAGCGTGCCCAGGCGAGGCAACCATTGGTGATGGCAATTGCCAACACCGGTGATGTCCAGCCCTGCTAATGGGGACGTGGCGGAGGTGGCGCGGGGACGAAGTGGCGGGAGGGGACTGATAGGCATCTCCCGGGCCTTGTAAACCGATCTGCCCCCACCTGCTGAAATAACAGCGAGGGGAGGCAGCTCTGGTTACCGGCAGTGCCGGGGGCCGGCTGGGTGCCAGCGCCCTGGCCGAGGGCCAGGCAGCTCCGCGGGCACCGAACGGGGACCCCTGTCCTCCCCGCTTGCCGCAGGCACTGCACGGAGCTGCTCGTCCCGCTCCCCGGCGTCACCACCCCGCCTGCTCCCTCCCCACCCGGTATTTCAGGTCTGGCACCCAAGCCGGCGCCTTCGGGAGCCAGCGGTCCCGCAGGGACATCACCCCTGCCCGGGGCCACCGCCGTGGGGATGACAGCAGCCGCGCCGCGTAGGAGCAGGAATAATTCTCCAGGTTATCCCGAGCGGTTTTGGCTGCATCCCCTTGGCACAGAGGGGGTCAAAGCCCGGCAGCACCAGGTTGAGGAGCCAGCATGGCCGAAAAAGCCAAGCCTGGTGGCTGGATCCAGCCCCTTTGGGAGGAGGGATAAGCGCTAGCAGGTCCCCTCGCTCCCCCCAGGCCCCACCAGGACCCCATCCCAAATCCCTGCCATCAGCAGAAGCGAAGGAGCGGGGCCGTACGGAGCGAGGGTGATAGATAACAGCCCTCTGTGCCGGCGAGATAAATAGCCCCAGCAGCGCCAAGCTGTAGTCGGCCAGAAGCTAATAGGGGCTGTCAGGGCGGTTTAGAGGAGCAGAGCATCGTTTCGGGGCCCGGCTGGGAGGACGCCGAGGGGAAGTGACAAGGAAGCTGAGCAGAAAGCGACAGGCAGTACACAAAGAGCATGTCCTCTGTAAGTGGTGATAAACCTTGGAAAAAAAAAAGAAAAGCTAAATCAGTTGTTTAGCCGATGTACCACATGCTGACAGGGCAAATGTGAAGGCTTTTATGGCCACATGGGTTTTCATTTGCAGTTATTCATAGCGGAGCCGGGCGCTTTATCTCACTTTACATTATGTGCAACCACAATGCAGACACTTGCACCGCAACGCATTGCCTCCCTGGAAAATATTAATATGTAAATGTCAGGCTCGGAGGGCAGCGAGGGAACGGCAGGCAGGGAGCAGGCCAGGAGATAAAACCTGCCCTGGAAGGGAGGGGGGCGAGCAGGACCCCCAGCCCGCACCCAGGGGCGTGCAGGAAGGGGGAGGCATGGCTGGGGTGGAGCGTGCAGAGAGGAGCTCGGGGGTGCGTTTGTGTGTGTGCACCACGCACAGCCTCAGCAGAGAGGGATGGGTGTGTGTGAGCACAAACACGTGTGCACAACATCCCTCAGCAGAGAGGGATGGATTCATGTGTGTGCACTCACACACTGCACAACACCCCTCAGCAGAGAGGGATGGGTGTGTGTGAGCACAAACACGTGTGCACAACGTCCCTCAGCAGAGAGGGATGGATTCATGTGTGTGCACTCACACACATGTGCACAACACCCCTCAGCAGAGAGGGATGGATTCATGTGTGTGCACTCACACACTGTGCACAACGTCCCTCAGCAGAGAGGGATGGATTCATGTGTGTGCACTCACACACGTGTGCACAACACTCCCTTCGCAGCACACGATGCACACGTGTGTCACCTCTGCAGGAGCACAGACAACCTCGGTGCCTGACGTGTCACACACCCATGTACAACCCCACAGCTCCACCACACACACACCTCAGCACCCCCCGTGCACTCATGACAGTCCCCATCCTGGCTTCCCAGGGAGCCGTGCCCATCCCGAGGGATGTGTGGCGAGGCCCTGGGCCACCACGCCGGGCTGGGAGGCAGCCCCGGCCGGGCAGAGTGCGCCGGCGCGGCGTGCCAGCGCCTGCACAGCCCCGGCGGGCAGCGCTCCAGCCATGCCTGCTGTTCCCGGGCTCCGTTCCTCTCCAAGAGCCTCCAGCCCCGGGGTAGTGCCAGACTGACAGCCTGGAGGCTATTTATTCGCAGGCAGAGGCAGCGGGAGCTGCTGGCGGATGCAGCCGCCTTTGTCCTACAGGGAAGTTTGCTCCCTGCCTCCTGCCTGCCCCCCATCTCCCCTGTTTTCCCACCTCCACACCCCGACGCACCATCCAAACGCAGGGAGGCACTTGGGCGAGTTTCCAGCCCAGGGCTCCCAGCCCCGATGCCCACCGTGCCATGGCAGGACTCGCCACAAGCCCCTGGCACACAGGGACACCAGGCAGCTGCCACGCTCCCCCCACCCCAGCAGCCCTCAGCATCACCCAGCCAGGCCAAGGCGCTGGAGGTGGCACCCCAAAGGTGGTGGGGGTAGGAGGAGGGTGGGCACCCACCCCTGGGCTTTGCTCCTCGGCGCGGTGCCCGCCGGGGTGGGGGGCACCTCTGAAACGCGGCCCCCTCGGCCGTTACCAGGAGAATCGCTGGCAGCCGGCGCTGGCACGGAGACAAGCCTGGGAGGGAGGTGGCCCCCCAGCACCTCGGGGAAGGGAACAATCCCTGGGCATTTCTTTTTTGGCAGGCCCCGGGTGCCCCCCCTCTGCACCCCCCGTCCTCCTCCCGCGCTCGGGCGCAGGGACACAATTAAATCAGTGTTCTGCTAACAATCTGCCGGCTAATAAGACATTTTCCTCCCTCTCCCTCCTCCCCCCCACTCCACCCCAATCCGTGTGTGATGGGAGCGCTTTGATATGAGAGTGGACTCTAATGGGTTCGGTGTAAGGGAGCCTTAATTTATTACGTGCCTGTAATTGATGTTTGTATAAAGTAGCTCTTACAGCTCCTCAGAGCGGGAGATGAAAAGCAATCAGTCAGCCATTTGCCTCCAAAGGAAGGAGAGAGGAGAAGACAGACAGCGAGAAAGAACCAGACATACTCATCAAGCCTGGAGAAAAACCCAGAAAACGAGGGAACAAACAAGATCACCCCTGCGCAGCCTCACCAGCAGCTCTGGCACCGCTGGGTATCACCACCAGCATCTCTGGGTACCACCACCAGCATCTCTGGGTATCACTGCCAGCATCCCTGGGTATCACCATCAACATCCCTGGGTGGTGCTGCCAGCATCCCTGCGTACCACTGCCAGCACCCTTGGGTATTACTGCAAGCATCTCTGGGTACTGCTGCCAGCATCCCTGGGCACCACCACCAGCATCCCTGGGCACCACCACCAGCATCCCTGGGTATCAACACCAGCATCCCTGGGTACCACCACCAGCATCCCTGGGTACCACCCTGGGTACCAGCTGCCACGATCCTGGGTATGTGTACCCTACCACCCCCACATTCCCAGGGCCACATCCTGGTGGGAATGCTGGGGGCGGGCAGCCTGGCGGAGCCGCGGCAGGGCAGGATGTGATGCCAGGGCAGGATGCGGCCCCCTCCTGCCCAGCCGGGGCTGATTAGGCTGCAGCAGCCGGTGCTGAGCTGCTCTAATGACGGCGGGCGCTGGGGAGTCACGTGCTGCCCAGCGCCGGCTGGGGAGCCGTACGTCACCGGCCCCGGCAAAAAATCGGTGCTAAATTGAATCAATCCATCTTGGAAATGGCTCTTGTCAGCCGGTGTCAGGGAGAGCGTCTGCAGGAGCGGGATCAGGCGGGGGCAGGCCGGCGAGGGCCAGGCGGGCGGCTCTGCTGCCGCGGCACTGCCGGGTGTCTCCTGACCCCCCCATATGCTGGATATGGGGGGTCCTCCTGCTGTCAGGGGGGCAGAGCAGGATGGGGATCCTCGTCCACCCAGCAGGGAAAGCAGAGCCCGGAGCAGACTGCCTTGCCTCAGTTTCCCCACACTCCGTGCCCCTCTATCTGGTGAAGGAGGGCAGTTCCACACCAGGAAAAATCCCAGGAGTGTTGGAGACCCCCCCAGTGCCCACGTGCATCCCAAAACCATGACCAGGGCAGAGTGTGCCAAGCTGGGAAGGACGATTCTGCACTGGGGAGACAAAGACGCCGGCACCTGACACAAATATAGATGGATCCTCGGAGTACGGACCCCGCAGCCTGGCAAATTAAAACGTAGCGGGAGAGGGGGGACGGAAACAGCCCCGGTGATTGATTTTCCATCCAGACATTCAAACCAACCGAATATGTCACCCAGACAAGCCCTTGGAAAGCGGCGGCAAGCCCAGATTTATCCTCCGCTTGGACCGGAGACCATCAATCCCTATCCAACCCTGGGAAATGGCTTCACGCCCCTGCCTTCCCATCACGGTGCCCATCCCATGGCCGGGCCAGCGGGTGGCATGGGCACCACGACGGGAAGATGGGGTGCAGGAGCCGTCACCGCGCCAGGAAAGAGGATCCAGGCACAGGGACCCATACCCAGGCTGCTAACGAAGGCAATTAGAGGGGAAAGCATCCCTCGCACCGCTTCTCCTAATTAAGAACCATCCAATTCCCCAGCCCGCCTGTTCCCCGGCTCCGGTACAGCCTGTTATTTACCTGCAGCTAATAGGTTGGGCGCAGCTAATGATAGTCTTGTATCAAATGGCTGGATCTTGGCTTCTGACAGCTTTAAAGACCCGTCTCGGGGACACGAGGGTTTCTAATTACGGGGTTCGTCACGGGAAGGCTGGGTTCAACGCCAGTCACTCTCCCCGGGTGACATTTCTGCCCGGATTGGAAATCTAAACACAGCCCAGCCAGTTAAGGTTAAAAATACGGCGCTTGACAAGACAAGGGATCATAATTTGGGTCACCGCCGGGTTTAATTAATTGGAATGGAGCAATCAAAGCACAGCGTGCGGTAATTACAGCCCGGGTTGGGGCAGGGCTGGGGGAGGCGGGCGAAGGGATGGGGGGGATGCTCCCCACCGTGGGCACGGGCAGGGAGGCATCGCCCTCGCCCCGGGGTGCAGGCAGGCATCGCGTGCAAGGAGCTGGCAGGGCAGGCAGGGAGAAGGCGAAGGAAGCGAGCTGGGAGCTTCCAAGCACGCCATTCCCAGCGGATCCCACGCCGGCCCCACAGGAATGCTGGCCAGGCTAAGCGGGTTCCATCCCCAGTGTCCCCATGCCCACAGTGCCACGCGGCTGCAGCCCAGGCTCCCAGGCACCACCGCGGCTCTGCCGGGGCCGCGCGCCGAGTGATTTATTCTCACCAATTACCGGGGCACTTTTCCCTTCGCCAGGACCACGCTTAATTGATTGGAACCTATTGAAAACAAATTAACCGGCACCGGGGCGCAGGGACCTGTTTATGGCTCCTCCGTGGGGCAGCGGGGAGGACACGTGAGTGGCTCTGACACGTGGGTGATGCACAGTGGGATCGGGGGAGGAAGGTGGGACAACCCCAACATCCCCCTAAATATCCCCAGCGCTGCTCACTGGCTCCTCTGCGATGGTTAATGCTGGTGGCAAGGGGAAACTGAGGCACAGGGCAGCATGGAGCTCACATCCTGGCACTGCCTTGCTGGAAAAGCTGTCTGTGGTACGGACAGGACCGAAACGTTCCTCCCCACCCCAGCCCCCCGGAGGAGGGATGCTCACGACGGTGACCCCATTAAGCGAACCCAGCTAGCATTAATTTGACCCCATCCACCGCGCGCTAATCAGCTGTAACCGTGGCACCCAGCTCAATCCAAATTGATTTACCGAGGCTGGAAATGGATACAAATGTGATTAAAGGCTTTTTATTTTCCATAGGTCCTCTCTAAAATGATTTAAATCAATTGCTACGTGCAGGGTCCTCTTCCTCCTCCCCGGCCGACCCCGCGGCGCCGCGCTGTCGGCCGGGGCGGGGGGGGGAATAACACCCCACTTTCCACATCTACCCCACAAAACCCACCCGGATGGCAGCAGCACCCCGACTTCCCCCGATGACCCCCCGGCACCCCTTGCTGGACCCCTCACATCCTTCATGGGCGGGATGCCGGCGCGCCGGGCGGCCCTGGCGAGCGATCAAAGCCCATTAGGCTGAGCGCCGATGCGCGCCCGTTGTTCGTCAATTATTCAAACAATAATTGCACCCTTATTTAAAGTCTAGTCTTGCGTGCGCGGCACTGCAGGCTGCCAAGGCCCACGTTAGATTTACACCCCCGGCGCGCTCCCGCCGCCAATTAATTAAGCAAACACATTCCTCCGCACGCTCTCAGGTGTGCAACCTGCCCGGTGCAGGTTCAGCCCGGCAGCGCTGACACGTCCCCACCTGGGCAAGGGGTCACAGCCCCTGGGGGGGCCTTATTAGGGCTCCCTGTTTTTAGGATTTCCCCAGGGATGGCTGCCCTCACCCTGCTCCAGAGCTGATTAAAGATTAAGCAGTCCCTTCATCTACTTCCCTAAAAATTTTCCCAAATTTGGGGGAAAAAAAAAAGCGAGGAGGAGGGGGTTGACACCAGCATCTGTTGTGAGGGGCCCCCCTCGTCCCCAGCAGTCCCTAACAAGGGGGGAGGCTGGGAGTGACAGTCACCAAGAGGTCAATTCATTCATCTGGCCACGTTATTGCAAGTCCAAATTTATTGTCACCGGGCCACATTAGCGCTGGCACGGAGGACGCGAGGTTGCACCCCTACTGAATAAGCAGATAAATGAAAGACATCTGGAGAGCAGAATGAAGGGGCAGATTATTAATGCTGAAATTTAGAAGCCAAGGTCTAAGCCACGAATCCATCAGCGCAACCAGTTATGTCCAATAAATTAGGAGAGATAAGGATTGAAGGATGGTATATTAAAGGCAACATTCATTTCTGAACTGGCACGAGGGCTCGCAGGCATCCTGCCTCCGCAGGGTTAACCCTTGGTGGGCAGGGATGTGGGATGTGGGGTGTGACAGACCTGGGGAGGCCGATGGTCGCTGCACAGAGCCCCCCCTGCCACCAGCTGCCTGGTTTGGGGTTGTCAGCAGCACTCACAAGGGGGTGTGAAGGAGGGTGCACCACAATGGAACGGGCACGATGATGGAGCCTGCAAGGTGACAATGGAGAGGCCGGCATGGGGGCACAGGGCATCCCATAACCACTGGGCAGGGAGCACAGGGGTCCCCAGCCCTTCCCGCAGCCCATCCATCCTCCCCAATTAAGGGAGGCCTGGGGGTGTGCGTGGCTCCTCGCAGCATCTGTGACCTCCATCCCTGGGCTGGGGTTCAGCTGGCCCGGATGGTTCTTTGGGGACTCATTGCCACGGGCGACAGGTAAGGACTGAGGGGACAGAGCCCGTCCGGCCACGCCAGCGCCAGGCCGGACAGCTGTCACCAGGAATTGTCCCCCTGTTCCTCCTCCTTTGGCTGCCTCCCACCCACAGCCCCCATTGCACCCCAGATCGCAGGTCCCACCATACCAGCACCTCCTGGCTGTGCCTGCCTCAGTTTCCCTTAATGGCATCACAATGGGATGGCAGGATCTGGCTACCCAAGGACTCTTCGGTCCCTATATCCTGCTGGACTCAGGGATGAGGCTGCAGTCTGGCACCCAGAGGAGATGTTTTTTCCTTGGGGAAAGCAAGGGGACACGGCAGGCCAGGGACTTGTGACCTGTTCAGTGGCACAGGCCTGGGGACAAGCGAGCACCTCCATGTCATGACACCTGGAAGGGGGAAAATGGGGATTTTTTGCTCCCAAGCAAACAGTTTGGCTGGGTGACTGCTCAGCATTGGGGACACCCACCTGTGTCTCCCCTTGGCACCCCACAAATGGCATTTTGGAGGAGAGATGTGCTAAAATGGGGAGATGATGGTGAAACAGGGGGGTTCCCTGATGCTGATCCCTCCTGGCCCAGCAGCACAGGGATGTAGGGCAGGAAGTCACACAGGGCCCCCCAACACTGACCTGGCCCCCACAACACCAACCAAGTCCCCTGCCCAGCCCCAAACTCTCCCAGCCCCCACACAGCTCCAGCCTCCCCAGTGCTCCCAGCAGTTTCGGCCTTCCCAGTGCTCCCGCCAGTTTCAGCGTTTCTCCCCCTCCCCACGGTGGCTCCCGAGCAAATTTCCACCAGCCTCATCTGGCATCTGAGGGATTTGGGATTTGTTTAAGCTCTTTTCACCCGCCGGACTTTAATCGGCGCGTTTGCCTGACCTCCAGCCCCGGTGCAACCCCGGCTGTGCCGGCGCTGCCGCCTGAGGGTCCCGGCTCGGAGCGATTCCCAGCGCCAAAGCCCGGGGCTGCCCCCAGGATAGCTGGGATTAGCTATCAAATAACTTTGCATTTAAACCCTTTTTAACAGGGCTGGAGGTCGGGAGGGTGAGGGCAGAGGTTAAGCCTGGCCGCGGCCGGGCGCTGACCCCGCGGCCGGGGACGCCGGAGAGGGGACGGGGCGGCACGCGGGGCCGGGGGGTGCGGGACCCTCGCCCCGGCCATGCCACCCACCCGCTTCCCCTTGCACGGCGGGACCGGGGACGGGGCGGCTTGTGGGGACCTCGCAGTGGGGTGTCCCCACAGGAGGGGCGTCCCCACAGGAGGGGGTGTCCCCACAGGAGGGGCGTCTCCACAGGAGGGGGTGTCCCCACAGGAGGGGCGTCCCCACAGGAGGGGTGTCCCCACAGGAGGGATGTCCCCACAGGAGGGGGTGTCCCCACAGGAGGGGTGTTCCCACAGGAGGGGCGTCCCCACAGCCCCCAGCCTCGCCGCTCCCGTCACTTACTGAGGCTCTGCAGCAAAGACGACCAGCTCTTCATCTCCAGCATGGCAGGGGTCCCGTGCCCCCCTCCCCAGGCCGGCGCTCAGGCTGCTGGGGGGGCCCAGGACCGGTCCCACAGCCCGGCAGCGGGAGGCACAGCCCCGGCGCTGAGCCGCTGGCGGGTGACAGCGACCATTTTATTCCCTTTTAACTCTGCCTGCGTGGCTCCGGCGCGCTCATCCTCCCCCTCCTCGCCGCCCAGGCTGGTCCTGAGTTGGGGAGCTTTGCTTTTCCCTCCCTTCCCTCCTCCTCCCTCCTTGCACTTGATAGCAGCCTTGTCAAGACCGCCGAGCTGTGCTGACCCCTGCCCTGGCGCTGCTAATTAAAGCGGCACAGTGACAGCCCCAGTGCCTCGCCACCGCGCCGCGGCACCGCTGCTCCTAATTGGAGACGCTTTTGAGTTCTCAAAAACCACCCCAGTCGGGGCTGGGGGTCCTGGGGGGGTCCTGCACCCATGGCAGGGGGTGGTGCTGCAGGGGATGCAGCGCCCAGCCTGCAGCCATCAGCATCCCGGATAGTGAGATGCCAGAAATTATTGAGAAGCTGATGCAAAATTTGATTAAAAAGACCCCGAAGACAGGAGGAAAGTGGGACTGGGATGGAGGAAGGTGAGCAATTCCCTCGGGAACGTCCCCCTGCATGAGGGGCACCTCGTGCTGGGGCCCCCCGAGGTATTTTTGGATGGTGAGGAGCGAGGGCAGCGGGCATGGCAGGGAGCCAGGACACGGGGCTATATCTCCTTGTGGCAAAGCAGGGGCTGGCAGGGGTATCAGCCGGGACACCTGGGTCCTGTCCCCGTCCCTACCCCCCTGCTGAGACCCTGAGCACCCTGAGGAGCCCCAGCATGGCTGGGGGGGGGCTCTCAGGCGCACCCCAGCACCCGCCCAGCCCCGGGGCCGTGTCCCCTGGGTCGTGCCAGCAGCCTGACGGATCTATTGTGTCGTGACAGACGAGCTGTTTTATCGCGGCGAGGGAGCCAGCGCCAGCCGTCAGGCTGACCCCGCCGGCGGGCTGAGGAGAAACAGAAGAGGGCTTGTATCATCCGGGGGGTCAGAGGGCACGGAGGCAGCCAGCCCCCCCCCCGCGCTCCCAAATTCCTGGGATGCACGCCCGGGCAGGCAGCTGCGTGCGGCCCCTGAGCCGCAGGTGGGGGGCTGGCAGGGTGTGGGGACAGACACCCCCCCCTCAGCACCCCCAGTCCCTGCGCTGCCAGCCCAGCCTCTCCTTGTCATCCCTGTAACATGGGGACTGCGCCCTGAAACAGTGTCCCCAAGCTGTCGTGTCCTGTAGCATCCCTGAATCAGTGTCCCCAGTCTGTCCTGTCCCATAGCACCCCTGAAATGGTGTCCCCAACCTGTCCTGTCTCACCCCTGAAATGGTGTCCTCATCCCCCTGCAGAAGCTGCCTCCACAGGGGGACACAGACAGGGACAAGGATGCTCACAACCACCCCAGTGTCTCCCAAGCCAAACCAGCAAGCAGGGGGTCACTGCTTTTCCCATGCCACCCCAAAATTCGGTGTCACCTCCATGTTGGGGCTCTAGTGGGACAGGCAGTGTGGGATGGCGAGTGCAGCCACGGTTCACATGGAATTCATTGGAAAACGCATCCCCAAGGCCGGAGCAATGTCCCAGCATGGTGAGATGGGGATGTTTGGTAGGACCCCGCTCCCAGCAGCAGTTTTGGGCAAGCACTGAGAAATGCTGCCCCCCATCAAAACTGCCCCCAAGACTGACATCAATCCCACCGGGCTGACATCCCTGGCATCAGGCATGGCCAAGCTGTGGGGGCATGATGGTGCCAACCACATGGGTCAGAGCCTGTCTCTGCCCCCTCGCCCTGGCACTGGGGGTCTGTGCAGGGCAGTGGGGAGTAAATCCCCTCTGGAACCTCTCTGAGCTCCCCATCCTTTCCTCCCCTCCCTTCCAGCAGGCTTTGTGCCGCCGCCGAGCCGGCACCTCCAGGGTGGATGCATTAAGGCAGCACAAAGCAGAGCCGAGAGGCATTTCGGGTGCAATTTTCCCTGCTCCATTATTGACAAACAAGCTGCTTTGTGCAGGTGATGCCGAGGCCAGCGCAGCAGCTGGGACACCGTGCCATGCCGTGCCGAGCCGTGCCAGCTGGACAGCCCCGCTCTTGCCCCACAGCCAGCTACGCTGCCCTCCCATCCACCACATCCCAGGTCACCCAGATCCGTGTCACACCTGAAAACCAAGGCGGGTAAGAGGCAGGGGGAGCGCTCCAGGCTGAGCACTGGTGCCCGGGCGGGCACTGGCATCGCCACCGGGCAGCCCCTTTCCCCCGGCCGGGGCGGCTGGGCACAGCGTGCGGCGAGTCTGTCGTTAGCGCCGTGCCAAACCCAAAGTGGCTGCTTCGGAACGGCAATCCAATAAAAGTGCTACTTGTCTATTTATCATCCTCAGGGCTTTTTATCACAGTGCAGATGGCTGCTACCTTCGCAAGGCACAGCAGTGTGCTGGCACGCGCCCGCCGCACAGAAGCTCGGGCGCCGCGGAGTCTGTGCGTACACCTGCGAGGAGCCGGCGGCCGCCTGCTCCAGAGAAGCCGGCCGGGAGCCGGGCAGTGCTGCCTGCCAGCGCCACGGCGCCCCAGGACACACCAGGTCCCTGCCTGGGTGATGTTTGCACCGGGCATCGGCACCAGGGATGGGCACTGGGCATTGGAACGGGGCATTTGCGCTGGGGATGTCCACCGGGCGTTCGCACTGATCATTTGCACAAGGTGTTTGCATGGCGCATTTGCATCAGGGATGGGCACTGGGTGTTGGCACTGGGCATTCTCCATCCCTGGAAGTGTTCAAGGCCAGGCTGGACAGGGTTTGGAGCAACATGGTCTAGCATAAGGTGTCCCTGCCCATGGCAGGGGTTGAAACAAAGTGATCTTTAAGGTCTCTTCCAACCCAAACCATTCCACAACTCCATGATTTGCACTGGGGATGTTCACGAGGGGTTGGCACAGGGCCGATGCAGTGGGCACGTTCACTGGGCACTTGCAGGGGGTGTTTGTTTGCACCAGGCACCTGCACCGGGCATTTGCAGCGGGGGTTATCAGCGGGCATTCCACTGGGCACCCGCAGCCTGTCATTACCCGGCTGGGCGGGCTGTGGGCAGCAGCAGCAGCGGCAGCAGAGGGCACAGGGCGGTGGGTGGGAGCCGCTGGAGCAGGTGATTAAAGCTGTATTAAGTGTCTGTCTGCACGCGGGAGAAAACACACCTAATTATCCACCGGAGCCGGCCGGGAGGGAGGAGCGGCCCCGATCGCAATCGCGTAATGAAGTGGAACGCGGGGCCAGGCCTGGCGCGGGCGGTAATTAAAAGGCAGCAAAGCCAGAATTGCAACGGTGGCGGGCAGCGGGCAGGGTCCCAAACCCGGAGCCTCTGACTTCCGTGGGAATCCCTCCTCAGGGAGCCCACTCACATCCACGCTCCAGGACGTCGGCCCGTGCACTGTGGCCTCAAGCCCCAGCTGCTTGCGCCAAATCCCCCCTGTATGGCACAACACCGGCGCGCTCCAGCAAAGCCACCCGGGTGCCAGGACGCGGTGCCAGCACCCCCGCCCTGCCCGCGGGCGCCGGGCAGGCACCGCCGTGGCACCGTTGCATGGGCGTCGAGCGCGGCCCGCTGCACGGAGGCGATGCCGGGACACGGAGGGCCGGCGCCGCTGGAAAAGGCGGCGGCGAGGCGGCAGGGGTGGCCAGCCCCACCTCTTGCACAGGAGCCAAAGCCTCCAACCCACGCCGCCGCTCCCCGAGCGGGTCCGGCGGGTCAGGAGCGCCCCGGGCAGACGCCGCGTCGCCCTGCCTGTGCCCGGCGTCCGCAGCACCGCTGCAGGGACCCCACGCCCGCGCCTCCCCCCCGGTCCGGCTGCCCCAGCCGGTTGGGAAGCGGCCGGGCTTGCCCGGGAATGCCGCTTGCATCAGCCCCGGCCTGGCTGGCACCGCTGGCAGGCGGGGACGTGCAGTGCCAGCGGGCAGCACGCCGGGGTCAGGCCCTGGAGAGACGCAGCGGGGATAAGGGCATCCCTGGGAGCACCACAGGGACCCCCACATCCTGTGGGGTGGTGGCACAGGGGACACTCAGAGGGGCAGCGACCACCCATGCCACCTCCCTGTCATTCCAACTGCAGCACGCCGCGGTGCCAGCACTCACAGCCCCATCCATGGCACGGTGACAATCTCCACTACAAAGTGTGGCACGGTGGCAGGCGGTGAGGACACAGGAGGACGTCCCCTCCTTCTCCTCGCCCTGTCTTTTTCTCCTTCTAATGTTTTTTTTTTCCTCCAAGCTCTCCAGAACAAAGTACACACTCTACCTCTTCAAACCCACCACCATCTGTCCGTCCGTCTGAGCGCCGCAGCCCCGCCGCTCTGAGCGGCCGCCTCCGAGCAGATGGTGACAGGGGAAGGACAAGCCGCTGCCACACAGGGCCTCGACGGTGGCGGGTCACGGCGGCTCCATCAGCCCTGACCTCCTCATCCTCCCCGGCACGGTAATTACCCAGCGCGCCGAGCAAACAGCCTGCGCCGGGTCATTGTGCCGGACACCAACAAAGGGCGGCCGACGGCGGGACCTCCCGACCCCTGCCAGCCCCTGCCGACCCCCGCCACCCCTGCCCTCCGCCAAAAGAGCAATAAATCAAAGCGATGGGACGGGGACAGGCTGGCGGGGATGGGGATGGGGATGGGGATGGGGACTCCCTCCCCACCAGCACGTGGGTGCACCCCCAGCACCTGGGCGATGAGCAGCCCCCCTGGATTAGTGAGGCGGTGCAAAGCATGGGGCACATCCCCCTCCCCGGCGGAGGGGACAAGTCCCTGCTGCCCTTGGGGACACACACAGGCTGTGTGTGCTCCCAGGCTGAGCGCAGAGGAGGGAGGGATGCTTCCTCCCCCTCCACCCTCCGGTCACAGCCAGTTAATGGGGAATTTCATGGGTGCGGCACAGCGGAGCGCGGCCGGGAACATGCCGGAGCCATCTGCTCGCAGGACCTGGGGCTGTCGAGCCGCCCTGACCTCGGCAAGGCAAACAATTTGCAGGAGCAGATGTCGAACCCTCTCTTCCCCCCGGGGCTGTGGGTGTGTCACCCCCCGGCCTCAGCACCCCCACAACCCCCCGGCACCTCGAGGTGGTCCCTTGCACCGAGCTGGGGGCACAACCGGAGAGCAAAGGCACATCGCAGAGACCTGGGAATCTCGCTGCAGGAGTGACACCCCCAAAATGTGGGGCCTTTGGGAATCTGGGCATGGCACGGCGGCACAGAGGATCCCTGCTCCCTCCTGGCGCCCCAGGCACCCCAGCCGGGTGCCACTTCACAGGTTGCCATCCCGGTGTGCCCGTTGGCAAGGATTTGGAGATCCGGCTGTGCCCACAGAGCTCATACCCTGCAACCCCCTTGCCCTGCCAGCAGCGCACAAAGGTGCCTGGCTCTGCCACCACCCGCACGTAGCACGGCATGGCACAGGGGCAAAGGTGCAGGCGCGGCTGCTCCGGCAGCAGATCCCGGCTGGATCCAGGCTGGTTTCCCGCAGGTCCCCGGGAGTGGCTAGCACCGGTGTCTTTCGGACTGATTAAAATTCATTCTGCATGATTTAGGACCTAATCTCGGTGAAACTCCACAGCGCTTTATTAATAGCGCATTAGTGGATAATTCATGCGTTCGGATGAAAAATCAGCCCGTGTTATTCTCCGGGAGGGGGGGACACGGTGGGGGGGGACACGGGCGCGGGGAGGGGGGCACCCCCGCTCGCCCAGCCTCCCGCACCTCCCCGCCGCCGCCGCATCCCGGCGAGGCAGCAGCCCTTCTGACAACTGCCACCACTCATTAATCTTGACGAGTTTTCTGCTGAATATTCTTCCACAGGCTTTCAAACCGTTCACTAATTGCAATTAATCACTTACCGAAACAGATGTCAGGAACAATGGAATTGGGAAGTCTGGAGGCTTGATAAAGCTGTCAGAGGAGCGCGCTCGTGTGGCAGCGGGTGCCAAAAGGCGCTGGCAACACCTTCCCCCAGCCATGTGCTGGGGGGACCCGGTGACCCCGTCCTGCCCGCGCGGCATCTGTCCACCCCGGAGAGGGAGAACGCACGGAGAGGGGGCACGGGGGGCTCTGTGTCCCCATCAGCCACTAGCGCACGGGATGGGGATGTGGGAACTGGTTTTTGGTGATGGGAGCGGCACACCTGCAGGGAATACCAGGGATCCCATCGGCACGGCCTCACCCTGACACCGGGGCGGCTCGGGCTCTGCTCTCCATCAGGAAAGCCGCACGGAGCCCCGGCGGGGCGTCACGTCCGCCGTGCCTCGCGCAGGCGACGGCACGTTCCCCGTCCCTGCCAGACGCCGCTTTAGCACCAGCAGGGATCCAACAGCCTTCCCCGGCAGGCGCGCCACGCTGTTTACCCATCACACATGAAAGGTGCCGAGCTGACAGCTCCCGAGATGGGAGAGAGCTCCTGGAGACACTGACGGGGCCGAGGCGCCCGCGCGCATTCACTTCCTGCCCTTGGAGACCTCAGAGGCCAACCCACAGGTGACCCCAGCAAGGGGCAGCCCCCGGGCTTCTGCTCCCCTGCAGCTTTACCAGCTGCAGCTCTGCACACCCCCACACCTCAGCTGCTCCGCCAGCTTGAAGCCATCCTTTGGGAACAAGGTGGGGACAGGGTGGGAGAGGGAGCACTTTCCCAGTCCCCCACGAGGCAGAGGATGCTGCACAGCCTGAGGCCACCAAGAGCAATTAGCCCCGAGTCCCCCAACCACCGTGGGGACACCGCCGGGAGGACACCCACACCTCCCCAGCGGGCAGAGCCAGGGGGATTGGAGCATCCTTCCGGGGCTGGCGCGGCGCAAACCCAGCCCGGGGCTCGTGACCGGCGCGGCCTCGACACATGTTACAATAAATATTCCGCACAGACACCGTTCCATATGTATGATCCGGTGGGGTGATGATTTTTCTACTGATCACTGGAAGTGACAGCTGTGCGGAGAGCAGGAGAAACAAAGGCACCGACTGCTCTCCCCGTTACACTCCGCTAGCGACATGATGGTGTGACACGGAGCAGCAGCATCTGGTGGCGCAGGGACCAGCAACCGGGATGGGACGCCTGTTAGCGCCCGCCACAAAGGGGTGGCCACGGGGTGGGGACGGGGATGGGGTGGAAATAAGGATGGGGTGGCAATGGGGACGGGGTGGTGAAGGAAATAGGGTGGAAATAAGGACAGGGTGGCAATGGGGACAAGGTGACAATAGGGATAGGGTGGCGATGGTGTGATCATGGAACCAGGGTGACCGTGAGACCAGGTTGGAAATAAGGATGAAGTGGCAATGGGGAAGGGGTGGCCATGGAGACGGACTGGAAATATGGATGGGGAAAGGAATGGGGACAGGATGGTGATGGATATTGGGTAGCAATGAAGATGGAGTGGCCATGGATGATATGAGGTGAAAAGAAGGATGGGGTGGCAACGTGGTGACAGTGGGAATGGGGTGGCAAAGAGGGTGACAAGGAGCTGGGGTGGCCATGGCAATAGGATGGAAATAAGGATGGAGTGGTAATGGCGACAGGGTGGCAGTGGGGACAGGTGATGGGAATGGGGTGGAAATATGAATAGGCATCAGTGTGGATGGGATGTCAGTGGGAACAGGGCAGAAATAAGGATGGGGTGGCCATGGGGATGGCTCCCATCAGCCCTCTCATGCCCCACACCAGCACCCAGCCCCTCCATCCTGCCCTCCTGCCCCCACAGTGGCTGTGGGATGGGTATGGGGAGCACCCGGCCACCGCAGCGCCCAGCCCAGGCAGGGTCAATATTTGCATTTGATTTGCAAGCGTTTCCTCCCCCCAGATAACGGCGGGGCCGCCGCACGTACGGGAGGGAGAAGCGCTGGGTTGGGTTAATTATTAGCGAACATGCAAATTCCCCCTCCACGAGATAACAATAAACACCGTGATTTCAGCGAGATAAACAGGGCTTTAAATTTCCAGCAGCCTTTACTGGTGTAAAAATAAGCGTCCCTTATTTATTTAGCTCCTTTGAGAAACCACATCAGTCCCCAAACACAGTCTTTTACTGTCAAGCTACAGTAGAAGCCTTTATAGGCGGCGAAGATCCTGACAGCTACCCCTAGCACAACCATCTTTTATTCATGCTCATAATATAAACTGTATTGCCTCAGAAACAAAAGGATTTAACTCGCTGCTGGCCGGGTGGCAGCGGCCGAGCCGAGGTCCCTGCTGGGGGCACGTGGTTGGGATGGCTTTGCTCTGACATCCCACATCTCTTCATCCCTCAGGATGCCTCCTCCTAGGGACAGTGCTGACACAGACCCCTGCTCTGACGCATCAGCACATCCACAGATAAAATAAGCCAAAATAACAATCCCCCCCCCCAACCTGGAGCCATTAGGCAAAGCCTCCGTGCTCTGCGGTTCCGAATCCCACCCTGCCTGCACAGACGTAGGAAGAGCAGCGGTTACAAGAGTGGTTCGTATTTAATAATGCAATTTATATTCCACTCTCAACATAAACTATTGTAAAGGCACACTAATGTAAAAATACATCTGGCTTGTCAATAGTTTATCTTCTGGATCTGCATCTAAATCCCTGGGCATTCTTGACTTATGGCTGCACCAGTGTCTAATGAATAAAAAGGTGCAAATTATAGGCCTTGCTTTAATGCTCATCATAAAATTAGATGATAGTTGCAAAAGCTGCATTCTCCTGCCCACAGTGCAGCAATGGTAAGCTATAAATAAAGTGTATTTAATGTATCCCAGCGCTGCGCAGAGCCAGGAAACAGTATGTTACTGCACAGCCTTCAATGGATCCGCCACCAGTTCAATGAAGTGATAACTGATCCATCATGTGAATTTATGTTAACTGTCTGCTCGCAAAGTCACGGCCCCAGCACTGTAAATAGCCCACAATCCTTCCAGCCCGGCCTGCCTGCCAATAAACCTGTCACCGGCAGGCTGGGAGCAGCCACCTTAGGACACCGCAGACAAACCATTACAGCTTGGGTTTCCTCCTGGTTTTTCCATCGCCGCCGTACCTTGGTTTACCCACAGCCCAGCACCCCCCTCCTCGGGGCTTCCCAACCCCGTGCGATGCTTTTCCACCTCCCTGGAGCTGTCACATCAGGGATGCGGGAAGCCCAGATGGGATCCGGGGGGCTGGCGGGTGCGTGGGTGGGATGGCTCCCGTTCCGGCGACAGGCAAATGATGGGAAGGGGGGGACAGGCTGGAAGTGGAGCCCTTCCAGTTCCTGCAACAGGGTGGGATGCAGAGCCAGGAGGGCATGGGCATGGTGGGAACAATTCACTGGATGGGGACAGAAATGTAACTGCATCGTGACTGGAAAGCATCCTCCTCCCGCAGAGATGTGCGTCCCAGGACTGGTGCTTGGGAAGGAGACATCCCTGGGAAGGAGACATCCCTGAGAAGAAGATGTGGTCACCAGGAAGGAGATGTTCCTAAAGACGCGGTCCCCAGGGAGGAGACATTCTCAAGAAGACATCCCCAAGAAGCAGATGTCTTTTGGAAGGAGATGTCCCTGCGAAGATGTCCTCCCCTGGAGGGAAACATCCCCAGTAAGGATGTCCCTGGTAAGGTGTCCCTGGGAAGATGATGTCCCAGAGAAGGACACATCCCCAGGTAGAGGATGTCCCTGAGAAAATGTGGTCCCTGGGAAGGAGATGTCCCCAGGAAGCAGATGTCTTTGGGAAGGAGATGCACTCGGGAAGGAGAAGTGCTCAGGACGAAGACATCCCTGGAAGGAGATCTCCCCAGCAAAGAGACATCGCTGGGAAGGTGTCATCCACAGGGAGTTGTCCCTGGGAAGAAGATGTCTCTGGGAAGATAGCATCTCCTGGAAGGAGACATCCCCCGCAACGATGTCCCTGGGAAGGTGTCATCCACAGGGAGGTGTCTCTGGAAAAGTGTCGGGAAGAGGATGTCCCTGGGAAGATGTGATACTCAGGAAGGAGATGTGCCTGAGAAGATGTCTCCAGGAAGACACAGTCCTGGGGAAGAAGATGTTCCCAGGAAGCAGACATACTTGGGAAGGAGATGTCCCCAGGAAGGAGACATCCCTGGGAAGATGTCATCCCCTGGAAGGCGACGTCTCTGTCATGGATGTCCCAGGGCAGGTGTCATCTGCAGGGATGCGTCACTAGGAAGAAGACATCCCAGGGAAGAAGACATTCCTTAGGAAGGAGACATCCCCCTTCAAGCAGCCCACACCCATGGAGCCCCAGCAGGGAGAGACAGGGGACACAGTGATCCTTGGGGAGCAAGGTGGCACCCAGGAGGACACGGGGGACACTGCGCCTGCGAGAAGCAGCGTTCGCCATCACCTAGCCCTCATTAACGCGGTGCTGAGCAGCCCCTAATAATAGCAACAGTAAATTCTCCTACCCAAATCGGGCCCATTTCTATAAATAATGTAGAATCTTTTTATTTACTGACAGGTTGTAAAAGTATCAGTGAGAATAATGTGAAATCAGGCGCTGCTGAATAATTCATGGCAGCGGCTCCGCTCTCCCCGTCCCCCCGCGATCCCCTGGCCCCGGCGTTTACACGACAGCACCTTGCACCCGGGTTTATCTCATAAAAACCAGGACTAACGACCTGGCACTAATTCTTTATCAACAGGGACTTTTACAGCGAGGGGAGGAGGAAGGAAATAGAAAGAAATAAAAATAACCCCGGGTGCACCCTATAAAAAATGCATGGGCCCATGTCCTCGCCTCCGCATGGAGCCAGCCAGCCCCGGCTCCTCCCATCTGCAATTCCCCACAGACCCCACAGCCTCTCCAAAAATTAGTATTAATTAGCAGCACCCACAGCCCCACACTGGCATCCTGGGGCAGCGAGTGCGGGAAGGGTGGCACAACCCTGCTGGGACATGGGGACACCAGCACGACCCATGGGAACACGGGGAGGAGTGATGGAGAGACTGGCAGGACCCATGGGGACAACAGCAGGAGCTGTGGGGATGATGACAGGACCCACGGGAATGGTGGTAGGACCCACGGGGACACCAACAAGACCCATGGGGATGGTGGCAGGACCCATGGGAACACTGGCAGGGCCCACAGGGATAATAGCAGAACCCATGGGGACAATGGCAAGATGCTCCCTGTCCCCATGCCACCCTCAGGGATGCCAGCCTGGGGCAGCACACCCCTGCTGGGGGCAGATGGGTTCAATTTGGGCAGAAAAACCTGATCGCTGGGGCAACTAATCCCTGTAACAACCTGATCCCATGTCCCTCATCCCTCCTGCCACCGCTGAGGGCCATGGGGACAGCGGGGACCCCCCCTGCAGCCACCCCCATCCCCTCCCCAGAACAATACCTACCCGCCGCTGTTTTGATGTGCGGCACAAAGCCGGGAGAGCTTTCCATGTAACATGATAAAAGCAAGTCCCCAGCCAGCACAATTATTTGATAATTCTCCCTTAACACCCATCAAATTAAAGCAATGTCCAAGGGCTGCCTGAAGTGGCACTGATAGGTATTAAACTTTAATGAGATTTAATGGCACTGCCCTACTTTTTAAGCGCTCGGGCCTACATTTATGAACATTTAATTTCCCGGGCCCTGACCTCTTTTTTTTCCCCCCCTTTTCCCCGCGGCCCCCCCTGCCCGCCCGCCGGCACAGCTGGATTCTGTTAGCGCTGGCGGCCGCCCCAACCCGGGATGCTCGGGATGCTCGGCCAGCCCCGAGCCCATGGAAATCTCCAGGCGCTGCGGGGTGAGATCTTGACTCCTGCAGGGAGCCGAGAGGGGAGGGGGAGCCCAGGGAAAAGCCAGGGGGGAAAGGGGGGTGCAGATGTGATTCACCAGCAGTGAACGCAGCCAAATTTATGGAATGACTTAATTAATTTGCTCCTGGGATGAGATGACACCGCGGGTCCGAGTGGTTGGAGGGCCCTCATCCTGCTGCAATGGGTTTGTTTAAGCACCCCTGAAAAATAAGCATGCCCCTTATGCAAACCCACTGTGCCAGGGTGAATTCGGGGGGTCAGACCCCTCAATGCCCCCAGGGACAGAACACAGCCCACTGATCCAGTTTATTGCTGCCCTCTAGTGTGTATGGGACAGCCCAGGCCTGCTGTCACTTGTCCCCCTCCCCACGTGTCCCCCCGGCCACTTGGCCACCAGGATGCTGCGTTTTGAGTGGGGACAGCTGATGAGATGCTCAGAGCCCTGAAGACGGGGTATCAGAGAGCATCACCTCAGCACCCCAAAATCCCACTAATGGGGCTGCAAGACGGGCACCGTGGCACAGACTGGCACCAGTGACACGGGCACGGACATGGCAGGGCAAGGCCAGACTGGACGGGGCTTGGAGCAACCTGGCCTAGTGGAGGGTGTCCCTGTCTGTGGCAGGGGATTGAAATGAAATGAGCTTTGAGGTCACTGCCAGCTCAAACTATCCTGTGATTCTATGGTCCTGGTGGGATACGGGATGCAGCATTTCCCTACACTGGGGAGTACCAGCCAGGCTGCTGGCATGGGTGACCATTTACGGCATGAGGGTTAGGGAAACTGAGGCACACACCAGTGCAGCCAGCTTCTGTGCTGGAAATGTCCCTCTCCCGCCTTCCCAGCACCCACCTCCACTGCAGGGAGCCCAGCAGCAGGAATGCAAAGGCAGGGCAATAAAAGGGAGCGTTATCAAGCCCCAGCAGAGCTGACAGCTCAGGGAGGAGAGCAGGGAGGGAGGCAAAGGAACAGAAAGGAAAAAAAACCCCACCCTTAACCCCAAGATCACTTATCATTCAGGCTGCATCACGCATCTAGAAAGTGCAGACACAAAAATGTAATGTCATAACATTCGCAGTTCAATAACCTTTGCTTCACGAGACGGCTTGAACTGTCAGAGGAGCTGGAAGGTAAATATTTCAGCGCCCAGGCACTGAATGCAAAGGCGTGGGGAGGGGGTCGGCCTCGGCTCCCCCGGCTCGCCTCGACATGTTCAAATATCCCCCGCCGTAAATCCCAGCCAGCGCTGGGGAAAGGCCGTGGCGTGGATAAAATACGAGCAGATATAAAGCCAGACACCTTTATTGTTCGGCAAAGTCTTCCAACAAGTTATGAACCCGCAGCTTGACCCTAACCCATCATCTTGTTATACAGCGGAAACAAAGGCAGCGCCGGGAGCCGGGGCTGGAGCAGGGCAGGATGCGGGTGGGAAGGAGGAAAACCCAGCCTGCCTCCTCCACGGGGGATATTTGGGTGTAATTCATCCCTAAACCCCACATCTACCATGCTCCAGGCTGCCTGTGGGGGAGCAGAGCCTGTGTTAGCCCCTTCCAAGGAGCCTCCCTGCCAGGTTCAAGGGTACAGAATTCTCCTGGCCGGGGTTAACAGGAGCAGGACCCAGCAAACACCAGTTAACCAGGATGGCTCGTGTGCCATGCGGGCAGGAGGAAGGAGATTGCACAGCCCAGGAACAACGGCTGCGGGGGTTGGCAAACCAGTGAGGGATCCGTGGGGGAGCAGAGGGATTTCCCAATGGGGAACATTCCCCTAACAGCACTGGGGAGGTGCTGGCACCAGGGCTGTGCGTGCAAAGGGACAGCACGGCACAGCGGGCAGCGCCCTGGTGTCCAAGCCAGCTGCACGGCACGGTACGGGCACAGCACGGTGGGCAACAGCAGTGCCAAGCAGCTTGCACAGCCCCTGCGTGGCACACGCTGCACGGACCTCCCGGATCCAACTGCGCGGCACAGCTGGGGACAACCAGAGCCACCTGCCTGCAGCTGGGCTGGCTCTGCCACCCCAAACGCCGGGGAACAGCAGCGCCAGCGCTCGCAGGGGAGCGGGACACCCCAGTGCCAAGCAGCGAGGGCGTCGAAGGGGGCACGGCCGCGGCGAGGAACAGTTAAACGGCCCCCGCCCGCACGGGGCGTGCGGCAACAGGCACCGTCGCGCCCTCCCCAAACACCTGCTACCGCCGCGCTGGCACGGGGCGAGCGCCCGGGGCGGGCACGGCAGCGGCGGCGGCGGCGGGGAGCACGCCAGGGCCCGCAGCAAGAAGCGGCATGTCTGCGCTTGGCAGCACAACAGAGAGCAGGTGACAAGCGCGCCGGCGGTCGCTTTATTACAGGAAGCGAGCACGCAAGCATCTGACGCCGCGCTGCCCGGAGAGAAAATAAAACACCCCCCTCCCCTGCCATTAACAATCCCTCCGCGGGCGCCAGAGAAGGGCCCCCGGATGCGGGGGGTGGGTGCCCTGCTGCAAAATGATGGCCTGGTGGCATCACGGTTCAGCCTCCCCCCCTGCATCACTCCCAAGGCCAAGAAAATCCCAAGGGAGTAAAATTATGTGTGTGTGTGTGCACAAACATTTTTCCTCGGCAAACACTCCCCGAGACAATAAAATCAGCCGCCCCTGCACCCGTTCCCGCGCCGCCCCGCTCCTCTGACCCAGCAATTAGAGGCAGGCATTAATATTTAAATATTGCCAGCTCGGGAGAAAGGAAATCAAATAAAACATGCCGGCGTGCTGGCAGCACATCCAGCTCCCACTCCATCGGCCTCAAAGAGGGTGCACGGCAGCAGCGGGGGTGCTGTGCCACACCGCTGGGGACACCAGGGCATTGATGTCACAAGGGGAACCCCCTTTCGGGGCCAAATCAGGGTGAGCAAGGAGGTGGCCAGCAAATGGTGAGCAAGCAGCAGTGATGCTCCTGCCTGCTCAGCTGGGGGGTTTCAAAGGAACCCCAACCCCATGCTGACCATGCTTTGGGGTCCCCGCTCCCTCCCAGCCACAAAGTACCCGCCTGCAGGGTGCTGGGGACACACACATTCAGGCTGTACCCCCCCCGGGAGTCACCCCCCGGTCCCGCGGGTGCTCGGAGGCGGTGCTGGCCCAGCAAAGAGGATTTACTGCTCAACGCAAGGGGCTTTAGAGGCAATAACTTTCCCTCCTCTTGACTTAAATGGATTTGAAACTTCAAAAAGGATCGAGGGGGCAGGCTGCCAAGCGGCCGCCCCCAAGGGCTGACCCCGCGGGGGCTGGGGGGGGCCGAGGGGGGGCTGCAAGCCCAGCCAGGGCCAACGGCCGTGGCAGATAAGGGGTGGGGGGGCCCAGAAGGCCCCGAGATAAGGCGGCCGCCGTTAGGGGCGCGGGAGCTCTGGGGCGCTTCCTCCCGCCCCGCGGTGCAACCGCCGGCGGGCAGCGGGGTGCCGGGGTGGGGGGACGCGGGGGGGACGTGGGGCAGCCGGGGCATGAGGCACGAGGCATGGCAAGGGCCAGTTCAAGGGCAATCCCCCTGGCAGCCTGCCCGGGCGGCCGCCGCAGGCCAAGCTCCGTCCTGGCTGCTCCTTCCCGGGGCTCGGCGGGGCTGCCCCACAGCCCCTCGCGGGCACCCAGCACCCCACAGGTGGGTGATGCACCCCGGCATTGCCGGCACACGGGGTCCGGGTTGGGTGTCCCCACCGGGCCCCGATGGCAGAGGCCATCTGCTGCCGCCCACGGTAAGGCCAGGCCTTACACCCGGAGCTGGCGGCAGTGCCAGGGCTCTGGGACAGAGGTGTGACCCATGGCACCGTGCCCTGGTGTGGGGGGGAGAGCACCAGCACCTCCCACACGGCTGGCACAGGCACAAACCCCCCAGGAACAGCCCCTCCAGGCCTCAACCTCCCACGGGCCAGACGCCAGGGTGAGGGAGAGGGCTGGGGGACAGAGGAACAGACAGAGGAGCAGCCATTAAAACTAACACCTCCTCCTCAAGCTGCCCCCCAGCCTGTACCCCTGTCCCAGCCACCGGCATGCCAGGAAGGAATAAACTGCCCCGCGTCCTTCGGCACCCCCCCTGCGCCCCCCGGCAGCCTGGCCCCCCGCCAAAGCCACCATCTCCTCCTCGCTGCAGCTCCCTGCCCCGCAGCCAACCCGCTCACAACTCACCCTCACCCCCGTCCTCCACCGCCCACAACAGGCCCCGTGTGTGCGCACAGCAGCGCAGGCCCGGCGGGACGTGCAGGGACACGCACCCCGTGTGCCCCCAGCGAGCGCCCGGCACGCAGCGCTCGGCACCCCGCGGTTGTGCAACACTCACGCACACTCACACACGTGCTCACAGCCAGCCTCCCCCCTGCGCACCGAACCCGCCGGAGCCCCGCGGGACCCGCTGGCCTCGGCTGGCCAGCCCTGCCAGGCCGCCAGCTCGCCGGCAGGTTACACAGACACGCTGCCAAGCGCACACGCTCCCCCCGCTCACACCCACAAACCACACGGGCTCACCCCGGTGCTCGCCGGCGCACGCGCGCCCTTGCAGGAAGAGGCGCTGGCTTCCCGCTGCCTTTTCCCTCCATTAACTCCCTCCCTGGATCTGGATCTCGCTCGTGGCCCAGCGGGCACCCACCCCACGGCTCCGCGCCCTCGGCCACGGGAGGAGGATGGGGATGAGGATGAAGAGAGTGGGGCGCTCGCCCTGCTGCTCCAAGGGCTGGCAGTGGGCACTTGCCCAGGGCTTGGGGACAGATGCCACCGATGGGGCACTCGATTGACAGATGCCACCCATTGGGGACTGGCACCCATGTCATCAAGCAAAGCGGGCGCTAGCAGGGCACGGTGAGCCGGCGGCCCCAGGGCGAAGGGCACGGCAGGTGGCACAGGCAGGGCTGGAAGAGCCAGGATGGAGCAAGGCAATGAAGGTGGAGGCAGGCGAGACGCCGGGGCTGCGGCATCACCCCGGCACGGGGTGCGGTGCCCGGGCTCCCCGCGTCAGGCTCAATCAGCAACACGGTCCCTCCCCAGCTCCGGCCGTCCTGGGTGTGCAGAAATATGGATATACAGCAGCGGCGGGTGGGTAAACTGAGGCACGGCCCCACGCAGCACCCTGTGTGCCCGCATCGAGAGAGGGACAGGCAGCAAGGCAAGGAGAAGGGTCAAGGTCAGGGCCACCGAGTGCCGTGCCAGCCATGGGAAATGACCTCAAGGGTCTCTCCGGAATGTGGGTCACGGGGACTGAGCACCTCAGCTGGCACCAGACCCTGAGGCCGCAGCACCCAGAGGGCCTCATCTCCCCACAACATTCCCCAGCTGGATCCCCAGCTCCAAGGCAACCTCCATTTTCCACCCCATGGAGTCCCCCAAGGCCAGGGTGACCTCTGTCCACAACACCACGGGGCACCTGAAGCTCAGGGTGACCTCTGTTCCCCCCATAATGGCGTACTCCTCCACCAGGGCGACCTCCACCCCTCACACAATAGGGTCCCCCAAGCCAAAGGCGACCTCCATCTTCCAGGCCACAGGGTCCCCCTGCCTCAGGGTGACCTCCATCCCCCAAACAACAGTGTCCCCTGAAGCTCAGGGTGACCATCACCCTCTGTGTCATGGGGTCCCCCAACTCTGGGGTGATGTCAGTCCACACACAGTGGGGTCCCCCAACTCCAAGGTGACCTCCATCCCCCACATCACAGGGACCCCCAGCCCCAGGGCAACCATGGGGTCTCTCAACCCCAGGGTGACCTTGCTCTCCCACAACACAGGTTCCTGCAGACCCAGGGTGACCTCTCTTCCCCTCACAACAGGGTTCCCCAATGCAGGGTGACCTCCATCCCCCACACCATGGGTTCCCCCAAACACAAGGCGACCTCTGCCCCTTAGACCATGGGGTCCCCCTGCTCCAGGGTGACCTCCATTCACCAAACAACAGTGCCCCCAAATCCCAGGGCGACCTCCACCCCCTATACCATGAGGTCTCCCAACCCCAGGGTGACCTCCACCCCCCCACTCCACAGTCTCTCTCAGCCTCAGAGTGACCTCTGTCCCCCACACCGCAGGGTCCCCCGACCCCAGGGTGACCTCCATCCCCCGTACCGGACCCCCCAGCAGAGGGGCTGTGGGGGGGGGGTCTGCGAGCGGCGGGATCACACCAACCCCATCCCACCCCTCCAGCACCACCCCCACCCAGGGGAGACCCCGCTGCCCCCTCCCCACGGCGCTGCTGGGGGGTTCCCGTGGAGGGGGGGTCACTCACCCGCGGGCCGCGCCGTCCAGCGGGGGCTGCGCTCCTCCATGGGCAGCGCCGGAGGGAGCGGAGCGGAGCCGAGCCGTGCCGAGCCTTCCCCCGCCGCTTCCTGCTTCCCTCGGCGCCCGCCCGCCGCCCCGGGAGCCGCACGGCTGGAGCGTGACTCACCGGGGGCCGGGCCGGGCAGGGCAGGGCGGCGGGGGCGGGGGCGACGGGCACCGGGAGCGACGCACGGGGGGCTCCGAAAACGGGGATGCTGGGCAGGGAGCGGGACCCCCCCAGCCGGGACCACTCCCCAGTTCACCGGGCATGGGGGTTCCCCCAATGCGGGGGGTCCCGCGGGGTCTCCCTCCCTCCGCAGCATGCCAAGAATTAGGGTGATGGGGGTGTCACTCCTGATGACCCCACGGGTGACCCCTCCCCAAATGGAGAGATGGGGGGATGCCTGTGCCAGGCACTGATGGGGGCCAGAGGTTGGGGTGGGATCCAGGCTTTTGACCCCCACCCCAAAACTGCTCCGAGACACCCTGGTGGGCTCAGGGGTGCCAGCCTGGCCCAGCACAGTGAGCACCCAGGGTGGTCCTGAGCCCAGACCCTGCGGAGATAAGCAATGTTCCCAGGGCAGCCCCCTCGGGGCACCCCAGCGCCCCAGGCACCCCCTGCACCAGGTGAGGGAATGAGAACGGCACTGTCCCCCCCAGGTGGGGATGGTGGTGGTCACCCCTGTGCCATGCCACCATCACCTGGGCTTGGGGACACCAGTGACATGAGTGGGGTGGGGCTCAGCCCACTCGAACGGGAGGAAGTTGCCCATCATTCACCAGCCACGCAGGTCGGCTCCACGTGCCGGACAAGCTCGGCTGGCTCGGACAGGCCGGACCCCCCACCTCCCCCGGGGCAGGAAGGAGGCTTCAGTGAGGAATCTCATCCTGGCACTGCCAGCCGTGAACTGGCATCTCTGCAGGAGGAGACGCAGGCCATGACAGGGACACCCAGCTGTCCCCAAACAAACTGCCACACCACCACACACACAGCCCCAAACCCTTACCCGGCTCACCCTCACCTCTGCATCCCCTCCATCCTCCTCCTTCTCTTCCTCCAACAGGCCCCAGTGCCTGCCACGCCGGTGCTGCTGTGGTGCCGCTGCTGCCCGCCACCCCCCAGCCCTCCTCGTGCTTCCCCCCCACCCTCCTCGTGCTTCCCCCCCCTCCAACTCCCTTTTCCCGTTCTATTTTAAATTTTTATTGCATTCTTTTTAAAGAATACAGAGGAACAAATGCCCTTATCAGCAATTCTCACAAGGTATAAAGAGCCGCTTTTATCTCTTGCCTTTACTAATCTAGAGCGAGCCAATGCCTGTTAATTTTTTAATTTTCCTGGTGAATGCATTTGTGGTTCCGTCAGCATCCATCCGGACAAGCACGCAGGATCCCCTCGGCATCCCAGCCCAGCCACCCTGGCATGGGATTGACGCCGTGCTGGCAGAGCAGTGGCTCATGGTTTGGCAACCACAAAGGGGTTTTGTGCACCGGGAAGTCCCGTGTGTCACATGAGGCTCACCAGGACACCCCGGCATGTGTCACCACCCCCAAGATATGGAGGTGCTCCCACAGATGCCAGCCTGGCTCTGCCTGGCCATAGGGAATGCTGACAGTGCGGGTCTCCATGCCAAGCTGTCCAGCTGTCATTGTCACCCTCTCCGGCCGAGGTCCCCGCAGGGGCAAAGGGGGGGGGTCACCCCTGTGTCCCCCCCAGGAAGGGACACAGCGCACGCTGCCTGCAGAGCAGGGCTGGGAGCGCGGCAGCCGGACGCGGTGCGCAGATGAGATGTGGCAGGCGTGTAACAAGCCATTAGTCACTGTCACCTTTGCCCGGCAGCCACTGGCAGGGTAATAAATCCCGGGCTGACTCCAGCGGGCCCGTTCCAGGCCACGGCTCCCAGCTTGCTTCCGCGCCACTGCCGGCTGGGCTGTGAGCAGCTTGTAAATGCATCCCGGCCCCCCCGGGGGACACAGCGCCTTGCAGGGTCCCCAAAACACGGCCAGATCCCCGTGGGGCTGATTGATGGGTGACATGGGCTACTGCATTCCTGGGGAGTGTCCTTCTTAGGGAATGTGAGGGGTCACAAATCCCCACCACCAAGCAGCCCCCTGGACCCGCAGGCTGCCCCCTGGCTCTCCCTGCCCGCCCCGGCTTCCTGCCCGCTGCACCTTGCGGTTCCTGGCTCTTCCCAGCCCAACGCCAGGAACCGGCATCGGCGGCTGTTACCGGATCAAAGGAGCCTGGCGTGGCCCAGCACAACACGGCCCGGCGCGCCCGCCGGGAAGGGCTGGCAAACAGGCCGGTCCAGGGAGGCGGCAGGCGGGAAGCACGCATGATACCTCTCCTAAAAATGCTGCTGCTCCTGACGGACGGGGCGGCCGAGTCCCTGGAGCCGCGGTCCATCCCAGCCCCGGGGGCCCCCCGGTTCCCCAGCACAGCCAGCCCAACACCGCGGCTCTCCCTGGCGCCCACGGCCTGACTCACGACCCCGGGGATGGCGGGCAGGGACCGTGGTGCTGTCGGGGTCACCTTCCCAGCGGGGCTGCGGGTGTTGGATCCCAACCCCAAGCCGCTGGGCGTGAGCCTTCACCGGGAGCCCCAAACAGCACATCGGGCTGATGGTCACCCCACAGTGGGACAGGGGACATCCCTTGGGAATGGCAGCCTTGTACCCTCTGGTATCCCCCACCACCTACTTGTGGCTCCAGCGTCCGCACCCTCCACATCCAAAGGTGTCCGCTGGCCGATGTCCAGGGCAGTGCTGCCCGTTCCCGGGCTCTCCCCAGCGCTGGCCACCCGGTGTCGGGGCTCACCGGCTGCAGGCTTGGTGGCGGCTGTCTCCAGGGACGAAGAGGACGCCTGGAAGAGAAGCAGGACAGACACTCAGCGCCGTTGCCTCTCCCTGTCGGAGCAGCGCCGGCGCGGGTGGGGGGCACGGGGGGGTTCGGGGCGCACAGACACAAGATGCTTTTGTTTTCCTGCCGGCCGGTGCACGTGGCCAGCGCGGGAGCCGCACGCCAGCCCCGCCGCGGGGCTACAGCTGGATCCGGCCGATGGCTCCCAGCACAGCCAGACAAGAAAGGCTGCAGGGGGGTGAGGACATGAATCAAAGCGGCGTCCCCTCGCCCGCCGGCGGCAGCTGGCCGGTTAGGCAGCTCCCGATTACTCAACCGGGCAGTGTTTACTCGAGATCAACAACCCCCCATCGCCTTCCCTGCTAGGCGGGCGAGGGAAACGTGCTGCTGGGATGAGGATGGCATTCCCGCTGCGCCTTGTTTGGGGACAATCCCTCTCCTCGAGCCCCGGGCACTGCTGTGGCCCTGGATGTGTTGTAGCTGTCACCCTTCTGCCCGGGCACACAGCTTGGGCTGTCACCGCTCCTGTTTAGCTTTAATAAAGCAGCAGCCAGTGACACCACGCTCATCCCAAGACTGTTGTGCTACTCTGGGAAAGACACACGGACAACCCAGGTTCACAGGATGCTGCGCCCACCCCGGGCATGGTGGGATGCGGGTGACCTCTCCCTGCCACAGGTGACATCCATCGGGGACACCGTGCACCTGATTTGGGGACATTAGGGCCACGGTGAGGATTTTATGTTGATCCTGTTTTTCTGGGGATTACTCCTATAAACGTGGAGATGGATGGTCGGTGGATGCTTTGCTGGGAAGCCCTCAGACTCAACGAGCCACGCACACGAGTGGACGTATAAATTTACCGTTTGCTTCCCTGGAAAGGTTTAATTTATGGAATCCATATGGCAGCGCCGCACAACCGCGAGCGCTTGGCACATCCCGTGAGTCCTCGAGTGCCACCACGTCCCAGCTCCAACTGGCGGGGTGCCACCAGCTGCCCCGGTGATGGCGGGATGCTCTTCTCTTTCCCAATGATTAACAGAAGATGGCTTTCACAGCGGGCAGGGGATAAGCCCAGGGATCAGTCCCCATCCCTGGCAGCTTGGTGTGGGATCCCTGGAGGTGGCAGGGATGTCTCGGGGGGGAGGCCGTGTCGCCGCTCCTCCTCCCAGGACAATGCCACCGGCAATAGCAGGCAGCAATCCCCTACCTGTGGGCATGGGAAAAGGCTGGGGTGCACTTTGATACCCAGAGCAACTAATCATTAATTAGCATTAATCACTCCCCATCACGTGTCGCAGCAGCATTGGGCAAGACACAGCTGGGAAGCGCCAGGCCGGGGTCTTGATGGGAAAGGTGGATTTTGACAGCTGGGCCAAGGCTGGCACCCTCCTGCTCCCCAGGGAGCCCCTCAGACCCCGACCCACACCCCAACCCACCCAGCAGCCCCACAGCACCAGCAGCCCCCACCCCCTCTATTTTCCTGCCAAGTGATGCTGAGATGCAAAGGCACTGGAGATGGGTCCCACCTGCCCAAGGACAGCCGGGATCTGACCCCCCCTCACCACCCCTGTCCCCTGGGACCCCCAGGCTCCACACGGAGCACTGGCCGCCTCCTTGCTTTAACTTCACCCGGCGCTATCTGTCAGCAAATCATCCCCGGTTACACAGATAAGGAATAATTGATGCAAAGGAGCCATCTGTTTGCGAACACGGAATATCTGCTCAATTAGGAGGGATCTGTCCACCCAGATAAAGCATGGCGGCAGCCCCTCGGAGGGGGGGCCTCATCCCCAGCCACGTCCTCAAAGACTCACCCCCAATTAGAGGCGAGCGGGTTGATTTGGGTGCTAATTTGTTAAGCAGCACCCTGAGGTGCTTGGGAAGAGGCTGGGAGGGAAGGGTGCTCTGCCACCAAGTGCTGAAATTTGAGGGGAGGGCTGGCTGATCCCCCATGTCCCACTGGGATGAAGCTCAGCTCCTCCTGGCTCTGGGAGATGCTCATCCCACATTTGTCCAGGGATGGAGAGAGGGGACCAGGATCTGTGCCTGCTGAATGGCGCTGAGTTGAGGCTGGCCCGCTCGTGACACGCATCAAGGGACCCTGCAGATGGACAAGCCTGAAACAGCTCCCAAGACATCCACAACAGGGATCAGGGACACAGGGCACAGCCTCAGGCACATCCAGGTCAGGGGTAGGTGTGCAGCGAGGTGACAGCAATGTGACATTGTTATGTGATGTTATTAACACAGGAAAAATGGAGCTGGCACGCAGGCCAGCTCCACAAGTGACAAAACCACAGGGAAAAGGCTCCAACCAGGGCTGGCAGGGATGGCCCCATGGCATGACACTCCCCAAACCCCTCCTGGGTGGCATCTGCCCCTGTCTACCCAGGCAGGTTCTTGGTACGAAGGACATAGAGAGCTCAGGTGGGGTCAAAACACAGCTGGTGGCCTCCAGGGACAGGCACAGAGAGGCACTGCCAGACCCCACGTCAGCCATGTCACCTGTGCCCCACACCACCAGCATGGTGCCCGCCCTGCCCTTGGTGTGGTGCCCAGGGCAGGCAATGTGGCAGTCTGGGGACACAGTGGCACCAAGGGCAGGGGACAGTGTCCCCATGCCCACTGTCCCCATGCCTGTCCCTCCCTGCCAAGGGCACATTCCTTCTGCTCCCATCACTGGGCTAAATACCCGCTGCAGCCCCCAGCCCTGCCCTCAGCTTTGGGATGGCAGCGGTGGGGTGGGAAAGCAAAGGGCAGGAGGCCACGCCAGCGCACTTCCTGTGCCTTCGGGACACCCAAAAACGTGGCTTCCCCATTCCACCTCCCCTGCGCCTCGCCTGCTGCTGGGACGGGCTGCGGCGTGCGCAGCGCCGATGCCGCCCACGGAAACGCCGCCCACGGGAATGCCGCAGGCACGGCAAAGCCCCCACCGCATCACCCCAACCTCCACCCTCCCGGGTGGCAGCACCCCGGAAAACCCCCGCGCTGCCAGCAGCCAGGGCACCGGGGGTGGATGCAATCTTTGGCTCTTGGCTGGCACCACCCCGGCAAGGCGGCGGGCACGGAGCCCGGCAAGCACCGGCACAGCTGCACCGGCGATGGGGTTTGGCACAGCCTCGGTGCCAGCTCCCGTGAGCGAGCGAGGGATGAGGTGAGGAGAATGCCCGGCACAGAGGGGCCGCATCCTGCACTTCCCAGGGATGCAGAGAGCCCCAGCGCCCGGCTGTAAGGCCTGGGGGACACAAACCCTCGCTGTCCCCTGGCTCCCCCCGGGCCTGGGAGGCGGTGCTCAGGATAAAAGGTGGTTTTGGAGTGTTGAGGGCTGCAGGAGCACGCTGCCCCCGGTTCCCTTTGTCGCTGAGGCCCTCAAGCCCCCTGGCTCCTGCTGGGGCTTTATCACAGCCCAGCCCTTGCCGTGTGTTCCCCCAGACGGTTCCAGCTGCTCTTCCCTCCAGGAAGCCTCTGCCCTCCTCATCCTTGTCCCAGCAGCCTGAAAACAGAGGGTTTTCCCACAAGAGCAGGCTGGGGTCCCCCCAGGGAGCTGGGGTCCCTGCTGGTGGCACATCTTGGCCCTGATGGGTGTCCACAGGAGGGGTGGTGGCTGGGTCCACGCATCTCCACCATATTTAAAGTTTCTCAGCCGTGTTTGCTGGCAGAAAGCTGGAACCTACAATTACAGCTGTGCTAACCCCTCATTAAAGAGGGGAAGGGGGAAAAAAAAAGGGAAAGAAACAAAAGGCTCCAGAGTGAGACACGGTGCCGTTAACCCTTCCCGAGATGGGGATGTGGCCCCCCAGGAAACTCATACAGCTGGATGAGTCACAGTGGTGCCAGGTGACACCGTGTGCCGAGGGTCTGCCCATGAGCATCACTGCCCACCTGGATCCCCAATCCATGTCCTGGTGCAGCGGCGGTGCCGGCTGTGCCGCGGCGCCCGCGTGGGCACGGCTGCGGCTGTGCCGGAGCCGTTTGTCACGGCGGGGCTGTGGTTCCCGCTCGCTCTCCAGCAGCGACACCGTGACGCCTGCTCCAGGAGCCCACACAATATGCTCGCACTCATCTCGCAGCTGCCCCCAGACAGCCCGAGGTGCCGCGCTCCTCGCCGGCGCGGGGGCCGGTGTGTGCCGGCAGAGCCGCGACGTGCCGGCGAGCCCGGCTGGGAACCGGCACGGATGGAAGGGGCTGGGGACTGTGGTCAGGCTGGATGCCACAAGGGCAGACGAGGCTGGAAACACTACTGGCATGGGCAAGGGATGCACCAGCGGCCGCCCATGCCCGAGCACACTCACCCAGGCTGTGCCACGAGCCCTGGGAACAGCGGGCAGGGGGACAGGCCTGGTTGTGACCCCTGTGTGTCACCGCAGCCCACCCTGCACCACACGGAGCAGAAGCACATGGGGTGAAGCACATCCCCCCAGGACCCCATCCTCAGCGAGGGTCTGACCCTGTGGCCACCCCAGCACGACCACAGCCCCCCTCATGCCCCCATCCCCGGGGAGCAGCGTCACTCTCCAGCCCCCCCCCGGCGACACCACCTCAGCGCCGCGGCCGCAGCGGCTCTGACAGCAGCTAACGAGCTGCAGGCAGCAATTTGGGTTATATATAGCCCCAAAGTGACTGCATCTAATTGCTCCAGCGCGAACCGGCCCCGCCGCGGGGTCCGGGTGCTGGGCGCAGGGGGACAGGGTGAGCGGCACGTGCTCAGCCCCCCTCCCCCGGCTGTCACCCCGTGTGACCCCCCGGGCACCCTGAGGCTGGCAGGGCACAAGCATCACCCCATCCACGCCGTCCCCGAGGAGCTGGGCTGTTCCCGGCGGCTTTGTGCCGGGCCATAAGCGGCTTTGGCTAAAGCCGCCGTCCCAGCCCGTCCCAGCCAGGGACCGACCCTAAGGAGCTTTTGTCCCCTCTCATTAAGGGGTTTCGGCCAGGGGGCCGCGGGCGCGCAGCACCCAGCACTCCCTCTCCGCAGCCTGCGGGCTCCGGCCAGCTGCTCCGGCAGCCCCGGGAGGGAGGGACGGCTGGAGGGAGGGAGGAAAGGAGGGAGGGAGGGAGGTGCTCCCTTTGTGGCAGCCCCCATCCCCTCGCAGCAGCTGCCAGGCGAGGCGGCGGGCGCGCAGATGCGGCCGGGGGAGGTGTTCTCTGTGTGTGTGTGTGTGTGTGTGTGTGTGTGTGTGTGTGTGTAGGGGGGTCCCCCGCAGCGGCTCCCCACGCCGGCGGGGCAAGCGGCGGCCCCCGCGTGCAGCCGCCGGCGGGGAGGGGGAGCCGGAGCCGAAATTGTTTGCCAGCTTCCTCGAGACGGCACAATGGAGGGCGCGCAGGCGGATCCGGGGTCAGGGGTGAGAGCAGCAATAAGTGGTTTATGCCTTTTGTGAAGAGGCTGAACTGACAGCTCGCTGGATTAACAAAGACGTCCTCTGTTCCCGGGCAGGTCATGTGGAAAGCGCTGCGCCGACCCCTGTCACTTCTTTTTTTTGCAAGAACAGACATTTGTTCGCCAGCGAACAGGGAGGTGATGGAGGGGGAGGCGGGGGGCACGCAGCCGCCCGCTCCCGGCTTTTCCTCGAGCTCCTCTGGGGCTCTGGGCGTGGGGATCGGCGGCTGCTCGCTGCTCCGGCAGCCCTGGCCAGGCCGTGCCTCCTCCCGTGCCTCAGTTTCTCCAGGCTGTGGGATGAACCGTGGCTGGTGGGGATGTCACCACCTCCAGCCCATGCCCGGGCAGTGCTGTGTTCCACAATGCTCCACGTCCACACGAAATTCCCTCCATGCTCATCATCCCTCCATCACCCCAGGGCCAGGCTGGCTGGGCAGGATGGGACCCGCATCCTGCTCGGTCCCTGTCCCACTGTGGGGACACACATTTCTAGCTCACGTTTGCCAGTCCCTGCCAGGCTGGGGAATGTTCCCTTCACCCTCCTTTCAAGGTGGGGAAACTGAGGCAGGGGAGGATGTGAGCATCCCACCCATGCATGGACAGCAGGGCTGGCAGCAGCACTGCCACTCCTGGTCCCGGGCCTGCAGGGAACAATCAGCCTTTTCAAATCCGCAAGGATTTCCTCAAGGTTGTGCAGCACAGAGCCCTCGCTGTCATCATTAGGCTCCAGAGTTACCAGCTGCAGTGCTGCCGTTCCACACTGAGACAAACTGCCCTGGCTGGGGCAGTCGCTCCCTGGCCTCAGATGTCCCTGCAGCTCCCACCTCCCTCTGCCACCACGCCCCAGCCCCAGCTCCAGGTCCCCCTGAGACCACGAGGCCCAGAGCTGGGATGGGAGGGATGCAGCTCGGTGTCTGTCACCCAAATCCTGCTGACATCCCACAGGACATGCAGCTGCTCAGCCCCAGCCCCTGCTCCCCATCCCCATCTCAGGGACACCACAACCCAGCACAGCTCACCCACCTCCAGCTCCGGAGCTGCCGGGCAGTCTGTGACCAGTGTCCCCTCCCCGCCACCCTAAATACCTGCCATGGGAAAGGCAGCTGTCCCAAGGGGCTTTTCACTCCGGAAAACCCCACCCACCCCACAGCGGCTCATGTTTTCGGGACATTCCCATACGGGCCAATCCCCACGTGCTCAGGGGTAAACTGAGGCAGGGAGGCGCAGCCAGGTGGGTGCAAGGCTCTGCTGGGTGAGGGGACACATCCGGGGGTGCCCATCCCGCTTGGGGCGGGGGGACACGTCACGGCAATCCCAGCGAGGGCCGCACGCCGGCTGGGCCATCATTAAAGCCTCAATCCGCGTCCCTCAATCCGCCGTGTCCCCCTTCTCCATCCCGCGGGCAGCTTAGCGCCCGTTCCCGGCTCCCGCCTGCCATCTAAAGACGGACTTACCGCCAGGTCCGGCGCTGCTTTAAGCCGCAGATTAAACGTGAACCATCTGCAAGGGGAAACTTTAATGCAGGATAATACCTGCCACACACACCCCGCCGTGCCACCGCGCGCCCCGGCCAGGTGGGCGCAGAGCCCCGCGCTGGCATCGAGTCCCTCCACGGGGATGTTGAGGCTGTGCACATGACGTTCCCATCCTCCTGGATGTCCCCATCGTCCTTGCTGTCCCCTCCTGGTGTGAGGATCCACGGCTGGGAGCTGCACGCCCAGCCAGCCCCCGCCTCACCAGCCCGTGTCCCCCCTAAGGCAGCCACCCCAGGCAGGGGACACCCAGGCGTGGGGGGGGGGGAGGGGGGTCCAGCCAATGTCCCACCTGGTTAATTACTTTAAGTGATTAAAGTCTCTTCATCAGGGCAGCAGATTAGACCCTGCAGCTGGGAGCTGTTTTCCCTCACAGTCTCCTCCCTCAGGGGACAACACGGGGGGTCCTGCACTGTCCCCATTTTTAAGAGTGAATCCCACCTCCCCAGCCCCAAAAAAGGTGGCCCAGGTGTCCTCTGTGCCCCCAGCCTGGCAAAGCCCCCAGGAATGCCCAGACCAGCAGAACCACCCGGGGTGCAGTGGGGACATGGGGTCACCCAGGCTGTCCCAAATGCTAGTGGGGACACAGCTGGGCTGAGCATCACACAGCCAGGAATGACCTCTGCAGGGAGGAGGGATTCCTGGGGGGCAGCGCACCCCAAAGGTGGGTGGGGGAGGATGAGACACCTCCTGCCAACTCAGCACCTCAATGAATTACACAGGATCACAGATCGATGCTCAGGTCAGCAGGGAAAGGAGCCAGGGGGGTTTTCCACCAGCCAGCCCACTCCTGATGGAGAATTTACAGCCAGGATCCACTATGGGCTCAGTTATTAGTGTTGGGATACTGAATCAGCATCTGGCCATCGGCACCGAAGGGATGGAGCTGGGGGGACTCTGGGACCGATGGTGGCCCCCCAGGAGGGACACAGGGGGCACTGGGGTGACCCAGCAGTGCCTGACAGTGGAGGGGGCCATCCCCATGGCTGGGAAGCCTGGGGAAAAGCTGGCTAGCCCAGCATCCCATCCCATTCTGCTGCTTCAGGACCAGCTCCAGCCCAGGATCCCTCAGGTGTCATTTTGGGAATGCCCCAGGTTGGACAGAACCCCCCCGATGCCGCTCACCTAAAGACAAAAATCCCTCTGGTCCTCCCTTCACAGCCTGGATGCCGCATCCCAGGATGCTCAAGCCCTGGGATGCCCGAGCATCCGCCCAGCTGTGCCCGGGCAGCCCTCTGGCCTTCACGGCTGCCATCAATTTCCCGGGGTCGGGAATGGCAGGGCCGGCTCCCCGGCAGATCCAGCCTCTGCTCCGTGGCTGATTACAGCCATTTCCCTGCCCGTGCCCCCTCCCCGCTGTCTGCCTCCTGCCTCCGTCTGCTGCCTGGTTTTACGAGGGCCATTTCCAAGAGGTCGCTGGAAATAGATTTTTATCACCTCGTGATAAATATCGTTTATGGTGACATTACTGCTCCGAGCAGCCGTGCAGGGGAGGGAGGGGAGGCAGGCGGACGCCCGCGCCCAACCCCAGCTCCACGGGGCACCGGCTGGGCCCCTCCTCGTCCCTGTCCCCATTCCCGGAGGTTCGGGCAGCGCCATCCGACACCATCCATCCATCCATCCATCCAGGCGGCAGGAACAGAGGGAGCTGCATCATTAGCCCCGCGCGCCATTAAGCACTTAAAAAGCCATAGGAATAAGCCGCGCCATTAGCTGGCAAGCGAGCTGGGAGGGGAGGGATGCACGGAACCCAGCGTGGACCAGGGAATGTCAGCACCCCAAGGGCTCCCGCGTGCCCGGGAAGCGGGGGCAGGACCGCCCCCTCCTGCACACAGCTCCAAGGTGGAAAACCAGGGGCTTTCAGAGCTGACACATCGCTTCTACAAGGGGTGACGCCACTGGGAGCCTCTCCCAGAGGGACTTTTTGGCAGGGTAGGGAGAACCGGCTCCCTGCTCATCCCCTCCTCTGCTTTAGGGATGGAGCTGGCACAGAAACCTGGGACAAAAACCACCACTGAGCTGAGAACTGCAAGCTCATGGCAGCGGTGGCCCCGGGTGTTGCAACCCTGCACGGAGGTGACCCGGCAGCCCAGGGGAGCGGGGTCCTGCCCCGGCCGAGCCCGCAGGCGGGATGGCTGCCAAGCCGTGCCCACAGGCAGCTGCCTCTGGAAAAGGGCACGGCAGCGGGCAGGGGGCCAAGGCCAAGCCGCTCTCCGTGCCAGCCCCGCCACACACAGCACCGGGCACCGGCCACCCCGGGGGGAACAATCGCCCCATTCACCAGTGCCAAGGTGAGGCGGTGTCACCTGTGGGGACAGGGGCACAGTCCCCAGGGAGCCAGAGCTGGGGTGCAGAGCAGCAGCAAAACTGCATATCCAGCAAAGAGCAACCCTCGCCTGCAGGCAGAGCGCGGCACTGCCGGCCCATGCCAAGAATCCTGTTTGCTCTCCCCAGCCCTGGCACCGGGTCCCTCGGGCAAGCCGCCTCCTGCCCCGCTGCCTCAGTTTCCCCAGCTGGCAGGGATGGCAGGGCATGGGCAGGGGGTGGGCTGCCATGGGGGGACCCCAGCCTCATGTTGTGGGTGCTTGTGACACCCAGCGCGAACCCACCGTGACACAGAGCTGTGGTGACTTATTGGGAAGTGGCCCCATGGCATGGGGCCAGGAGGGAGGGAGCAGCAGGACTTTGTATGGGGACAAGCACAGCCAGACGGCAGCAGTGGCCACCTGGCATGGTGGCACGACCCCTCCTCAGCTCCCCACACCTGGTGGGCAGAAAACAACCCCAAAAAGGGCCAGCCCGGTCACCCTGATGGCACGCAGGGCTGCATGGGGACAGCCAGCCCCACATGGAAGGACGAGGAGTGCTGGTGGTGTCCACCCTGTCTCCCTCTCTGCTGCCAGGACACGTGTGTGTATCATCTGGTGCCATCCCCATGTTGTCGCCCATGCCAGCAGCTGGCACTGTCCCCTGTTGCCACTACCCACCTTTAGGACATGGGTTCCCCAAACCGCTGCATCCCCTTGGGAATAAGGAGTCCCTTGTCCGACAGAGCCCCTGGAATGCCCGGCAGCATGATGCCTGCAGAGCCAGCTGCCTCCTGTGCCCATGAAAGGAGATTTGTTCACCTGGTGAGTGCCTCGGTGACCCCAGGTCCAGCTCCTGCCACCACCTCGTGGCTCCTGGCACGCAGCAGCCAGCATGCCCTGGCAGGGCCACCTCGCCGGCGGTCGCGGTGACCTTACACCGCTGCCGGAGTGCTCCAAGCCCAGCGCTTGGCCCGGCACACGGATCCTCCGGCCAAGGCGGGCTGGCGGCTTGGCACCCACCCTCCCACGGCGCAGGCAGGCGCCCTCCTCACCCCGGGCTGGCAGGGAGCGGGCAGCAGCAGCTGCAGGAGGTGCAGACAGACAGACAGACAGACAGCACGAGCACAGCCCCCGGCGTGCCACCCCGAGCCCTGGGGTGCGGGTCCTGCCCACACCAGGACCGGCAGAGCCCAACTGGGCAACCTCCCAGGCCACCAGCATCCCTCACTGGGGGGACAAATCCCACCTCAGCACCCCAGCAGAGCACCCAGGGGTGCCCCCCCATCACCCACAGACGGAGCCTTGCGCTGCCAGTGGCCACGTGCCCCAAGCCCTTCGCCCACTGCCCCACAGGAGCCAAACCTGAACCCCTCGAGGGTGGGTGCACATGCTGCAGCCCCCGGGTTGGGGTGCCCCCCCAAGCACCCCATCAGAGCTGTGTATGGGCCTGCTGGGGTGCAGAAAAACCATTTTACTACTTTTAAAAAAAAAAAACTACAGAAAAACTGGAAGCGCAGAAGGCGCCTGGCAGCGCCACACAAAGTTTGCAGCAAGTTCCACAGACTCCCCCCCCTCAAGTACCCACCGCAGGTCAGGGGCCACAGGGGTCCCCCCACTGTGTCCCCACTGTGTCCTCACACCCACCCACAGCAGGAGCCCCCCACACACACAGAGAAATTGGGGGGGACATGCAACAAGTCGGGGGGGGGGCTACAGGGTTTATCCCCCCAACAAGGCTGGTGGGGTGCCCCCCTCAAGGCTGAATGGGGAGTGGGGTGGGGGTTGTGGGGTGGGGGGTACAGGCAGGGGTGGGGGTACAGGTGGGGGGTAGAGGCAGTGGGTAGGGGGGCACAGAGGGGTGGGAGGATACAGGAGGGGGTGGGGGCATTTAGGATGAGGATGGGGGGCACAGGTGTTAGAGGGGTACAGGCAGGGATGAGGGAGGTGCAGACCAGAGGTAGGGGGTACAGACGTGGGCAGCACAGGGATGGGATGGGATGGGATGGGATGGGATGGGATGGGATGGGATGGGATGGGATGGGATGGGATGGGATGGGATGGGATGGGATGGGATGGGATGGGATGGGATGGGATGGGATGGAGGGTACAGCCGGGGGGGATACAGGTAAGGCGGGGGGACGGTCCGAGGGGAGGGCACAGGCAGCTGCCTGCCCTGCACGTACCTGCGCGGGCGCTGCGCGGGCGGTGCGGGGCGCGGTGCGGGGCGCGGTGCGGGGCGCGGTGCGGGCGGCGCGGTGACCCCGGCGGCGGCAGCGGGAGGAGGCAGCGCCGCGCACACGCACACGCGCGATCACATCCCGAGCCGCCGGCGAGAGGCGGGGGACACACACACACGCACTGCTGGGGGGGTGGGGGCTGTGCTGAGCTGGGGCGGGGGGGGGGTGAGGGAAATTAATAACCGAGAAAAAGGCACTTACCCCCTCCGCGGGGCTCGCCACCGTGCCGCGGGGGTGGCTGGAGGGTGGCGCTGGGAGGGGAGGGGGGGATCAAAGGCTGGGGGTGGGGGGGGGGGGTCTCGCCAGCCCCCGCTGCCTGCCACAACAAAGAGCCAGACACAACAAAAGCAGCATATGGCCAGAGCCGCGCGGGGCTGTAAATTAAACATAAAGGGAAGATTAGATAATTAATGAGCGCTCCCGGGCCGGCCCCGGGGGAAGGGGAGGGGGGCGCTGCCTGCTGCGGGGAGCCCCGAGCCCCCCGCCCAGCCCCGGCGGGGAGGGGGCCGGGGGGCACCTGTTGGGAGGGAGGATGGGCAGCGGCCGGGCCAGCCTCGCCAGCTGCTCCGGGGCGCAGCCTAAGAGGATTAGCGGGGGCATCCCGCCCCCGGCAAAAGGGCTTGAAGCTGCAGCGCTGGGGGTGGGGATCCCTTGAACCCCCTCACGTGCGGTGTCGCCTCTGCCCCAGCCTCGGGCAGCTTCCCGGGGGGGTTGGGCTCGCATCCTGCATCCCTGCATCCCTCCCCGGGCAGCATCCCGGGCGGGTGGGCTCGCATCCTGCATTCCTCTGCCTCCAAGAGCAGGACCCACAGCCACGCGGGGGTTCAGGCACAGCTCAGCGCGTTCCCCCTGCCCGCGTTCCCACTCCCACGCAGGGAAAGCGGCTCCTGCCCTGCCAGGAGCACAGAGCCCTTTGGAATGCCCCAAATCCACCGCGCTAGGCAGAAAAGGGGAAACTGAGGCAGGAGAGGGGAAAACAGGAAGAAGGGGGGACATTGAGGTGGGAGAGGGACACTGAGGCAGGAAGGGGGAAACTGAGGCAGGAGGGGGTGAGTCCATGCTGGTGGCTCAGACCTGCGTGGGGGCAGCGTGGGGCTGTCCCCAGCCAGCCCTGGGACATCACTGCCCTGGGATATCAGCACCGGCATGTCCTGGCGGGCTGGCTGCCCCCGGCAGGAGGGAGGAGGGGGTACCCCGGCAAAGGGGGTGCCAGAAAGAGCGTCAGGCTCGGTCCCGGCCAGGGGAAGGAGTTAATCCCATTATTGGCAGGCTCACAGATGGCGGCTGCACTATTCCCCTGCTTAGCAGATTGAACAGATCAGGCAGGAGGGAGAGAAGGAGGTGGGGGGATCTCCCCCCCCAAACACCCACAGAACAGCGGTGTGAGGGGCCGTGAACACCCCCCTCCACCCCATAAGAGCCTGAGAGCACCCGGGGGTGCTGCCCCGCTCCCCACTGTACCCTTTGCCAACATAAATCCATCTACTCTGCCCTGGACTAGGGGTGACAGACACAGCAGGGGACACGGGGACACCCCTGCTGTCCCCACGCCAAACCTGCCACCCCCCAGGTTGTCCGGGAGGTCAAGGGCCAGGTCCCGTTTCCCTGGCTCGGGGAGATTCGAGCAGCTGCTCCCAGGGCATCAGCAGCCAGGGCTGGAGCCCGGGATTAGGGAGTGTGGGAAAGGGCTGGCAGGAAGCCAGGGACAGAGAGGCTGGAACGTCCTGAGCAGGGAGGACAACCGAAAAGGGATGGAGGGAGGGATGGAGGGAGGGATGGAGGGAGGGGGGGAAGAGCCGGAGCCAACAGCTCCTCACCCCCGTGACACCAGCGTGGAACCACAGGACTCCACCCGAGCGCCTCCATCGCTGCCACGAGCTCGCCAGGGCTCAGCGACCTCCACCCCCACAGCCATTCCCCGCCGTAGGAGACCCCGGATAACCCCGGGGGCCAGGTGCGGGTGGCTCCCAGCCCAGTCCCAGCGGGCAGGATGAGGCCACCTCCAAAGCAAAGGTGCCCACTTGCCTTTTGGGAAAGGGTTGGGAAACACTGCGCCTTTGATTCTGCGGGGTGAACAGCGGTGCCCAGCCTGGCACCCCGCAAAATAACCCCCAAAATAACCCCCTGGCCACCCACATCAGGCCCCCACAGCCCTCTCATCGCACCTGGAGGGCACCCCAAGCGTGGGGAGGGAACACGGTGAGACATCCCTTGGAGAAGGCGCTGAGTCACCATGCTGGGGACTGCCAAGGCAATGGGAGAGTGGGAATCTGGGTGGAAAAGGTTGGGAATGCAATCCCACAGGGCTGGGGGCCCCTCCAGCACACCAATATGCACTGGGAGATGGGCTGGGGGGCCATGGCACCCCCCAATTTCCACCCCAGGCAGGGAATTGGGGTGCACCCACTCCCTGGCCCCACTGCTCAGCGTTGGTGTCCCCATGCCGGTCCCCACCCTGTCCTTTGGGGTCTCTGCAGGTTTGGGGGTGCAGGAATGTGAGCACTGGAGTGAGCACAGCCCCAGCATCCCAGCCCAGCTCAGCTCAGTGGCACTGAGGGAATCCTGGCCAGAGACTGACCCCCAGCAGGAGGGGACAGCCCCAGAGCCCTGGGGACACCAGGGGGTGCCGAGGGAAGCGGGAAAGCCCTGGTGGCACCCTGGCCACGCTACAGCACAGGACGGAGCCCAGGGCAAGGCCCCATAGGGTGAGGGCTGGCAGGAGGGTGGGCAGGCTGCTCCTCAGCCCTTCATGCCTCAGTTTCCCCAGCCGTGCCTCAGTTTCCCCTGGCATTCCGGCCTTACGGCTGCAGGCAGGATCACCCCGGGCAGTCCCTGCCCAGCCCCACGGCTCACCCGGCCCACTGGCAGCACGGTGACAGCGCTGCTTCCAAACCTGCCCTGCCAGCAGCTCCGGCACAGCTCCCAGGGACCCACCCCAGCCCCTGGCACAGGGGGCACGGTGCTTGGTGGCCGCATGGCGAGTGTCTCTCGCTACTGCCGCTCCTTGCTCCAGGCACCAGCCAGCTCAGGAACGCATTTGTGCCTCAAGAGCCTGGTCAAAGCCCTGGTAAACCCACTCTGGGGCATCTCCAGCCCCTGCCTCCACCCCAGCCCAGCACAGGGCTCCCCAAACCTCAGCATCCTCCCTCTGGAAGCTCAGCCCAACCCCGCTGCTCCCACAAACCAGCTGGGTGCCGAGCTGTGGGGACGCTCAGCCATCCCCAGGTTTTTGGGGGGGATTCCCCCCCCCATTCCCAGCCGGCTATTCCCATCCATTTGAGATCTGAGGATCCATCAGCCGGGAGCAGACAGGTTGGGGCTGGGAGCTGCCTCCCATGGCAGCCCAGACAGGCTCCCAGGGGACTAATACCGGCATGTAAATATTAGATACTTCTGTCTCCTCTGAGGCCAATTACACAAATCGTGGCAGCTCCCGCAGGACTCTCCGCTCCTACTTACTGTATCATCATTAACAGCTTATTAGAGAACAGCTGCTCCGAGAGGGGGAAACAAAAAAGGAGAAGCCAGCAGGAGAGGCGGGAAGGAGACAGGCACGGAGGAGGATGGGGAAGCGTGACCTCCGGCTTGCCCCGGCACTCAGGGACACCCAGGGACATCGTCCCCACGGTGGCACCGGCGTGCTCAGCCCTCTCTGCAAACCCAGAGCGGGACCAGTCTGAAATCCATGGTGGGATTTGCTGTGGGGCTCCCTGGAGGTGCTGGGAAGGGGGCAGAGGGATGGGCCTTGCCGGTGTTGGACTGGGAGGTGACGGGGACGGGAGTGAGGTGGCTGCAGGGAAAGCAGGAATTGGAGTGAAGTCACCAAAGCAGCCTGGCACCCCTCACCCAGAGGCATTTTGGGGCTGGGAGGTCCCTTCATGCCCTGAGGGAGGATATTCCTCAGCCTTTGGGTGCTGGGATGGGAGGATGGGAGGTTTAGGATCAGCTCCCCAGCACAACCCAGCGTCCCTGAGGGGGGACACACATTCCCTGCACCAACCACGGCATCATTAAAAGGTGCAGCTAATTGGGAGCCAGACACTCCTCGCCCTCCTTCCGGTCCCTTAGGGGTGACAGCAGCCAGGCTGGGATGGCTGGGGGGTTTTTTGGGGTGCCACATCCCAATCCCTCCGAGTGCAATTAGGCACCGTCAGTCCCAGCCCTGACACCCATCCACGTCCCCTGCAGCCACCGGGGGTCCCCGGCGGGGTGGCCGCGGGTGCCTCCAGGGTCACGGCGGGGTGGCCGCGGGCAGGTGGCCGGGGCAGGTGGCCCTGCTGGGAGCCGTGTCCCCGGGAGGATGTCACGACATGCTTGTGGTGCGCTCTAGCGTCAGGAGGCATTAATGCATTGCTGGCAGCAGGCACGAGCTGCACGGCTGGACACGGACACGGCCGGGGAGACGGACACCTGGACACGGATCCGCGTGGGGACGGACACCTGGACACACACACGGGGAGGGACACTGGCACAGCCACCAGACCCCCTTGGGCAGGGCACACAGCCACCAGCTGCACCTCAGCCCAGCTCGGGTGGCTTTGCTGGGCCGCTGTCCCATACTGGGGGGACCGGGGGGCAGCTGTCCCATGCTGGAGGGGACAAACCACCCCAGGCAGGGGCAGATGCTCGGCGGAGGAGAGGGGGAGCGGGGCTCCCCAGGGCTTTCGGGGGCCGGGGAGGCAGCAGCTTCCCGTCTGATTGCTAATTATCCTCGTTATTCCGTGTCAGACACTTTATGAAGCACCGGAGTGATTTGCTCTTTCCCTGTAATTAGGCACATCGCAATTACCATCTAATTCAAGTTCAAGCTCCGCGTCCTCCCGACCTTCCCGGCCTCGACACGATGTCCCTGCTTGTGTCTCCGGGGCCCCCCTGATGTCACTCCTGCCCCCTGTCTGGTTCTCCAGAGAGGACAGGGGCACCGAGGGGCTGGGGCAGGACCAGGCACAAAGCTACCCCTCCCCAAAATCCCCCCAGCTAAACGTGACACCAAAAGCCCCAAGCCAGCTTTGGGGCCCCCCTCCAGCAGGGTGACAGTCCCCAATACAATGCTCCTGAGCATCCCTGAGCCCTTTGGGTTTTGGGGTGAAGGCCGAGCCCCAGCACACAGCCAGGCCCTCCCCACGCACAGCTCCCAGCCAGCTGCCACCTCGTCCCCTGCAGTGACATTTTAGATTCCACAGGACGTATTTAACACATCCACGTCACACCCTCGGTTCCCATTCCCACAGGGACAACAGCACAGGCACAGCAACAAAAAAAAAAACCTACAAGGCTTTTCTGGGGGGAAAAAATGGAATACAAAGAGCGGGAGTCTGGGTGACTGATCCGCAGCTCTTGTGTCTTCCCAGCGTGGCACTGGGATTCCCTCTCACCGCCTGGCTCATGGCATTTGCTCCAGGAAGAGCCACATCTCCTCCTGCAGCATCCCAAAAACGCCGCCGGTGCCGCAGTCCTGGGTGCTGTGCTGTGCCGTGCCAGGCTCCAGTGGCATCGGCGTCCCCGCAGAAGGATGCCTCCCTCCTCCTCCTCCTCCTCCTCTTCCCAGCAGCTAATTAATCCTTCTGCTCAGGCAGAGCTCATTAGCGCTGGAGCAGCGCGGGGCTGCTCCGGCCGCCCGGCACAGCCGCCCTTCCCAGCAGAGAGCAAGGTCAGTGCCAGGGGCCAGCGGGCACCGGCGCTGCCAGCACCGCGCTTGCCCTGGGCTCTGCTGCCCGGCCCCCTTGGTGGCCTTTCCTGCAGGCTGGGGGTGTTTTTCCAAGCTTACAGCATAGGAGAGGAAAAAAAAAGGGGGAAAAGAAAAAAAAGAGGGGTGAGGAGGTGGAGAAAAGGCCCTCCCCGAGCGTGAGCGGGAGGGAGCAGCAGCCAAGGAAAGCAGAGGAGTCAGCCAAGTGCCTCTCTCCGTGGCGGCAGGGCGCGAGTGGGCCGCCCTGCAAATGTTTTGAATTTCCAAAACAGAAGGGAGAAGCCAAGAGCTGCCGAGTTCCCCCACACGCCAAGAAGGACAAAGGGCATCCCTGTGTGGTGGAGGGGAGGGTGGGCGCCCAGCACCCCCCAGCTGGCCTGCCCCGGATCCCCCGGGATGTGGCGCAGGGGTGCTCCCAGCTTGGCTCTGATTGTATCCAGGGAGAGGAAACGGGCAGTTCTGGGTGAGGGTGGACACCGGGCACGGGGCTGGTCCCTCGTGGGGACGACGGGTGGCTGTGCGTGGGATGTGCACCCACAGGACAGCCCGGAGCAGGGCCTGGGGTGATTCGACACGTGGCAAAGCCCCCAGCTCCCTGTCCTGGCACAGCAGGAGCCTCCCAGCTCCCATCCTCCTGGGAACGCACCATCTCCAGGAGCCAAAAGTGCTGGAAAAGCCCCGAAGCCGGCGTGCTGGAAGCTCTCCTTGCTGCAGGAGACGCTGACACTGATCCAGAAGGAAATCCCAGTGCCCACCCCAGCTGGTGGCAGGGATGGGAGGATGCTGCATGGGTGGTCCAGCCCCTCTGAGTGATCCCATCCTGCAGGGCGGTGCTGTGCCCCAAAAAGCAGAGCCTGCCCCGTAGGGGAGACGGGAGATGGGGCAGCATCCATGGGAATGCTGGCAGCACAGGCCCCGCGCCGGTGGGGGACCCCACACCCCTCCCTGCCCCGCAGATGATAACCTCACACAGATTATCATCTTAAATTATTAATCCCCAACAAATCCAAACCCCATCTGCCTAATCCTGGCCCCCCAGCACAAACCCCCTCCCAGGGGGATGGGGCGAGCGGGGCCGCCTGGATGCCAGCCCTGCTACCGGGAGGGGTGGGAGAAGCCGCAGGGGGAGCCCCCCCAGCCACGCTGGGAGCAGGCAGGGAGACAATATCGGGCCTATGCGGCCCCCTCGCCGCCAGATGTGTGTTAATAAGGCAGCTGCCCCCTAAGCTAATAAGGTCACTCACTGGCTCCAGCAAGACGAGAAAACAAGCAGGGGCTTGGCTGCGGTACAGCCTGACTTGGCACTCGCCGCACGCCGGCTTCCTGAATTCTTGCCGCTTCCAGAACAGCGCAACGGGGTGGAAAAAGCAGAGAGAAACCTCCCTCGCCCCCCCCACAAAAAGCACCCCCGCAGCCCACCCGCCTCCAGCATCACCCCTTGGTCCCCGGGCGCTGCCGCCCGTGCCCTGCTGCCCTCACCCCAGCGCCGGGTTTGGTCCTGAGGGAAAAGCTCGTGGAAGGGCTGGGAGAGGGGGGGGATTCCTGCAGACTTTCCCAGCACGGCGAGCCCCCCCCCCCGCCCCGCTCCCTCCCTCGCCTGCCCCCGATCATGGCGCCTACAACTCCCTTTGTTTTAATATTCTAAAGCGAGCCAGATGCCGGCTTTAATCCCCTCAACTGGGGAGGATTTGCAAACACATCAGGAGGCAGAGCCGGCCCCTCCGCCCCAGCCCCAGCCCCACGGCGGCACCGCGCCCCATCTGCCGCCTCGGGAAGGGGATCCGGCCCCTAATTGCCTTCTCATGTCGGGATTAGGAGCTGACAAGGTGTCCGACAACAGGGACACGAGCATCCCCTGCCACTTGTGGCTGGGGCGCGCCGGGAGGGCCCTTCGGTTTCCTCGGCAGAGTCTGGGGGTTCGCCCTGGTGAGGCGGTGCCAGGGGGATGGGAGCGGCACGGATGGGTCCTGCAGGGCGGTGGATGCTCAGGAGAGGGGCAGAGGTTGCACTGCAGCTGCCCTGGAGACGGGACGATGGACGGTGTGACTGTCCCCGTGGTGCAACGTCGCAGCTGCCGGACCAGAGCGTGACCGGCTCTCCCACATCCCTCGTGGACGTGGGATATTTTGGGCAAAGCTCTGGGGGTCCTTTCCTGCAGCATGAACAGGGGAAGAGATTTCCATCCCGACCTCCAGCGCCGCCAGCTCCTGCTCTGCCCTGCCTCCTTCCCCTGGGATTCAGCAAACGAGGCTGAGATTAAACAGGGACCAGCAGCGGGAGCGAGAGGAGCCGGATCCCGCAGGAGCAGCTCCAGGTGTGCGTCCCATTTGTCCGACAGCATCCAGGCCAGCTCCTCCGCATCACAGTCCCGGCTGCCCCGGCACAGACGGACCCTTTCCACAGCCAGGAGGGGGAAGTGGCCTCTCCAGGGCGGGGAGAGGGAGCAACAGAGCCCCAGGAGCCGGAGGGTGACGGGAATGTGGTGCTGGAGCGATGTCCCAACCCCACAGCACCCCAAACAGGGAAACAGTTGCCGCACAAAATGCCCCATAAACACCCTCCTCACCCAAGGGTCAGCTCACAGCACACCCTCACAGCTTCCCAAATTCTGGAGGTTCCCTCCAGGCCCCACAATCCAGACTGGACTTTGTGGGGGACCCCAAACAGCTCACAATCCTACAGAGACCAGGCACCCCTCCACATCCTCCCCTGCGCATCCCAGTGCTGCCCGTGCCCACAGGAGGTTCCTGCTCCGGCTTCCCCAGGGAAACAGCTCCAGGAACACACACAGAATCTATCCCGAGCCGTCCCAGACCCCATATTCGCACTGCAAAAGCAGCAGGGATTTTTTTGAGGGTGGTTTTTTTTTGGTGTGTTGTTTTTTTTTTAGGACCAGGATCTCCTCCACAACACTTAGCAGCCAGGAGTTCCGAGGGAGCAGAGCTCAGTGCTTCAGAACGACGCCTCATTTGCCAAGAAATAATCCCGAGAAGCAAAAAAAAAAAAACCCAACACCAACTCAAAAAACACCCAAAAAACCCAGACTCAGAAGATAATTAACTCCACAAAGCAGCGACCCTGAGTAGCTCAAATCTTCACTGTAACTCCCCAGCCTCTTCTCCAAGGAATTATTTCTTCCTGTTCCCAACACAACGGCACCAGCACTCGGAGGCCTGGGGGTTTTATTGGGGTTGTGTGTGTCCCCCAAACCCTGCTGGCAGATTTGCCCCCGCCCAGGAATGTGGGGGGCCCAGCCCCACACGAGACCCCACATCTGTGAGCAGGGTTGCAACGGGGTCACTCCTGATCCCAGTGAATGGTTGGAACAGGGATATTGAGGATGTGGGGCTCCACTCTTGAGGGGATGGAGCGGGGGGGAAATGGGTGCTGCTGACCCCAGACACCCACCAGCACCCCCTGGCAGGGAAGGAGACGCCTTTCAGGGTGCTCCCCGCAGACAAACAGCAGGAGAAGGGAGGGCAGACACCCCGGGGGTGCATTTTAGCCTCCCCCCCCATTCCCTCTCCCTCCTTCAGGGCTGGCAGAAGGGGATGCTCCACCAGCAGCTGGCCCAAGTGACCCTGGCAGCATCACCCCCCTGGCAGCGTCACCCCCCTGCCAGCATCACCCCCTGCCCCTTCCTGCCCCTCGCCAGGGAGGGGAATAGGAGAGAGCAGAGCTGAGAGAAAGCAGTGCAGAGCCAGCCCTTCCCGCTGCTGCTCCCCCCGGCATCCCCCTTCCCCTCCTGACCGCAAAGAGCCAGCATCTCCCCGCGCCCCTGCAGCCAGGGGATGGGAATGTGGAAGCAATTGCACTTGGCAAGGCAGCAACAGTGAGTCAAAAACAGTTGTTTGGCTTGTCAGCCACCCAGGCCCTGCAGCACTCTTGTTTTCCTTTGCCTGCCTTAACCCCTTCCAGCCCCACGCACTCCTCCCAGCAGGACCCACAGCCCCCAGCCCCGCCGTGGAGAGGAGACGGGAGCTGGGGGGAAGTCTCATCCCACAGCCCACGGGCTGTCCTGCTCCCAAGAAATGGGAGAAGGGGCAATTCCCAGGCAGGAAAACCTGCAGGGAGAACCTGCCGTGGTGCTGGGAGCTGGCACGGGGCACAGGGGTACCCCGAGGCCACCAAGGATGCCCGGTGGTCCTGGAGCATCCCACCCACTCGCCGCAGGAGCTGCAGAGAGCTGCTTGTCGCTGCCACAGAGAGCAAACCAGAGCAGGCTGAGGGGACACGGCCACGTGTGCTGGGGACCCTGTGCCACCCCGAGGTGGTCAGACCCCCCCCTGGGCAGTGCCAGCCTGGTGGCACGGGGTGATTTAAAGCCCCGAGCACAGCCAGCCCCACCCCACTGACAGCAGTTTAGCACATCCCAGGCTGCTTCCCACCGGCTCCTCCAGCCCCTTCCCTGCCGGCCATACGGCAGCAGGGCCAGGAACACATCCAGAGCCACCACGGGCTGCAGCAGGGGCTCCTCTCCATGCCCAGGTCACCCCTCACACCCCAAGGTGGGCGTCCCACGCTTCTGGGGGCTCGTTCAGGCTGCCACCATTTCAGGGCAGGGTGGGGGGACACCAGGATCCACCTACCCCCTCCCCGCCATGGAGGGACAGCCATGGGGGTCAGGGTACGGGACAGGGGTGTCCAGCCAGGACCCACACCTCTCCATTCCCCCCAAACTGGTCCCAGAGTAGACAGACACGAGGAGAGAGCCACGGGGTGGGGGTTGTCCCTCCCTCCACCGGGGACAACCCCCGCCGCACCCCTCCAGCACACGGGAACCAGGGCGAGGGGACGGCTGGGGAAGAGTTAAACCCTCTGGAGCGCAGGGAAGGGGAGGAAAAAGCGGAGGGCAAGGCTGCGCCCGCCGGGAGAGACAAAGCGAGATGCAGGAGCCAAGAGATGAAGGCGAGGATGCGATAAGAGGGGGAGCGGGGTGTGCGCGCTGGAGCGAGGGAAGGGGAGGAGGAGGAGGAGAGGTGGGTGATGACCAAAGTCATTGAACATTTTTTGGCACGCCTACCCCCGAGTATCCTGGCCGTTGGCCCAGCTCGGAGCTGAACTTAAACAAACTCCTGTTGCAGCCATCTGCTTGATTTTAAAATAAATCAAACAATCTGTTGAGCCGTGGGTGATCAAATTTCCATCTGTGCGGACGCCTGCTCGCCTCCTCGGAGCCTCCGCTTGCCTCTACCAGCCAAACACTCCTGGCAGCATGTGGCCTCCCTAATTCCTCCAGGAAAGGGAGAAACCGGACCTCCCCCTGCACCCCGGCCCCCTCCCAGCCCGTCCCCGCCACCCTCCTAACTCAAACCGAGTGCTATTTTTACAGCCGCCCACCAAACAGAGACGCATCCCGCGTTCAAACGGGAGGAAAACGGGGCTGGAGGGAAGATCCCAAGAGGGATTGAGCTGCTCCGTTGCTGCCCACGCTGGGGGGATTCCTCATCCTGTCTCCATCCATCCCACGGGTCTGAGGGAATGGGAAGGGAAAGGGCAGCAGCTGCTGGCCCCAGCGGTGGTGACTGCGGTGCAGAGGCCACGGACTGGCCAGAAATAGCAGCTGTGAGGCCAGTGCTGTGTGGCCGTCCCCAGGACGGGGACACCAGGCATACGTCACCTCCAGGTACCCAGCTGTCAGCCACCCTGCCCAGCCACCCCCCCAGGCAGCCTGCTGGCCCTCAACCGCACCCAAAACCATCTCATACTGAGGGTTCCCCCCCTCCTCTGGGAGCAGGGAGCCCAAGGGGAGGCAGCACCAATTGTGTTTTGTCCCAAGATCCCCAAAGTGCCAAAAGAAGGGTGGCATCTCCCTCCTCCACTGTCTCTTTGCGTCCTTCAAGACCCCTGCTGGCCTGGAGGAACAGCACCCATGATATCCATGGCCTCAAAGCCCCTCTGAGGGGTCAGCCTCTTGTCCAAGCCAAGGATAAACCCCTGCTGGCATCACCCAGACTTTGCTGTCCTTCCCCGGAGCCCTTCCTTCCGCTCCGAGCAGAGGGCACTGGGCACGGGGCCAGGGCAGCCAGAACTAGGGCAGCAAGGGCTGGGGAAACACAGCAAAAGGACGAAGAGATGAGCAGAGAGGGAAGAAATCGTTGTGAATGAAGGAGAAGGAGCAGGGGTGGATAAAGGATGGAGCCGTGTTCGGGCCCACGGGCCCATGGGACCCCGGCAGCTCCAGTGGGGAAGGTCAGGGTGAGAGCACAGGCTGCCCGTGCACAGGAGAGGGAAGAAGGACACGGATTTGTTCTTCCTCCAGGGCTTCAGTTACGGGGGTGACAGTTCCTGAGGGTCCCCATGGCATGGTGGAAGCAGCAGAGAGGAAAAGGAGGTGCCCAGCACCCACCAGAGCCCTGGCAGGAGCCCGAGCCAGCAGCTGCGGAACAAACCTCACCCGTGTGGGACACTGCCAAGCCAAGAGCTGTCCTGGCCAGCCCGGGGCCAGCCTGGCCAAGCCACTCACTGCTGGAAAGAACAGGCAGCAGGGAGCAGGGTGGCCCCCACCCTGCTGCAGCCTCAAATGCTTCCCAGTGCCAGCGTTTGGGAGGGCTTGTCCAGCCCCAAGCACACAGCATGCAGCAGCCGGGCTCCGGGATGCAGGATCAGCGTGATCAGCACGAGAACAGGGAGATCAGCAAGGGGAAAAAACACTGGGATGAGTGATGCAGCAGCTTGGGTGATCCCAGTGCCCCAGGAGAACAGCCCCAGAGGAAAATCTGCTCCCAGGGACTCACATCCCTGAGCTCAGGCGGTGGCTGAGATGGGGAGGTCCCTCCAAATGCTCCTCACGGAGTCAAATCCAAGCAGAGCCCTGACAGGATGCACAGCAGGGAGCAGGTTACACAGCACAAGCAACAGCGGGAAGGGGAGAGAAAAAAAAAAACACCAAACCCCTTTTTGGAAGAGGAAAGGGCTGACAGGACCTGGCTGAGAAGCAGGAGAAAGCCCAGATTTCCCAGTTACTGTGCAGATGTTCTGGACTGAAAACAGAAGACGGCAGGAGCGAATTCATCTCCCCCTCCAGAGACGCCGCAGCCAGAGCATCTGGACTCTGTCTGCAGGCAGCAGAGCCGGCTCCCCCCGTTCCCGGGGAGTCCCGCACCAGGAACAGCCCGGACAGCCCCGGGGTGCCCACCGGGGCCAGCAGTGACAACCCAGCCCCGTCCCCACGCCAGGTTGACCTTGGCACCGCTGCCTCCCGGGAAAACTGAAGGGCCTTGTCCTCGCCGTGTTTTCACTCTGGGATAACTCCTGCTCCGAGAGCCGGGGGGAGCGACGGGGCGGAGAAAATGCGGCTGGTTTAGCAGTGAGGACAAGGAGGGGGGCGGGAGACATCCATCCATCCATCCATCCATCTACATACACACACATTTACTCCTGGCCAGGACAATAACTGGAATCATCAGCACTTGATCATCACTCGAAGAAAAGCTTCACAGCCCCTTTCCAGAAACATGTTGGAAGCAGCTGGAAGGTGACAGTGGCAATTTGCTGCGTGCCCCACACTCTCAGCTGTCTGTGTGTCCCTCTCTCCCTCCCGGGTCTGTCTGTCCTGCCCTGGCTGCAAAACACTGAGCGAGAGCCCAATGTCCTGGCTGTCACCAAAATGTTCCCAGCTCCAAGGTCCCCCCGTGGTGTCCCCAGGGACAGAGGTGGCTGCTGGTGGCCTCTCGGATCCATCAGATGACACACTCCTCGTTTCCAAGGGAGGACAATTAAAACCATTTTGGAGGGTCAGCTGGGACAACTCCCCCTGCACGGAGCTGTGGCAGAGCCTGGGCTGTGCCACGGGATGCACATCCCACAGGGATGATGCCCCCACAGCAGGAATCCCCAGCCCCAAAACAGCAGGTGCTGGGGACATGCTGGGTGGCAGCACGCCAGGACACAGCCTCGAGGGGGTCACAGAGGGGCTGGAAACCTGGGAGCAGTCCAGGCTCCTGCCCTTTGGCCAGGGAAGGCAGCTGTCCATCCCGAACCAAGGGGGGGATGGCTCCTGGCTGTGGGGTGGCCACCACCCCTCTCCTATCAGGACCTTCCCTCTCATCCCAGCTGGGTCTCAGCCTTGTTTCAGCTCTAAAGTAGAAGACAAAAATTCACTGGGAGGAGCTGGGAGAGAGCAAAACGGTGGCTGCAAGCCCTCCTGCCCTCTCCACATCCCTCATGGGGGGTGCCAGGACCCTCCCCATGCATTCCTGGTCAAAACCAGCCCCAAAACCCAGCTGCCCACCCCTGCCAAGACCTGGCTCTCCCAGGGTACCAGGGTGGGCGATGCCGTGGCTGGCTCTGCCAGAAGCCGGCGGGAAGAGCCAGCGCTGGGGCAGACGGCAATTTCCTGAGTTCGTGTGCCAGGGGTTATGGAATAACCCTCGGTAAATCCTGCAGCAGGTCCCTGTGCCACCAGGAATGGCCCATCCAGCACCGGTGCTTGGATATGGCCACCAAAACACAGCGTCTGGGAAGTTCTCCGGATGGACGGAGCTCCTACACCCGCACCACGACAGCACGGACACCCCAGCCCCATTTTGGGATGCCATGGGATGCCATGGGATGCCATGGGATGTGAGGCAGCCCGGGGCAGCCACAGGGCTCGCCCTGCCCCGGCACAGGTCACGGCACGCTCAGCACAGGCACCTCTCCGGCAGGTTGGAGAGGGAAAGCCAGGAGAGCTGCTGCTCCAAGCACGTCAGCTCCGTGGGTAAATAGATGACTTCAGCCTCCTGAGAGCTCCTAAAGCCCAGCAGCACTCATGCTAATGTGGAGGGGGGGAGGAAAAGAAGGAAACTAGAGAGGGAGAAGCAGCGTCATACCCATGCCAGGCCACAAAGCACACCCAGGTAACGTCCCCCTTCTCACAGCCCAGCCAAAACTCCCCCTGGAGCCATCCCCTTCATCTCTGCCCTGCTGCCGAAGATCCGGCTGGGAAAAGGAGTCCCACAGCAGCCGGAGCAGCTGCACGAGGCTGTTTATCCAGCCATGGCACGGCTCGGCTCGCGTGTGCTGGGGAGAGGCCGCAGCAGCTGCTCCCCAGCACCGGGAGCAAACCACGACCTTCCCGCAGGAGCCTGGGCTGGCACCGGGGCTCCGGCACCCTCCACCATGGCCCAGGGAGGGCAACCAGGCTGGGATGGCCGAGAGCGATGCCTCTGGCACAGGAGCAGCCCCCGAAGCGCGGCTGGCACGCGCCGCTGCGCGGCACCGAGGAGCCAAGGCACGCTCGAGGCCCCGCTGCCACCCGCCTTGGCGGTGGGGGGACCCGGGGCTGCCACAGCCCTGGGACGGGGCCCGGGGCAATCGTGCCGCTGGAAAGGCTCCCGCCGCCAGCTGCTCCCAGCGGAAGAGAGCCCTGGCACGGCTGGGAGGCTGCCACCGCCAGCCGGGCTCCTGCCCCAGCTCCCAGGGATGCTCCTGCCTCACCACCCGCCTGGATTTGCCCCCAAGGAGGGCAGTGTCCCCCTGAGGCACCAGAGGGATGTTTCCCTGCCATCCCTTCCAGGCCAGGATGGCAGCACGTGGCACAGGCCTTTTGCTGCGGGGAGGAACATCTGGCCAGATGCTGCCCAGCAGCACAGGACCATCTCCAAGCAAAGGAACCAAAGGTGCCATCAGGGAGCAAACAGAGCCTTCCCCACCCCAAAAAGCAACGTGGGAACAGATCCAGGGCCCCTACTGCAGCCAGAGAGGTGTAAACAGGCTCCTGGCAAACCAGCTGTGCCCTGTGCCCCAAAACATCGTGGGTCCCCAAACCCTGCTCAGGAGATGGAGACGGCTCCTTGCCACTCAAGGACAGTGACAAGGGTGTCAGGACAGGACCCAGCTGGTACCTTGGGGGGTGAAAAGCCAACCCCTGCCATTCCTGATGTGCTTGGAAAACCAGGCACCCAAGCTGCCGTGCAGGGAAGTCCCTCCTCGCTGGGAAGCAGCCAAAGAGCATCGCAGGCTGCCCTCCGCGACCGGGCTTCCCGGATGGCTGAGAAAGGCCAAGTGTCTGGACAAAACATCTGTCCGGCCGCAGCAGCCAGAGCCGTCCGGCCGCCCCTTTACCCCATCTCCCGACTTGGCTGTGACTCCAGAGGCTGCTGCGGATGCTCCGGCGGTTGCAAAAGCGTTTTCACTGCATGGGATGAGAGCGGAGCCAGTCCCTCTCCCCAGGGAGCCCACAGGGCGTGTTTTGGGGGGTGCAGCACAGTGTCAGACCAGCTTTTCTGGCAGGTGCCCGCTCGAGCTGCCAGTCCTGCAGCACTGCTGCCTTTGGGAAAGGCAGGGAGAAAGCAAGGAGCAGGGAGGCCAGGGTGAAAAATAAATATATAGCAGCCAGCTGGTGAGCTGTGGAGTCAGCACGAGGTCTGCAGGACACGGCGCTGGCAGCGGCGCGGGAGCCCTGGAATTTCGGACAGCTGCTCCAGCAAGGTCAGCCCGGCCACAGCAAAGACCCCTGCGCTGCTCCCCCGGCGTGGCTGAAGGACACGCACCCCCGGCTGGAAACCCCAGGGGGACAAGCCACCACGCCAGGGGGTGACTCTGACACGAGGTAAGTGGCGGGTGAGGATGAGGAGGGACAGCCAGGTGCGAGTGCCCACAGAGCAAAGCACGCCTGGGCTCAGCGGCAGGAGAAAGCACACAGCGCATTTTCCCCGTGTTCTTTCTTTGTTTGCCATCTGGGAACACGATCCCAAGGGAGGCCGTGCCCCGAGACATGAAGTCACATCATGATTATATTGCCACCTCCGTGCCGGGACTGAGATCTCATCTGAAAATGCCAGCCCGGGTCGGTGCTGGCTGCAGCAGCTGCTTTGCTGAAAGGCAGCATAGGCCTCACTGAAAACACCTTCCCATGCTGCAAACAAAACAGGTTTACCCCATTGAAGTCAGCTTAAATTGGCCTGATTCTGCTCTGAAGCTGCTGGAATTCGTGGTGGCAGAAATTGGCACAAGCACAGGTAGAACCACCAAAACCAACCCGAGCTGGAAGCCAAAAGATTGAGATGAGTAAGACCAGCTCTGCTCCTCATTCAAGGGATGAGGAGAAGCCAAACGCAGCCTGTGCCACCCCCCTGAACCCCACACATGACACCTGAGGACACACAGAGGTGCCACCAGCTTGGCCAAAAAAGCACCACCACCCAAAGCACTGCCAGTGGCTGGAAGGTTTTTGATTTCCTTTAAAATGAAAAAAAAGTGCAAAAAATCCAAAAGATGCAAAGAAGGCAGAGGTGCCTGGGGCTCTTTCGACACAGGTCTCTTAATTCTCATGCTGCAGTGCACCCAAATATCCCATAATTTGGCCCAGTGCAATGCAGGAGGAGGCCTCAGGCACCACTCCCCGCCTTCTGGGTTTGCTTTTCTGGCATCCAGGAGCTTTGGCTGCCACTCAGCATCAGTGGGACAAGGTTTAGTGGAGAACACAAGAACTCTTTGATTTTTGCCCAAAGCCCTTTTTGAAAGCCAAAAGGAAAGTGCCCACCAACAGCTGTCAGCTCGACGCGGTGATTTGGAAACGCAGCCATGACCTTTGGAGCTCGGAACCTGCAGAAGGGGCCAAATCCCCAGCTGAGCCAACAGCACTGCTGGCAATTAGTAAATACAGCAAACTCAGCCCCTGGAGCCTGCCTGGGCCCTGTCAGGCACAGCCCCACACAACCAGCCCCAGGTGTGCTCTGAAAAGCGGGAATGGGGTATGGAAAACACCACGTGATTCCCAGAAACCGGCCTGAGGACCAGGCTGGGAGAGGCTGTGGAATCCAGCTGCTCCAGAGGAGCGGGATGGCAACACCTCCACCAGAGCCACAGACTCCTTGAGGTTGGAAAAGCCCTCCCAGATCATCGGGTCCAACCGTTCCCCCAGCACTGCCAAGGCCACCACTGACCATGTCCCCAAGTGCCACATCCACACATCTTTAAAATCCCTCCAGGAATGGTGACTCCACCACTGCCCTGGGCAGCTGTGCCAGGGTTTGGTGACCCTTTCAGTGGAGAAATTTTCCCTAATATCCAACCTGAGCCTCCCCTGGCCCAGCCTGAGGCTGTTCCCTCTCCTCCTGTCCCTGTTCCCTGGGAGCAGAGCCTGACCCCCCCGGCTGCCCCCTCCTGTCAGGGACTTGTGCAGAGCCACAGGTTTCCCCCTGAGCCTCCTTTGCTCCAGGCTGAGCCCCTTTCCCGGCTCCCTCAGCCTCTCCTGGTGCTCCAGACCCTTCCCCAGCTCTGCTGCCCCAACACTGAGCCCTGGGGACACCACTGAGGACTGGCCACCAACGGGATGTGTCTCCATTCACCGCCCCTCTCTGGGCCCAGCATCCAGACAGATTTTTCCCCAAGGAACAGTAACCCATCCCAGCCACGAGCAGCCAGTTTCTCCAGGAGAATGCTGTGGGAAACGCTGCCAAAACCTTTCCTAAAGTCCACACAGACAACATCCAGAGCCTTCCCTCACCCACTGAGTGGGTCACCTTGTCACAGGACATGAGGTGACAAGGACCTGCCATTCATGAACCCGTGTGGGCTGGGCCTGATCATTTGGTTGTCCTGAACAGCTGTGATCGAGTTATGGTGGGATTTGAGAGCTTTCCAGACACCTGAAAGTACTTCCAAAAAGTTGTATTTAAGGGGAAAAAAAACCAGAACACCTCAAGAGGAGTCACTTTTTCAGGTACATAGCTGCAGAGAGAGCAGTGGGAGGCAAAGATGGGAAGAGCTGGAGGGCAGGGGAAGCTTTTCCTGGTGAGCACAGGACACTGAGAATGCCAGGCAGGCTGAGGACAGGCAGCCCTTGAGCTGGGAACGCAGCACTTCACCCCTGGGGAGAGGGCTGGAGGGTTTGGGGGTGGCTTCAGAAGGCACAGCCAGGGACACAGGTCACTGTCACCTCTGGGAAGCCACCAAATCTGGGCATTTTATGGTTTATTCAAAGCCATCGCTCCCAACAGCGGCTGCTCGAGGAACCGGCTCCTCCTGGGGTGGGTGCACATCCCAGTGGGATGCACAGGCAGTTTATCCAGACCAGCAGGAGCAGATATCCCACCCAGATGGCCCAAACTCAGAGCCCTGCACCAGCAAGGGCATAGATCTGCACAGCTTCCCCTTGCAAGGGGCACAGCTGGAAAGAAAATCCATTCTCGCGGCGCACATCTGGGGACCGAGGGTGACAAACCAAAGGATGCCCATGCCAGGTGCCCTTTCCACACCCAGCATTGCCATTTCTTCTCGGAGGGGAGAACCCAAACCCGCCCCACACATGCCAACCACAGCAGGGTTCTGCAGAGCTCACCTCCAGGAGATCCTCCTGCAGCAAGGAGAACCTCAGGCCCCCCCACATCTCCACAGAGCAGCAGTGGTTCCACTGCTCCCCACCACCAAACCAGCAGCAGACCCCCTGCCCACCCAAAATATCGCTGGCTCCTCCCTCCTGACCAGCCTCAGACGTGGGGGTCCCCCATCAGCACCTCCACTCTGTTACAGAGAGGGCCTTAGCCCCACCCTGCTCTTGCTGCCCTGCTAAAAGAGGGAGACTTGGGGGTGTCTGGTGGCTTTTGGGGTACTGACCTCAAGCTTTGAGCCATTTGTGTCCGCCACACCCAGGCAGGACAGCAGCAAACCACAGCTCTGTGTGCAGGGGGTATGAAAAAGCAAGTGCAGCCCAAAAATGAAGTTGCAGAGCTGCAAGGAGAACTGGGGAGACGATTTTAACTGCTCGGGCTCATTCCCTCCGGCCTGGTCCCATTGGAACGGGGACCTGGGTGTCACACAAGAGTGAAAGGCTCATCTGGGGTGGCTTTCAGCAGCAAGTGTGGCTGAACAAGGGTACAGCTAAATTAACCAAGTGCCCTACCCAAGCATTAAGCCGTGTTTTAAATAACCTTGACATCTGTGAGGTCTCAGCCTGCTGGAAAGCATGTGGAGACAGGGAGGGAAAATGTGCCAGGACCTTCTGGCCAGCCAGAGACCCCACCAGGACACGGCAGAGCCCGGCCACGCTGTCCCCAGGCAGCTCTGCTGTGCCTCCTGCCACTCAGCCCCTTGCAGCAGCCCCTTAATTTGCTCATTAGCAAACCCGGGAGCAAGAGGAGGAACTCAACAGTGTCCCTTGCCCGGGACACACTCTGTGTCTTCCTGGGAGTTTGGGATTGGGGCCAGCAGGGACGAGGACTGGCGTGCCTGAGAAATGCTGGGATCTGGGGGGGTCACTAAGGAACCCCACGGGAAGCACCCAGAGCCCCCGTCCATGCTGCAGCAGAACTGCTGTCTGTGTTGTCCCCATGAGGTGGTCCAGGGACACCAAAGGGACAGAGGCCTGGGAAACCAGCTGGGGACACGCAGATGATGCCCCTCTCATCAGCTGCACCCACCTGGACTCTGCTGGCAGCACCCCAAAATCACCCCTGGATCAGCACCACGGGATGCTCGCCTGCCTCCTGAGCCCTCCATGGCCACCAGCACCTTGCAGATGCCACCAGACCCGTGACCACGCAGGCACCACAACCCACCCAGCAACCATGGAAATGAACCACCTGCATCCACAAATGACCCGAAATTATGTCAGGACCATCCAGCTCAGGCTGACAGACGCTGGGGGAAAGCCCCCAAAAGCAACGGCTTCCAGAGGATTCCCAGTGCCGGTGCCAAGCCAACCTCCGGTGCCATCCCAGCACTCTCCAGGTGAATGCAGCTCCTGCCTGGTGGCTTTCTGAGCAGTGTCCCCCCCCCCCCAGTTCAGGAGCCGGCACAGCTGAATGGGAAATTATATTTGTAAGCAGCCAAGGGTGAGTGAAGGGAGAGAAAAGGAGCGCTGTCTTGGAAGGGCTGGTTTACATTTCTAAAGAAAATGCCAGTGCCTCAGAGAGCCACAGGGTTCTGGCTACGGACGGAGCCGAAAGGCCTTGAAAATGACCTCGGAGATTTGGGATGTTGGCATTTGACAGAGCCCAGCCTGGGGCCTGGTTTGCTGATACAGAACGGTGGCTCTGGAGAGCTCCCACAAGCTGGAAATTTGGGGGTGAAAGCTGTTATTTCCCCATCCCATGAGAAAGACAAGCTTGGGAGGAATAAACTTTTGCTCTGCCATGTGCTTTCGAGGAGATGCCCCCAAAGCAACCTGTGTAACCCCAGGGGGAGGCACAGAAAGGAGCAACTGGGGAAACTGGCAGCAGCTGGGCGATGACACCAATGACACCCTTCAGGGGGGCCCAGGGGGACGCTGCCTGGGGGCCCTCACTGCAGGATAACCAGAGCAGCACGGGTGGGGGGCACCCAGCCCTGTGGCCACCCATCAGCCCCCCAGCTGTGGGAAGAACCGGGGTTTCTCCGAGGGAAATCCCTTGATTAGGGTGCCTTGTAAAAGTGGGGATAAGTTGGGAAATTTCCTACAGAGGCCATGAGCTCCTTCCAGCTTGCCAAGGATGCTCCCGTGGAAGGCAGGCCAGGCAGCCCTCCCGCCCCTCTGGCACCTCTGAGCACCCTTGATGGCAAGCGGGACGGGATTGGGATTTCCTCTGTCCTGGCTCCCACCTCCCTCGTGCGAAGCTGCCAATAACACAGACGCTTCTGGAACGGGACAGGCCTTGGCTCTTCCCACCTCCTGGAAGGGTTTTTATCTGTTCTTTCACAGCTTGACAGCTCCAAAAGTTCATTGCTAAAGGCACCCCATCCATTAGCATTCGCCCCCAGGATCCAGACCCAAAAGAAGAGCATCCATCTATGTCACCGCTCCAACTCCTCCTGGATTCCAGAGGTGGGAAGTGCTGGGAAAGGAGGGATGGGGTCCAGGCCAACTGCCTTACCTTGGGGAGGAGAGCCGGGGGTGCCACTGCCAGCAGCTCTGGCGGGGTCATGCTCTTGCCAGCCAGGACCACGGCTCCGCACTCGGCACAAGCACCGATGGTCAGCTGCTTCCCATCGTCCACCAGCAGGCTGTTGGCCACGCGCAGGGTGTAGAGGAAGACGGGTAGCCTGGCCACTTGAACCGCTTTTAATCCAAGGCATCGCTTCTTCTCCTGCCGGCAGAAGAAGCAGACGAAGGTCTCCACTTTGTACTGCCGGGACCAGGCGCTGCTGGGGTGGTGGGAGTTCCTGCCCTCGTGCTGCAGCCACTGTCCCAGCAGGTCGTGGTAGCACAGGATGCAGGTGGCCACCAGCCCAGTGGAGTCAGCCGGTCTGGCCCGCGGGGCGGGCGGGTAGACCGTCAAGAAGGGGAAAAAGGGCTCCTTCTCCCCAAATCGCCCCGGCGGGTTGACGTTGAGCTGGAACTCTTTACCAGCTCCCAACTCGGCCCCGCAGATGTAGCAGACAGAGGTGGGACCAGGCTTGATGACAGCGGGGTGGCCGGCGAGGTCACCGGCGGAGAAGACCTGGTGGTACCTCCCCAGGAAGCTCTGCACGGAGGAGATGAGCTCCTCGTTGTGACAGGCCCTGTACATGGCCCACAGGTCCTGCAGCACCCCGAAGCACTTGCGGCAGCTGCTGACCTCCCAGTGCTTGTTCAGCCCCTTGGCGCCGGGCGGGCAGGGCAGCAGGCTGAGGAAGGGGAAGTGCATGGTGCTCTTCGCGTTGCCGTTGGTGATTTTGGCCGCCACCGGCCTCGCCTCCTTGCCGCACTCCTCCCCGCAGAGGTAGCAAGCCTCGGGCACCGGCGGGATGCCCGTCCCGTCCTCCTTCATCCCTCGGCGGCCCTTGGCGGGCATGGCCCCGGCGCTGAGGGGCACCACGTAGAGCCGCTGCAGCACGGGCACGTTGGCCAGCTCGAAGCTCTGCCACTGCTGCATGAGGGAGGCGAAGCAGCAGGGGCACACCAGGGTGCTGCCGGTGGGAGACAGCGGCTGGGCGCCCGGCGGGGGGCTGTGCAGCCACAGGAACGGGAAGAAAGGTCCCGGCGAGGTCTTCTCCTGCTTCTGCACGTGGACGCGGTGCTGGGCGCCGGGTGCCAAGGGGCTGCCGCAGATGTAGCAGGCGGTGCCCGGTGCCCAAGCGGGCCGCTCGCTGCCTTCCTCGTCGTCCTCCTCCTCCTCGCTGGTGATGTTGATCTCGCTGTCCGAGGAGCAGCAGGGGGGCCCCCGCTCGCTCCCCGCCGCCGGGGGGGCCCGCGCCGCGCCGCCCGCCCCCTCGGGATCCGAGAGGGGCTCGGCGTCGGAGAGCTCGGAGAGCTCGGAGCCGGCTGCCGGCCCTTCCTCCTCCTCCTCCTCTTCCTCCTCCTCCTCCTCCTCCTCGTCCGGGTGGCCGGCGGCGCGGCGCGGCGGCGCGGCGGGGTCCCAGCCCGTGGCCCCCCGCCGCAGCCCGGCTCCCCCCGCCGCCGCCGCCGCCGCCGCCGCCTCGCACTGATGGGGCCGCTTGAGCCAGTACATGCGCTTCTCCACCGGCGTGCGGCTGCGCTCGAAGGAGTCCCACTGCTCGCCCAGGAAGCAGCGGCAGACAGCGCAGACCAGGGCGCAGCCCTCCGCCGAGACGGCGCGGGCGCCGGGCGCCGGCTCCTGGTGCTGCAGGAAGGGGAAGAAGGGCCGGTGGTCGCGGGGGGGTCGCACTTGAAGCTTGAGCTCTTTGCCGCGGCTGATGCCGCCGCCGCAGATGAAGCAGCAGAGCGGGGGCGCCGGGGGTTGCGGGGCCCCGGGGCCGCCCCCCCCCGCCGCCGCCGCCGCCTCGCCGGCCGCCAGCGCGGCCATCAGCCGCTGCTTGCGGGAGAGCGGCGCCGCCGCTGCCCCCGGCCCCGCCGCCGCCCCCGGCCCCGCCGCGCTCATCGCCGCCCCCGGCTCATCCCGCGGCTCCGCCGGACACGCAGGCTCGGGGGGCGGGTTTGCGGAGCGCTCCCCCCCCACCCCTCCGCCCGCCTCCTCCCGCCGGGGGAAGGCAGCGAGAAAGGAAAGGAAAAAAAAAATTATAATAAAACAACGGCAACAACAAAAAAAAGCTCCCAACGGCAACAAAATATCCACGAACAGCAAAAAAATAAACCCGGGATAAAAGTTCGGTGCGAAAGTTTGGGTCCCGCCGGCGGCGCGGAGGAAGGGCGGCTGCCGGCCGCCTCCCGGCCCCGGCGCCCCCGGCCCGGCTCCTCCCCGGCCCCCCCGCCGCGACCTGCCCGCCCGGGGGGGCCCGGGGGGAGGAACGAGCCGCTGCCACCCCCCGCCCGCCCGCCGCCAGGCCGGCGCGGAACGCAGCGGAGGGACCCCACGGGGGAGGGACGTGGGGATTTACAAAGCCGCCCCCCGAGGGGGTTCGTGACCGGCCCCACGCGGGGATCCCCGCTGCAGCCCCCGCGCGGGGCGGCCCGCACGCGCTGTCCCCTCCGCGCCCGTCACCAGCGTCCCACCCGCCACCCCCTAAACCACACCAGGGCGCTCTGTGCGGCTCCCACTCCCCAAAGGCGCCGTGTCCTGCTTCACGCCGGCAGGACGGATCCCACCGAAAGCACCGGCCCTTTCCTGCCCTTTCCAGCCATTAACTCGGTGTCCCGACCACCCCCGGTAATTTATTTCCCACTTTAAAACTACTGCCGCTGTTCCAGCTCGATACCAGATTCTATTTCCCGCTCGGTCCTAAAATGCTGCATCGCTTTGCCACTCACTGGTAAATAGCTGATGTGTTCCCAGCCGGAGCTGGCGGCGTTTCAGCGGCGCATGCAATAATCCCGGTATATCCTTACCTGCCTCGCAGCCTGCGATAAGATTTAATGCTTGGAAAGCACTTTGCTGTCCTTGGACAATAGGCACCGCGGAAGCGCAAACTGTACCCAGGGCCAGCCTCAATTAAACCTGACTGATTAACCACCCGAGCGGCTCGTCAGCATGCCCACCGGCTCGGCTAGGCTCTCCCGATTAAATAAATATATCAGGAGCTGGAAGGGGGATTTTTCAAACAGTCATTTTAGGAGGAAGCCTGCTCCCGGCAGCGCTGTGGAGTTGGAGTTCACGGCAAGTCGCTGCAATATCCCAGGTGCTGTCCTTGCAAATCTCCCTGAGCTTGGAGGGGGCAGAATGAAACCCAAAGAGGCAAGGTCAGCAGTTGCATAGGACACGGGGACAGAGGGACAGCAGGATGAATGCCTGAGCCACGTGCCAGCACACCCAGATGATGCACAGAAGCCACATTGTCCCTTGCTCCTCATCACTCCTCGGGGCACCCCGTCTGGGTCCCCCTTGGACTGACCAACCCCTCGTGTCACCTCCCACCCGGATTGCGGGTGACGGCGTCCGGTGCTCCCCAGCAACTGGCCCTGAGATCAAACAGATTGTGTGACATCAGCTGGAGCGCGGGCAGGGGCAGGAGGGCTCTTCAGGGACCCGGATCCAGTTTCCACGCAGATGGCTCCGGCAGTAAAGAAGCAGGGGGTGGGAGGAAACACACAAAGCGGGAATACGATACCTTGGGAGAACTGGCTCTACGGGGCTTTTTCAGGGGTTTCCAGAAGGCAGCAGGGCCTCGTTATATTTTATTTATTTATAGGGCTGATGTGGTAGCTGCTCTATGCAGCGAGGGCAGTGGGAACGCCGCGCGTCAGGGTGGACATGACTCAGATGTTCTTTAAAGATGCACGCGGTCTCTCGGTGTCACCCCTTTTCCCGGATGGAAAGGGGCCACTGGGCCGGATAGGATCCCTGACCCCGGACGGCAGCACCGGATCTGGGAATGCCTCACCCCAGTTGCCCAGCTGGAGCTCCCCCGGGAGCTGTGGCCACCAGCTCAGCCCACCCTTCGAGCGCAGCCGACAGATGCTCTCCCGCCTGCTCCACAGATGGGCAAGAAAACAACACGCTGCATTCAAAGTCCAGAGCTCAGCAGGGCCAAACTCCCCTCCCCACCCTACCCTGAGACACCAACCCTCCGTGCCCCTCTCCGGAGGCACCACAAGCCCCCGGCTCCCCCGTTCCCCCCGCACCCCACTGGGACGCGGCCTCGGAGCAGCTTCCCGGGCCTTGGCTGCGCCCGGACAGAGCAGCTCATTTATCATCCTGTGCCGCCCCGGCCCTGTGGTTGCTGTTTGCAACAGAGAAGCTGGGAGGGAGAGAAAATTTCTCAAGTCGGCCTCGGCAAGAACTGAAAACATATGCCCTGGCGGCAAACGCGTCCCCCGGGGCGCGCGGGGATCAAGGCGAGCCTAGCGCAGGATTTTCCACCGCGGCTCCCGCCGGCGCGCAGCCCTCCCGCCAGAGCTGGCGTTCCACAGCCACCCCAGGGCTGGGGTGGTGACAGCCAGGTCCGCGCCTCCGAGCCAGCACTGTGAGGACTGTGGGATGCAGGGCAGGAAGGCTCCTCGCTCGCTCTGGATGGCCAATATCCCACTGCGCCCACCTTAGAGCTCCTTGCTGGCCCCTTGCTCAAAGACAAGCCCCAGGGACAGATGTCCCTTACAAGGTAGGAGACAGGCCCTGTCCTGCATCAGGGCTCAGCACCAGCTGTGCAAGGCACTGTACAAACAGCCGTGATCGGCCTCGTGGGGCAGGGGGGCTCCCCCGGCTTGTATGGGGCAGGGGTTCAGGATGGATGCATGAGCAGCCTGACTGGTGCTGGGTCCATCCCTATCCTCATCCTTGTCCTCATTCCCATTCCTGTCCCCATCCTCATTTCCATCCCCATTCCTGCCTCCATTCCTCCATCCATCCCCATTTCCAGCCCTATCCTTATCTTTATTCTCATTGACATCCCCATCTCCATCCACATCCTTACCCTCACTCCCATCCCCATTCCTGTTTCCATTCCTATGCCCATCCATATCACCATCCTTATCCTTATCCCCCTTTCTTTTTCCATTTCTGTCCCATCTCATCCTCATCCTCACCCTCATTCACATCCTCATCTGCATCCTCACCCCCATTTCCACCCCTATCTCCGTCCCCATCCTCATCCCCATTTCCATCCCCATCCCAATCCCCATCTGTCTCTATCCCTGTCCCGGTCCCTACCCCAGCCCCTCTGGCCCTTGGGGCCCTGCAGGACGGGGCCCAGCAGCACCCATTCCACGGCACCCTGAGGAGCAGGCGCGTGCTGCAGATCCCACATCCCTGGGACCGGGAGGTTAATATGGAAATTACCAACTGCTTATTCCTTCCAGCTGTTGCTGTGAGTCATCAAGTGCCTTAAAGAGCATTTCAAACAACACAGTGCCTTCGAGACAGCGTGACTGCTGCCCCAGCCACCCCCTCTGGATAATCCTCTGGTGTTTGAAAAGGGAATATTTCTCCAAGGAGGCAATTCCCAGCCGTGCGTGGCCGGGGAGGCAGAACAGCCGCTGCCTCCACGGCGCCTGTCCAGGCTCCCACCTCCGCCCGTGGGCTCCTGGCGTCCTGCCGGAGAGCAAAGCCAGGCAGGGAAGGGCACTGGGAAGGGCAGCCCAGCCCTGTCATCATCCCTGCTCAAAAATCCAGCAGGGACATCTTAATGCCACCACGTGCCAGCACGGGTGACGGTCCCTGCTGCGCCACCTGGGGAAACTGAGGCACGGGGCAGCCAGTCTGAGCTCCACAGTGTCACCTGCCCGGGGTGAAGGTGGCAGGGTGGCTGCCACGGGACGCTGGGACACTGGTCTGGGATTCGGCGACCTTGAACTCTGCGCTCAACAGCTGTATTTGTCTCTGCAAGCTTTTATTTCCTTTTTTTTTTTAAAGGCTGATCTCTGCACTCAGTTGGTGCTGATTTTTCAGATGGGAGAGATAGGGCTGGTTCATGGAAATAGTCAGGATATATCCCTTATCTGCTGCTTCAACCTTTCTTTGAACTTCTGGGCTGACTTCATTGATTTTTTCACCGTTCCTCTTGCTGGAAAAGCCCAGGCAGTTTTTTCTCCTGCTCACAAACTGTTCTCCCCCGGTCCTTCGCGTGGCCCTGCAGGTGAGTCAAGGATGCTCCCAGCCAAGATCACAGCTGGTGCGAGTAGGAACATCTGCCTCTGCACAGCGAGGAGCCTGCAATCAAAAATAATGACCCCAGGAAAGCCGTGTGCAGGTGACAGGGAGCTGTGACACCGGTGGAGGGGAAGGGGACACGGCCATCCCACGCTGGAATCACAGCCACAGACTGAGCAAGGATGCAGGGATGCTGCTGGGATGGTCCCCACCAGGCAGGAAGGAGGAAGGGGACCCTGAGGAGGACAGGGGGCCACTGAGTGCCAGCACAGCCCGATGGGGACACTCTGAGCCTCTCTGCTCGGCCGAGCGCTCCCGGAGAGGCTGCGGTGAAGAAACTGCTGCTCCTGCAACAGCCAGGGGACAAGGGGACACATTCAGTGCCTGGCACGGTGGTCACAGTGGCTGGGTCCAACCAGGATCCTCAGGAGCACCCTGTGAGTCCGTGAATATCAGTGGAAGACCCAGTACCCTCAGTCCATGCCCCAGTTCCCTCCGTGGGTGTCTGGCAGTGCTGACCTCGTGCTGGTCCTCCTGCTCAGCCCCACTGGGACCAGGCCCCAATCACCCCCGTGTCCTGTGAGGCAGGAGGGAGCCACATCCCCTGCAAGGCACAAGGGCCCAGATGCTGGTGGTGGGGTTTTTTCACAAGGTTTTTTTTTTTTAAGAGGTTTTTTTTTTTTTCTTTTCCTTTCCAGGGCGAGCAGCTCCGCAAATGCCAAGTGCTGATGCCAAAGGGCCGTGTCAACAAAGAAGAATGAGTGTGGCTGTTAGAGGCTGCTATTAAAAAAGGGTGGAGAGGGAGAGGGAAGGGGGGGGGTGAAAAAGAGAAGAAAAGGTTTGTCACTGCAAATAATAACAGTTTGCAGAGCAGTAAAAATCCGGGAGCAGCAGCTGGACCCCTGCAGTGCCCTCGGGAGCTGGCATCGAGCAGGGACTCCGCACCCCGTGCCTTTGCAGAGCACAAACCCATCCCAGCAACTCGGCATCCCCTGTGGGCAGCACAAAGCGTTTTTCGAGCTCCAAGGGTTTTTCCGAGGCTGCTGTGCTCCTGTTCAGCCTCCAGGCCCTGCTGCAGGGAGCCACAGCAGGGCCGTGCCCGGCATTGGCTCCCCGGTACAGGGCGGGGTCGGGGTCCTGCCCCGTGAGTGCCAGGAGCTATTTCTAGGCAAGCCCTGGCTGCTGCCGAGTGGGATGGGAGGGAAGGAACCTCTCACATGACTCCGAAGATGCAACGGGAAGACGCGGGCTCTGGTTTCAGCTTTCTATTCCCAGCCCCGTTATTCACCAGTCAAAGATGGATCTGCCCCGCAGGGCAGCCACGGGAGCTGGGGCTGGATCCAGGGCTGGAGCCGAGCACCCTCATCCCCCTGGGAGGCAGCTGGAGCTCACAGCTCCTGCCCAGCTGAAAACCCCCCTCGGCGTTGCCTTCCCCTCCTGCCGGGATGTCAATCCCTAATGGACGTAGGGATGCTCAAGTAGCACCACATGGGAAAGGACAAAGCAAGCAGAGGAAGAGACAGACAAAGCCCAAATCCTACTCCAGAATCCAGAGTGAAAGCGTTTTTGAGGATAATCCACCAGTTCACTTTGTTTTGACTTTTTCAAAAATATTCTCGCTTACTATTTTTGAAGGGTGCCGTAGTCTGTCCTTAGCCATGGTTTTATTCCCGCATCACCTTTCATCCCCGCCTTTCCCATGCCACAACCACCCTCTGTGCTCATCTCAAAAGCAATGGCAGAAGGTAACCTCCTGGAAAGGCCTGGTTTTCAAGTATTCTCCCTCCTCCTCCTCCCCCCCAAAAAAAGAAAACTTCGGTCAAAATTGAGATGTTCCCACAGAAATTGGTATTTCCCGATGGAAAAACATTCCATCAGCAAAACGCTGACCTGCTCCGGTTACAGCCTGGTCATGGCAATGAGGCAAAGCAGCTGGGAAAGGAATTAGAAGGGAGCTGGGGAGCTGCACGGCTTCACCGCATCCCGCGGCCCCGGCGGCGCAGATCCCGCTCCTCCCCAGTGCTTCCCGCTGCTGGGACGTGGATGTGCCAGGAGGAGCCGAGCTGTCAGCACAGCGCCCAGCCAGTAGCACCCTGAGATCCCATGGACGGTTGTCACCCTGTTGTCACCAACCCTGTGGCGCCCCGGGGTCGCTCAGCAGGGTGTGACCACCCACGGTCGCTGCTCCCCCGAAGCCAACTGGAGCTGGGACGAGCCAAAGGTACCAGATGTTCCCAAGGATGGAGCTCTGCAGACAACCCCAACCCGGCCTGTGCTCCTTATTGGGAATATCTTCCTGGATTTAGCGAGCTGTGGGATGATATCAGTGGAACAAGGGCTGGGAGCTCAGCAGGTTCACTCCAGAGCTGGAGATCAAGGGCTGCCTCCAGTGTCTTCCCTCTAAGAATTGGGGGAAGAGCTTGTTTGGGAGTTTCTCCTGTTCTTTTGGGTGGCCAAGCAATGGATGGGGTTGGGTTTTGTTCTTTTCTGAAGGCAGGCTGGATCAGGAATCAATGTCCCCTCATGCAGCCAAAGAGTGAGGAGAGAAACTCCCATGTTGGAAAGATTTTTATTGGCAATAACGGGACAGAAATCCGGGGCTGTGCAGCAGCCAGGGCAGCTCGTGAAGGGTCCAGCCCCTCCGTGGTGAGCACGGCTGCCCGGGAAAGGTGCCACGACCCAGGTGAAACAGGCGCTCACCTCTGTCACTGCCACCCTCCCCACGTGACACTGGAACCCCTCAGCCGTGATGGACACATCCCTTGGGACACAGACTGCAGCTGTCACACCAGGGGAAACTGAGGCAAGCAATCTGCCAGAATGTGAGCCCAGGCCTCCCAAATTCCCATAACCACCAGCTCATTGCTTCCGTGTCCCTGCTCCCCACGTGCCTGTCAAGAGGCACCACCAGCCCCAGAGCCCTCCCTCATCCCAGAGATTCCACATGGGTCAGCATCGCCTCCTTTGCCAGCTCCTGTCCGGTCTGTCCAGTTGAGCTGCATCCCTGTGTCCTGCTCATCACTTTCCTGACCAAACCTGGGTTTCCAGCAGGGATTTTCCCCTTCCAGACTCTCTCAGTGCCCAGCGGTCCCCCCCCACACCTCCCACACTGTGGGACGCAGGAGCACTGGTCATGATGGGGACACTGGACCTCCTGACCTGTGCCCAGGTTGTCTCCCGGGCAAGCAACACCCCCTTCCTGGGAGGAATTGTGCCTGCATGTCTCTGTCTGACCTCTGCTAAACACATCCATCCCAAGGGATGCGCTGGCCCCGCTGGAGGCAGCGGAGATGAAGCCTGATCCCACCAGGAAAACAAGCGTGCCTTCATCCAAGGGATTCCACACAACCCCAACCTCACATCAGGGTGCACCCCAACACCAGTGTCCCCCCTTCCTCCCCACTCCCGCTCCTGCCCTAAATCAACACCAGCAACATGAACCAGAAGCAAATTTATCTTAAAGACATTTTAAAACACATATAAAAAATACAGCTTCATCGGAAAGGCTTTTTTTTTTTCTTTTCCTTTTTTCTGGGGGGGGGGGAAAGGTTTATGCCTCCTTGGAGACCTCTTCAATAAAACGCATTCTGGCTCTCCGAGCGTCTGACTGCAAATCAGGTTCCAGCCGTTCCCTTCCTGTGCCGACCTGCTGGAGTCGGCTGTTATTCTTGGCAGGGTGCCCCGAAGGAAGAAAAAAATTCCCCCCCCAAGCTCCCAGCGGCTGGGAAATGCTGATGACATGACACCTTCCAGCATTCTTCAAGGTCAAGAGGGGAGGGAGGGAAATGAAAGGGGAGAGGGGTTTTTTTTTTCTGTTGTTAGCGTGGGTTATTGCTTCGCTCAGGCATTTCCCTTTGATGCTCGCTCCTTGTTACACAAGATGTTGCAGGCTCCCCGTGCCCCGGGTACGAGCTCAACCCCTTCCCTGCTTCCCAACAGCAGGGATCTGCATCCCAAGGGCATTTTGGGACCAGCACTGCATGGGCTCAGCTTAAACCCAAGCTGGTTTTAACCTGCACATCTCAAGGAGCGTCGCATTTGCTCCGTCTCACGCTGCCCCACAGAGCTCCATCCTCCAGGACACCACCATGGCCCTGGCCGTGCCATCCAGGAGCCTGTGGAACCTATTCCAACCCAAAATCTGTCTCCCTGGCATCTCCCCCCAGCACTGGCCCGTGGGGTTCCTCCCACAGAAAGCCCCGATCCCCCTCAGCCAGCCCTGGGTGCTGCATCCAGCTGATAGGGACACGCAGCATCCTCGGGGGTCCCCTGCCCCCAGGACTTCTGCTCTGACAAATAAAACTTGGCACTTCTCTCCCTGAGATCCAACAAATCTCTGCTAATCCCCCTGCTCCCGGCTGCCAAATCCTCCTCCTCCTCCCCCCAGCCAAGGTGCAGAGCTCTTCGAGGCAAGCTGCAGGCAACCATTAAACCTTGCAATGAGCGATCGCCCTCCTCGGAGCGGAGGGAGCGGGCACAGAGGATGTGGCAGTCCCCATGTCCCCCATGGCCGGTGACAGGGAGGCTGCTGCACTCCTCTGAGAGGTTTTGGTTGATGCCCCAACCCTGGGCTGGTGTGCTGCTGGAGCATACAACTGCTGCTCTGTCCCCGTGGATGGATTCTTTGCTCTGCTGCTTTCCCAGACCACGCTGGAAGGAAGATCCAAAATGGTCCAAGCACTGTGACAAAGGGAAGCAAGGCAGATGCCAGCAGGGGTGTCCAGGGACAAGGGAACAAGGCAAGGACAGTCTCCCTGTGTGTGCAGGCAGGTTTGGGATGGGGTGACATCCCTGGTCCCCTGGGAGCCCGGGGACATTGCTCACATCTCCACAAGCTGCATCACCACACCTGCGGTTCAGGATCTCCCTCGGGGGACTGTGCTGCTCCTGCTCCTTGTCCGGCCAAGCCCTCACTGCCACATCATTCCACAAGACTGCCAAGGATCACCTTTGAGCCAAACCACCTGCACTGGAGTCCCATTGCTCCCTTTTTTGGGGCCAGGGTGGTTAATGAGCCTGTTGGCTTAGCTGGATCAGTTCAGGGCTAATGGGGCTCTCATCTCCTTGTTGGGTTCTTGGCCCTCCCTTGAGCCATTATCGAAGCCATTATCCAGGGCCACAATGCCTGGGCTTGCCCTGGGGCTGGCTTGGACAGGAGCAGTGGAGAGTCCCCAGGACACCCCAGCATCCCTGCAGGTTCCCCTGGAAGCTGGTGCACGGCCGCATCCTGCTCCGAGGGCTGCCGGAGGAAATCCTGGAAGGCCATCTTACAATGCAGCCCTTCCTGTCCCCGAAGGACCGCCGAGCACGGAAAAGGCACCGCGGGCTCAGGCACCGGAGAGCCCCGGGGGGACGTGGGCCTGCCCCCCGGCACCTTGTCCAGCCCACCTGGGGCCACTTCCCGCCGGGCTCCCGGCCAGCACCGCTGCTTTGTCTTCAAAATCCAGAAACACAATGGGAGCAGCGGGGGGATTGCCCAGGACCCCGCTGGAGCAGAGACACGGGCACAGCCGGAGCGAGATGCTCTCACTGGAGATGCTCCTTCGCACATCCCAGCCTCCCGATGCTGATCGCTCTGCTCCCCGCCCTGGGATCCCACCTGCACGGCAAAGGGAAATGTCTCATTAACGTCCCCAAGCTGCCCTTCCGCTCCTGCCATCCCGGCGCGGTGCCCCCGGGGTCCCTCAGCCCCGTGCTGGGGCCAGGGAGGCCGGGTGGCAGCAGGTCACGTCCCCGCGCCGCGGTGACAGGCTCGGCGCGGGGCTCCCGTGTTATTGTTCCCGGTTGTTTTCCAGCGGGGAGGCCGCGGGGCCAGCTGGCTGCCGCCAGCCTGGAACAGCGTGGCCTATTTTAAACCGCTTGCACAAGGAGTCAGCAGCTCCAGCTCGGATTTTTTCCGAACTTTATTTGTCCAAACGCTCCGCAGGGAGGGAGGGAGGGAGGGAGAGCAGGAGGTGGGGGAGCAGCTCCCGGCTTGTTCTGCCGCCAGCAGCTCACCTGCACCGCGGTGGTCTGGGATGGGATGGCACAGCGAGGATGCTGCCTGCAACACCCCGGCGTGGAGCGGTCCCCAAATCCCACAGGATCAACAGAAAAGCTGGAGGTGACAGGGGCAGAGCATCAAAGCCAGGATCCTGCCTGTAATAGGCAGCAGATACCTGTCCGCAGGCCAAGTTGTGGCTCTCGGGACCATTCCCAGGGCAGGCAGCTCTGCTGTGCCAGAGGCTTATGCCAAGCAGCCACCCATACGGAAAGACCCACTGGGAGCCAGGATAAAATCCCAGCCAGAACCTGCTGAGAGCACCAGAAAAAGGGACTGGAAAAGTCTCCCACTCTAATGATGATCCCAGCCCCACCACGTCCCTGGTGACCCCGGCCATCCTGCCGAGGATGCTGCGACCCAGGGATGAAACACTGACTGTGCAGTGATTAAATATTGACAAGTTTAAATTAAAATCCCCTATTTGTACTTTTCCACATCAGACCACATCCACTGCAAACTTTCTGGGAGCGCAGCCCTTCCCTGAAGGTCCCAAAGGACCCAGAGACACAGAGCAGCAGCTCTCACAGGGAATATTTTCCCTCACAGAAGACTTGAAATTCCACAATGCAGCCAGAGTATCCATCACTCAGGAATCTTTTTCCATGCTGTTTTCTTCAGATCAAACTGCTGACTGTACCTCTTTTTGAAACAACTCCTTCTGCCTGGACTGAGGTGAGCTCAGAAGATCCCTTCCAGCTCCTCTCCAAAATCCAGCAGCTCTCACAAGGGTCAGCAGCCAAAATGATGTAAAACATGATTTCCTAACCCTGCCGGTGGGAAATCACTGGAGAACAGAGGGGATGACTACGGTTTAAAAAATTTAATTGCGCTCAAAGGTTTCTTGTTTTTTTTTTAACTGCTTCCCCAAAGAAGTGGGAGTTGCTGTGGCCAGTAGAAATAAATTTCCTTTTCCAGAGTCACCAGAGCCTTTGCACACTGGGGAGGGACTGAGTTTCTGCTTGGGGGGACCTGGCCCACACTGGGGGTCCCGGAGCACGTGTTCTGTAACCACTAAACCACCCAGCTCACAAAACCTTCATCTTGGGCTTTAAACCCTTGGCTGGAGGCCCTTCTGAGCTTTTGAGTTTGAAGAACGGCCCAACTCTTGGAAGAAAAGGAAGGGGGGAAAAGTTATCAGCTGTTGAGTGCTAGCTGGATGGGATAGAGCCGCCGAGCCGCGCGCCGGCCAGGGGGACGGCCGGGGAGCTCCACGGATGTCACGTTGGCCTGAGGCAAGATGTTTATGGCCCTGGCTGGAAGCCCTTCTGAGGAACCCATCGCAGTGATTTACAGCACTTCCGATGGACACGGAGCGTTCCTCTCGCGCTGACCGGGCTGCAAAGAAAACATCTGCAATCCGTCAAAGTCAGCGAGGGGGCTGAGGGCAAAAAGGAGCGGGTGTGTGCCCGAGGGCAGCGTGACACCAGGGCCAGCACGTCCTACGCCCGGCACCGGGGCACGAGAGCAGCCGGTCCCGCTCGAGGACACCCAGATCCTGCCCGCTGCCCTTCCCGGGCTTCTCCCTTCAGAGCTGGAGCCCAGAGGTGCTAAAACAGGGATTAAATCAACAACTTGCCTTTCACAGCAGAGCTGCTTGGGGAGGATGGAGCCCAGCTCTGTTTAATCCTGGATTTACCCGGACAAGTCCAGCACGCACTGGGAGCGTAACCAGCAGCCCCCGGCTCCAGCAAGGAACATCCAACACCCACAGCAGCAGCCCAGATGTTGGAAGCTGCACCCACACCCTCCTGCTGCTGTCCGCAGGCAGGTGCTGCCAGCAGAGGGGTCTGAACCATGGGCAGCCCCCCAGGGACCAGCTGGGGTCCCCCACATTAGTGCATGGCTTTGCCATCCGTCACAGGCTGGGATGTGGGAAGCAAACGTAGCCATGGTGGCTGATTTCCCCCAGATTTGGGGAAGAGTGGGTGGGAAGGATTTAAGTCTGGACACCAGAAGTCATTTCCCTTTTTCCAGCGTAGAAAAGGGACCACAGTCCTCCCACACACCGCGCTGCACCCACTGAGTCACTCTGCCAGGTTTGAAAGGACAAGAAGGGGTGATGCTGCCCTTCCCGGGACCCCAAAACCACGCTCACACCCATCCCCGCTGAGCAGGGCAGCCAGAAGAGCCACATTCCATGGCTGCCAACCCTTCTGCGGGTCAGGGGGATGATTGCAGCCAAGCAGGACCCCACCCCAGGGGCTGCCAAGTTGGTTTTTTTCCTTTAGCAGCCTAATTTCCTAGGAAGAAAAGAGCCGTAGTGCAAGTGAGTGATTGGCAGCTGTATCCTGGGAATGCTGGGCTGCCCAGGAGGAGTTGGAGAGCTCTGTGCCTCCCTGCTGGACACCCTCACCTCCCTCCCCTCCCAGCTGCTTCCCAGCACAGGATGGATTAATAAACACAAACAGCCCGTGGGTGATGCAGGCCAGCAAGAAAACAGGGACCACTGCCTGCTCCAAGGAACCAACCTGCACAACCCCCATCCCACAGCCCACCGGGGGCTGGCCCAGCCCTGAAACCCCCAGGTGAGGTGCAGACAGGTGGGTGAGCCCCCCCTAACAAAGCCCACATGGTTCCAGTCGCACACAGACCATCAAGTGAGTGACTGCGAGAGGGATGAAGGCTCCCAGGGGCCCTCGGCAGCCTCCAGCACAGCATTTGAGCAGTAAATGGCTTTATTCTCTTCCCAGCACTCCCCCATTAAACACTCCATGTTTCTGCCACTGCTTGAAGCCAGTGATAAGTCAGATTGGGGAGGGTGAAGAGGGGGATGTAAAAAAAGCACCCCCAGGCATGAAATGCCAGTGGGCCCCTGCTCCCCCCTCCCAGGATTTATGAATGAAAACACGTTTCGCCTTGGCACCGCAAGTTTCCTCGATGCACGCGGGCAAGGAGGGGGGGAAATCCTGGAATTATGAGGCTCCAGCACCAATTAGGGCTGTTTACATTGACGTAAAGTCTGGGTGAAGTCCCCACCCGTGCTCCCAGCATATTTATGAAATTACTGCTTCTGACACTGACAAATGCAGGAGGGAAAGTCCCGGAGAGCACGGATCCAGCCCGGCGCTCCGCAGGGTTTTGTGAACCAGCACTGAGATAGTTCCTGTAAATACCAGCCCAGGCCCCCTCACCCCAGCCAGGACAAAGGGGTTCAGCTTGAGGAACCCCCAGCATTCCCCTAGGGCCAGGATTCCCAGAGAGGGAGGGGAAGGCAGCAACACAATGGAGAGGGGCTGGGATACGTAGGAAAACCCTCCATGGTTTAGAATGTCCTGGCTAAATGTGATCCAGGTTCCTGCTCCCCAATTCAGAGACCTCAGGCCACTGTCACCAGCAGGGATCTGGCAAAAAGGGGATTGATTCTCTGCCCCAATCTCCCTGATCGCTCCCTGCTTCTGCACCAGAGCAGGACGTCCCAGGCTCCATCCATGGAAAAGAAATAGCAGCTTTATGGCTGAAAAATCCCCAGGAAAGCCTTTATCCCCCCCCGTCCTCCATAAAGGGAAACCATCTGAACCTGCTCCCCACCACCCACGTGGCAGCACAGACGCAGCGCTGGGCGCCAGCACGGGCGTGTTGGAGGCGAACCTCCGCACTGGGGAGCTCGGCCAAGCCAAGACATTCCCAGTAACAGCTCCTGGCACGGGAATTTGCCAGGGGCTGAGCAGGATTCGTGCACAGAGGGCGATGCCATGGCTGGTGCGTGGCAGGGGACACGGGGTGGGAGGTGGAGGGTGCAGAGCGCTGCCAGAGGCTGCCGCAGCCTCTGCAGAGGTCAGCGAGGTTGGGAAGGCTGGAAGCAGCTCCAGAGGGAGGGAATAAAAGCTTGATCCGGCTGCAGAGTACCAGAGGGGGTTGTGGGGCTGATGCTGAACACGTTCAGGGGTTTTGGGGAAGGGCCTGGGGCGAGCCAGCAGGAGCTGAGCTTCGGCAGCATGAAAGATGGAGAGAGTGATTCCTGAACGCTGCCAGGCTCAAAGTGAGCCCAAATCCCGCAGGAAGGAGATCCAAGCGTGGCAGCAGATGGATCAATGCAAACCACTCCTCTTGCTGCACCTCAGCCTGGGGAGGCACCGCCAGAGAGGAAGAGAAGGCGATGGAGGAGGAAGAGGAGGAGGAGGAGGGGCTGGAGCAGCCCTGCTGCCTAAGGCTGCCTCCCTGCAGGGAAGCCAAGTGCAGAAATGCAGGAGCAGAAGGATGAGGCCTTGGGCAATGGGATGGAGAGGGACTGGGAGAGCTGCAGAGGAAGCATTAAGCAGGGAGAACCAGCCCATGGAAAGAAAATTACTTCCCTTTTTTCCCCAGAACAGAGCTCAGTGCTAACCTGGGGAATTCCTCACGGCTCCGCAGCAGCAAAGCTGGAAGCTCAACAGGATTAAAGCCATGGATTAATCCCTTTCCCAACAAATAAATATCTCCTAGGCCGTTATATGGACAGCGAGACCATGTGTGGGGACATCGATGGTGATAAAAACCATGGGCACAAGAGGAAATCTCAGCCTGTAGAGTCCTAATCCAGTCAGATCTGAAGGCAGATTTTCCCTGCTGCCATCCTGACACCCAGCCACTGGAAAACCACAGGTTTTTCTCCATTTGATAAGGGGAGAGGAGCCTCCGAGCTGGTTTTTGCAGCCCTTGGGCACACTGTGATGGAAAAGCAGCACAAGGAGCATCGCCTCACTCTATACCACAGAGTTTTTATTTGATAATGGCTTCTAGGTTAAAAATTATTTAACACAGGCTGCAAAACAACACATTTCCCATCTGGCAAAGCCTCTCTCTTCAGCTAAAGCAGCTCCACACACGTGAGGTCTCCACCACGCCGAAGCCAAGAGCCCACACGGGGGGGAACCACGGCAGCAGCCCCCCTTGCAGTGCCCTGATGACTTGCCAAAAAGCAGAACTTCCAGCAGTTCAACTAAAAACGGCAAATCCTCTTTCATCCCCCCAGCGTTATTTTTACCCAGTGTCCCAGCGCAGGGACGGCGCTGCCATTTCAAAGCTTAGGCTTGAGCTTAACAAGCTGGGAAAAGCTCAGCGGTGTCTGCTGAGTCTCGGGGTGAAAGCAGAGCAGAGAGAGGAGCTGCTTTAATTTCGTGATGAAATAACTCCCCGTGCTGGGCCACGGGCACCCTCCTGGGTGGGCCTGCTGGGTTTGGAGCAGCTGGAGCTTTTGCTGCCGGGAAAGCTCTCAGGTGGGACTTACCTTGGGTAAAATAAAGCAGCTTTTTCAGCAGCAAAGCAGCTTCTAGCAGGGAAAACAACCCTCCCCATCACCACTTCCCTGGCTTATCCACGGAGATTCCCTCCGGTGTCTGCTCCGATTCAGGATGGTGCAGGAAGAAGGAGCTCCATCCTCATCCCACTCACCAGGGCTAACCTTCCATCGGGTGAGAGGAAGGAACACTGGGGAAGAGTGGGAGCAAGAGGAATGGGATTTCAGGAGGTGGGATTTTCAGGCTGACAACATCTGCCTGAGATGGCTTTGAGCAGGGATGCTGGGAATTCCCATAACAATAAAGCCACGGGGAGAAAAAAAATCCCTTTTGTTTCCCAGGCCAGCGGCTGGAGCAGTTCCTGTTCCAGGGATGGCATTAACGGGTTTGCTGTAGCACTAATTATGCAGCAGTGGGGATGGGGGAGGGCTCAGCCCTGGTTTTACTTCGGTTCTCCTCTAAATAACTTGAAGTAAATAAGGAAGGTGCAGCAAGGAGCAGGGAAGTCGGGGCACACTTGCTCCATTAGCTCCTGGTAATGATATTATTCATATTAAAGCCTGGGATAAAAGCAGCCAGGCTGGGATCTGGATGGGAGATGGGATGGGACTCCTCTCCAGCCATAGGGATGCTGGAAGCTGTGTCTGTGCAAGTGTGGAAGAGAATGGGGGGGAATGCAAACCCCTCTCCTCAGATTCCCCTGTAGACACTGGAAAATGGGAATTTTTTCACCCTAGAGGGAAAGCATCCCAGGCTTCTCTGTCCCAACAGCAGGGTTGTGCCATCCCAAGAGCTGCTGCCCCTTGCCACAAACAAAACATGGATAATTTGGCTGCCTAGCCCGGATTTTGCCTCTAATCCCATTGGGAAGGGATGCTTGGCAGCCTGGGGATGCAGAAACAAATTAACTCCATTACTTTAACACTGTTCCCATTAAGCGACCACAGGCACAAGATTTGCTGTTACAAACACCATGGAAAAAATCAAGGAAGCCTCTTGTCCCATCTCCCAGATGAAGGGAAGGAAAATGAACCATGGAAAGGAGAAACCAGGGAGTTGAAATAAGTGTCAGCAACTCAGCCCGGCTCTGTTGACACCACCCAGCATGCCCTGGGTAGTTTTGTACTGTTTGGGGAGGGGCTGGGAAGGCTCTGCCTCCAGCCCTGCATGGAAAACAAACCCCAAAAGCTCCCCCATCTCCATCCAGGCAGCCCCAGCCCTGGTTTTCACGCCTGGCTGGAGTTCGCAACAGCAAAGAGCCAAGAACTGGGTCAGAGCATCCATCCGTGCAGGCAGAGCTGGCGAGGCCGGGGCAGGAGGCTCAGACCTGCCGCAGCTCCAGACCACGGGCCTGGGCCGGACACCCACCCCATCTCCCGCGGGGAGCGCGGCTGGAGCCGCTCACAGACACACGAGCGGTGTCTGCGGCCGAGCCGCGCCCGGCGCGGGCTGCCAGAGCCACACAGGGGCTCCTTGTTCTGCCAGGGGCTGCGAGGCCAATCCACAGCCAGGCCCTGCACTTTGCACCGCTCCAGCAGCCCTGTCTTCCCCCGACCCACGTCTGGAGGTGCTGCCAGGTCCGGGAGACCCGAAGATCCCCCAGCAGGGAGCCAGGACACGCACGGCTCCCACCGAGCATCCTCAGGGCAGCGCTGGCCTGGCACACCGGTGTGCTGGGGGCATCTCTCTTCTCCTGGTCCCCAAAGCCCTGCAAAGGCTCCAGCAGGCTTTCCCAGCATGGAGCAGATGGCACAGCGCGGGAAGGCGGCACAGGCATCACCAGCTCCATCTCAGGCCTCCCTGACAGGAGCATTTCACCCCTGGGGCGTTTTGGGATGAGTTTTGCCCCATCGATGCGGCAGTGAGGGGATGAAGCACTCCCACTCATTTTTGGGGGTGTTTCCCCATCTAGACAGGGTTTGATGGCTCTTCCCCTCCTCCTGCTCTCTTCCAAGACCCGGGATGGATTTGTGAATGGGCTATTGTGAGTGGATCGGGGAGAGGGAAGGGAGCAGATGGGGAGCGGGCTCAGCCCCGTCACGGGCCGGTGGCCCGAGCCCTGAGCGATGCAGCCAGGTGCTAAAGGCCAGCCTTGCTTGAAGGTTACCCAGATCTGAGAAACCCGAGCTGCAAAAGCCCTTGCAAAAGGGCAGACCCAGCCTTATGGCCCGTCTGGAAAAGCAGACCTTCCCCCCGGCTTGCACCCCTTCTTTGCCACCCACGTTGCCGGAGGGGGTGCACCCAGGGGTGCCGGCTGCGGGGCAGCCCCTGCTCACTCTGCTTTCCAGGGCAGGAGCAGCCTCCTCCTCGGGCAGCCGTTCAATTTTAGCTGAGCTTCTCAGAAAGCCCGAGCCAAACCCTGAGCTCAAACACGGAGGTGCTTTGGCCCCCAGCCCTGCCCTGGGAGCACCTCCGAGCCTGCCCTCGCCCAGGCAGGGTGGCAGCAGGTCCGATTCAGCTCCAAAAGCAGCCGGGGGGGGTTGGGAGCAGGGGCAGACTTGCACCCCACAGTCCCAATCCTGACAGAGCTGCGTGGGTGCCGGGGCACCCTCGGGCATCGCCACCTCCACCCCTCCTGCCTCTGCTGCTCCCCTGCTCTCACAGAGGGGACGTGGGGGACACCCCGAGGGGGACAGAGCAGAACCCCCACCCGCCACACACACACATTCCAGTGGCTTTACCCTTCGGAGTCGCGGCGGCTGGAGAATTCCAGCTATTCCAGCATCTTTATCTTTTTTGGCTACCATTTCTCTTTCGGCCACGTTATAAATTAAAAGCTGCTTTGCTTTTAACCTCCTCCAAGCTGCACCTTTTAACCTCCCTCCCCCGGCTGCTGGCAGGGAGGGGGCTGCTCCTTGCCGGGGCCGATGCTCTCGCCTTGGAGGTCTGCCGCAAGCCAGCAAGCCCGATTTTCCCCCCTTCCTTGGCTCGGCACCGGGTGCCAACAAAGGCTCCTTGCAAAAGGAGCTTGTCATCGCTGATGGATGACGTGGTTGTGCGGCGGCTGGAGCCAGGGAGCCGGGCTGTGTCTGCACGGGGGCTCAGCCAGCCACCTGGATGGCACTGACAGGCTGCCCGCCAGCAGCGCGGCGGCTGCCGGGGCTCGGCGGGGCTTCCCGGCCAGGGGGACAGCCCGGGGGGGTGGCGCTGGGACAAGCAGGGCCACCCTCGCTCGGAGCAGAGAGCACGGCCGCAGCAATCCCACAGACACAGCACCTGGGATGGGGGTGGCTCGCAGCCATCCCAAAGCCGTCCCGGCTGTGCCGGTGACCGGCGGGTTCGGAGGGGCCGGCCGGCGGCTGGGGGATGACAGACAGGCAGCGCTGAGAAATAATTCCCTCCATCCTATGTGGCTTCCTACATAAGGTATCAGTGCTGCTCTTGATTAGAGAAAAGCTTCCCATATTACAGGCTTTTGGCTCCGGGGAGGAACGAGTTGGCCAATTGCAATTATTAAGACATTTAAAGTGCATTTAACCCAGGAGCCCTTATTTTCCCCTTTCAATGTAACCACTAATTCCTCCTAAATGGTCTGCTCCGCACTCTCAACCAGACAAAGGCTTTAATGTTCGCCTGGAAAGGCTCATGGCACAGGCACCGGGCACGGCGGAGGAGAGGGGAATGAAAGGCTGGTGCAGCCTCCAAGGGGGAATCAAAGCTGGAGACTGGAGCTGAGCACAGCTTGAAGCCCTTGGTGAGTGCAGGGTCCGGGCAGGGGGCTGACCGAGCTGGAGGCATGGGACAAAGCTCAGCAGGGCAAGGAGAGGCACAGGGAAAGGGTGGGATTGAGTGAAGCCTGGCTGGAGTTATCCCAGGGTCACCTCAGGGAAACAAAGCAGCCCAAGGAGACATAACTCACTGTCCCCAACAGCTGGTGACCCCAGACACCACGAGGACACTCATCCTCCCACCTTGCCCACATCTTGTTTGGATGAACAACTGACTGCCGGAGACGAGGGAGCTCATCCTGCTGCCCTGGTGGTCCTGGTCCGCAGCCAGCAACCCCCTGGGACACCGGCCCCTGCCACTGCAGCTCGGGGACAGCCCCCGGCCACCCCTCAGTGATGCAAACCAGGGCTTGCATGGAGCTCTGTGCTTTAATCCAGGGCCAGGGGTTATTTGCCTTGTTGCTCGCTGCTGTTGGATCCCCCTCAGGCAGAGCCTGGAAGCGCTGGATTTGTACCAGGATGAACCCGGGGCTGCAGCCTGCAGGAACATCTGTGTGTCCTCACCAGCCAAGCAGCCTGCTACCCTCGCCATCCCCCAAAAAATGGGCTCCCCATCCCAAAAATATGATGTGGAAGGAGGCTGTGCAACTGGCATCCCTATCTTTTTCTCACTGCCTAAAATTCCAAGCTGGATTTATCCCCTCTGGAGGACTCCAGGCCCCAGTGGGACACCCAGCCATTCACATACCTCCCTGTTTTTCACACTCAATTCCTCGCGGAGCAAGGGACTATTGGAGGAAGGTTTATCCCCCCAGCCCTGGCTCACCAGTGGGTTCCCATCCCCAGCTGAAGCTATCGGCACACTCGGACCCGATGGGGAAAACAGATGCAGCAGCAGATGCGAAAGTCATCGGCTCCTTCGGGGCGGGAGAGAGACGGGCCAAAAAAAGCAGAGCAGGATGGGCAAAGGGAAAACAGATTTTTTTCTTGGCGCTGGGGTAACCAGGAGGCGGCACGGCAAGAGCCGGTGCGAGCCCGGCTGTGCCGGATCCAGACCTTTTCCCTGGGGTTTATTTCCCAAACAACAACAACAAATTGGTTGCAGATTCCAAGGCGGGTGGGGAAATAAAAGGAAATCAAACCAAAATCCTTTGACTGCAGAGATTAAAGAGGATCAGAGGCCAAACACACAGTCAGCACCCAGCTCCTCCACTCACATGATGGAGGCTGCTTTGCATGCAGGCTGTAATTAAACAGCTGTGTTTTCTTTAAAGTATGATTCTGAGTTTGTTCAAACATCATTTTTGCAGAGTACCACGGGATTTCGAATGAATAGACTTTTAAAAACATATTCGGCGGGGTGGCCTTGGATTTGGGACCGGGGGAGGAGGCAGGAGAATATCTGGAGGGGAGGAAAATTGAAAGTAAAGTAAAATAAAATAAAATAAAATAAAATAAAGCAGCCTGCAGAGCGAACACCTCGGCGGGGAGAACGTGCAAAGCAGGGCCAGGGCTGCCATCCCTGGCAGAGGAGAGGCGGACACTCAGCAGCTGCCAGCAAACACAGGGTTAAGGCTCCAACCAGCCCCTCTATTAAGAGCTGAGCACATTTAATGGTTTAATATTAACCCAAGCGTGACGGCAGGATTTCAGCCCTACTGTCTCGCCTTGGAGCGAAGCCCCACCGAAGGCTCCGGCTCCCTGGCGAGTGGGCACTGGAAAACCTGATCCCGAGTTGCTCCCTGCTCCAGCATCCCTGAGGTGGGATGCCAGCAGCCCTTCGGCACAGCCGGGGGGTCCAGCGGCTCCACGCACACACAGAGCCATGGAAGCAGGGCTCAGCTTGCGGCAGGTAGCGCTGCCCGGCTCGGCAGATAGTCAATACCTCATTTGAGGTTTAGCCTTTCAAGCACTTCCCATTCATTTCAGCAAATGGATCGACTCCCACAGTCTGCGGGAAGATCGAAGGGCCCCCGCCCGCCCCTCCGGCCGGCCGGGCTGGCAGGGCTGCGGCTGCCAGGCCGCTCCTCCCGGCGGCTCGGGGCGTTAATGCGAGGTCGATGCGGCGCTAACGACCGCTCTGGGTGTGACCTTCGCGCAGGTCGAGGGAGAGAGCTATTCCAGAAGGAAAATTGCGGCTTCAGCCCGCTGGCTGGTTCAGGAGGCTAATTGCAGAGGGGTTGGCCGCCGAGGATTGGGGGTGATGGTTCACATCTTGTCTGGGTTTCAGGTCCCTCAGCGCTCATTCTGCTGCAGCCTCCAAACTACAGCTGAGCCGGCTCTGGCTGTGCCTATCTCCCATATTCCAGCCCTTCTCCAGCACCCCTGCAAGGGCTGTTTCTCCAGATCCACATCCCACCGGCCATCCCAGCACATTTCCCGTAAGTCATTTGCTCCCAAAGCATCGGGGTTGCTACTTGGGCTTGAAGGCAGCATCCAACCATTTTTCATCAGTGTTAAGAGTGGTTCTTACCTGAAATTGTGTCCACGGGGAGGATGCACAGGCCAGGAAACACAGCAGCTCTGCTGCTGCTGAGAGGGAAGATGTGTGCTGATGTCTTTACAAACAATTCCATGGGTGAAGGGATGGGTGTTAACCTCTTTGGAATGGGTCAGAATGTCTCTGCTGACTTTGGGCAGCAGGTTGGTTGCAGAGCCCAGACAGCCCCGGCTCCTGAAACAGACGAGGGGGTCTGCACAAGGCTGAACTTCTGAACTTTGGGCAGCAGGTTGGTGGCGGAGCCCAGACAGTTTGGCTCCTGAAATAGACAAGTGGGGTCTGCACAAGCCTGAACTTCTGACCTTTGGGGTAAAATGCCGGATTCAAGGGGGGATATGGGGCAGGTGGTTCGGGAAGGCTGCACCTTCCTGGTACCTCAGCAATGGGGAAAGGAAGAGGGCAACGTGCGGCCGGGAGTTTGGGATGAAAGGAGGCTGTGCGCTCCGAAACCTGAGAGAGAAAACCCCGCGGGCATGTGCCCCAGGGGACTCTCTCCCTTTATTCGAATAAAGTTGCAGGACTCCTCTGTCTCTTTTATGGACACTGGCTTTTCATAGCGGGATTTTCTGTAAGCTGGTAACTCCATCACCCTTGGAGGCAGTTCCAGGCCTTTCTCAGGCCCAACATTTAGGCCTGGCACAGCTCTCCTTGCTCTCTAACCCACGTTGGATCCCATTAATGGGATGACGATTCCCACCTTGAAGCTCATTGATGGGGTGATGAGTCCCACCTCGGAGCCATCACTGAGACGACAGTTCCCATTTTGGAGTGACTATTCCCTCCCGTGGATGGGCTCCAAGGTGGGAACCGTCACTCCATCGATGGGCTCACCACTCCAGGTCCCACCACTTCGCACAGCAGCTGCCGAGAACAGGCTGCGTTCCCAGGAAAGAACCATGGGACACCCCGGGGTCCCCGTGCCCCCCGCAGCCGGGATGCACCAGCCGAGCCTCCCTAGTGCAGGGAGGGTGATTTTTTTGGGGACAAGCCGGTTGCAAAGGTCACTGTTGCCCTCTGCTGGTCCAGGGACAGGGAGAGCGGGGACAGCTCGGCTCCCACCCCGAGGGCTCCAACCGGGCTGGCCGGGACGCTGCTGTCCCTTGCTGCCACATGTGTGCTGAGTGTGCCCGAGCTCAGCCCGGCTGCCACCGCCTCGGCAAACCCGTGTGTGGCTGTTCCATCCCCCCGCCTGGCAAAGAGCCTTTCTGGTCCCATGTCCCTGTTATCTCTCATTTAAGGTTTTCCTTGCAGCCACTGCTGCTGGCTGAGCCTGCAGAGACACTCGGCCGAGCTGGGCAGTGCCTTCCACGCAGGAAATAAATCAAATCTCCAGGAAACAAATCAAATCTCCAGGGCAGAGATCCAATCTCCATCCCCAGAGGATTGCAACCTACCCTGGAGTCACGCTGCCTCCCACCCCCATCTCCATCCCCAGGCAGAAAGGGCCCATCCCAACAGGTAACTCCCTCCTCCTTCCCTCGCTCCAAAGCTCCATAATTTTCCCTCTCATAAGCAAATCCATGGGAGGTACTGGGAGGCTGGCATCCGGAAGGCAAAGTCTGCAGATTGCTAAATCCAAAGCTGTCGTTGCAGTCCCAGCACTGGCAGAGGGCCCGGCCAAAGCTGCCCTGCCTGCGGGTCCCCAGGCTTGGCACCAGAGCTGCTGAGCCAGAGCCTGCCCGGCAATTCCTGCCCACGCCACAGCCTTGAGAGCTCCAAGGCACACGGGGAGTAGGGATCCTCTGCGAGCAGTGGGAAGGAAGATGCCTCAGGAGCCCCAGGACAGGGGAGTCTTGTGGGACTCTGGTTGTGCAGCAGCAGTCCTGGCACAAACTGGGGATGGGAGATGTCTCAGGGCTCTGGGGAAGGAGAATCCCTTGGGATCCTGGTTATGCAGCAGCATCAGGCTGTAGGAATGGGAGATGTCTCAGGACTCTGGGGAAGGAGAATCCCTCAGGATCCTGGTTATGCAGCAGCATCGGCTGCAGGAGCTGGGCGTGGGCACAGCCGCGGGTCTGTCAGGGGAGCCAAGGGTGTTGTCTGTGCGTGGCCCCTCCTGCCACCAGGAGCACGGACCTCCCCCAGGTTCCTCTGTGTCCTGCTCCCGGCTCCTATATCGTGCTCACAAACCCCTGTCAATAAGCATTAAGAAATCATCCAGCTCGCTGGGGAAGGGAAAAATCTGTAGGGTTAAGATAAAGACATGATGACAGAGCAATACAGGGAGTTATCTCAGGCATGGGGGAAGGAAACAAGAGCAGTGAAGGAGGTGGGGAGCGGGGCTGTTTTCCCCTGCAGAGCAGCAGCCTGCCAGCCTGAAGGTCAGAAAAGGGCTGTAGCAAATCAGCTTTTAATTGAAAACGAGCCCAGTGATGACGCCTGGGCACAGTTACCTGCCCAGGGATGCTGGAGCCAGCTGCCACTGACAGCTTTGCTCTCCAAATACACAAGGGTTTATTCTTCCACCAGCACAGCTCCCCAAGGAAAGCTGTGTGCAGGGAATCACAGACCCTCCAGCATCCCTTCCAAGGGAGGAAAGCAGGGAGAGAAGCATCCTGCTGTCCTGCTACCTCCCAGCGAGAGCAGGAGGTGGAGGAGAAGGACCCTGTTTGGATCTGGCGTTTAGAGACACATGGAGAAACCACAATTTCCTCGAAACTTTGCATCTGCTGGAGCCCTGAGGCTGCTCTGACAAGCAGGGGTTGTGCTCTATTGGATCCATACGTTGTTCCGTGCAATCGGAGCCAAGATCCCGCCGTGGGATTTGTGGGGCCTCATCAGGAAAAAGCTCCAGAGCCCAAGAGGTTCCCAGGCAGCTACAACCAGGCTGCTTCTTCCTTCCTGCCCCAGGTGTTCCTCCCAGCAGAGAGGTTCCTTTCATTCCCACCACCCTCCCGGCAGGTACTGTGGTGGGGACTTGCTCCTGGGTCTGGCTGTGGTGGTGTTCCCGAGAGTCCATGGCTTCAAGCCGTGCATCCCAATCCACCCAGCGTCCTCTAAAACATCCCTTGTTTCTGGAGAAAAGCATCCCCAGACCTGCCCTCAACCCCCACAGCTTTCCCTCACCCTTCACTTGTGTGTCAGCTCTTCCCACCTTTTCCTTTACTAGTCCCAGTTCCCTTTTACTGATCCCCAGCTCATCCAGGTGAATGGACGTGACCCCACCTTGCTTAGGAGCACCAAAGCAGCTTGGAATTGCTTTTGTTTCGGCAGAGGAGTGGGGAGCAGAAGTTCACTGGAACAGAGAAACTCAAAGTCCTGCCAGTCATCAACCCAGAGCCCACCAGGTCTGGGAAGGGCAGGAACCCTGGAGAGGCTGGAGGAGCAAGCACGGCTCCTACCAGCCTTGTCCAGGTGCGTTCTGCTGGATTCTTGGCCTCAGGGTCCATCTGATGGGTGGACACCGCTCCTGGGGAAAGTGTCTTCGTTTGAAAGACAGGTGTCCGCCAAGGAAGGCAGGAACCTCCCTTGGAATGGGAAAAAAAAAAAAAAAGACCCCCTTCCCTCCGAATTATTATAACTTTGAAATTAAGAGGCTTTCAGGCGAAAATATGGGAAAAGGAATAACAGCTCTTTACTAGAATGTAAAAACAAACAGCAAACAGAACAGAACCCCAGTGCCGGCCTCTCCCGGCCGCAGGCGCTTTTAATTCGGTGCAGTTCCGCTCGCGGCCACCAGGGGCGCGGGTGGCTCCTGGCCGGGCAGGGCCGGTGTGGCCCCCCGCTCCTGCAGGGGGCGCTGTGGCGCGAGCTCGGCCGTGTCTCTCCCTCAGGCGGCGATGGCGGGCGGGCTGGGTGGGGAAAGGGGCTGCAGCAGGAACCTCGGAGCGGCGGCTGGAAGGGCAGAGGCGAGCAAATCCCAGAGTGGTAAATGAGATGCAGCAGGAACTCCGCAGCTGTAGCAGGAGCCGCGGAGGGTCCCGGCAGGCAGGGGGTGTGGGGTTACAGTGTAGTGAAAAACCCGGAGCAGTGGCAGAGAAAATGGCGGGGCTGGGCAGCGGCAGCCTGCGTCCTGAACTGGGAGAGGCCCCCTCAGAGCGGGAGAGGGTCGGGGTCCCAGGGTTTCCCCTGTGGTTTACCCCAGTAGATGGTGAGGGTCCTTTCTAGTGAGGTCGGGTGTAAATAAGGTCCCAGTGCAATGGCACCTCCTCCACGAGCAGAGCTTCACTCACGGTAGGAGAAGACAGCAGTGGTGGTGAATTCTCCCCACAGTGACCACAGCCTGTCTCCCCTCTGATGCCGAGAGTGAGAGGAGCCAAGCCCAGCCCCTCACCCCCAGCCAAAATCTTGAGGTATCTTTGCCCTTCCAGGTAGGAGAGTAGCCAGCTGCACCCTTCCCCCACCTTGGCCATTTCTTTTGTCACTTAAGCACTGGTCATTTTCTCTTAGCCACAGATGGGACAAAATTCCATGAGAGAAAGAAACAAAAGGCAAAATCCTAACCCCCAACAGAAAGCTGGTGCTCAAGGAGAACAACAGCCCATCCATTGAGGAAGTGGGAAAGAGGGTTCCTTATGCTGAGGAACACCATGGCTCAATTTTTCAGACCACTGTTGGCAATTCCAGTCACCCCCAGGTGCAGCTGGGTGAAGTTCATGGAGAGTTTGGCCAATGCAGACAGGTCCTTGATGGTTTCCTACCCTCAGAAGGCGGCCAGCCCCCAGAACAAGGTGGATCTCCTGGTGAAGCAGCTCACAGGTTGTGCCAGGATGGGTTTGCCAGGATTTATCCCTACTGCAGGATTCCAGGCAGGCCAAGGCAGAGAGCGGCTGAGACCACAAGCCCCTAACAAGGTCCTGAGCAAACAGATCCCAGCTGTGGCCCTTCCTGGCAGGAAGCAATAAACACACACCTGCAGTGAAGGGAGCTGCAAGGGCTCTGTGGCAGCTGCTGCCTTTGCCAGGAGGGATGTGCTCCTTCCTCCCCTCACCATCCCTGGGCAGAAATTTCTGTTCCTGGGATATCTGGATGAGGGAAGTCAAGCCAAGGGTTGGACCATGCCTGAGATGATGACACATCTCTGCTTCTCAGAGGGTTTTTGGGGTGGAAAGAAGGGAAATCACCTGCTCTCCTCTGCACTGCCTCATGGCACGTGGAACCTGGAGGTAAGTGGATTTTTGGATGCTCCAGCATTATCACCTGGGAGACCCCCAGGTCTGTATCTGGTCCAAATGAGCCCAAAGTGCGCTTTGTTCCTCAGCATCCTTGTGGACCAGCCAGAAAAAAATCATTGCTCTTGCTTTGAGCTGAGCAGCTCACGTACTTCAGTGGTGCTTGCAGAGATGAATCCCTGTCTGGAAACACTTCCCCTGAATTAATATCCATTTTTTTTCTCCATTAGCACTTCTGTCAAGACAGATTTGCTGCCCTCAGGCACTCAGAAACCAAAGTAAAGACCAAAAGCTGGGAACGGGGGAGTTGCCCCTCACCCTAAAGTTCAATATGGTTAAACAAAACCTGATTATTCCTATCAATCCTGCTTTCCTCCATGGAGCATTCCCGTGTCACAGCGTTGGGAGATGCTAACTCACTGCTGCTGCCTTTAAGGGAGTTATTCCTGATTTAGACCAGGGCCAAGGATCAGCTCTGAGTGTCCCCAGCAAGCAGCAGGATGCTCAGGGATTAAGCCTGACGTGCATCGCCCCTGAGGGACAAGGAGAAGCTGTCTCTGCAGTTTCCCATGGGAAGGGGGGGCGGAGGGGGAGAGCCATTAAGCACCTCCTTACTCTGGGAATAATTAATCGGCAAAGCCCACGAGGAGGGAACGGCTGCGTTGCCCTCTCCGTGCTCCCATTTCCAAGGGGGACCCTGGAATTGTTCCAGTCAGATCCCATCTCGTGGTAGGGGGTCCCTGCTCATCATCTACGGGATCTTCAAGGGCATGGGAGTCCTTGCTCGCCTGGAGCAGGGCGTTCAAAGGGCTGGGAAGGGCCACCTTTGGCTCCCCAAAGCAGCACCCGGAGCGTGCCGAGCCTCGGAAAGGCAGAGCTCCCCCAGCCTCCGGGCAGCCTTTCCGGGCTGGTGCGTTTTTAATTTGGAGCTGTGGAAATTCGGGCACCCCTCCAGCCCTCGGAGGGGTGGCTTTTTGGCTTTTAGCTCCTGCACCCAGGGCAGAGGCAGGAGCAGGGCGGTGCCCCCCAGCTCTGCCCCACACGCGGGGATCTGCGCCAGCACATCTCATCTTCCGGCTTTCCTCAGGGCTTTGGAGCAGGGATCAGTGCAGCAGGAGGCTACAACCAGCCCTGCCGTGGTTCACGGACAGCACAGCATCTCCGGGGTCACATTTTAGTCCTGGAAGGTAACTTCAGTCCCGTCCTCAGTGCTCAGGCAGAGCCCAGGAGGCAGCTCCAGGGCAGGAGGCGGCGTCCCGGCTCAGCGGGGTGCAGGATGATGGATGGGGAGGGAATCAGCATCCTCTGAGAAACCTTCCTGGGGACAAAGCACCAGAAAGCGGCTGGTGAGTGCAACAGCTTTGCAAGAGCCTGGAGCTCTGGAAAACCAGGAGGGCTCGGCACAGCGGTGCCTTTGGGATGTGCTCTCCCTGCCAGCACCTGCCACCTGTGGCAGCCCCTTCCCCAGCCCTTTGATCCGCCTCCGGCTCTCCTCGGCATTCGCGTTGCTCTCTCTAGGGATTTTCCAGACCACCTGGGTAGAAGCATTCCTGCATTCCCCCGTGTGGCCCCGTGCCGGCGTGGGAACACACGGCATCTCCTGGATTCAGCCTTGTCTCTGCCTCCATCGCTGCCTTGCTCTGCCTTGCCAAAACCCAGGCTCCCAAAATACTCTGAATTTCCAGAGTAATCACTTTTCCCCAGCTCCCCTGAGCTGCCAGGGCCCATGGTGAAGGTTTGCAAAAGCTTTTTATTCGGATGTGCAAACACCAGCAGGTCTAAAGCCGCTCTTTAAGCTGGGACTGGCAGCTTAATCAACCCAGGGCCTCGGGAAGGTTCACCAGCTCGACCTGCCTTGTTTACTGGGAATCCATTGCTCTCCTGTGCTGCACCAGGCTGAGCTGTTCCACGGCATCACTGCTGGGCTTCAATCCGGTCGGGATGGAGAACATTCTGCAGCATTGCAGGATGGGGCTTTGTGCTCCTTGCTGGCACTGGGATCCCCACCACCCCTCTCCAGCATCCCCTGTGCCATGAAACCCCCACTTCACCATCAAAACCAACCCTGGAGGTGTCCCTGGTCCCCTCATCCCTGTCACCCCATCACATCCCATGGACCCAGCCTGCAGGATACAGCTCCCGCTCCCCCCTCTGTGTCCAAGGAGAACCAGCCCCCGGTGGTTTCACCCCCCTCCTTCCCTTGCAGGCTGTTTTTCTCCCCCTCTCCTCCTTCCATCAAGCAGCAAATATGCTTTCAGAGCAATAAGACGGCTGTTCAGCCTTTGGAACAAATGTTCTCTGCCAGGCTTCGAGCACAGGGGCGGAGGGGGGACTCACACTGATTTAATGACAGTGATTTAAGCAATTTGATCCATTTTTATGGCGCATTTACAGTTAGGGGAAAGGGAAGGAAAAAAAAAAAGGGGAGAGAGAGAGAAACGCAGGAGTGGAACGGAGGCAGGAAAGGTTAGGGAACGCACCCCAGCAGGCGCTTGGAGAGGGAGATAGGCTGTCACAAGCTGTTCCCCTGGCTGCTCTGCCAAGGAGAGCCCTCGCCAGCCTCCTGCGCCCAGCTCCGAAATCTGGCTCGTGTCAGCGCCGGCTCCCCGGGGCTGCAGCTCGCCCAGGAGGTGCTTCAAAGCCTCCCCAGGTCAGATGGATCCAGGGATGTGGGTTCAGGATAGGGCAGCACCCCTTTTCCTTGGGAAAATGCATCAAGGGCAGAGCCAAACCCCAGCTCTCATCCTTCTGCTTCCATGGGGGAGTCCTCCATTCGCCCCCAGTGGAAATCCCTCCAAGATCCCATCCATGTCCCGGTTCCAGCTACAGGGATAGCAGATATACTTTTGGGGTGCTGAGGGATGAGCTGCCCATATAAACACACCAAATCCACTTGGAATAGAGGTGAAAACAGAGCTCTGAGCTCATCCAGCTCAGAAAACTTCAGCCCCAGGGAGCCTTTCCCAGTGTTCTGCTGAGACCTGGCCCCCTCATTCCGTGTGCTCTGCACAGCTTCATCCTGGCCCCATTCTGTATCTCCCAGCTGGTTCCCGGCATCCCAGAAATTCCAACCAGATGTGGGTCATGCCAACGGATCCTGCTGTCGATGACTCCTCGTGTTCCGCGGGGCTCTCTGCAGGGAGGTGCTGCACGTGTGGGAGTGCTGCCAACCCCACCTGCCCCATCCTGCCCTGCCCTTCACCTCCAGTGGGGAATGAACCGCAGTAAATCCAGGATGCACCAGCTCAGACATCACAGGGTAACAGAATCGGTGGCCAAACACTGCTGCTCCCTCGGGAAGAGACCTTGGAGATGCCCACCCTCAGCTTGACAACACCAGCTAGCTTGTCTCTATGGGAAAAGGGAGAAATTCCATGCAAAACCCTAAGGGATCCCTCTTGGGGTCTGCCACAGCTGGTGGGGCTTTGTGGGGCCAGAGCTGGCTGCAGCATTGCATTCTGTCCAAATCCTCGTGTCCTTGGCAGCACCTTGAGGACTCGATATCAGGGAAAACACATCTGGACCTTACCCTGCTCCTGGCTGGAGAGCACAGTGAGTCCTGCCTCAGGAAAACTGATGGGAAAAATGTCATTCCAAGAGAGTAAAACTGGATTTTACATCAACGAAAAAAGGGAGCAGCCTCTACCAAACCCCCTCCACAACGAACTTCCAACTGCATCCTCAGCTCTGGCTGTGAGTAGAACCCTGCAGTGGGGGCTGCCCCAGCTCCTGGTGGGTTTTGGTGCCCCTGATCCCTCACTTTGCTGCTCCATCACTTGTGCAAAGCAAGGGCTGTCCCAAAACATGGATCTCGACTCCTGATATCCCACCTGCAGTGTTCCAGCCTGCTGCAGGCACAGAGATTGGGATGCTGCAGCACCGCTGGAGCTGTCACTGCACAGAGATGCTGCACATCCCCATCACTTATGCCTGATTTATCCAGCTTGATGCCCTTTGTATCCCACAGGAATGAGTTGTGGCACCTGGGAGCTCTCTGTAGAATGGGGAAAGGGGCACCCAGGGACAGCACATCCCATGGAGGAACTTTGGCAGCCCACACTTCCCCAAGGACAATGAGGATAGAAAAGGTTGCACAGAGAATCCACCTTCCTGCTTCACTGGTCAGTCCCACTGTCTGGAAAACCCTTCCTGGAAGCCGGTGGAATTTTTTTCCGCTTGTTTTTTTGATTTTTATTGTTTCGGGGTTTTTTGCTGTCAAGGCTCATCTGGAAGCTGCAAATGCCCTGCAGCTCTGTAAGGGATGGGCTTTGAACACATCCCAAAAGGTTCTGCTTGGAGTGCCACCATGGGATCTGGTGGCACTGACACCTCCATGGGCCCAGAGACATCGAGGAGAGCAGCAACCCCAGCCTGGGCTCGGGGGGGTTGTTGGCTTTAAATACCTCCAAAGGAAGAGGGAAAAAAGACAAGGGAAAAAAATTCCAAGCAGCAAACAAAATAAATCTTCTTCTCCAAGCCAAAACAGAGAGAAAATAGCCAGGGACCTTGGCCGGGAAGTTGTTTATTATAGTCCTGGGGTTCGCTGCCAATTTCAGCAGTTGGACAATATTCCTTTTGCAGCCCAGAAATAGCCACCCCTTTGCCGGGCAGCCCCGGGCGCCGCAGGGTGGGCTCCTCTCCCGGACTCCCAAAACATCCCTGCTCCGGCCAACACCCTGACCTGCCCGGAAACCCCCGGGCAGCCGCAGGGTTGGCTTTGGCAAAGGGATTTTTCGGGAATCACCTGCAAAGCCGAGATCCGGCACGTGAGCGGAGCCCCAGCCCTGCCTGCAGCGGGATGCGCTCCCGGGCGCAGCTGCCCTCTGGCTTTGTTTCCAGAGATTAAAAGGGGAAAAAAAAGAAGAAAGGACTAAAGCTCAGGAGAGCAGGAGCGATGGACACACCTGCCTGTGGCATCACCTCGCAGCTGCTCCCCCTTCACCCCCAGGAAGGGGGCAGCTGCTGCTCGGTGGGGTCTGGGGGTCCCATGGGAACAGGGAATGCTGGCCCCGGGAATGGGTAGGATCGGTATTGCCGCGTTCACTTCGCATCCCTCTCCTCATCCCGTGAAGACGTAGGACAAAGGGAAAGGCAGGCTGCCTCCAGCACGAGGCCTTTTGTCTTTCAATTAAAAACAAACACAAAATAAGAGCCGGGAGAGACCCGCCCGCTGCGGCCGCGCGGCTTCTTAGTACAGGCGGCTCCGCCGGCTTTCCTCAGCCCGAAGGAATCCGGGGGCTGGGAAATCAAATCCACGTGGGATGCGAGAGAACGCTCCTAAGGGGCCACATGCCCCCCCAGAAGCCCCCGGCCCCTCGGGGGAAACAATCCTCCCTCGCAGAGCCGGCAGTGGCACAGCTCCAGCTCAGGCAGTGACTTTCCACAGCCACATTCTCTCTCCTCGTTTCCCTCCCCTCCTGCTATCCCTCTGGTCCCCAAATGTGGGCATGGGAAGCTCCTGCCCTGCACCGTCTGCAGTGGATCCAGCCCCTGGCACCTCCCAGGAGCTTTTGGATGCTCTCAGCCCAGGAGGAGATGCTCACGGTGATGTTTTACCTCCTGCAAAATGCCAGCGTCATCGCTGCCTTCCTCAGGTGACAACGGCAGCCAGCACAGGGGTCTGGGCCGCCAGCTGGGTGGGGATGAAAAGCAGGGTGCCAGAGAGAATCGAGGACAGCTTGATGGTGCAGAAAAGCACCTGGATGAAGCGCACCTGGAGTCTGGGAGCACCACTCAACACCATCAACAGGCTCCTGCACTGTCCCAAGGCTGCTGAGTGCCCTTGTAGGAAAGGACTGAGTCTCACTGCTGATGCTCAAAACCCAGGAGATGCTCAGTCCCCTCTCCTCATCCCATAAAACCCATAAAACCATCAGGAAATCACATTATTGTTACACAGAAGCTGAAACTCCATCTGGCCAAGAGAATTTCCAGAAAAATCTCCTTAACTGCATCTTCCTTATCCCTGGGACAGAGCTGGGGTTTGCTCCCCTCGCTGCCCCTGCAAGTCAAGGTCACGTCAGGCTTTTGGCCAGGGCCCCAGGAACCCGATTCCCTGCTTTGTGAAGGAAAAATTAAATTTTCATTCAAATTTTCACTTCGGCAGCCAAGATATCGGCTCAATTTCCACCTGCTGCTTCGAAGCCTTCGCTTTGCATGGGAGAAGCGCACAACTGAGAGTTTTCAATTATAGAGCACTTGCATATAAGGGCAGGAACAGCCAGGAGTATGGATTTTAAGCCTAAAAAACATCAAAATAAAAATAAAAACAAAATGAGAGGCACTGGGAAGGACACGCTGCCCCGGGAGGGACCAGCTGCTGCTTGGTTGGATGGAGCAGGGCCACCACTGTCGGCCCATGGATGTGCTTGTTCCAGCTTCAGTGCCAACAGCTTGTGACATGGAGTTGAGCCCTTCTCTCCCCCAAAATCAGCCCTGCAGGCCTGGCTGGGAGGTGCCAGGGCTTAACTCAAGCCAGGTTTTAAGCAGGAGTGTGAGGCAGGTTTGGACCTTTCCCTCCAAGGATGCTTGAGTGGGGCTGCCTTCCCCAGGCTATTGCTGTACCCTCTACCAGAGGGATAAAAGAGGATTTATCCTCCCTGCAGGGCTGGGGATTCCCGCTCTGAAGCTGCAATTAGACTGGAAACTGCTCCAAGTTTCATCAGTGGATTTGGAAAGGCGAGTGGAAGAAGAGGGGAGCTTGGCACTGCTGAGCTCGAGTGCAGTGCCCGGCCAACACCCCCTGAGGGATGTCTGCTCACCCTGGAGCCCCAAAAGTAGCTCATCCTAATGGCCTGTGGGAGTGCATCTCTCAGGGATGCCGAGATCCAGCCAGGCTGCTGGGTTGGAACCTTAAGGAGCAGAGGTCCATGAACGGCTGAATCCCATCCCCAGCAACCCCTTGTACATTCCTATAAACCCCTTCACCTGTGGGAAGAGCAGTGTTGGCTCTCAGAATCATCCCAGGGAATGTGAAAACACAGCCTGGCCTCCCCAGCTCCAGCATCTCGTCTTGTCCTGCCCCTTGTTCCTTGAGAGGAGACATCATCCCCACCTGGCTCCAACCTCCTTTCAGGTGGATGTAGAGAGCAAGAAGGCCTCTCTAAATATCATCCCAGATCTCCAGAAATTTCCTCCCGGGCTTTCAGAGCAGGCAGGGAGCCCCTGGTTTGCAGCCTGGAGCTGCACAGAGCCTGATGAACGCCCCCAGCCCAGACTTACACCTTGATATCAGCGAGCCAGCAAATCCCAGTGTGTGGGACCACCAGGAATGTGACATTTGCCAGAGCCCCTGCAAGGAAAGCCAAGAACTGGGGCAGGATCTGCAAAAGGCAGGAGCAGGGAAGCCTTTGGGGACACGTTAAGGAGATTTTGCAGGAGGAGATGATGCTGACACTCCGCAGACACCCAGCATTTTCCGACAGATCCAGACACGAGTCCTGCTCTCCAAACTGGACCCAAAGGAAAAGGAGGAAACCACATGGCCGTGTCCCCTCTCCCAACACCCAGCTCCTTGGAGGGGATCAACCCCACTTCCTAAGGGACCTTCCCAAGTGCAGACCCTGCCCTTCCTCCCCCACTTTCGGGCTGAGCATCAGTATCTCTCCGAGCCATCCTTCATCCCATGCTCGCCCCCTGGCCGGTGGGAGGGACTCCCGTGACCCCCCCGGCAGGTCCAGCTGCACGGCACACCCCGAGGGGCCGCCGCCGGCCCGGCAGCAGCTGCCTTGGCCCGGCTTCAAGCCCAGCGCTGCTCGAGAGCAGCTTGTTATTTCGGTCCTGCTACGGGGTTATTTTTAGAAAGCGCTGAACACCCCTTCTCCCAAACGGCTCCTCCAGGGATGACCTTGCGGAGCTGCAGCCGCTCACTCCCTGCCCCACCAGCCCTCTCCATGGGGAGTGTCACCCACCATCCCCAGGGTCCCCACTCTGTGCAAACCCCGGCGGCAGCAGCGTCGCTGCACCGCGACAGCGGGGTGAGGAAGGAGGGGGCTGAAGGCTGAACTACATCTCAACCCCTGCCGCCATCCAGGTTCGCTCCCGGTTTCAATTATCACCTGCTGGAGCAGCAGCTGCCGAGTGCCGGGAACTCAAAGCGAGTCAACAAGGTCTTGTTGTTTCAGCTGCTCGGGGGCACGGAGCTCTATGCGTTCCCCCCGCCCGGCTCCGCGGGGATGCAGCGGCCCCCGCTCACCCCTGTGCGTGCAGGGCTGCCGTGCTTCCATAATTCCCCCATCCCGCTCTCCCGGGCAGGTAAACGCTGCTGGAGCTGCCGAGGGGGGAGCAGAGAGAAACCTCAATAACAACAAGAGAGGGGAAAAAAAGAGAAAGAAAGAAAAAAAAAGCCCCAAGAAGCAGCCGCTGCACAGAGGTTATCCGGGGGACAGAGCAAATAATTGGCGAGGCGAACAATGCATTTTAATTAAACCTCTGCAGGAAACGAGGGGAGGGAATCAAGTTAATTGCACAGAGCGGGAGCAGGAGATTAAAAATGCTCTTTGCTCAGAAGATGGTGGCTCCCATCCGCCTTTGCTGAGGAAAACAAGGCCACCTGGGGTGGCAGTGCCGGTGTGGGGACACGCAGCTCGCTGGTTCTGACGGGGCTCGCAGTGACAGCGGGGTCTGGGGGGATCATGCTGATCCCCTGTGCCAAGGGGCTGGGGGTGCCCGGTCCACAGGGATAGGTGCAGGATGAGCCTGGGTGTGGGAGCTGCTCCTGGGAAGTCCCACAGGGATGGGGACAGTGCTTGTGTCTGCAGGAAAAGGACCAGGGAACGTGTCCCAGGGGATGTGTCCCATGACAGCTCAGCCCTTCCCCTGCTCTGTGCCCTCTGCTCAGCCCAGGTTGTTCCTGGCACTCTTCCCATGAAAAACCACCAGCCTTTATCTTTTCCTGCCCATGATACCTCAAATTTTACTTCTCTCTGCTTGGGACCCTCTATCTTTCTCAAGTGCTCCGTTTCCTGATCTTTCAGGCCCTTGTCTTCACCCGACCTTGGACACGGCAAATGGAGAGACCCTGACTCGCTGCCAGTGAGCCCCAGAACAGCAGCACATCCAGGCTCCCTTCCTGCTCAAGAGGGAAAACGGGATCACAAGCTCCAGGCTGCTGGAAGACGGGGTCAGGACCGAGCACCCCACTCCTGGTACCAGCACAGGGAACGCTCCCAGCCCGACCCCATCCTCCTGGGCACCCATACCCACGGCATCCAGGGCAGGAGGCACCAACCTCTGCTCCGAGGCAATTTGTGAGCTCTCGAACCCTGCCCTGCCTCCCGCCGCCTGCTAATGAGCCCCAGCCCTGTCCGCCTGCCATGAGAACAGCAATCAGCGCCGCCGCTCGCCTGCTAGGAACAATCTCCCTCCTTCCCTCCTTCCCTCCTCTGCATAAATTTCCCAGGCTGTGGTTTTCAGCCTCTGATCTCACATAGCTTTATTCACAAGAGAACTCCCACTGGGGGCAAGGAAATTACTCCAGCGAGGAAAATTACCCATGCCCGGGATGCACACCCAGGGCACCACGCGAGGGGCTGGGGTGGTTTGGTTTTTTGCACAGCATCGAAACCAAAATAAATCCACGGAGAGAACTCAGAGCCAAGCCTTGCTCCTGACCACGGGTAAGAGCCAGACAAATTATAGCAATTAAAAAGAAGAAAGAGACATGTGGACTTTCATATCCACAAACCTCAGGATGCAGCCAGTGGGGAAGAGAGCGTTTCCCAGTCACACACAGGCAGCAAAGCTGACGCACATCACGAAATACGCCGTGTCCTCAGAGGCACAAGCTGTCCCTCCAGCCAGCAGTGCCACCAGCGCGAGCACGAGGCTGGGACAGCCTGTCCCTGCACAGGATGGCTGTCAGCAGCAGGACACAGGCTGTATTGTCCCCAGAGCTGGAGATTGAATTGCAGGTTGGCCCTCCCCGCTGTGCACAAACGCTGCCCTGATGGGAAACGAGAGTTCAGCTGAGATCTTCCGCTTTTCCCCTGCAGCTGCAGGCGGACAGGCAGGAAAACCACAGAGCTCTGCTCAAACGCTCACACCGAGCAGCTTTCCAGCCAGAGAAACGCTGCTGCTTCACCACACGCTTAAATTGCATGTTGGGAGGGAGGAAATTGCCCGCTATTTTCACCCTGAACCTGTGTCAGAGCCAGGAGGTGAAGCCCATCACGCTGACAGGAGATGGCTGCAGCGTCCCCAGGCTGGCTGCTCAACAGGAGCATCCTAAGTGGGAATAAGGCTGGATCACACTCAGCACCCCCAAGAAAGGGAGGGGAGGGGGAGGCCGAACCAGCAGGCCCAACCCAGAATCCCATTCCCAGATACCCCCTTGCTGCTGCCTCTCCATCGCTCCTGGGGCTGTCCCAGCCCACCTGGGGGTACCCACACCACCCCTGGAGCTCTGCAAAGATCCCTGGCTGCCAGCAGAACTGTGGGAACACTCTCCTCTGCCTGCCATGCTCCAGGGACACGGATATTTGGCAGCTGCCTGCCGGGAAGGTGTCTGGAGCGCTGTGGGAACATGAGTCAGAGCTCCCTGCTCTCCCTGACGACTCCCTCCTGCTCATTTATTCAGCACGTCAAATATTTGCCCTGCACAGGCCCACGTTATCCAGGAAGGATTTTTTTCCCTTCTGCTGACAGTTACAGCTTCGAAAAAGCCACCACAGTGCCATCTTGGGAAACTTGACCTCGCAGCTAAGCAGTTCCAGCATCCTTTTCCTTGCCTGCTCCAGAGACCGGCTCCTCCTCAAGCAGCCATCCCCTCTGTGAGGGATGGAGGGGCTGGATGCCAAAACCCACAGGCAAAAGCAACAACCCACGGGGCTGCAGCGGGGAAAGGTCATTTCAGACCCACTTCCAGCACGGCCTGAGTGACAGCAAAGCTGGGAGCCTGCGGGAAGCAAGCAGTGGCCCTGCTGTCCCCTCCTGTCCCCGAGCATCCTGCCTGGAAGCGGCACACGCAGTGGCAGGCGAGGCCAGCCAAGGAAAACTGCTCAATTTTGCCTCCCTTCGGCGAGGAAGTGGCTTTGCTGGCTGCCAGCCCTGCAGCAATCCCCTGAGGACCTCAGTCTTTTCCTTTTTTTGAGCCACATCCCTGGGTTTCTTGTTGAAAGGCCTGCTCACACCCTGAATTCCCAATCCCCACGGAGAAGGAAAAGTGTTTATCCTTGATTAAAAGCTAAAGGCTGGAGAAGGTGACCTTGAGCAGAAGTTACACAAGAGAATTCGTGTCCCACCTGGCCCCACAGGGTTTCCATCCCAGGGTTGCAGCCAAAAATGTCCAATTTCATGGAGAAAGTGCAGAAATGGCTCATAAAGCACAAGCTTGGGGACGCAGCTGAGCAGATCAGCTGCCAGATAAAGACAGTGTGCTCCAGGGAAAACACACCTGCCTCCATCCCAGCTGGAAAAGGAGGAGGAAAATCTCCCTTCAGCCTCCATTCCCGGCAAGGACACATGCAAGGCTTTCACCTTTTGCAAGAGCTTCCCAGCGTCAGGGCTGGGATTTCTTGCTGGTGGGGGCTCCTGAGCCTGCTGGTCCTGAGCCAAGCAGCTCAGCATTCATCCTCTTCCTTGGGAAGCCGCAACGCATGGAAAAGCCTTAGGGCTGGAATAAAACTACAAAAAGCTTCTGCAGCGCTGTCAGAAATAGCACCAGGAGAGAAGGGAACTGCCTGGTGGGTTTGGCCCCCTCAGTCCTGCATCCTGCTCCATGCTTGAGCTCCATGCCCAACCAGCTCCAGAGGGAGAGAAAGCATGCTGATTTTCTGGGATTTTCCAGCTTATCCAGCTTTTACAGAGCTGCGCATCCTGCTTGGCTTGCGGAGGGGCAAGTTTGGCTGAGCCCACAGCAAGGACTGCTGGCAGATGAGCTCAAAGTCCTTTGGGGAAACCAGCAGGGAAAAAACCAACTCAGCCAAGACACCCCCGGTGTCTCCCGGCTGCACAAGGAGCTGCAGTGACCTTGTCCAAACATGGCCTGGAGTTGGAAGTGAGGAAGGAGAGGATGTGACTCACATCTGGGATGTGGCCACAGAGGACAGATGTGTTTTATTACTGTCCAGCCCCTCTCTGCAGCTCTGTCTCAGTGACTCAGCCTTGCCTTCGGGCCCTTCTGAAAGGAGCCACGGCACAGCCCTTCCCAGCAGCTTCCCTCTGCTGCAGTAAAGATTTGGGAAGTTCAGGCTCCTGCGAAGGGGAAAGAAAATAAATTAAAACAAATCAAAGCTATGTTTCTCCATGGAAATCTTCCAATTTCAATTGTAAATCATTCAGAGAAGGAGAAAATCAAATGTTTTAGTGGTGGGATTCATCTCTCTGCATTTAGAGACCTAAAAGCCAAACATGCCCCAATCCCAGCGGAAGGACAGCGAGGAGTCCCCTGGGGTTTCTTGGACACGTCCCACAGGGCAAGAGGAAACATCTCCTGGAGATGTTCCATGTCTGGAGGGAGGAATAAGGGGATTTCAACAGGTCTCCTTCTCAGAATCTTGAGGAAACTCAGCAGCATTTAGTGGAGAGAGCCCCAAAGCACCGAGACAAGGCTGAGCCACCATAAGTTAGACACCAGGGAATCTAAAGAGGAGAGCCCTGCCGCCAGCTGGGCACAGCTCATCGCTTCTGGGCGTTCCTGTGGAATCCCGACGCAGCTCCCCCATCCCGGGAAGGGCTTCCCTTCCCACATCAACCCCCAAAGAGCCTCTGGCACACTCACCTTCACTATTTACCCACCGCTGCCACCAGGTACCGAGGGACACACGGGGTGACGGCCCTGCCCAGAACCCCCCGTTCACACCTGTGGTTTTCCCTGCGGGAGAGCAGGTGGAGCACATCAGCCAGGCGGGTTTTCCAGCTGCATCCCGGCTTTGACTGCACCGGGAGCCAAAGCTCCGTGAGCCGCCCTGGGCCAAGAGCTGCCCGCCCCGGGAGCCAGCGGTGCAGTTCGCCTGGCAGACACTGGATGGGGCTACGAAACCGGTTACCGGCACAGCTGGCACAGCCAGGGGGCAGAACGGCCTCTGCCAGATGTTTTAGGGTCCCTCTTTGCGGGTGCCAGGCTGGCCGTGCCACAGCTGCCACCACCCACGCGGGATGCTGGGCCTGGCACCAGGTGGCACCAATCCAGGCTCCACGTCTCCTGGATACTCAGTGAGTATCTGGCAGCACCTGGAGAAAGCTGGAGGCTTCACCTCCAGAAGCTTTTCCATGTTCTGAGCGTGGCAATGGGAAGGGAGAGCGGGAACTGCTGCCTTGCAAAGTGCTGATGAAATTTTCTGCTGCAGCTGCAAGATGAGGTGACCTTCCTACCTCCCACCTGCCTGGATCCCAGCTTTTTGAGACGCTTTGGAGAAGGGCACGGAGCGACGGGACAAGAGGGAACGGCTTCACATTGCCAGCGGGCAGGGTGAGATGGGATATTAGGGAGAAACTCTTCACTGTGAGGGTGGGGAGGCCTCACAGAGAAGCTGTGGCTGCCCCTGGATTCCTGGAAGTGCCTGAGGCCAGGGTGGAGGGTGTGTGCTGATCTCTGGGACTTTCACCTGTTTTTGCAGCACCTTCTTTGCTGTGCTGTGTTTGCTCATCTCTCTTTGCTCAGTGCCAACTGTAACGTGCTGAGGGGATGGACAAGGGTCAAAACCTCTGTCTTGGGGTGCTCTGAGGTGACTGGTCCTGCGTGTCAGGGCCTTTGCTGTGGCACAAAGGCTCCTGGCTGCGTTTTGGCCTTGTGCCACCCCATACCCACTCCAAACAGAGCATTCTGTGGGCCCAGCTGTCCTCCAGCACACCGTGTGTGTCACTGCCACACCTGCAGCAGAGGATTTGGTTTGTGTTCATCCCTAACCACTCGTTTTCCCTCCTCCTCTCTCTGTTTTGGCAGAACTGAAGAGCGGGAAATCCATCGCTGAGAAACTGGAGAGGAAACCTACGGAGTGCCTCCTTCCTTCAAACCTTTCCTGCTCTTGGATTGCCTTCTCCCAGCCCTGCTCCAGCCCCTGGGGAGCACGGCCAGACACCACCCGTGTGTCACCGTGCTGGGCGTGCAGGGGACACCTCCCCGACTCACCTGGCCATTCCCTCAGCCTTGCAGGTGTTGCCTGAGCAGCAAAGCTGGACTCGCTTCACTACTCCGGAGAAGCCTCAGCAATATTAGGAAGAATGATCCCATTAATCCCTACTTGGTGGAAGGATTTGAGGCTTTTTCAGGTAATCTGTCCTGTACATGTGTGGGAAGGTTTGGATGTGGGTTTTTTACCCCGAACTTGCTCGGAGAGACTGGTGAAGTTTGGTTTTTGGGATGTCCCGGGCACCTTAGCTGTAGTGGTGTGCAGGTTGGAGGAGACAAGAGTGGAAGGAGTGTGTTAGAGAGATGTTTGGGTCAGGACACATTTCTACCCCTGTGGCAGCTAATAATACACTATATAGAACAAATAATAATAAATAATTACCAATACTAATAAATCTACTCTTTATTCTGAGAAATAATCATAGTTTTAGCTTGCAATAGGTGATTTTACTACTGGATCCTAGAAGATAATATTATCAATAGAATTTAATAGATCCCAACAGTAGAGTTTATTGATGATTGTATTAATGGCTAATACCAATGCTAGAGATGCTGCTGCTTACAGGAGATGATAAGAAACACTAATAAAATAAACGAATACTATTAATTAATAATAAATATTAATAAAGCTAGTAACCACTTCCTGTCGCTCCCCTGAGAAGACAGAGGGCAAAGGATGGGTGACCCTGAGGCCTTGGGCTCCCCTGGATTGCACTGGCAGTGTTTGATCCATTACACCAAAGTGCCCCTTCCCATTTGGCTCATAATTATTAACCCCTATGTTGTCATTTGATGCCTTGATCAATTCTCAGAGCCTCAAGTGACCTCGAGTAACCCCAAATGGGCTCAGTTAACCCCTCTCAGGGACTTCAGGAAAGGGTAGTACCAGGGAGAATTACCTCATCAGCTGTCTCTCTAACTGGGGATTCCTGTCAGTTACGCTGATTTGCTAAACTTACTAAATTATAAATGTGTTACAGGGTGTATCTTCAGCACATTTCCATCCAGCATGTTGTGCACTGTAAGGATCCTTTTAAAAGTCACCCCTTTTATCACCTAACCCCGTCTGGCTTGTAATTTTAGCACCAGTGAAAAGACATCGCTTTCTGGTGACTCCGCCGGGACAGGAGGGACTTGTGACACAGCTCCTCGGATCGGGGACCACCCTGCTCACCCCATCCTGGCACCATCATTATTAAAAAAACCAGGGGCTCTTCGTGGTGGTCTGGGAAACTCCAGGAGTTCCAGAATCCAGCATGGAAGTAGAGATATGATAAAAGTAGAGATATGATAAAAGGCAGTGTTTTGTTGTTAGCATTTGTGGGGTTTGCACTTGGAGATCTCCTGTGGGGTTTTTTGGGTGGGAAAAGGGCAGAGGGGGGCACACAGGGGTGGGATTTTGTTCGTTCCCTGCGTTTTGTTCTCCCGTGGTTCCCGCAGGGGTTCGATCTGGAGGTCAGAGGGGGGACGGCCTTCCCTGTGTCACTGCACAGCTCGGCCTGTGGCCAGGGCTGAGCGTTACTCCTCGGACTGTGTGTACATTTCCAGGAGGGATTTCTGTCTCCGGTACTTGCAAGGTTTTTCTTATCTATGTGAAAATAAAGTACGGATTCGAAGCTGGGCTGTGGAGTTTGCTCCCACAAACAGAGGGGTTTGTGTTACTCCTCGAATCCCAGAGATTTGAGTCCGAGTCCCAGTCGGACAAGGTGTTTTTCTCATGCACTCTTTTTCTCTCTCTAGTTCGTTCCTCGTGCTGCCACAGCCTGTTGCAGGGATGGCACAGAGTGGAGTTATCCCACTTTGGGAGCGCAGAACCCGAGTGAGAATCCCACAGAGGACTCGGTCCTGGTGGCTGCCAACTCCTTCCTCGGTGGCTTTTTTCCTGTTTGTGAATGGAAACATGGGCTGCATCTGCTCGAGTGAAGAGAAAATAAAGATCCCCCGAAACTCCCCGTTAGATTTAATAATAAAATTATTAAAAATTACTCTGATGGGTAAAAAGATGTCTCTTATCACGGAAGAACTGGTTTGGCTTTCTAAGCAGGTGTGGCTGATGAAGAGTTTGGAGAAAGGAGGGACCCGGCCTCCCTTCAGCAGCTTAGAAAGCGAATTAATGTCAGGATTATTGTTACAACTCCCTGAGCAACAGCACTTTATACACTGATTTTGTACACTGAACTCTTCATGCTGTTTTCCTGAGGTCACAGGGGTTACTTGGGGTCATTGGAGTCCCTGATCGGGGTTACTTGAGGTCATTTGGGGTTACTTGAGGTCATTTGAGTATTTTTTAATTGATCCGGGGTTACTTGAGGTCATTTGAGGCCCTGATCGGGGTTACTTGAGGTCACAGGGGTTACTTGAGGTCATTTGGGGTTACTTGAGGTCATTGGAGTTTTTTTTAATTGATCCGGGGTCATTTGAGGTCATTTGAGTTCCTCATAGGGGTTACTTGAGGTCATTGGAGTCTTTTTAAGTTGATCCAGGGGTTATTTGAGGTCATTTGAGGCCCTGATTGGGGTTACTTCAGGTCACAGGGGTTACTTGAGGTCATTTGGGGTTGCTTGAGGTCATTGGAGTTTTTTTTAATTGATCCAGGGGTTATTTGAGGTCATTTGAGTCCCTCATAGGGGTTACTTGAGGTCATTGGAGTCTTTTTAAATTGATCCAGGGGTTATTTGAGGTCATTTGAGTATTTTTTAATTGATCCAGGGGTTACTTGAGGTCATTTGAGGACCCGATTGAGGTTACTTGAGGTCATAGGGGTTACTTGAGGTCATAGGGGTTACTTGAGGTCATTGGAGTCTTTTAAAATTGATCCAGGGGTTATTTTAGGTCATTTGAGTCCCTCATAGGGGTTACGTGAGGTCATTTGAGGCCCTGATTGGGGTTACTTGAGGTCATTTGGGGTTACTTGAGGTCATTGGAGGCTTTTTAAGTTGATCCAGGGGTTACTTGAGGTCATTTGGGTATTATTTAATTGATCCAGGGGTTACTTGAGGTCATAGGGGTTACTTGAGGTCATTGGAGTCTTTTTTAATTGATCCAGGGGTTACTTGAGGTCATTGGAGTCCTTCATAGGGGTTACTTGAGGTCATTTGAGGCCTTGGTTGGGGTTACTTGAGGTCACAGGGGTTACTTGAGGTCATTTGAGCCTCCATTAATTGATTGTGGGGTCAAATGAGGACAGAGGGGTTACTTGAGGTCATTTGAGGATCTGGGAATTGATCAAGGGGTCAAATGACAACATAGGGTTAATAATTATGAGCTGGGGCCAAACGGGAAGGGGCACTTTGGTGTAATGGATCAAACACTGCCAGTGCAATCCGGGGGAGCCCAAGGCCTCAGGGTCACCCATCCTTTGTCCTCTGTCCTCTCAGGGGAGTGACAGGAAGTGGTTATTAGCTTTATTAATATTTATTATTAATTAATAGTATTAGTTTATTTTATTAGTGTTTCTTATCATCTCCTGTAAGCAGCAGCATCTCTAGCATTGGTATTAGCCATTAATACAATCATCAATAAATTCTACTGTTGGGATCTATTAAATTCTATTGACAATATTAGCTTTTGGGATCCAGTAGTAAAATCACCTATTGCAACCTGAAACTATGATTATTTCTCAGAATAAAGAGTAGATTTATTAGTATTGGTAGTTATTAGTGTATTATTAGCTGCCACAGGGGTAGAAATGCATCCTATTGGAACCTCAATGCGATTATGGAATGCCCTTCCCACCCTTCTGTTTGTGGGAGCAAACGCCACAATTCAGCTTTGAATCCATACTTTATTTTCACATAGGTGAAAAAACCCCAAAAACTCCTGGAAATGTACACACACTCCAACAAAAATATATCCACCCCAAAGATTTTGGGACACCACGTGTGGCAGGTGGGGACAGCTCCCCTCTGGCCAGCACTGGGACACCCAGGGCATGAAGGCTTGTGGCCAGCGGAGCTCGGAGGACGTGATTGGAGGCAGGAGGGGCTGATCCCTCTGGGATGAGGCAGGGGAGGGCTGGGACAGAAGCTCAAGGCAGGTTCTTGCCCGTCTGCCCTCCCCAGCGTGGGGCTGGAGGTTCCACCGACACACAGAGAGGAGTTTGACCTGAGGCTCGCAACGGCTGAGCACAAAAAAACCCTGAGACGTCACTGAGTGGCTCTGGCTGATGTTGGTTTTAAATTGGTGGGAGCTCTGGGACCTGCTGGTGCAGCAGCTGTGCAGCGTCCCTACAATAAACCCAACTCAGAGGGGAGCCCTGCCCCACGTTGGCACAGCTCCAAACCAGACATCCTAAAGCTTTTCTTGGGAAGAGCAGTGCTGGCTCCCAAAATCATCCCAGGGAACAAGAAAACACAGCCTGGCCTCCCCAGCTCCAGCATCTCCTCTTGTCCTGCCCCTTGTTCCTTGAGAGGAGACATCATCCCCACCTGGCTCCAACCTCCTTTCAGGTGGGTGTAGAGAGCAAGAAGGCCTCTCTAAATATCATCCCAGATCTCCAGAAATTTCCTCCCGGGCTGCCAGAGCAGGCAGGGAGCCCCTGGTTTGCAGCCTGGAGCTGCACAGAGCCTGATGAATCCCCCAGCCCAGACTTACACCTCAATATCAGCAAGCCAGCAAATCTTTACGTTCCCTTCCAACCCAAACCACTCTAGTGTTCTTTGCCAGCTGCATCAGTGGGATTTTCCCACGTTTCATCCCCAAACCAGGGGAGGATGGGAAGATCCAGCCCCAAAGCAGAGCCTGAGCACAGCGAGAGGCGCAGCCCCGCATTGCAGATCCTGCTGTGGGCAAGGGCCAGCCCCAAATTCCCTGAAAGCTGCTGTCAAACCTTCCAGAGGGGCTCTAAATCCACCCGGACTTCCTTGGCTCCAGCTGGCTGAGCAAGCTGGCAGCAGCAGAAAGCGAGGCAAAGCCTCTCCTACTCGGGGAAAAAAAAAGATTGGGAGAAGTCTCCATAAATCCTGAGGCAGTTACTGATGGAGAGGACTCCCCTCCTCCTGCTCCGCACTCAGCGGCACAAATTATGGCCCCAACTTCGCTGTTGTTCAGCGATGAACATCTGAAAAGGCTGTGACAGATGAGAGGAGGGATGATTTAACAGCCATAAATCCAGCCAGCTTAGAGGTGTTTTTACAACCAAACCCATCTTGAATCCCCTCTGTTATGAATACTTATCACTCCCAGACACTGCTACAATGGAAAGATTTTTAACAGCTTTAATAGAGACGCAATAAAACCCCCGGAGCTGGGCGAGCAGCCGTCCTTTGATCCCTCCCGAGGGAGGCAGCGGGGCTGGGAGCTGCTGGCTGTGCTCAGGCTCCAAGGAGCAGCGCTGGAGCAGCCACCGGGCTGACCCTGGGTTTAATGGATGGGTGGAATCATCCCAGAGCTGGATCAGCTTTCCTAAAGCTGCTGCATGGTGTAATTAATACCCAGCAGGGAACGGGGACAGGGGACAGGCTATGCCCAGGACATCCAGTACCTTCTCCAGGGGCTCCTCCTGCATTCCCACACCACACCTGGCCTAACCCACCTGCAGGGATTTAACCCAAGGCTGGGTTCAACTCCACCAATAGCTCTCCTGGGTGTGGTGACACCACTTTTTAATCTGGTAATGACTAAATTGGCTCAACGACCACCACCCGACGAGCAGGACAGGGATGCTGCTCCTTGGCACTTCCCGGAGCTCAGGAGATCTCCCAGCTCCAGGGTAACTGGCCATGGATCTCACTCCATCCCAGGCTGAGATTGAGCGGCCTCAGATCTCATTCCCTCTTCCTAAGCTTCCCCTAAATCCTCCCAAAACCATTCTAAGCACCAGCCAGCAAAACCAGGAACAGGGAGGTGCCAGGGGCACCCAGTGCAAAGGGCACCAGGAGCTGGGCAGATACCTCAGAAACAAACCCCTCCTTTCTTACACACACAAACTTATCAGGCACAGCCTGATAAGGAATTCAGCAGGTGGAGGGAACAAAAGTGATCCCAGGCTCCTTGTTTTCCACAGCTGAGCAGTCCACACCCAGGGGAAACACCGGGGAAAACATCGGAGCTTTGGGGCTGGGGAGTTTCCCTCCTGCAGCAGGGGGTAATTAAATAAAAACGAGGAGCAGGGAAAGCTCCATCCTAAGAGAAATGTGGCCACAGAACCCTCCTGCTGGGCTACTAAGAGAGAAACCAGCCTTGCAGGGCAAGGAACAGGCTCAGCTTGGCCATGTAGAGACCCGAGGGGACAGGGACTCTGAATCCTGGGTGGATATGACATTGCCAGCCCATTAACCTAAGGGAACATCTTTTTCTTAATAAGATAATACCGAGTAATTGATTTTTAAATACACTGAAATCAAATGTCCCGAGGCCAGAGCAGGATCCCAGCTCTGCCGTCAGCTCGGCGGCCACTGGCAGAGAGGGAGAGCACAGGGGAAAAGAAAATAAAACTGAAATCTCCTTCATGTGCCTCTCTGGCTCCGGGGCAAATGAGAACAGCTCTGTAAAAGGTGCAACAATTTTTCCTCTATTAAAAAAACAGATTATCAAAAGGGAGAATCTGGTGGAGGCACCAGGGACCACTGAGGTCGAACAGGCAGCGTGGAAAAATCCAGCTGCTGAAAACACACAAAAACAACTGAGCAAAAAATTTGTTTTTAAGACCATTTATTCCAATCTCTCTCTCTCTCTCACCCCATCTTCACACAGTCCCAGTCGAGGAGGGTTTATGGCTATTTTTTATTGGATTTTAATTGTTTTTATAGAAAAATACACATGCAAATAATATATATACTTCAGCGCAGAACTTTTCTTTTCCATGTTGGAAAAAAAATAATAATAATAAAGAAATGAAGGAGGATTTGGGAAAGACCTGAGTGCAGACAGATACCAGGGAATGCCACGGGGATGGGTTGCTCTCCAGGATGCTGAGCTGCTCATGGTCCAGCACATTTTGTCCATGAGGAGGGTCTTTAGTGGGACGAGGGACCAACATCAGCCCCTCACCCCAACAAAAACCCTTTTCCAGTAACTCTGCCCAGGTTGGGGAATGACCAAGAAAAAATTGGTGCTGGATCCATCCTTCCTACAAAACCCAGCACGGATCCCACCCGCAGCAGCAAGGGAAGCCCAGCTTAGGTAAAAGCATCACTTTGATGCTTGGAAATGACACCAGAAGCCAAGAGCTACATGGGGAAAATATCCATTTATGCTATTTCCTATGGGACACAGCTGGCAGCACAGGGAAAAACGGATTGATTGAAACCCGGACTTGTGTTTCGGGATGACGTTTTTGGGGTGAGGCTCTGTTGGAGCCTTGGCTGTGCAGGGCTGGGGGTTTCTGACCCTGTGGGCTGCTCCCTGCAGAGGGGAGCAGTGATGCCCCCGGCGATGTCCCCGTGTCCCCAGCCTCTCTGCAAACACCGTGCCAAGGCCCAAGGGATAAAACAGCTCTGCTGCACGGCGGGAGCTGCCACCCCTGGAGCAGAACAGGAGATGTCCTCTAGACAGGGCTATTTCAGGTTTGATGGATGAGCAGCTGGAGCGAAGAGCTGGCGAAGGAGAGGGCAGAGAGGGGAAGCCCGGGGAAGGAGGACAATTAATCTACCGCCACGGGACACCAGGAGGCTTTGGGAAATGTCACAATCCAGCAGCATCCCGACACTGACAGGGCAGCAGCGAGAGGGATGAGGAGTTCTGCTGTCCCCTCCCAAGCCCAGCAGAGCTCCTCTGCCTCCTCTCCCGCAATCCCGCTCCAGGCCATGGCTTTTTTCGTACTCATCCAGGTTGATGATAAGGAGCAAACTGTTGTCTCTTTGCCCAGAGGTACAAACCCACACAGGCAGCACAGTGAAGGTTTCCCAAGGGAAGGATCTCCCTCCAGCTCCCAAGGAGCTGCACACCAGCAGCACTTTGCCAGCCCCACCTCTGCCCCCAGCAAGGCCCCACCCTGCCCATGTCCCCAGGCAGTGGTGACACCCCTGGAGACACCACAGAGCCTGGCTGACAGGTGGCTGGGTGCAGCCCCAGCTCCTGGCTGTGCTCCCTGCCATCACCTCCTGCATCCCTGCTGCAGCTCCAGCATCAGCGAGGGGACGCCGGCAGGGAAAGGCAGCCTTGGATACCTCTGCATTTACCACCAGAGACCTCACACAGCACCCGGGGGCTGCACAGCCACGCTCTTCCTGCTTTTCCCTTGTGGTTTAGCTTGCTTTTGAACCAATAAAATTCGCTTTTGGGACTGACTACTCCAACAATAGAGGCGGGAGGGTCTGGCAAGGGCAGGGGCTGTTTGGCTCCTATGTCTACAGGCTGCCCTGGGGCAGCTCTAGAGTTTGGTGGACGATCATGCAGGTTTTATTGCAGCTCGTGTGTGTGGTTTGTGTTGTAGGTAGCCCAGCTTCAGTCACAGGTAGCCCCGGAGGTGGCTTCCTCTCCCCTCCCCACCTGTCCGGCTGCTGTCCCTCTGCCGCCGCGTGCCGGCCAGGCGGCTACTCCGTGGCCATCTGCTCGATGTGGTCACTGAGCAGCTTGTATTGCTCTGGGAAGGAGAAAGAAAAGGGCTCTGAGAGGCTGCTGAACCATCCCAACCACGGTCCATCCCTCCAGGAATCCCAGGAAGGGGCTGCACATCCCCTGGGCTCTCCTCTACCTTCATCCAAGTTGCCGATGGTCGCCTGCTTCTTCAGGAAGTCGCTGCAGAGCTTCTTGCTGAGGCCAAACGCCAGCATGTTGTGGATGAAGGTGCTGAGGGAGGACAGAGATGCTCTGGGTGAGGGAATGGCCAGGCTGCCCCTTCTTCCCCCCACCTTCCTCCCCCCTCTCCACACCCCCTTGTCCCGGGTGCTGGGATGATGCTCAGCCGGGACATTCAATAGTAGGGGCAGGAGCAGGTCCCAGGCAGAAGCACCAAGCATCCTCTGCGCCACAAGGGATGTCCCCAGTGAGGGGACAGCGGAGAGGTGTCCCCCCTCAGCAGCTGGTCCCCTGGGGGTGCTCCCCGTGCCCCGCTCACCCCAGCTGCCCGAAGGTGATGTTCTCGTTGAAGCGCAGGCTGTCGTCGCGCTCCTCCTGCGTCATGTGGCACCACTTCTCCCTGCAAGGAACGAGCCAGTCTGGCACCACTCTGTCACCACGGGCACCCCAGGACCCCCTGTCTGCTTCCTCCCACCCTGGGCCACGCTGCTGGAGGGCAGGAGGGCACCGAGAGCCCCTGGGTGCAGTGCTGGGTGTGGGATGAGCTCACAACATGGATCCATCTGCAGAGCTCTTGCCCCGGAGCAAAGCAAGAGATGCTCCAGGAAAAACCTCACTCAGCCTTGGCTTTGCCTGCAAAGGCCCTGATTAAGAGTTAAAAACAGCATCGATCCCTCCAGCACAGAGCTCACCTTGGGTGCCACCGCAGGCGTGAGGAGGAAAGCAGGGGATGGCCATCCCAGCAGGGCTCTGCTGAAGCCCCCCAGCCTGGCAGGGTGGCAGGGGGACACCACGCACCTGTCCCTCACCTGCAGCAAGGCTCCGACTGCCCGAATCCCGACCGAGACGCTCCCCAAGCATACCTCCCCCTCCGCCAGGGCGGGAGCTCCCACACCCCTCCCTCATCCCAGTGGTGCCCTGAGGATGCCACGGCTCTGCCACGGCTCCGCTCCGGCCTCCTGCAACCGCAGCGTCGCCTTAAGGGACAGAGGGGTTCAAGCTCTGGGTGTTTGCAACCAGCTCTAGGCAGTGGCAGAGCCCCCATCCCGGGAATAAAGCCTGTGCCACAGGGATGGCACTGCGGGTGGTGGCAGCAGGGCTCAGTGCATGCACGCCAGGGAAACTACAGCTCCACGGGGAAGCCGGCCCCTTCCCGAGAACCAGGTGAGGTCACAGCCAAGGATAAGAGGAGGAGAAGCAAGGAAAAACAGGGATAGGCAGAAGAAAAATGGAGGAGAAGGAAGAGGAGAACCACCAGGAGAAGAACGGACACTTGTAGCTCGCTGGAATGCCAAGCAGGAGCGGGGAGCTGTGCCGGGGGGAAACTGGGATAGAGGGGGGGGTCTCACCCTAAATTCGGGGAGGTTGGCTGAGCCCCAGCATGGCTGGAACTGGAAGAGGATGGGTGCTCAGCCAGGCTGACCCCACAAAGGGAGCCAGCCCCCATTAAATCACCCCAACCCAAATGGGCAAAGCTGCTGAGCTGAGCCTCCAGCCACCAGCTCATTGTTTATAGGGCTCTGGAAATGTACACAATATGTTTCAGGGGATTTTCTTTCAAAGAAAAGAAGGTGTAATTTCTCCCAGATAAAGCCCAGGACAGCAAATAAAACCCACAGCCAAATGGAGAGGCTGAAAGGAGAGGGCAAGAATCGAATTAAGGGGCTTTGAAATCTGGAAGCAAAACTTCCCAGACCCCACTGGCTCACTTACAGAAGAAGCATGTTTGTAATTCTTTTTTTCCTGCCTTTTTATGTTTTGGAGGGAGGAAGACGGGAGAAAAAACATTATCAAAGTGCCCTAAAACACCCAATTTTGGCTGTGTTTCTGGCTTATTACTGCAGAGTAACACGCCTGGGAAGGGAGAAAACCCACATGTGGCTCCACTCAAAGCCTTTGATCCTCACGCTGGCCCAGCGGGACAGGCACAGGGGTGAGGAACCCCCCGGGCTGTGGGGTTGTGTTTTGGGGTATCCAGGGAAGCCTTGCTGTGCCTGAAAGTGCTGAGAACTCTCCGCCAACTCTCTCCTCTTCCAGCAGCAGCGTTTTCCCCTGCACAGCAAACCCCAGCGCCATTTACACCATATCCCTTTGCCAGGACACTCCTCAGCCACACGGAAAATTCACTGCCAGGCTCCCGAAAATCCTCATCCTCTTGGTAATGCCATCACCCGGAGGGATTTGCTCCCAGATCCCACACTCCAAGAGAGTAAGGACTGTTCCCTGTCCCAGTGCCAGCTCGTGGCCCCAAGGACACTCTCCCAATCAGGACATGCAGCCCCCCATCTGCATTTTTAATTTTGTTAAGGGATGGCAGCAGAAAAAATGCATTAAAAGATGGAAAAGGGCCAGCTTTTCCAGCTGGCAAAGGATCCCCAGCACCTCTAAGTGGCAGCAGAAGCCAGGAGCAAGCAGGAAGGACAGGAGAGGAGGATGCTTTCTACACAAAGAGGCTCAGTTCGTGTCCAGGACCTGCCCAGAGGGATGTTCCCAGCAAAATATCACAGCTTGAAACCATTCAGGCTCCTTTTTAAAAACCACATGAAAGAGGAGCCAGTGCAAACCCCTCTGGCCCCTTGGGAGGGTGATGCTCACGCTCAAACCTCCTTCAGCCGTTCCTCCTCAGCGGAAAAAGGGCCTTTCAGAGCCCCCCAGAACACATCCCCCCCTCCCCAGGGCAGGATCTGGACCTGAAGTGAGCGTCAGCCTGGGGACACTAAGGAAGTACAGGGACAGACACACCTCTTCTCCTCTTCCTCCCCAGGGTTCCCTCTGGAGCGGCGGCAGAAACGGGGCCGACAAAAGTGGTGCGTGAAAAGATCATGCAAGACAGAGGGATGGAGGGGAACGGAGAGAAGAAGAGACGGAAGAAGGTTGTTAGAGGCAGAGAGAGAGGAAAGAGAGAGAAAAAGAGGAGTTTAGTTCTGGTTCCTTCCCCCCCTCCCCTGCCCTCCCCGCCCAGAGGAGAAAAAACCTCCCCAGGTCTCACTGCAGCCCCGGGAGGATGAGGGGTCATCTCCGGCCACCCCAGAGCTGTCCTGGCGACCCCATCACAGAGATGGCCACAACCCCATCTCCGCGGACCCTCCGGACGCCTGCCACGGCCGCGCACCGACCGGGAATCCCAAACCAGCCCTCACCAACCACCTCCTCCCTCCAGGGATTCCAGTCCTCAGCCCAGCCCGCAGCATCCCAGCTCCCTCTGAGGATTCTCATCCTCTCCAGAGGACTCGGGGGGGTCGCCACCACCTTCCAACCCCCCCCGAGACGCTCAGGAGACTCCAGGCCGCAGTTCCCAAAGCTCCTTTGTTAGTCAGGCTTGTTCCTGCAGCCGAGGCAGGCTCAGCCATCAGATTAATCGGGAAAGGCACTGGGAGCAGGGAGCAGCTGCCGGTGGCGTCTGTCCTTGTGAGGCATTTGCTGTTGCTAATTTGGGGCTTAATCAAGGCAAATGCAGTTCTGGTTACATTGCTGCTCAATGGGCTCTTCCCGTGCTGGCTTGGGAGAAAAAAAGGAAAGCAATAAAAGGGAAAACAGGGATTGATCCATGAGCTGAGTCTGGCACAGCATCCCGGGGCGCGAGCCAGGGCTGCTGCAGCTTAGCTCGGGGTTTGGGGAGGACACAGAGGGGGGCTGGCTGTTCAAAAGTGCTGTCAGCGCTCCGAAAAGGGGCGGCTCGAACGGTCTCCGAGAGCTCAGAGCCTCAGGGCACTGCACAGACAGCGGGAGGGACCAGCTGGGAGTGGGAAACTGCCTCAGGAGAGGAGGGAATGGCTGGAGCCCTCACGGCAGCTCGGGGTGGAGCAAGAGATGGGCACAAGCTTGGCGAGTGTCTTGCCCACTTCTGCACCCCATGTGCCCCATGCCACCCCCGACACGAGCAGCCCCTTCCCTGGCAGATTTATCCCGATTTTCGGTGCTGGCAGTGCCGCCATCCCCAGCTTTTGTCCTTGCTGGCTGCAGGTTGTCCCTCCTGGGGACAGCTGGGACATCCCCCCCACCCACTGCAGCTCCCTGACGGCTGCACCGAGCCCCCCCCCCAGACCTGCTGGCAAACTCAGCACCGACAGCCTGAGAAACCCCCGGCTGGGATTTCTGGGCACACCTCTGGGGCTCGGCTCCTCCAAAAATGCTGCACAACGAGCAAGGAAAATTTGCTGCTCCCAAATCCCTACCAGGCCGGGGATCTCACACCTGCCCACCCCACTGCCCAGTGCTCCCAGCAGGTCTCCAGTCAGGGGTGGAAAGCAGAGCATCTCCCCAGGGTTGGTCAAGCTCGGGGCTGTTGGGAGGACCACCCTGGGGGGCTGGAGGGGACACGGAGTCTCCTTTTCCCGTGGGGACGTGTCCTACCTGGTGGTGGGGGACCTCTTCCTGCGCTCGCAGTGCACGGCGTCGAAGAAGGCGGCGTTCCAGAACCGGAGGTTGTGCCTGCAGGGAGGGAGGGAGGTGTTGGGAAGGGCTGATTGGGATTTCATCATTAGGATGGGCAGGCCCTGGCACAGGGTGCCCAGAGAAGCTGTGGCTGCCCCTGGATCCCTGGCAGTGTCCAAGGCCAGGCTGGACAGCGCTTGGAGCAGCCTGGGATAGTGGAAGGTGTCCCTGCCCATGGCAGGTGTGGGATGGGATGAGCTTTAGGGTCCCTTCCCACCCAAACCATTCCAGGATCCTACAATCGCGCCCAGCCTGTCCCTGAGTCCTCCCAAGGGTTAGGATGGGCCAAACAAGCCTGGCAGATTTGGGGCATTTCTGGAGCAGCTCTTTGGTGGCTGCAAACACAGGGGACGTGCCAAAGCCAAGGCCAGCTCTGCTGGGGACACTTGTGGACATCTGGGCACACGTGGCCAGGAGGACAAACCCCTCCCCAGGCCGGAGCCAGCTCGCCCCGGAGCTTTACCAGATCGGCTGCTGCTTGAGGTGCATGTACAGGTAGATCTTCTCCCCTTTCTTCTCCTCCTCTGGGCTCTGCAGGGACACTGTGGGGACACCGAGTCACCTGCCACGGCCTGGGGCACTCCCACCTCCCCACCCACGCACGGATCCTGTGCCCTCTCCCAGCCTGGTGGCTGAGCAGCCAGGACAGTTTGCAAACCAAACACATCCTCAACACATCCCCAGCAACGGCAAGAGGAGCTCTGAGTGCCCTTGCAGGGCAGAGATCAGCCCTGAGGAAGGCAGGGATGTCCCAGGAGGATCCTGGACGGCCTGGACCACTGGTCTGGGAGCACACACAGGCACTGGGGGAGACTGGTGCACCACCGAAGCTCAGAGGCAGTGGGTGCCCAAACCTCTGCAGCCTGTGACACTGAGGAAAAGGTCCCGGCAGGACGAGCGTTGTGATTGGAATTTCAAACCCAGCCCCAAGGAATTTCAGCATTTCCAACCTTCTCTCCTTCCCCAGGGATGCCCTGACCATGCTTGTTTCACCCACACTGGCTGCACTCACCCATCTTCTTCAGCTTCTCCTTTGGTTTGTCCTCACCTTCACTGTGGCACAAGAAATCAGTGTCAGCTCCCAAAATCCCGTCCCCCTGACAGCCCATGGCCCCCTGGCGAAGGGAACCTCATTTGAAAGACCCCCTGCTCCCACGCCACCGTCCCCAGGGCCAGAAAGGTGACAGAGACAGTGATGTCCCTTCCATCGCGCCCAGTCCAGAGATGACGAGCTGGGAACCACAAAACTCCATGGCCAGGGGAAACAGGACTCCCAGAGCATGAGGTGACAGTGACTAAAGGACAGGACCAGGCTAGAGACCACTTCTCATGGGCATGAGAGACCACAGGGTGGGACAGGAGCAGGGACAGCAGGACAGGTGACAGGTGACAGTGACAAACCCACGGTGGCCCCGCACCCGGGAGGCTTCTGGCTTGGTCATGACAAGGGTGCCTGCCCAGCCCCCCTGCCCACCCATGGGAGTGGCACCCACTCGCTCTTTTTGGTGGCAGGACCCTTCAGTTTGGTCTCCAGGCCCCCAAAGAAGCCCTTGACGTTCTCTGTCTTGGCCGAGGTGTTTTTCAGCAGCCTCTCTGCGATGTCCTTCTTCTCGGCCAGCCAGGTGTTGGCCGACTTCAGGTACGAGTCGATGCTGCCCGTGGGCTTCTCCTTGGCCTCCAAGGGCAGGGCGTGAGGTTTCCCTGGGGAAAATGTGCCAGCAGCTCAGTGGGCCCCACAGCCCTGAGTGCTGCCGGCTCCTGGAGACCTGCACCCAGCTCCACGAGGCACCACCAGAGGTGGAAACACGAAGTTCACATCCCAGCTCCTGTAGGGTTTTGTTTTTATCCTCCCCGCTCCCGTTTTGGATAGACAATCCAGCCCCCCGTGGAGGAGCGGCCACCACACAGACAGCAATAAACCGAGGTGCTTCTGGGCTGGGGTGCTCACATCCCACCCCCCAGGGTCTGGGATCACCTGGAGGTTGTCAGGTACAAATATTCCTGGCTGGAAGCAAGGACAAAGCAGCATCACCACCCCAGCGAGGGGCTGGGCCAGGCTGGCATGGATTCTGGGCCATGGAGGCTCTTTTCCACCTGGGGCACCCCTCCAACCCCCTTCCCACACACAGGACACGTTTCAAACCGGCTCCCACCACCGGCAAAGCCTCCACAGGGCTGCAGGTTCCCTTACCTATGTAGTAATAGGTGAAACACATGGTCATGAGGTTCTTGGCAGGGCTGAAATCGTCCATCTGGTGACACCTGACATGGAGGGAGGACTCGGTGAGGACACCCCAACCCAAGCAGCCTCACGGCGCTGCCCTCAGGGGCTTTTGGGGGTTGCCACAGAGCCCCGGAGTGCCCCCAGGACTTACTCAAAGAGCACGAGGGCGAAGGACTGCATCAGGCGGTAGAAGGTCTGCTCCGAGACGCACTTGGAGTTGCAGCGCTGCGGGGACAGAGCCCAGGGCTCAGCACAGCAGCAGGAACGGCCTCAGCCCCCCCGGGACCACCCACCGAGGGCAGGGGGGAAAAGAGCACTCGTGGCTGGGTCTGCCCCTCAGAGACAGTGCTGTGCCCGTCTGGGTTGTGTTTTTAGGGAATAGGATGTGTCTGAGTGCTGGTGGGATTTAATTTTAAATAAAACCAGTGAATTCTCTCCCACGCTGCACCAAGGGTGTATTTAACTGCTCAAGATGCATTTATTCGCTGCTGTATCTCCCTCCGCTGTGGCTCCTCAGTTTCCTTGAGTTCCTGCCTTCCAAAAATACTTCTTTTGGGATATAAATAAATCCCTCTGGCCTGAGGCTGTTCCAAACCCCGTGCAGGATTCCTGCTGCTTCCCCACCACTCCCCTTACCTGGGCACTCACGTATCTCGCAAACCACTCCCTGCCCTTCCCGTTCTCGCTGCTGCAGAGCTCCCCAAACCTGGCCTTCTCCTCCTGGTCCAAATCCTCCCTGAAATAGGGAAAAATTAAAAAAACATCATTAAAGCCAAGGATGTGACCTGCACCCCCCAACATCCCTCTTGGCATCAGCATCCCGGGGAGGAAGGCAGAGGAAGAGGAGGAGAGGAGCATCCATTTTGTCATCCCTCGCCTTGCGCTGCTCTTTTCTTCCTCCCTGGCAGGAGGGAAACCAAAGGCAGAGGGAGAAGGGAAGAGCCAAGGACAGCGCGAGCAGAAACTGAGCTCTGGAGACAGGCGCCGAGCCCCAGAGCGAAAACAAGCCCTGTTGCTGCTCCTCACGCTCCATTTGCTCCATCCAGCCTGACACGCTGAGCCACGGAGACCACAGCGCCGGGATCTGGGGGATGCAGGGCTGGGGGCACAGCCAGGGGCTGCCACAGGGTCCCTGGGCACGTGTGAGCCGCTGGCACTTCCACGAGCATCAGCGGGGAGAGGAGATGGGGGACCCCCGGCACGGTGAGCCCCTGGCAGGGGAATGGGGAGAGAGAAGCAGGGAGGGAAGCTGGGGGTGGAGGATGAGCTGGGACGTGGCCAGGAGAGGGGTGCAAGGCAAAAGCCACATCCCCCTCAGCACCGATGCCGTGGGGCAGCAGCAGAGCTCAGGGAAGGACACAAACTGCTGCTCCCGGAGCGGGAAAGCAGCCAGATCCCATCCCATCCCATCCCGCGGGATGTCCCTGGTGCCACCAGCCCGGCTCACTCACCCCCCGGTGAAGATCTTCTCCACGTAGCTCCGCATGAACTCCCGGCGCTCGGCCGTGGCCTCGTCCCGCGCCGACTCCGTGCTCTGGCTGGAGGAGAAGGACTCGTTGGAGGAGGAGCGGCGGTAGCCACCCCAGTGCCGGGGAGAGTCCCCCATGTCGTTCTCGCTGTCTGCTGACTCGGTGGCATCGCTCTCCTCCGCGGCCACGTCCCCCGCATCCCCCAGGTGCCCGTTGTCGCTGGGAGCAGCGGGAGGAGCGGGCTCGGAGGGGTCACAGGCGGGCGTTTCGGTGTCAAAGTCAATGAGGTTCCCCACGGGCACATCCAGAGGGGCCTCCATGGCTGTCCCGGGGGATGTGGCGCTGCTGGGGACACTCGCTGCTCGTCCTTTTGCCCCTCACTGGGGCGTTGAGGCCATGGCTGGCAGGATGCTGGCTAAGGCAGGCAGGACCTCCTGGCGGGGGACAGGTTACCACAGGACATCTGAAAGACACGGGGAGGACAAGAGTGAGGACAGGACCCCGGGAACTGCCACCACAGACCTTGGGCAAGGCCACCACCCACGATGTCCCCAGGATGTCCGTCAGCAGTGGAAGGACAGACAGAGCTGGCTCCTCTCCACCAGCCACGTGAATCAGCAATCCCATGGAATGCCTGCGTGCTTTCGGCACCGCTCGAGAGGGTTTTCCATCCTTTGGCCCAGAAAAGGGACAACCGGAGCCTCAGCTCCGTATGTCACATTTGGGATGTGACATCCCGTGGCCTGACGGGCAGAACTGGGCTGGCAGGAGCCAGCAGCTGGCAGGACACTGGTGGTTCCCCAGGGCAGCCCTGACCTCCTCCTGTCCCTGCCCTGTCTCTGCTCACGGGTCTGTCTGACCCCGTTTGGAAATGGGATCATCGCCGGGGAGGAGCATCCCGGAGTTTAACACACATGGACTTAGCTGGGAATGGAAAAGGGATGCTGGACACCACAGAAACTGGAATGGGATGAAGATGCAGAGCTCTGGACTGCAGTTAAGGGGTTTTGGCATCCACCCCAGATTGCGAAGGTCCTGCAAAGGAGGTACAGAGACCACGGGGATGGACCGGGATGCTCCGGCACACGCCCGTCCTGGACAGCGCTGCAGCAGCTGCTGTGCAGCAAGAGGGGCAAAGAAAGGGCCACCCTGAAGCTGCCCCTGTGGCAGAGAGTCACTGATGTCCTCTGTGAGGGTGTCTCTGCCCCAGGAGGTGGCAATTTATGGTGTGTGAAGCCCAGTACACGCTGCAGCAGCCAGGCACAGGGTGTGACAGGAGCAGGGACAGCAGCACAGGTGACAGTGACAAACCCAGGGCAGCACGACAGCAACATTGACACAGCCCCGCTGCCTTCCAGGGAACTGATCCCAGAACACAGGCAACCACCCCCAGAGCAAAAATCCTCCAAAGGGCTGATGTCCAGCTCATCAGACAAACAGGAATTCAAATTGAAACCAAATCTGACGTGTTTCACCATGCACGGCACAGTGGGAAATCAACCCCTGGGCTGCAGCAGCAGCCGCTCTTCCAGCAGCATCCCCCTCCTCCTGCTCCCTTCCAGGGACCCTTTAGGGCAACTGGATGCAGGGACAGCGAGAGAAACACAACTCCCTGAGCATCAGACAGCTCAGCTCCTGGCTGGGAAAAGCCCCTGTCCCCCAGAGACAGCAGGGACAGAAAGAAAAGTTACCTCAGGTGGCAGAAGTCATGCAGCCACCTCTGCTGGCAGCCTGCTGTCCCACCCTCCCTCGCTGAGCCCCCAGCACACACCTAAAGCTGGTCCCAGGGAGCTGCAGGGACACTGCTGCACTCAGGGAGCTGCCGAGGCATCGGCTCCTGGGAGAGGAGCAGCCCAAGGCTGCGGCACAGCAGGGACTGGCGCTGTTCCCGTGGGGAGCCAGCCAGCTGCAGCCTGGCTCCGTGTCCCTGACCCCCCCCAAACCACCCCTCCTGCTGCAGGGACCTCTCTGTGCTCCATCCATCCATCCATCCATCCATCCATCCACCCCCAGCAGCTGCAAAGTGCCTTTTGGCACTGAAGGAGAGAAGGCTCGTGGGAGACCTCAGAGCCCCTTCCAGTGCCTGAAGAGGCTCCAAGAGAGCTGGACAGAGACTTTGGATGAAGGCATGGAGTGACAGGACACAGGGAATGGCTTCCCACTGCCAGAGGGCAGTGCTGGATGGGATATTGGGAAGGAATTTTTCCCTGTGAGGGTGGGGAGGCCCTGGCACAGGGTACCCCAGGACCCTCTGGGAGAGAGGACTTTGAGTTCAGCCCAGCAGCCCCAGGGAGTGCGTCCTGCTCGAAGAGGGATGGAAAAGGTTTAACCCCTTGCTGACCAGCTCACAGTAAAGCCCTGCCCTCGAGCGAAGGCCACCAAAGGTATTCCAAGGTGCTGGAAGCTGCTGGAGGTGCCCAGGCTGCCCAGGCACCCCCGAAGGGGTTGGGTTCTCAGCACAGAGCCCAGAAGAGCTTCAAAACCGAAACAAGCTGCAAAACCAGCCCTGTCCCCACTCCACAACCTGCTCATTGCTGCCGCAGAACAAATCCAGGGAAGGATTAGCCAAAATACCAGTTGAGAGCCCCAGGTCCCACAACTGGCACCGCCCACTCAGGATCAGCACAGCTGCACATCCCACCGCTGCCCGGGGGTCCCATTCCTGGCTGGATCAAATCTGAGAGTAAATGAGGGTTCTGGAATAAAAAGGGACTCTTGGGCTGCTTGGGAGCCTTGATACAACACCACGAGCTCCAGCATCATCCCGAAATTCAGCGGTTCCTGGGCTGACTTTGACCACGAAGCTCAGCCAGACTGGTGGAGACACCAGCCCAGGAATATCATCCATGAATGTGCTGAAGCCACACGTGGGAATGCCACAGGAAACCCATGGTGCCCTGAAACTGGAAAACGCCTGTTTTTACTAACAAGAAATGCTGGGGTAGATGTGAATGATTCACCTACAGCTGCACATATGCGTGCAAGCAGCTTTCATCCGTCACCTGCCTTTGAATCCAGCACTCCTGGCTGCATCTCCCAGCATCCCTAAGCCCTGCATGGAGTTTCCCCTCGGGGCTTTTTCCAGGTGCGTTGGGTGCTGAGGTCAGGTTTGCTGCAGGGCCTCGGCAATTCCCACCTGGGAAGTGGGATCCGATCCCAGCTTGCCACAATGGAAATCCCAGCGGGGAGCAGGATCTGGCCAATCTGTGGCCCAGCTCTCCTCTCCCTCCAACCACAGGGTCCCAAGGAGCTGCTCCCAGCCTGTCCCCAGAGCTGGATGACAAACTGAGATAATCCCTGTTATCAGCTCGGCCGTGGGTGGCATCCCACACGATGACAGCGCTCGAAGCCACACTCTCATCTGCATCCTGCATGGAGACTCCAGCCTGGAGCTGCCAGGGAAGACTAAAATCTGCAATTAAAGCAAAGAAACCTCTGGCTGCCTCCTCGTAGCCTCACCCCTGCAGCCTGGCACTCAGACACAGAGTGCCGGAGCTCTGAGAGCTCCGAGAAAGGGGAAATGTTGTTCCTGCAGGGTTTGGCAGCCCAGAGGGGACAACTCTGCTCCTTTGGACACAGCCAGGAGCTCCGCAGAGAGCTCTGGCACTGCATCCATGCCAAGGGCTGCGGGTGCCAAGGCTGTGGATGCCAAGGGCTGCCTGCATCCCGCTGCTGAGCGGGGGCGAGGGATGCTCACGCAGGCTGCACCCGGCCCTGGCAGGGCAGGGTTTGTGCCCTGTGCTGCAGCACAGGTGATTTGAACACATCCCGCGTCTCTCTCCCCGCTGTGCAGGGGGACACGTCCTTCCCAGAGCGTTGCTGCCTTGTCCCATCCCACGTCCTGATGCCCTGGGGAGGAGGCAGCCCCGATGCAGGGGACACGCACGAGGAGTCACCGCTGCCGAGGGACGGGCAAAGTGCCACCGCTCGGTGCTGGCACCTTCCCACGCTGCGGCCCTTGTCCCACCCACCCTGTGAGCAACCCCCGGGAGCCGGGGGCTTGCATTGCCCTGGCACGGGTCTGACACGGGAATGCCACCTGCTCCTGGTGCTGGCACTGCCCGGGGACACCACGCAGCCACCCACCCGCTCTGCACCCACGGGACTGTCCCCAGCTCGTGGCACCGCGGGCGCGGAGCCAGCCCCGCAGGGCTCTGCAAGGGCACCCCGGGCACGGCTGAGCGCCTGCCAAGGAAAACTCCCTGTGCCGCGAGGGAACAGCCTGTTTCCTGCCAGGGAACTGGTCAGTCTTGTTCCCTCGTGTCCCTCCCCCGGAGAGAACACGCCGGCAGCACGGTCACGGCTCCGCGGGGCAGACCCGTTGAGTGCCGGATCCCCAAACCCACCCTAAATCCAGGGGTACCGCGCCTACCCCCCTCCCAAGCACCCCGCTGAATTTAAACACACGAACCTCCGCGCTTAAACACATCCTGCGACTTTGGAGAGCAGAAACTCCTCCTCGCTGGGTTTGCCCGTCCCCGCCGCAGATCCGCTCTGCTCCAGGTGCCGGGACACGCTCCCGGCTTTATCAGGGAGGCTCAAGCTGTGCTCGGGCCAAGGCGCAGCCGTGCTACAGCACTGCCCGCAGCTCTGCAACTTCCTAAAATAATTCCCTGGATAGCAGGGGGATACCTGAGAGCGGCGCTCAGCTGTGCTGGCACAGGTGGGGCAGAGACCGCACACACTCGGTGCATGCCAGAGCCAGCTCCCAGCTCATCCTGAGCCGGCACCGGGATCCCAGGGCCTGATGAGGGAGGATTTTTGGCAGGTGATGTGTGTTGGTGTAGAGGGGTCCCGGCCCCAGTGTTGGGGCGCTGCTGCCTTCCAGGACCCTTTCCCTTCCCAAGGCCGGCTTTAGCCCAAACGGGGCACGGACAAAACTATCGCCCAGCCTTAATAAAGGAGCCATTTCCAGGGAATCTGAAGCCCGGCGAGCTCCCAGCTCGCGCCGCTGGGAGAGAGAGAGCCCTTTCCTTTCCCCGCGCTGCCATCAGACACCAGATGGCAGCTCCCCATTCGCCTGGGCTTGCGAGGGGAATTAAATGCCTCTTGAATAGACCTGAGCTGCGTAAGCCGGGCTTTTGTGCCGAGCAGCGGTTTCCCCTTTCACACTTCCCAGCGGCGCAGCTCCCACACACCCCCCTCCGCCACGGCCACATCCCCAGGAGCCGCGGAATGGGGCTACTTATCCTGCAATTCCCATTTTTACCTGGCAAAAATTCCTCCCGGGGGCCCTATTTTGGAAATGAGGGGGGGAGGGGGATTCCCTGCCCAGACCACCCTCAGGCCCCCATTCCCACGGGAGATGCTGCTCCCAGCCCCTGCGGAGGGCTTCGGGATGCAGCCGGAGCTGCAAAGGCTGAGGGATCCCGGGGACACCGGGAGCACGCGGGGACCCTCCCTCCTTCCCGGGGAGGATGGATGCATCCCCCTGGATGTGCGGAGCTCCAGGAGAGCCGCAAAAAAAGCGGGGTCTCACCTGCCGGCGTGAGATGGGGCCGGAGGACGGATTAAAGCCCAGCCATGCCCAGGCCTGTCCCCAGGCGGGGTCACGGCGGAGCCGCGGGATCCCCATCCTCCCTCCTTCCCTGCCTCCCTCGGCTTTTTACCTCGCAGCGCCTCGGCTCGCCGGTGGCTCAGCAGCATCCGGGCCGGGGGTGGCCGGCGTGGCCGGCACGCCGGGGAACGGGCGGCGGAGGCGACGCGGGGCCGCCGCGCTCCCTCCCTGCGGAGCCCCGGCGCACCGCGGTGCCCACGCGCGGCTGCGCGCACAGCCCGGCTGCGGCCGCGCCGGCTCCCGGGAAAGCGCCGCGGAAAAGCTCATTGTGTCATCCGGCCACGCTTGTCACGGCCGAGGGCTCCCGAGAGAGCCGCGCCGGCCCTTTTCCTGCCGCACGGGGCCAGCGGTTGCCTGCGGAGGGAATCCCACGGCGGGCATCGCCCCCCAAAAACAGCCCCTGTGCGCTCTGACAGCTGGGATATTAACCGAAATTAGGCAGGATCCCCATCAAAGGGGAGTTCTCCAACCTAAGCAGCTGCACAGGCAAATATCCAAAATATTAACCGATCCAAAGTAGCCAATCCATATATTGGATCCAATATCCAAAATATTAACCGGTATTAAACAGAATGATGCGGGGTCCCCATCGAAGGGGGATTCTCCAGCCCAAAACAACCCCTCCAAGCCCCTGTGCACCCCAACATGTGGGATATTAACCAAAATTAGGCAGGATTCCCATTAAAGGGGAATTCTCCAGCCTAAGGAGCTGCACAGGCAAATATCCAAAAAATCAACCGGAATGATGCAGGGTCCCCATCAGAAGGGGAGTTCTCCAGCCTGAATCAGCTTAAGTCCCCACACATGCAGATATCCAAAATTTCAACCAAAATGAGGTGGGGTCCCCATCAAAGGGGGATTCTCCAGCCCAAAACAGCCCCTCCAAGCCCCTGTGCACCCCGACGTGTGGGATATTAACCAAAATTAGGCAGGATCCCCATCAAAGGGGAGTTCTGCAGCCCAAACCAGCCTGAGTCCCCACACATGCAGATATCTAAAATATTAACCAGAATGAGGTGGGGTTCCCATCAACAAATTCTGCAGCCCAAAACCAGCCTAACTGCCTGCACATGCAGATATCCCAAATATCAACCAGAACGAGGTGGGGGTCCCATCAAAGGGGGATTCTCCAGCCCAAAGCAGCTTGTCCAAGCCCCTCTGCAACCCAGCATCTGGGATATTAAACAAAACCAGGCAGGATCCCCACCAAAGGGGGGTTCTCCAGCCCTTTTCCTCACCTTTAGCTGGTTTTTAGGCCCTGCCACCACTCAGCCCCCTGAGGATTGTGAGTTACCCGCTCTGCTCCTCCCCAGGTGAGCCACTCCAGGGAAAAAAGTGCCAGGTGGGATCAGAGAGGGGGAAAAGCCCTAGCGGGGAGGAGGAGCTGGGTGGGAGCAGAGACAGGACAAGGGCAAAGCTCGGGGGAATTCCTGCCCACTCGGAGGGCAGTGCTGGGATCTGGCTTCTCCCCGGACCCTCCGGAGCAAAACTCCAGGGGTTTCACGGCAAGAGATGGGAAACAGGGAAAGGCTGAGCCCCCTGGGAGGGGGTGTCACGTGCCTGGGGGGGCAATTTTGGGGTGCTCTCACCAACAGGGAGTCTCTGGTACAGGGAGAAGCAAATGACCGTGGAGAGGAGACCACCAAGGCCTCCAGCTCTGCCCTTGCCAGCCTGTGCCAGGACACCTCAGCCCGATCAAAAGCACCCAGGCACTGCCTGCATTAACCCAGAGGGGTCTCTCGGAGGGTTTGGGGGACCAAAAGAGCGAGCGGAGACAGGAACTCCCCCATATCGGCACAGAATCCCTGCTCCTGCTTATCCTCCCTGCCCCAGCACCACCCCAACCCCGAGCAGAGCCTTTTTCCGTGCAGCAGAGCATCCCATGGACAGGGAGACAGGGATTGCTGACCCAGCACGGCCTGGAGGACCTGCAGCAGCAGCCAGTCGTGCTCTGATCCCCAAAAACCAGTAGGAACCACATCCTCCCCCTCTGGAGATGCCAAGGAGCAGCAAACCATGTGATTCCAGGGAAATACTGCCGGGATGGGAACTGCAGCATCTCTGGCACAGCCTGGCCAAACCCAGCTGCTGCCGTGCAAAGGCACCCTTGGAAGAGTCCAAAGCCTCAATTTTGTGGCTTTTCCATGCTCTGGAGCCAGGCAGGAGCAAGGGAGAGGGGTGAGTCACTGCTGCCATGGAGGATCCTCGTCAGGAGAGCTCACGTGGTGCCAATTAGTGTGAAACTGGTCATTGTCCCCTCCGTCCCCACACCGGGGACGCTGCACACCCGTCATCATCATCAGCCCACGGAGGGAACAGGGCGCCTGTGACACAACGTTTGAGCTCAGCAGAAACCCGGGAGCAGCACTAATTGACTGTCTGCCCAGGGTGATTATTATAATTAAGCCGGGCTTCAGAAATTGCAAGTGACATGGAAAAAACCTCTCCCGGCTCCCCAGTTTTGATACAACACCATGGGAGGGGTTTTAGTGCCTCGTCCCTGCCAGTTCTTGTTGGTTGGGTCTTCATGTGGATGCCCGGTCTTTATTTGTTGGTTTTTATCTGTTTATTCTGCTGTTGAGCCAGGGTTTGGAGCATGGCAGGTGGAAATCCTGGGAGTACACACATTCCTGGCACCTGGAAATGTTCCAGGCCAGTTTGGACAGGGCTTGGAGCAGCCTGGGATGGTGGAAGGTGTCCCTGACTGGGTGAGCTTTAAGGTCCCTTCCCATCCAAACCATTCCATGGTTTTATGAAGTTTTTTGCCTCCTCCACCTCAGCTCGAAGCCCTCCCCAGGAATTCTTCACCTCAACAAGGAAAGGAGAGGGCCCAGGCTGCTTACCAGGGACTGGGAGAGCATCCATCCCAAAACTGTGCCACTGCTGGAAGCAGCCAAGGAGCAGGACCAAGGGTCGGGTTGGGTCATTCATCCTCCAGCACCCACATGAGACATCCAAGCCTTCCCAAGTGGAAATCTCTCCATGGCGGTGCCCCCTAAAACACCCTCCAGGGAGAGTGACCCCTCTCCCAGCTCCATCCCCAGCCCACAACCACCTCCCACCGCCCTCCTCCCTCCTTGGCACATCCCAGGGATGCCCATGAAGCCCCTGGCAGCGGGGCCGCAGCTGCAGCGCTGGCACAGGGAGAGCTGCCGGTGACGTGGATGTTCCTCCCCGCGTTCCCGTTCTGCAGACAAAGGCTCCGGGGGCGGCTGTGGCTGTCACACACGAGAAGTGCCCTATTTTCCCTTTCCCATCCCATCCCGGCACGGCTCCAGCAGCAGCAGCAGCGCCGCATCTGCCGGGGGTGGGTCCCCAGCAGCAGGAGGGAGGCACAGAGCAGGGTGGGTGCTGAGCACAGGGGGACATCCCCACCGACCCGGCAGCTGCGAGGGGAAGCGAATCTTTGGTGGAAGTTACTCAAGTATTGGGTAATTTTTTGCTTCGCACCCCTGAGCAGCGGGGCCGGGCACAAGGGCCAGGGGAGGAGCTGGCAGATCTGGGAAGGAGCCAGGGGTTTGATGGCAGATGGATCATGGAATCACAGAATGTCCTGAGTTGGAAGTGACCCATGAGGATCATCCAGTCCTTGTGTGGCCCTGCACAGACATCCCAACAATCCCACCCTGGGCATCCCTGGCAGCGCTGTCCAAACACTCCTGGAGCTCTGGCAGCCTCGGGGCCGTGCCCATTCCCTGGGGAGCCTGGGCAGTGCCCAGCACCCTCTGGGGGAAGAACCTTTCCCTGATATCCACCCTAAACCTCCCCTGGCCCAGGTCCATGCCATTCTCTCAGGTCCTGCCCCTGCTCACCACAGAGGTGTCACTGCTGCCCCTTCACTTCCCCTCACGATGCAAAATCCCGCTGTAAGGAACAACAGCAGAGCAAGAAACGAGATAACAGCTCCGATAAAAACCCCAAAGCCCAGGTCCTGCGACACCACAGGGCCAGGCTGACCCCAGGCCAAAAGAGGGGCAGCTCCTGTGGGCAGGGCTGTGCCACCAGAGCCAAAGCACCTGCAGAGGGACAGGGGCAACGAGAGGCTTCAGCAGCACCGGGTTGCTTGCACAAGGATGAATTGATTGGCTTTAAAAACACCCCCAACAGGAAACCACCCAAGCCCCAAAGGATACTCACCCTCCACCATCTCATGGGCTGAAAGATTTGGTTCAGCCTCCCAAGACAAAGAAGATGCCGGGTTCCTGGTGCTGATCTGTGCTCCAGAGCCCTCTCCCAGCCCAGGAGATCCCGGCAGCTCCCTGGGCCCTCAAACCCAACACCGGCACAACGCAACCGAGTGTTGCCACACCACGGATGGTTGTGACACAGCTGCTAAAAACCTAAATAAGCTGCTCTTCCAGACTGACCCTCTGCAAATCCCTCCTAATCCAATCTTGTTTATGGCATTAAGCTGGACCCTCCCATACTGAACACCCCTGTTTGCTCAACAGTTGGGATAATCCTCGTGTTTCCTCCGTCCTGGTTGAAGTTCTGATGCAGAAGACACCAGAGCTTCCTTCTCCTCATGCACTGGGGTGTTTAGGGATGGGGACACACCTGCGTTCCCAGCTCCATGTCTCACTGGCACACCCCCTGTGTCACACCACCAGTCTGGGCATGGAAAACCTCTCCCTGTGCCAGTGTGACAGATCCAGACACAGCCAGGAGCTCTCCTGTGCTGGGATTTACGTGGTTTAAAACAGTTTTCTCCTCCTTATCCAGCCTCAGGGGAAGAACTGGAGGAGACAAACCGTGCTCTGACCTCCAGCTTCCCCCATAAATCCCAGCTGGGATCCAGGTTAGGAAACAAGCCCCAAACCACATTAGTTTGTTGTGTTATTCCCACAGAAGATGCCAGAGCCACATTCCCCACCACGGCGCGGGGTTGGGAATGTTCTGCCCTCCCTGAGGCCATCCCACAGACGGATCCCACGTTAGGAGGACACAACTCCACTGAGCAACACGGGGTTTGCCAGAGGCTGCCACAGCCTCACGACTCCGTGGCGCTAATTCCTTCAGGGAGGAAAAAACCCTCCCGGTGTCCCCGGGGTCCTCTCGGTTAGCGAACATCTGCCACCACACGTGTGTCAGAGCAGCTCAGCCAGGCAGCCAGGAGGATGGAAGTGTTATAATTACCCTCAGTCTCCCTGGAATCTGCAGGAAAGTCATGCCACAGAAAAGGAAAGCTGTTTTATCTTTCCTAAAAGGAAAGCCGAACCTATTTATAAGGCGAGACACAGGTGGCCAGGCTGGCACAGGCTGGAGCAGCAGGAACGGGGCTCTTTTCCCTCTGCTTCCCCTCCAAATAAGCCTGGATCTTGTTTGGATCCATCAGACTCAGCACAGGAACATCCTCAGGGATCTGCACCCGCCAACACTGCCTGCAAGTCCACGTGGACCTGGGGAAGAGCTCCAGAGGGTTTCAATCCATGGCAAACCAGCCCTTGGAGCACGGAAAACCGCCCGTGGAGCTGGGAGGAAGGAGGTTGGTTTTCCTCCCTCCTGCCCATTCCAGGGGCTGCTGGGAGGGCAAAGGTTGCAGCGGTGAGGGACAGCTCAGGGTTCTGCTGTCACAGTGCCACGGGGCTGGGGTGGTGGCAGGGACCTCGCCAGCAGCTCGGGGTGGCTCCCGGAGCAGCAGCAGGAGCCTTGGGATGGCGGGATACACCTCGGCTCGGGCAAAACAACGGGATTCACGGGGAATGGCACCACAACTCAACCGCTGACCACCCCACAGCTCTCCACCAGTGTCCCCAAAACAAGCTGCTGGTGACACCTGCGGTGCTGGTGACGCCTCCAGCACAGCTCTCGTGTCCCATGTCCCCTCTCCTGCTCTAGTCCAGTTGGTCACAAGCCAGGGAAAAGCATCACCTCCAACTGCACCCTCTTTCCCGGGAAGAGTGTGGTCCTCACGCATGGGAGAGGAGATGGTGGGAGCCCTGCAGCCCCCAGAGCATTCGGACACAAGCACAGGACAAGAGGGCAGAGGATGCCCAGGACACCCTGGTGGCCACAGCTCCAAAGGGAAGGTCACCAGCACGGTGGCACTCAAGCCCAGGAATGTGGAGGTTAAAGCACGACAGTGGCAGGGGATCAATGCCCTTTTCCTGCTTTTATTCCCAAATCCTGACAAAGATGGGATCCCTGAGCAGGCCACCTCACCCACCCTCTCCTGAGCATCCCGCTGAGGTGTCACCTCCCTGGTCTCCAGGTCACCCTTCCCAACGTCACCTCCGCAATCCCAGAGGATTCAGCACCGACTGTCCTGGTCAGCAGCAAGGGACAGGGACAGGGAGGACAAAAGAACCACTGCATTTCCAGGCAGGGAACCACTCCATCCCCAGGGAATCCCATCCCTTGCTGGTTTGCACAAAGATTTTCCAAATTCATGAGCAAATAACCAAGAAGAGGATAAGGGCATTTAAATTAACCCCAGGCACGGAAGCCAACTTCAGCTCATGGTCCTGCTGCCCTCTGTGATGGGGGCTGCTCCTTCCAGTGGGATCAGATGGGATAGAATGGGATAGGGCAGGTTGGGATGGGATGGGATGGGATGGGATGGGATGGGATCCCAGTGCCAGTCACCCCTAAGTGATTATTTTTAAACACACACCAAACCTACCCCAGCCAAGCTCATTGAGAGTTGTGGGGGAGAACAAGATGATCTTTAAGGTCCCTTCTAACCCAAACCATTCCACGATTCTCTGATTTTACCCTCCCAAGCTGCTTCCCTGGCCACCCCCCCGTGCTCTCTGGAAGTGCCTCGTGCGATGTTATTTCCCTCCCAGCTCCAGCAGTGACTCCCGGCTCTCTGTTTGTGTAAAGCTCCCCCACACGCCGGGGAGCAGCCCAACAAGGAATTCACAAATATCGTCTTTGGAGGCAGCAATTGTCACTCCAGCCACCCGTCAAACCGGGAGCCAGGCAGTGGAGGGACAATACTGGGGATGGAAACGTCCGAGCAGTGTCATGGGTGAGCCCCTGAGAGGGATCAGCAGAGACGCCACAATTTGGGATCTCATGGGAGCCACACTTTGATCCCTGACCCTCGGGCTCGCCCTGCTCACCACCCCAAAAAATACCAATAAGTTTCCGAACTACAGCGATTTTTCCGACTTTTGCCATTCCACGCCTCCCTGCTGCAGGCCAGTATTTCGTCCCAGCAGCTTTGCCGGGTGGGATCAGCACCCAACCTCCCCCTGCCAGCCCAGCCTGCTCCCAGGGGAGCCCCAAAATTCCCTTTACCTTCCACCCCCGGCCGCGGCTCCCGGGGCTGCTCCGTGCAGAGGCGTCCGGCAGAGGCGATGCCCGGGTGCCCAGCCCCGGGCGGACACAGCCTGGCGTGACAGGGACACTTCCGCCAGCAGTCACCGCTGTCCAATCATTAATTCAAGCTCCGGGGGACAAAGCGAAAGCCAAACCAGGTGAGGCAGGGATGCACCCGCTGCTTTTCCCCGTCCCCGGGTGCCGCCCGCCGCTGGCAGCTCCCGGAGGCTCCGGCGGGACTGGAAAGACCTGTTGGTGCTCCCGGCGCAGCCACGAGGGCACGGCGCTGGCAGCAGAGGTGTGGCAGAGGCCAGCAGGGCTGCTGTCACCGCCTCCCGGGCTGTCACCGACACCCTGCGCCTGGCAAAGGGTTGGGGACACGTTAGCAGCCGGCTGGATGCATCCCACATCCCACAGAGAGAGCCCAGACCCATGGAATTCCCTGTGAGGCTGTGCCTGCCCAGGGAATGAACCCATTTAATCTGTCCTTGAGTCAGGCTGGGTCTGGGGGCCCTGGGCCTGGCTGGGCCCCCAAATGCTCGAGGGGTAACCCCACCCCAAATCCAGAACCGCTGGGATGCCCTGAGGCAGCTGCTCCCAGTCCCCACCTCCCCCCGCAGCACAAAGCGCCTGCAAACCAGCGCAGCCAGGGGGAGAAAACAGGAAAAAAGTGGGAAGAAGGCAGCTTTATCTCTCCCTGACATTTAATAACCTTTATTGTCCTCTGAGCGGCAGTTTCCCGTTCCGAGAGCCGGCAGCACGGCTGATCTTCCTCCAGGCGGGGAATGCTTTGGGGCCTGGCAGCTGCCCCATCCCCTCACCCTGCACCAGAAACCCCAAAGGGCTCCAAAGGCACAAACCAGAAGGAAATGCTGTGGGATGCCGGGGTTGGCCTGGCCCTTCCCGAGCTCCCTGTAATCCCTGCTGCATCCCACAGCCCCGGGATCCTCCCCACAGCATTCCCAGGCTGCTGGGGAGACCTTTCAGCACTGAGGTTGTACAAAAGATCCCAGGGACACAGCAGAGCATCCGAGCCAGCGGATGAGGCACTTACCAGGCACGGGGGAGAGGCACTGACAACTCGCAGGAGGCAAAAAGGAGGAATTAATGGGGCTGCAATTCCCACTGCCTCCATCGTCAGGGAAGGAAAACGCATCCGAGCAGCCTCGCTCGGATGCACAACGTAATTTGTTTTGGATTTAATGTCACCCTGCTTCCCAGAGATGGGCTGGAGATGGGAAAAGCCTCTGCTTGTGTCGCCCCTGCTCCAGGGAAGGTGGGAAGCGAAGGAGGGGATTTGAGGAGTTTTATGGAGGGAAAAGCTCAGCTGAACCTGGGCAGTGCTGCTGCTGCAAGAGGCTGGGACCGCTGAAGTGAGACAGCCCCCCCAGGAGCTGCTGGCTAAAAACATCTAAAATCAGCTTAATATTGAATATCGATCTTTTATGAAGGGTCTCAGGAAGGTTTTCTCCTGCCCACCAAACTCTGCACACTTAAAGCAGCATCACCGTGCCCTGCGTGGGGCAGTGGCATCGCCTCACCCGAAAAAGGGGGTTTGGGGGGCTGGACAGCAGAGGGAGGGGGGAACCTCAGTTTTCTCTGGGATTTAATCCTCTCTTGGAGCCCTGAGCTCTGCAAGAGCAGGCCGGGATTTTCCCCAGCCTGATGCGTTTCCTCCTCGGGGCCTCCTGTTTGCGCAGGCGGCTGCGAACGTTTCCTCCTCCCGGAAAAGCTCCGGAGGGAGCAGCCCGGATGGGCACTCACCTCCCTGACTTCCCGAGCCTCCAGAACACCGCTAATTCAGGAATCGGACCCGCCCAGCTCACCCCACCTAAAACCCGCAGAGCTCCCCTGCACCTCCCGACTCTGGCTTTTAACCCGAGAGCGCGGCGGGGCCCTGAGCCCTGCGGGCTGGGAATTCCAGTCACGTCTCCAGGTGCTGCTGGAAGAGAGGAATAATCAAATACAGACCTGGGGGGTCCCACGGCAGCAAAATCGCTGTGTTTTTCCTGCAGGGCTGGGACAAGGAAGAGATAAACCACGCTTGCTCCAGAGCACAGGCAAACAGCTGCTTATCACGGCGCTGGCAGCCTCGAGGCTATTGCAGGGTGTCAGGAGAAGTATTATTCCTCCCCGCTCCTGGGAAATTTCTATTTTTGGCCCCTCCGTCACAAGGAGCTGCTGCCTGCACCCGCTCTGGGCTGGGAGAGCAGCCAGCCCTGCAGCCCCAGGGAGCCCTGCAGAGCCCCTTCCCTCCCGCTGCCAACTCACCGGGACACGGCCGGACTTTGGGGGAAACAGAGGCAGTTTTGGTTCAAGCTGCAGAATCCGCCCTCGCCTGGTACGCAGAGGAAGCTGCAGGGAGAAGTCAGAGCCCCTTTCCAGTGCCTAAAAGGGGCTCCAGGAGAGCTGGAGAGGGACTGGGGACAAGGGATGGAGGGACAGGACCCAGGGAATGGCTTCCCAGTGCCAGAGGGCAGGGCTGGATGGGATATTGGGGAGGAATTGTTCCCTGGGAGAGTGGGGAGGCCCTGGCACAGGGTGCCCAGAGAAGCTGTGGCTGCCCCTGGATCCCTGGAAGTGTCCCCTGGACAGGGCTTGGAGCACCCTGGGACAGTGGGAAGTGTCCCTGCCCATGGCAGGGGTGGGATGGGATGAGCTTTAAGGTCCCTCCCAACCCAAACCACTCTGGGATTCTGTGATAACCCAAAGACCAGCTGCAAAGGAGCAGAGCCGGACTTTGTGCTGGACTTTCCAGTGACATTTTAGGAGTCATTGGTCATTTTCAGGCTGGAAAATGGTGACTCCTGTGTCCTTGGGGGACAGAAAAGCCAAGGTCTGGTCTGATCCAGTGCTGGTGACAGCCCTGTGTGGTGGTGAGAGACCACCAGGTCCTCCTGCCACCACCTTTGTGACACTCCCTGCACCACAATTCCCTTGGCCAGAGAGAACAGATCCATCCATTTGTCCCTCTCTCCCTGGCTCCACTTCCCAGCCCTCATCAGCTCACCTCGGTGAGCTCCACCACACCCCTGCAATGCCCAAACCCAAACAGCCAGCACACAGAAAAAGCCCGTTTTTGACGATTCCCTTCTGTCCAAGTGTGAGATCGGTAATTGAGGGTAAAATTCCATCCAGGGTGCATTTCAGCCCTGAAAATAGCCCGATAAATGAGCTCAGCTCTTTGCTGGTTGACTCAGCTAATCCTTCAGCTGCTGCCAGACAGCTTTGATCGTATCTCCTCTCCTTGGGCTCCGTTTAATGCCAAGGCCGAGCCGTGGCAGCTGCAGCAGCTCTGTGCAATTCATAATCTGCCTTTATTCCTGGCTGCACCACTGAACAGAGGTCGGCTCCCGCTCCTGGCTTGATTTATGAATATGGATTTTGTTGGTTAAGCCATTAGGAGCGGTGATGGAGCAATTCCTCGTACATCCTGCACCGCGCAGTGCCTCATTTGCAGCCCGCCCCGCAGAACGTTCCCCCTGCACCGCTGTTCACGCAGGGAAGATTATATTAAGGCTTTGTCTGTAACGCTGTAATTCCACCTCGCCTCCCTGAGCCCTCTCGGATGGGAAACAACCCCGCTCAGGCAGGGAAGCGGTGGGGAAAGGAGGGAACTCGTGCCCAGCCGGAGGAGCTGATATCCCGCCCCAAAGGCTTAAAGGAAAGTGTCAAATCCGCTGCCAGCCCAGCGGGGACCCCGCTCCGGCTGCTTGTGCTGCTGCCCCAGAGCCTCCATCCATCCCAGGGGATGCTCCAGCTGGAGTAGCCGGGGTGGAGGGGGGCTCATCCTGCTCTGCTGCCCTGGGAGCAGCACTGCCACCCTCCAGGGCACGGCCCCGCGGAGCAGAGTCCCCCCCACGGCCGAGCACCGCTCCCCGGGGAAGCCCGAACCGGTTGGATCCCTCTCCCACGGCGGCATTCCCTGTTCCCGGGTCAGCACGTCCCAGCCCCGTTCCGCCGGGCTTTGTAGCGGCGCGGAGGAAGAAACAGGCTGTGCCCGGAGGCCTCGCTGTGCAATTAGAGAAAACAAAGAGGGAGAGGGGAATTGTGCGCCGAGCGCGGCGGGGGCCGGGATGCAGCTCCCGCTCGCTGGCTCCCAGCCGTGTTTTTTCCCATCGCCGCCGTATCCGCTGGTTTTGGAGAGGAGAAGGTTCCCCTCCAGCTGCCCCCGTGTCAGGCACCGCCCAGCACAGGGATCATTTGGCACCTTCTCCTTAAAAAAAACCAGCACCGGCCAGGATGTGGTCACGGATGAAACAAGCACGTTATCCATGCGGGAAACTTCGGGAAGGGTCCCAAGCAAAGCCAAGTTTCCCCTTCACAGCAAGCAAGACGCTTGGAAAGGTGCACCAGTAATATCCAAGGCCTGTCTTTTCCAGAGCGGCAGAAAATTAAATTTCCACGTTATTTATCCAAGAACTCCTAAATGGAGCGGATCCATCCAGCTCATCACTCACCAGCATCTCCTCGCTTGTTTTTAATTAGCAGGAACACGCAGGGGCCGAGCCAGGCAGGTAACGGAGCTCGGGAAAACCACCCCCGACAGGCCGGGAGCAGGGGTGGGATAAAGGCAGCGGAGCAGGGAACAAGGGGACACTCGCTCTGAGGGCCCAGGAGTTAAGGAAATCAGGATTGAGGGACAGGGGTCACACGAGGCTCCGTGGGAAGAGCCGGGACTGCAGCTCTGGGTGGGCGGCGTGGCCCGGGGTGGGAATAATTTGGGTTCCCGGAGGTGAGGCGAGGGATGACAAGGTGACAGCCCCAGGGAGAAGCCAGGTGTGAAGGAAAACGCTTCCAAGAGAGGTAAGATATGAAGGGAGAGAGGGAGGGGAAGGAATTTGGGGTTGTCCCACAGGTACCGGAGAAGGGATGATGGGAACTGGTTCATTTGGGATCAGCTGGGGAGGGGTGGGAGGTGCGACAGCGGATTGGTGAGAGAGCAGGGAAGGAGGGGCCGAGTCCCACAGGTGCCACCTGGGATGCTCCAGGGGTCCCGATTTCAGCAGGTGGCCTGACCCAAGAGCCTCAGGGTGCCGGGGCACGACATTTCACACGTCTGGGTGGATCACAGTCCCACGAGTGTCCACGTCCATGTGGATTCTGGTCCCATAAGTGTCAGTGTCTATTTGATCCTGATCCTGCGAATATCCACGTGGATCCCGGTCCCACAAGTGTCCGTGTCCGTGTGGACCCCGGTCCCACGAGTGTCCATGTCCGTGTCCATCCGATCCCGGTCCCACGAGTGTCCATGTCCGTGTCCATGTCCGTGTCCATCCGATCCCGGTCCCACGAGTGTCCATGTCCGTGTCCATCCGTTCCCGGTCCCACGAGTGTCCATGTCTGTGTCCATGTCTGTGTCCATCCGATCCCGGTCCCATGAGTGTCCATGTCCGTGTCCATCCGATCCCGGTCCCACGAGTGTCCGTGTCCATGTCCGTGTCTGTGTCCATCCGATCCCTGTCCCATGAGTGTCCATGTCCGTGTCCATGTCTGTGTCCATCCAATCCCGGTCCCACGAGTGTCTGTGTCCATGTGGATCCCGGTCCCATGAGTGTCCGTGTCCGTGTCCATCCGTTCCCAGTCCCACAAGTGTCCATGTCCGTGTCCATGTCCGTGTCCGTGTCCATATCCGTGTCCGTGTCCATCCGATCCCGGTCCCACGAGTGTCTGTGTCTGTGTCCATGTGGATCCCGGTCCCATGAGTGTCCGTGTCCGTGTCCATGTCCGTGTCTGTGTCCATCCGATCCCTGTCCCATGAGTGTCCATGTCCGTGTCCATGTCTGTGTCCATGTCCGTGTCCATGTCTGTGTCCATCCAATCCCGGTCCCACGAGTGTCTGTGTCCATGTGGATCCCGGTCCCATGAGTGTCCGTGTCCGTGTCCATCCGTTCCCAGTCCCACAAGCGTCCATGTCCATGTCCGTGTCCATCCGATCCCAGTCCCACGAGTGTCCATGTCCGTGTCCATGTCCATGTCCATGTCCATCCGTTCCCAGTCCCACAAGTGTCCATGTCCGTGTCCATGTCCATGTCCGTGTCCGTGTCTATCCGATCCCAGTCCCACAAGTGTCCATATGTCCGTGTCCGTGTCCATGTCCGTGTCCGTGTCCATCCGATCCCAGTCCCACGAGTGTCCGTGTTCGGTCTCCGGGCGCCCCCTGGCGGACACGGCGTGGCCCAGCCCCTCCCGGCAGCGGCTGCTCGGGGAGAATCCCACGGGATGAATCCCACGGGATGAATCCCACGGGGGCTCTGAAGGGAGGAGGTGACAGGAGCAGAGCCCATCACCCACAGAGGTTTAATGACAACAGGAACATGGCAGTGGGCAAGGAAAGGAGTGACAGCTCCGTGGAACCACAGAAGGAGCTCAGAAGGCTTTAATTAGCCATTAATTAACCTTCTCCACTGGGAAAAGGAGGAAGAAGCAAATTCCTGCTGGGAGTTGGGATGAGCAGAAGACACCCCAGTTTGCTCACCCTCCTCCAGGCGATGCACTGGGATGATGCAGACACAGCATGGACAGCCCAACATTCCTCCTGTTCAGGTGCCTCCCAAAGTCTTGGGAATTGGGAAATGCAGCCCTTGGATCATGGAGCAAGGTGGGTAGAAAGGCAGAGGGAATGGCAGAGCCTGAAGCTGTCACATCCCATCCTGACCCCAGGGAAAGGCTCCAGCTGCTGCCAGGGCTGGGCTCACACTGGGAAGTGATTTCAGGCTCATATTTGTGGCTTTAAGGATGGAGAGCCACCTTCCTTCCTGTCTGGAAGCAAAAGCCTTGTGGGTTTTAGGAACAAGCCAGGTAGGAAGAAGCAGGAATGCTGTGGAGGAATGCTGTGGCCTCTCTGGTGGAGCAGAGACATCCCTGAGAGCAGAGACCAAGACCCAGCGCAGACGATGTCCCCAAACCGGTGTGGGACGTGTCTGTCCTGTCAGAGACAGAATAATTCACCCCTGCTCGGCCTCAGCTTCTGAGCCAACACCTCCAGGGACAACTCTTACCCTGTTCCACGTGAACAGCCCATAAAGGCCGTGACGGTCAGGACTTCACCCCCAGCAAATGGAAAAATCACTTTGTCCATCACTGAGCTGGGAGGAGGAACCCACCTGCCCGGAACATCTCTGCCAGGTCCCAGGGAGCTCCTCACTCTTTGGCCAGGGGTTACAGCAAAGGAGCTCAGCCCTGCAGTGATCCTTCACACCTCCAGCTTCCTTGGAAGGAGAGGGAGGCTCCCAATCCAGCATTTGGGAGGTGCCTGTTGTTGGGATCCAGCAACGCTGCCTCTTGAGAAACCACATTTGTGCTCCTCCAAGGCCAAACATACGGCAGGAATTACTGCACTTGTTGTGTTTTACTCTTCCCTTGCCAAGGCCTGAACACTCAAACGGGCCTGCAGCGCCACAAAATCAAGGCATGGGATGAGGGAAAGGCATTGGTGGTATAAAAATATATAAAAGAGGGGAAATGGAAGATGCCAGACATTCAGAGGACGGCACTGGGGAGCTGTAACAGAACACTCCAGCCTGGATTAACCACCAGCACTGAAGCAGAGCCACTTCCAGATTAGGAGTTCGTGCCTGAATTTGGGGAGTTCAGTGCTCCCCAGCCAGGGTTTGTTCTCAAAAAGAATCAGCTGCCAAGGAGCTTACCAGCAGAACTGGGCTGCAAACCTTGAAGCACGACATTCCCTGCAGGAAAGGCAGGACAGGGAACATGGGGCTGGCACAGGACCTGCAGCAGGAGGAGGAAAAGCTCCTTGGTGGCAGCTGAGCTCATGCCACAAGTTGTCCCATTTCCACAGAATCACTTGGAAAAGCAGTGCAGAGCTGGAGTGGGTGTGAAACTGAAGTGTAGGGAATGCAGACAACTCCCAGTGTGATCCCATGGAGAAGGGGGCTGACACCATCACGCTGCCTCCCTCTCCTCATCCCTCGTGCTGGTTTGGTGCCAGCTGATCCCTTTCAGACCACGGGGAAGGAAGAATGGGAAAAAAAAAAACCCCAGGATTACCTCATGCTTCCTTTCAGACAGAGAAAGCTGGGCCTGGGAGGGCAGAGAGGCTTTGTCAGGGCTCAGGGTGTCAGTTCTGCCACCCCAAACCTGCTGTGGGAGGGAGCAGGGCACCACGGGCACCCCAGGGGAGATGCAGGAGGAGAGAACAAAAAACAGGGATAGGGGAAGAACTGGAATTTCACAGCATGAGGTGTGGGGGGTGTGTCTCACATCTTCAGGAAATCAGAACTGCTCACCAAGTACCCAAAGAAGGGAAAATTAATTCCTGTCCCATGATGGAAGACAGGCAGTGCACGTCAGAAGGGTGGAACGGGCCCAGCATTTTCCTTTGGGACAAGGGGGGAAAAAAAAGAAGCAAACAGAAGTAAGTTCACAAAACTTTGCTTTTTATTATTTGAAATTGGAAAAGGCTCCTTGGGTAACAATGATCAGGTGTAAAAGTAACACATGGGGCCTGCTCAGCTTTCCAAAACCTGGGGTGAAGTAGGCCAGGTGTTGATTTTATACATCCCGTTCCTCCCAAAGCCACCAGGAAAAGGACAGGCAAACCCCCAGCCCTTGGACAGGGGAGCAGACTGGGCGGGTGAGGTGTTTAAATTACAATTTACCACGTTCCACATGGATATCTGTGGTGGTGGATGTCCTCCCACTGCCCTCTGTACAAAGCAGGGATTTATCTTTCACCTTCACTTTTAATACTTCATCGAGACTTATCCACACCCAAAACCTACAGGAAATGCCCAGATGAATCCATCAGTGTCATGTTAAAGTGGTGAGTGCAAAATACACGTGGGAACAGGGAAAGGGGAGTAATCAATGACAAAACAAAAGTGCAGATTGCTTTAATTAAGCTAATGAACACGGTCGAGCCGAGTGCTCTTTGCCTCAAAAGTTCCAAAGATTGCAACCCAAACAAAAAACCAGAATCACACATTTTAATTCAGCACACAAAGCACCCAAAGGTCAGTGGCACTCACAGTTTGGTACCTCTATCTTCCACTCCACATCCCAAAAAATTCACTGTCCCACTGGGAGGGGCAGCACGAGCCTTTGGCAGCTGAACACCACAGAGGATTACTGGCCACGTGAGCAGCCAGATACAAGACAGAGTTAACACATTATCATTCCCTAAACTAGCAAGTCAAGCCTAAACAACCCATTTCCACACAACAGCCAACACTCCCATCGAGTTCCACTAGGTTTAAATTAATAAAAAGCGAGAAAAAGTCATCCTTGTTGAAAAGGAAGCACCGAGCCAGCTGCGGTTTGGGCTTTTCCGGGGAGCTGACAGCTCCAGGCACGTTTGCACAGGAATTCCCTTTCCCCCCAGCACACATTTCCTAAGGAACTGCCCTCCAACAGCAGCACTGCTGTTCACTCCACAGAGAAGCTGACACCCGAATTTACAAACAATCCCATCCTTTTCCCTCCTCCTTAGTGAAACCCAGCCTGACAAATCCCCGTGGAGGGCAGAGTCTCCCACAACCATCACGCCTGAGCACAGCACGTCCACAGCTCTCAAACCAGGCCCAAGGCAAACAAACTGGAGCTTTGATGTTCCTGTTTTCCAGCTGGCCAAATCCATGTGTTCTGACAACACAGGGAGCAGGATGGAGGAGCAGAACCCAGCACATGAACCAGTCACTTCTTGTCCCTGAGCCAGAATTCAGCCCCAGGTCTTGCAGTGGCCACTGGGGCTCTGCAACCTCTCTGCAAATGCTTTGTTTAATCCAAAATGCTCCTGCCAAGAGTATTCCTACCCTTGACAAGTTGTTTTCCATCCTCGCCAGCACTTTCCACCCATCTGGGATGAAGAAATCCAGCCAATTGTCCCCAAGATTTCCTGCAGAGCCAACAGGACGAGGAGACGTCGGCAGCAGAGATTTATCACCATCTGCAGGGCCCCAGCACACATTATCCCTGTCAACAGCTCCCAGAAAGATCCCAGGAGGCTGGAGAACTGGGATTTGGGAGAGAAGTGGGGTATGCAGTGCTGGGCAGGGGGTGGAACAGCCTGTACCAAACATGAGCAAGCACAGCAAAGCCCTGCCCTGTCAGCACCGCTTCCCACAGGAAAAGCAGGATTGGGGAAAGCAGGAGCATCCTCCTGGCCATGGGGGATCAGATCCAAACTGCCTGCTCCTAAATCTGTCTCCCCTTTCCCAAAGATTGCAGGGCTGGGAGTTTTAACTCCGTGTTACCCTGCTTTGCTCTGGAAGCACTGACAGAGCCAGGCACAAAGGAAGCGGCACAGGAGCATCCCCAGCATTCCCAAATCCATCTCCACAGCTTTCCTCACCCTCAGCCGAATCAGAGGGGATTTTCTTCTGAAATGCCACTAAAGCCTGCCAGGCTTGGAGCAGCAGCAGGTGAGAAAAGGCATCAGAGGAGGAATATTAATACAAAACTTGCTATTTCCTTTGCTCCAGACAGAACAAAGCCAGGGGGTACCAGCAGTTTTCCCTTTAATCAGGAATTATCCTGACGTTTTGAGGCCAGCCAGGTAAGTTATAAATAAAAAGATGCCACTACAGGGGCAAGGCAGAGCTGGGAAAAATTCCCACAGGGCATCAGCCTCCACTAAACCCTTCTCTCCAGCCAGCCAAGCAGGTCTGGCCTTCAGGAGACCCTTGGCACTGCCACTGGAAAGGTTCAGAAGGGACAAGGAGCCTGGAGAAGAGCAGATGCCAACAGCAAACAGGTGACACCTTGCCCAGGTGACAAAGGACAGAGGCTACAGACAGGTCAGTACTTGGGAGACAGACTCAAGCCTCAGGCCAAGCACTTGCAGGGCAATCAATGCAATCTGGATTTTAATCTCCATTTAAAAAATTTTAATTGTCATTTAAAAGCTAAAAGCAAAAATTCTCAAGTCGGTAATGTAAAACTTGAGGATTTTGATTTTTTTTTTGGTGGGGATACTGAAGTGGGGAGGAGGAATCTGCAATCAGAGCTATGGATCCAGCTGAAGAAGAGCTGGTTTTAGGGACATGCAATGGGAACAGCTGCCCAAGGGGACATCTCCCATCCCTTTGGGCTGTTAGGGAGAATACAAAGCAGACAACAGATTGCCTAACAGCAAACTCCAAGATAAACAGGCCACTGAGACACCAAATAAAGTCCTAAACATAGAATCATTCAGGTTGGAAAAGACCTCTGAGATCAAATCCAACCATTAACCCAGCTCTGAACATGTTTAGTTGTCCCAGGAACCTGCACCGAACTGGAAACCTCAGTCTGCAAATCAGGCACGAGTTGTGCACAGAGCTCAGCAGCTGCAGCAGAAGGCTGAGATGCCCAATTTCAGCTCCAGGTCACCTCTCTGCCCACTCACCAAGGCACAGAGAGCAGCCGCTCCTCTCCCCCAGCCCTGTGTGATCCAAACTGGCTCTTCCCTCTGCCAGGAAAACCTCTAAGGCTGCTCACAGCCAACCTACTTTTCACAGCTTATTCACCAGGCCTGTAACAGCTCCTCACCCCCAACACTGAGGCAGGCTTTCCACTCCTCACAAACCTGCAGGAAACAAAGCCAAAGTGCCCTAAACCACCTTCAAATTCCCAGAAGTTTGGAGAAGTCTGTTCAGAGAGACAGGAATTAATCCTGTGAGTGACATGAGCTGCTGCTCGGCATCCCTGCTGGAGCCTGGGTTCTCCCACAGCTGAGGGAACGCAGGAGAGCCAGAAATGGCAAAAAGCCCTTGTGAGAGTGAGAATAAAAGCTGCTCACAGGCACTGGAACCAGGCAGAGACTGAAACTTCTCCACAGAAGGGGCCTGAAATCTCCCAGCACAGGTACAGACACGTTTACAGACCTAAAACTGCGGAGATGTAAAGGCAGGGTTTGTTAGACGCTGATCTGGGGAGAAGAGAAGGGACCTGGCGTTTGTCCTCCCAGCCAGAGAGCAGCTGCAACAAAGGGTTGTGTTAGTGCTGCTGGTTTATAGCACAGCTCACAGCCTGGAGATGAGCCCTGGCCAGGATTTTTCACAGCACAGTCTAGAGGGAATCTGCTTCCTCTCCCGCAGCACACAATTCCCAGTGGAGCTCAGCTCTGCCACAAAATCATCTGAGACGAAACAAGTGCAACTAGAAAGGGAAAGAAGGGTCCTGTGAGTGGGGCAGCAGCACCCACCCAGCAGCACCCACCGTTCCAGGGGCCAGAACGAGCCACACAATATGAGGACAATCCCTTGTCTCTCCTTTGGACTCCAAAGGGCATCCTGAAGAGGAATGACACCCCTGGGTCACACAGGACCACCGACATGTGGCACCTTCTGGAGCCAGCTGGGCTCATCTCACAACTGGGTTTTTGCTCCTTCCTTTCCATTTTCAGACCCTCTTCACAAGATCTGAGAAAACCTTCCAGGTACAAACCAGTCTGAACACACCAGAGCTTCTGCAGTTTACACCCATCCCCAGTCCCACAGCCAGCTCCTGCAAGGAGAAAGAACCATCTCTGTGCTCAGGGAGACCCCCAGACCTGCAGCTCCAGGGACAGCACATCCATCCAGCTCCAGAAACCAGGACAATGCTGAACAACTCTCATCTGCAGTGGGCATCCTGCCCTTGCTGAGGGAATTCTCCACAGGAAACCACACACTCCAACTACCAAGCCAAGGATGCAGCTATCACACCAGCCTCTCCTGGCAATGCTGCACCCACAGAAAGGTTTCTGGAGAGGAGGATGTGCTTTGTTCCTCTGCCCAGCTCTGACCAGGTGTCGGTTTTGTCCCAATATACTGGTTTTTTGCACTAAGGAAGGTCTGCTCCCTCCTCTGCAGGATCCCTTCAGCTCTACAAAGCCCAGACTGGGAAACAAGGACTGCTGGGAAGCAGAGTGGAGTGGCACAGAGGAAAGGGCAGTCAGGGATGTCTGAACTGGGATGTGTGTACATTTGGGGTAAAAAGGCTTTATTCAAAGTGCATGCTTTTATCCAGAGGTACCGAGAGCGAGGACTCCCCACCCCAGCCCCGGCTGGGGAGCGCAGCAGCCTTTGCCACCCCGAGCCCTGTCCATCACCAACCACTCATCAAGTAGCCAGGGACTGAATGTTCTTGAGCATCTCATCGAAGGCCTCCCGGGAAGGCGCTTGGGCGTTCTGGAAGGAGACCTTGATGCGGCTGTAGAGGCTGAAGGATTTGAGCTCCAGCCAGATGAAGCCGAAGCGGTCGTCGTCGAACAGGACGAACACCCCCGGCGTCCGCTCGGGGCTGGTGAAGCCGTGGCCGGCGATGAGCCCCGTCCCGTAAAAACTGCGAGGGGATAAGGACAAAACAGGTGTGAGAACAGCCAGAATCACCCAGTATTTAATTAAAAAAATCAGCACAAAACTCTGATGAAGGCACTCTCCCGGGTGTGACAGAACAGAGAGTTTTACACTCGGTTTTTCTATTAAGAGAAGAAACTCCTCATTGCTGTTCACAGGTTGCTGCTTTGGGTTATCCTAATTAGAACCTGCACACCAAAGCGGGGTTTTTCAGCAGTTCAGCCCCCTAACCCATCTGAGATTAACTTGTGCAACTCAAGGATCAGCACAGGCTCAGTCCTCCCAGGAAAGCAAAAGCATGTTGAGAGCGTGACCAGAGAGGCAAAACCTAAGGGAAGGGAGAGAAAAATCTAAAAAGCAGAAAAATCTACCAGGATCTGAGGAGGAATAAAGGTCAGTCAAAGCTCTGAGCAAGCAGCAGGTGGAGCAGGGTTTTATCCAAACAACTCAGCTGTGACAGCAGGAGCCTTCTGGGATTAACCAGCTCTGGGTAGGTTTTTCCATGAGCACAGATGTTTGGCTGAAGGTCACCTGCCTAAGCCTCAGCTTTTGGGCTCTTTTTCCACACTTCATTTAGTGTGCTGCTTCACCAACTCCAGCTCCCATTGAACACAGCTTCCTGCATGCCTGCACCTCCTGCTTGGGGTGCTCAGCACCCTCCAGGGCTGCCCCAAGGCACCAGAGGCCAGGGAAAGGTGGGAGAGAGCACTGTGTTCCCACAGCCAAGGAACATGAATGACACACACGGGAATGGGAAGCAGCTTGAACAGTTCTAAATATGAGCTGGGCAGCTCTGGGACATAAAACACACCAAAAAAAAGGATGTGTGTGGAATTCAGGAGAGGTGCCAGCTTCAGAAGTAAATCTAGCAAGGAAGTGGGAGGGCAGATGACAGTGTGGTGAGAGAGGGAACAAACCAAAGCATGGGAAACTGGGCAGCAGAGGCAGGAACCAGAGAGGCTGTGAATTCCCCATCCCTGCAAGTGTTCAAGGCCAGGCTTGATGGGGCTTGGAGCAACCTGGGATAGTGGAAGGTGTCCCTGTCCAGGGCGGGGGTGGAATAGGATGGGCTTTTAGGTCCCTTTCAACCCAAACCATCCCAGCATTCCATGAAATCTGAGCCCAAAAGGCTGGGAGATCCACAAGCAGGCAAAGGGCACACAAGTACAGGACACACCTCAGAGATTCCCCCTTCCCTTTCAAGAAGTGACTGGGCCATAAAACCACCAGTTACCAGATCCGGCAGGTCCGGGGATAATCCTCGTTCCTCGATATCACTCCCATGGGCAGCACAAAGGGCTGGGAAGCTGGTGCCTTGTCCTGGCTCGTCCCCTCTGCCCCAGCTGCAGTCTCTTCCCCCTCAGCACCTTCTCTTCCCAGGGGACTGGCAGGCTGGGAGGCAGCCTGCTGGGAATGCTCCTCTTCCTCCTGCTGCTGCTCCCGCTCCTGCTCCTCCCGCCGGACCTGCTCCTGGACCTCCAGCACAATGCGGGAGAGCTCGCTGAAGTCTCGCAGGTTCTCGATGTCAGGCAGCTGCAGAGGATGTGCCAGGTCTATCTCCACAGTCTGCTGTCCAGCTGGGATGTTGGGATCTCCCTAGGGACAGGAAGGAACAGCACAGCTGCACACACCAGGTGCTACGGAGCCATCACCTGACTTGTTAATAGTGCACTCTATTCTACAATCACCAAGCTGGCAACAAAAAAACCCTGCTTGGACCTTATTTGCTGTCCTCTGACATCTCTGCTTTCCCCTTCCCAGAAACAGAACTTTAAATCAAAGCTGTACTTGCAAGGGTGAAAGAAAGTCAAAGCTGCAGCTGCACTTCACCAGAATCCCTCCCTGCGGGGAGGAAGGAGCTCCCCAGCCTGGCCTCAGTGAAGAGCTGCCAACATTTGGTACCTGCTCCTCAGACACACACAGGGGATCTCCAGAGACCTGCTACCAGCTGCTCACAGAAAGCATCTGGAAGGGAGAGGAAAGGCAGGGGGAGCCAGGAGAAACTGCAGAGCAGGTTCTGGTTACTCTGCGTGTGCTGAGATTCACCCAACGCCACCAATCCCTACAGGGAGCAGGGTTCGGGCTGCCAGCTCCCAGACAGAAATCTCTCCTGTGCATCCACAGCACTGAGAACACTTTCACAAGCACCTGAGAGGAAGGAAAATGCACTCACAGTGATCTTGGTGCCCTTGGCTTTCTTCCCATGAAAGCTCAGCATGACAATCTCCAGCCCGTGGCTGCCGTAGGTGCCTTTGAAGAGGCCTGGCTGGATGAGGTCGTCGGGGCTGCTGGGGGGGAGGTAGATGCGCCGGTACGTCAGGCAGTTGCTGTGCAAGAGAAAAACATCAGGGAAGTCAAGAAAAAAACCCTCCCCATCAGCAAGGGGTTTGCATTCTGCTCCTCCAGCAGCTTGGGGATGTTGTCAAGACAGGCAGGATCTGTGTTTTCAGCAACGCCAACAAGCTCAGTGGATTTGCTTAAGAGCTCTGCAAGCACTTCCTCCCTCCCTCCGCTTCTCTCCCCACCATCCTCGTGAGCACACCAGGAGATTCCTGCAGCAAGGAAACCTCCTCAGCCCTTGAGATTCCCAGAGAACCTGAGAGTGAAGCATATTTAAACATCTGCTACAGTGAGGTGGCCGCTAATAGAAGCCTGGAGAGATGGTTACAACCTCCCAATTTCTCGGGGACTCTCTGATTCCCGCACTACAGAGCACACTGACTAATATGGATGATAACTAGACATTCCTTGGGATCACAGGCATTTGCTCTGCCTTCAAATTAAACACAGTTAAACGACTCAAAAGCACCTTCCTGTGCACAGTTATTGTGTAGAACTTGGAATCCTATTCCTACTGCTGTCATTCCAGCTCATCTCCCTGTACAGCTGGAAAGCACTGCAGAGGCACAGCATTCCTCTGGCTGTGAAAGGCCATGGAAAACCCCTGTCTTGGGGAGAAACGCTTGTGAGGTTGCAGCAGCCCTTACTCATACTGGCTGGTGTAGATGAACTTCATCAGGATGAGCTCTTGCATGTGTTCATGGAAGATGTCTTCCAGAGTCCGACCCCACTCCTCCCTCAGCCACGTCCGGAATTCCTGCAGCACGAGGAGAAAAGGGGGAGGATGAGGACATTTCAGTGATGTGCCCCAAGATGACTTCACTGTGTGACTCTGTGGCAGCACATTTCACTGGCAGAGCCTCAGACAGGGCACATCCTCTGCCAAAGACAGGGAAACGTGGCTGGATTTGGGAACAAGCACGTGTTGGCTTGGAAGTATGCTTAACAAACAGTGATTATGGTAACTGCCAGTGATCACACCATAAACAGGCTCCCCTTCAAACAAATCCCAGGTAGAACCAATACAACCCTTCAGAATAAATGCAAAAGCATGGCCTGTTACTGCAAAGTAGCTCATCTACTCTTTCTCTCACAGTAACTCATTTGTGTGCCCACAAGCTGACTCCTGTGCCCTGTCCTGACACGCTCAACATAAAAGAAAAAGCTTTTGAAAAGCGCTGAGGGTTTAGGAGGTTAAATCCTGCTGATTTAATTCTGATGCATCTAAATCCAAAGGGTGCTTTGAAAGCGTCTCCTGAAGTACCCCAACTGCAGCTCTGACAAGTTAATACCCTGCCAGGAGTTGGTGTGATAACAGCTTACACTGAGATAGCAGCCTGCCAAGTGATATTCCAAACCTGCCTCCTTTATCTTCCCAAGCCAGATCCTCCAATTACCATAATGCCACGCACACTTAACGCAGTGCTTTGAAAGTATTAAAGCATTTCTCATCTGCTCCAGCACCACAAAACACTTAACTAAACCTTTTACCCAGCTGTTTCCCATTAGCAGACAGACATTTTACAGCGTTCCTCAGAAGCAGCTCAAATATCAGATTTGTCATGTGGAACCAGCTGGAAGCAAACAGCAGTACCTGGCAAAGGTATTCATCCTGACATTTACACCTGCATTTAAACACAGGTATTTCACTCAGGAATCTGCCTTGCTGGGTAGAGCTGACAGACACAGGAGAAACAACCAAATGAAGCTTTTAATCCCTCGAGCAAGGCAAGCAGTGGGAAGGTGCCTCGCTGACCAGCAGGTATCCAAATGCAGCTGGTGCTCACTGTGTTTGAAAGATCTTAATTGTACAGACAGAGATCAGTGCCTGGAGTGTTGCTGATGTCCATGATGTGCTGCTGACCCTCTCTGGACAGGTCTGCTACGAGAACAGGAGGAGGGTGCTGGGGCTCAAAGAGCACCTTGACACAGAAAGCTGCCTAAAACAGGGAATCAGCCAAAAGCTCACAGCCTGGGGTTTCATTTCTGCTCAATCACACAGAAATCAGAAGGGCACCTCCCAGACCCCAACAGCAGCTGAGAGCTGCTCCTCAGGAAGGGGACACACAAAGAGCCTCAATGCGGAGCCCTGGCAGAGCACTCACCTCCTGCCTCCCCCCTGACATCCGGTGGTGATCCGTCTGGTTGCACTTCGTGGAGAACTCGTCTTTCTTTACAATCTGTAGTTACCATGGAGGAGAATTGAACAGGTTACAGCCGTGTTTAGAGATGCTTTGGATGACGTAGCTAAGACTGCTCCCAGCAAGTGCTTTACAAAACAAACATTACTGGATTTGCTACAACACAGAAATCATTCACCGCTACCGAGTGCAGCAGCTACAGAACAGAGAAATAAAAGCAATAAAACCTCAATGCACTCTAATGAAAATAATAGTTTTAAGCTGCTTCCCTATTTGAGCTTCCTCCTTTAAAGAAAAACAAACAGCCCGTCAGGAAGCTTTTCAAAGCATCCAGTGGATGCTGCATCACCTTCTGAAGGTCTCACCGTGGAGAGAGCTGCAGAACAGGGCTGTGCCTGCCTGGGCATACTCACCAGCTGCCCAAGGCCAGTTTACACATCCTTTCCCCACATCCTGGGGCTCCCACCATGCTCCAGCCCAACAGAAAACAGCACAACAGCCTGGCTGTGCCATTGCCAGGGAACAAATTCAGAGCAGGGAACAGCCCACACAACTTGTCAGACACATAATGAGCGTAAAGCTGGTGCCCACACACACAGCAGGGTGGTGAAAGCCACATCCCTGAAATAAAATCCTCACAGCTTTTTGAGGAATCCATTCCCAGAGCTGAAGTGCACACAGTGCTGAGAGAGGCAGAGGAGCTCACCTGGATGTGGCCATTATGAGGTCCCTTGTGACCATACATGCACTCCACCGTGGCACATTTCCTCTCCATCAGATGGATCCTGAAGAGGGGTTTGAATCTCATGGGATCATCCACGTGAGGGTCATGAGGTGGCAGGTACATCCAGCCAATGATGAACAAACCATCTACCTGCAGAGGGACAGGACACAAAGCCCACGAGATCAGCCCTGCATGACTCCTTGTGAGTTTGCAGCAAACTCTGAGGCCTCTTCTGGCCCAGGGCAGGAGCTGCAGAACAGTTTGCTGCATTCCCAAACAGCTTTCCAGCCATTAGCCCAGACCATATGCACTCCCAGCACTCCCTGGGTGGAGAGGGTTTCTTTACAAGGCTTCCTGCACCACTGGAAAAAGCTCAGGCCTTTATTGCTGCAAATGACTTGCCTGGATCCAGAGGGAGAGACCACACAGCAAGTCAGACTCTAATTGGTTTGAGAGCTCCTGCTGGCAGATATTCCAGCAGATGAATTCTGCTTCCCATCATTATCCATCCCTGCCTTTTGGATGAGGAATTATTTGGCTTTATTACTCAGAGAACACAGGAAGCAACACTCTCCTCTCCTGAGAGGCACAAGTGCCAGCCCCCTTCCTGCACACCTAACAGAATCCTTCCCCTCAGGCCCTGCAATGCCAGAGGCAGGATATTCTCCAAACACAGGGATCTGAGATGAAGGCAGAGCAGTGCCACAAAGTCTTTTTAAGCTCACAGTGGAAGTATTGATGCAGTTGGATGCCCTCTTACACCAGTTCATGGAACAGAATCTTGTGAAATGCAAAGGCCTCGTGATTTGTTCTGCTTCAACCTGGCAGTTATTGAACCTTGGTGCAGAGAACAAGGGCTCCAGGCAAACCCCTGGCTCAGCTCTCACCAGTTCAGAGTCAAACGTTGTTCATTAACTGCTCTCTCAGCAGCACCAGAGCTGCCAGACTCCACAGATCTTGCACCAGTGTCACTCTACATCCGATGCACGAGTCTTAGACAGGGCTGGTGTAAAGGTTTGCCAACCACTCAACTGCAAAGCCCTTTGCAAAAGGTTCAGCTGCAGGCAAAGAAAATGAATTAAGTGAACAGATTCCTGTGCCAGCCACTGGAACATCAGTGTCAAACTCTAAATCAAGCCTTTCCCTCAAACACTGATCATGTTTTCCACCTGCTCCTGGGGCTCTGTTTGGCATAGAGCTGAAAAATAAAAGAACTGTCTGGAGGAAGGTGGTGATGATGGAAAGAATCCCAGAACCATTCAGGCTGGAAGACAGCTCCAAGACCATCAAATCCAACCTGTGAGCAATCCCCACCCAGAGCAATGAGTGCCACAGGCACTCCAGGGATGGGGATCCCACCACCCCCCTGAGCAGCCCAGTCCTATGTTTAACAACCTTTCCCGTGAAGAAATTCCTCCTGATGTCCAACCTAAGACAAACCAAGGAAGAACCAAGGAGCAACCTCTGGGTCCAAATCACTCACTTGAGGGCCAACTATTCAGACTTCTTAATGGTCTGGGAATGGCTGCCAGGTGTGGAAAGTGTGAAAAAACCCCCCTCAGCCCTCAGGAGCCCCGGGATGAGGTACTCACTCACCACCACGTTCAGCAGTCCCCCGTAGGGCCCAATGTCCGGCTGCCACAATCCCAGGATGTGCCGGTAGCGGTGCAGCACTGGGGAACAGGGAGACGCTCAAGTGAGCACATCCAGAGAAGGAATTGGGATTTTGGGAATGAAAAGCCTGCTACCAGGCTGCACACAGCGCTGACCAATAGCACCCACAACTGCATTTACTCGGGAAAAGCGGTTGTGTCCAAGCCCAGCCAGGATGTTCTGAGCTGAGGCCTCCCCCAAGCTCACACACATTTATATTCTTTGCTCCTGGCCCTGTGGAAGGGCAGAACCACCTACCTCAGCAGGAATTCCCAGAAAACTTTTGCAACACAGTCCCATTAATGCAAATCACACAATATAACCAGAGCTAAAAACAAATATAAGCATCTGCCACCTTCCAGTTACCAAAAATGCACTCGATGCTTCACACTGCAAAGCAACAGAAAATAGGGAAGGGCAGGAAGGCAGGAAGGAACAGGGAAATTTGAGTATTTTGAAAGCATTTCACTGCCTTGTGTAGACAAACTTGGCTCCAGAGTTAAGCATCCTTAGAAACAGCCACTGGGAGCACGGGCAAAGCACATGGATCACTCCAGATTGGGAATCTGGTGGTGTGGCCAGCTCAGTCACAGCCTCAAAAATTCTACAGAAGCAGCCACACCTCAGCAGTGCCCAAAAGCTGCTTCCAAAACCCACTCAAAATCTACTGTAGCAGTTGAGGCTTCTCTGTTTCTTGTCTCAGAGCCAGGTGTCCCTCCAATCCCACCTAAACAGAACAATATTTTCAGCAAGCAGGAGAAAAGGGCTTTTACAGAATGATCTTGAACCTGCTGTTGTGAGGACAGCTCAGAGATGGGACCTGCCTCCAGTCCTTACACAGCCATTCCCCCTGTCCATCTAATTTCCTTTTGTCCACCTGATTTCCTCACAGGACCAGTAACTTTCACAAGAAGGCATTACACAGCCTGGCATTTTGGGCAGGAACAGCAGCATGCACATTATTTCCATGAAGAAGATATTTCACTTGCCTTACAGGGATGTCCACGGCCAACTCAGAAAGGCCACAATAACTCATTTTAACCTCCAGGACTGGCTTAAATAATAGGCTTGGGTTTGCATCAATTTAAAAGAAGAACTGTGTTCCAGTGCAGCTGTTCCAGCAGCTTTGTTTCATTAATTACTTCAGACAGCAAGAGCTACAAGAGTGTTTTTATTGCACCAAAGCAAGAACGTCCACAGGAGTTTAGGACAGCAGGGAGGGATGTCCAGAGCTGCTGCCAACTGGCATGGAGGAGCCTTTTCCCTGGGCAGTAAACAATTTCAGACTGATGGCCTGGTTTCAGCCAGGGAACCAAGTGCAGCACAAAGAGCACTAAGGCAAGCAGGCAAACCCCATTCCCAGCTCAGTAATTACACATTAATTAATGGCATGAGCTGCTCCACCCACCACAGTCTGCCTTCTACTCTGCCTGCCACAGAGCTGATAAAACCCAGCCTTTTTTAGGGTTTTTTAATGCATTATTATTTTTTAGGACAGAAAACGAAGCTGTCCAAGGGGAATGAGGATGTTCCTCCTAGCCCAGCTCCTGTTAGGAGCAATTTCAGGAACTAGGGCTGATTTCTGGACACAGGAGACCAAAAAAAAATCCCATTCATTTCCAGAAGCTACTGGGGAAAATGCTGGTACTTGGCCAAGGGCCCAAACAAGTCTCAAAACACAGCTCAGTTTTCAAGCCTGGGCTGTCTCTCAGCTCCAGTAAAACAGCAGCTAATATTAATTGCAGGGAAAACCTGATGAATTCCAGCTCTGGCTCTTCCTGGTAGGAGACAGGATGGATCTGGCAGTTGTTTCCCTTCCTGCTCCTCGAAAGAAAACAGCATTTGGGTCTTTCTCCAAGGTTTTCCACTGCCTGTGCTCAGTCCTGGAGAAGCCTCTTGCCTATCCAAATTTCTGAGTCCACATCCTGCCAAATACAGCAAAATCACATCCACAGGATGCTCCAGGACAACCTTCATCCAGCCTGGATATTCCCTACGTTCCACAAGTAGCCCTGCATGCCCTTCAGATGGGAAGGGGGCTTGAATCCAGCTGGGGATGGGCTTGGAAAAGCAGGGAATGCCAAACTCCCACTGAGAGAAGGCTGCCTGGGGAAGATCCTGAGCAGGAAAGACCCAATCCACTGCAATTCTCCCAGACTCCTGGGATGCAGGAAGGTCTCTATAAGCAAAATGAGCTGGAATAATGGAAGCAGTGCCCAGGCTGGTGATACCCGACCTGCTTGTGGGAAGAGCTCAGAGTAATCCAGGTGAGCTTAAACCCCTGGGGAAAGTGATCTGAGCTCATCTGGGTGACACTGCAGGAACAGGAATTAGGGAAGACTTCCACGGAAAATCCTGACAACACAGGAGGGGAAAAAGGGGAAATGGGCCATTGCATCTTAAATCACATGGGCTCAGAACCACAGAATCATTCAGGTTGGAAAAGACCTCTAAGGTCATCGAGTCCAACCGCCCAAGCTTTTCCCCAAGGAACACAACACAGCCCCAGAGAAAAGGGGCACATCAGAAGTTTGGGGCTGCAGCTAAAGAAGTAATAACTGAGGGAACAGCACTAAATATCATTTAAGAGCCCCCACAAACAGCATGTTCGGAGCAAACATCCAATCTCCAAAGGAATCCATCTTGCAGCTTGGATTTGCTTCCCCTTCCCATCCAGCTCTGGAACACAGCAGGTGTTGACAGGCACCCCAGGCTGCCAAACCCCAAACCTTTGTCCTAATTCCTGCTGTAGCCATGCTGCTGGTCTGTCCTGACTCACATTGAAGTCCCCACCTCCCCTGCATGGCCCCTGCTCGGTTGCTTCCCTCAGCACAGGGAATTCTGCAGCATCCACTCCCTCATTAATGTGTGTGAAAAACTCCATTCCCAAGCAGCAGTGAGTTAGTAACTGAGTCTGCCAAACTCTGCAGACCCAAAGGAGCATCAGAGACAGCTCAACACCCCCTCCAAATAAACACCAAACAGTCCTGGCTTCCTTAACTGATGTAAACTAATCAGCCCTTCCCCCTCAGTTCCTGCTGAACACTAAACTCCAAGGGTTTAACTATTCCTCCCTCAACACAACACGAGGAGGGGAAAAAAAAGGTTATCCAAAGTGAGGAAGGCAAATCACAATCTTTAAAACATTAGCAGAACGTTTCCTAGAGACAGAGATGGTGCTTAAAAGGATTTGGTGTGCAGGGAGGGAATTACTATGGGAACACTCAGCATTTTTCACTGGAGAGGGCTGTGGATTCGACTGTGGCTCACTTGGATCACGACAAAGCTCTTTGCCAGTCCAGAGTTGCTTTTGGGAGGCCTCACCAGGGTATCAGAATTCTTTCCTCCAAGAACGGAGCAATTCCCAACGAGCAGAGTGAGTGCTCCTGTTCTGTGAAGAGAGATCCTCAAAAAAGCACCTCAAACAAAGACCGACAGCCCTCAGTGCCTGCCCTGCTCATGCTGTCACCCCGCAGGGTCACAGCGCTCCTCTGACACACACCAGCCACAACTGGTGGCACCTCCCTGCTGTCCCAAGGTCATTCCCAGTCCTTTGCTCCAAGCCAGGGCACACTCCATGCAGCATCCCGGGCGTGCTGGGTGCAGGAAGCAGCAGCAGCAGCGGGGTACGTACGGCAGGTGTAAACATCTCTGTACTCCATGTGCTCGTAGTCGGGCAGGATTTTCATAAAACGCCCCGACTTCACCCGTGGGTTTATACCTGAACAGACAGAGCAGGGTGAGTGCCAGCAAACTCTGCTCCACTGGGACCAGCAAACAGTTCCATGGATCTGGAACAACCACGCAGGGAAGTCCAGCTCTCTCCTTGACTTTGCTTCCAGTTGTTTCCGTCACCCCTGGTCTCGTGTGAGCAGGATTTCTCACACAGGACCTGTTCCAGATTCCCACAGACGTTATTTACAAATGGCATCCAGTGAATTCCAAATGGAATCCAAGTCCTCCCTCAAACTCTGCATTGCTGCCTCAAGAAGACCAAGTCAGTCCATGGACAGCAGCCCAGGCCTTGGATTAGTTCTGCTTTCAGGCACTTGAGCTCAGTTCCCATTTTGCCACACCATTTCTCACAGAAGCACACTCAGTGAATGGAAAAGTCCATGCAGTAATCCCAAATTAACTCCTCTGCAATTAAAGAAGTTCACGGGACAGGAGAGAAAAATGGGGTGGCACCACCAGGAAACTGCTCCTGGCACAGGGCAAAGTTCTGCATCTGAGCAGAGGAGCTGAGATGGCGCATCCTGAAAGCCAGGAACGGCCACCAAGCATTCCCACTCCGGAGCAGCCATCACTGGTTGGGATTGCTGGATGGATACGGGCACAGACCTCACACAGAAGCGCAGGAAAGACCATCACAGGGGTGGTACTCACACATCAAAGGTGACTCTTTGCTAATGGATGCCATGGGCTTGAAAACTACTCATGGAAATGATATGTGAGACAGATCCATTGCAGGTTATTAAATAAACAAACTGATTACACTCTGGAAACCTGGAAACGGCGGGAATGTTTAGGAAAATATCCCACAGGGTTGCTCTCTCCTCGGCCGCCCTGCCCACAGCCATGGCTGGGAGATACCGGGCTAGAGAGTCACCAGTCCTGAGCCAGGAGGGCCATTTTTACCCACAACTTGTGCATAAAAAGCACCAAATATCACTTTAATATCTCTGAAACATGGAAGTTATGTAGTAAAAAGGACTACAGGTCATGAAGAGATGCTGTCCCACTTAAAAATGGCCATGAAGAGCTAACATCTGACCTGGTGTGTGCTGTGTGGCTGTCACCACACCAGTGCCACACAGAGATACGGGATTAAATGGGAATTAAGGGTTAATGGGACTTCTCTGGGGACATCTGTGTGCTGGCTCAGCATCACCTGGCCCTCCCAGCCAGGAGAATTAGGCAGCTCCATCCCTCGTGTAGTGTAATAGGGAAAGACAGATATCAGGTGATGAAACGATTTTCCTGTGGATGCTCAGCAAGTCTATTAAGGATGGGATTAAACTCCTTCTACCTGTTGTTCTTCCCAGCTTTACGATCAGTACTTGAGGTCACTGCTGCTTCAAGGCTCTAAAGGGTCCCACCCCCACAGACATTCCCAAAACACACTGACAGCTCCTGCCAGGCTCTCCTCCTTCAGGGAATGCTCATCCCTTTCCCACTCTTCTACAGCCATTTCCTTTCACTGAGATCATGGCTTAGAAAAAATACCTGTTAATTCCTTAGCAAGATCTGAAAATGGCAAAACAGGAGGAAAAGCCCTCAATATACTTCATTAAAAAGTTAAATTCTATGCTCTTTTCCCACCAAAGGATTGGGAGGCACAGAAATCCCAACTCTTGGCATCTGCTTGGTATTAAATAAAACTCCAAACATGTCAACTTCCCAATGAAAACCTTGCAAGTCAGTCTGAACAACTTCTGCCGTCAAAGTTTAATAAATATTCAACATTTCTATGCTCTCAAAACTGGTATTAAGCAAGACTTGGATTGGGTTTACCACTTACGTTTGGCATAAACATCTCGACAGGACACTCCTGTGATCTCCAACTTCCTCAGGTTTTCACACACTCCATACTCTGCAACAACATGGAAAAAAGGGTCAACACTGGCACAAAAAGGTTTGGACCCAGAGTCTTGGTAGCAGCTACTGAGATCTGATCAGGTCCATTCTTGAAGCTGCCAGAGTAGACCAAGAATCTTATTTTTGCTTTAAACATTGGGTGTGATTTTGTGGCAGATTCTGAGACATTTCACAAGCAATGCCTGCAACAAACACACCATAAGGCACAAACAAACCCAGCAAAGTCACAGCTGCTCACACCTCGGCCAGGAAGAGTGTGAAATGTGGGAGACATCCCCATTCCAGCTGGGATTGTGTGCCTGTTTCCAGCAAATCACCGCTGTACAGAGCAATTATCTACTCCCACTGAGGTACCCGACAGGGAAAACTGCTTATTAGGATCCTAAAGGAAAGGTCACAGACTTGAAAAAGAATGAAATGGAGACATAAAACAGAGCCCAGCATGTACAAATATGGTTACACTTGAAAGCAGATCAGATTGAGACGGGGCTGTTGTACAGTCAGATGCCTTTGATTGCTCCCAGAACCCCCCGAAAACAAAGGGAGTCGCAGATCTCGGAGCGGCTTTGAAGCAGAAAATGAGATTCTCTCCTTTCATTTTCAGGAAGTTGACGTCGAACTTCTAAGAAACTTCAAAAAGAAATAAAAGCCAAGTACTAATGTCTCGATACCAGAAATCCTCAGAAGAGCAGAGGGAGGAAATGAGGGCAGGGAGATCCCAAAAAAACCAGCAGTGACAATGCCACCCTGCTGCAGTGACCCCGACAAATCTCAGCACTGAGAAGTGCCCTCCTTGACATCAAAGACATCAAGAGCACAGATCAAACAGCAGCTTTCCTCAGCAGCACAAACATCTGCCAAATATTTGACACAAAACTGTATCTCTGCAGACCCTCATCAAGCAGTTAAATATGAAATTCATCCTCAGCTGAGCATCCTTGAATTACCAACCACGGCTGTGAAGCACCACCTAACGCTGGAAACCTGCTGCAGGAGAGCATTCAGGTTTCAGAGATGAGAAAAGCAGGAGTTTCCCTGAATTAATTCAGCCTCCTCCTGTCTATAAATACAAGCACATGATGAGAAAGCACGCAGAGGGTTTGCTGGCAGCCTGTCTCCAGGGAACACACGTCCTGCACACGTCGCTCCGCCTAAGCAGCAAGGGCAGCAAAGGTGAGAGGGGCACAAGGCACAACAAACGCTGCCCTTCATCAAAAAACACCAAGGGAGGTGCAGAGTTCCTGCTGACTTCCGTAGGCAAAGCCAGAGGAAGCTCTGAGGGTTCTCAATCCCAAGGTGGGCCGAGGAAGCACAATCAGGAGAGGCCAGAGGAGCTGAGCTCGCAGGAAGAACAGCCCAGCACAAACAAAGCATTTAGTGCTGGGTCTGTGCCAGCTGTGCCCTGCAGATCCATGAAACCAGAGCTCCACGGGAGCCTGGGAATGCAGACCCTCCCCGCCAGGGCCTCCCAGGCTCTCCAGCACCGCTCTGCCAGTGAGAATGTGATGGGTAAATACATCAAAGGGATGCAGGGAATAGTGTGGAATGTCCCCAGCCCACTGGGAAGTCTTTGGAAGAGGGCAGGAACAGCGTGGTTTGGGAACAGGCAACTCTAGTCCACGTAAACAAACACTTGCCTGGCCCCAGGATGGGTGAGATGAGCCCGTTCCACTGCAGGCAGGTCAAAGTCAGGCAGGGAAGGGATTTATACTGCACGGGAAAGGGAGGATCCTGCCCAAATGGAGTCTCTAGCAGCACCAAGAGTGACATTCCCTCTTCCCACAGAAGGGGCTGATTTTTCCCAAAGCCTTCTCCCTAATCCATAAACCACTCGAGTGAGCGCCATGGGAGATCCACCACCAACAGCTACCTCCAAATAACAGGGTGGGAAGGGATTTGGTGTCAAAGTTTCATGCAAGGGCTCCTGATAACCTGCAGTGAAATTTTATGAAAGCCAAACAGTTATTAAAGTGGTTGTAATTAAAACCTTTCCTGGAAAGGTTCAAATAACAATTTCCTTTACATAATACAAAAAATCAGGATTTCTATACGGCTGCATGTTATTTGTCACTAGATATCCAAGTCTTGTAAGAAAGTATTATCAAGAAAAAAATAAACTCATCTTAATGTGCTTTAACACTCGTTTTATAACTAATTCTTATCCTGTTTCAGTCAGCAAACAACTATAGAGAGTGAAAATGCCAGAGTGATGGCTGAGCTCCACAAGTGCATTACTGCAGCTCTCCTGACCCAGCTGTTCACACCAGGATGGCCATTTTATGGGAAAATCGATCTTTTGGCTCACAGTGCCTAAAAACAACACTCCTCCAAATATCATAAGCAAGAAAGACCATCTCTTTTTAACCCAGAAGGCAAGAGGGACATAAATTAACAGCAAGTAGAGCTTCAAATAATGAGAGAAAAATAAAACTGGTAAGGTTTTCTTTACAGAGAACTGAAATCCCTTTCCAAGAAAGATCTGAAGGGCTCAAGCTTCCTGGAAAATTCCACTTCAGTGCAATTAAATCTATTTTAAGGAAATGTATCTCAGTGCAACAGCTCACTAAGTATTTTTATTTTCAGGAGTTAATAGTCACCGATATTCACACCCTTAGAAAATGGCTACTTAATCCTGCTCCCAAAGCAAGGATGGAAATTGGTTTTTCCAAGTTCCCACTGGCCAGCTGGAAAGGCTGCTGGAGCGGGTTTAAAAGGAGTGCTGACTTCCCAAACACAGGGACACGCTGCTGTTTCCATGGCCACACGCACGGCAATTTAAAGGACTTGGAAAAGCAGTCTCCATCTAGCATGAGCTGCACTAATACCTCTCCAAGTGGCACTTATTCCCTGCCCTGCTCCCACCACTTCCAAGCCTCACATTCCCTGTTCCTCCCCAAAAGAAGCTGTGTCACCCCCACCCATGCTGGAGTTTAAAAACAAGCAAGGCTCTTCCACCCCAGGTTGGGAAGAAGCCCCGTCAAAGCCCAAAGCTCACATCAAAGCCCAAATTTTTGCCTTTCTGCTGCCTCTCCCAGCACAGCAATGCAAGGAAGCTGCTGGAAGCCGTGTGTGCACATTCACAATTTTGAGGAAATGAGGATGTCTGGCAGAGCTCAATCCCCTTCACCACTACTGAACTTCCACCGTGTCCTGGCTAATCAAATCCTCCAATTATCCCTGGATAAATGCATGTTCACAAGGCTGGTCATGGAACAGAGAGGATAAAAACTCACTGGATTATTCCAGATACCACAAAAATGGGAGATTCTCAGGTTAGCACCTCTGAAATACCAGTTGGACAAATTTGGAACCGGCTTCTTGTTTCCAAAGGCTGAGCAATCAGATTGAAACACACCCAGTCCTCTCCCAAACACTTCTCCCAGGAGAAAGCTTGGAGTTACCACAGAGGAAAAGGAGATTTGATCTGCAACAAATGCAAACATCTGTGGAAACCCTAAAGCAGAAGATGTGCAGCCTGCAGACATGTCTGAGGCTCTGAAGGGTGGCTGAGAGTGCTGAGCACCTGCCTGAGCAGTGAGGAACAGCAAACCACTGCCAGGTTGTAGTTTAAAAGCCAGAAAAGGTCATCAGAGATGAAGAAAAGCCACAGACTAATACACTACACAGTTTTTTCACCTCACACAAAGGGAGCTTGGAGCCTTGTGACTTATGAAAATCACCTTCAGCTTTACGAGGGCACAGCACTGCAAGAAATGGTTCCTGTTGTAGCAGCTTTTGTGCATCAAACTCCTGCATGGATTCCTTGGAGTCTTCTAAGAGCTGAACCCCACCCAAAAGTCTCCTGAGTGTACAAACCACATTTCCCACTCTTCTTTCCCCGCTCTTCTCCACAGGCACCTCTTTCCACACCACCTGAAGGTCAGAAACTTCAGCACCTTGGCTGACATTTTGCAGCAGGCCCAAAAGCTGCTGGAGGTTGTTTTCACAAACAAAAGCCTTTTCTTCCAAGCTCTAGAACTGGTTATTCTGCATTACTGGTCTGTTCCCAGGTGTCCTGCTGCACTTGCCCTGTTCTGGTTAGAGACGAAAGAAATTAAAGATTAAAAATGGACTATAAGGTGTTAACCAAGATAGGTCAGGCCACCAGCCAGGGTGACACGAGCTTTAATTCTGCTCCTGCTGCAGAGATCAGCAATCTCCTATTTATAGAAAACATGGAAGTGACTGCAACCCTCTCCCTGCCAAGGAAGCAATCCAGAGACATTGTTTACCCCAAACAGTTGCAATGATAAAAGGACAACAGCTCTGACAGTCGTGTCAGTGCTACACAATTCCCCCTGCTTCATCCCAGCGCTCTCCCAGCTCTCCACCAGCAGCAAAAGCCACTCCACTTTCAGGCAGACAAGTCCTCTGGACACTTGGAATAATCACATCGTGTTTTCAGACTAATCTACAGCTGAGCTGGCCCAGGGCAGGGCAGAGCAAGACATCAACACTGCATGGACTGAGGGCCCCATCCAACCTGGGACGCGGCCAGGCTGTTCCTCACGTCCAGCACTGCTCCTGTCCAAGGAGAAGGGAAAAATGGCCAAAACAAAGCACTGCAACACCAGCTTCTCCCAGAGAAGCTTCTCTCTCTTCTGATTAATTTCAGGATTCTTTCCTGCCTCTGCACTGCTGTGCATTCCTAAAAACAGAAGTAGTTCTGCACATGCAGCTGACACCAAGCTGAAGTTTCCCAGTTACTTCTGGAACATTGTGCTGGATTTGGATGATCCTTGTGGATCCCTTCCAACTCAGGATATTCTGTGACTCCATGACCATCAGGAGGCTTCAGAGTGAATAAACCAGCAAGGCACACGTGCTGTTGTCCTGTTTTTAGGACATGCAGCCTCACCAGATGACACAGGCAGATACAAACACACTTAAGCACTGACCTCAGATGGGAATTGGTTTGGTTTTGGCAAAGATTACAAAAAGTGATGACATTTTATGTTTGACTGTCACACAGTCTCCAGTGTATGGCTGTGCACAAACACAGCAGAGAGTATTTTAAGTTTTAAATGTGTATTTGTTTACCAACACCTGATGTTTACCCATAAAATAATGCCTAATTTTACACTCATGTGTACAACTACTCAAAGTTCCAGTCCTACCACAGCAGAGCAATGCAAAGCACCACAAACAGCCTGAGAAATCCAGCTGAGGAATTGCTTGGAAAACCAGGGCCGGTTAAAAGATTCAGGATCAGTTTCACCACTGTAGGAAGTTTGCTGGCCAGGAACTGCCCCTTATCTGTTCAGCACAGCTTGGGCACCTGCCTTTGGTACAGGATCCTCCTCAGCCACACCAGCAGCCACCAAGGTACTCTCTGACACTCCTTGGAATGGTTATGTTGAGAAGCAGGAGAAATTATGTGCAAAAAGCACCAATATTTGGTTTATGCACCTCTCACCTGGTAGTTAGCTAAGGGCCATAGACAAAAGTGTAGTCTTGGTACCTTCCCTTCCTGTCCAGGTTAATTTTAGCCATACAAATTCCACTGTTTCCTTCATTTCCTTGAATTTCAGCTGAGTTTTTGAACATTGCTTTATTTACTGGAAAGAAAATCTGAGGAGCAGACACGAATTTGATAAATAAATGTTACTTCCCCACCAGGTCTAATTTAGTGGCTCTCTTACAAGCCAACCAAGCCTATAGTTAAAAGTGACATATGTTCCTACATATACATTTTGCCAGGATCATAACCTATTAAAATAATTAAGCAGTGAAGTTTTGCAAACCATTCATCAAACACACAAACTTCCATGAGGGCTCTATGTCACTAGAGGAGTATAAGGAAAGAATTAACACCATTTCATTAGCCTGTCTCCTAAAACCAATGTTAAATTATTGGGACAATGCTGAACTATGAAATCAGAACACTCTGGTTTACATTTTCCAGGTGCAGCCTTTGTGTTGTCCAAAGGTTCTTGGATAGCGCTGATAAGGCACGAATTCATTCCTGCAAGGCTTCAGGCATTCCAACAGATCCCACGGCAGGCAGCCACTGACATACCCAGATCTTTCATCCCTGTGCCCTCACGGGTATTAAAAACAGAAAGCAAACAGAGAAATACACATGACTTCATGTGCTGGCAGCAGCAGCACCTGGCAGGATGGCAGCGTTTGGAAAGAGGATGAGCACAGCAAAGCAGACCTTGGGAGGTGGGACAGGACTGAAATAACAGAGGACAGAGAGCCACAACGGTGGGAGGAAGACGATGAGGAGTAAGAAGGGAGAACTGCAGCCTCACAGAGCAGAGCTGAGGAAAAAACACCTCCCAGGCCTTCACATTACTGCAGCACAGCACCCTTGCACCGGATGATCCCTGGAAAACGCACACACGAACCTGGAACCTCTCCACACCTGGCCCTGCACTTCCTCAAAGGATGCCCTTACCCAGGCCTGGCCTCCTCCGGGCACCACCGGACCCAGACGGCTCTCTGCTCCTGGTGTACCCCGCGTGTCTCCACGGCTCCGGGAATCCCAAGGGCCCCCCTTTCTTCCCTGGTGCAGGGGCTGAGCATTCCTTGTCCTCGCTGCCGAAACCCCCCATCCTCAGGATTCCCCCAAGGACATGCTTCATGGAGGCATCGTCTCCCACGGCCTGCTGCCATCCCATTCCTTCTTTTCAGCTACCCCTGGGGGACAACCTCAGCTCGATGCCCTTTGACACAAGCCAAGTGCCACCACCAAGGAACCCGAGATGTGCCCACTTCTCCACCCTGCACACGCGGAGCCCTGCGAGCCATGGCCCCACAGCCCGCACCCCCAGACCCCAGCTCTGCCCTGCACCCCCGGAGCCCAGCCCTTCAGGACGCCCACTCCATCCCCTCCCGCACTCTCCGTGTCCTTCTGCATCCTCGAGGCCGCTGCCCCTGGCACCCCCGGCCCGTGCACCCCCTCGGGCGGGCGGTACCTTCGCGGCAGCGCCGCCGCCAGATCGTGTCGGTGCGGAGAATGCGGCGAAAGGTGGTGCAGACTCGGGCCAGGCTGGGCAGGTCAGTACCGGGCAGGGAGCCGAAGATCTGCACCAGGAGCTCCGGGGGCAGCTCCAACAGGGACAGCGGGGCCCGCCCGGCAGGGCCGGCCTCGACGGAAGGCGGCAGGGGCCGCCCGCCCTCAATGCGCTCCGCCGCCTCCTCGTCCTCGGTGACGCCGCCGCCACCCGCTTCCTCGGGGTCGGTATCGGTGTCGGGCTCGCTGTCGGCGGCCCCGCGGCGCTGCTCCCTCGCCGCGCCACGCCGGCGGCAGCCGCGGGCCGGCCCGACGCCGCACAGCCGCGCGCACACCGCCATGGCCGCCGCCGCTCTGACCGCGGCTCCGGGGCGCGCCACCGTGCCCGCCGCTAAGCCCGCCCACCCGAGAGCCCCGCCAATCGGTGCCACGCATCCCGCCGCTGGGCCACGCCTACCGCGCGGTTCCGCCAATCAGCGCCGCCTCATCCAGCCGCGCCACGCCCCCGCCGGTAGCGGACGCTGCTCGGACGCTGTTCCCTAACCGACACAGCCAGCGTGCGCGCCGCCTAGCGGGCCGAGGGACCGTGCGCATGGCGGGGCCGGTGCCCGGTAACGGGGCGCGCTGCGGGCCGGTGCAGGGCTGGGGAGCGCGTTCCCCCCGCTTCGATCCCGCCTCCTGCTCGAAATCCATGGATAAAAAAGGATCTTCCCTTCCCTTGGGAAAGTCTGCCTGCGGAAGGGGGAAAAAAAAGGAGGAAACCATCTCTGCCCCGTGTGAGGATCGAACTCACGACCTTCAGATTATGAGACTGACGCGCTACCTACTGCGCTAACGAGGCTCCTCGAATGTCTCCCCCCGGCGCGGGCCTCTTGTCCCTGTGCCTCCGCCTCCCCGGGCTCTCCCCGGTGTTCGTGCCGTCACCGCCATTCCCGGGGCGCTGTCTGAGAAACCTCCTTCCTTACAAAAAGCTCCTTTTCTGCACCTGTTTTGATTGTTTCGTTGGTTTTTTCCCCATTCGTTCTTTCCCCTGCTTTTCTGCCAACCAGACCTCACATTTTGTGCAAATGGCTCGTCTTTCCCACGCTGTTCTGCAAGAAAGATCTTGGGTTTTGTCTTTTTTCTTTATTTTGGAAATGGCTCCTATTTTTTTCATGTTGTTCTGCAAAACAGCTGCAGAGTCCTTCGGGATTCCTAAGCATCCTCATCCTGCTGGCCAGGAATAGACCGCGAGGGCTGCACTGACAACACGCTCATGAGGAAATCAAGTTGCTTCCACATAATTAACAAAAATTAGAGCCAGCCTCGTTTGCTGTGACGAGACGCTGGTTCAACTGGGATTTCCGCAGTGGAATGAGCTCCCTGCTCTCAGAGAGTGCTCGACACAAGAGGGTCCCCAGCGATGGAGGCTGAAGCGCTGCCCTGAATGCTAATGGAGAGGCCTCACCCTCGGCGAGGGTCCCGCGGCAGCAGTCACCATGACAATCGAGCAACAAATCCCCAAACTGGCAGAAGCCAGGAAAACAGAGATTTAATTGATGCAGAAAGTCTGCAAGCGTCGCCCACGAGAATCGCTGCATGGAGGCTGCTCTGCAGAGCGAGGAGCCGGCAGAGGATGAAGGAGGAACAGACCTTTGGACACTGTAGAATTCTAGAATGGTTTGGGTTGGAAGGGACCTTAAAATCATCCCATTCTCCCCCTGCCATGGGCAGGGACACCTTCCACTATCCCAGGTTGCTCCAAGCCCCGTCCAACCTGGCCTTGGACACTTCCAGGGATCCAGGGGCAGCCACAGCTTCTCTGGGCACCCTGTGCCAGGGCCTGCCCACCCTCACAGGGAACAATTCCTTCCCAATATCCCATCCAGCCCTGCCCTCTGGCACTGGGAAGCCATTCCCTGTGTCCTCTCCCTCCATCCCTTGTCCCCAGTCCCTCTCCAACTCTCCTGGCACCCCTTTAGGCCCTGGAAGGGGCTCTGAGGTCTCCCTGGAGCCTTCTCTTCTCCAGGTGAGCACCCCCAGCTCTCCCAGCCTGGCTCCAGAGCAGAGGGGCTCCAGCTTTTGGAGCATTTCCCTGGCTCCTCTGGACTCGCTCCAGCAGCTCCTTCTTACACTGGGGGCTCGAGGGCTGGACACAGAGCTCCAGTGGGGTTTCATGAGAGCAGAGAAGAGGGGGAGAATCACCCTCCTTGTCCCACTGCTCACACTCCTTTTGAGCCCCACCAGACCAGATGACATGCTTGAGTTGCCCAAGGATTTTGCTGATGGGCAGCTGTCGTTGTCGGGGCCAGGATACCCAGATTCCCAAGGATCTGGGTGGCCGTGCACATGGGATGATCACATCCAGGCTGCCTCATGGTACAAACAACATCGCTCCAACCCAGGGATGAGCGAATGCTCGGCTTCTCCCGGGCTGAACCGCTGCATTCCGCCCTCTGACTCTGCCCACGTGCAGGATGAGGTGTCATTTTTAGTGCTGTGCTAATCCTTTGGGGCCTCAGTGATGGACAAATTTAGTGCCCACAGTTCTGATTACATTACAAGAAGCTGCTCCAAGCATCTAAACCAAAGCACACGGGCAGTGAGTCATGTAAACCAAACATCAGCTCTTTGGAAATACGGCCGGAGCTGTTTTGCACCTGTAGGGAATCACATGGATTTTCCCACATTGTTACATTATGCTCAGCTGGTACTCAAAGGTTCTGACACAGCTTTTGAAGGCCTTGTCACGTCTGTTTGTTTAGGAACTGATGGATTCATGGAGGGGACAGGGAAGAGTACTGATGGCAAGGATTTTCATGTGAATGAAACAAAAGATGTCCTGGGTGACATTGCCTGGAGCAGAACCACGGCAGTCTACAGCACACACATGCTTTCCCCTCTTTTGCCTTTCTATTTTTATCTGAACTTTATTCTTTCTCCTTTTCCACTGAATGCTCCTGCTGCCTAATCGCCCTACAGCCTTCTCTCCTTTCCCTCACCCACCTGACCCCTATAACCTTACCCCACAGTCTTGGCTCCGTGGGTGCTGAGCCACATCTCTCATCAATCGGACTCTCCCTTGGCCCACTGACCCCCTTTCCAGTCCAGCCCAGCAAAAGGCAGGACAGCCCATCCCAAATCCATGCCAATTCCCACGGAGCTCCATTGCCCCGTGCTGATTTCCTCCAGATGAAGAAGGGCAAGGGGGAAAGTCTGCCCGGCAGCACCCACCTCCATCCCACGCTGATGGCACCCAGAGCCCAGCAAAGCCTGAGGCAAAGCTCTCAGTGCTCCAAGTGACCATGTTTCCCCTTCCCACGGAGCAGAGTGAGGGAATCCCAGCCTTTCATCATATCAGAGAGGAGAAACACTCACAGTCTCCAATTTCCAGTGCTGTTCTTGTGGAGTAACACACAATAATTTTAGAGCCTGGGCACATGCCAGGTCCTCGGGGCCCAGAAGGTGGAGAGCTGGTGCACAACAGCGTGGTTATAACTGAACGTCACCTTCAACATCAGTGTTCACCACCCCACCATCAAAGTATAAAACTGCTGCTTTCTCCCCTATCTTACCAAATCCATTATCTGAATCAGCCAGCTTTGTTTGTGACGGTAGGGAAAACAGGAAAAGTGCGTTATCATCATCTCCCAGCCTCTGTGGCACTGTCTGAGCACCTTCCTTGCAAAACATTCCCAGAGTAATGGCCCAGAGCTTTCCAGTGCTGCTGCTGTCTCAGGCAGGCAGCTTGCAGCCATTACCACAGGGCTCTTGAAAAAGGACGCAGCGAAAGGGGAAATGTTATTGTTTCATTTCCCCTCAGCAATTAAGGAGCTGATGCAGCTCTCGCTGTAGTCAATTAGTCTTCACGCTCACTAAAGGGCTTTGGATGGGTCCCAAAGTTAGTGTCCTCATTTTCTGTAATCCTGGAAGTGTTTACCCCTTCCCAGGCTCTGTGGGGATGAGCCAGCTAATGGCATATCCAGCCAATTAGAACCAGAACAGTGAGGAGAGAATGATTTATTTTCCATTTGGCAAGAGGGACAGAAAAGCATGGCAAGGCAGGCCGAGACAGATGAACAAACCCTCTCTGCAAGCCCTGTTTGCCACAGAGAGTATTTGCAGCATGTTTTTTTGGCATGGGCCTGCACTGACATTTCTGCTTTGTAATAAAAAACAAAGACTCCTCCTGCCTCCTAAAAAACTGCCTCCATCCTTGGAGGCAGGACACATCAAAGGGAGAATATTCCAATAGAAAGGCCGAAGAGTTTTGCTTTGGTTTTTGTAATGTGTATATTTTAAGCTGGAAAACAGCTCTTCTTGTCCTGAGCCTATGATTTCCCACTTCCTTGCTCTCTCTGTGGACATTGATCTCACCAGACTTTGCAGGATAAACACCCTTGGACAGGTTGGGCTCTTCAGGGAAAATCCAGAGCACTGCAGAAAAGCTGCTGATGGCTCAGGAAGTGGTTACATCCTTCTGCTTTAGAGCACAGCTCCGTGCCCTCTCTTTAATTGGCTCCCCACTGCCAGAGGGCAGGAATAGATGGGATATTGGGAAGGAATTCTTCCCTGGGAGGGTGGGGAGGCCCTGGCACAGGGTGCCCCGAGAAGCTGTGGCTGCCCCATCCCTGGAAGTGCCCCCTGGACGGGGCTTGGAGCAACCTGGGACAGTAGGAGGTGTCCCTGCCCACGGCAGGGGCGGGATGAGATGAGCTTTAAGATCGCTTCCAACCCAAAGCTTTAAGATCACTTCCAACCCCCCAACCCCAAACATTCCATGATTCTATGGTTTATGGAAGAGGGCATGATCTTTCTTCAGCGTGCTGTCCTTGCCATGAGGAATCAGTCGATCCACAGGCCGTGAGTGCCTGGAGTCACCCCAGACCTCACAGCACTTCTACTACAAGCAGTTCTTGTCCCTCCAGCTTTGGCCCCAGCCCAGCCTGAACAATTTAGTTCTGTCCAACACCTGAAGCAGCTCGGCTGGCAGAAGGATTCTCCTGCTCTGGAGCGGTCAGGCGTTGGGGGTGTTATTCCTGGGTGCTGATCCGTGGTTGTGCAATCCCAGGCAGCTCACAGAACCTCTCAGCGTCAGTGAGGAGGATTTACTGAACCACAGGCGACGTAGTACTCGGTTAATATTTGAACACGTGGGGCATTGCTTCAATCCTAGGAGTATCAAAAATCAGGGGAAGACCTTGCTACACGCTGCGTTATTCCACGGTCTCCCCGCTCTGCCCCCCGCGCTCGCGCTGTCGTTGCTGCTTGCCAAGACGTTATGGATTTGCTGAGTGAGAAGCAGCACACAAACACAACTCACTGGTGCTTACGCCAACTGATTTACCATGTTCCCTCGTGAAAGCAACATCTCCCTTTAAAACTTGATCCTGGAGCCAAGAGCTGTTGGCTGGAACAGCAGGAACAGCAGGAACTGATGTCGGTTGTGGTACCCGGCAATGATGTCTTGGGCAATCCTTCGTGCAGGGGGAGTGCAGTGAGTTTTTAGCCAAACATTCTATGAACACGGTGTTTTTGTGATGACATTGCACACATCTGTGTGCTAGCTTGGATTTACCATCCAGGAAAGCATGTCTAATAGTCCAGAACATGTGATATTCCAAAAGACAGTGTTGTGTTCCCACTGAGGGACGGGCTCAGCTGTTGTTAGACCTCAGAGAAAACCCACCCAGGCAAAATGTTCTGCGAGTGGTCTCTCTAGCTTCACTTTTCTCAAATTACACTTTTCTACCCCCAAAACAGATATTTTGCCATTCTCACCACTTCTTCCTAAAGTTCTCCTAACTCAAATGGTGAAATTTGAAGTGTGGGAATTTGTTCTTAAGGGTAGCCACCATCTTGAGGCAAATTTAAGAGCAAAACTTCCCAGAAGAGTTATTTTAAGGCATTGCAAACAATTCTCTATTATTTGATTCTGCCTGAAAATCTCCAATAGCAGCTAGGTAATGGCTGCACACTTATAAAAAAACCAAACCCACATTAATCTTGAGCTGAGCTGGATCAATAAGAACAATTTGTGAGAAAAGAACTGAGGGGAGGTATTTTAATTCAGGTTGAAATGCAAGTTATTATCAGCACAGTGTCCTTCCTTTTATTTTATGGGGCTTTTCTCTCCGTGTTCCTGGTGAATTTAATACTGCTGACAGCTGCTGAGCTCCCAGCCCCACACACTGAGCGCTGTCTTCCAGGAAGGGTGCAGCACTGCAGAGGAACAGCTTCGCCTGTTCCCTGGAAAAAAAAGCCTTTTCAGTCCCGTTGTACCAGAAAAATGAGGGGATGATTTATAATTCTGAATGTGAAATACACTCACTTCATTGTGAGGCAGCTCATGTGGGAAAAAAATAGGAAAAGTGGGAGTTTTTCCCAAGGGAATTGCTGTGAATGTCAGCCACGGTTTGGAGTCACTGGCTTTTTTTTCATACTGGCTTTTTAACAAAAAACCACCAACCCAACCTTGGGGAAGATGGAACAGTTGGGAAAACCCGTTTAGCTTTTTGTCTTTACTTTAGTCTGGTGTATTAGGTGCAGCCAGGAGGATCTGAGCTGGAATCCAAACCCAGCCTGTATGCTAACCTGCTTTGTAAGTTTGGGAAATCACATCTCCTTTGCCTCAGGAAAAACCAGGGCTGACAGGGATTGTAGGGGATTATTTACCCCATTCTTCTCCCTGAGATCAGAACAATTCTCCCTGAACTCTTCAGAGCAGATGTTTTACTAATTTCTCGTTAAATAAAAACACCCAAAGGTGATTATTCCATTTCTTTCCTAGGGAATTTCTTCTGGTGCTCAGCTATTCTTACCCTTAGCCCAGTGCCTAATTTCTATGGCCTTTTCCAAGCTGTAAGCTCATTATTTCTCATCCTGGTCCCAGCGCATGCAGGGAAGAGCTAATTCCCTCCTGCTCTGCAGAAACCTTTTGCATATTTGAAGGCGATGTAATGTCCCCTTTGGGTTAAGTCTCCTCCTCTTCAGCCTACACACTTTGTAAAGTGTTCTAAGGCCAGCATAAAAACGCTCTGCAGCTCCATTTTTGAAGGGCTCCGTTCCAGCGCCGTCGCCGAGTCTGAAGCCAAAGCATTTTCCAAAGCAGCGTTTTCTCACCAGGGCTGGGGGGCTGTGCTGAGGCAGAGCTGATCCCAAAGGCTATGTCCATGCTGTCATTCCAACTGCTCCTAACACCTTCCTCAAATCCAGACTCGCCAACTGTCTGTGCTGTCGACACGCAGACACGGGCAAAGGCTGACATGAGGAGGGAAAGGTCAGGCGACTCTCGGTGTGGATCTAAGTTTCCTTCTCACCGTCTCTGCGGATTATTTATGAGAGGAGCATGTGATAGCCCAGCCTGTCAGCAGATACTCTGATTGTGGCTCTCCCCGAGCACCATATGGATGCTTTCAGCTGGAGCTGCAGCCCTGCTAACAGTTGGCTTGTGGATGCAAACCACACGGCACGCAGAGCCCCGAATTGTCAGCCCTGACACCAGGACGCACCTGTACACCCCAAAAATAACATTCTGTGGTTTCACCAGGGCTCATCCTCCTGCCTTCAGCCTTCAGACACAATTCCGAGAGCGTGGCGGAATTTCCTCAGCCTGGAAAATGTTTTTTTAAAAGGCAGACATTTAAATAAAGAAGAGTTCTGTTGACACAGAAATTTGGGATTGGTGGTTTACGCTGCAGATGTATCAGTGTTCTTCTGGTCATCCATGTCTCACCTGCTATCCCTGGATAGTGACGTGACAGACAGAGCAATCATGCACCTTAGGGCTGTATTTCCTTGTTAGTCACATCTTTAATGGCCTCATAATTACAGGTCATCGGAACCGTGTGACCCTGAATCACAAAATTAGGTCATGAACCCTCATTCCTTTGTGTGAGTGCAGATTCACTCCAATGCGTTGGTCCACCCCAAAAATGCAAAACCACTGATAATCTCTAAGCTGGTTAGAAAACTGTCCTTCTCCCTGTACTCCCAAGGACAATCCTGGCCACACCTCTCTGTCCCCTGGATTGTACAACGAGATCGTGTCGCCCTATTGCCACAAAATCATCCTTAAATTTCAAAACACGGTGCCGGGAACGTATGTGAGAGAAAGAGAGAAGGAGAGATACAGCTGAAAGGCTCCAGCCAACAGCTTGTGTCAGAAAGCTGCTAAGCAGGAAACAGTTGGGCAGTTTTACTCACAACGTGGTATCTGTGACTGAAATTGTGATTTAATCAATTCCTCACAAACTGCATGAGACTGGGAGGTGGCTTCCAAGACAACTGGAGCACCTGCTCCTAAAATTTTGTTCCCCAAATGTAAACTGTACCACATACTCATGTCAATGTGAAGGCAAACTGGTGACAGGTCATTGAACTTGCACCTTTGTGTGGAGAAAAGTGCTTAAGTGCTCATGCTGTTGAAGGGGCCACTCCAAAGTGGCCATGGCTATGAGTTCATGGAATCATGGAAAAATGCAATACCAGGGTGGAGGGGACCTCAAGGGTCATCTGGTCCAACCTTCCTTGGCAAAAGCACAATCTAGACAAGACAGCTGAATCTTAAAAGTGTCCGATATTGGGGAATCCACGGCTTGCCTGGGAAGATTGTTCTTTTTTGTTGCTGAAGGGGAAAGTGGCCTGGCACCGAGGCGGCCATGGCTGTCACTGAGGAGAACACAGCCTGGCACCGAGACAGACATGGCTGTGTGTCACTGAGGAGAACACAGCCTGGCACTGAGGGAGACACGGCTGTGTGTCACTGAGGAGAACACAGCCTGGCACCGAGGCAGCCATGGATGGCTGTGTCACTGAGGAGAACACAGCCTGGCACCGAGGCGGCCATGGCTGTGTCACTGAGGAGAACACAGCCTGGCACCGAGGCAGCCATGGATGGCTGTGTCACTGAGGAGAACACAGCCTGGCACCAAGGCAGACATGGCTGTGTCACTGAGGAGAACACAGCCTGGCACCGAGGGCAACATTGCTGTGTGTCACTGAGGAGAACACAGCCTGGCACCGAGGCGGCCACGGCTGTGTGTCGCAGCGCGGGGACACTGACAGGGCACTGTGACAGTCACACGGCACGATGGCCGTGTGTGCCTGACGAGCAGCGCGGCCTGGCACCGAGGCGGCCATGGCTGTGTGTCACTGAGGAGAACACAGCCTGGCACCGAGGCGGCCATGGCTGTGTGTCACTGAGGAGAACACAGCCGGGCACCGAGGGCAACATTGCTGTGTGTCACTGAAGAGAACACAGCCTGGCACCGAGGCAGCCATGGCTGTGTCACTGAGGAGAACACAGCCTGGCACCGAGGGAGACATGGCTGTCACTGAGGAGAACATGGCCTGGCACCGAGGTGGCCATGGCTGTGTGTCACTGAGTGAGGAACACAGCCTGGCACCGAGACAGACATGGATGGCTGTGTCACTGAGTGAGGAACACAGCCTGGCACCGAGGCGGCCATGGTTGTGTGTCACTGAGGAGAACACAGCCTGGCACCGAGGCGGCCATGGATGGCTGTGTGTCACTGAGGAGAACACAGCCGGGCACCGAGGCGGCCATGCCGGCGCTCCCCTCGGCGCGGGCGGCGGTGCCCCGGTGCCACGCTCAAGATGCCGGCGGGGCGAGGCGAGGCGAGGCGGGGCCGCCCGTGACGCGCGGGTCAGCTGACGGGCGGGCGGCCGTGGCGGCGCGGGGGGCGGGCGCCGGCACTCGGAGGTGTCCGCTGCCGCCGCGCAGAGCCGCCGCCGGGCCCGGGCCGAGCGAACGCCGCCATGCCCTCGGAGAAGAGCTTCAAGCAGCGCCGCACCTTCGGTGAGCGCCCCGGCGAGGGACGCGGCGGGATGGGGCCCGCCGGTGCTCCCGGCCCGGGCGGGCTGCGGGGCGGGGGGGGGCGGCGATCGGCGAGGAGAGGAGGGGGCCGATCGCGGTGGGAGCAGCCAAGATCCCCGGGCGGCTGCTGCTGACAGCGCGGCCCCGCGGGCGGAGCGGGTCCGGGGCCGCCCCGGTGTCCCGGCCTGCTCGGGGCTGCAACGGAGTCAAAGCCCGGCCCGGCCTCCGGGGCTTGTTTACCCCGGCGAGAGCCCGGCGGCTCGGGACAGGGGGGGTTTGGGGTGCCGCGAGGTGTGGGGTGACAGCTGTGCTGTGCCCGGGTGAGCTCTGCGCTGGGAGACGGGGCGTGGGGTGGGGAGATCTCTGCATGGCATCATCCATTATATCGACTGCAAAACTCCCAGGAGCCTGGAAACATCCTCGGCGTGTGTGCCAGGAGCTGGGCCTGCCCTTCCCTCCGGTGTCTGCTCAGTGTCCGGCGGCCTCTGCGCCAGTGGCAGCGGAATTAAAGCTCCACTGGCAGCCGATGCTTGGTGCGGGGTGAGGAATTCTCCACCCGGGCAGCTGCGGCTGGACTGGGGCGTGTGGCTCCTGTCTCTGTTTGGCTGTTACAAACTAGCAGGGCATGGAAAAGAGCTGTGTAATGATGGCTGGGAAAATGAGATTAGTCCCTTTCGAGAAGGAACAGCCTCGATAGAGCCGTGCCACGCTTCTGTGTGTGCTCAGGATGCGACCGGAGCAATCAAAGAGCGCCGGATCTGCTCATGTGTGTCAGTGAGGGAGGCTGAAGCGCTGCGAGGGTAACAAGAACTGGCAGCGTAACCTATTTCTGCATGAACTATAAAATCCCGTACGTGAGATGGAATTGGTGGAAGTAATTGATCCAGATTTTCCTTTCTTCCTGCCTTTGGGTTAAAGTCAAGCTGCTTAAGAGAGCTTTGTGATGTGCCCACCCTTGCCTTTGCTGTTGTGGTAAATGTAAGCTGTTCCCTGCATTGAAGCGGGGAGGATTCTGAGCTGACAAAACTCTGTGTTTATGCTGCCCCTTTTCTCGGAGCCTTCCAAAACTGTTGTTGACCCCCATCGCCTGTCAGCAGCCTCTGTTGCAGGTATTAAGTTCAGCTAGGATGGCAGCCAAGCAGTTGCCACTGCAACTACTGTCGTCAGAGAACAGTGTTTATCTGTGGCTGACTGGGGCCTGATTTTGAACATGCCACACACAATAATCTCCGTGATTTGCCCGGTTTGTGTTCCTTCTACTCCAGGGAGTTCTGCGGAATAACATTGCTGTGAACAAACCTGTTCCAGCTGAAAAGTTAGTGCTTGCCAGGTGGATGGTTGGTCTCACTCCCTCCACGTATCTTTTGTGTTTCTGGTTAATCTTAAAAATATTTTAATGAGGTGGAACTCTCTGCCCTTGAAGGGCTCCCGCTGGGCTGTGAGAACATGGCTCGGGATGTGGGGTGGCTTTCAGGTGAAGGCTTCGCGTGCTCCTTGCCTTAGTTCTGCTTGATTCACCTGCAGCTTCAAGCGGTGATTCACGGCACTTGCATTCCTCGCCGGGCTCGTGAGGAGGATGTATTCCATGGGCACAAACACGGACTAATGGAGACCGAGGGATGTTACTGCTGAGTGTCCTGCCATTAGCATTCCAGCGGGGAGCTGGCCTAAGTGCTTCTCTCCCTAGGCAGGTGTGTGTTCAAGCCGTGATGCAATGCTAAATCATCTCTCTCACAGCTGTTTGGAACATGAAAACAGCCTGGAAAGCCCCGTCCCGCTGAAAACCGGAGGAGTTAAAATTGAGTTCACTGAATCTGAAAGTAGGCAGGGGACACACAGATGCAGCGGCCCCTGAAAGCAATCAGGCTGTTTACTCTGCCTTGTGTACTTTAGCCTGGTTCATGATATCTGTTCTATTAATATTTCTGTCCGAGGAGAGGTGAACTTTATCGTGAAAACGGGCACGGAGAGTGGCAAAATGTGCAGGTCCAGCAGAGCCTCCAGCAGCTCCTGCAACAATGGGTGCGGCCGAGTCAAAATAAAACCTGGAATTCGGTAACACGAGAGCACACAAGGAAAGCTGATGCTGCCAGGCTTGGGCCAGTCCCGGGGCTCAAATAATTGTTGACCATTTCCTCTTGTGGGACCTCACAGAAATAGCACAGGGTATTTAGTTGTTAACTTGGGTAGTGTAATTTGAGGCCGTAACTGTGTGAGGTTAAATGTGTGCTTCAGTGGGCAGAAAGTGAGGGGGTGTGGGGAGCAAAGGATCTCCTTTAACACTTTCTAGGAGTGCCAGGCAGGTGCACACAGCACTTGTCACCTTGGGTTAAGGAGCAGGGGATCAGCTGTCACAGGAGAGGTTGTACTCCTGGTAGTGCTGGCCCATTTGGAAATTGCTTTGCCTGAATTTCCTCTTCTGGCTTTTCCTGACACGTGGTTCTTCTCTTCAGTGGTGGAGAAATAAGGGAATAACAGCATTAACTGTGAATGTTTAAACAGGTTTTTTTTTAATCCCTTGCAGAACAAAGAGTGGAAGATGTACGACTGATTCGGGATCAGCATCCCACTAAAATACCAGTAAGTCCAGTTCTTTTAATTTTTTACTCCAGTTTTCAGTCTCATGTTCTTTCTGGCAGTTAGAAACCTGTGAAAGAGCTGTCCCGAGGAGACCAAATGAAAATGTGGCTGTTCAGGGTGGCTAAGCCTGGATTTCAGGAGCATTCTCAAGGAGTAATTCTCACGGTTGGTGTGCCAGAGCAAGGTGCTCACCGGGGGCTGGAGGAAGTGGCGTTTCCGGAGTTTTGCCATTGTGTTGTAACTTGGAAGAAAACCACGCCCTGAGCTGAGCTCTGAGATCTTCCTGAGCACTCAGCTCTTCTCCCTCTGTGGTTTTCTTCTCCGAATTAAGAGTCTTCAGAGGCTCACCAGGAAGAGTAGACAGGAGTGTAGAGGCAGATACGGATTTGATCATCAGTGCTGAGAAGGACAGAAATGCTTTTCTCCTGGGAATGGGCCTGTGCTTAGGTCTCCAGGAATGCTGCTGGGCTGTCAAACCCCTCCAGCTCACCTCACATTGGGTATCACCCCTCACCTTGTCACTCTTTAGCTGCTCAGCTCCAAATGCTGCCTGAGTTTGTGTTTTATTTTACTCATGGCATCCTCAAAGTTAAAAATGCAGAGAATATCCTAGAAGCAAAAGGCATGGATCGTGTTCTGTCACTGATGAGGGAACTGAATGGGACCCTCAGCCTTTGGCTCTGTGATGAGAGCTGGTGACCCCAGTTTGTGGGAATTCTGCTGTGAACCAACTGCTGCAAACTGTCCCCCGCCCCTGAGCAGGTTCGCTGACAGAAGCTGCCGTAGAAACCGAAACCGAAAGGTTTTCAGCTTTCCTTGAGCTTTAAACTCCTTCACCTCGGAGCTGCCACTGCTGTTTTTCCCTGTGCAGTGGGGCAAAGGAACAAGGAATACTTCACAGCAGGGATTTTCTGACTTTCTTGGAATGTTTCATTTTCCCAAAAGGGGCTTTCCTTACAAATCTGTTTCCTGACAAATACTGCTTTTTCACTCACCTTTCAGAGACCACTTAGCCATAGTCCCCAAGCTCTGTGACCACAGACTGAAAGCCAGGGATTTATGGCAAAACTCTCACTTTAAGTCAGCCATGGAGAGATTCCAAGCAGAAATCCAGCAGTACCTAAGGAACTTGCTGGACATGCAGTGATGCAAACTCCCAACTATCCCTGCTGGGCCAGTCACTGCCTCGTTATTGTCATTAGCAGTTCTGGATGAGATAAGGTGGCAATGTCACACGAGATAGTAAATCCCTCCTGTGCTGTCAACATCCTCCCTTCTGCTATTAGAAATATCTCCTGCTTATGGCCCAGCTGCTTAAAAATAGTGGGGTTTGTTGTCCAGAAGGAGCCAGCATTTATTTCAACTGATGTAAGGCTCTTTCTCTGGTAGAATTCAATCAATGTCTCTTCACCTGTGCAGCTTTTTAAGATCAACACGGCCAGACCCCGTGAGCACGGAAAGGATCCAAGGGACTGGTGTCACGTAGCTCCTGTTGATTGAAAATCAACAAACCCCACATGGCCCTGGAAACGGGAGCACACGACTTCTGAGATCACTTCTTAAAAGCAGGAACTGCCCTCAGTTGCTGGGCAGGGTGTTCCTTAAATTGGGAAATCTGCAGTTTCTCCGTGAATTAAGTGGTTACTACACAGCAATCGTGGCAGAATTACTGGTTCCTGAGCATGCTTGAGGAAATTTTCTCCTTAATTTGGAAATGGAAGGGTTTATACCCTTCCAGAGTAGTTTTTTCTCATGCATTAGAGGAACCATGGGAGGTGGATGGAACAGCAGAGTCATCTGGAGTTGTAGTTCTTAAAGAGATGGCCTGAAACTGGAGAAATTCCAGTGAAAACTGCTTGATCTGGCAGACCTCTGTAGCAGCACAAACCCCCGGTCACCTGCTGCAGTGTGTTAGAGGGAAGTGGGCTTGATCTTTCCTTGGATTTCCTTGTTGCTGGGTAATTCAGAGCTGGATTAAATGATTGCAGCAAAGGAACTGTTGTAAAATTGCTCGGAAGCCGTGGATGTGTGCTGTGAAGTCCCTGTGTGTTACCCCTCTGTGCAGTGGCGCTTGCAAACAGAACAGAGGAGCACGTGAAGATGATTAATTCTCATAGAAACACAGAATTGTTTGGGTTGGAAAAGACCTTTAAGGTCGTTGAGTCCAACCATGAATTGTCCATTTTCAGATTGGAGATGCTCCATTCACACATGAGGGGGAATGGAGCTGGGACGGGGGAGATGGGGGCACCAGACACTGCTCCTGCCTTTCACACCTTCTGCTTTTTGTGTTTCTTCTCAGGTGATCATTGAAAGGTACAAGGGAGAGAAGCAGCTTCCAGTTTTGGATAAGACCAAGTTCCTGGTGCCAGATCATGTCAACATGAGCGAGCTAATCAAAATTATCAGGTAGTATTGCTGGGATTCCAGTGTGAACTGATCAGCCTCGGACTGTGATGCTCTGTTAATTCCCCCCTGCTGCACTTGGGAGGTCTAAATGGAAAATTAATCTAACGAGCACTAGGACAAACCCAGGAGAAGGTGCTTTTCCTTTTGCTTTGCTGGAAAAACCCCACTCTGAAGAGAGCTGGGCTGGTAGTCTGCTTCCAAGAGAAAGAACTGGTTCCCAGAGCTGTAGGGAGGGAGTGTGGGGCTGTGAATCCTTGTCTAACATGGGTCCTTCTGCCCAGGGCTCCAGCACTTCCTCCTTGGCTATTTTGGGATGCCTCCTCAGTTCTGCCACGGAGTCCCCCTCTGGAGTGGCTGCCTCTTCCCACCCACTGGGAAGGGGAGGTTGGGCTCAGAGCCAGAGTTCTCTGCTGCTGCTTGGGGAGCTGTTGGCATCCCTTGGGAGTTGAAGTTTCCCTCGGTGACAGCACTGAGGCCTGGGGAACACCCACTCAGGCCCAGAGTGTTTCTGCCCCGGCTGCTTGCTCAGCTGACAGGAAAGGCAAAGGGCAACAGCCTCGTGTGGAAGTTGTGTGGTCGAAAACTGTGGTCAGAAATTCTGCTAGAAGTGCATCTCTGCTGGCTCAGCAGCAGTGTCTGACTGGTAAGGGCTCTCCAGTGCTAACTGGGAAGTGAGCAGCAAACTAGAGCATGTTTTGTGTTGGTCACACTGCAGCAGGAGCTGGTTCGTGGAGGCCACAGGCTGTGGGATTTGTCCAGGGTGTCCAAACAAAATCTCTCACAGGCAAATCCCAGCTCCTGCAGGAGGAAGAAAGGGAGATAGGCTTTGGAGTCAGGAACCAGGTTGTTCAAGTCTTGCAGAGTTTCTCAGGAACATGAAAGGCCCTGGGCAAAGAGGTTAACTGCAAGCTGAAGGATTTTCCCACATTTTTTCTCTGGCTTTACTGTTAATAAGTAACTTGATACCAGCCAGACTTGGGCCTCAGCCTGCTCCAGTGATGCACAGCAAAGCCCATCCTTCCCAAACCTTGGAGAGCTGCTGCCTTCCCTCAGCCCGCTGTCTCTGGAGTGATTAGAGCTGGGCTTTGGAAGGCTCCCTGTCCAGGGCTGTGGTTGGGAACGAAATAAATCCTTGTTTCCAGCTGCTGCTGCCCCTCTGCAGCGAGTGGAAGCAGCAGGAAGCTCTTCTGATCTGTTCTTTCCTTCTTGCTGTGGTGGCAGCTCCACACTCCCAAGTTGCTGTTGCTCACTTGGTTTATCAAGTGGGAAGAGCTGCTCTCTGCAGACCTGCTCTGCAGGAGGCAGTTTAGCAGAAACATCCATTTCCCAGGAGCTGGAATGATCAAGGGAAACCCAGAATCAGCTGTTTCCTGTGCCAGGCAGTCTGTGCAGCCTGTGGCTCCCTGCCCTTCCCAGGATGTTGTCCTGGGAGGGAGGAGGAGAGGAGCAGGATGCTCCAAGGTTAAAGTCAGGCTGTTACAGAGCTGGTGACAAAGTGAGTTTAAAAGTTTCCCAGGTTTTGCCAAGGAAGCTCTGCCCATCTTTCCCCATCTTCCCATGGCTCTCTGGGTTTTTATTCCAGTGAGCTGCAAGCCAAAGGTCCCTGGTTGTGCCAGTGTGCATCTTCCCAGTCCCTCCAGTTTAATGCCCTTCTGGAGTGCAGCTTTTCCCCCGAGTGAGGGCTCTGCCAGTGGATGCACCTGCCTGGATTTAGTGGAGGAATTCAGTTTTGAGGGACAGGGCTGGGTGGGGACATGCAGGGAAAGGGGCCCGTGGCAGAGGTTGAATGAGATGAGCTTTAACTCCTTCCTCCCCAAACCATTCCCCGATTCTCTGCTATGACCTTGCTGCTGTCAGTGTTGAGGACTGTCCGGTGCCATCTGTCCTTTGTCCCCCCTTCCCCTCACCCCTCCCCAGGCGGCGCCTGCAGCTGAACTCCAACCAGGCCTTCTTCCTGCTGGTGAACGGGCACAGCATGGTGAGTGTGTCCACGCCCATCTCCGAGGTGTACGAGAGCGAGAAGGACGAGGATGGGTTCCTGTACATGGTCTACGCCTCCCAGGAGACCTTCGGAGCGCCAGCTTCCGCCTAGGACACGCCAGTGGCTCTAGCCTAGGATTTGGGTTGACCCTTGGCCATCACCCCCACTCTTCCCCACACACCCCCCAGGGAAAGAACCGGATGTCACCTACGCTCTCAGTCCTTAGCATAGTCTTGCTTTAGCAGGTGTCTCATCTCACCTTGCCTTGTTTGTGACTATTAAACAGTACAGACGAGCACCTCCAGCTTTGAAACCTGCCCTAATAATATTCCACACAGGCACATTTACAGGTCTGGACCTGAGGAAAGGAGCCCAATTGTGCATGTGACACTTGCAGAGAAAGGGACACTCGATTGACTCTTAACAAGCAAACAGGGAGGAGCTAAAGTGTTTCCTGTGAGTTTGCTGGAAAATCTCCCTGTGATTCCTTAAATTTTTTTGTTTTTAAATGGGAAGGTTTCTCATGAGAGCAAATGCATTTTAATGTTCCAAAGGGGAGCTTTTTCTTCTGCAGCTCCATCAGACTCGTGTCAGCGCTGCAGGGAGTTAAGGCAAGTGCTTGGGGTGAGCTGGGGGAGGACTCTTCGTGTCTCCGGTTTTTGGGCACCGCACGCTCCGGGGCGGTGCCGGTTTCTGGAATACTCATACCAAACACCACAGCTTTATTGTAGTTTTAGGAAGTGTCTAACTGTAAAATACACACCTGGACAGGTAACATTGAAATAAACTCCAGTCTGTTATGAATTCCCAATCCCTGTGTGTTCATCTGAGCTGGCTTCCAGCGATCCATAGGATCATGCCCCTAGCCCGGAGGTTGGCCGTTCCCTTGCCTGGCAATCGGGAGAAGCAGCTCAGGGCCGGGAGTCGCTGCCGAGAGTTGACGAACAAATGATTTGTGGCACCGCTGGAAGCTCCGGTGTCCCTGTGCCCGGGCAGGGCGCGGCCGTGCAGAGGGGAGCTCTCCCGTAGGACAAACCTGTGTTTCTCCAGCGCTGTGGAGCGAGGCGTGGCGGGATCCCCGCGGTGTCCGAGGGCGCTGGCTCCGTGTGTCACCGGCAGCTCGGCTCTGGCGGGGACAGAAGCAATACTGCTGCGCCTGGCGCTGCGCGGGGTGCGCGCGTTGCACCCCCTCCACCTCGTACCTCCTCCACTCTTTGCATGCATCTCCTTCTCGGGGCCCCCCGCCCGTTTTTTATTGTCCTTTGTGTTTTTACTCCGACGTGAACTTTTCGATGCAGCTTGTTCTCTGTTTAGTTCTGTTCGTGTAAGAACTCGTTTAACTCATAACTGACAACTGTACTTGTAATTACGACGTGATCGACTGATATTCCTGTACAAATGTTGCTTTTTTAAAATTAATACAGTGCTGATATGGATGGATTACATCCCAACTTAATTCCGGCTCCTGTGGTTATTCTTAGGCACTTTCACAGCAAAATAATTAAAGGAATTAAAAATAATTCCCTGCTACTGCCAAGCTGGAGAAGCCCCCACACAACTGAATCCCTTTAAAATGAAAGCCAATACCAAGGGATTCTGTTTAACTCTTTATTTTCCATACATTAAATTTACTCAGATAAAAACATTCTAAAAATGTACAATTTAACTTTTAACAAAGTATAATAAAACATAAAAATCCCAATACCAGAATACTTGACATTTACAATTCAAAATCAAATTAGCTGAATATTAAATATTTACAAAACTATTTAAAATATTTATAAAGTTACATGCAGAATTTGTAATACTAGAAGTGATCGAAGTAAAAGAAATGGCTCAAATGGAGCAGGAATTTCCTTCATTCCTAATGGAAAGTTATGTCCAAGAGAAGCTGTTAATCTGCACTTGAAAACACACGGGATTTGCTTTCTGCTTCAGTACCAACACGGTTCTTGCGTACATCAGGAAGATTTCAGGGAACAAATGGGTAATTCCAAGGGTTTATTACAAGAGCTGTGGGGCCTCAACCAGCCAAAGTGATTCCTACTCTCACAAACGCTCCATTATGTGGATTTTTGTCCAGATTTGCCCATATTCATCCCATTTTCAGGTGTTCCAGACTAGCCTGGATCCAGCTCCCCGAGGGTCCCTCTGGCACAGCCACAGCTCCCCCGCATGATTTTGGGAGGAGCATTGCCCTGCCTGGTGCCACAGCCTGGCTCATCCCAGGATATCTCTGCCTGGAGCAGGCCGGCGAGGAAATGGGATTTGGGGGGATGGCCAAGGCCTGGTGCTGGACCGTGAAACTTTGGGAAGTCTGGTGCTTAATTTGCCAAGATTTAATGACCGTGGTATGAAAAGGTTTCACAAAAAGCTGAGTGTGACAGAGCTGGTTTGAATAAAAACCAGTTTTGATAAACTTTAATAACAGTTCAAATATAGTTTTCAATAAAAGTAGGGTGGAACCCTCGGATCAGTATCTCGGTTCCCTCTCCTCCCTCTCTGCTCTCCCCGTTAGAGTCGAGCCCAGAATATTTAGTACTGCTTAATTTGCACAGGGTGAGAAGGAGTTTGCTGGAAATTCCATCCTATTTCGAGTCTTTCCATCATCAAATGGAAAATGCAGCTGGAACTGCACCACCCGCTGCTCCCTCCCCTGGGAAAGGCTCCTCGCTGACTTCTCCGTGCCCCTGCAGGGAGATGGCTGGGGATTCCCTTCCCTCTTACACTGAGAAATCATTCCCACTCCACAGTGAAATCCATCTGGAGAACTAATTCTTTTTATACTTGCAGGACAAAGATAGGGCTAAATAACATTCTTTGAAATCTCCATCTTTCAATGTACAAAAATAGGGTTTAAGAACTGGTTCCTTCAGGCAGGGCAGCTGGAACTCTACTGTTCCAACCCAAGCTGCCTTGCTTTTTAGGGGTAAAAAGATGGATTTGTGCCTTTTAAGAACAGATTAAGGATAATTTTATGGAATTAAGGTGCTCTGTTCGGACTTACCAACTTTGGTTGTTCTGGGTACAGAGTGGAGGGTGTTCACTGGCAGGTCTGCAGCCCCAGCTCGCTGGGATATGGGGAAGGCTCTGAGGTTGCTGCTGGCTCCCCAGACTTTCCTCTCGGACTCTCGTGTTGCCTCCAGGTCCTTCTGGATTGGATCTTACTCCAAACCCAGCCCCAACTGTTCCAAAGCGCCACCCAAACGCAGCCACGAGCCACTTGAAGAAACATCAGCCTTAACTTGACACAAAGGAAACAATCCCAAAGAAAGGAATGAAACAGTTTGCTGGAAACATCAGCCTTAACTCTACACACAGGGAAAGGATCCTAAAGAAAGCTCAGGAGAAAGGAATGAAACAATTTGCTGGACAGAAGTTCAGTTTTACAGTCCTTTTGATATGATTTTTTTCTGTGATGAAGATCAGACACAACTGTGCCCAGCCTTGGGCAGTAAAACAAAACACGACTGGTACAGAAATGACTTTTTCTTTTTGCCGCTGTTTTTTGCTGTTTCGAGAGGGTTTTGAACACTCACATGTGTGTTGAAATACAGTTTCTTTAAATACAATTTTAAAATATTGTTTTAAAAAAGTGAAAAAAATAATAACAATAATAATAATAACACTAAGTTTGGCTTTCAGCACATGTTCCAGGCCACTGGAGAGACCCTCAAAGCTGCAAATAGTAAACATGGAACTGCACGTTTTCCTTGGGCGTGATGCAGTGGGACAGACTGTTCCTACCATTGTCTCGAGCTCATTAAGGCAAAGTAAATTGCATTGTCAGTTTTCATCCCTTTAGTGTTGTAGGTCTGAAGGTTGTTCATGGGAACCCAGGGAACGTCCTCAAACGCAGGCAGAGCCAGCAGGGAGCGGGAGCTTGGGCTGGGAATACACAAATTGGGGGGTTCTTATTGCATAGCAATAAAAAGTATCTTTTGTTTGTTTGTTTGTTTGTTTAAACCAACTGTTCTGCAAATTTCGATTTTGGATCCCTCCCTGGGCCCAGTTTGGTTCTGCCCACCTGCATTCCCGAGGCTCTCCCGATGCTCGTGATCCCGCCTGCCTTCCAGCGAGGCTGCGATGCCCTTGGAGAGCCAGGGACACAGGGATGGCCCAAAATGTTCCTTTCCTATGAGCACGGCCCAGGAAGGGCTGAGCTCTCCCCTCACATGGCCACATCTCCTGGGGGCAGCTCTGCACAGCTCCAAACCCTCCTGCTCCCAGAGGACTTCCCAAGTCACTGCTCCACTACAAATCCTATGGATTCATCCTGGTGTAAGGAATACCTCCGAGTGTAAACAAGGCTTCAGACTTTAAAGGTGTCTCCCAAATTGCAGGATGCAAATATCTCTCTGTCAGACACTTTTACAGAGGAGGCCTCACCCATTTAATGCCATCAAATTCCCAGCGGGGGGAGCCATGAGGATTAGGATCTTCTTTCAACCAGACAGGACCAAAGTGTTTCAAATTAGCAGTTCGAGATGGGTTCGGCTTCCTCTCGAGTCCTAATTTAGATTTGTCACCCACAAATGATGGACTAAGTAGTTAACACCAAAGCTACTCATCTACAACCTACTGCAACGAAGGAGGCCGACAAGAAATCCTTCCAAGTCTTGATAATAATGAAGTTTTTACTACCTTTTACATGTTTGACTCCCACCATTCCTGAATCCTGGGGTAGGAGCCAAAGGGTATTTTATATAAAGTAAAGCAAAAGCTTATCAACTCTGCTGCCAGAGTTCTTAGTTTGATTTTTTTTTTTTTTAGGATGGTTTAAAATTCATTTACAAAAGCAGAATAATAAGGTTTCTGTGAAAGAGACCTATATACAGTAACAGGACGTAAAGGTTTTGTGTATTACAGGAAAATATCCTTGAAGCCTTTATGACTCTGGAGTCTCTGGGACTTGGACCCTTGGAAACTAAGTTTATTCCAGTGCTGGGAACCCAGCACTAGCTAGTAATAGGTGAGACAATGAAGCACGAGTTTGTTTCCAGAAGGAACCGAAACTGCCGTGTGTGTTCTTTTGGAAGGGAAAAAGAGAGACTTTTTAGGATTTTTATTGTGGAATTAAGTCCCGTAAGCCTGCTGGTGCCAATTTGTAAAGGTTGGAACTTCTTTGCCTCTTGCACTGGTCTCAGAGTGACACTGTCTGCTAAAAGTGCAGAAAGCTTGAAGAGTTTTACATTCTTCTGTAGTGCAATCCTTAAAAATCCCAGAGATTAGTGCCTGATCACTTTTGAAAAAAAGTAGACATTTTACCTAGCCCAGGGGTGCCAAAGTCCTTCCGGCCACTCCTACCTTCCACCTCAGAACGGAGCTGCCCTGGAGTCAGGCCTTTCACCTTGGAAAGTCCAATTATGGCAACGTTCTCCAGCCAAAAAAGTACACGGGATGTTGTACTTCCAGCAGGAACTGCAGCTGGCCAGCTCCACCATCCATCCATCGGTCCGAGGACACGGAGTCAGGAGTTCCAACAACAAAGCTTGAATTTGGCAATCAAAACTGGGTTGGCTGCACCCCTAAGCTAGATTTTCTACCTAGTCTAATAAAGTAAAGCACCTTTGGATTAAAAAATACATTAAGCTTAACAGCAACTGGGCGTCTCAGTTTTGTAGTTCGATCTCCGTCGCTCTCCATGGCTTTACAGCATCGTGGTGTAAATCTCAGTCTGTGGAGTCCAGACTTTCGGAGGGAGGGGCGTACTTCAGCCTGAACGTACCTGGGACAGGACAGGGACACAGGGGTTACACGTCAGTCACCTCCCAGAGCTTCCCAAACCAACCTGCAGCTTCTTACACATGGAATGCACCAGTGGAGCTTGCGTGCAGATTTAGGGCTGGCACAAGTTTGTTCAGTGGAGTCACAGAATTCCACAATGGTTTGGGTGGGAAGGGATCTTAAAGATCATCCAGTTCCAACCCCAACACTTTCCACTGTCCCAGGCTGCTCCAAGCCCTTGGACACTTCCAGGGATCCAGGGGCAGCCACAGCTTCTCTGGGCACCCTGTGCCAGGGCCTGCCCACCCTCACAGGGAAGAATTTCCTCCCAATATCCCATCTAATCCTGCCCTCCTCCAGCTTAAGGCCATTCCCTCTTGTCCTGTCAGTCCATGCCCTTGTGAAAGGTTTGGGAGACTTTAAATGGGAGTTTAATTAATGAAATTAAATGCAACATAAAAAGACACCAGAGTCTGCAGCATTTCTGAAGTTCTCCCACTCAGGACTGACGGGGCAGCAGCTCTGCTTCCCCCTGGCCAATACCAAAACATTTGCCCCAGGAATTCACTCAGTATTTACCTTTTTCCTGCTGTAAATTGCCGCCCAACACCTGACACTTGTTAAATTTACGGTGTTCAAACTGTTGAGACCACATAAAAATGATCCAGGTAAAGGCTACAAACAAGGCACGATGTCAAATGGAACCTCAGTGCTGTTCACTCAGAGTTTGTATTTCATTTTTTAGCCCACACCGCTCTCAGATTATCTCAACATAGGACAATCGAAACAAAAAAGAAAAATGGGACTAAAAAGTGCTTGTGGTAAAGTAGCATTTCACTTTTAGCTGTTTCCCGCCCAGAATAAAGGATTCAGCTCTCTCCTGGATAAGCCTGTGCTTTAAGTGTGTAAGCAACACATCCTATAAAACAATTACAGCAGCAAACAGGACCTTCAGGAGTGTTTGAACAGCAATTCTTCATTTAGATCATTGTTTTGGACAAGAAGGGAAAAAGAACACAGACTTCAGTTTCTAAAATTCCAGGGGAATTTGCAATGATGACTGAAGCTGACCTGGCTGACAGGGCAGAAGCAGCAACAGCAATTCTGCTGCAACCTGTCCACAGCAGCTCCCTCCCTTCCTTGATGTTTCATCCCTCCCCACAAAACAGTCCCAACCCCACAGAGCACACTCGAGGCCTCACCTGGGTCCCCCTTACGGGGCCGCCTAAAATTTGCCAATATCTCAGACCATCAACTGTTAATAACAAAATATTTTTACACATCAGAGATTCCAAGATGCCGTCAGACCCCCGTCCTGTCCCGGGGCAGGGCTCAAGGCCACGCTCTGTGTCCCCCACCTTTACCTTGCCGATTGAAATCCATGGGCGGCTGTTTGCAGTCCTGAGCTCTGTGCCCGCTGGCCCCGCAGTTGTAACAGGAGAGGTTCCCGTTTTTTTTGTGACTCGACCCGTTGCCGTTGCCCATCATTCCCTGTGCCTGGTACACCCCGGCCGTGCCCGCCATAAAGTTCTGCATGGGGGGCACGGCGAAGGTGGACTGTCCGGCCATGACGGAGTCGGGGGCCAGGCCGCTGTTGTAGGCCGTGTGCACCACGGGGAACGTGGTGCTGCTGTTGTACTGCTGCGTGTTGATGTAGCCGTTGCTACACAGGGGGTTGAAGGGCAGGAAAGGGAAAGTAAACATGGAAGGTCCTGAAAAGGGGTGCTGGAAATAGTTGGCGTAGCTGACGGTCATGCCGCTGGAGCCGCAGTTGCCGCTGCAGCCGCAGGAGCTGCACACCATGCAGCCGGGCGGCTGCGGCGGCGGCTGCTGGTGGTGGTGGTGGTGGTGGTTCTGGTTGGGGACGGGGACGCTCCCGGCCGAGCCGCTGCTGCTGCTGCTGCTGCTACTGCTGCTGCTGCTGCTGTAGAAGTTGTTGTCGGCGCCGGAGGAGAGCGTGGGGCTGGAGCTGGGCGCGGGGCAGCTGGGCAGGTTGGCCATGGTGGTGAAGGACGGGGACGGGTGGCTGCTGGAGGAGGCCGCGTTGCTGTTGGCGCAGAAGCTGCCCTGCATGGGCGCCACGGGCACGCTGCTCATGGCAGAAAAGGCAACTTTGGTGTTGGCTGTGTACAGAGCAGTCCGGGGGTTGATTATTGCAGGGGACACCGTTATTTGCATATTACTGGAGCAGGAAGTCTGTCCGGCCATGGCGGAGTCGGTGGGAAGAGACGACGACACCAGCAGTTTGATGGGCGGACGAGCCACGTGGAAGACTGTGCTGGACGTCACCGTGGCAGCAGTGCTCGTCTCCACTATGAGTCCTGGCTGCTGGGCTGGTTTGATCACTCTGTCCAGAGTGGAAGCGTGGACGACTTTGGTCCGAGGCCCAAAGTTCATGGTGGAGGTGGGGGAGCTGCTCTCGGCACCCCCCGACAGCACCTGCAAGGGCTGGTGCGGAGAGGACGCGGACATGACATCCACCACGGCGTTCCCAAAGCCCTTTTCCATCTTTATGCTGCCCCTGGAGCCGGGAGACACTTTATTCCTTTCTTCCAAAGACAAGAGGGAGTGCACAGAGGACGAGAGCAGCTTCATGTCTGCAGAGCCGCGCTCCGGTTTGTGCACGGAGCTGAGCATGCGGATGGGGGTGATGTGTGAGGGGGTGGGGGACAGCATCTGCATGGGCAGCGCGTGGTGGCCGCCCGGGCCCGAGCCGGCGTCGTTCTGCACGGGCAGCACCTGGGCCGTGGGCCTGGCAGAGCTCGAGGGGAAATGGTTCAGCAGCATCACCGGCTTCTCCTTGTCCGAGGCGTCCAGGTGCAGCTCCAGGCCTGGGGAGAGAGGAGCTGTGAGGACAGCCCTGGGCATGGCAGGGGGCACGGCTGGGGGGCTCTGCTTACGTCTCTCGTTCTCCTCGGCGCTGTCTGAGCTCTCCTCCCGCGTCTGGATGCCCATGGGGCTGGAGCTGGAGCTGGAGTACTCGGAGGAGCTGCCCTCGCGGGGCAGGGGGTGGGCTGGCTGATCCACGTCCACTCGCAGCTCTGCAGGGACAGAGGACACAGGGGTGACACTGACAGCACCTCAGGACACCAACACGGCGATGCTCAGGATTTACAGGGATACATCAGAGGCAGAACAGTCTGACCACAGCAGCTGCCCATTCCCACCAGAGCCATGCAGAAGAAACTACTTTTTATTGCCCCCAATAATCACTGAAATCAGACTTCTTGCTTGCTCCCTGTTAAGCCAATGGCTTTTGGAAGATAAAGCTTGGGGAAGAAGCAGCACAGGAATGAGCTGATCCTTGTGCAAGCAGAGCTGAGCACAGCAGTGTCCCTGCTCCCCTTACCTGCGGCGTGGTTGCCCCGGATGCTCTGGATAGGCCCCACGTGGGAAGTGGGGGGAACCCTGGCCACCCCACTGCTGGTCACTGAGGAAGGTGTGGAGGGGTTTAGGCACCGTTTCTCTGATTTCTCCCTACAGAGTGATGGAGAGGAGTATGAAGAGACAGAAAGTGGCTACAACACAACCACAAATAAATCCATTCCTGAATGAAACTGAAGGAGACAAAGCCCATTAAACAACCCACTGATTCTGTGCTCATTTCAAATGGAAACACTTGGAAATCACACCAGTGCTGACCATAACTGCCAGCAGTTAGGGTTGGACTGTTTGCCATCTGACTACAATACTAATGCTCTTATTTGTCCAGGGTAAAACATCACCAAACCCTGACTAAACTCTAAAATTCTATCACATACTATGTCAGCACATCCCAAACGCAGCCCTGCACACCAAACCCAAAGAGAAAACAAACACAGTCCCGAGTTTTCCTTTCTCAAACACGCTATGGAAAAACTAAGACTGCTGAAAAATGCTGCCAAGGAGCTCTGATAAATGGGCACGGATTTGGATTTCTAATTCTTTTTAAGGAACAGCAGTAGCTGCAGAAAAAACACTTCCCTGTAAGTGGAGATGCACAAACCAGGACAATCTGTTGCATCAGTGTCCCCAAAGGGCTGTCACAGCTGCCTGGGGTCACCGTGGGACGCTGAGGCAGCTCCCAAAGTAGCTGTGCTTCATCCACATGGACTGGAGCCAAAAAATTGTCACTTCCTAGGAAAAAAAAGTCCTGCCGGACACCCTGACTTTGGGTGTGCACCCCCTGGGCTTGCAAATCTTACAGCTCCCATCAGTGTCAGGTGGGTGGGAAGCCCAAAATCTTTGCAATAACCGTGACACAAGTTTAAAGAACCCAAACATAATGTGTATATTTTGTAGATTATTTTAAAATTTGGTATCCTTATCACAACCCTGAACAGGCAGCAGTAAACCAGAAAGTACTCAATGTTGTTTAGTAAGGGAGATAAGCATCATCCATATCTCCAGGTGGGAATCCTGGTGGGTTTGTGTCCTAGGAAGCAAAAAACCACTGTAAAACTTGCATTTTTTGACCTTAAAAAAAGTTCCCCCAGCCCTCACTTACTTCTCCAGCTCTAGTTGGGTCTTGAGCTTCTTCTTTGCTCCCATGGTGAGGGACTCAAACTTATTCAGATCTTCCTCAGTAAGACTCAGAAACTTGGAAAGCAAAAACATGTGCTTAGTTTTATAACCTGGAATATTCTTACTCCCATTTTCAGTGAACAGCAATTCCAAAAGGCGACTTTAAAACCATTTTTAAATTCAAACAAACCCTTTACTCCAGTTTTCAATTACAGAATCAGTGTAAAAGGAAAGTGTGGGGGACTGGCATGAAAGAAAGAAGACCTGTAGATTTAATTTAATTAGGAGTGTGCTTGTATTAACCAGTCACAGTAAAGATGAAATAACTTGTGAACATAATAAAATAGAATTAAATTAAAATAGAACTTGGTGCTATCAGTGAATTTAAGGATCTTAGAAAACCACTCCAGTTTTCCCAGTGTGTCATTTACCACAGAAGTGCAGTGGAAAATATACACCAATAGTAAATTTAATAATAAAATATAGAGGTAGATACAGGCATTTATATTAAAATGTAATTAAAATGAAAGCCAGTGAAGTGTGCATAATAATAATTGCTTTTTTAAAATGTACTGGAATATAGAGTTTTACTACTTTATTAAAGAAAAAAAACTCAAAACCCCAGTATATTTCCCTTCATATAATGAAGAAAATTAAATCAGAAGACTCTGGTAAGAGATTAAAATTAAATCCATAAAATATTCCATAACCAGCACAAAGCTCAGCCCAAGCCCTCCCTCCACTGGAGGGCGTTCCAGGCCAAAAGACAGAGGACAAGGAATTCCCCAATGGAGCTGGGAAAATGCTCTAAAACGTTGTTCAGATAAAATCCAGCACACACAGGTGTTATTTGGGACTCTCACAATGCAAAGAGATGATTTTTTTCCACAGGAATTTCTGCAGGAAACAAAGCTCACTCACTCATGTTCACATTCATGCCACGAGTCTCAGAAAATCTATTTTTTAAAATGAGGATAACCAAATATTTGAGGAGAAAAATCAACCAAGAAGCAGAAATAAAGAGAAATCAACACATTTAGGTATCTACTGCACACAAAGGGATGTCCAAGGAGCCAAGCAGAGCTCCTAAGGCAGCATCCAAGCTGGATCTCCAAGCATTCCATGAGGAAGCCTGGGAGAGGCAGCAGCTGTTGGACAGCCCTGGACACAACACAGAGTGAAAACAGCAAGAAGGTTTTCATCAATTTATTATTGCTCTCACAAAGTGAAAACCTCCCCCAGCAAGTGCCAGAAACTTGTGGGATCCTCAGTGCAGATGTTCCCAGCCTGGAGAACACGGGGATCGTTAAAAACCTGGCTGCTTTCCCCCATTTCCTGCCCTACCTTTTCCATGGTGAGCTGTTTGAAGACGGGGTAATACTTGTGCAAGCGCAGCTTCCTGAGCCAGTCCAGGATCCCGTTTTGCTCCTGTGTCTGGGGGGTCTGAGGGCTGGAAGACATCAGCATGGATGGAGAGGAGGTGTCCATCTGGGAGCGATAGCCCAGCGAGGAGCCGGCGCCTCCGGAGTGGGAGCAGTGGGGCAGAGCGACGGGAGCGGCAGCCGAGTGCTGGACGTGGTTCTGGGAGGACTGAATTCCAGCCACCCCACATATAGGTCTGGAAAAAGGGAACAGGGTTGGTTTAGCACGCTGGATAAAAGCTGTGTCACCCAGAGCTCAGCTGCTGTGGCCACAGAAATTGGGATCCTGGAAAAACTGCCCCGTTGGAGCCAAGGTACAGATTTGTACCCGCCCTGTTCCACAGCTCAGTAAAGCAGGGCAGTTCTGGCAAAGGGTGAAGCTGATCTTCACCTCAAACAGAATTTTCCTTCAATGATTTCCTTCAATAATCACAGATATTAAACATTCTGCTGCCTCTCTGTGATTTCAAAAAGCTTTCGAGAGAACGGCCTTTGCATTATTAAAAAGAAGTAAAGAACCCCAAATATAATCCCATGGAAATTTTTCATCTTTCCATGTGGAAGTGGCAAAAGAAGCCACAATATTGGCTCCTTGGAGAAAATGAAAACTGCCTCTTAAAGAGAATGAGTTGTAAGCAAGATAAATATTTCACCTTCCAGATGTTCCCAGCGTAGTTCCTACTTTATACAGGGAGGGGTTGCCGGGATCTGGAAACAAGGAACAGAGTTACAAATGGCACCAGTTTAGGAAATGCACACCAGTACAAAAAAATACTTTTTAAACTTTATTTCAACTCACTTGAGCTCTGAAGTTGCTGTGAGGGAGATGAAGTGCTGAAGAACTTCCTGACGTGGTCGTTTTTCACCACATGGGAAGGGAACGGGGCCAGGTACCTGCAGCAAACAAAGCCCCTGCTCTGTTAAAGCCTCCCAAATCCATCAGGACTGCACTCTGGACAGCACAGTTGGAAGTCAGATTGGAGATTTAAAAGCTGAAACACACCATGCAATTCTGAATTCTGGGAATTTATGGATATTCTTATCCTTAATACCAAACCCTGTTACCCCTGGGTTGTTTTCACTCCATTGAGTGTTTCAGCAAAGATGCCTCACTTAGGAACCCTGAACACTCCTAAGGCAGAAAACGTTCAAATGTAAACTTGAAAATTGCCTTTCAAATGCAGGAACCTGAGGAATATAAAATAGAGATGGATCTGTTACTGAATTTCCTCCTCTTGGAGATAAACAGCAGATGCAGAGTCTGGCAGTTTAGGGAAAAACTTATGTCACGTTTTCCCTGTGCCTCTTTGAAGGGAGAAGAGCCCTTGTAGCAGCATTCCAGGGCCTAAAGGGGCCTGTGGGAAGGCTGGAGAGGGACTCTGGACAAGGGATGGAATGACAGGACAAGGAGGGACAGCTTTGAGCTCAAAGAGGGTGGATTTAGACAAATATTGGGGAGAAATCCTTCCCTGGGAGGGTGGGCAGGCCCTGGCACAGGGTGCCCAGAGAAGCTGTGGCTGCCCCTGGATCCCTGGAGGTGTCCAAGGCCAGGCTGGACGGGGCTTGGAGCACCCTGGGACAGTGGAAGGTGTCCCTGCCCATGGCAGGGGTGGAATGGGATGAGCTTTGAGGTCCCTTCCCACCCAAACCACTCTGGGATTCCATGAAAAAAATGCCAATCTCCCAAACCTTTGCACCTCCACACACACAGAGGTGCTTCCTAGCAGGAAACCCCACAGTTCACCGCTGAATTTCACAGCTGAGCAGCACCTCAGAGCAGCTCCTTCCCCTGCTCCAGAGCTGCAGCGGAGCCCTGGCAGTGCAGGTTGCTGCTCCATTAACCCAGATTTGGAGAGGCTGTGGTTCCTCAACAGCAGCCACACACATTCCCTGCAGCCTCCCGAATTCTCCTCGCAGCCTCTGCTCCCCGGAGCACAGCAAGGCAATGGGAATGCTGCTTGCCATGGAAAATAATCCAGGCATGCACCTGCTGGCTGCTGCCTATGGAAAACCAATCTCCACCGTGGCTTAGGGAAAATAAGTGTAAAGCAGAAGCTCTAATGAAGTTAATTAATACTTTAAAGTGCCGTTTAATATTATAATAATATCATATTAGGATCAGAATAATATTAATATTACGATAATCTCAGTTTACATAGATACAGACAGGAGCAGCTGAAAAGAATTTAAGTCCCTCCAATTTTCCTAGGAAAATCATATTTAGAAAGAGGAACCTGATGCGATCTGCCACGGATTACGATATTTAAAATACTGGTTTATATTAAATACTGGCTAGATATTTGTGATCATTTAAGGAGGTACAAGCTAAGGCTTCAAAAATTTCTTAGCTGTTAAAGGCTTCCAAAAATGTAATAATTTAATAATATCTAAATACATACCTAACATTTTTAAATTAAAGTAAATTAAACACCACAACAACCCAAAACAACTGAGAAAATAAAAACTCTATGAAAGGGGAAAAAAAATCCCCACAACCCATTCCTCAATACAGATGGGTGAATACTCAGGCTTCTGTTTTTTTCCTGAGTTTTGAGCGATTGTTTTAAGCAATTCTGGTTATTTTTGAGTCCAAAACAAACTTTTGCAAAGCCAGTGATCCTCTATTTGTTCTTCACAAGGAATGAGGAAATATCAATTCTCCAGAAAGCTTAATACAGAATATTATTACCATCTGTATTTCTGAAGAAATAATTCCTGAAAAATTGTTATGCACTGGAATTAATGGAACATCAAGGAAAAAAGCTTAGGATCAGGCTCTAATTTCTTTTAAGTAATTTAGAATATGGAGATAATATTTCTATTTCCTGTTTTTTTCTTGGTGAAGGAAGCCAAGTGTGAAGATAGAAACCCCACAGAATCCCTGCATACCTCAGGTCTGATTCCAGGTCCATGTGGTTCCGTTCCAGGTAAAATGAATCTGGACCAGCTAAGCAGGGAATGAATTTCTCCAAGTTTTCTTCTGGATACAGCTGAGATAGCTGAAGGGGGAGGATATTACAAATAAAAAGTGAAAAGAAGACTTGTTATTTCTACGAGATTCTAGTCACTGCCAGTTACAAATCAAATATTTAATGAAATTCAATCTGAATTATCTTGGCACATTTTGAAAAATATCATTGAACAAAATTACAGAGAGGGACAAAACATTTTTTCATTTTCAAAGTGTTTTTCTTTTCATCTTTACCTTTGAAATAAATTCAGTCACTTCAGCAGAAGATTTGGTTACCAACGTCACCGAAGAATCAGACCACAGGACCTTGGGGAGGAGCAAGAAGGATTTGGTTTAGTAATTAATTTAATTTGGTTCCTAAAAATTCAATAATTGGCATCAACTGTCCCTCACAGATGTTGCGATGGGTGACATCAACAAGGAAACACTATTTTTTTGTGCACAAGGACAAAATTGCTGCCCAATTCTTGCTGTTTTTATATTTCACACTACTCTGGATGCTTGGAAAAGCCCCTCAGAGTTTACACAGCCCTTCCACACTGCAGACATCCAGAGTTAAGCAACCAGCCACGGAGTAATGGAATTTTTTTCCCTCATTATTGTTAAAGAAAACAGCTGCTTTGTAGGATCTGCTTTCCAACAGGAACGGCTCCCCCCACACAAGGCTGCCTATTGCTAATTAACCAACTCCATATGCCATGTGAAATTGGGAATGGCAGCAAAAACCCAGGCAAAACCTTCCCAAGGAAACCTGGAGCTCCTGCTCCAGGCTCCATCTTATCCATGCCCTAAAAAAAACTGGGAATATTCAGTATTTATTCCCACACAAACAAGTCACGACATCCTTGGATATTGAAACACTTCTTGCTTGGGAGGTGAAGTTTAACTGAGCCAAAAGTCAGGATTTTTTGGCATGAGGAACATCAGCATGAGACAGGCCAGGGATGACTCCCTATGGATTCAAAATATCCACTGGAGGCGTCTGGGAGGCATCTGGATCCATAGGGGAAGGAGCTGGGTGGATGTTTCGGGATCACAGAGCAGCCTCTCACATGACATTAGTTTCAATGACAACTCAAAACATACACAAAGTTTTTCCAGCCATCCAAAAGCTGCCAAAAAAAGAGTGGGGAGAGGAGAGCATTTCAAAATATATTACATAAGGGAGGAATTTCCTCTCGGCAGAGCTGTTACACAAAAAAAAGGGGGGGAAAAAAAGAAAAGAAGACAGAAAGACTTGAGCAGTTTTACCAAGTTTGTGGGTTGTTTTTTTTTTTAAATTTGTGGTAAATAAATATTTTAATTCATGAGGAATTTCAGAAAATACAGGAAATTTTCTCTTTTTTTCCTTAGTTCTGTAAGAACCCAACAATCGTCATGACTTCTGTTTTAACTTGAATTTTCAAGACTTATAAAACAATAATGCGAACTGTAAATGGAGGGAACAATAGCACTGCAAACACTAACTGCTCCATCCATTGACCTGCCATTCCCAAGCTCCTAAACAGAACAAAACCATTCCATAATTGGGTTTTTAACCCAGCAAACAGCAATTTATCAGCTCAGCTGAAGTCTCTGCTCTTCCTTCAGTTCAAGCTGTCGAGGCAAACACTGGGTACAGTAATTTCTGTTATTTATAGAAAAATTTGTAATAGGAAAAGAAGTTTCACGAGATCTTAATTGGAGTGGAGACAACTGCAGGCTTCATACGGAGTTTGAAAAGCCCTTGGAAAAAATCCTGTCTGCGATTGATGACATTTGGAACAATCGGGGATTCAGGAAATTCGGGACATTCTCCATGAATCCAACCCTGCAGAGGTTAATGCTGCCAGCATCCCAACAGATGCTGAGCTGATGCTCTGCCCTGGCTGGGAGTTTTAAGGAATAACTTGGTGAAAGTTGTGGATAATTGGGATTCTCCTGCCTGGTTCCTTTTGGGTTCTCCTTTTCTCTCCCCTCGTTTGGCTCCGGGGCCTCATTAAACAAACCAGAGACATTTTCTGGGCTGTGCATCCTGGATTTTGGAATACTTCATTCCAGCTGGGGGAAAAGCAGTTTGTCAGCTCCTCAGCAGCACCCAGATCCATCCCTGCCATTCACCAGGGGTTTCATGGGATGAACTCATCCCTCCACCGGAACTGGGAGCAGCGACCCAAGCTCCAGAGGCTGCGTCAGTCCGGGGGGGAAGCCACTTCTCCTGGTGGTGTGTGGTGAACCACACTCATTCCACAGGCACTGCTCTCACTTCCACTCGGAGCCAGGCTGGCTTCAGTTCACAGACATCAGTTCCTGTTCTGCCCTTCCTGCTGGATTAACATCCCCTTTGCTGAGAAGTCTTTTGATTCCCTTTGGAAATGCTTTTAGACCATTGTGAAAGTCCCCTTCCAGTCAAGTCCCCCAACTCTCGCTCCACAGAGTTTTCCTCAAGCCCTGAAGAATTTCCAAAGCTTTTCTGTACTCTCCAACCTTTTGGAACCATATCCCACAGGCTCCCTCCCTGCCTCTTTCCAGCAGCGGTGCCCCCAGAGCCCACACTGTTCTTTGTCCAGATTAAGACTCAAATTCTCTCTGGCTTCTGCATTCCAGCAGAAGAATGGACATGGATGTGGATGTGGATAACCATCCTGTAAGTGTGGCATCATATTTCCCCCTAAATAAACACATTACCAAGACTTCCTGCATTAAAATGACTTTTTTTTTTTGCCACTCCCCACCTACCAACCTCTGCATCATCCACAGCCATTTATGACTTTCAAATCATTAATTAAAAATTACCATCCATCCCAAAGGAGCTCTGCTAGACCAATTTTTGGGATCCAACGATAAAGTCTGAGAATTCCCTTAACTCCTCCTTAAGCATTATCCTCCCTTCTTTCATAGCAAAGGAAACCCAAACTTACCTCAAAGGAATACTCAACATTTCTTTCATTCTTCTTGTGTGCCAGCCCCTTTAATTCCACTTTTTCAACACTCACTACGGAAAAACAAAGACAGAAGAAGAATGAGGAGCATATTCCTAAATATAGGCAGAAGTGATGACTTTTGGGAAGCACCAGGCCTTGCTCTGAGAGCATCCCATGACCTGTGGAGGTGTTCCAGGTGCCCAGCTGTGCCTTCCTCCCTCAGATAGGAACATTGGTACCACCACTCCGTGCTATTTTCACTTCCAGCCTTGGGAAAGCTTCATTCCAAGCAGTTTCAACCCAAATAATCCACTCCAAGCAAAGCTCTTTATTTCTTCCTGGCCTTATCATCCCACTCATCATGGTAATAACACACTACACACACATGGAATTATCTTAATAACATCAAGGAATAAACACCATCCCTCCCAGGGAAACTGAGACGAGGAAAAAGTCTCCATGTTTTCAGGGCCTGGTTTTAAAAGTTCAGTGTGGTTTTATGGCTCTGTTGACATCCTCACTCCTCCCTTCCTGCAGTTTCATGGAAAATTTCAGCCTCCATTGGAATAAGGTGTAAGTAAAAACAGGATTTGAGTGTGGAAAGGATGGAATGGCAGGACAGGTCACTGCCTCCATCCCTCAGCCTCTAAAGACACCATCTTACGTGTCAGGTACTTGACGTGCTCAATTCTTGGAGACTCCCACTTCCCAAGACGCCCAGATCAGGAACTCACCATGAAAAACTTTATGAAGATTATTTCATCAACTTTCTATTCTCTCATAAATTTCTCCTGCCTTTTGACTGCACTCATGGGGATACACACACGGATTTTTCCTTATAAAAAGCCAATTTACATTGGCTTAAAACTACAAAAGCAGAATTATCCCAACCCAAAGTCACTAAAATTTTACCTGTGAGTGACAGGTGCCTGAAGGGACACGTGCTGTGCGTGGTGTATTTTCACTGAGCAGTCCTAACAAGCAGAGCCCAGAATTCTGTCACTTCATTTCCAGAGAATTGCCATTCACAAGCTGCTCACCCGTTTTCAGAACTATTTTATACTCTCGATTATCAGTAAGACTCAAACCAATGTTTATCACACGGAACTTCCTCCTAAGTGCCCAACAAAACACTGCAGTGCAGAAGCTACAGCAGCACCATTTGCAACAGGTGCCACCTCCCTCGTCCCTGTCCCCAGGGAAGCTCCACCCAAAGCCACCCTCTTGCCCATCTGGAGCCTGAGTTCCCTCTGTTTCCCAACAGTCACGGCCTGAAGGTTTTGTTGTGGCCTTTTAAATGTTTTATTGTGTCCTCAGAGAATCCCACAATGGTCTGGGTTGGAAAAGACCCTAAAGCCCATCCAGTTCCAAACCCGACACCTTCCACTATCCCAGGTTGCTCCAAGCCCCATCCAGCCTGACCTTGGACACTGCCAGGGATCCAGGGACAGCCACAGCTTCTCTGGGCACCCTGTGCCAGGGCCTCCCCACCCTCCCAGGGAACAATTCCTTCCCAATATCCCATCCAGCCCTGCCCTCTGGCACTGGGAAGCCATTCCCTGTGTCCTGTCCCTCCAGCCCTTGTCCCAAGTCCCTCTCCAGCTCTCCTGGAGCCCCTTTAGGCCCTGGAAGGGGCTCTGAGCTCTCCCTGGAGCCTTCTCTTCTCCAGGTGAGCACCCCCAGCTCTCCCAGCCTGGCTCCAGCCCTCAGAGCATCTCCATGGCCTCCTCTGGATTCATTCCAGCAGCTCCTTCTTATACTGGGAATCCCAGAGCTGGACGCAGCTCTGCAGGTGGGGCCTCAGGGGAGCACAGCAGGTCCTGTTCATTTAAAAATGTTGCCACCTGGGTCTTGGCTGCTTAAAAATCTCTTCTTTGAGTCTCATTTGCAGTGAAAATTTTGAGAGCCTCCAAATTCAGATCTACGGATGTTTGTGCCATGAGGAGAGAATGAACATTCCTTTTCTGATCCCCACAACTGTTCCTCCTCCATGTAATTCCCAATTACAATTCCATCAATCCCTGGGCTTATGAATAATGGCAATTCATTACTTACTACTTTCTCCTGCACATTCTGCTTTTTGTAGAGGTTTGTTCCTTTCAAAAGATTTCAGTGGGTTCCTCTCACGCTTCTGCAATGATTTTGTGCCACATGCTGAGCACCACAGGGATAAATCTGCTCCCCAGACATTGCTGAGCAATCCAGACAATATTTAGTGGCATGAAGGTTTGAACACGAAGATTTGAACACGCAGAAGGTTAATTTAAAAAAAAATTACCTCAGTACATTTACTTAAGAGAATTCAGAGCCCCCTGAATTGTGATCACAGTTAAAATACACCGAATATTGATTGGAATTGTAAGTACTACAGGGATTATAATGAGAAAGAATGTGTAAAATGGGTATTGAGAGGGGAGATGTGGTGAAGCAGCTGAAGGATGAGCAAATAACTTGCAGAAATCCTGGTGTCAACTGCTGCAACATCTGGTTTTGAAAAACACAGCCGGTGTTACGCAACATTTGTTGTTTATAGCAAACCCAGCATCGCTTTCCTGCAACTGTTCTTATCATTTGGCATTTCTAAAGGATTCAAATCCCATCTCTTCCAGTCATTCATTTTTCATCTCCAGCAATTCGAGCAGAATTGGATTACCCAGAGACATAAAATCAAGCTATTCCTGTTTTACTCTGTGGGTTCATAACAAACCTTAAATCACCCCTGGATTTTGTGGTGCCGACAGTGACAGAACCTTTTCCTGCTCAACTTCTGTGCTGAACTTGCCCTGTGAATAAAATCCACTGCACTGAATTTATCCACGGAAGATGACTGCAATTAGAAAAATGGACCTTTAGGTAAAGATTTTTGCACTGATCTTGTAAGATTAGGTCTGTTCTAGAGCATGAAATACAGTTCAGTGTCCTGCAGGACAGGCTTTAGGGACAACCAACTGGATAATTCCTAGTATTATACACAGTTCCAGGAATTTTCTCCCAGCTAGCTAACACCACAAAAAATATCACCTGCCTAAAGAAATCTTGTTTCATTTATCAAGTTGTATGTTTTTGTTCTGTGGCCTCTCACCTGCTCTTTGTGTTGCTTAACTTCTGGTTGGTTTTATTAAAATAACCTTCCTAAACCTACCCTGAAGCTTAACTTTATTCAATTGGTGATACAGAACTCCAGAAGAAAAGGTGCCATCACCAAGCACAAGGGAAAAAAACCCTCGGATTTTTATTTACTGCTTTTACTCTCAAAAGCTTAAAGAGCTGATTCTACTCAATATCCCAATAAATGAGCCCAGGAGCAGAAAAAACCTTTGTACAGAATTCAGGACACATGATACTGATGTCTTTTCAGGATGCTGAATTCAGCAAAACTCCAACTTCCCAGCCCAGGGGATACTAAAAGGTACAGTTTCTAATTCAGGAGATTCCCAGAGTATATTTGCACTGGCAAAGGGGCACCCAAGGCTTTTTGCCATGGAGATGTATCCATAAATATCTGGGAAATTCCAGCAGGTAAGTGAAACAGCTGGATGAGATCCCCCAGGAAAGGGGGGGAGAGGAAAACAAAGGGGGTTGGAGAAGCTCAGGGTTGTAGGAGAAGCTCCAGCAAGGCTGTGGCACCCTTGGTGCTCCCAGAAACTTCTGGCATCATTCCTTAAGGGTTTTTTTTATTATTATTATTATTTGCTCTTCCTTTAAACACAAGAGAAGCATTTTCCATGTAGCTTTTAAGCACATTTCATTGTATCCAGCATGGAAGCCTGCGTGTGGAATACTCCAGCACCGAGGCACAGCCAGGAATCACAGCCAGGACAGGAGCTACGTCATCTGTCTCCTTTTCAAACACTGCCTCCCACCCCCTTCCACAACATCCAGGGAAAACAGATCCAGGGAGCTTGAAGACATTTTATTCAGGTCTGTTTTCCTATTCCAGACAAGGATTTTCACCCTTTTGGCTGATATTGGGAGCATTTCTCATCTGCTCAGTTCAGTGCTTCTGTGAAGGGCCACAATTCCCTCCCTCTGCTCACGACCAGGTGTTAAATCCTTCGGATTTCTTGTCTCCCCCTCCAAAAAACCAGGAGCTTGGAGCTCCCCGTCTTCCCAAAATGTCAGCAGCTACACAAAGCAAAAGGCCAATTCCAACCCTTCAGGATTTGCCATTCCTGGCTGGTCAAGGTCAGGGTAAAACCTGCACTGGATATGGGCAAAGGCAGAAGAGACATTTTGGGAACCACCTCAATATTCCACTGGATATTGATCTTTCTACATTTCCCTCTTTACAACTTCTGGATCCATACTAATAAAAGGATTAGACAGATCAGAGCCTCAATCCCCACTGAGAATTTTGTGCTCCTCCTGAAAAAGTAAAGGAATTCAAGATAAATCAGGAGTGTTGATTGTGGCCCAGCCCTTTTCCATAAAATCCAGTATTTCACCATTCCATACCTAGGCTAGAGGTTTTCCTTTGATTAAATCCCTGGATGCAGGCTCAGTTTGTGTGGGATGTAGCATGGAAATGCCACTCTCCAGGTGGCAAAATCTGAGTCTCCTGAAACTGGGTTGAACATCTTGGTTTGTGGTACTTGACCAAAAACAGCAGAAAGGCTGCAAGTTATTTTTAAGCTGGAAAAAAAATCCGAAGTAAAATCCTTTCTATAGGAGGCCATAATCATAAATTATGCCTCTGGATTAAAAGATTTATTAAATTCTCATTCATGAAGTCGTACCTTCGTGGAAAGAGGCATCGAACACCACAACAGCAACTGAGTTTGTGCTGAAAAAGTGGAACAAAAGGGAGCTCATAAAATCCTTTCCACATCCCTGTTTACACAGAAGTGGGAAGAAATGCAGCACCACCACTTTCACACGGCATCTCCCCTCGGTGTGCTGAAGAAATGTTTCCAAAGCAGCATTACCCAATTCCTGCTGCCCATTAGATGCCAAAATCTGGGAACAAAATCCCACAGAGGGTCCCCACAAACCCACCAGGATTTATATTCCCATCCATACAGGCAGGAGAGAAGGGAAACAGAAGGAAGAGTTTACTTGCTACAGGCAAAGCATATTCATGGCAACGAAACACCAGAAATTAAAGGGGTTTGTGGGGCTTTTGTTTGGGTTTTTCTACTGCTTATAAGTATCAGCTTAAGAGAGTTTTTTTTGGCTGTTTTGCAGAAAACTTCCTGCTTTTCTAATCTTTCTAAAGCTTTTTATCCAGGCTATGACGGGGAATGAAAAAAAATCAGGATAACCTGTTGCTCCCAGCACACACATTGATCCTCTTCGGCACAAACACACAAGGACCACGTTTTCTCATCACTAAATTTGATTTCCCCTGTCTCCTACTTCTCAAAACTTAAATTACCCTATAACTGGAATATTGAAGGCCTGAGGAAATCCTGCAGAATCAAATATTAGGTTTTGAGTCTGTAGGATGAGGACTGAGATCTAAATACGATCAGCAGCTTTCAGGGTGCCAAGAAGTCGGTGTTGGTGTTATCCCAGGATCATTTTGGTTGGAAAAGAGCTCCAAGGTCAGTGAGTGCAACCTGTGACCGATCCCCACCGTGTCACCAGCCCAGAGCACCGAGTGCCACATCCAGTCATTCCCTGGACACCTCCAGGGATGGGAACTATGGTCCAGGAGCTCAGATCAGGTCAGTCTCATGTTCATTTACTGAAACTCCTTTCAACAAACCACAGAATGCCAATATTATCTTCTAATAGCTCTGTCACTAAAGCCAAGAAAGAGCAGGCACTGCTGATCTGTCCCTGGGATGATCTCGGAGGAAGATTTCCCTGGAAGAGCATCCCAAAACCTGACTTCAAACTTCCAACCTTGCCTCCAGCAGGCTCTGGGCCCCCCAAATCTGGAGAAGATGACACTGAAACCATTCAGCTTGAACTCTGCTCTATTCCACAGCCAGCAAAACACCCCTTGGCTCGTTCCACGACACATTAACTCCTGCACAAACCATTGCTCCCCAGAGATATCTAATCTGCATCAACTGATGGGCCAGAGTCCAACTGCAGGAGGAACACGAGGTGCTCTCTGCTGTGGGAGGGCTGCAGGTACAGAAACTGCTGCTGGGGAGGCAAAGAACATCAAATACACTCTTCCATGTAACTGCAGCAAACAATTAAAAGGCATAATTAACTTCATGGACGAGCCATGAGCTTGTCTGTAGAGATACCAGAGGGGAAAATGCTCCCACTCAACAGCATCCAAAAGTGTTTCAAATATTCCCTTAAAAGAGAGGGAAAACAGGCAAAGAAACAAATGTTTCTTTTTGAAAATCATCTGATTTTGCTACTTCTAGAAAAGGCAAATGTAGGAATAGATGCAGCAACTCTCTCTGCAGTTCATTGCATTGACTTGTCACGTGAAAATGACCTTTTGTTATTACATTAGTGAGAAGTGACATCTCCGACCTCTCCAGAAGGATAATTTATAAAGATATTAACCTGTTTTCACATCCTGCAGTGGTTATGGATGGAGAAAACACCGTGTGAAGAGGCCTAACTGGGACACTGAAGTGATCCCAAACACTCTCTGCAAATATAAAGCTGCTGCTTGCTAAGGAATACTTAAATTGAACGTTGAGATTGAAAAAATAAATGTTTAAATTTAAAATTATTGAAGTTCTACAGAAAAAGGAAGATCCAATTTGAGTTGGACTCATTTAGATCCTGCTCAGCCTCATAACAGGATCCACGTTCAGTTTTCTGCTGGTATCCCTTAAAGCTAAAAGTGGATGAGCAGACAACAGCTTTTCCATGGAAAAGGAAGGTGTTGCTGGGAAAAAACTTGTAAGCAAACAGAGCAGTTTTACTAGTTAGCAAGAAAGTCTTCTGGCTGGCTGCTCCTTCACAGGAAAACCCTGGAAATTAAAGTGGCATGGACAGAATGAAAAATTTCTGTCAGCAGAGGAAAAGCTCTCAGAACTGGCATTTTCCTGTGTGAAAAAGAAGAGTTCTTCCAACATACAGAATATTTAAGATCCAAACCAACACATACCTCCACCGTGAGCTCAGGTGACAAATCAATCCTGCTTTAATTGAAGAGCAAGGCTGGAGCCTATGAAGTGCGATATTCCACAGGAAATAATTACACAGCTTTTTTAAAAACCAAGGCCATGAGCTGAGTTTTGGCAGCCCAGAAGAAGCAATAACACGCTGGGATTGTAGCACTCACCCCAATCAAACGAGGAGTTTTCATGCCCCTGCTATTTCCTCACTCTGGCTGATTTAAGCTGCCAACTAAGTGACCTTCTTATGTTTCTCCAAAACAGACATTTTTTAAAAAAATGCCTGTATATCTCAGCTTTTAACTGAATTCATGCATTTTTGGAGTAATCCTGAATGATCCTGTCAGCACTTCAGCCAACCACAAACTCAATCAACCTAAAGATGGGTTGTGCAACTTCCCTGGATTCAAAAGCTTCACTAAACTCCAAAGTGCCTGTGCTGGAGGCTGGAGAAAACTCCCATCTGGACAGGAAAATGTAAAACCCTGAAGAGCCACTCAGCTGCTTTGAAAAAAATCGAGACATGGCTTCAAACACTGTTTTGAAGGGTTTTCTTCCCAAATCCTTGAGGCCAGGAGCACTTTGCATCCCTGCTCCCTCCTGCCATGGCCACTGAGCACATAACTGCCCGACAAGTTGCCTTTTTTTTTCTTTTCTGAGGCCAGAAAAAGCTTTTGCAGAATAAATTAGGCAGAAAGGGCTGCTGGATTGGCCATATTTGTGAAACAGCTCCTAAATACGAGCACCAACACACGGCACTGAGCAGGTGCTGGGCCTGGGAACGTCCACCAGGATCTGCTGCTGAGATATGGAATGGTGCTCTGGGTAGAAAAAGTTATGGTATAGAGCCAGGAAAGGCTGCAGGAGTTTGACACGAGGGACAACCCAGCAATAGATTCCTTAATTCAAACAGCTCTAACCAAGGATAGCTGCAGCTCTTCAGGATATGAGGCAGAACACAGGGAAAAAGGAATCCTGGAGGATGGGGTTTAACACCACGGCATTTCCAAGCTTGATTTTAGGTAAATATGTGCAACACTGAAGGTTTCAAGGTATCCTACAACAAATTCAGAGAGATCAGTCACAGTGAGAGTCTAACACGTGCTCAGATTCTGTGCCTTGGGGGCTGCATTCTTAAAGGACTTCAGGAATTTAATTTGCACAGTGTATTTACTGCCTAATTCCACCTGGAACTGCAGCTAATGAACTATTTGCATACAAGTGAGAAGGGCACGTGTAAGTTTTGAATGCAGCTCTGGTCTTCGTTTGCTCAGGGATGCAGCCCAGTGACTCATTTTCCTCCTCCCAGTTAGCTCAGAAACATGGAAAAGAATTCCTGTGAAAGTGACGAAAACCCCAAAATCTGGGGTGAAGGGCAGCTTCAGTAACCATCAACATCCAGCCTTGTACAGGCAATTTAAATAAGCAGGCTGCCTGTGTTGAATTTATCTAACAAAAACATCTCTGAAATCAAGAGAAATGTTCAACTCCAGATATAAATAATTCTACTTTCTGGGTAAGAAAGATGCAGTTGTATATTTAGTCTGGTCTTATCTGATGGAGTGCTTATTTTATTTACTATTCTTAGAGCACTTTTAAACAAAATGTTGGCTTTGTTTCTCATTCTTAAGAGAAGCTTTGCTCATCACAGAGAAATCTCCTGCTTTTCCCCAGAAAAGATTTTCTCTGGCACATGAAATTCCCTGAGCCCCCTCAAATCCAAGGTGAGCCTCATGATTAATTCTGATCTGAATGTTGTATTCACCTACAAAGGTCCACACGCAAAGTCAGCTTTCCATGGAAAACTTTACATTTTTGTGCTAAAGTGCAGCAAAGCCCAGAAACCCCAGACTTCCCTAAATCCCAAGGATCACCAGAGGAACAAACCCAGTTCAGCCAAAGCCTTTGAAGTTTGAGGTCTGCACGGAGCAGCTGCTTACCCTGAGCTCAGAGAGAGGATTCAAACCTCAGAAAGGAAAGCAGAACGGGGAAAAAGTGACACATTCAGGTGGTCACCACAGCTGGGGATCCGAGCTGGTGTTTGCTTTGAAGTTCGGAGCAGTGTCCTAAATACCAACGCACAAATTGAGTCTCACACCAACACACAGTGAAATAATGCACCAAAGCACCTTTGGGTGCAGCCTGAGCTAACTACAGACCAGCTTTGCTGGAGGTGAGCAAAATGGGAACTGAGCTAAGGCTGTTACTACCCATTAGTTTTCCTTCATCACCCACGATTTTTTTCACTTAATGAATGAATAAAACTGATTTAAGACCACTTAGCTCATCATAATCCACTGCTGCTCTATTACAACACCCCAGCCCTCACTGCATAAACCCAATCCCAACTGCATCAGATGAGGATTTGCCCAGCACAATTTAAACTTTTAGAGTCCCCAAGGCAGGAGCTGAGTGCTACATACATAAATATACATTTCTCCCAACACAGGGGGGGTTTGTTTCCCAGCCTGAGGGTGCAGTTTGTAACCATATATCGGCATGGCTGGAGCCCAGAGGGAGGGGACGAGGCCGCAGCTGCTCAGCCAACGTGCCCTGGCTCGAAGGGCATCTGGTGCTAAAACACCACAGCCCCGGGATCAGATGGCTCCAAGGATTCCTATCCCTACCCAAAGGAGTTAAGAGATTCCAACTCCAGAGAAAATGCAGCATTTCAGTCTCCAAGGCAGATGAACGGAGCAGCTTGCCTGGTTTGGAAGGGCTGCTCCAGGCCAGCAGGGTTTAATGCTCCTGTAAATAAGCACGTGCTGTTTGCTGCATTTCTGAGACTGGGCTCAGCACTGGAAACTCATGACTAAGGCTGCAATAACAAGCAGCAGCAAGGACAAAGTCATGTTATAGCAGCTTCAATTTTTATTTTCTAAGGAATTATAGCCTTGTAAACAACAAAAAAAATTCTCTTAGCACGCTATGTAAAAACACCAGACTAAGGCACCCATGTGGAATAGAAAAAACCTTGAGTACAGACAGTCTTGCCAAGAGCCACAAATGCATTCAAGTGCTCAGTTCAGTGAGAAACAAATATCCCTGCACAGCCACTTCTGTGAGGTTCCCCTTTTGTGGCAATTTTCGTGTCTCTGCTCTCAGGCTTTAATATTCTTGTTCCCTTTTCTACTTTTGTACAACTCATTGTTCCTTCTTTCTGGATCCCAGACAAGATTTGACCAGTGATTCAAAGAGAAGAAAAGTTCAAATTCAGCAGTTAAACTGATTTGGAGACACTACACAACTATTGGACAACTGCAACACATCTATGAGGCAAATACAGGAGGGAAAAGACCAAAGGAGATTTTATGAATATTTGCCAGGGCAATGAGAACGCCCAAAAACTGAGCTAAAAAGAATGGAAAAAACACCAGACCCCATCCACTAAAAACCTCCAAGCCCTGAAGCTCTGAATCTCCACACTTGCCAGTAGATCCTTTAGCAGGGCCTACAGAACGAAACAAACCCCACTTCCAGCAAAAATTACTGTTTAAAGCTCTAGGTCCCCACTTTCTTTTGCAATAGTTGGATATTCAGCAAATCCCCGAACTATTTAATAACAGGAACAGGAGGGAATACAAACTTGGAGCTCTCCAAGCCACTGAGACCTATTTCATACCTGCTGGTTTTGCAGACAAATTCACTTATTACGCTTTTCCTCGGGCCTGTTCACAAGGGTGTGATTGTAAACAACTCTGCTGGAATGATACACCTGCAATAATTCACCCCCAGGAGTGGAGAACACGACAGGGAGAAACTCCGAAGGCCCTGATGTGTTTTCTGCCATTTCCTTTCAGCTGGGGATATTAATGATGTAATTTTAGCAGGGCTGCCCCTCTGAGTGATGGTTAAAAATAGCACCTGCACCCTCCACTGATGAAATGCATCCACTCCAGGCAGGGAAGTCGTGCAGCACAGCAAGTCCTCTCCTTCTTTTTTTCCAGGGAGAAATAAAAGAACAAGTCAGAAAGCAAATGAAACATTAACCTTTTAGCTTAGCATTTCTGTGCACCCAAGAAATAAAATTTACTTTAATCAAAAGTATTGTCTTGCATAATTACAGCCTGTGACTCTCCAACTTAAAAGAACACGAGAAAATGAAATTAGAAATGAAAATTCAAAGCACTAAACAATGCCAAAGTTGACTATTTGTCTCCTCTACTTGTGTGGCACAAAGGAACAGATCTACCATATGGAACAGATCCACAATTCCATGAAATGCTGTAGGGAAGTACAAGGGACCACGTTCATGTGGGTTTGGGACAGTACCACCCCTCCGACTTCTCGCAATTCCCACTATCTGCAATCCCCAAATGAGATTTCGCTCTCAATTTACTCCCTAGAATCAATCCAAGAACAGCTCCAGATGCTTCCCTTCCCCAACAGCTGTCCAGTCTCTTCATCCAGGCCTCAGGATCAGGCTCTGCTCTGGCATTTTCCAACACATGCCATTTATCAAAACTACATTAAGCTGCCATTAAACACAAGAACGCAACTTCCTTTAAATAACCCCAAAATAACTGAATTCATGGGCAGAATTCCACTGCTTTGACTCTTCTCAGATTTGTTCTTTCATAGCATGGAATCATGGAATGGTTTGGGTGGGAAGGAACTTAAAGCTCATCTCATCCCACCCCCTGCCATGGGCAGGGACACCTTCCACTGATCCAAGCCCCGTCCAGCCTGGCCTTGGACACTTCCAGGGATCCAGGGGCAGCCACAGCTTCTCTGGGCACCCTGTTCCAGGGCCTCCCCACTCTCAGAGCCAAGAATTCCTTCCTAATACACAATCCAAACCTATTTTCCATCATTTTGAAGCCATTCCCCCTCGTCCTGTCACTCCAGATCCTGATGAAGAGCCCCTCTCCAGCTTCACTGCAGGCTGAACAGCCCCAATTTCATTTAGTTATTATTTCCAATTCCCAATATCCCCCATTTCTCCAGTCCTACAATATTTGCTATCTTTTCCCTGCTGCAGTCTGATTCTTTCCAAAATTACAGCCTCCCATGGCTGCAGAGAAAAGCCCCCCTGTGAGAATTCTAATGCTGACGTTAAAGGCAAGCAAGAAACCTCAGATTTATTTTAAATACCCAGAAATTTTCAGGTCTGGACCCAAAAAATCTCTGAGAGATGACACCATTTTTAACTTGTATATTCCGATACTTGTAAAAACTCCAGCTGCCTATTGAAAAAATTATTGTACTTTAAGCCTATTACGCTCAGCTTTTGGAGGCAAGAATTCATCTAAATGGAAAGGTAGATGGAAATGAAAGATGTGCTTTGGAAAATGGGGGGATTTAGGAATAAAGTGTTAAGGGAAGGCAAGGAACATTTACCAGCTAACAACTAACCAGCTGTAAAAGCTTCCTAAGCATGACATGCACCAGAAAATTGCCATTTAGTCATTAGCAGAGTGGTGACAGTACGTAAAATGGGCAGGGACCCGCTGGATTTCTAGGAATACATGTGAATCACTCCTATTTTCTTCTCTAAAGTGGCAATTTTTATCCCATTTCGTTTAAGGGATAGATAGGATAAGCAAGCCATTTCTTTTAAATTCTTTCCTAAATTCTTGCATGCCTCTGTTTAAGATGGCAGCAAAATGGGCTATTTCAGAACAGGCATTCCCAGATGTTCCAGGGTGCTGCATTCTGAAGGCACAAGGAACAGCTGAGCATTTCTGAACATTTCTCACATCTCTCACTCAATCTGCAGGCAGCAGACACGGGAATGTCCAGCCCCACGGAGCCATTTCCCATCAGGCTGCAGCAGGAATGTGCCAGGAGGCAAAAATCAGCAGTTAACATTCACCACCTTGGGTGGTTTTTGGGGGTTTTAGAGTCTTGAATTACATATTTGTTATCCTTCAGTAATTTCTTAAAATTCAAATTTCATCTCCTGCCTTTAATTAAGGATTTTCAGTAAAAATGCAGGTTTAAGCATTAGTTCCATCACAGGAAAAGCTCTCCCAACACCTTTTTTTCTGCCTCAGAAGATGGGCTGCATGGAGCCATTACCATTAAGATCTGAGAAAAACTGTTTTTCACCATTTAATGCAACTTTAATTAAAAGCTGAAGTTGCTTTGCTGTTTCCATTACAAGGAGAAAGTCATGCTGCTGCTTCCAGAGCTGTTGAGGTAATGACCATTAATTTCACCTTCATTAACAACTCGTGTGCCACTGAAGGCACTTCCAGGACTCCACAGACACGGACTGGGAAATGGGAGAATCCTTCTAGGAATGCACATCCTACGTGTGGCCTCCAGTGCTTCTTGAAAGCCATGGAAAAAGGCAAATAATATTAAATATGAGTTTATAATCTCACTGTAGATATTGATGACTACACTGTCCTAATCCAAAATCAGGAAAGTGCCTGAGGTAAATTCTTGGCACAGCTGGATTTACCAGCATCCTATTCCTAGAATTGACATTTTTCAGAGTAGCTTGACTAAATTAATTAGAAACAAAATTATTATCCAATTCCCACTGAAGCCACACTGAAAGGACTTCAGAGTACTCCAAATTAAGTGTTGTCAAATCCTATTGTAGCAGAAAACTGCTCATTCCCTAATGTTTATTAAGGAAATTATATTGCCCAGCACACAAATCTTTATTTGACACAAGGATAAATAAAAGCAAGATGAGTGATGGGGCTCTGAGCGACCTGGGCTAGTGGAAGGGGGCAGGGGTCCAATGAGAGGAGCTTTAAGGTCTCCTCCAACACAAATTCTGGGATTCTATGGATTACCAAGGAGCAAAGCCTTATTTCCCATGGATCCATGCTGTACCTCAGCTGCTCTTACCTCTCCTGGAGGAAGCATGAATGAGTCTCTTCTACCCAGACACAACTGTAAATAAAATCTCTAAATAGCTCTGTCAAATTTGAATGAATTTAATCAACAGGCTCAGCAGTTAATTAGGTAGGGACCACCAGCTGCCCAAGCAGAGTGATTCCACCTCCTTACTGAGGAAAAACAAGCAGGAAGTCCAAACAAGACTAAAGTTAGAGAACCACTCAGCAGCTTCAGGATAAGGCCCTCAGGTAAATGCTTGTTACCCATTATTTTAGGGGAATATGTGATCAAGGCATACGGTGTAGACACAACTAAAACCGCTCAGAGGAAATTAAAGAATCATCTGTGATATGAACTCAAAAACAGCCACTGGTAACACACAGAGCATCACTTTCCACTGCAGCTCTTGGCCAAGGGGTGACCTGGGAGTCCTCCCTGTGGAGCACAAAGGGAAGGAATCGGGGCCATGGACTCCAAACCTCAGCCAGGAGCATTTTCAGATTGGCACAGAAAGGTTGTGACAGTTGTTGCATGAGCAGGCAGGCAGGAGCCAACTTCCCATCCAGTCAGAGGAGTGTCCATGCTCCCTCCTCTCCTTTTCTATCCTGTCACAGCCATCCCAGATCTCTCCTGATAAGGCTCATTACTGGGAAAAGGAGGCAACGAGGGTGACAAAGAAATGCTGACTGCAACCTCGAGAGAGGATAAAAGTTAACTTATTAACAGTTGCCAACATCAGTTTGCCAGAGTCCAAGTGCAGCCCCAGGAGTGAGGAACTCCACTCCCAGCTCTACCACAGCCCAAGGATGGGCCACTCACCCTGGCTTTGGGGACATAAAATGGGCTTCTGTAAGCAGAGGACAACTGAACTATCAATCCAAACTTGAAGTGAAATGCAACATTTCTGATGTTTTTTTAAACCCTAAACTTGAGTACTGTCTTTATTGCAAAATCAAACCTCCAACCTGAACTGACCTCCCGGCTCCGGATTGAGCAACGTGATTTATGCATCATCAAGAAATTCCTTAACATACAATAATCTTCTAGCACAGGGGAAAATATGCAACACCAAAACATGTTTTTTGGAGCACACTAATCCTCGGGTTTGACTTCTAGAATTCACTCTAAATACTCGATACCCCTCAAACAACTCGTGTGGCAGAGACAGAAGGTCAGGAACGCGGTGCCTGGTGTGTGATCTCAGCCTACGTTGCTCAAGTTTAGAAGCAGAGCTCTCCCTTCAGAGGGAAAATGAACAAGGACATACACAAACAGCTGAAAAATTATATACAGTCGGGAGAGGGAGATTTTTCCTGAAGGATTATCATAGCCTAAATATTTCTTTAAGCCCTACCCTACCAGTAGTTGACCCAATATTGTTTGAGATGATGTAGTTACTTAAAAATAGAATAATCCAGCTCCACGACTGATGCAGAACAAGGCACTCTAAAGTCTGGACCTGAACAAAATAGATTTTAGAGCTTTTTTTTCGTCCCCCTGTATTTTCTGCCTGCCTTCAGCAGACTGAACAACTGGTGTCAAACATTTCAAGAGTAAAAGGCTGTCGATCGCCATTAAACTGGGAGAGCTCCTGCAGTCTGGTTTCTTACGGAAAAAGAATGAGTCAAGGAAGTGGGAGACAAAAAAAGGTGCAAGACCGTACAAACACATTTTGCCAAGGAAAACAGAGCGGCAAAAATAGTGGCGAGAAGTTCTGGTAGGCTGACATCACACATTTCTGCTAACCATTGTCACGAAATAATTCAGATACCAACGTTTGCTGCACGTGACAACCACCACAACCCACCTCCAACTCATCCCACCTGGGCCCAACAGGAATGCCACAAACAGGGATATATTTACATCCTAATATGGATTGAGAATTAAATCAATATATTCCTGAGATGCATTTAGAGCTTGTTTTCCTTTATGTCCACAGACTTTTATCCAGTCACGTGCTATTCCATGTATTTAGCCGAGCCTCGGACACATCAAGGCTTTGCAGGACCTTGTGTGTGGACTCAGAGTATCCCCTCAATTAAGCAATTGGTTTTCCTGTGCTCAGCAGAGCTAAATGGAGAAGAGATTGTAGAAGAAAACCTCCTGCCCCCATTTTCCATCTCAAAGCTTTACTCCTCGCTCTCCAGAAGCGGCTTGTGCCTATCCTTAGATCCTGTGTTGCAAGAATTATGATTCAGCTTCACTCTATAAGGATCAGATTTCAACAGTTGCCTCATTTGAAATCAGGCTGGCGTGGAGACAATTTGAAGGGTTTTGTGTGGCAACAGCGGAAAGGCAAGATAAATATACAGGAAACACAAGAATAGGAGAGTTTCTGTCACTTTGCAGAAAATGAGATTTGTTCAGTCGAGGAAATCATTGGCCAGGCTGCTCTGGGGAGGGACATGGGAAGGGCCACCTGCAAAGGGTCAGAGCAGGGAAGAGCAACTTCAAAACCCCAACAAAGAGCCTCCAGTGCAGAAAACTTCACCCAGAGGCTGTGACAAATCAGGATTTTACTCAGCACTGAGAGCAGTGACAGGATGAAGCCTGCAGAGTCTCTGTACTGGGATGTTTGTAACTTATGTTGTCTTTATAATAAAGATTCTTTTGTTCTGCACTTCAACATCTGGTCTAATGCACTTCATTCCTCTGTGCTTTTGGAAAATATGCTGTGGTCACTGACCATGTTTAATACATTGCTAAAATATGTCACACGCAGAGAGCAGGACTTGCCTCCAGTGCTACCCACCTAATGGCCAAATCCTTGGAAGCTTACAGTAGAAGAGTAATTAACATCATCTCTGGAGCATGGAAAATTCCTCTTGCTTTTTTGAACAAATAAAAATAAGCTCATTTTTTCATTCAGCTGTGATAACCATAACTACTCTCTTTTGGGAATTACCCCAACTCTACATCTACAGGCTTGTTAAAAATTAGCTCAGTGCATGGGGCTTCCCATGGGTCACATAGCTCCTCCCGAACTTTGGAATAAAAATGGAATTTCCTGAATTTCTCTTTGCTACCAGCAGAAGATTGCCTGCAAAACAAAATAGTGAAAAGCAATTTTAACTCGTGACTTTTTTTAACCACCTTGCTACTGGGAAAGGCTCAAGAGACAAAAAATGCCCAACCTTTATTTGAATTTGTTTTGTTCAAGTGGTGTTAAAACCATTATTAAAACCTGACGACACTCTAGGAACAGTGGGAAGAAGGACAGAAAGCAACACATCCCTCCTGGAATTTTAATTGTATGTAACCCAAGAATCTATCTGTGTTTATCTCTGTTCTGCTTGACCAGCGAGATCTGTCAGTGCCTCAAGACCTGTGAACAAGCCTGACTGCAGCTTCCAGCACAACAGCAGCCAGTTCCTGAGAACAGGGAAAGCCTCCACTTCCCAAAGTTACCTCCAGTTGAAACAATTCCACATCTGTGAAAATGCCTTTGAACAGCCCTAAATCTCTGATCAAAATAGGAATAAAAAGCACATTTTACACTGCATGTTACAGTTGCTGGATTTCACCAGAGCTCCACATCCTTCTGTCAGAACCCACCTGTATTTTTTTTCCCAACTTGCACAGGGCAAATTTTTAAACTTTATTTTACAAAAGAAAAGCCCAGCTAGAGCACAGATCCCCAAAATGTTTATGTCAGCAGGTACAGGAGCTTCTCAGTGCCACAACCTTTACTTTGCAGCAATGTCCACCTGGTTTATCCCATTTTACCACTGATATGTACACAGGGACAAAGGGCTTTAGCCTGGAGAAACCACATGGGAAAATGGAGGAATTTTGATAAAAAACCAAGAGTTTGCTGGTCACTACTCTCAATAACTTGGGTATTGCAGCACCTGGGCTAGTGGAAGGTGTCCCTGGCCATGGAATTAGACAATCTTTAAGGTCCTTTCCAATCCAAATCATTCCACAATTTCTGATTTAATGCCTGACAGTGCTCCCACAGCGAGCTGGGCCTCTGAGGTAAAAGCAAAGGTTTGTGCACTTCTCAGGCTGGCACTCCTGTTATAAATTCATTTCCCGAGGCAGCACAATTCTGGTGAAATTATTCCCAGGTATTTGACAAGTTTCTGCAGGAAGCTGTACGAACATTCCCAGCTACCACTTCCAAGTGCACACACACAGCCGCTGAGAGGATGCAGCAAAATGCTCCTCTCTTCCCATGTACAAACTCAAACATTTGATGCCAAAAGTGGTGGATTAAGGAAAACAGTCACTGAGAGCTTTCAGGTCCAAGCTACTACAACCCCAGTCACTGTTCAGCTGTGGAGAGGAAGTTAAATTAATGACATTTCTCCAAATCAGGATTAAAACATTCCCTGGGTTAATGCAAACTGTCTCTAATCCAGCTTAGCACAACAAATACTGCACCTTTCTCATTTTTCTTTTCTTTCTCATGTTTCAGCTACAGCCTTTTTAACTGAGACACTTCCAGCTCCAGGGCTTTGCCAGGAGAGGAATGATGACCTTGGGCAGCTCATTACTTCTGGGGAGAAATCCTGTCCTGTCAAGCTGTCTGAAACCAGTCTCACTAAAAAATAACAACATGAAAATCAAGCATCTCATGCTTTCATGACAATTTTATGTGCTCCGGGTTAAAAAGTTAGTGGGTCCTGCTAAATTAAGATCTGTGTTTGCTATGAAAATGAGGAATATAAGTCAGTAACTGGATTCAGGCTGGCAAATAATCCTAAACTGCACTCCAAGCTGAAGAAACAGAACTCCCAGGCAGATCATCAAATATCAAGGAGAATTCAACACTGCTGGTGAAGCAGAAAGCAGAGTATCAGTATTTGTTCCACACCCCCTTTTCCCAACTATCGCTGAGGCAGTCTGTAAATTAAACTGAACACGAGGCAGGTATTCTATAAGAGAAAAACAGATCAGAGGAAAACCTAATTAATTTTCACAGCGTACCATGACTAATCTTAGCATATATGGTACTGGAATAGCAATCACTGAGTACAAATGAAAACAGTGTTGAACCCTGTCCTATTTTTAATCAGATGAAAGCCACAAACTCAACCATGCTTCTGCTTAGTGCTGCGTTTTCTTCTACCCTGATGGTTTTTACAGCTGGGGAAATGGCTACTTCCAGCATTACTGTGCTGTAAAAAATTACTGCTCCTTACACTTCTGGGATTACAGTGGAGTGTGTCACAGAAAAGGAGGGCTGGTGGAGGCAAGTCAACATTTCTTGGGACATTTAACCCTTTCTGAGCTGTATCAGATCCTCTGAGTGAAGATGTGCTTTTAAGTTCTTGAATTTCTGTGGTATCAAACTGTACTTGCAAAGTTCTGTAGGAAGCCAGTGGCAGAGAAGAAAACAGAACTCAGAAGACAAATTCCAAATTAAAAAATGTAGATGGTGCATGACAATATTTTTAATGAAGACAACATACGAGGGCAGATACTTCCCCTGATTAATTCTGCCCTACAGGGCTCACAAAAGTTGCTCTGTACAAAGAGCAGCTCCCAGTTCAAAGACTTTCCTCATTTACCAGTGGGTTTTTTAATGCATTAAATAAAAATACCGTTAGTCACATTTAACCCAGACATTTTCATATTTGCAATCAGAGCCTGGAGTGTGGAAATGGAATAATTAACCCTGATTTGCTAAGCTCAGTTTTTAGCCAGATCAGCATGCAGTATAGCATTACAAAAACCAGACTTGTTTGTAACAGAGAAAGGTGCAAGAACTCTCTCCTATCTTCCACTTCTCTTCCCTCAGTTTCTCTCTTGGGAAAGCAAGAGGAAGGTGGAAGTGGCAATCAAACTGTTTAAATGTCTTTTCCCTTTGAGCAACACTCAACACCATATGCTTTATCCAAGAAAGCTGAGAGGTGGAATGTCCAAGATACTCACTCTTGGAGAATGTTTCATGAGAGTTAAGCTGGTATTTCAAAAGAAGGTATTTCAAAGCACCTTCTTGCTTATTTCCCAATGGAAACAGGAGGATACTCCTCTCTCGCTGGCCATTTCTCCCTGACACACTCATACTTCCTACAAACCCTTCTGTGACTTCCTTTGCTCAACCCAACCCAGAAGTAAAGCAGCAAAATTCCAGCCTCCAATCCCAATGAAAATAAAGCTGAGCAGCACCAAGGATCCGAGTTGGTTCCCCTGAGGAAAACGACGCACCTTTGGAGTGTTTCCCCGAAGGCCTCTTGGGTAGTGACTCCTCCATGGAATGTGTGGACGTATGGAGCACATTTTCCAAACTGTTGCTGACACTGTTGATGGGGGTCTCGGACCTTGGAGTGACCTGGAAAGAAAAGTACAAAAACCCATTAAGATAAACGGAGGGAATACACAAACATCACACCTTCTCTGCAGTGAGGGATCCCCTGGGAAGGCAGTCAGGACAAGTTGGCTTCTTTTAAAACTGAGGGTGTTACTCCTGATATTCCCCAAGTAATATTCAGGGAAGTGGTTTCAGTCAGCAGCTATTCACAAACTGAGATTATCTTGGTTAATCTAAAAAGCTACTTACAGCATAATTCTTTTTTAAACAATAGTCACCCAGCAGTCAATTGGAGAGAGATTGCAAGACCTTTAACCTCTGCACACCACAGATTTTAACTTTTCAACAGGAAAACTGGGGAAAAGGGCTCTTGGAAAATGTCATTTTAACGTTACGTCACTGTGCTGGGTTTGGGTGGGGTAGAGTTAATTTTCTTCATAGTAGCTGGTGTGAGGCTGGTTTGGATTTGTGCTGGAAGCTGAGGATAACTCAGGGATGTTTTGGTTACTGCTGAGCAGGGCTTACACAGCCAAGGCCTTTTTGGGTCCCCACTGCACTCCACCAGCACAGAGGCTGGGGGGGGCACAAGGATTTGGGATGGGACACAGGCAGCCAGCTGAGCACAGCTGATCCAAGGGACACTCCAGGCCCGTGGCATCATGCTCAGTATGGAAAGCTGGGGGAAGAAGGAAGCAGGAGACATTCGGTGAGCCCAATACTCTTCCCAAGTCACCACGAACCCGTGAGGGAGCCCTGCTGTCCTGGGATGGCCAAACCCTGCCCATCCATGGGAAATGGGGAATCAATTCCTTTGCTTTCCTTGCATGTGGGACTTTTGTTTTCCCTATCAAATTGTCTTGATCTTAACCCAGGAGTTCCCTCACTTTTACTCTTCTCACTTTCTCCCCATCCCAATGCCAGGGGAGCTGGAAGTGGCTCCATGGGGCTCCATTACCTCTCCAGGGATGAGACTCAAGGCATTCCCAAGTATTTCCACACAGATTGCAATGAAAAATTCTTAGCAAAAACCTGATTTTCTTGTCTTTGCCATTTAATAACCTGTTATGATCATATTTCAATGGAAACTCCTATACTAACAATGCCCAAACAAAAGGTTTCAGCATCAAAACAAAAAAGGATTTAAGAACCTTGAAGAGGAAAAGATGCTTTAAAGAGTGAGATCAGACCAACAAAAACACCCCTATTAACTACTCAGAGTAACTGTGTGACTTGAAATTCAATTGTTACATCTGGAATCAACCTGAAATGCTGGTAGGGAGAGCTGTAATTAGAATTTCACATGGATTTTAGCCTGGCGCAAATCACAGGAGAAAATGTGCATCTTGCCGTAACAAAATTAGTTCTCCTTCACTCAGGGTAACTCAATACCAGCAGCTCCAGGTCCCTGTAAGGGAAAAGGCTCCCTCAGACGCTGCTAACTTGACACAGTGCCCTGAGATGGGACAATTTCTGCAGCAAACAATACTTTGCACGCCCTCCCATTCCATGTTGCCGTCAGTCAGCACACACAATGCAGGTCAGAAATAGCACAGCCCCACTCCATACAATCACCTATTGTAAGCTCCATTTTAAGACTGACATTTATAGATTTATACACACTTTAAGGCAGCAGAACAAGTGAAAGGCTCTGTGTATTTGACATCCATAAAAAAGCTTCTATGTGTAGAGAAATCAATCCAGAATGGCAGATGGGTGTCAGGAGAAAGGAGGGTTACAGGTAGCTGCTTTCCTTTTCAGCACTACTTCTTGACAAAAAAAATAAAGTTTATTTTCTATATATAAATGCAAAAGCAGTATATATATCTAATTACATACTATTTCTTCAGCACAGCTTCCCTCCAACAACAGAACTTACCACCAAGCTTTCCCTTAGACCAACCATTAAACTCCAAGCTCGGTGGGAGGGTGGAGAAGAGTTTAAATTTCCTTGCCAAAGTCAGTTTTTAGCAGAGCTTATCTCACACAGCCTCTCTCCTGGAGCTCATTAAACTCTCCCTCCAGCCCAGGGCTGCTGGGAGGAAGTTCCAGAGGGCTGAGCACCATCCTTCTGGCAAAGGGACAGTGCAGAGGAGCAAGCTGGGAAAGGAGCTCAGGCAGGGCTGCATTACCCTGGACAACCAGGTTCCAAATATTCGGAACGAACAGAAATATAAATACTCAGAATGCTTCAAACTGAGTAAGAGCAGCCACACAGCTCCAGAAAATCTCTGAACAAGCAGTTTGTTACAATTTATTGCCTCTTATCTTGTATTCCCTCCTCTCCACTCTCCTTACAACAAGCATCGCGTGCAGCTTATAATTTGCATTTTGTTTATACATAACCTCCATTTTTTTTCCATAAAGATTTAATTTTCCTAGACTTGGTAAGGATTAATTTAGCCCATATGTCTTGTCTGCCTGAGCTCATACTATCTGATCCCGTCGCACATCAAAGCGGTTCCAAATTGGCCTAGAAAAATCACAAAGCTCTGATTAGTTCCAAATGGAGCACTTTGTTAGGGAGCTGAATGGTGTTAGAACCACTGAATCCCACTGCTTAAAGCTTCCATTCCAAATTTTGAAATCATTTTTTCCACTGACTTAAACATCACGATACTGCAACGGCTTGGATTTGTTTAGGGAAAGTGAAATAATGAAAAGTGGTTTGCAAATCAACGTTTTAGTTCCAAAATAGTAACAACATTTTTTTTATCCTTCTTTCTTTCTTTTTTTTTTTTTTTGTTTAACTTGAGGCCAAGCCAAACAGAGGAACAATAACCCATCAACTCAGAACTGCAGGAGATGTTGTCCGGGGAGGGTTGGGAGAAACACTGGGAAAAGCTTTACAGGAAGGACCTGTCCAAATTCAGCTGTAGAAACTCAGCATCAGGTAAATTCAGGAAGGAATGGTTTCCAGATATATCTGAACACTCCTGTATTCCCCAGTTTGGGCTCAGCACAAACAACTAGTCAGGAGAAACTGGATTTGGAATAAAGAACAAGGCATTCCAGGGAGATAAAGATTTGGAGAAGCAGGGAGCAAATTGCTTTGGACCTTTTAGGAGCTGTAACATCTCTGAGAAAGCCAAGAAGCCATTAAGGAATAAACATCTGCAGCTCAAGAACTGTTCAAGGCTTGTTTTCGGAGGCAGTAACAGGCCACAGTGAAGATGGATAAGTTGGCATCGCAGGAACCAGGAATGTTCAGGCCATACATCATGACAAACCACAGGACTGACACTTTATAAATGCAGAAAAAAACCCCACGAATCATTCAAGGTCTATGAGGAAACAGCATCAGACCTTTGAATAAAAGACTGGATTTTTCTACAGAAATTATTTGAGAACATCAGCAGAAACAGTCCATGAAGAGCAACCAAAACCAGCAGCAAGCCCAGAGTTAAATATTCTTCACTGTGCCTGATTTTACCCCCAGCACAGCATTCCCTGGAGGGCCAGGGAGAAGGAAAACCCTCTGATGCACCTCGCCATAGTTTCACTGCATTGTTCAGAATTCCTTTCACACACCAGTGGTCTGGAGGCTTCTTCAATGCCTCTAAAACCTGCAACCGGGTGCAGAAAAGATTCTTAAAACTATTTTTACTCCACTCTAATATTGCATCTTTGATTGGAGCAAGCTCGTCTAGAGGAAGGTGTTGGGGGGTTGGAATGAGATGAGCTTTAAGGTCTCTCCCAACCTTGATGATCCTGTGATCCTTTGATCTGCTCCCTCCATAGCAAAGCATCTGGCTCACAGATGGGACTTCTGACTTTCCAGACGCAAACCCTGCTGTCTCCTGCATTTCAAGTTAAAGCCAGAATTGAAAATAACAAAGAAAATTGATCACTGCATAGTGACTGAAGCTCAGAGTGAATTCTTCTCTGCCTCGTTCTCCGTTGTAATGATGACAGGATCAAAATTGGTACCAGCTACTGAAAAAAGTGGATCCTTGCCAACACAGATTATTCAGAAGGATCACTAAATGCTGCCCTCCAGTCCTCCACCCCCAGGAGTTACCAGGAAGAGAAACAATTGCTTTGACCCAGGGGCTGATGACAAACATGCCAAGGGAACAGAATTCATCGCTAGAATTCTGCCATTATCCCATTTTTCCCATTTTCACCGGTCACCATCCAAACCCAACCTTTTTTCCCCCAGAGTGATTTCCTTCCCAGCATCAGAGAGGTCCTAACAGGCTCAGATCTTCTTGGGACAGCAAAAGCAGCTCTAGAAAGCTCTCCCAAGCTCTCAATCCATCAAAAAGAACACAGCAAAATAAACCCAGGTACCTCCCCCAGGTGGTGCTGATCCTCTTGCAGCCACTGCTGCCTGAAGTGGCTCCATCGCAGACAGTGGGAGTCACTATGGAAAATGGTCCATCTGGGAAGCTGGGTAACTGTTAGCTTTGCTAACATTTAATACAGCAAAGTCTTTCATAAAAATAACAGGACTGATAGGAGTCAAACTTAATGTGGTCAAGAGTTTTACCAAAACAGCAATTATCTGTTCCTTTGAAAAATAAACAGAGCACAGAAAATACATGGTTTAACAGCAAAGTATTTGCTGACTTAGTTTGAAGTGGAGCCAAAAATATTAAAAAAAAAAAAATCAACACAGCCACTACCCAAAGCACCATGGACACATGGAACAATGATACAGGATCTGAGGGAACAAAATATGGATTTTTATACCTGGTCAGGTAAGAAATTTAAGTCATGTATTACACAGGAAAAGCAAACAATATATAGGAGCAAAGAGTGAGTTAAGTGAGGTCCTGGAGCTCCAAGCCACACAAACATTCTCCCACAGGAGATCACACAGGAAAACTTTTCCACATTTTCAACAATGGCCAGTGATAAGTTGAGAGTCTCACAGAGGAATGCTTCTGTCCATTCTGGCTTTGGAATTCTCCTTTAAAATAACGGATTTTTAGCCATAAACTGCCCTCCAGGAGCAGGTAACATGTATGAGCGAGCTCGGAAATTGGAACAGTGAATCCAGGGGGTAAAAACCACTCAACTCCTGTCCTGCCAGGTTCATATTACTGAGTATTAACAGCAGCTTATTTGAGGTTAACACCAAGGTCTTTAACATGGTGCAATCCTGTTGGCAACAATGCTTCAGGAGAAGTTTGATGGCAAGGATACGGCCCCTGCAAGCTCAGGCAGAGAAGCTGCTGATTCCCATCAAAGGGGCAAACTCAGGTTTTTAAATAATTTGAATAAAAATGCCTTGCTAACACTCAGCTGTCGGTCTGACACCACATGATATTATTGATCAGGCTAAGTCCAAGCCAGATACAAGAGCAACCCATGCAGGGATCTGGAATTCCATATCCACTGAGACAACTGCAGGAGGAGCAGGACTGAGCAAACATCTTCCTCTTGGTAGTAACAAGTCATCGGTCCGCCCAGCTGCTTGTGAAACCACTGCCTCAGGCACCAGTCCTGCATTTACTCACATATCCAAACACCTGACTGTTCTCCCACCAGAGGATGAAAATTCCAACCTCCTCCTTTGGAAGATTCAGGCTCTTCCACGAGGATGTTTACAAAGTGCTCACAAACAGCCCCTCACATTCCACATACCCAGTAAAGTGCTCATCACTCAAATTTACACTCATTCAGTCGCTTTGTTGGACTGGGATGTGGATGCAACTGGAAGTGTTTGGTTTGTGCTAGAAATTCAAGAGGTTCCAACAGCCAGAAAAAGCTGTAAGAGCCAGGTGCCTCCATGTTTCAACAGCTACAAAATCCACCTATTCTCCTAGAGAAGGAAAACAAAGGGTGAAGAGGCAATTCGCAGGGAAATGGGATAATGGATAATAGATCAGATGGCTTTGTCCTGGGAGACTCTCTGGAATGAAATGAGGCATGTGGTACTTAAACACTACGGGACAATCACGCACCTGCTCCAAGGCTCCTTATGAATTCAGGAGAACAGATGGACCAAAATAAGTCCGGGTTGGATTTTATAGACTAATTTCCACTAAAAACCCTTTGCTTAAAGAATTGTGAACACTGTTAATAATAGGAACATAAATGTACCATAGAATTACTGAACTCATCGAATCTGAATTTTACAAAGCAGTCATTCAAAGCACCTCAAAATCAAAACAAATCCCTGCTTATAACCAGACCTTGGAACAGATACTGCTGCTCTATATCACAACACTGATGTACAAATGTGACCCTGTTTCTTCACCTGATGCCACCAAAAGGTAACCATCCCTCTCTTCTGCAGCAACTCACAAAAGAATTATCTGGCAGGTCACAGATCCACTGAATTCCATTTATTCCTCCTTCCCCTCCTCAATATTCACTTAAGTAATGGCTTGAGTGTAATAAAACTACTCAGAATCATGGAAGCACAGAGTCATTAAGGTTGGAAAGGACCTCTGAGACACCAAGTCCAACCATGATCACCACTGAACCATATCCCCAAGCGCCACATCCACACGGTTTTTGAGCACTTCCACAGATGGTGATTCCACCACTTCCCTGGGCAGCCCATTCCAATGCCTGACCACCCTTTCCATGAAGAAATATTTCCCAATATCCAGCCTAAACCTCCCCAGGAGCAGCTTGAGGCCGTCCCTCTCCTCCTGTCCCTGTTCCCTGGGAGCAGAACCCGAACCCCCCCAGCTGCCCCCTCCTGTCAGGGAGTTGTGCAGAGCCACAAGGTCCCCTCTGAGCCTCCTTTTCTCCAGGCTGAGCTTCTTTCCCAGCTCCCTCAGCCACTCCTGGTGCTCCAGACCCTTCCCAGCTCCGTTCCCTTCCGTGGACATGCTCCAGCCTCTCAATGTCCTTCTTTCTTCCACTTATAATGATAAAAGAAGACGACACTGGAGAAGAATTCATAATACACATGAAAAGTGTTCACTTTCACTATTTATCATTGGGACTTGGCAGATCTGTAATTAAAATTAAGATCTTGCTCTTAAGTAACTGATCTGATTATTTCTGGATCGCTTCAGCTATTCACAAAACCCCTGAAGCCCTGTATTGGCCTGAACACCTGTTAAAAGGTTTATCCCTTCCAATGCTGATCAGTGGATAATTATCCCAATGGCATCAATGGAAAAATTCTGGTTCATCAAGAGGCAAGAGCAAGGAATTTACAAGTTTGCTCATTAGAAACCCCATGCAAAGAAACACAGATCTGAACCATATCAACATCCTTTTGCTCGAATTAATGCCCATTTCAAACCTCAGGAGGGAACAGCTTCAATTCAACTGGCTTCAATTCTTTTGGCCAAAGACTGAAGTCAAATTTGAGTGGAAGCGCGACAATGGCTGTCATTTCCACAGACAAATTAGATCCAGCATTTCTATAATAAAATTCTGTGGGCTCTGACAAATCTTATCTATGTTCTCGGGACTATATTTGCTTTTTTTAGGGATAAAAAGCACTCCAGTGCAAGTAAATGGACAGTGGAGTATTTGAATATTGAAGATGACAGAAGAAGCCGAGCTCTGCCCTGCCAGGAAGAGGTAGGGCTGTATCTACTGTCACTGAAGGTGACAGGACCTCAGTTTTAGCAACTCAAACATTTACAAACCCACTAAACCAAATGGTTAAACACTTCCAAACAAGGCTGCTGTTCAGCACCTTTGAAGTCAGCCCCTGGAATGTCTGTGAGGTGTGGTTAACTGCTGCTGGCTCTGCTTCTCCACGCAGGATCTCCTCCAGCTCATGCACTGATTCCATTAAGACAGTCTGGATCTGGTACAGTCCAAAACATCCAACACCTTCCAACAGGAATCTTTACTCCACAAGAATGAGGCCCACTTCAGTGTTGCTTCACTGACAACTAACAGTTACGAGGTAATTAGTAAAAAAAGGAGTAAATTAAAAAAGTGAAGTGGAATGCACTCTTAAAACAAGAACTTCATTCAGCCCATGCAAAAATAAATGGGAAAACAGTTCATGGAAAAAACATCATCATTATTAACTCAACACACATTTTTTTGGCTGCTCTGTCCCTGATGTTTGGATGCACAGTGCATTTCCCAAGCAAACTCATTTAGGTTCCTAAATTCAAGTTCAGCACAGAACATATGATTAGGCAAAGTGAATTTGGTGCTAATTAATATTGTTACTACCCAAGACCATTGTCTTTTAAGGACTCCTTTATATATAAAGCTCATTTCTGAAAATATCGCAGGTTTGAGACTGAACCATTTCAAATTTTGAACAAAACCATGAGTAAGAAAAGAGCCAGAAGTGGAAGCCTCACATTTTTTAAGTGGAATATCAAGAGGTGTGTGCAATCCATGTTGCCTGGAGTACCCAAAATTCTCAAAGGACGTGCAGAAGACATGCAGGGCTTGGCAATGTCACCAGCTGGAAGCTACAAGACCTGTCCCTACAGCTCCTGAGGTTGGATTCATGCGGTTTGGAAAGTGAGATCATTCTGAGATAGCAACTCCTGGTATCAGTGAGTAAACACCTCTAATCCCAGCCAGCAACTGCTCTTAACATGGTCATCTGCTAAATCCATGAAATACCCTTAAAGAGGCTAAAAATTAAGTTTGTCATGATTTATTCTATGCCTACAAAGCTCAAAAAAAAAAAAAAGCCATAAAGGCAGCTGACATAGATCACTTAATAGCTGCATTGCTTTCTCTGTGAGGGCTTGAGGACTCAGTTTCAACCCGACAAGTGATGGTTTTTTTATAACTCATCACTCCATTGGTGAAATAAAAATATCAGAATATTTCTCAATGGAGTTATGTCCATTCATGCTACTGAGACAAACAGTGCAGACAGGTGAAGGTGTTTGAAATGGATCCCTCAGAGCAACTCCATAGCTCCCAATATACAGCCTTGAGTTATTTGGAAGTTTCAGAGGAGCCTATGGAATTAGCATGAGTGAAAAATAGTACCTTATGCTATAAACTTGAAATAGCCATCGGTGCAATATTTGGAAGCTGACTGGGCAAGAACCCTCCTTCCCATTCACAAGATACCAACCCGAAACAGCCGCACAACCACAGTGTCACTGCCCCTGATTTCCCTTCAGCTGCAAACAAACTGCACTCAGGGTGACTATTTCTGACCCTGCCTCTGCAGCTGAACCCCCAACCAGATCAGAATCATCATCACAGAATCATGGGATGGTTTGGGTTGGGAGGGACCCTAGAGCTCATCTCATTTCACCCCCTGCCGTGGTTGCTCCAAGCCCCATCCACCCCGGCCTTGGACACTTCCAGGGATCCAGGGCCAGCCACAGCTTCTCTGGGCACCCTGTGCCAGGGCCTCAGCACCCTCATAGCCAAGAATTCCTTCCTAATATCTGATCTAAACCTACAGCTCATCACCCTGACTGCACTGAAGAGCTCTTGTTAAAGCAGAGCAGGTGCTGAGTACCCAAAGCATTCTCTTTATTTCCCTGGTTTTACAGCACAATCTCAATGAGGAGATGAAACAACTCCAGGAAACTGAGTGACAGATTCATGAATAAGTTCCCCAGTTCTGAAGTTCTGTCCTCAGAGTTACTGACAGTAGAGCTCTTGAGAGGAAAAGTCCATGCAGAGATTCATATTATGATGTCCAGTATCCATGTAGGTCACAGAATCCAAGCTCACATTTGTGTTCCCACCTGCCATCCACTCCAGCAGAGAATCACAGCATCACTGAGGTTGGAAAAGACCTCCAAGGTCACCGAGTCCAACCCGTGACCAATCCCCACCTTGTCCCCAGCCCAGAGCACTGAATGCCACATCCAGTCCTTTCTTGGACACCCCCAGGGATGGGGACTCCAAACCTCCCTGGGCAGTTCCAAGGCCTGAGCACCCTTTCCATGGGGAAATTCCTGCTGATGTCCAATCTGACCCTCCCCTGGCCCAGCCTGAGGCCGTTCCCTCTCCTCCTGTCCCTGTTCCCTGGGAGCAGAGCCCGACCCCCCCGGCTGCCCCCTCCTGTCAGGGAGTTGTGCAGAGCCAGAATGCACAGGGGGGGATTGCTGGGATGTCCTGGGCAGGACCAGGAGCTGGACTCAATGATCTTTGTGGGTCCCTTCCAATTCAGGATATTCCATGATTCCATCCTCACTGAGTCGAAGGCAATTTAGAGAGGGCAGCATTTTCTCTCCTTAGGGCAAGGAAACCATGTTCACTTTATACCATCAGGTAGAAACCATGAATCTAATAATTACTGACCTACTTAAAGCCAGCCACAGCCACCTTTTCCTGCAAAGTTAAGATTCAGATAAGGCAAGAAGCATCTCAAAAAGCACAAAAAAATACATGGGCAGCTGTTTTAAGCCTCCTCACAATCAGCAATTGCAGGCAGTAAAAAGAAACAGCAAGAAGCAGTTTGCATCATTGACCACCTTCAGCTGTGTTCACCTACCCCAAAGCAACTTGAGAAATCATGAAATATTGACAGTAAATTTGTATCAACTGTTCAGTCTCTTCACTGTTAAACAATTTGATTTTGAGATATTTCACTGTAAAACATGAAAGAGGAGATGGAGAAAGGATTGCAAGGTCCAGGTCTCTGGAAAAAGTTATAGCTAGTATCAGGATGGGGCATATTTTAGTAGGACTGGCTAAGCAGAAGCAGCACATTCCCATTTGTTTCTGCAAAGAGAACAAAGAGCACTGCTCAGATTTCTGTTGCATCTCCCTGACTAAACAAGTTATCCATAAATCAGAATTGTAACAGTAGAGCAGGTACAGTTACACAAGAGTTACACCCTATTCCCACCCTCACAAGGGGAAAGCTGTAGGGTAACTCAGCCAGTTCACAAACAGCTCCCTGTTTGCAACCCAGCTCACATCCACACCATCCCAGCTTCCCAAAGTTTTACAGGACCTCAAATGGTGACCAGTTCCTTAAGGATGGGCACAGAGAGGTGTGTATTGAGACCTGAGGACCAGAAACCCCCATTTTTTAACATCCAGCTTCCAGCACCAGCTCAGCTTGGCTCACGCTGGAGTAAAGCAACAGGAGCCATGAGAAAGTGCTGGCACCAGGGAGGGAATTCTCCTCCAATTCCAAGGAGGAAAAGCAACAGCCCAGGGCACTCACTTTCTCTCCACATCCACACTGTTTTTTCTAGGTGACCGTTACAGCACAAGGATTGTCACAACATCACTTGGTAACACCACAAGATCTAAGGCCTCGGTGCTGGAATTTATTTGTGCATATTTAAACAGGGCTGAACGGAGAAAGACATTGTTTTTTCCACTTGCTTCATCCAACTCCTGGTTTAAGCCAACTGCTTACTCTAAAAGTAGCAGAATTACCCAGTCGAGAACAACAAAAAAAATAATCTGAAGGAAATCTGCATCACTTCAAACAAAATGCACATTCAGAGACTGTGAAGGCAAAGTCACCTTTGTGTTCCCTCTCACTACTCTGTACTTAGCAACCAGGATTCTTCAACACAGATTTCTATAAAAATGTGCTTTTTAAAGAGACAACCCTTCAGTGAGCTCACACGAAAAGAAAAATCAAGCGACCATCCTGGCTGCCTCATTCCTGGCAGGAAAAATGGCAGGATGGATTCTCCGTCCATCTTAGATTGACATAAATAGTGCTGGAGTTTTTCAGCTCCATAAATCCTGCAGCTCTGAAAGAAGACTCTCAAAAACCTTCCTGCCTGCCTGATTTTATCGTTTTTTTTTTTGCTTGCCTTATTTTGGGGGAACTTGTATGTGATTTACAGCGTTTCCTTTCCAACCCAGGGTCGCTGCATTATTTGAATAAGAGAAGCTGCAAGTAGTTAAGTATCTGAAAAGAAGCTTTTTTCTGGTTTTAATTATACCCTTCTACATCCTGTGTGAAATATTCTTTCCAGCTACATTTTACCCACATGGAGGTTTCAGCTGAATGAAGAGGCTTTCCCATACCTTGTTCTTTCCCCCTACTACAGGAGGTTAGGAACAGGCACGAGACAGGAAGGGAAGAGTAAGAACAATATGAAGTTTAACACATCTCAATTTTACAAAGCAGAGGTGTTTAAAGAAACATGAAATTGGAAGGAAATTTGTATTCAGGGGAAGACTGTGCACAGATCTCCGTATCAGTCTGGAATTCAACGCTCAACTTAGTGAAATCTCTACTGAGCCCTCAGAAACAGCTTTATTTAGGATATTATTCCAATACAGGGGTTTTCACAGCTTTTAGGTATTCCCCACCTTTCCCAAGAGCAGGGTAACACCTTATCCACTCATCCTCAAAGGCTGCAGCCTGTTAACTTCTCACAAGCACCCACTAAGCTGGTGCTTAGTTTGAACTTCCAAGCGGGTTAAAATCAGGCAGAAAGACAGTCGGACTCCCTAATTTGTAGCAGCCTGAGAGCAATTAAGCAGTCACATATCTAATTACTTACAGCACATCTTAAAACGTTCCTGTCTGGCCTAACTGCTGGCAATTGAATGAAAGAACAGCGAGTTAATGACGGTGAACCCCGACACCAGGATCAATACCCGAGGGATGCAGAGTGACAGAAAACGACAACATTTCTTTTAGCTTAACACCAGCAACTCCGAATGTTTGCCATCACATCCGTCCGAACAAAACCCAGGCTCACCAAGATGCTTTGCCACTGGACAGCTACTCCTCCTTTCCAACTTTTTCCAGGGGAACTTTCAAACAGATGCTCTTATCTAGAGATGCATTTGTTTCCCTTCCTAAATCACTGGTTTTCCATGCAGCTGGCAGGACTGTTCCCCTAGCAGATGCTTTGAGAAGCAATCAGGGAAGGCTTATATCGCTGCTGTTGATCTGCTTGTGAACCCCTTCTCATTTAAATGTCACAAGCTCCTAAGAACTCCATCCACCCATCCCCTCCCGCTGCCCTCAGCTGACCATCCCCACCATCAACTGCCAGCCTCCGAAGCTGCCATTTATCGCTGTGCTAAAGCACGGTTTCAAATGAGAGCGGAAGACACAGCCCAGTGCCATTCCAGCGTGGAAAAAGCAGGATACCCACCTTATGGCAGCCAGGATAGGTTGCCATGGTGTTGAGGGTAGAGGTGCTGGGATTCTTGCTGGTGCTGGCCATGAGACTCTGGATCTGGGTGAGCTCCTGCCTCAGCACCTGCTTCTGGTGGAAGCTGAACGCCGGGTGGTTGGATGCCATGGTGAAGAGCAACAGGAACTCATCCCCCGTGCGGCCCTCGTTGAGCTGCAGCCCGTAGTTGTTGATGACCGAGTCGATGTGGGTGAGGGTGCGGAACAGGACCCCGGCGGCCTCCCGGTGGGCAGAGCCGAGCAGGGCGAGGGACACCAGGAGTTTGCTGCGCACCACCTCGTCCGTCAGGTTGGTGAGGCTGCCCAGGTCGGCGGGGTTGTTGGCCTTGATCTCGGAGTCGCGCAGGGAGTGATAATCCTTGCGTGCCAGGTCCTCCAGGCAGGCGCCCAGGAAGCGCAGCTCCAGCGGGATGCACAGGTCCAGGAGGCCGCACAGGAACTCCACGCGCTGCGGGGAGGGCAGCTCGGAGAACCAGCGGTACACGCCGTCCCGCTGCAGCCGCGGGCACCGCTTCTCCACCATGGTGCCCCGCGCCGAGCACGCCCCGGCCGGGGCTCGCACACCCGGCCTGGGGCAGCCCCGGGCGGGCAGGGCCGGGCCGGGCCCCGCTGAGGGCGGCGCAGGCCCGAGCGCTGAGGCGCGGCCTGGCCGCGGGGTCCCCGCCCGCCGGCGGCCCCGAGGAGGCCGCTGCGCTCCCGTTCCTCCCTCACGGGGCGGCTCCTCCGTCCCTCCGGCGGGCGCCCGGTGCCTCCATCCCTCGGCCCCGCCGGGGCCGCCCCGCCGCCGCGACCGCGGGAAATAATCCCTCCCGTGCGGAGGGGCACGGAGCGGCGCGCACACCCCGCCGGCCGCTGCGCGCAGGCGGAGGGATCCCGCGGTGAGGAGGCTCCGCCGCGAGCGGAGCGGGAGGAACAGGGAGCGACGGGCGCCTTCGCTCCCGGCCTGACCCCGCGGCGGGACACGCCCCCCGCAGCGCTGATTGGCCGAGCCGCCCGCCCGCCGATGACGATTGGCTGCGGCCGCGCTTCTCCCCGCCCCCTCCCGCGCGCTCGGGAGAGGGGTCTCGGGGGCTTGTCAATCCTCCCGGTTTAGCCCCGCCCCTGGCACTGATTGGTCGGAGGGGCCCTGAAATAGGAGAGGGGCGGCAGCAGCCGCCTTTTGTGTGTGGTCGCCCGCGGGCGCGGAGGGTTCGCGGCTGCTGCCGCCCCTACCCCGGGGGTCTCTGAGGGGCGATGGCCCCTCTCGGGGCAGAGCTGTGCCTTGCCGTGCTCCAGCTGACCCCGCAGAGTTGACGGGTTTGGGCCTGGGGCTCCTGTCCTCCCCGCAGGGCTATGCCTGCAGGCTGGAGAGGAGCCTCGAGATGCCTCCTGCCATCCCAAATCGTGTGTAAGCACCTTCCTTCCTTCCCTCCTTCACGGTCGGTGCATTTGCAGTGTGTCCCCTGGCTCCGAGTGCTGCCCGTGCTCTTTGCTGACTCCCCTGGGGGCAGCAGCTGCCTTTTCCCTGCCTTTTCAGTCAAAACGCCTCATTCCAGCCACGAGGAGCCTTATGGAGTAGAAAAGGGAATGCCTACGATGCTTTCCTTCCTCAGCCGTTGTTTTAGGATGACAAAGAGCCTCAGGGATGCAGCCTGAGCTGCTGCTGGGTGGTGATGCCAAAACCCCGATAAAGCTTTTGGCAGCGGTGCTTGCCTGAGCCGCCACCAACCCAACCCGCAGTCAACGCCAGTTTGGCACCTGACTCCAGATTGTCTTTAAATATAGTGTGGAAACAAAAGAGACGCTAAAGACCTCTCAAAATGATCATTTTTTCGCCCCCTGCGTTCCCACTCTCCATTCTAAACCGGGATTCTGGCTGGCAGCGACGTAGCAATGCACATTTTCTAGCAGGGTTGTCAGCTGCGGATTGCACGGATGGCATCGGGCGGCCAAGGGGCGGACACACAATTTCTGTTTTTCGTGGTGTTTTTCCACGGGACTTGGCTGTTTGGCTGCGGTAGCCCAGTAGCCAGACTGCACATCAGCTGGATGAATGACACGGGTGAAGATCTTTAAGTGGGACAAGCCAGGAATAACATTTTTTAAATGCAGCCCCAGGCAGGCAGTGAATGAATCCAGGCTTGGTTTTTATAGGATGATAATCTTGGAAGATGGACCGTGTGTTTTATTTTCACAAGTGCAATGTTGCTGCACCGCAGATAAACAAAAGACCCAACACTGATGCTTTTAAAGGCAAAATTGCATTTTATCTCAAGTTGATCTTTATGGGATGTGCAGATGCCTAAATGTGGGCTCTCACATGAGTTGTGTGACCACTTATGTTGGTATCGCAGCAGAGAAAAAGTCTCATTCCTCTGGGTGATGGTTTATTGGAAATCTCATTATACACCTTGCTGAGACGAACTGCCGCACCACAAACATTCCAAATGCTGGTAGTTTATCCTTTTTTATTTCCCTGTGGAATATCGCGGGCCATCGAGTGCGTTTATTGGAGTCCCACTGAAATGCAGGAGTCAGCAGGCAGAGGACACAGACGGGGGCTGCATAATGTCATATATTGTGAAGAGACACAACCCTGCTTCTGTTGCAGACTGCTGCTGAGAGAGGGTCCTTGACAATCCCGCAGCCTCTCTGTGTCCTTTCCTTGCAGTGATCCGTCACGGAGTGCAAACCATACGTGCTTCCTTTTCCTGCCTTGCCCGGCATTGTCCATGGGAGGAAGGGATGTGTGGAAAACAGAGGAAGTGCTCTCAGTCCCTTAGGAAAGGTCTGCATTGAGTTCTAGCACGGGCCAGGCTGTTGGCATGGGCACGATGAGTTCTTTGGTGGCCTTTCTGTTTATATTGATGCCTTTATCCACTAATCCATCCTGAAAGCACCACGCTGTGCTCAAAGTCGGGTTTCTGCAGCAAGGTGAAGAAGCTTGAAACTTTCTGCTTGGGAAGCAGATCTAAGCCTGAGCCTAAATAAAAGTTTGAATGAGAATTTTGTTGCAAAAGAGTGATTCTGTGGTTTACAGCCAGAAATTTTTTGTCTTTGATGCCAGACAGCAAAACAAACCGTAACCTGAAGTGCATTACATGAACTGGGAGCCTTTTCTCTGATTGGAAGTGGCTTTGGGTGAAGCCTGTGGAAACCAAAAGGGGCGTGACATATAACTCTGTCACCAAGAATTCCTGGCTATCCAGGGGCAGAGCCAGGATCCGCCTTCAGGGAGATAAATCAACTGTGTAAGAGCTCATGTTACCGCTTGTGCAGGCAGTGGGTTGGGAGTGAAGGTCGTTCTGGGGTGCCTGTGCAGCCCTGCTCCTCCTACGAGCACAGAACACCAAACTGGCTCCTCATTTCACCCCCACATCATCCCATTTCCTGCCTGTTCTCCCTGAAAACTCTCTTTGTGCATGCTCGAAACAACTGGGGAAGATTCTTTGCTGGAGTAATCAGTAAACAATAACTAATTTTCCTCTTTTTGTATTTTCAGAGCATGCAGAGGCTGTTACTGGATGTTGCAGTCAGCTGAGGACTGAGGGAGGCTCCAGTCCTTCAACACCTCAGTTTTACCTGCTGTTTTAAGGGTCTGAATTCTCCTGTTTGGATTTCCTCAATCCTGTTAAACCAAGGAGCTTGGCTGAAGTGCTTCTTTCCCCTCAAGCAGCACCTCAGAGCCACTGTAGCCAAATCCACCCAGATAAATCCTTCCTGGGAGTTTGACTCCACATGACATGGAATGGCCAAAAGTCTATCAAAATTAACTGAAATAATTCAGTGGGAGGTGGGGAACTGAGTCCAGTGTGAGAGGAGATTGTTCACTCCTGTATCCATCCACAGAGACAATGGAAATGAGACTCTCTACCATGGAAAAGGAGGAGATTTGTTTGGGAGGCTGCTGGATAAAAGACCAGTTGAGTTACCCAGATCCATCAGCTGCCCAATGCTCCCAGCCCACAGAACTCCTCCACAGGGACCTTCTCAGAGCTTTTCCCATCACATTTAGGAGCCTTTAGGAGGCTGTTCGACACTTGCAAAAACTTCTGCCCATTTAATGACATGTTTGACATTTTAAAACTCCTAAATGTGGCTTAAACCTTAGCACTTCTGCCAGAAATCCAGCCTGGAAATCCCAGATCTTCTACCAAAAAGACTTCCAAAGCCAGAGATGAACCCACTGCTGTCTCGGGTATGAGTCAGCTGTGATGGGCAGCCTTCCCTCGGGTGGGTTCCATGCCAAAACAGCTTTCCCTCTTTTTGGGATGGAATGCTTTCCCAGGATGGTCAGAGCTGAAAGCCCACTCTGTACATGGATGAACATAAAACCCGACAGACCAATTTTGGGTTGTTTAGAGTGGGATCTCTGTGCCTTTCACCTGGAGCTGCTGGCTCCTCTGGAGATACTCGGCACTACCTCCTTGCTCTATCCCACCTCTCCCAAATTTCCCGACGCTGATCATCCCCTGCCTCTCCCCTCATCCCTCTTCCTGGCTGCCTTGTTCCAAACCTTCCTCCTCGTTGCCGTTCTGCCCTGCCTGACGCCCGGCTCTCCCAATCCACACCGAAATCCTTTCATCCTGCGGCTCCACCCCAAACTCGTCGCTGTCCTTTCCTGCCGGGATGCAGTGAGTGGCAGCAGCCGGAGCCTTGCGTGTCTCCGCTCCGATGCACGGAAGGGGAAGATAAATATTGCCCTTGCATGTTCTCCCAACTACTTCTGTGCTCACGGGTTATTTCCTGTCGGCTTTCGCGCAGATGCTGGAATTGGAGCTCTCGGGCTTGAAAAAACAAACAAACCCCAGCTTTGAAGCACAGAGAAAAATATCACGTGGGCTTTGGGAAGAGGGGATAAAAAAAAAACCCAAACCAAAAAGCGGCCAGATGTCGGGTCTGCAGCATCCCTCGGGGTTTGGTTTTCAAGGATTAAGCCGGGTTCGGTTTGGGCAGGGTGGGGAAGGTGTCCTTGCTGTGACAGCAGCAGGAGCGGGATGGATTGAAGGCTGCCAGCGATGAGCGTGTGCCTGCGAGTGTCACTGCCCTCTGCCGATGGACTCCGGCACGCTCAGGAGGCTCTGTAAATACCGATTTTCCAGGGGTTTTTTTCCAGCTGGAGGCATGAGAGGCTGGCTCTCCTCTCCCTCAGCGAAGATCCCCCCTCAATCACGCCCTGCCTCATCTGTCACCTTTCAAAATTCAAAGCGTGAGCAGCGCTGAGCATCCCTTGCCCCGTGTGTCCCCCGTGTCCCTTCCAGCAGTGCTGGCACGTCCCTCCGGGACCCCAGAGGCCAGGATGCCCTTCTGGCTTTGCGTGGCTCCCTGTGGGACTTCCTTCGGCGTGAAAATCCACAGTGCCTGGCTGCCAAAAGCACTTCCCAGCTCCCTTCCCTTCCCAGCTCCCTTCCCTTCCCAGCTCCCTTCCCTCGCTCCGTGCATCCGCCTCGGGAGCTGCTGCGAAGGAAACACTTCTGGGTTTCTCTGTCTTTCCCTGCCGGTGCTTGGGCTTGTCCCGGCCTCTCCTGGCTGGAAGGACAGGGATGCCTCAGCCTGGCCCCCCTGCCCCATCACAGGGCAGCTATTTCCTTTGCATTCCTGTTTGGAATAGTTCCTTACTTAAATCTTACCCCAGCAAAGTCACATTTTGGGTGACTTTACCAAATTAGGGATGGGCAGCAACCCAGCGTGGAGTTGTCCCCTGTGATCCACCAGGGAATTCCAGCCCCCATCCATTACACAATGTTAATTTACTCCTTGCTAAAGCCAAAACACTTCAGAGCTGGAAAGGAAAATCTGGAAGTATTTACTTGATTATTCCAGTGACATTCCTTGGGGTGTTTTCACATCATATCCCTTCTCTCGCTGCCTCGGGTCAGTATTCCGATAACCAGCTAGATCCGTTTAAAATGCTGGAGGAGAAAGGACGAGGAGGAAAAGGAAAGTGCCCAAGTATGTGCTGAATATGGATGTGAAGTTCAGTGTTTCTTTGCAACATTTGAAATTCTTGCTGCACTTGGTTGTAGAAAATCAGCTCGGGCAAGAATAAAACAATGGTTTGGGTTGGAAAGGGAGTTAAAGCTCATCCCATTCCAACCCCTGCCATGGGCAGGGACACCTTCCACTATCCCAGGCTGCTCCAACCTGGCCTTGAACACTTCCAGGGATCCAGGGGCAGCCACAGCTTCTCTGGGCACCCTGTGCCAGGGCCTGCCCACCCTCACAGGGAACAATTCCTTCCCAAGATCCCATCCAGCCCTGCCCTCTGGCAGTGGGAAGCCATTCCCCCATCCTGTCATTCCATGTCCCTGTCCAAAGTCCCTCCTGGAGCCCCTTTAGGCACTGGAAGGGGTTCTAAGGTCTCCCTGGAGCCTTGTCCTCTCTGGACTGAGCAGCCCCAGCTCTCCCAGCCCACCTTTAGAGAGCTGATGTCCCCAGTCCCACCTGCAGGTCCCACACTTAAACACTTCTGTGCAAATTCCCAATATTTACATGTTGGGATGCACGCTGGAATTGCACGCTGGGGATGATTTCCTGAAGAAACCCACAAATAGCTTCTGAATGACGACCAAAATGAGAAAATTGGGATTGGTTCATGGGCAAGTCATGAATAGAAAAAGAGATTAAATTAGCTGAATGAACTGTTCATTATGCATTATTCAGCCAGCTGTACTAATTAGTGCCTTAAGGACTGTTCCTGTTCCCACTGCAGCCAACTCTGAAACTCTTTTTCATTTCAGTGGGAGCAGGACAGAGCCCTCAGAGAATGGGCCTGGTGCCTGCTCCCTCTGCAATGCCTCATGTTTTCTTTGCCTTTTACTATTTCTTGCTGATTCCAATTCTTCGTGTCTTCTATTAAAACAGCTTCTGAAATGTCCTGCGTGGTGATCAGTTAATCACAGGGACAGAAATGTTCCACCAGTCCCACAGCGTGTCCTGTGCCCGGTGTGTTCTCTGAAGGGAAAGGTTTTTCATGTCTCCTTTTGCTTTGCTTTTATCCAGAGGAGGAGAGAAGCTTGAAAACCCTTTGGAAAACACAATCCATCCAGAAATGTCACTAGGCCAGGAGGTGCTGGAATTAAATGTTTGCACTCTGAGCCCAGAAATTGCAGCTGGGCATTTAAATTTTATTTTTTTTTTCTGTATATGGATAATGTTTGTGCTGGTTCTTTCCCACCAGAATTTCCTACAGCTCTGAGCGTGGCAATGTTAGAAAAAGACACCAAACTGGTGCCTGTGTCACATCAACAGCAGATCTCCACCAGACCACGTGCTGGGGACCAGAATAATGTGTTTTATATCTCACTTTCCTCGCCATGGACAAACCAACACCTTCAGGAGAAACAAGCCCTGATTCTGGTGTGGCTGAGGGGAGGCTCCAACGTCGTTCTGCTCCCTGCTTTATCCTGGGCTGCAAGGGCAATTCCTTTGGAGAGGCACCACTGCAGATCATCCTCCACAGAATTTTTCCAGCTGGTGGAAAGAGGACCCAGATGGATGCTCAGACCCCAGGCTGGACTTGAAGGGATCACATTTAAATGAATTATTCCACTCTTGCTGCAGAGTCCTCTGTCCCCCCAGCCCCAGGCAGAGGTGTCTCCACTCAGGACTGTGCAGGGAATTGCTGGCCAGAGAGCAGCTTCCCATTTCCAGGTTTTGCTGGATTTTTCCTATCCATATTGTACCAGCCACCTTTTTTCTCCCAGTGCTTTGGGTCCCTTGGGAAGGAGCAGCAGCGATGCAGCTCCGCGGTGCTGCCGGTGGGTTCCTGCCCCAGTTTGCCCCGAGCTGGAGCTGCTGTGGGATTCCTTCCCAGCAACTCACTACAATTCCCTCCTGGAGAGAGAGCAGAGGATGTACCAGCAGCTCAGCCTGGAGGAATCTCCACAACCCCACTCTTTGGGCTCCTCTCCACAGACTGCCTAAAATGGGTATAAAGGAGCTTCGGCGTGGAATTTATTTTCTTCCTAAGACCATCCTTAAAATAACAAACACCAGCAAACGGGTGACATGCGGTGCGTCTGCTTGAATAACACGGACCTTCTGTTTGTAAGAGAGGAAACTCCAAATAACTCTTTGATTTGTGTTTCCTTTCTTCTCCTTCCTCGTCTCCTCCTCCTCACTACTGTATACAAATCTGTTCTGCCAGCTCCGAGCCACCAGTCCCCCCCTCCCCTGGCGAGCTGCTTTTTACGCCATGTGATGGTTATTTAATTTCCTCTTCGCTTCCAATATTTATCTTCCCTCATGGGATTGCGCCTTTGTTTACGCGCTGATGTCAAGGGGGAAGGCCAGCACTTCTCTGGGGCCAGCAGACCAAATTCCTGCCCTCTGACTGCATCCCAAGGAATAGCATCTTCCCTGCGGGCGGTCCTGATCCTCCCGGATCAGAGGAGCAGTTAGGATTAAAAGACGGGTTTAAAGTTAGCACATGGAGACATCCCTTCCCCAAAGAGGGATGCAGGGGCTGCTGGGGCAGGCAGGGGTCAGGCTGTGCTAAAACCTGGCTCGGTGTTACCTCCTAATTGCTTCCCCACAACGAGCAAGGCTGGGAAAACAACACCTAATTGCCATCTTCCCCTTCTTTTCTTGAGACAACACAGTTTAAACACAGGTAAAAGGGAGGTTGCAAAGCACCACTCCCAAAAATCCAACTGAAATCAATCTGACTCTCAGAAAAGGCAGGATCCTACCAGGAGCAGCTTTCCTTTGTTCAAAGCTGTGCTCTAAACCGAGTTAGGAACCATCTTTCCCTTGTTAAATTTGTTTCCTTTCAGCGCTGAGCTTTTCCCTTCATTACCACATGCAATTCATTTTTTTTTTTTAAAGCCCTCATAGCTAATATCACAACTATAGATCTTGGGGTTATTTATAGCCCCAAACTCCGCAGAGAGCTGTGTGTCTTGTTGCTGTGGAAACTGGGATTCTAAAAGTAAAAGGGTTTTAAAGGGATTTCAGAAGAGACCTGCTGAATTTCAGGACTGGCTTTCACTTCCAGAGGTCTGTGTTTGACTGTGCCTTAAAATTACAGGTAAAATTCACCTGAGGGGCTCAGGTAACCCTCGGGGGATACTGGGGAATACTGGTCCTGTATGGTTTTAATGGTCTGGCACATCACAGCCTGGTTTTTGCTCTGTGTTGCGTGACAAAAGATGCCCAGGTAGCCATGGGAGTGTCAAACTCTTGGTGTCACCACTGGCACATTTGCCAGGCTCTGGGCTGTTTGCTTTTATTTTTGGCTTTTACTGGTTTTTGGGAGCCTTTTGCCACGGGAAATGCCACCTGACGTGCTGAAATCTCCTGCACACTGCAGCCAATCATTGAATCGTGGAACGGTTTGGGTTGGAAAGGACCTTAAAATTCATCCCATTCCACCCCCTGCCGTGGGCAGGGACACCTTCCACTATGCCAGGCTGCTCCAGCCTGGCCTTGGACACTTCCAGGGATCCAGGGGCAGCCACAGCTGCTCTGGGCACCCTGTGCCAGGGCCTGCCCACCCTCACAGGGAGGAATTTCTTCCCAATATCCCACCTAACCCTGCTCTCGTTCAGTTTGAAGCCATTCCCCCTTGTCCTGTCACTCCAGTTCCTGATGAAGAGCCCCTCTCCGAGGTCTCCGAGCTCCTCTCCACAGCTTTGAGACTGGCATGGAGCAGCGTTTGCTGGAAATTGGATGCTCCTGTATTAAACAGTTATTGAAATGATTTTATTTGTCTCTGGGTATAGAGTGTAAAGGACAAGGGTGAGATTGATGAGCTGGGTCCTGCTTCCTACCCCACTCCTCCTCTGGCAGCTCAGCAAGGGCAGACTCTCACTCGGCAGACATTCCATGTTTTACCTGGGCAGGGATCTCGCTGAGCCACCTGTGGAAAAGCCAATTCTTCCCCATGACCCACCCTGGGATCCTCAGCCTGAATCCCAGCTCCTGATGAGAAGCCAGAAGCTGCAGCGTCCTGCCCGCTTTGCCTGAGGCTGACAGGACACTGTGCTTGCCACCATCCCCGCTTTTCTGTGCCTCTGAATGTCAGGTGTCCCCCCCCTAGCTGGGGACAAATCCTTGGAGAGCTTCCCTGGCTATGGGTGTCACTTTCTAGCGAGGCCCAAGCTCTCAAAACACCTTACAATTCAACCAGGAATTCTGTTTACAAACCGGCTCCAGAGCCAAGGCCGACCTGAGCTTCCAGCTACTTCCAGGACGCCAAACTTGGAAAAATATCCTAGAAAATTCCACCCTCTCCGTGTGGCCGAGGGAGAGGAGGGGGAAAGGGAAGGTCAGGCACTGTAACATGATTAGCCCCCGAGCATGTGCCTTAAATTCACAAACAAGGCCCAAATGTCAGCGCTGCTGAGCTCTTCCCTTGCATTTCCATAAGTAAAGCAGCAATCCCTGTGCGTGCCGCATTCCCGGCGTCGGGGGCGAGCACCAGGCAGCCTCTCCTTCCCCAGAGCAGCCCTGACATTTGTTCAGCACATTCTCCAGGTCCTTCCTGGCGCGCCGCGTATCGTGCCTGGCTCCGAGTTATTCCTGTGATACGGGATTAAAAACAGAAAGGCAGGAGCCGAGACTCGCAGCCCGAGACGGTGATTCAGTGGCTGAGCTTTTCCATTAGAGGGTGCCAGGAACCTACTGTTGCTACAGAGCCCCGGAATCGTGGAAAACACGACTTCGTGCCGTGCATTTCGGGACTGGGCAAATCCATCCCCATTTTTGGACCCAATTCTTGTGCTGCCCAGCTAAAGGAGAACTGTAGGATGACGGAATGCTCTGAGTTGGGAGGGACGCAAAAGGATCGTCAGCTCCAACCCCTGGGTCTGCACAGGGCATTTCCAAGAGTCCCACCGTGTGCCTGAGAGCGTTGTCCAAACTGCACTGGGGGTGTTTTGCAGGCAGAGATGTGTTTTGGGGAAGCGGATGTGGGCAGCAGGAGATCTCAGCATTCCCAGGGGATTCTGGGCACTGGAATGCCATCACACTTGGATGTGAATAGGAAATCCTCATTTAAAAAAACCCCAAGTATTAGCCACAAAAATAGGTAGTTTTGGTGGAAAACAACAGTTTGTGTGGCTGTCACTGGTTGTGCTCGGGGTGTAGTGGTGAGGACAGACAGCAAAGGATGGGCCTCATCTTCTACTCCAAGTCTGCCAAAAATCACCCAACCTCAGGTAACAGCCCAGTTATCGAATGGATTTGCTTCTCCATCCCAGAGAAGCCCCTTTGGAGGAGCAGAACATCCTCAGGTCTGAGCCGCTTGCAGCAGACACGGCAGATTTAAAAGTGTCTTGCTTGGTTTTGAGCCTTTGGAAAAACGAAGTTCTATAATTTTGTGGAAGGGTTGGTGAAGCTGTTGGGATCAGTCATAGAATGAGAGAGTGGTTTGGGTTGGAAGGGTCCTTAAAACTCCTCTCATTTCACCCCCTGCCGGGCCAGGGACTGCTCCCACTATCCCAGGTTATTCCAGCCTGGCCTTGGGCACTTCCAGGGATCCAGGGGCAGCCACAGCTTCTCTGGGCACCCTGTGCCAGGGCCTCCCCACTCTCACAGGGAACAATTCCTTCCCAATATCCCATCTATCCCTGCCCTCTGGCAGTGGGAAACCATTCCCTGTGTCCTGTCCCTCCCAGCAGTGTGGACACCGGTTCCTCTATGGTGCAGCTGCAGGAGGGACGCTGCTGCTGCTGACACGTGGAAAAAGGAAGATGAATCCTTTGAACACGAGATAACTTTGTCCCTGCCCTGCCTCTGCCAATCCTGGGCACATCCATCCCTGTGCATCGCTTTCCCCACCTGCCTGTCCAGCACGGGATCTTCTGGAGCACGTGGAGTTCTGGTTAATGAGGGGATAGGAACCTTCCTGGGATCGGTGTCTGGAAAGCTACAGGTGACAGCAGTGAGGGAGGGGAAGGGAACGTGTCTAGATCCCAAAGCCCAGCGCTGCCTGACTCTGCATCGCATCCTGACAGCTTTTCCTGTGGATTTCAGCCAACGTGGCTCAGGTTTGGAGCCGTCTGCTCCTGTCCCAGGTCACAGTGGGTGATCCAGGGCAGATGGGATGAAGGGCTGACCCTGAGCCACCCAGCAAGGCTGATCCTCGCTCTCCTGACTGGGAATTCAGGACAAAGCAGGAGCGGCGGTGTCCTGACCAGGTGGGTGAGGGCTGTGTCAGCAGCCAGCTCACAGCCGCTTCTTTCCCTGGTTTTTGGAGGAATCCGGTGCTTCTGAACCCAAAAGTCAGGACCGTATGTTGGCAATTACCTCTGGCTGAGAGACAAAAATCCAGGGATGGTAAAGGAGCAAGAGACTTGTCTGAGACTGCAGTTCTGCAATAAAACCAGGCTTGGCCGAGTGCTGGTGTTGGCTGTGGCCACCCTTTTGGTCCTGGTGGCTTCCCTGGTGTCACGAGGATGCATTTTGTGGATCACCCACGGCCCATGCAGAGCTTGGGCAGCCCATCCCCGGCTGTTTCCTTGCTGCTGTGGCCAAGGGCCAAGAGGAAACCCTGTCCCCAAGCCTGTGGTCCCTGATCCCTGTGAGCACCCTGATTTCACGGGATGGGAACAGCAGGAGCCTGGGCTGCAGCCACATCCTCATGGGAAGAGCCACCGAGGGATGGTCTCATCTTACACTGCTGGAGAGTCTTCCTACCCAAAATGATCCCGAAGTGTTCTGAGGAATAAATATAAACCAGAGGCATTTGGGGAGGAGGATGGGGTGGGATTCAGGGCTCGGAGTGGCCCAGCTCAGCAGCTTGGGACGGCAAGGGATGCCAGGACATGTGAGGACATGGGAGGGAGCACGGGCCAGCAGAGTGCACAGAGCAGCAACTGGCAAAGCTGGGGCTGGGCCAAGAAAATAAACGTAGGAAGTACTTGAGACTGATGAGAACCATGGGCAGCCTGCTCTTGTTTAAGGAGGGTTTTTTGGGACACTGGAGCAGGTGCCTGTTGCAGACAGAGCGAGACCTCAGCCCTGTTCAAACTTTCATTGACTTCAGCTGGGCCAGGATTTCATTTCAGACAGTTCTGGTTTTTCCCAGGATGTGATTTCCCCATTTTGGGACGTATCCCTCTACAACCCACTGCCCAGCAGGAATTTTGGAGGCTTGTACAGAGATTTAGGGATGGATCCTGTTGGGGCTGGGTGCTGCCAGCATGTCAGGAGGAGCAGAGGCTGCTCTGCAGCACTCCAGAGCGGTGTGTGAGCACTCAGGATCGATAAATCCAGAGCTGAAGGCCAAATCTGAGTGCTCAGCAGCTCTGCTAATCAGTTGGGTGCCTGCATGCAGGTTGAAAGCCAGTTCCTTCCAAATTTTCTCTTCCAACAAATAACCTGGAGCCTTTTCACTCCAGAGTTTGATTTGGGCCCCTTACTTTAACATTCCAGCCCCCTGCTTGCTCTTCAGTCTCCTGATGAAGATGGGGCATTCGAGGTAAGTGACAAACTGAAGCAGGTTTTCATCTGGCACCAGCTTTCACCCCGCGATCTCCAGAATTATCCATCCAAAATTCACAGGGTCTTGAAAATCCTGTCAATCATGGAGGAAATCTGAAGGGAAGGGTCAAGCAATACTGGGAAATAAGAGCAGAGGGTAGAAGAGGAGCTTGGGGTGGTTGTGAGAAGAGCTTTTCCAGGAGGTGGAAGCCCAGGGAAGGTTGTACTCCTGGCTGGAAACAAAGCTGGGTAAGAAGTGAATGAGGACAGGGAATGCAGCCTCCAGCTCCGCTCCTTTTGGGGAGCTCCATTCATCCCATCATGTCTGGGATGAGTTTCAGTCCAAATCCAGAAGTCCCCTCACTTCAGAACGGTTTCCACTGGGATTTGTCAGCACCTGGGCTCCTTTGTTTCAGCAGGACTGAGGTGTGCCTCTCATCCCAGGGAAAATCCCAGCATCCTGCTCTTCCCCATCCCTGCTGCTCCTGCTTTGTGCCCGCACCGGCGCCTGGCAGTGACAGCCGAGTTAATCTGGTTTAGAACCCTCGTGGCTTGATTTCCGAAGGTCTCACTGTTGTAGGGTGGCGTTCCTTTATCCCTCACCCTTTCTTTTCCTGCTGGATTATCCCATCTTAATTGTACCCTGGAATACAGGCTGTTATTAACTGCTCCTGAATCCTGCTCGCTGATTCCTTAAGCAGATCTTGAAACCCCGCGAATCTGCCTTGGAGTTTTCTGGGGGTTTGTTTTGTGCTTTGCTCTTTTTTTTCCCCCCTTTAAACCCAATGCATGAAATGTGTAGGATAACTTTCTACTCTGGCTTTTGGGAAGCACAGGAATTTCTCATGTTTGGACAGCCCAGACACGCTGTTCCAGATTGAAGTTGCATCTGTTTAAATCCCTACAAAACAGGCTGCAAGAAGGAAACCTTGCTTGAAAACCGACATCAAATATGGAATAAATCCTTCCATAGGTATTTATCTGCCCAGAAAAAAAGATCCTTGAACACTCTTGTGTGACAGCAGTTCACAAGAAAAGAATATGAGTAACATCAACTTTTTTTATGTCGCTGTGTCTTCTTGGTTCATTTCTTCTTTGTTATGAATTATAAATCCCTATTGCTACAGTCCAAACAATTCTGGGAATTTCTGCCACTGGCTTTCAGAGCCCAGGGAAGTAACAGTGTCCTTCCCATTCACAGTGCCCAAAGCATTTCCAAACATCCATTATTCACACAGGAATTTGTACATCAGCAGCTCCATTAAACTGAGAGCGGGAGCCCTGCTTTCTCATCAGGTGCCAGAATATTTGGCTGAGGTTTATTTCTTCCTCTGAGAGCAGATTCTAATCCCAAGGGTCAGAGCAGCACCTTTTCCAAAGGGTTAGACCAGAGGAGTGAGTGTGGCCGTGGTCCCTGCCTCGGTTTTCCCATCAGTGATGTCACAAATGAGGATTCAGCCCACTGGAAGCTTGAGGAAATAATAAAAAAAAATTCATTTGGCCAATACTTGTAAACCCCACCTCCCACAGTCCTGGAGTTCTTAGGGATCACACAATCCTGGAATGGTTTGGGTTGGAACGGACCTTAAATATCACCTCATCCCACCCCTTGCCATGTGCAGGGACACCTTCCACTATCCCAAGTTGCTCCAAGCCCCGTCCAACCTGGCCTTGGACACTTCCAAGGATGGTGCGGCCACAACCTCAACTTCTCTGGATTATAAAAATCCTCAGAATTTAAAAAAAAACCAACTTCCTGTAGCTGTTAAGCCAGAAAAAAACCCCAAGCTCTTGGCAGGAAATACCCCAAATGCCCTCAAAGCAAAGAAACACCCTCCAGGTTATGTTTTAACCTCATGCAGCTTGAACCTTATCTCGAGGCTGAGGTGGGACAGAGGGAGCAGAAATGGCTTTTGCTTCAGGTTTGGCAAAGCTTTGGGGTGTGACCCTTCCTGGGAGAGCAGGATGAGCCCCACACCAGCTCCTGCAGCCCTTCCCAACATCGGGCAGCAGCAGCCTTTGCCCGTGGCAGGGCTGGAGCTGGAAGCCAGCATGCCAAGCCCTGCTCCAAAGCAGGTTTCTTCTCCTCACATTATGTCAGCATTTCCTGACAAACCCAGCGGGAACACGCGGGTGACAGATGTCCCTTAATTATCGGCAGCATTCCCGCTCCTCGGGCTCAGACAGAAAATTCCGAGCCCTGAAAGGAAGGCCCTGTTTGGTTTGGTTAAGCATGGCTACCCTGGATTTACTCAAAGGCATCTTTCAGCTGTGGAAAATTGGTCACCGAGGGGTTTCTGCCCTGCTGAGGGGTATCCCAGAGCTCCAGGCAGGCGAGCAGGGTGGGAAATCCGGGGAGATGGGGGAGGCTGGGGAAGCCACGTCCCTGCAGATAAGGGGATTTGCCAGCTGGGATGAGAAGGGCAAAGAAGGGCCACTCCCTGGCAGGCTGTGTCTTCCTAGAGATGGAGCTGGGATTTATCAACATTCATTTTTTGTAGGGTGATCCAGTAAAGTGAAAGGGCAAATGAAGCCCTTGGGGGGAAATCCCATTGTTTTCCCTTGGTTTTATTTTTCAGTTTCCAAGATCACAAAAAATCTGCCTCTGTCCCTCAGCAAACATCAGAGAGGGATGGTGGGAAGGAGGATGGTGAGAACAAGGATGGTGGAAGGAGGATGGTGAGAACAAGGATGGTGGGAAGGAGGATGGGATCCCACCACCTGCAGAGCCGTGTGCTGCTCCTCTTCTCCTTGGATGACACCTCCTTCACAGGCCCCTACATGGGATAGCAGCTTGATTGTACCGAACACAGCTACTGGGTGTGTTCAACAGCACACAGGGACTCAGATCCGGTCATCCATCCATCCATCCATCCCTCCATCCATCCCTCCATCCCTCCATCCATCATCATGGAATGGCTTTTAGCTGAAAGAGAGCAGTTTTAGATCAGATGTTAGGAAAGAATTCTGTGAGGGTGGTGAGACCAGAGAAGCTGTGGCTGCCCCTGGATCCCTGGAAGTGTCCAAGGCCAGGTTGGATGGGGCTTGGAGCAATTTGGGACAGTGGAAGGTGTCCCTGCCCATGGATGGGGTGGAATCGGATGGGCTTTAAGGTCCCTTCCAACCCAAACCATTCCAGGATTCTATTCTGTGCATCAGCCTCCCCTCGTGTGTCCCTTCCAGCTGATTCCAGCCCTATTCCTTCTCTCCTGAAAGCACACGGAACATCCATACTCCGAGGAGCTCCCGGCCTGCCTGTGATTCCCACACTCCCCAGCTCCTTCCTTCAGGCTGCCCGATGGATGCTGGGGAAAATCCAGCCCTGGGGGGAAAAAGATCACAGAATCACAGAATCACCAGGTTGGAAGAGACCTTCAAGGTCATCGAGTCCAACCCATGCCCCAACACCTCAACTAAACTAAACCACGGCACTGAGTGCCACATCCAATCTCTTTTTAAACAATCCACCTGCCCACGAGGAAAAACCATCCCAACCCATTTCCTGCTGCCAGCACTGCCAACCTTCCCTCCCATGTGCTCAGCTGATCAGGATCAGCTTCTTTGCTGCTGTTTTTGTGCCTCCTGATTTCCACACGGAAACTGGCTCTATTTTTACCCGGCTCAAGCTGATTAGATTGGCAGTAATTGGCAGGATAAACAGACACGTCCTGTGTGCAGCAGGTTAATGCGATACAGGCGGTGACCAGGGAATGCACTCAGCCCATGCCCAGCCCGGGGAAGAAAATCGAGGTAATTTATTGCCCACATGCCTGGAACATGCCCATTATCCAGCCCCATCCTTCCTCTCCCTGCAAACCCATTTCCCCTCGCAGGGTTGCTGCACGGTGCCAAACATTTCATCCTTTTCTCCTCAGCTCTTCACAACCTCGCAGAAAAACCCAAGGACACGCAGGAGTTTTCCTTTCTGCTTAACCCAGGTCCTGGCTTTCCCTGACCTGTGGGATTATTAGCATTGAAGCAGCCACATATTAAAAAAGAAAAATGCTACTTACAACTCCAAGGCTGACCTCGTCCGAGTAATGTAATTTCCCACCATTTCAATCACTTCCATAAGTTCCAATCTTCCGGAAGATTAGCAGCAGTTCTGCTTGCTGCAATATCATTCTGGGCTTTAATTGGTTTTGGGGGTAATTTAGCCAGAGACCGAGTGGAGAAGAGAAAACTTAGGGGCAACATCAGGTGATGCTACACTCCTGGAATTCAATTCACTGGGGGAGGGATGGAGCGGGAAGCAAAAATGAAAATCATTCCGCTTTCCAAAGCTGCACTTTTCAATCTGATGTTGGGAGACCTTGGGAATGTTTTGGCTCTTGTGCTTGGTGGCGGCTGCAGCACCTGTTTAATCCCAGGAGAGGCGTGGAAGGTGAGCAATCCTCAAAAAACGTGACGAGCCAGGGAGGTGCCTTGTTTATTCCAAAACATCTGTACCTGTATCAAGTTTGATGCCATCTCAGAGGGCTTCTGATCCCTCCAGCTGCTGCAGGATTCCGCAGCCACCACTGACTCCTCCCGTGCTGCCACAAGTGGTTTTTGGGGAGTCCCACTGAGCTGGAGATAGGGAATAAACTCCTCCTCTTTCTTCCTGCCTGCTCTGAACCCCAGCCTTTGCCTCCATGCAGGTGGCACAGGCAGGATATTCAGTCCCAGAATCATGGAATGGTTTGGGTTAGAAGGGATAATAAAATAATCCAGTGCCACCCCCTGCCATGGGAAGCAACACCTTCCACTATCCCAGGTTGCTCCAGCCTGGCCTGGGACACTTCCAGGGATCCAGGGGCAGCCACAGCTTCTCTGGGCACCCTGTGCCAGGGTCTCCCCACCCTCACAGGGAAGAATTTCCTCCTAATATCTGATCCAAATCTCTCCTCTTTGAGTTTAAAACCATTCCCCCTTGTCCTGTCACTCCATCCTTCCCCATCCCAGAGCTGCTCTGCTCGGTGCCTCCGGACAGGTGCTCCCTCCCTGTTTATATAGCTGAACCTTGGGCCCTCTCACTTTTGCCATTTAATCTATTTAATGCAGGCCCTGTCGATTTGGGATTTTTCCCTGATCAATCCGTGGCAGGCACCAAGCCCAGGGCTGTGTGGAAGGCTGAGGAATTCCACTGGTGTGATTATCTCCACCTCACACCCTCATCCCCCCGCAGGTGAAAGCCAGAGTTCTCCACTGCCTGTTTCCCTCAGACTCCTCTTTGCCCCTCATTACACCCCCTCCTCTAATTACCAATTTTCGCCGTGACACCGCCCTCTTTTAATTACCCAGTTCAGCGTTTGTGGTTCCAGTAATTGTCCGAGAAACCTCCCAGCCTGAAACGCTTCAACCCCGCCGTGTCCTCTTCCCCCCTTGGAGTGTGGGTGTGGTGCTGGCTTTTTCCCAGCCCTCTGGTGCTTCCAATGGCTCTTCCAAGACCTGCTGGAAACCACCATTAACTATCCAGACAGCTCCTTGGCCACCTCCTTTACAGCTCCCTCAGGTTATTCTCATCTGCTGGTTTAAAAACACTGAGCTCCATCAGCTGGATGCTCCTGGGCACTCCTGGAAAGTATTTCCTTAGCATGTTGTCTTTTTCCCCACTAAATACCAGGATAAATCCCTCGCTGGGCATTCCTGCCTTGTCTGTGTTATTGACAAACCTCCCATTTCCGTGTAGGATCACCCCTCTGCTCAAAACTCTGGGAAAATATCCTTCTGTCTTTAATTTCCCCAACTTCTGAGGTCTATTAATTATAACCAGTTTCCCTTTTCTTCCTTTTGTGTGTTTATATTTTGTGTGTCAGTCTTGGCAGCTCTTTCCCTTCCCTTCCAAGTGGTGTTGGTTATTTTAACAAAGATCCCTGTCTGCGTCGCTGCGTTCGGGGTAAAATATTCTTAAAGGTTTCTCCCTTTTCAACACATTTTTCACTTAAAGTCCTTCTCTAAATTGATCTGACTCATAATTATTTTCTGATTTGGGAAACAGGACCTTTTCAAGTGGCAAGTAAATATATGGATTTATAGATATTGCTGCTTTAAACTTTATTTGCACATAACAAATATAATCAAGCCATGAAGGTCCCTGCCTGGTACAGCGAGAAATCCACCTTCACCTGCTGGAGTGAGGATAAATGTGGAATTCCCTCGTGCTGGAGACAATATTTTTTTGCATTAGGAAATTATCTTTTCCCGCTCCCCCCAAAGTTCTAAGGATATTTTAATATTGGCAGCTCAGGACCTCCAGCATCCATCGCTCAGCCGGAATTCCCCAGTGATCCCAAGGTTTTTATTAGATATTATGGATGTGGCTGCTTAAAGAAGCAGAGTGTGTCGAGTGCCTGCTGCAGACCCTTCTTGCCTCGTGCTTTATTTCCTGGGATATTGATCCAGAAACACTCTGGGTCATTTATTTCCTTGTTATTAATGACTCAGAACCAGACGGTGCTGGGGAGAGGGAGATCATCTGCTCCCAGCCAATCCCAGTGGGATTCCAGGCAGGACTGGCAGGTCAACACCTCCAAGCACGAGTGGAAATCAAGTGGGAAGGGTGGTTATAACACAGGGCTGCAGAATTCCAGCCAGGAAAAATCCCTGTCCCCCTGCAGCATTGGGACAGCAGTGTCGTGGTTGGCCACCCCACCACAATCACCCTGACACCTCTAATTGTTCATCCAGTCCCTTCATCTGGCATTCCCACAATCAGAGAATCGTGGATCCATGGAATGGTTTGGGTTAGACAGGGTCTCAAAGCTCAGCTCCTTCCACCCCTTAGGGACACCTTCCACTATCCCAGGTTGCTCCAAGCCCTGTCCAGCCTGGCCTTGGACACTTTCAATCTGCTTTATTTGCCTTCCAGTGTGGCTTTTGGTAAATTTTGGAGCCTCCTGAATCCCACCTGAAACCCTTTAATAACCAAAATGTCCCTTTCTGACCAAACCCTCCGCTCCAGCCACGGAGCACCAAGACAGGCTGGGGACACACCAAGAAACCTAAATCCGCTCACGACCAGAAGATTTGCTCATGGCTGCATTTTCAGAGTGGAACCTGCCCATTCCTCGGCCACAAAGGTGCTGCTCCCAAAATAACCCTCATTTTAAAGCCACACACCATCCTGAGAGTGGATCCCACTCTCCTCTCTTCCCTCAGCAGGTTGTTGGGAATTTCTTTTTCACCAGGTACCATTAAACTTGCTGTTACTTTAAGCACCTGTTTCATGAGCAGCAGCATCCCACGTTGGTCAGAGGGGTGTCACGCACAGGTGTTTGCCTCAGATCCCTGCATCCCACCAAATCCCCCCCAAAGGAATAGCTGGCCAATAATTAATTGGCTAATTAACATGTAAACCAACTATAACTGTCTGAAACTACTGAGAAGGCAACAGAAGGGGACTGGAACTTCTTTTGTTCCCTGCCAAAATTTTTATATGCGTTTAAGCAACTTCAGTTCTGGTGTTTTTCTTGGAAAGTTTGGGGGTTTCCACCCGAATTCTCCCTCCATGAAAAAAAACCGGGAGTTTGCAGTTGCCAAAAAAATGCAGCACCTGGAGTGTGGGATTTTTAGGGAAGGAAACAATAAAGCCCCCTGATATATAACGAGCACAGTTCTTGCATTCACAAAGGACTCGGCGTAGTTTGAAAAGACATTTTCTACTGGAAAGAAATGCTTCAGTGGGAAAATTTCCACCCACTCCAGTTGCATCTCTTCCCTCCAGCTCCGAGAGAGAGAGGGGAAGGTTTTCTTCCAGAGGAGGGTGGTGATGTGTTTCCATGGATGGACAAGAAAATGCATCGAGAGAGAAAAAAAAAAACCAACTGAGTGGGAAGACACAGCCTGAAAGTTCCCAGTGGGTGGGCAGTGAGGCAGGTACTGAGCACAGGCAGCCTTTCCAGAGGGGATGCACAGCCTGAATCCCGCGGGTTTCCATCACCAGCAGCTACACAGTTGATTTTTTTCCCTTGGAGTCCTGGCCAGGCTGAGTCTGGCTCAAAACCACCACTCCAGTAACGCTGGTGGCGATGGCAGGATGCAAATCTGAGCCGGTGCGAGGAGATTTTGGGGAAGAGCTGAGTTTTTCTCCATCGCCCAGATTTTGCTTTATAAGCACTTGTGAGCATCTTTTTAATTATTCTCCAGCAGAGCTCCCCCTTTTTTACTGGTGTGTGAATCCCCCGGTGTACGAACACAAATATATCGGTATTTGCAGGCACACGGACCCGCACGCACATCCCGGTGCCGCAAAGATTCGGCACCTTCAGATCCAGGGGGATGCACCAGCGGAGCAGGACCCCGCGTGCTCCAGAGGCACAACGCGAGCTGCCGCCGCCGCCTGGGAAGGATTCCAACATCTCCAGCATTCCCAGGGAGAAAAAACCCCAATATCTGCGGACCAGAGCGCTGAGGGCCTCCCGATGGATTGGGAGGAATTGGGAGGACCCCGATGGGATGCGCTGTGCTGGAGGGAGGGGACCGAGGCGCGCCGCAACCCAGCTGGATCGGGACCCAGCCCGGAGCGCTGCCGTAAATCCCGAGCGCTGCCATCCAGCCCGGAGCGAGGCGACAGCGCGGCCTTTTCATGAATAAATAATCTGTGTTGCAGTTGCGGTGTGCCGGACCCGGCACGGAGCAGAGTCTGCCCGGAGACTCGGCGCTGGCGGCGCGGAACGAGGCGTTTGGCCCATTCCCGATGTCCTCCCACCCTCTCACCCACCCACCCACCCACCCACCTGCCCACGGGGCCCCCCGGCTCCGGCGGGGGATGCCGGCCCCTCTCCGCCCCGCAGGAGCCGTGGGCGAGCGGCGGCGGCGGGGCGGGGGAGAGCCGGAGCGAGAAATAAAAATGCGGGAGCATCCCGGGAGGCTGCGGGGGGCTGCGGCCCTGCTGGGCTGCGAGGCGAAGGCGACGCAGTTCCTGTCTCTTTAAATCCACCCTGAGCCCGGCGCCGGGAGCTGAGGCAGAGCAGAAAGCCCAGGATCCTGCTCATTAATAAGCGGGATTTATCCCCGTAGGGAGCCGGCGAGGAAGGGGGGTGGGGGGAGGCGGCGGGGCGAGCCCAGGCCCCCTGTGCACCCCGCAGCCCCTCGGGCCGGCAGCGGGGCTCGCCGCGAGCATCCCCCGGCCGGGATGCGGGCTCGGCCGGGCGCGGCCAGCGCGGCCCCCCGGCACTGAGGTTTGCGGCGGGGAGCGGCGCGGGGGAGGCGGCGGGAGGGGGCGCGGGGCGCGGGGCGTGCGCGGTGCGGGAGCGGCCGGGAGCCGTGCGGGAGGGCGGCGGAGGAGGCACCGCATTGCTGCTGCTGCCGCTGCTGCTGCCGAGCCCCGCGATGCCGCCGCGCCCGCCGCTGCCCCCGGCCCTGCGCCCCAGCCAGCCCGGCCGGCGGCGGGGGGCTCCGCGGGGGCTCTGAGCATCCTCGCCCCGGGGCTGCCCAGCGCTCGCTTTTTCCCTTTTTTTTTTTTTTCCCCCTTTCCCTTCTCTTGGCATTTGGCCTCTTTTTTTTTTTTTTTTCCCTCCTTTTCCCCCACCCCCGTTCCCTGCCTTGGATGGTTTTTAGGTGGAGTCGTTTGCACCAAAACCCAATAGCTGCTGCTGTTCTTGCTGCTATTTTTTTTTTTTTTTAATGATCCTGTTTCCACAGCAGGGGAAGAGAGAACTGATCCTCAACATACTCCCAGAGAATGAATAATCACAAGAAACTGGCTTAAGCAGCTCCCTGGATCTGGTGCATGATTTCGATTGAGTTCGATTTGATTTAATTTTTTTTATTTTTATTTATTTCTTTTTCCCCAAGTCATCGTTCGCATTTTATTTCCTGCATTTCTTCCTATTCTTTTTTTTTTTTTTTTTTTCACCTTTTGGGAGATTTGCAAACCGAATTACATGCATGTCCAGTGGGGGAAGGTTTAATTTTGACGATGGAGGGTCGTACTGTGGAGGCTGGGAGGACGGAAAGGCTCATGGCCATGGAATCTGTACCGGCCCGAAGGGTCAAGGTGAATATTCGGGCTCCTGGAGTCACGGCTTTGAGGTGCTGGGGGTCTACACTTGGCCCAGTGGCAACACTTACCAGGGCACCTGGGCGCAGGGCAAGCGCCATGGCATTGGCATGGAGAGCAAAGGGAAGTGGGTGTACAAAGGAGAGTGGACCCATGGATTTAAGGGACGGTACGGGGTCCGGGAATGCACTGGAAACGGGGCCAAGTACGAAGGCACCTGGAGCAATGGATTACAGGATGGCTACGGGACAGAGACCTACTCGGATGGAGGTAGGTGATGCATTGATCCTTTCCTGGCTGGGGCAGGTGGGGTGGAGGGTGGTGGGGAGAACCTTCAAACGGGGTTTGGGTTGGAGTCTGGGAGTTTGCAACCTGCTGGCTTGGATCAAGGGATGCTCCCACCCTGCAGGAGAGAAGGAACCAGCCCAGCGTGGCACCAGCCCAGCTCTTTGCCACAGGTAGCCCCATATGTTCCGTGGGGTCTCTGGGCACTGGGACCTCCCTCCTTCCCCTCCTCACGCAGGTTTTTGGGATGTGGAACGGGCTGTGCTGCTGGGGGGACGCCCAGCTGTGGCCCAGAGGGGTCAGAGCATGGGCTGGGCCAGGCCTTGGGGACACAACCCAAGTTGCACATGGGATTGGCAGTTCTGACTGCACCACTGGAACCTGTAGGATTTGCATGGGAACAGGATGGAGGCGAGTGTGTGTGTGGGGGGGGGGATCCAGGGCGGATGGGGCAGCTCCAGTGCTGCCAGAGCTCCCAGCCAGGGCTGGGGGGCTCTGCACCTCCTGCAGCCCCTCCAAAGGCAGCCCCACGCTCAATAACGCCAGGGAAAAGACTTTAATTCAGACAAGAGTCTTACATTCCTAGTTTACGGCTTAATGCTTAGCGTAGGGGCTCAGAGGGATCACCAGAGCTCTTCTCTGCCATCAACACGGCTTAACGAGATGCTGAGGGGAAACTGGGATTAGAGGAAAAACAAGAAAACCCAATTGGAGCGATCAAACCCAAAAAGATTGCTGGGCTAACAAGCTTTAGGGCTGAACTGGGAGAAACAGCTGGTGCCGTGCTGTAAGTGGCTGTATCATCCTCTCTCCTGGGCTGTGGCTACTTCCACAGTCGGAATTGCCACCATAATCCCAGGCAGGCCTACCTGCCGGCAGCCGGGGGCACTGGGCTCCGCTGGCCCCTTGTTTTCCCAGGAATCGTGGCCTCCTAAAGCAGGCTGGCAGGTTATTTTTAGGACGTTATGGTTTTCCACACGGCTACGGTGAGGAGATTGCAGCGTCGGGGAGCTCCATCGCAGCCTTCCCGAAAGGTGCTGCAAGACCTTGCTCTGGAAAAGCCAGTTCGCTGCTTTGTGCTTGCACAGGGAGGGGAGGTTCAACCTCACCTGCAGCTGCTTTTTCTGTGCTCTCACAGGGAGAGGCGGAACCACCTCGGGATTTTTAAGGATAATTTCGTGCCGGTGGTTTTCCCCCAAAGCAAAAGAGAGCTGCAACCTTTTGTTTCAGCTGCCTGGAAGGATGCTGGGGACCGAGCTGGGATGTGCGGGGTGTGTGTTTGGAAGCCATGGATAAATCCCAGGAGTCCTTCAGCCGAGAATAAAGCTTGGGCAGGGAATCAGCGCGGTCTCCCACGTCCAAGGCGGTCAGGAGGGGCTGTGGAGGGGGTTCTGCCTGCTCCCAACGTGGGTGCTGTCTCCTCCTGGCACCCAGCCCCTGCCTGGGAGGTTTGAGGGAGGACAGACACAAGTCTGCACTAACTACAGGTCTCTGAGGGCTGGGTGTTGCAGGGCTGGCCCTGTCCCCGGCCACGCACGTGCCCCTGCCCCGGCACGCTCCCCATCCTCTGCAGCGCAGAGTTTTTTAGGGAAACCTGGGCAGCATCCCCACACTGGGGTGGCTTAGCAGCAGTTTCAGCGTTTTCTGAGAACCTACCAGAAGCAAAGAGCTTCTCCTTCCATCTTGGCAGGCCAGCCCAGCTTGCCGCTGCTCGGGGACCCAAAAGCGATGTCGCGTGTTTGCAATTTCGGGAGGAGGGAAGAGGATCAGTGCTGGGAAAGGGCAGGGTCTGTGGCAAGATGGTCCCCGTGGGACTCTGCAAACCTTCCAAGGAGGAAGGAATGCCGTGCCGGGGAAATGCAGAGTGCTGGGAACTGTGGATGCTCCTCCACACCAGCTTCCCCCACCTCAGCTGGGCCAGAACCACCTCAAAGGCCACTTTCACCAGCTCAGCTCCCAGCACCCAGAGGCCACGTCCCTTTCCCAGTTGCCTGGCTCCATTCTGGGTGGAAACCACCAAAGCTGGGCATCGGCAGCCTTTTGGACACCGAGCCTTGCTGAACTTTGTGTGTTTGGGTCCCAGAGGCCGCTGTGTGCGGGAGCGGTGGCACCGGCGAGGCAACTGTTGGGAAGGATGTTTCTCATTAATCTATTCCAGTTATTACCTCCAGCAAACTGAAGTATCCAAGAATCCTCGCCCCAGCATCTGTCACTTGCCACCCACAGATAAATATTCATCCCTTGCACATCATTTTTTTTAGCTCCCCAGCCCTGGCTAGGGACGGGGCCCTAAATGCGCAGCGAGGCTCAGGGAGCCCCAGAATCCACGGATCCGCTCCAGTTTTCCCATTCCCTTGCACAACAGCGGGGAAGGGCACAGCTGCCCCTGCCCCAGCGCCGTGTTGGGAGGGGTGTTTGTGTGGCTGCTGGACCGCTGGGCGCGTTGGGTGTCGGGGGTGGCACGCGGTGGCCCGGGGGCTCCCGCCAGCCCCGCAGCCGGCGCAGGCAGCGCTGCCCCCACGCGCAGCTTGCCGAGCTCACACCTCCCACGCCGCACACGCCGCGCGCCCCACGCCTGTCCCCCCACGCCGACGAGCCCCCCACGCCCTTCCCACGCGCTCCCTGACCCCCGGGGAGAGCAAATCCCGCTCCCCCAGCCCGGGGGATTCGTGTCCATCAACACTGAGCCCAGATCAGCCGAGGGAGCCGTGCTGCTCTCCCAGGAGCCCACGCGTAGCCGAGTGTCCCTGGCACGGCTGCCACGCGGCCTCTGCGCTGTCCTGTTGTCCCCGTGGCCCCACTCCCTCAGGCCTCCCCAGCAGAGCTGATATATCCTCATCTTCCTGCCAGAAAAGCCCCTGCCCCCCTCCGGAGCACCCTGATATTACATAAACCAGGCTCCCAAGGATTGCTTCAGTCGGATGCCGGAGTTGGAGCACTCGTCTGATTCATCCCAGCTCTGGAGTGGGAGCGGGAATTGCTCCCTTGCTTCAGGTGACAGGGGCTGCATCCACCTGGATCAGCACCGATGTGGGGCTGGGGCTGCTGGCAGTGGAGCTGGGGGAACCTGGAGCAGAGGGGTGGAGACCCTCTCCCGAGCAGGTCTGGAGATCAGGAGACATCACAGCTGGTTGCTGCCTCGGGTACTTTGGGGATGCTCAGTGACTTCACCCCGGGGACAGCAGGGGTTGGAGCTACAGACTTCCCATGGGAATCCTCCGTGTTGGGTTTGGGTCGAGCTGCTGAAACCATGGCTGAGGGGCTGGAGGAGATGGGGTGGCTGAAGGAAGCCCCAAATCTGTTTTTGTCCTTTCCATCCCTGGCAACGCTGTTTTCCTCCTCTCTCCACCTCTTCCCAGCTGAACAACCGGCATCCAAAACCAGACAGGAGCTGTGGGATGGGACCAGCCCCATCCCAGGCACCCACTGCCCAGCATCCCTGAGGGAGTGGGACAGGCTGGAGGTGTGTGCTGTGAACCAGGCTCATCCTGCTGCCAGTCCTCTCCCCATCCTGGATATCCACATGCTCCCTAAATCCTTGTTTCTCTGGAGGGCTACCCCGACAGGGCCGGGCGGTCGCATGGTGGTGTTCATCTTGTGTAATCTCCGTGCCCACTCACCTAAAATGAATCATCCTTTGATAGGTGAGGGAAATATAATTAGTGTTTGCATTGTTAGCACTGGCTGAGTAGGCAAGTGGGTTTTCTTGGCCCGGGCTGGGAAATATTCCTGCCATGGGGAGAGGGAAGCGGAGCGCTGGGAGCTGCTGGGGTGGGGCCCTGCCAGCCTGTCCTGCTCCATGTCCCACTTTCCCAGCCCTGCAGTGGCACTGGTGACACCTCTCTTAGCAGGTGCACCAGGAGCTACCGACCAAATGGCTTGGCAGAGGAAGGGAAAAACGTGGAATATTTCCCAAAAGCCAGCATAAAGGGCTGCTCCGGCGCAATGGAGCGGGAATGCTGTGTGGGACCAGCCTGTCTGGGAAGGGGCTGCATCCCCTCACCTGAGCTGAGCCGTGGTTTGGGATGAACCACCACCAGCCAGGAGGGTTGGAATGAGATCTCTTTAAGGTCCCTTCCAACCCAAAGCATTCCCGGATTCCACAGCGCCACGATGGCCGCGGCCTGGTGCCTCTCCCCACCCCGGCCTTCCCTGGGTTCCTGCACAGGGAACTGACGAGCGAGGGCAAATTTCCATAAGGATCTATTCATAGCACGGATGTCAGAATTACCTTAAAAGTACCAGCTCTTGCCTTGTTTTGCTGCCGGGAAGGAATTGTTGATGCACTTTAAACAGTGGGCGGAAACAAGCAAATACAAGAGCGCCCTGATCCTCGATCCTCCCGTTCCTGCAGCACCCAGACACAGCCAGAGCTGGTCCTAACAACCCCTCAGAACCTGATAATTAATGAAAAAGTCAGGATTTTGGTGATGGAGCATCTCACTGTCTGGGTTGGGTCTAGAAGCTGCTTGCAGTGGTTCCAGGAGAGCAAAACCGGAGACGTCGGGAGCTGCCGAGCACAGAAAAATGAATCAAAATACTAAATGAAGGTTCTGACCAGCCTCATTAAAAATAAATGCTATGAACTCATGGTAATTACTTCTCTCACTGGAACATGCTGCTTAGTTTCAGGTACAGCTCAGGACAGAGGAAGAAGGATTTTGACCTCGGAGAAAAGAACATGAGACAGAAATTGCCAGACAGGCCTCAGACCCTCACTCCATCTTCCCAAGTCTTTTACCCAGGGCGTGATTCTCCAGGGAATTGTGCAGGACCCCAGCCTTGGGGACCCCATCAGCCCCCTCTCCCTGACCCACAGCCGAGGGTGACTTCAGCCCTGGAGTGCAACATTGATGTCATTTCACTGGGGTGGGTTTCTCATGGCTTTGAATGCAAATCTCAGGATATTTGCATGTGATTTGATATCCCATGGGGCTCCTCGTGGTTGGGTGACATCTGCTCCTGGAGCTGAACGTTTTTGGTTTTTTTTTTTTTTGCCTTTAGAAGCTCCAGCTTGTGGAATCATGTGATTTTGCAAGATTTTCAGCTTCAGTTTGGAAGCAAGGTTTCCACCCAGGCTATTGCAGAAAAGTCATTCTTCCAGGCTCGGGAAGCAGCAGACGAGAGCTAAAAATGCCTTCTGTTTAAAAATGCCTCGATTTTAAAATGAACCTGATGAATTTTGAATGCTTTGAGTCAGGTAACGCTGACGTAGATGAATGAGCTGTATTAATGTAGGCATGACTTGGAGATGGAGGAGCTGGGCAGGACGAGCTTGGGGATGGTCTTTTAAGGGCCAACACTGGGGTTTAGCAGCTGTCTCGTGAGATGTTTTGTCTCTTTGGGTCTGGTTTTGGCAGTAGTTGAACTCCTGAGCAAGAAGGGATTTTTTTTGCAGGAGTTTGCAGTAGTTACAGGAAAGTCGTGGTGGTCATTTGCCCTGCAAGCAGCTGTTTAACTCACAGTTAAAGTACTTCTTAACAAAAAAATTGGGGAGCTCGGAGAAAACAAAACTTGAAAGGCAAATGTTTATATTTTGGGGCTTGATGTTGGCTTTTCAAAGACAGATTCTTGGCCTCTTGGCCTTTGAACCAAAAATCCTTAAAAATTGCAATGGATGCACAAGCGTTCCCTAAGAACAGCCGCTCCTTTCCCAACGTTATTCCCTGAAGAGGTTCCGCTCGCTCTCAGCACCCGGCAGAGCATCATGAATTTTCATGAATGAGTGAACAGCCAGAGCAGGGCCCCTCATTTTGCTGATTTCCACAAGGAGATGAGCACTACAAAGGTATCATTTCCTGCTCAGGGCGTCACTTGGGGTCTGCAAGGTGTTTCCCTGGAATGAATAAAGGTCTGGAAGTGTCCAAGGCCAGGTTGGATGGGGCTTGGAGCAACCTGGCCTAGTGGAAGGTGTCCCTGCCATGGCAGGGGGTTGGAATGAGATGAGCTTTGGGGTCCCTTCCAACTCAAGCCGCTCTGTGGTTCCATGATTTATTTCACAAGGAATAAATAAACCCTGCTCGTGCCTCATCCCACCCTGGAGCAGCCCCCTACCCCTGATCCATGGGGAGCTCAGCCTCACCCCACCCATCTGAGCACCTCCCACACCTCGGGGGGGATGCAGCCCCCCAAAACCCTCAGCCCCATTTGGGAGAGGCTGGGAATCAGCCCTTCCTCTGCTGGGAATGGGTGAGATCCCGGAGTCTGTGGCAGGATTAGAGCACGGGGGGATTAAGGGAAATCAGCATTAGCCCGATTTCACTCTGCTTTGTGAGAGGAGCACATTGCTCCTGATAAAGGTGCTGAGCAATAGCCTGGTTTACGTCCCTGGGGATAAAACCTCATCCCGCTTTTGACCCCAGCCGGTGGCTGAACCCGCAGGGATTCAGCTGCCCTGGGAAAACCGTGGCCCCATTTCACCAGGGGATGATGCTTCCTTGGCTCTCCCTGTGTCCGGCAAACCCAGCCCTTCCCACTCCCAGGACAGACAACAAGAAATGTCTTTCTTTGGTTTTTTCCTTTTAAAAGTTGTGTTTTCACTGGCTGCAGGAGCTGGCGGTTTAAGGGGAATCACAAGTGGCCTGAGAGGCACCATGAGCGCCATCAGAATCAGTGATGCTGAGATTTGATTGTCTTTATTCTGGTTTTTTGAAGCCTTTCCTTGAATTCTGGCTGGAAAATGCACTTCCCAACAGGTTTGGGGAAGCAGAAGATGCAGAAGCAATGAGAAGAGGGAGGGGATGCTCAGGACAGGCTTGGTTTTTCCTGGAGAACAAACCAAGTTTTTCCCCCTTGAAGCCAATATCTGAAATACCTTGGAAAACATTAATTTCCATATGAAATTAATTTAATGTTTCCCAGTGAGGGAGGAGGCTTCATCCTGCTGCTTGCAGAGCATCCTTGGGACAGGCACCGAGGATATAAATGTTTCCCCACGTTTGGGATGGGGCTCCTATCCCCAGAGGAGCATTCTCACCACGTGTGATTTCCCAGTGATTTTCCCCATGGAGAAGGGCTGAGCCATGGAATTTCAGCCAGAAATACTTTTGTTGTTATTTGCATCCAGAGGAGGAGGAGGAGGAGGAGGAGGCAGATTCCCTGGCTGAGGCGTGAGGCTGTAGAAATCCATCTCCTCCCTGCAGCCCCCGGCTCCTGCTCCTGCAGAGCTCCTGGCTGCTCCAGAGCCAGCCCTGCTCCCATCCCTACCCCTTCCAAACCTCCTCCAAACCCAGCACCTCCACTGCTTGACGCCTTTAGATGGAGGCTCCCTGCTTTTAGAAGTCCAAGCTGACCGTGCTGATACGAGCTGTAATTCTTTATTATTTGCTGACCCCCAAACCAGACTTCATCCTGCGCCCAGGCAGGAGCACGGCAGCCCCTGACAGCTCTCATCCTCTTCATCCTCTTCCCCTTCCCTCCACGCCTCCCTGGATGCCCAGCCCTGGCTGTGCCCACCGTGTCTGGATGCACCCAGCATTAGCACTGTGACTAACACCCGTCACGTGTTCGTGCCTGCAGATTAGATTTGCATACTCAAAAATCCATACTTTCTTCCTTCCCCTGTGTAAGCAGTTACCAGAGCATATTTTTGGCAAATTAGCAGCCACAGCAGAAGCATCTGACTGTGTTTTTAGCATGGCTCGGTGATGGAGAACCTTGGCAGGGCTGGAGGGGGGATAATTTTGCCATGGATTCCGGATCCGTGTGGAGTTGGACACAGGCAGAGTCACTGATTCCCGCATTCCAAGGCGGGCAATGCAGGTGGCATCTCCCAGCCGTCCATGCCATGCCTGTGTGGGATTTAGGGGAGGGTTTGGGGGATGGGAGCAGCAGCTGGGGACAGGGCAGGGCATGGAAGTCACCCAGCACCACACCGTGTCCTGCGTCCAGGAGGGACAGTGCAGGAAGGGTGTCCTGGCTGAAAATGTGTCCCCACATCCGTGCAGTGTCCAGGGGGTTGAGGGAGGGGATTCTCCCCCCCGAGACCCCACCTGCAGCGCTGTGTCCGGCTCTGGGGCTTCCCAGTGTGAGAAGGATGTGGAGATGCTGGAGCAATTCCAGAGGAGGCCACGGAGATGCTCCAAAAGCTGGAGCCTCTCTGCTCTGGAGCCAGGCTAAGAGAGCTGGAGGTGCTCACCTGGAGAGGAGAAGGCTCCAGGGAGAGCTCAGAGCCCCTTCCAGGGCCTAAAGGGGCTCCAGGAGAGCTGGAGAGGGACTGGGGACAAGGGATGGAGGGACAGGACACAGGGAATGGCTTCCCACTGCCAGAGGGCAGGGATGGATGGGATATTGGGAAGGAATTGTTCCCTGTGAGGGTGGGCAGGCCCTGGCACAGGGTGCCCAGAGAAGCTGTGGCTGCCCCTGGATCCCTGGCAGTGACCAAGGCCAGGTTGGATGGGGCTTGGAGCAACCTGGGACTCCAGTGGAAGGTGTCCCTGCCATGGCAGGGGTGGGAACATTATGAACTTTAAGGTCCCCATACAGTCAGGTCAGAATCATTTCCCAGTGATTTCCCGGGATGGCCAGCGAGGACGTCCCCACTGTCACCCCGTCAGGACTGAGGCTGGATGAGCACCCTCCAGTGGTCTCTTTTCTCCTGAACTTCTTCCCTTTGGGATGGGTGTTTCTGAGGTGATTTGTGTGTGAATCCTCCTGGGATTTGTGATATCGAGCAGCGGGAAAGGGATCTCTGTAAAACTCCCTCCTTCGGTCGCAACTCAAGAGCCCGGCCTAATTATTGCCATCGGACATCTTTAATTAATATGCTGCAGAGGCCAGAGATAAGAGGGGGGCTGAGCACACCAGGAAGGATCCTTTGCGAGATAAATCAGCAATTTGTAAAACCTAATTACTTTGGCTTGGAAAAGTGGAGGGGCACTTCGGACCACTCCACCCTCCTTCCCGGGATTTTGCTGAGTGGGGAAGGCGGGCTGGGAGGCTGGGAATGCTGCTGGTGCCCAGCACGGTCGCTGCACCAGGAAGATCTGGCTGTGCTTCAAGGGTGGGACGGAGCTCCAGCCCTTTGGAGCCTGCTGCTCCCATTCTCCAGGCAAACCTGGGAAGCTGCGTCCCTGTCGCTGATTATTTTGGATAACCTGGGAATATTGACCCACCGTGCTGGGTGCACTTGGGTTTTTAACTCAGTGTTAGGGATGGAGAAGGATTTTTTCCCGAACATTTGTCTTTTTCTGAGGTCAGGCTGTGATAATGACGTGTGTGCATCCAGTGGCCTCAAAGTGCTTCCCAACATCCCAAATTCCTGCTTGGATGTGTCCGTATGAGGAACTGGAAGAGGGCAGGTCCGTGCAAACCTCCTGTGGGCTTTATCCATGTGTTTGCCAAAGGATTCATCCTGCAGGACACGGAACCAGCCCTGTGGGTTTGGGAAAAGCCTGGGAGCGGCCGTAAAGCTTCTCCTTAATGGTGTTCCTGGCGTGGGGCCAGAGGACTCAGTGACTACAAAACGCCAAATCTTGGGTGTGGGCAGAGGGGGGAAAGAATACGCCGTCATTCCACCCCAAATAATCCTGATTTTTCCCTCCTTCCAACATCACGGACCAGGTTTATATCCAAGCCCACGATCCCGCCTTAAGGCAGAGGAAGCCCCATGTGAGCAGCCCAAAATCCTCCCTTGGGGCTTCCTCCTGTGTTGTTCAAACTCCAGCTGCTCCTGAGGGAGCTCCTTGGGATGTTTATTTGTGTGAAAGCCGGATTGCCCTGGGCATCACTGTGGGGTTTCACCATCTCTCCATAAGCAGGAAAGGACTCCAGGTCCAGGAAATTCCTGAGCTTGGAACAGCAAACCATGGCTTTGTTGCCCCTCCCCATGGAGAAGAAAGACCTTGTCTGCCAGAGGGAGCAGTGCTGGATCCCCACAGTGCCTGTATCCCAGAGGGATGAGCCAGAGCTGGAGATCGCTCCTCTCCTCCCCAGGAAAATCCCCAAAATCTCTTTGGAAATGAATGGAAAGACGTCACTCTTCCTGCGATGCCTCTGCTCCTCATGGAGAGCTTTGCAAACAGGAGCTTAATTAGTGTTCCCAAAACCAGCTGAACTGCTGGAATGCTGCTGCCTTTTCCCTGTTTCCAGCAGGGAATACGGAGGTGCAGGGGTCGCACCTGGCCTGGAGCAGGGTCCTGCTGAACCCCCCTCGCTTTGCTGCAAGGTGCAAACCTGGGCCAGCCCCGATTTCGGGGATTTTGGCACTATGGGGCCACCAGGAGCTGCCCTGCAGACTCTCAGCTCTCTTCCCAGGATGGATTGTAGCCAAATGCTGAGGAAGCGCTGCTCCCTGTCACTGCTGGAGAATCAGGAGTGATGCTTCCCAGGCCAGGCACTTCCCGCTCTCTGCTCTCAGCCCCGCTGCCTCCGGCCAAGGATGGGGCTCTGCACGTTCCTCAAGGCAATGGCAATTCCTGCGGGAGTTCTGGAAACAAGCCAGCCCTGCTCCAAGGGGAGTGAGCCACAAAAACCCCAAATTCAGGATTAGGAACACCAGTGAATGTGTCCAACAGCATTGCCTGTTTTCTTCTCTCCATGTTTCCATCCCATCCCTGTCCTTCTCAGGAACCCGTTCCCTTTCTTACTCTTCATCTGTTATTTCTGAAATAGGAATATTCTCTCCAATCCATCTTTCAGGATGACTCCAGTTGTATTTTCCTAGCCTCAGGTTGTGCCTTCTCCTTAGCTCTGCTCAGCATGGATGTGGCCACTTCCTCACCCTTTGTGGCATCACCTTTATCCTGACTTTCCATGTCCAAGACTTTCTTCCTTCTCTTTGTCCTTTTTGCCCGGTGCAGAAGGGCCATGCAGAAGTGGGATGGGTATTTGTGGCATCTCGGAGGCATCCGTAGGAGTGCCCTGCATGGCTGAGGGAAGAGGTGGGGACATTTTCCTCCCCAGGGGTTCTCCTCCATCGTGGTGGCTTTGGCTCTTCCCTGGCTTGGGCAATACAATCAGTTTGTGGCCAGGATTGCCTTGGGTTGCTCCCTGCTTCCCACCCCAAGGGAAGCACATTCCCCTCCTGTGTCCCGACCCTGTGAGGTGCTCAGAACCAAAATCCTTGGAATTCTCCGTGCAGCACCTCGGCAGATCATTCTGTTCCACCAGAAGCGCTCATTCCATCACTCCCAGCCCCATCCCGCCGTCCCCACCGTGCCACATTCCCGCTGCACATTCCCTTTCCATCTCCCAAGCTCCGGAGCAGCTGCAGCCGCTCCGTCCTGGCACGTGGCGGGGAATATCGTGGAATCCTGTTTCCTCTGTGGGGAGCAGGAGTCTCCGGGCTCCGTGTGAGATCAGGCTTTGTGCACATATCTGCAAATGTCGGGGCAGAGGTTAAGCCGAGCAGGGCTCGGGGAGGAGGTGGCGGCACTTAGCGATGCGGATCAGATGGCTCCGGAGCCTGCCGGTATCCATGGCCAAATCCTGGGATATCGAGGGGTTTAAAACATAATGAAGTCAGGGGAAGGAAGGAGAGCTGCTGGCTGAGGAAGGACTGAGCTCCCTGACAGGAAGGTCTTTGATCTGCTGGTGGCCATGAAGGTGCCCAGATGTCTTGGTGGCCGTCGAGGACATGAGCGTGGCCTCTGAGGCAATCCCTAGGGATAATCCATGCTGCTGCCTCCTGCAGGGAAGCAACAACACCCAGGAAAGCAGAGCTGGGGGTTGGGAGCTACTCCACGGTGCTGGGAGGGGACAAGCAGGACGGAGTGGCTGGAAAATCCACCCTGCCGAGGAGATACCGAGGAGATGCCGAGGAGATTCCGAGGAGATGCTGAGGAGATGCAGAGACTGCTCCTGGCAGCTGTGCCATTCCAGGAGCAAGTTTGGAGGCCAGGCAGGGATGGCAGCGTCCCGGGCACCTCAGCCTGGCTGGGGACACGCACAGGCTGTGGCCGGGACCTGCTGTGACCAATTTGCCGCCAGTGCTCCAGCTCACTGCTCAAACCCCCCACAGGACATGTCTGCTGTGTCCCCTGAGCTGCAGCTCGCAGGTTGTCCCCCGTCCTTCTGCCTGCCCTGCCAGTGCCTGCCCTAATCCCGCTGCCTGCCCTAATCCCGGTGCTAATCCTATAAACCCTCAGTAAATCCTGCCTGCCCCTGCCTCTCCACGTCCCTTCTCCAGGGCGGGCTCTGTGGGGTGTCCACCTTGGGGCTGGCTTTTTTTGGGGGCATCAAGCTGTCACCCAGGTCATGTAACACCTTGGGGCGTTGCTTCCATCGGAGCACCGGGAAGGATGCCTAAATCCTGGGGGATTTGTGCAAAGCACTGGCAGCTAAAAGACAGCTGAAGCACCCCAAAATGCACCCCAAAATACACCCCAAGATGTGGCCAGGTGCTGGTTTCACACTCTAAGGAAGCAGTTCCTGTGCTCAGCATGAGCTGCTCGAGCCCAGACACCTCTCCAGAGCTTCCTCTGAGCCCCAGAACCAGGCAGGGAAATTCCTAAGGGAGTCCTGGGGTAGGACTGGCTCAATTCACGCAGGGTTCACTATTTCAGCAGGTCTATTTTAAGACTCCCTTGGCGTGTGGGAGCGGGGCTGGCGCAAAGGGAGGTCCCACTGCTGCGAGGTGCTGCCCGTGCCCATCCCAGCTCCTCACATCCCAGAGCTGGGATTGGCCACAGCATTCCAGCAGCTCCATTCCCCAGCGAGGAGCCATCCTTGGGCTCCTCAGTCTGCCCCAGGAGGGCTTAGGTGAGCAGTGAATTGCTGCATCTTGAGCTGGTCTGGAGAAGATTAAGCCGACCTAAGAATAAAAACAAGCCCTGCGGTTCAACCGGCTGGGATAAGGCCTGGAATCGTGCCAACCTCCGAGCTCCAGGAGGGGATGGGATTAGGAACTCCGAGCAGATTACCACCCACCCCGCATTTCGGTGCACAGGGCGGGTGTTGTGGTCCAGCTGTGCTCCCCGGGCTGGGTGGGTTCCTTGTCCCCCCATTCCCAGTGCTGTGGTGGAGCCCTGTGTGTGTTTCGTGCCACCAACAACCAGTTAAGAAACTCCAGGAAGTGCCCACGCAAATGTAGGAGCTCCAACAGGGGCACAATTCCAAGGGGAATATCCAAATGGATCTCTCCCCGTGAGGCCTTTATTTCTGTGGAGCTGCTTCCTTCCCCAGCACAGCGGACAAAGGCACCGTGTGTATAAATAAATGTATTGTTATACATTGTCCATCCACTGCGAGACACCATCGCTGCCAGCAGCACGGATGGTATCGGAATGTGCTCCTGGATAACCATTCCCCCATTCCACGCCCCTGCTCCCTTCCCTTTCAGCTCAGGGATTGATCCAAGGGGCAGCTCCTTGATGCCTTGGCTGGTTTCTAACATTGCAGCTGGACTGCAAGCCTGCAATCCAACCAGTTCTCCCTCCACAACGTGACGCTGCAATCCTCGTCCTGGAGATGGGACTGGGATTCCAGAGCCGCGAAGGGCTCCCGGAGGAGTTTGATACCATGACCCCCTTGTTTGCTTTTGTCTCCTCTCCGCAGGGACATACCAGGGCCAGTGGGTCGGAGGGATGCGCCAGGGTTACGGCGTCCGGCAGAGCGTTCCCTACGGCATGGCTGCGGTCATCAGGTCACCCCTGAGGACGTCCATCAACTCCCTGCGCAGCGAGCACACCAACGGCACGGCGCTGCACCCCGACGCCTCGCCCGCCGTGGCCGGCAGCCCGGCCGTGTCCCGCGGCGGCTTCGTCCTCATGGCCCACAGCGACGCCGAGATCCTCAAGAGCAAGAAGAAGGGCATCTTCCGGCGCTCGCTGCTGAGCGGGCTCAAGCTCCGCAAGTCCGAGTCCAAGAGCTCCTTGGCCAGCCAGCGGAGCAAGCAGAGCTCGTTCCGGAGCGAGGCCGGCATGAGCACGGTCAGCTCCACCGCCAGCGACATCAACTCCACCATCAGCCTGGGCGAGGGCGAGGCCGAGCTCTCGGTCATCGAAGACGACATCGACGCCACCACCACCGAGATCTACGTGGGCGAGTGGAAGAACGACAAGCGCTCGGGCTCGGGCGTGAGCCAGCGCTCGGACGGGCTCAAGTACGAGGGCGAGTGGGCCAACAACAAGCGCCACGGCTACGGCTGCATGACCTTCCCCGACGGCACCAAGGAGGAGGGCAAGTACAAGCAGAACATCCTGGTCAGCGGCAAGAGGAAGAACCTCATCCCGCTGCGTGCCAGCAAGATCCGGGAGAAGGTGGATCGGGCCGTGGAGGCGGCCGAGCGGGCGGCCACCATCGCCAAGCAGAAAGCGGAGATCGCGGCGTCCAGGTAAGGGGGTTCCCGCCCGTCCCGAGGTCGTGTCTGAGCCGGGATCCCGCCCTGAGGACTTGGGATAAGTGGGATAAGGGTTTTGTTGTAGCAGGGAAGCTGCTGGAGGAAAGCAACTCGTGGTGGGCATCTACAGGTTGGTGCTACCTGGGCCCCACAGAAGAAGCAGCAGCCTTGGGCTTGCCCAAGCCTTGGGGTGTTGTTCAAAATGGAGTGGATCCAAGCCCAGTTGTCCCTCTGGTAATTCCCAGTGGGCTGGGGATGCACAGCGTCCCCAGGTGAGGCAGGGAGGCCACGCAGGGTGACCAGAGCGGGGCAGCCTGGGCAGGGCGTGGTGGCACCGAGGTGGGACTGCACATGTGGGGCTCACAGGCTGAGAGCTGTCATTCAGGGAATATTGGGTTATTCATCCCGTTTTTCCCTCCCCTCTTGGATAAGCAGGGTGATACCCTGAGCAGAAGAGCTCCTGAGATGCTGTTTGCCCATAGCCTCTGCCTGACTCATAGCCAAGCGGAACCATCCCAGGGCGGGCCTGTGCTGGGAGGATTCCCAGTTATTTCCATTCCCAAAAGGGATTTTGGAGTGAAAAACCAGTCAAATATGTGGCTGCAGCTGATGCCTGGGGAGGGTTTGCCCTGGCTGAGGCTCTGCTGGAAAACAGCAGATCTGGGTGCCCAGTAATGCCCCTTCTCCCTGTGCAGACTGCAGCCCTCTGGAACTGCCCAGAGATCTAGAGCTGGGATCTGATCCGGCTGAAAACCAGCAGGAGGGAAGGGGAAAATGAGCCATGTCTAATTTAGGTTGAAATAAGGTCCCAGCTCAAAGCAGGGCCAGCTCAAGCACTCTGTAGCTGGCTCCCAAAAGGCACCTGGAGCTCTGTGCCTTGCAGGAAGCTCCCAGACCAGTGGTGAGGAGACGAGGAAAAGCTCCTCTGGAGAATTCAGGGCTCTTTGTCTCACATTTTGGGATGGTTTATTAGAGCATGTCATTCCTTTCTGTTTTCTGAGCAAGAGCTATATTTAGCAGCCAGGCTGGGAAAAAGGGCTGGGGTTAGGGGAAAAACCCAGGTACCTCCTGAGCCTCCTGAGCTAGATTAATTGTTGGGTCTGGAATATTTGTATGCAGAGTCACACTTGAAATCTTTATCACCATGTCTGCCAAGGGCTTATCTGCAATATGAATGAGCCTCCCGGGCCTGCTTGGGGAGCACATTTGGGCTTGATGATGTTTTCGAGCTGATGGTTGGAAAAAATGAAAAATCCCACTAGAATGCCAGGCTGGAAACAGACTGCAGAGCAGTGGGAAGATCAGATCTTTCCCTGTGATCTGGGGATGGATGGGAATGCCTCGAAAGATTGGAATCCTGGAAGTGTGGAGCTCGAGGATGCTGTGGGATGGATCCTGGAAGAGTGGAGCTCCAGTCTGCTGGGTCTGAGAACCTGAGCATCCTCCATCCCCAAGGGATAATGACCCTGGAACACCGTGAGAGTGGGATTGGACGAGATGCTTAATGAGCTCTTGGTGTATAATATTCCACCTCTAATTAGGGGAGAGAAGGGAAAATATCGAGTCAGGAATGCCAGGTGTGAACACCTCCCTGCCCTGCACTGACTGGGTGGTCCTGGGCTCTGCTGGAGAGCAGCAGGGAGGGTGGAGGGTGGAGATGGACAGGATTAGGCTGGTCCAGGGACAGGCTCATCCCTGGAAGTGTCCGAGGCCAGGCTGGACGGGACTTGGAGCACCCTGGGACAGTGGAAGGTGTCAGGGTTGGAACTGGATGAGCTTTAAGGTCCCTTCCAACCCAAATCATAAAATCACAGAATCCCAGACTGGTTTGGGTGGGGATTTCCCACTTCTAACCCGGCCCTGGACACTTCCAGAGATGGGGCAGCCACAGCTTCTCTGGGCAACCTGTGCCAGGGCCTCCCCACCCTCCCAGGAAGGATTCCTTCCCAATATCCCATGTAAATCTCTGCTCTTTTACCTTAAACCGCTTTGTCTCAAACCTCCAATCCCTCAGCTCGAGCTCTCCCCCCTTGCGAGGGTTTTGGCAGAGTCCCTGAGCCTGCAGAACCAGAGCAGAGCAAGGTTTTACATCCTAGATCCAGCTAGAAAAGCTTTCTTATTAATCTTAGTCCGATTAATTTTAAAGCTTCCTAATGAAGGAACCCTCCCCTGCAGCGCCCACACCAAACTGCATCATCCAAATACCACCAAACAAAACTGGGGGAGAATCCTGCTGCTCACTCTCGAGGTTTTGGGGCTCAGGGGTGGAATATTCTCCCTCTAATGCCAACATAGATTCCGATTTCCCAGCACCCAGAGGTTTTACACAGCCCTGGCGTGGCTGTGTGTGTGTGTGTGTGTGTGTATTCCTTTCTGTCTGATCATCCTGAGTTCGCTCTGCAGCCTTTCCCTTGGTGGGGGAAAAAAAAAAATATGTGCCCACCCACGGCTTTCATTAAATTTGTAAGAATTCAGTATTTTTGAAAACTCTGCCGCTCTGTCAGATCTGGTTGGAATTGGCCAACACGTTCAAAAGTTATTAGTGTGGGAGTGATGGCATATAGATACATAAACAGCACAATCACAGGAGTGAGCCCCGTTTCCTGAGGGAAGTAGGCTAAAAGCACAGTGTGCTGGAGACAAGTAAATTGCTTTCCTAAAGTTGTTGGAGTCTGGATAGAGCACGGTGACATCTGCTCATTTAAGGAGTTTCTTTTAGGGTCGAGAGGAGTTTCTCCTAAATTTTCTTGGCTGTAATTGAAGGGGGAGAACGCTTTATTTGCTCTGATTCGCTGGAGTTGTTCAGGTGAAGGGGACGGGGGAGGAGGGATGTGGATGAGGGCTGAGGAACTCCTGTTGATAGCAGCTGGAAGTGTTCAAGGCCAGGAGAAAGTTTGGAGCAAGCTGGGACAGTGGAAGGTGTCCCTGCCCATGGCAGGGGTGGCACTGGATGAGCTTTAAGGTCCCTTCCAACCCAAATCGGTCCATGATTCCATGATCAGTTTTCAGAGGGAGACAAGGAGGGAACTCTTTTCCAGCCAGTTTAAAACGGATGTTCAGGGTCTTCTCTGAGTGGTCTGGGATCCTTCATTCCCTCTCAAATCAGCCAAGAGCCACCAGTCCTTCTGCTGCCACCCTGGAAGGACGAAGGATGCACTGGACACAGACTCCCATCTCATTAGTGCTAATTGATACCTCAGGCAAATTATCTGCAGGCACTGGTGTGTCACGATCCACTAAAATGTAATATCCAGGCAGCAAAGGTGGGCCAGGGAGCTCATCCCAGCCCCTGGATTTTGGCACAGCCACCTGCTGTGGGGGATGGATGCACAGGGAATGGCAGAGGGGAGCTCAGGGCTGACTCCAGCTCTCCAGGAGTGATGATGGGAGGTTTAAAGCAAAGCAGACAGACCCTAAATCTCTCCAGGGCTTCCTCCTGCTTCCACAGTTCAAGGGTTTGTAATTAGTGGCTGGGCTGGTTATGAGAGGAGGGACCAGCACTGGTGTTGGGGATGAGTCCCAGGGATGGTGGCACGTGGCAAACACTCCGCTCCTCTCGCGCACAAGCTTCATGGGAGTCTGCTGTCCAGCACCTTAAATAAGAATTCCTGGGAGCAGCCAGTGCCCTGGCTCCCAGAGGGAATGCTGCTCCCAGGTCAGTCCTAAGTAATGCTCTTCCTGGCATAATTATAGCCAAGCCTTGCACCAACCTGGAGAAAAATATAATTAAAGCTCCACGGTCTCAGGAGGAGCTGGGCCGCAAATTAGCTCGGTGTCATTCAAATTCAGAGAGGGAAACTGGAGGAAAATAGGAACAGGAAGCAAATAAAGACAACCTGGCAGCGAGGAGGGGAGAAGGGGAATGTTTGGACTCAGCCTGGATGCTCCCTCAGGATGCTGCAGAGAGGGCGAAGCATCGGCCGCGGCTGACGTCGGACGGGGAGCGGGCAGGCAGGAAAAGCCGCCGAGAGCTGAGCAGCAGAGTGCAGGAGGTTCTTAGAGCCAAACAGGTATTTTATTGAGAAAAATGGAAAAGCAGCCCGAGCAAAACCCAGAGAAAAGCAAAGCTGCCGCAGCCGCGCTCCGGAGCGCTGCGAGTGGCGGTAATGTCCCCACCGGCGCTCCCCGGCCCCGGTAATGTCCCCACCGGCGCTCCCCGGCCCCGGTAATGCTGCTGCTTAATGCTCTGCCAGGCCTGAGCCTGCAGCTCTGCCATTGTCTGGGCTGCCTTTGATTTCGGGTTGCTGCTGCTTTTCGGGTGCCTGGGGGGACCCCGCTTTAGTCTCGCCCTAATCCCGCCTCGTGCTGCCCGAGGGGCTCCTGCTGCGGATGGAGAGGGAGGAGGAGGAGGAGGGTTGGGGGTTAAGGGCCTCAAAAGGGTTTTGTGTCCCCTTCCTCGGGTCAGGACAGCAGGGACAAACGAGGCCAGGACGGGGCAGAGCTGAACTGGCTACAGGGATGGGGCTGAGCTGATGCCCAGGCGGGGCAGGGTCTCCCACCAGCCCCTTTCTGGGCAGCTCTGAGCCCAGGGATGATTCCTCTGCTTATGGCCCCTTGGAGAAGTGCTGCTGCTCCCCGCGGATGCCCTGGCAGCCAGCTGGAGCTCGGGATTTGCAGGAGTCACCTCAGCCCGTGAGCTGGGCACCGATTCGGCCACTGAGGGCATCACCGGGTCTCGTGTAGGGTGAATGTGCTCCCTCCGTCCCTTCCCGGCCTCGCCGTCCTTTCCTTGAGGGACACAAAGAGACAGGGAGGAAAACACAGAGGGGATGGGTGGGGGTGACCCAAAGGCTGAGAGCAGCTGAGGCAGGAGGTGATTCTCTTCACTTTTTCCTTGTTCCCCCCAGCCCTCTCTCCCCCAAACATTCCCTGTGTAGTCCAAGGGGAACAAAGCCTGGGCTGGCAGCCTCCAACAGGCTCTGCTGCTGACGGAGCCGGGCATTCCCTCCTTCCCTGCCACTTCCCTGCCGCCTCCCTCCCTGCTCCTGCCCATGCTGACAGGGGTCAGGGGATAAGATTAGGATCAGCTGTTATTCCTGCTGGTGGTGTGTCCCTGTCAGCCGGGGTGACAAGGGAACCTCTGACTCACGGCAGGCACATTTCCACCTCCAGCCCCGGCCACCCAAGGATCAGCCATCCCGGAGCGTTCCATCCCTGCCCGTGGCCGGCTCCCGCGGGATGTGATGCCGGCACCGTGACTGTTTACGTGCTCCTGCAATGCCAGTTTAATAACTTCCTGCTCAGACGGGATTTGCAGCCTTAAGCCCTTTTGTGGCTGTGTCAAAAGTCAAGAGCGGCCTCTGGGCTTGCGCAGGGCCAGCTCGGTGTGTCCCCAACAGCCACCCCACCACAGGGTGCGTCCATCCACGGGCATGGACAGGCTGGAAAATGAAGTGCCTTTTGTAGGAATGAAGCTTTGCCAGGAAAAACCTCAGCAGGGTCTTTCGTGTCTTCCGGGAGAGCAGCTCAGCTCAGTGGAGTTTTGGTTTTTATTGCCCTCCCACCCCTCAGCCACCACCACTGATCCCAACTTGGCCACTCCCACCCCCTTCCCTCTCCGTTGAGCTAAATAGGAGCCAAAACATCCCGTATCCACGGCCCAGGTGTGTGACAAACATTCCCATAACCATTCCCAGCTTTGCTGGGCTGTGCAGAAACCGCACAGGCAGAGCAGAGATTCCCAGCCCTTGGATCCAGCGTTGTCCCAGCTGGCTCTGCTCCCCGTGCTCGCCAGGGAAGATCTCCCAAACCCGTGTGGTTTGTGTCGTGACAGGCCCGCGGCAAAGCGCAGCTGGAAGGGATGGATCTGCCAGAGAATGGAGCAGGAAAGGGGATTTGGGATGCAGGAGGAAACAGCCGGTGGCGGAGCCGGGATGCGGGAGCGGTGCCGGAGCGCGGTGCCAGCAGCGCCCGCTCCGCGGTCACCTGTGCGGGGACAGCAGATGGAAAGGGACAGGGAGGGGCGGCACTGGCTGGCAGCGAGGCGGGGAGGACGGGAGGCGATTCAGTCCTGGCAGGCACCGCTTCCATGGGAAGGGGCTGCCCCGGAGCGCCGGGCAGGAGGCGAGGGCAGCGCAGGGGGCAAAGGGGAGGCTGCCTGCTCCTCTTCCTCCTCCTCCTCCTCCTCCTCCTCCTCCTCCTCCTCCCTGGCATCGCACCGCAGCCCATCCAAGCCTTTAACCGGTTTAGCGGCCGGCGCTGCTGTCCCGCTGGGACGGCCCTTCCCGGCAGGGGAACGGGACCATTCCAACCCCCGGAGCCCCGGCGGATCCCCCAGGAACCTTCTGCCTGCCCTGCCTGCACAGCACAAAGTGGTGAAGCCTCTTCCTGTTGCTTTTGGGCGGAGCAGCCCTTCATCCCACGGGGGAAAAAAGCAAAATACAACAACAACAACAACACAAGCCCGGCCCCTGCTTTTCCTTTCTGCTTTCCCTGCTCAACGAGCAGAAACTGCGGCGTTGCTTTTCCCCGGGATCTTGGGCAGGGAAGGAGAGATCCGTTCCCCTCGCAGCCTCCTCCCTCCCCATCCTCATCCTCACCCTCCCAGGGGTGCAGGAAGGCCACTGGGACCCCCCAGCTGTGTCCCTGACGTGTCCCAGGGATGCTGCACCCCAAAGTTTGATCGTGGAGAAGAGCCAAGGGGAAGGTTGGGGGTCTCTCTGCTGCTTTCCCATCTCGTGAGAGAGGTCTCCGTGCTTTTTTCTTCTCCCAGCTCCCGTTTTGGGTTTCCCGGTTGCTCCCACCCTCTTCACTCCAGCAACATCCCCAACACCCCATCCCTGTCCCTCCCCAAACCATTTCCTCCCCTGGGAGAGGCAAAAGCAATATCAGGAGCACAACCAAGAGGAAAACGCAGAGCTGAGCCAAATTATTGAGTATTTTCCTTGCTGCTTTCCCTTCCCCTCGAGTTTGGGATGCTGGGAAGTGCAGGGAATGGGCTGGGCTATCCCAGGCTCTCCAGGCTCTTGCAGTTGGTTTGAAAAGCCCCACGCAATGAGGTTTCTGTCACCTCCTCCCCACAGGACAAATGACAAGCTGTCCTGACTTCGTAATCCAGGAAATTAAAGGATTTGACCGTAGACCCTGCTAAGCAAATTTCCCCCCTGAAAATCCCAGGGGGATTTAACCCATGGATCCGACTGATTATCCCTTTAAAGTTGTGACTAAGAAAGTCCCAATTCTCCAGGGTGCTGAGCACCCTAAAATCCCTTGGTGGCCGTGTCTGGTGGGACCTACTTTTCAATTTTAGCCCATCTCCAACCTCCCTTTTCCACGGAGGGCGGCTTCCCTTTGCCGCAGCTCGCTTCCAACCGGGACAGCAGAGCCTCGCTGCCACCACATCCCGAATCCGCCCCATCCCGTCCCCGTGTGTCACCCTCCAGGGCCATGGAATGTCACTTGGGGGCTGTTGGATTTCCCAGTGTGGCCTCAGGCTGGGGCAGTGGACACCCTGCCACCGAGCGTCCCGTGGTGGCTCCATGAGCAGTTCCTCGGGATCCTATTCCCATATGGAAAAGGAGCTGTGGGCTCCAAGCTGGACACGGTGGCTGTCCCCCCTGGCAGGAGGGCAGCTGCTCCCCGTCCGTGAGATCCCCGGGGAGCGGCGGCAGCTGGCAGATCTTCCCAACCCTTCAGTGCTGGGGATGAACCCTCCAGGGCAGTGGTGGCAGAGCCAGGATGGGGCCCTTTCCCAGGGGACAGGGGTGGGGCAGGGCCAGGAGCCCTCCAGCTCTTGGATGAGATAAACCGAGACGGGGCTGAGCCCCGCTCCATTCCCGGCTGTGTCCCTGGAGGATCTGCCGCTCATCCCCGTAGCACGGAGGTGAAGCAGCAACAATTAAAAGCCCAGATTCTCTCCTGGCAGGGCCAGGCTCCCAAGTCCTCCCCCTGTTGTGCTGTTGGCTGCTGGAGTGGAAATTTTCACGGGCTTTGCCTCCGAGGCGGCTCAGACCTGCAAACCCCGGGCTGTCTGCTGGCCTGGGGCACGGCGGGGTTTGGGGACCCCACAGGGCACCCCGCAGGTCTCCAGGGGCACCATCCCATGCAGGGCATCCACGGGATGCTGGGATGGGCAGGGAGCAGTGGGGCTGAGCACCAGCAGCTCAGGGACTGCTTGAGAAGCCTCAGGAGAAGGGAGATTTTCAGGGGTGCAGCTGATTTTGGGGCTCAAAAAAATGGAGATACCCATGCAGGCAGCTGGGATGAGGGGAGTGGCTTGTCCTGGATGGGCTCTGAAGTTTGAGGCAGGCAGGAGATGCTCGTTGTTGTGGTAACTGAGAGGATTTATTATTTTTCTCCCCACACTCAGCAGGGCTGGGGCCAGCACTTGCCCCACAAAGGGGTGACAGAGCCCTGGAGGCACCTCCAGCCCCTCTCCCTCCTGCTTGCACCCACCAGGGCTGGGAGAGTGAGGGGGATTGGGTGATTTGTGCCCCAGACAGGGCTTAAGATGACAAGAAATTTCCCAAAACACTCATTGTTTGCATTTTCTCATCGTTGCTGGGGGTTGCTGGTGAGCAGACGCGGGGCTGGATGTGGTAGTGGAGGATGGAGATGACGCTGCCGTGTCCCACATGTGGCTGTGTCCAACCACTTTGGGGCTGGATGTCCCCTGCAGCAGGGAAAACTTCCCAGTCATCACCAGCTCCATCCTGCTGAGGCTGAAGGCAGGAGGAATCCCAGAATCCCAGAATATCCCGAGCTGAAAGGACTGATAAGGATCATGGAGTCCAGCTCCTGGCCCTGCACAGCACCATCTCCTCCGGGCAGGGAATCAGCCTCCTCCCAGCTCCACAGAGCAAAACACGGATGCTTTCCCTTCCCAAGCATCCAGGTGATCCAAACACAGCTTTGCATCCCTCAGACCCCGTCACATCACCTGGAAAAGCGGCCTCTCTCCTGCCCCACAGGGCTGGAGGTGGTGGAGGAGTTCTGGAGGGCGAGGCTGGACATCAACCCTCTCTCCTCCAGCAGCTGGAGAGCATCCGACAGTGCTCCCGAGGCCATTCCACCTCCTTGGCTTGGCCCGAGGCCAGGCTGGGCTGGAAATAAAATTTTAAGTTCAGTTCAATGAGAATTTGTTTGATCCTGGATGAGGTTTTTGTGCCGTTTGCTCAGAACCAGAGCGGGTTTCGCTGTTGGGTTAAAACAGAGGAAGTTCGTGGATCTTCCCTCTCCAACACCAGGGGAAAGGGAGGGACAACATTTCACTGCCTCTTTCGGACTTTTGTGCCTCCAACAGCAGGGAAAAAATTGCCTGGAAAGTTCAGTTGCCAAAAGTCTGTTTTGCTTGAGGTGACCAAAACTTGAGAAGCTGCCAAAGAGTTTCGGCCAAAACCCGAAGGGGGTGAAGGGTCAGGGAAGGAAAAAAGACTTTTCCTTGTGGTTCTGGTGTGGTTTGCTTTGGAATTTGGTTTAACTCCTTCTTTTTAGAAGGAGTTTCGGAAGGAGTTTTCATTTCATCCAAATGAAACTGAAATTCAACAGCCAGCTCAGCTTTGCTTTGCTGTCAGCACCTCCCTCACCTGGAGTTTTTTGCCTGAACTCCCCAAATTCTCTTCTTCTGAGCCCTTTTCCCTTGGCTGTAGGGAAAAAAAGCCTCTAATAATTCCCAAGGGGCTGGGGTGTATTTATTTTGTTTTGCTTTTCCAAGGATTTTTAGGGATCTCTTCCAACCTACTTTGCCTCCCGCCTGGAAGTGGCAGGTTTGGAACGCGCTGGTGGTGCCGGGGGTTAGAGGGATGTTTGCTGTGCCTTCGGGGTGGGAGGGCTGCCAGGGGATGGAGAGGGGGCACAGCCTTTCCCATTCCTGCTGTGTGCGTGTCCCGTGATGGACATGGCGATTATCCAGCAAAACCATGGAAACCTGCCCTATCCAGCTGGAAAGCAGGAACATCCCCCCTGCTCGCTCCTGTGCCTTCCCTGAGCGAGCTCTTCCCAAATCCTGCTCCAAGTGGCTTCCCACAGGTTTTGCAGCCCTTTCCAGAGGATATCAATGCTCAGAGTAGTGCTGCAATTATCTCCTGCCTTCCCCAGTTTACAGGAAAAAGGGGAAAACCCAGCCCCGGAGCTGGAGTTTGCTCTTCCCTCCATGTCTGATTTGGGAGAGGGAATTTCCCGGAGCTTGGCTTCATCCTGGGAGCAACTCCCTGTCCCAGCACTGCCCATTTTGAGTGACAAGTGACCACTCTGGAGAGCGTCCCGCCTCAGGTGGGACAGTGGCCTCAAAGCCACCCTTTCCCGAGGCAAATCCCGGTGTTTTGCAGCGGTTCTGCCTGGCTGTGCCGCTCACCTGCCTCCTGCAGAGCCCCATTCCCAGCGACAGATGGCCGGGGATGAGCTCCCTCTGCAGATGTTGATTTTCTGGCCAGCTGTAAATAACATCCAGGGCGTCATCTCCCCGCAAAGCCCATCAGCTCTGCCCTTGCTGGGGGGCACGAAGTTAAAAGGAAGGGAACTCTCCGGGAGGGAAATGCAGGAATCTGCCTGGCCCTGCTTATTCCATGTTTTCCTTGGCCAGAGAGATGCTGGAATCATCCTGGCTGATGGTGCCTGATGTGCCCCTGGGTACCAGTTCCACCTGGCCCAGCCTTTTAAAGTCGATGGAGTTGGATTTTCTTGGCATTTTTTGTTTAAGAAAAATGGGTAAAATAAGGAAATCCTGTTTGGGATGGTGGGAATAGGGTGAGCTGGAGAGGATCCTGGCATTTGATGCTCTCACCTTTCTCCACTGGAAATGACCCGGCTCAGGGATGTGGTTTGAGCTGTTTCTCCCAGAATTTTGGGGACATGACCCACCCCTGTCCCCCAAGGCACCGAGATTTCACACCTTTCCGTGTTGTGAATCCAGTTCTCCAGCAAAACTCCTTTTGGCCACTCCAAGGCAAGGCACAGGACTCAAGGACACAGCCTGGGATACTTTCTTTCCCCTTACTTGGCTTAAAAAATGGAATTTCTGTGTAAAATGGCAAAAGATTCCTTGGTGAATTTGTAACTCCAAAAATATAAAGGTAGGGAAGGCTCTGGCACAGGTGCCTGGAGCAATGAGCTAAACGGGAACTGGCTCCAGCCCCGTCTCCATGAATTTGGGAGACCTCGTGCATTCCATGTCCCAGCTGGGCCACGGGCACCTGCTCCCCACGAGCTCTCCCAGCTGCCTTGGGAATGGTTTCCCCCCGGAACGTGACATTTCCCGCTGTAAAACCACAGGGAAACTGGGATTTGGCCTTTTGACCACAACATTTTCCATGCTCCTCTGTGATTTGCTTGCTTGGGCAGCAACAAACACATTGAGGGGGTTTTTTTCCCAGAATTAAAGGGTTTGAGGTTTTTTTTTCCTTAATTCTCTTGAAATGTGCCTTCCAGAGCCATTTTTTCGGAGCGTGCCATCACCATTCCCTCCGTCCCGTGCCATCCCAGCCTTTCCCAACCTTTCCTCCCGCTGGTGGGAGCTTTCCTGCTCCTCCTCTCGGTGCTCAGGGGTGATCCATCCATCCATCCATCCATCCATCCATGCTCCCATCCCAAAATCTCCGTCTGGAGCCGGGAAGTCTGGCTCTCTCTTTGCTATGCACAGCACCTGCTCCGTGTCTGGCTGCACAGAGCCCGAGCAGCCGGCCGGGCTGCATTACGTCATGTCAGAGGTCACATTAAGCAGCTTTTTTCCCCTTGATTAAGAATTCCAGCGATAGAGGGGAGGGGGGGGGAACAGAGGGAAAAGCAGACGGAGGGAGAGGGCTGGGAAAAATGCCTGCGCTGAGCAGGTAAATGGGAATTTATCCACAGACAGCTAATTGGTGTGTCTAATATCCCACCCCCCGAGGAGCAGCGCGGTGTTGCTGCCTGCACAAATCACTCACGGCCAGCCTGGTGCAATAACAAGGGAGCCGGGAGAGCTGTGGGAAGAGCCAGGCTGGAACGAGGAGCGGGTTTTATCGGGGCAATAAACGCCAGATAGGGAAAATAACAAACAGGTTGTTAATTGCTGCCATGTCGCCGTTCCCTCAGGGCGGTGTCTAGACAGAGGCTGGCTCCGGGCTGTGCTTATCCCGAGCCTCTGGAGAGGGGCTGGGGCCGGGATGCGGTGCCCGGCGGAGCCCCTGGAATGGGGAAGGGAAGGCAGGATGGGCACTGCAGCTGTGCCCTAAATCAGAGCGGCTCCCGCAGAGGTGGGAAGCAGACAGTCTGCAGTGGTCATTAATAATTCAGTCCCAATTTGTCCCATCTAGGAGAGCACGAAGCCCAGCCAAGCCTCCCCTCCTGGCTGCCCGGAGCAGGCAGAGCCTCCCGGGGCTGTTGCAGCGATCGATCCCCCGCTGGCAGGGATCTGGGAGCTGGGATCGCCTGTCCTGCCCCATCCCGGAGCGATCCCGTATCCCTGGGAGAGCACAGCAGCGTCCCCCGCTCCCAGGCAGGGCTCCGGGCTTGGTGGCCGGCATCGATCACCGGGGGACCGGCGCTTTGTGTTCCTTGGTGGATGCAATCAGGGCCGGATCCTGCTCCCGCTGTGCCAGAGGGATTGGAAAACAACCCCTGTGGAGCCCACACAGCCGAGGGATTCACGCTGGCGAGGCTGGACTGAAAATCTTTTCCTCGGCTGATCCAGTCTCATGCCAGCTTGGGTTTTCCACATGGGGAGGCTGGACTGAAAATTTCCTTTTCCTCCTTCATCCAGCCATCCCTTCCCAGGACAAGGTGCATCCCAAGGCTTTCCTGACCCCGGGGTTTGGATGAGTGAGTCTTAAACGCCCTGCAAATGCTCTCTCTGAATTTTTCCTGAAGTATTTCCTTGCAGCTGGTGTGCGTTTTAATTGAATTTCGCCATTTGAAAAATACATGAAGCTCTTGTAATGGAGGGAGAGAAAACATTCCCTCCTATAGGAAGATAAAGATGCATTTAAAGAGGAAAAAAACCAACCCCAAAGCTGCCTGATGAGGTATTGACCTGGAGACAAAGTGAATCCGATGGAGCCAGCCCGGCCCCTCAGGAAAACTTGAGGCTGTTCATTAGGGATGAGCTCACTGCCAGCTTAACTCCATCCTCACCACTCCCGGTGAAACCTGTGGTAAATGTGCCAATTTCCAGCTTTTCCATGAAAATAGGAGTCCTTTTATGGGGTGGAAAGGGTTTGGGACTTGTTGCAGCCTCGTGGTGCTGCTGTTGGGATTCCGGGAGAGCTCTGGGTGTGGGGTGGAGGAGGGCTGAGCGTCTCCATCCCTGCACAGGATCCCTGCAGGAATTTCCTGCTTCCCTGTCAGGGGGTCCCTCAGCCAGGCTTTGAGTTCAGGGGGGTGTCAGGGAAGTGAGAAGTTTTCTTGGAAAAGACCAGCCAGAGCTGCCATGTGAATTTCGGGAAACAGGCCTTCCTTCCCAGAAATCTCACCCACAGGATGCTTTTTAACATTCCCAATAATGTGGATTCCTCCCTGTATTCAGCACGGAGCTCCCCGTGACCCCAAACATGAGTTTGCTCCGAGTCTGCTGCCTGGTTTCTATTGGAATGTGTTTTCCTTACGAAAACGCTGGAAAAATAGGGATAAGGATGGCAAATCCCTCCCCTGGATGGATTCAAACAATGGATGGAGAAGGACTCACCAGTGATCCGGGTTTCTCCTGGCTCCAGGTGCCACCCTGGCAATTCCAGGTGTCACATTTACAGCTCGGAAAGCTTTCTGGGCTTCAGTAAACTTGCTCTAATTTCCAGCCTAATTTTAAAGCACTTTGTCCCACTTGTTCTCCTGCCAAAGCGTTCCTGGAGCCAAAACACCTCTCAAGCCTCACCTGGTTTGAATTTTGCTTCCTTCCTTCCTGAATCCCTGAGGATTTTGCTGGGAGCTCACCCCTTTTTGGCTAAACCAGCCCCCAGCTTTGGGTTTGCAGCAGAACCCTTGGATCCACTCCTCGCTCACTCCAAGCCATCCCGGAGTCGCTGTCGGAATTCCTAAAAAGCCAAGTTCTTCCTTGCAAATCGGCTGATTCCAGCTTCTTATAGATTAGCTGGAGCTGATAAACTTGGCATTAGGAAGCAGGCCCAGGTATTATCCCTTCCCCTGTCAGCTCCGGCCAAATCACAGGAGATCCGCAAAGATTTCCGGGAATCTGGTTGGTTGGGATTTTTCCCTGCCTCCTGCCAGCTCCTCTTGCCAGTTTGACCACTTGCCCGCTCATCCTCCGAGAAGAGTGAGTCAGCTTGGCAAAAAATTAATAAATAAAATATTCCAGGCCAGCCCCAGCAGGGACTCTCTGCCCTGACCCAAAACGGGGGCTCAAAAGCCGCCAACCATCCCGGCCTTCCCCCCTCTGGCTCTTCCCAATCCCAATCTTTGCCTAAACACCCTCCTCCAGTTCAGCTTGGATAGTGAAGCGCACTAAAATCCTGCAATCATGGAATGGTTTGGGTTGGAAGGGACCTTAAAGCCCATCCCATCCCACCCCCGGCCACGGGCAGGGACACCTTCCACTGCCCCAGGTTCCTGGATTCATCCCAGCTGGAGGAGGAGGCTGGGGATGCTCGGAGGTGGGAGGAATTAAACAGCTCCTCTTGCATCACTCTCCCCTCCATCCCATCGTGAGCCCACAGGAACAGGATGATCTTTAAGGTCCTTTCCAGCCCAAACCATCCCATAATTCTGCTTCATCAGGAAGGCCCCGGCCTTATTTTCACTGTGGTCTCCAGTCTGGCGTCTCCACCCCGAAAAAAATTTATGGCAGCACTCAGGGCAGGAGGAGCAGAGCGATGAGATCAGGCCCTGTCCATGTGGCAGAGAGAGAAAAAACCCCACTTTTCCAGGGAAATAAACTCCAGGCAATTAAGTGGGAATTAAGATTTAGCGCACGCCACGAGCAGCAGGCGTGGAGAAAGGAGCCAGCTGGTAAATTTAGGACGTGACAAAGTCATGCGAGCCCTAACTGGATTACTGGCATTTATTTGGGAATACTTATGGATTTTATTATGCAACGTATGGATCTCCATAATTCCGCTTTTCACTCCTCCCAGCGTCTCGGGGAGCTTTGCAAACAATTAATCGGCGGCGTTGCGTGCGCTCCGGGGAATCCAGTGTATCCCATCTGCTCCGGGGAATCCAGCACATTCCAGCCCTCTCCGAGCGTATTTTGGATCAGAGGTGGCTTCCTCGATGTGATTGATTTTTAACTTTTTCTGAGCCAAAGCCCCACGTTTCCATTTTTTAAATTCCCTGCACTTCCCTGGGCTGAGTCTGTGGGGATGAGCAGATCCAGAAGTTGTTGGAGTGAGTTTTTCAGGGATGGAAATGCATCCATCCCCGAGGGATGGTGATTTTAATCCATTTAGGTTGGACATCAGCAGGAATTTCCCCATGGAAAGGGTGCTCAGGCCTTGGAACTGCCCAGGGAGGTTTGGAGTCCCCATCCCTGGAGGTGTCCAAGGAATTCCTGGAGGTGGCACTCAGAGCTCTGGGCTGGAGACACGGTGGGGATTGGGCACAGCTTGGATTTGGTGATCCTGGAGCTCTTTTCCACCCTCAGTGATCCCGGGATTCCATTAAGGGGGTGCTGAATGCTGCAGAGAGGAGCAGAGCCCAGGTGATCCCAGACGCCCAGGCCGGGGTGGTGGCTCAGTGGGCTCCTCCGGCGTCACCTCCCGTGTGCCCCAGCCCCCTGGAACGGCACAGGCTGCTGCCGCAGCCTCCTTCCCTGGCAGGCAGAGAGGGATGAGTGCCTCCAGTCGCCTCTCCAGGGAGGAATGTCGGGAGCAGGGCGTAATCCTGGCTGCTGAGCGTGGGCCAGGCGCTCGCAGGCGTCGCTAATCCTCGGCTGGGGCCAGCAGGGACCTGCAGCCTGGGAAGTGCTGCGGTGGCTGGGACAGCCCCAGCCCTGGGCAGCTCCCAGGCCAGGAGACGGCACAGGGAAAAACGGATGGAGGATCTTCGGATCCACATCCCTGAGAAGCTCTCCTGGAAGATGCCAGAGGTTTAACGAGCTCGGAGGGGTGGAATCTGAATTTTAGGCCTCTGGTGGTTTAACCCACATGTTTGATGCCCCAGCCTTTCCCACAGACCACGGCGGTGCCAACAGTGTGATCAAAAAGAGACCTGGAGAGGGGCTTTGGACAAGGGCATGGCGTGGCAGGACAAGGGGGAACGGCTTTAAGCTGAAAAAGGGTGGATTTAGATGGGATATTGGGAAGAAATTCCTCCCTGTGAGGGTGGGCAGGCCCTGGCACAGGGTGCCCAGAGAAGCTGTGGCTGCCCCTGGATCCCTGGCAGTGTCCAAGGCCAGGTTGGAATAACCTGGGACAGTGGAAGCTGTCCCTGCCTGTGGCAGGGGTTGGAATGAGATGGATTTTAAGGTCCCTTCCAACCCAAACCGTTCCATGATTCCGTGAAAAACGGGAGCAGGCTGCACCTCCTCTCCCAGCAGTTGGCTGCAGCTCCTCCTCGGGGCATCCCTGCTCCTCCTAAAAGAGCAGGGCTGGGACACCTGACAGGGAATGGGCTGTGGCACCTTTGTCCCCTCCTCCAACCCCAGCGAGTGCTGAGCAGGGAGAGTGCTGGACTCCAGCTGGGTAAAAACCCATTTAAACCAAATTTTCGGGTGCATCAATCACGGAGAACCCCCAGGACCTGCGCCAGCATCACCACAGCCCCTCCAGCACCTCCAGTAACTCGGGAAAACAGCTCGGATCTGCTTCCAGGGCTACTCCAAAGCAGCCAGTGGATGGGAATAAAGCATTTATGAGAGCAAAGACACTTGAGAAGTGTCAGGAGTAGAACACAGGTGACAGCACAGCCACACTCACACCCTGTTCCCCAGCCCCAGCGATGCTTCCAAGCAAAGCAGGCACATTCCTGGCCCTGTTTTCCATTTTTAGGAGCCTGTCAGAAATGGCACTCCCTCTCCACGCAGATGTCGAGAAATTAGAGGGAATTCAGAGAGAGGCAGAGAAAAAAAATGATTAAAGGAGATGGAGGGCCTGATTTTGGAGGGAAAAGAAATCAGCGGAGCTATTTATAACCCTGCCTGCACCGGGGTGGGAGCAGGAATTTTTGAAAGTGCCTGGATAGCTCGGATAAGGGGGAAAAAGGGGCAAAGCAACCTCCGGAGGATGCTGTAAATCCTGAGTGACGGATGAAATGCCATCCAAAAAAAGCCTTTGGGGAATCATCGGCGAGTGCAGGGGACAGTTGTTGATCCAGAGGGGGAAAAAGTGCCCTGCTCCAAATGTGTGAAGGGATGGTGGAGGCGGCACCGGAGCCGAACCCCCCGCTCCTACCTCTGCTCCCAGTATTTATTTACATCCAGGATTTTACGCAAAACGTGGGAGTGGGCGTGGAAATGTTCTTCTTTTTTTTTTTTTTCCCATCCCCAAAGCAAATGGGTTTGGTTAAAAAAAAAAAAAACAACCCAAACCAGCTTGAAATTCAGGCCTTCAGCCCTGGAGGCTCGTGGGAGATGCACGGAGAGGCTTCTGGGATGCTGGGGTGGGAAATGGGATGGAGGGACCCCGGGGGAGCAAATCCTGCCCCTCATCCCAGATTTCCTGGGTGATTTCCAGGCTGAGGAGCAGCTCAGGAACCTGTTGGAAAATCCCCAACCAGCCCCGAGCTCTGGCGGCGGCTCCTCCCTCACAGCCAAAGGGTTTCGGAGCGATTTGTGGGGGAAATTTGGGGTTTTCCATGGCGGGGTCTGCAGGGAGGAGCTGCCTAACGGGGTCCCGGTGTCTCGTGTTGCCTTGCAGGACCTCTCACTCCAGGGCCAAGGCGGAGGCGGCCGTGACGGCGGCGCAGAAAGCTCAGGAGGAAGCGCGCATCGCCAGGATCACTGCCAAAGAGTTCTCGCCTTCCTTCCAGCACAGGGAGAACGGTCAGTCCGGGAGCCATCCCTGCCACTCCCCGCCCCTCCGAGCCCCCCAAAACTCCCCTGGCTGGAGGCTCAGTCTGTGCCCGCAGCTCCCGATCCCCACCGGAGCTCTTGGGGTGGGAAAGCTCCCCGGATCACCAAGTTTTGGGGAGATTTAGCACAAGGCTGTCGGTATCCAGCAATTCCACCTGGTTCAGGGCTTTTTTCCCAGGATCTCCTCTTTTCACACCAGAACACCCCCATTTTTTAGTTCACAGCCCTTGATGGTTGCACAGAAAGAGCCCAACAAAGGCTCTGGAAGGAAAATGCAAACACAGATGATCCCAGAGGTCACCACTGATCTTACACCCATGGCTTGTGTGGGTCCTGATTTCTTTGGAATGCTTGGACCAGCACCCAGTGGGACCTGACCCTTCCCTTGGCCGTGCAAATCAGTCACGGGGAAAATCCACATTTGAGGTTTGCCTGGGGGCAAACTCTCCCTCCCTCCCTCCCTCCCTCCCTTCCTTCCTTCCTTCCTTCCTCCCTTCCTTCCTTCCTTCCTTCCTTCCTCCCTTCCTTCCTTCCTTCCTTCCTTCCTTCCTTCCTTCCTTCCTTCCTTCCTCCCTCCCTCCCTCCCTCCCTCCGTCCCATCCCTCCATCCACCCATCCACCCACCCATCCATCCATCCACCCATCCATCCATCCATCCATCCATCTATCCATCCATCCATCATTTTCACCATTCCTTGGTGGTTTGTCCACATTTTTGCTCAGCAAAGGCTCGGGGAGGACGGAGCCAAAGCCAGCCCAGGGTCAGGCCAGGGTCTGCAGCCAAGTGGGAGCAGGAAACTCCAAGTCCCCCCAGCGATAATTAACGTCCCAATTAATCTGTGACTGGGTTTATGGGAGAGTTTTCCAGCACCGAGCCCTCCTTAGGAGGCGGCTGTCACTATTCTCCCCCTCCCAGCTCCAAGCGAGGATTACTCACCCGCTGTAATTGCTCCAGGAGCTGCTGCCGGTGACTCAGGGCCCGGGGCTGCTCCCGAGCGCGGGGAGAAGGGAGCGGGCTCTGTCCCGGCCCGGTGCTCTCCTCACCGTGCCTCGGAGATGCGGGGGCGGCCGGGGGCATCCCATGGTCAGCACCACTGCCCAGACGGGCTTTGCGGGCTGGCTGCAGCCTGAGCCGGGGCACATCCCCAGGCAGGGGCACTCCGGGATGGCCGAGCATCCCCTGGCACCCCCCTGGCACCCCCCGCCTGCTCAGCCTTGTTCCAAACCCCCCTCATCCCCCCTCCTGCCGAGGCCCAATTTGTACGTGGCAGATCTGAGCTTTCTCGCAGGGCTGCGAGCTCCCAGGGGCTTCTCCAGCCCTGAGATGTTCCTCATCTCCATTTCCTCCTGCCAGGAGACTTTGCTGGTTTAAATCACCTCTTGGAAAGATATTTTTAGGTAATACATTTTTTACTACCTCCTGGCCGGGGCCGTGGCGCTTCTCTCGGGCTGGGGTTTGTGTGGCTGGAGCTCTGGCTGGGGGGGCTGTGTGATCCATGACAGGGGAGGGGAGGGGGGACGGCTCCACTCAGAGCGCATTAAAAAACAAACGCAGCATCCCAGACGTGCCGGGAAACCGGGAAGCGCCTGCGGAGCGACTCGGGCACATAATGGGTGCGAGTGGCTGTGTCACTCACAGACCCCGCGACCTCCGGCTGGAAACGGCCGGGGCGGCTGGAAAGGGATGGAGGGAGCTGCCACCACCGTCAGGGCATTGCAGGGGCTCTGCGTGCCCACCTTGCACAGGAGCGGGGGTGCTGCGTGTGCCCTCCTTCCACAGAATTGGGGGTGCTGGGTGTGCCCCCCTCATTCAGGATTGTGGGTGCTGGGTGTGCCCTCCTTCCATAGAATTGTGGGTGCTGGATGTGCCCCCCTCATTCAGGACTGTGGGTGCTGGGTGTGCCCCCTTTATTCAGAATTGGGGGTACTGGATGTTTTCCCCTTTCACAAGATTGTGGGTGCTGGATTTATCTCCTTTGTACAGGATTGTGGGTGCTGGATGTGCTCCCCTTTCACAGGATTTGTGGGTGCTGGGTGTGCCCTCCTCGTTCAGGATTGTGGGTGCTGGATTTGTCACCCTTGTACAGGATTATGGGTGCTCTAAATGCCTTCCCATGCACGGGATCCTGGGCGCTGGATGTGCACCCCTTCCACAGGATTGTGAGTGCTGGATCCTTGTACAGGACCCTGGGTGCTGGCTGTGCCCCCCTGCCGGGTGCTGCAGGTCCCCGGTGCCGCCCACGGCGCGCTGTGGTGGGTGCTGAGTGCCACCCACCCCTGGGTGCTGGCTGTGCTCCCGGCACAGCACCCCAGTGCTGGATGTGCTCCCAGCAGGGTGGTGGGTGTGGGTACCACCCACCTGACACGGCGAGTGGGTTTGTGGGTGCTGTGGGACACTCCCAGCGTCACAGGGGGGTCCATGCCCACCTCAGCATCAGCCCTGGGCATCCCTGGGTGCATGCAGCTGCTGTACCTGGGAGGGAAAGGTGTTCACCTGGGAAAACCAAAAATATCCCAGTTCAGGATCCTGCATCACCCCCTTGCCCGTGGTTTCCGTCTCCATCAGCCGTGGGGATCTCCAGGTGCCCACCGTGGTTGTTCATCCCAATTCCTGGACACAGCGGGATGGGCCCGTGGGTTGGGTGGTGCTGGAGAACTGAGTCCCCCCTGGTGACAGCAGCTCACCAGAGCCGGAGGCCGGAGCTTGGCGCCGCTCCCAAATCCCAAATGTGGCCCCTCAGGGCAGCACAGGTTTGGTTTGAAGCCTCCGAGGCCGGGCTCGGCTGCCTCCATCCTGCTGGAAATCCAGATTTGGTGCTGTGCATCCTCCTTCGCGCTCTCACAACCGTTCTTCCAGGAACATCACGTGCTCCGGGACTAATTTTAGCTCCGGATAATTGTTGCACATCCTCGGGTGCCGAGAGCCGGCCCCGGTGCATCCGCGGAGCTCCTGCGCGAGGAAACGCCTCCATCCCTGCGGGGCCCGGGGCTGGGGGGCAGCTGTGCCTCAGCATCCCCCCAGCAGCTCCAGCCCTGCTCCTCCCAGAGCCCCAGTCCTTCGGGAATTAACCCATGGAAAGGCAGAGTCACGGCAGATCGGCGCAGGGGTGGCTGGGGAAGGTTTAGGATGAGGGGGATTCAATAACTCTTCCCTGGGGTGGGTGGGGTGGGGCATCACTGGGATTTCTTGTCCCTCTGTGGGGCTCTGGGAACAGGAGCAGTGGGTGTAGCAAGGCTGTGGCTGCTCGTGGGGCTGGAGATCAGCTCGGGAGGCCTTGGAGCTGGTGGGAAGCTCACAAATCCCTGGAATTCCATCAAAATCCCTGAACTGGGGAAGATAAAGCCCAAAAACCAGGGATAACCCAAGCCTTGGGTGAGCCCGTTCCCGTAGGTGGATTTCCAGTTTTGTCAGGTGAAGTCATTTATTCCCTCTGTGCCTCAGTTTCCCATTTGTGATCTTGGAAGGTGGCTGGGACAGGAATGCCTGGAAAACAGCCCCAAAAAGCTTGTCTTTTATCCCAGAGACAGATATTCTGCAGGAAAACAGGGGGGTGAGCTCCACCTTTCTCCTCAGCCATTTCCCACCAATACCGGGATCGCTCAGGGATAAATCCCAGGAGGTTCAGTCTCCTGCATACAAACAGGGCAAAAATGAAGGCTGGACTATGTGAGCATTGTCCCAAAAACTTGGGACAAACTTTCCCATTTCCCATAAATTGCTTGGATAGATTTCCAAGCAGCTTTTTTACTGCTTCCCTCCCCTGCCAGTGCTCCGATGGGGACATCCATCCCCACGCTCCATCATTCCCTGCGTGTATCCCAACCCTGGCAGGGGTGAAGGCACATCCCAGCAGCTCCCCAAAAAGATTCAAGAGGAAAATTACTCAGCAGAAGTGCAGCGACCCGAGCAGGCGCTCCCGAGCGTTTATTTTTAAACGATGGCACGAAAATTGAGCTCTCCCTTTTCAAGCCTCGTTTCTTGTCTCGCCATAGCAATCGCAATTAGATGCATTTCAGGGGCATTAGGCACTTAATATATTTATCAAATTATTCACCCAATTTAGCATGGCTTTAGCTGGGAATGACTGGAGAGGGGAAAAGGAGAATTAACCACTATTAGCTCGCTTGAAATCGTTTGGTGTTTCCTCACTGATGAACACGTTGGAGGGTTTTGTTCCGTGTTCCTCCAGCAGCAGCAGACACTCAGCCCCTCCTAAAGTCCCCATCCCCAGGGTGACACTGTCTGGGAAGTCTCTGGGTTGAAGGAATGAGGAGTTTCCAGTGGGATGAGGAGGATGGGGGTGCTGGCCTCAGGTGGCCCCGAGCAGGCTCCTGCCTGAAGGCACAGCCACCCCTGTCCTTCCATCGCATCCAGGGCACTGAGCAGGGAAATGTCCATGTCCTGCTGGGCTGTGTGGGGCAGGAAAGCTCCTGGATATAAGGTTTGTGGGGTTTTTCTTGCACACCTGCCCAGATGTGGTCATTTCCCTATGAAAAGCTGGCGGTGACATCTCCCTCCTGTACCTCACAAGATGAAAACTGAGGTGGTTCCCATCCAGGAGGGGTGTGAGGGCTGTGGGTATGGGGTGATCCCAGTGACACCCAGTATGATCCCAGTGGCATCCAGCACACCCAGGGTGATCCCAGTGACACCCAGGGTGATCCCAGTGACACCCAGCACACATGGGGTGATCCCAGTGGCACCCAGGGTGATCCCAGTGGCACCCAGCACACACAAACACAGAGCCCAGGGTGTGCCACCAGCCACATCACAGATTGTCCCCTCTCATGCTTCCAGACTGGGAACTGATGGGAAATGTGGTCAGATGGATCCCAAAAAACCATCAGAACCCCCTCCCAGCAGCTCTGCATCGCTGGTGGCTTCTCCACATTTCTGGGGCTGGAAAACCATTCCCTTGCTGGCTGTGGTTCTGCAGGCCAGGGGTCAGGGCAGGTCTGGTGTCACACCAGTGGTGCCAGCAGCTGTGATACCACTGTCCCAATCCCACCCCCACTGTTCCCCACCACCCAACCCTCTGCTCCCTGCTCCGTGCCACGAAAAACCCGCGGGGCATCCACAAAACAGAAATAATCCCGTTGCCTTCCTCTCTCCCTTCTCTCCTCCCCGCCACCGCCCCCCCAAAGGGCTCGAATGCCAGCGGCCGAAGCGGCAGAACTCGAGCGACGACATCGAGGTCCTCTCCACCGGGACGCCTCTGCAGCAAGAGAGCCCCGAGCTGTACCGCAAGGGGACCACCCCGTCCGACCTGACCCCCGACGACAGCCCGCTGCAGAGCTTCCCCGCCAGCCCGTCCTCCACGCCGCCCCTCGGCCCCTCCTGCAGGAACAAGAGCGCCCACTTCTCCAGGCAGGTCTCGGTGGACGAAGAGAGGGGTGGGGAGATCCAGATGTTGCTGGAGGGGCGCGGCGGGGATTACCTGCGCCCCAACAGCTGGAGCGAAGAGAAGGTGGGCGGGAGCCGCGCTGCGAGAAGCGGGACGATGCGCAGCGGGCAGCTGGGCTCCACCCCGGTCCCTGAAGACTACAGAGGTCGGAGCGGGGGACACAAACATTCGGCCTCCAACCACAAGCCGAGAGAGAGGTGGACAGATTCCCCAGCCACGGTTTCATGGACTTCCCACCACAGGTCCCACAACCACAGCTCAGGGAGCTCCAAGCTGCTTGAGCTGGACGAGGAGAAGATGAGCAACTACGAGATGGAGATGAAGCCCCTCATGAGGATGGATTCTTATATGCAAGAGATTCACACCCAAAAAAGACACTACAGCAAAGGGGGAGGCTGCAGGAGCGTGGCTGATGAGCACCGCGGGGAAGAGCGGGGCTTCGGGGTTCAGAGACTGAGGTCTAAGTCCCAGAACAAAGAGAATTTCAGGCCAGCTTCCTCTGCCGAGCCCACGGTGCAGAAACTGGAAAACCTGAGATTCGGGGACAAAGCTGAACCTCGGCTACTGAGGTGGGACTTAACCTTCTCCCCGCCACAGAAATCTTTACCTGTTGCACTAGAATCTGAAGAGGACAGTGGGGATGCGCTCAAATCCAGTACGGTGAGTGAAGGGATTGCGCGGGGAATTCCGGTCGGGAAGCCTGGGGCTGTTGTGGGGCTGAGTGGAGTGATGGGAGGGAAATTTGGAAAATGTGAATTATCGTCCGTTTGTGCCTTGAATCCCCTCTCCTCCCTTCTCCCGTCCTGCTGGACCTTGGTGTGGGGTGTTCCCGTGGGAACAGCAGGATTTTCCCTGGAGGATGTGAGCAGCAAGTTGGAGTTTTGCAGCCCAGCCCCTGGGCCAGCAATAAAATTCCATTATTGCTGGGAATTTGGTGGGAAAGCTGCAGGAGCAGGCAAGGCATTGGTGATGCTTCCTTGGGTTATGGCAACAGAGCTTCCCGCTGGTCCAGGAGCATGTGGAGAACAGCCCCGTGTGAGACATCCCACCCTGGGCTCCTCATTTTGGGGGAGACAAGGACACTTTGGGCATGAAGTGGCTGCTGGGAAGGGCTGGAGGTGGTCAGGAGAGGAGACAGAGCGATCTTAAAAGCTGCTGCGAAGTGGAAGGAATAATCTGTTCTCCATGAACAGAATTAATGGGTTTAAAGTCACGGAGGGTGAGCCATTAACCATGGCTAATGAGGTGAGGGCTGTAATGAATTGCCTGGGGGGGCTGTGGGGGCTGGGAGAGGAGGGGGTCTAAGGTTGGACATCACCAGCTCAGACAGGACCTGGACAGAGCTGAACCTCCTCAGGAGAAGGCTGAGCTCTGTGGTTTTTAGGTCCTTTGCAGTCTTGTTCTTTGATGATTCCCAGATTTCCAACCAGAAGCTTCCTCACTTGTTGTCCCTGTTGGTTTGGCATTGACAGGAGAGGGGATGGGGCCTGCTGGGAGCAGTGGGGAAGCCACCACCGCCCCAAACTGCCCCTTGTCGAGTCAGTGCCAAACACAGGGCAGGGCTGGAGGTGCCCCATGGGGATGCCCCAGAGCTACCCAGGAGAAATGGAAAACCTGTCACGCTCAGGAGGTGACATTTCAGAGGAAAGGAGCTAAACCTCCCTGTCAGGGGAGCACAGGGTGGTGCCTGGTCATGAAACTGAAATGAATTTGTCAGTCAGGCCGAAAATTTGGGTGAGAGGCATCGAGGTGTGTGAGGAGTGGTGACATTTGCCACGGCTGCAGCATCCCTGCTTCTCCAGCCCCTGCCAGCAGAGCTGAGGTGGAGAGAGAGGAGGGAGCAGCCCGGGATGTGGGAAGGATAGATCTGCCCCAGCTTCCCTGCCGGGGCTGCGGATAAATCCCCCACACAGCGGCCCTGGAGCTCTCTGCCTCCCTATCCATGGGCTCAGGCTCGGCAGCTGCCACCCAGCACCGAGGGGGAGCTGAGCATGGGGGCTGCTGCTGGACTGCTCCACAGGACACATCCTGCAGCCCTGGAAAAACAGAGCCATCCAGGCTGTGCTGGCCTGCTGGCCTGGATGCCTGGGAAGCACTGGAGACATGACAGGCAGCATTAGGAGCCTGACAGGCTCCCAGGGGGGAAGAGCAGCAGCAGTAATTGCACAGACACCAACCCTGGGAAGTCCGTGGGACACGCAGATGTTCCAGCACCTTTGACAACACAGCCTGGGAGACACAGGGCCCAAAGGAGGGATGAAACCACTGTTTCTCCTCGCTGAGAGCCACGTGATTTTGGGGAGATCACTGGCACGAGCAGCCCCGGGGTTTCTCCCCACCCAGCCCATCAGATGTGCTCCCACCTCGGAGCTGTCACAATAAACCTCCCTCCACATCGCTGGAGGCAAACAGCCGCCAACACATTCCTGACCATTCCCAGTGAGTCCTGGGCACTAAGGAAGGGCCCCAGCCTGCATGGAGAAGTGCATGGAAAAGCCATTAGGATGCACATCATACTTTGGAAGTGCTGGAGCTGTGGAGCAGCATGTTCAGTTTTCTCACATTCACAACCGAGGGTGGAACAGATGGCGAAGGTTTGGGAGGAAGCTAATGTAATACAGAGGAAGAGATAATATGTGGATTTAAATAACCCACAATGCCAGCAACAATTTGTTCTAGCAGGAATTGCACGGTGCTAGCAGGGTTTTGTTCCAGTGGCCCGGCAGGCGGGGGGTGGTTGGACAGGAGCAGGGGAAGGTGTAGGGGAGGAACGGGAGGCACAGGGATCTGCGCTCCAGCCTCCTGCCCAGATCCGTGACCTCGCCTGCACCTGCCATCAAAAGCATTGCAGGCTTCAGGGAGTGCGGTGAATCCCTGAGGAAGAGGAGGGGGAGGCTAAGGGGGAAGGATTTCTCCCACAGACCCCACACCCACCTCGGCATGCGCTCAGCGACACAGGACATGCACACGCTTGGTCCTGCAAAACCCCCTGCATCCTGCTCGAGCTCCACGTTCCCCCGCAGCAAATCAAGGCTCCCCAATTCCCCCAAAAGCCCAATTTCCCACAGTGGCCTGAAATCCCCCTTCCCTGTGGCCTGGCAGGGCGGGAGCTCTGGGGCAAGGCCGGCTGTGTGCAGGCGTGTGAGAGCCCACACTGCTCCAGCCCGCTCCAAGCCTGCTCCAAGCCTCTTCCCTGGATCCCAGCAGTGCCAGCTGGAGGCTGCTCCCTCAAAGGGCAGCTCCCACCTCCCACCAGCTGGGCTCCCTCGGAAAGGTGCTGCCAATGAGCGGGAAGGATGCTCGGAGCTGAGCACGGCTATTTTTGCCCTACCTGGAGTATCCCTGCGCAGAACCGAGGTCACCCTCACGGCTTATCTTGTTTTAAAAATAATCTGCCCTAAACCAGCTCTGCACAAGCCATGGATGAGCACGGGGGGCTGGCTGTGTGCTGGAGTGCCAGCTCCAGCTTCCAGAGCCCAGCACCTCTGGAAGTGCTGGATGGGCTGGGGGTGCAGGCCTTACAAAAACACACTCCAAAAAAAAAAATCACTGCTGAAAAATCACTGCTGAAAAATCACTGCTCTTGATTCCTGTCTTAAAAACAAGCTGGGACCACGGGGCCTCAAATCCAAGCTTTTCCAAAGCGTGCACAGGGAGGGATGCAGACTCACAGAGGAGTCAGACGTTCAGGTTGCTGAAGGAGCTGTGGGAACTTTGTTCTCCTCCGTCACTTTTCCCCAGTCCTTTAAAAGAAGCTCCCAGAACCCCCCCTTTGTTGGGGCTGCACATCAGGAATTGAAAAATACTCTCATAAAGGTCATTTCTTGAGGGCACAGCTCAATAACGTCGATGAAATTCAGCACTGCTTGCTGTTGGCTCTCGGGGGATTTGGGGGTTTCGGGGTCACTGAGCCACACAAATGCTTTAAAATGGCATTTAAGGCCATCTGTGTCTCTGTGGGCACTGACCCCAGCTCCCACAGGACAAACTCACAGCAATGGTCAGCGTTGGGGCAGAGGAAAACGGGAGCCAACGTGCCAGGAGCGGCGCCGGTGTTGTGGGATTAAGGGATTTATAGGAACGTCACCATCCTTCCCGGCCTTAAAGGCCCACGAGGCACAAAGCCTGTACCTGAATGCCTCACGGGTTCCTGGAGCCTTTGAGGAGAACTAAAACGGGAAAGCAAAAAAGGAAATTGTTGCGAGACTGGAAAGGGAAAGAAGCTCTCTAAAATGCCAGCGACCCTTTTATCCACGGGCACAAAACACAGCCCGTGGCAGGGCTGGGGAGGAAAAGGAGGGGACAGATCTTCTTTGCGGCAGGTGCTGAACGTGTGCCGCTCCTACAGGGGAGGAGAAGGGCTTTGGGCACAGGGGAGGAGAAGGGCTTTGGGCACAGGGGAGGAGAAGGGCTCTGGGCACAGGGGAGGAGAAGGGCTTTGGGCACAGGGGAGGAGAAGGGCTCTGGGCACAGGGGAGGAGAAGGGCTTTGGGCGCAGGGGAGGAGAAGGGCTCTGGGCACAGGGGAGGAGAAGGGCTTTGGGCACAGGGGAGGAGAAGGGCTTTGGGCACAGGGGAGGAGAAGGGCTCTGGGCACAGGGGAGGAGAAGGGCTCTGGGCGCAGGGGAGGAGAAGGGCTCTGGGCGCAGGGGAGGAGAAGGGCTCTGGGCACCGAGCAGCTCGGCGTGCCCGCGGGAAGGGCCGGGGCTCGGGCACCAGCGGAGCCTCATTCACCGCCCGTCCTCGCTTAGCAGCGGCAACCACGAGCAGGCACAGGGAGCCTTCCCGGGACGCGCCGTGCTGCCGCTGAAGGCGCCCTGGGGATGTGAGCAGGCTCCAGGTTCGGCCCTTTGAGGCTCTGTCTCACGGCATCCCCACGGACGCGGGGCCAGCAGCCCGAGCCCACCCAGCCCCGCCACCCTGACATGCCCTGCACCGGAATCACACGGTGTGGGAGCAAATCCCAGCCCGAATGCAAACATTCCCGGGGAAAGAGCCGCAGCAGAGGCTTTCAAGGCATCTCCCGGCTGAGGGATCTCGGAGAGCCCCCCCTGGCCCCGGCGGGGAGGGATCCCGGCAGCGCAGCCTCTCCCTCCCTCCCTCCCTCCCTCCCTCCCTCCCTCCCTCGGCAGCGAGCGGCAGAGGGGCGGATTTGCCAGCAAGATATTCCAGGCAGGTTCCGCTGTCGCTGGGGAAAGGCAGGAGCCGGCAGCCAATCTGCAGCCGGAGCAGGATCTGCCGAGCTGCCGGAGCCGGGGATGCGGGCAGGGGGCTCGGCACAGCCTCCGCTGGCACGGGGAGCGGGGGATGGAGCCCGGCACCGGCACCTCCCCGCTGGATGCTCCCTTTGCCAGCGCTGGGAGGTTATTCCTGGAGGGATTCATCTCGAGGTGGAGCGGTTTTTAAAGGGAAGGTTGGAGCCTTTAGCCCTAAAGGTTGTAGAATGAGTTGAAAATAAAACCTGGGTGTTTTCTCCATCCCAACCAGGCACGCCCTGCTTGGGGTGTGAAGCTTCCCCGTGCATGGAGATGTTCCCATTTGGCTGCCCTGGGATGAGGCTGCTGGGAGAGGGACCTGGGGACTTGTCTGGCATTAAACAAGGGATTCAACCCCGTGATTTATCCCTGTGGCCTTCCTGCTTCAGGTTTTCCCATTTATTTTTTCCCCATCGGGAGCCATCCCTGGGTCTCCCAACACAATCATCCCTGGCTTTTCCTTATTCCTCTCATCTCAACCAAACAGATTCACCCCCAATCCCAGATGGCAGCTGCATGTCCAGACAAACAGAAGCCATAATTTCATGGGGATAAGGAGGAAGAGGAGTCCTGTTGCCATCACACCTCTGGAATGAGGCAGGGCTGAGCATTGCTGCAGGGGTTGTCTCTTCTTAGGACAAATAATAATCACAAACTGTTCCTCCTCTAATCCCTTTCGTGTTCAGACAACCTGAGGTGAATAATCTCCAGAGAGAAATGGGATGTTCCACCTGGCAGGGTCCTTTTCAAAGCCTTTTCATCCCCAGGGCCTTTGATGTACCTGGGAGCATCTTCCTGGCTCTGCTCCTGTCATCTGGCTTAGGGGGTTGAGCCCAATTCCACCTCTTAGCTTGCAAAATCTGGGGCCAAACAACAGCTTGTGACTGCTGCTCAGAACCAAACCGTGACTGCTGTTTTTAGAATAAAAATCTTTAAAATAGAGCTCCAAATACACCTAAACAAACACCCAGAGCTCAGTCCCTGCACCTGGAAGGTGAGGATTGAACCAGGGGTGCCAAACCTGTTCCCTAAGAGGCTAAAGGATCTCTAAGAGGATAAACACTCATGGTTTTTAGCCTTTTTTCCCCCCAGAAGCAGGTTTTTCCATCCCACCCGACTCACTTCCACTCACAAGAGCACTTTTGGCATCTCCTGGGCCCCTTGCTGGAGCCACGGGAGCTGCTGCAACCCGCTGGAGAAAGCCAAGTGACTCCCTGATGTTTCCTTTGCTAAATGCTCCTTAACCATTTCACAGAGCCTGTTCCTGGCAATGATGTGACAATTCAGCACAAATGTCATGGAGCTGCTAAGTTTGCAGCCCTTTCTGCAGTGCTGAGGCTGGAAAATGGTGCATATCTCTATTTTTTTTTGCTGATCCAAGTCCTTAGTAATTACACTTAATAGATCCCGGAGGGATTCCTAGGTAACCTGCACTCCGGTTTCCATGGCAGAGAGGCAGAGCTTGTACCCAGTGATAACAGATAATAATGGACTGCTAATGCTTAAATTAATTATGCCACAATTGCATTTGTAAACCAGCTGTCCGTCGTATTCCCAGGAAAACTCTGGAGTTGCTACACAACAGTTCCAGGATAAAAACAAACAAGGCAGACGGGCAGGAATTACTCCACAGCTACGATTACTGTTATTACTCCTGTGCCATAACAGGAGTTTATTCCTATTTTAGTGTTTCCATGGGTTTAGGTCTAAGTTTCTGTTCTTCAAGCTTGGAAGGAAAGCTTAAAAATCCTCGGAGATCCAACCTGTTGATAGAGAAGGATCCTTTTGCCCAGCTGATATTGGTGTACATTCCCGTCCTTGGCAAATGTTTGCCTTCTCCTCTGAAGGACCCCAGGGATCTTATTAAAAAATTAAAATAAGTCTCCAGGAGATGCCTGCCCGTGGCAGGGGGTTGGAATAAGGTCCCTTCCAACCCAAACCATCCCGTGATTCCACAGGAGGCCAAAGATGAGACAAGGCCCCACCAAACTCCTAAAGCACCGTTCAAAGCTGCAAACCAAGGGCTGTGTCTCCTCTTTCCAGAGGCTCCTGTTGGAGGGTTGGAGCACAGTGGGAAGGGTTTAAAAGCCACTGGTCCTAAACCACTGGTTCTTGGCTGCAGCAGCAGGGAGCTCAGTGCCCTGCAGCCAGGCTGGGCTCAGCAAAGCCCCTCTTGCAAAGCTCAGCTCCAGCACCGATTCACCTCCTGCCTGGGCACGGAGCAGGAACGATGCTCGGTGCTGTCACATCTCCCAGGCTATCCCTGCCATGGGACAGGAGAGGGGCAAACATTCCCTGTGAGCAGAGGGGAAGGCACCGAGACCTCCCAGGACAGAAATCAGCCAGACACAAGCGTTTGGAAGGGCAGCTCTGGTTGGGTCCTGGAAGGGTAAAGACGGTTTTTCGGGGAATAAATGGGGTCCTGCAAGGGTAAATGCAGCCCTGAAAGTTTGCTGTTTTGGCAGGGAATTCATCCACGAAGCATCCCAGGGCCGCTGGAATTGCGGCTGAGCCCTCCCTGGCCGCGGGGCCGGGGGCAGGAGCGCGCTCCGTGCCTCGGCGGGGCCGTGCCAAGGCAAACAATGACACTGATAATCGCCTGCGATCTGTTATTACGTTACCAGCGGCTCAAAAACCCTAAAACCCAATAATCTTCTGAGATGCAGCTAATCCCTCCCAGCGCCAGCAAGGCCGGGCTTGGCACGGCCGGGCTGGGAGAGGGAAGGAGCGGCGGGCAGCGGGTGCTTTGTGCCTTTGGAAGGCTGTGCACGGCACAGGACGAGAGCTTTGCCGGGAGCAGCCGGGCGTGGAGGGGCACCTGGCTGCCGGGAGCGGCTCTCCGCGATCCCTGCCTTGGCTTGGCTGCCTTTGACCCTGTTGCTAAGGAACAAATACGCCTTTCCAGCAGGCTCCAGCATCCTCGCTCCCACCCACTCCCAAACGCGAGCTGAATCAGGCTGCTCGGAAAAGAAACCATCCCCGGCCAGCCAGGAGCTGTTCTTCCCCGTTTCTTTGCCAGCAGCTCCGCAGAGCGGCCCAGGGGAAGCTCCCGAGGGGTGCCCAGCCCTGTCCCCACTCCATCCCAGCAACGTGGGGAGCGTGAGGAGGGCACAGGAGCCTGGGGAAAAGCGTTTGGACCATTCCAGGGATGGAGGCTGGCACAGCTTGGATGCAGCAGGAATAGCTGAGGATCCCAGCGACTCCAAGAAATAGCAGCCACCCACCTGCTGCCAGCAGCGCTCGCCCTGGTGCGAGCCACGTTCACGCTGTGGCACCGGGGATGTTGGGTGCCAGGGATGGATGAGGTGCCAGGGATGGATGAGGTGCCAGGGTGGATGTTTTCCTGACCAGAGTTCCGCAGAGGGGTGTGTTGGAGGGTTGGCTGGAGGCCCCTGATGTTCCTGGGATGTTGATGGGGTCCCACGGGATTGTCTGGGATGTGCTCGGGGGGAAGCGATGGATGCTCCCGGGGGGATGGAACCATTCCTGGGATGTGCAGCCCAGCTGGGGTGGGTGTGTGCACGGGGCAGCTGCAGTGGGGTTCCTGCTTTCCAGGTAAAATCCTGGAATGGTTTGGGTGGGAAGGGACCTTAAAGCTCATCCCATGCCACCCCTGCCATGGGCAGGGACACCTCCCACCATCCCAGGCTGCTCCAAGCCCCATCCAACCTGGCCTTGGACGCTTCCAGGTATTTCCCAGGAGCTTCATTTGGTCCATACAAACTCAGGAGAGGTTATTAGAGCATTCCCAAAATGTTGCCTGAACATGGAGCCCATGTCTGGCCTGATGCCCAGGACACCTGGAGAACAACTGTGTTCACTGGGAAATGTCCTGAGGACACTGCTCCAAGCCATCCCCAAACCACTCTATGATTTGGTATCACCTCGGGTTTTGGGTTTTTCTTCCTTTTCATTGACCACCTGATCAACACCTGATTTTAGTTATGCTTTTAAGGCCAGAATTCCTATGGGAGTGACATGGGATGATCCATGATCCACTTTAGTCAGGGGGTGCAGCCAAGTGTTTGCTTGGCAGCTTAGAGAAATCCTCCAAGCGTTCCTGGGCACTTTGGGAGGTGTAAATTGGGATCTGCTCATGGCCAGAGCTGCCTGGAGTGCACAGAGCTCCCAGCAGAATTCCAAGGATCCATCTAACTCCTGTCCTTCTCTTTCTCTTGCAGGGTTCAGCTCCCATCCTGGTAGTCATGGTGATCTTACTAAACATTGGAGTCGCCATTTTGTTTATTAACTTTTTCATCTAACTCAAGACTGTCTTGTTTGCAAAAATAACAGTTACATGTATGAATGGGGGAAAAAAACAACCAACAAAAACAAAAACAAAACAAAAAAAAAAAAACCAGAACCAAACAACAACAACAACAACAAAAAAAACAAAACAAAGGGAAAAATCATAACTCGAACTGTCCTCCGACAATTTCCAAGTCTTTTCACAGAAGAACAACAAACGATCGAGTCTCACTCACAGTTTGCCTTTTTTCCTGGGTAATGTTTTTTGGATTTTAGCCAAAATTCTTTGCTTGTATAACACTATGCTGTGTGGCATGGCAAAATGCTATCAACACTCTGCCCCCCCAACACTGGGAAGGATGAGAAGGAATCCCAACAAAAGAGAAACCTCATTTCCCTTCCCCTCACCCCTCCCCCCCCCCCAAAAAAATTGTCTTTGTAACAACAGCAATGAACCCCAAAATGGAGATGAGATGAGGGGACCATGGGGAGAGTTTGGGTGGAGTGGGGACGGGCTCTGGGATGCTCCAGGCTGAGTTTCCCAGGGAAATCCATAACAGCTTTAATGATAAATGGGAGAGGAAAGCACCATCGGGCTTTTCTCCCTTTGGAAATGGAGGAATGCTGCTGTGAGGAGGAGGAGGAGGGAAGGAGCACGGGGAAGGAATGAACCCTGTCTGGATGGGAAATGGGAGAACAGGCCCCATTTTGATCCTTGTTTTTAAAACCAAAATTGGCTTTTTGCAAACTTCCTTGGGGCAAGGGGGGGAATAGGGAACACGAGGTGTGAGCAGCAGCCCCACCACCCTCCTGCCTTCACTCCTCCTCCCCAGGCTGCTCCTCACCCTTGGCAAGGCTGGAAATCCACCCAGAGCTACTTTCAATTCCCAGCCAGTTTCTCCTGGCTACAAATGTGTACCTGGATTCCCCAAAAAAACCCACAAACCTTGGAGGCACCTCCAGCAGCACGGGTGGAGTGGCTGATGGTGCTGTGCTGGTGAGGAGCATCCCAGCCCATCCCAAAACGTGTGCACAGGGAGCAGGGTGGGGAGGGACAGGGGACAGAGGGCTCAATTCCAATCCACTGAGGATGACAATAAAACAAAACCAAGCGAAAATCCAACTGTTTCTCAAAGGCACCCGGGGAGGAGCACCTGGAGCACGTCCCAGAGAGGAGGGAGAGGGTGGTGGGTTTGTCTCTTACATCTTGCTGTGGACTGTTTCAGACATCATGCTTGGGCTCTGAGCATGTAGTATTTTGCACTTTGTAATGCAGGATGTATATTCCAGCTTCCAACATGTCCCTGTATTTAAAAAAGGAAAAAAAAAAAAGAAAAAAAAAAGAAAAAAAAGAAGAAAAAAAAGGAAAAAAAAAGGAAAAAAAAAAAAGAAAATCAAACCAAACATCATTGGCAATGGCAGCCTCTAAGGATGTATTTTCTTTCTTTTTTTTTTTTCTATGTCACTTAATTTGTTCGTTTCTACCATCTTTGTACTATGCCTGCCTTGATTTTGTCCCCTCCCCGTCCCCACGGATAATCTGCATACTCATTAAAGATGCCGTATCCCTGTTCTGAGCTGTCCTGGTCCCAATCACGCAGCGTGGTCTCCGCTCCGTTCCTTGGAGGTGGCTTTCCCAAAGCTCCCGTTCCCTCCCCACGGTGCTCCACCACCACCAGCTCCCACGGCTCCTTTGGGATTCGGCAGGGCCAGGGACCAAATCCCACCCTCAGTGTCCCCCCTGCAGCTCCAGCAGCAGGAGAAGGGTGCAGGAGGGTGGCAGCTCCCGAGGGGGGGGTGAGACCCTCACAGGAGATTTTGGGGGTGGGGAAGGAGGGAAAAGCCCTCCTCGACATTCACATCCAGAGTTGTTGGATACAGCCCGGACTCGTGGACTCAGCTTTGCTTTGCTTCTGTTTTAGCTGTTTCTCTGCTACCTTTTCAGCAGATTTCTTATTACACTGCACTGGATTGCTATATTTTTAACCAGAAATAAACTAAGGATTAGAGCATGTGCCAGTTAAATTCAGTTCTTTTCCTTACATGGTCTGATTCCCTCCTGTCGCAGTTTTGCTTCCTCTTTTCCTTCCTTTCCCTTTCCAGGCGCAGGGCTATGGGTGGACAGGGGAAAGGATAATTTTGAAATTCCATTTTCCACAGTAACTGTCCATCATCTTCCCACCTCTTCCCTTTTTTGTGTTGTTTTGGATTTTCCTTTTGGCTCCTTAGTCATCATTTTTTTTCCCCCTCTTCAACGGTTGCTGCACGCTTGAAATGCACCAAAAACCAACATATTGGGATTGCAGCCTTGGGAATTCACCCCTGGGGTTTGGAATTCTGCTTTTACTCTTTGGAAAGACTCTTGAGGACTTTTCTTCTGGTGCATGACACAAGGAGCCTGCCAGGAGCAGGTTAAACAGAGCCCTGCACACACAGATATTCAGATATCTGTAAAACAGCACCAAAATGCCTCTTGTTATCCATCAAATAAAAGGACTGGTGGTTTCCTGACTGGATTTTTCCCACTGGTGCCTGCCTAGTTATTCCTGCTCTTGCCCCTGGACCAGCACAAATCCAGCTTGGATTTCCCAGCTCTCTGCTCCACCCAGTCAAGCTGAGTTTTGCTCCGTAGGAAAGACAGCCACTAATATTAATTGGCTCCCCACCCACATGGTCCAAAATAATTATTCCTTCCTTTATCCTGGGCAGTTGAGCAATTTGTCTCAGTTCTGGGCTTTTCACATTTGCCCAAGGCCAGAAATATTCCTGAGAAGTAGCCCAGAGAGAGAGGTAATTCAGTGTATTTCCCTGTCTTACGAGCCTGGCTCCTGCAGATCTACCCAAGGCCCATTAAAATGCCCATCAAGGTGGGCCATAAATCCATGGAAATTATCCAGACCTGCTGCTTTATGTCCAGGCTGGCAGAGGCACTTGAATAGTTGAAGGTTTGGATCATTTTTTAGGCTGCACTGGCATTTTTGTGTTCTGACAGCACGAGGAGGGGCTGGGACAGCAGAGCCAGTGGGAAGGGGGAATTTGGGAAGGGAGATTTGGATCCCACCTGTGTGAGAGGGGCTGGGACAGCAGAGCCATTGGGAAGGGGGAATTTGGGAAGGGGGATTTGGATCCCACCTGTGTGAGAGGGGCTGGTCCAGCACCGCATCCCCGGGAAAAGCAAGGAGGAAGGAAGACAAACGCCCTGTGCCACGTCAGCTTCTCCCCAGCCCATCTGGTGTCTGGGTTGTTGTACCCGAGACCCAGATTCCAGCACTCTCCAGGGCCTGAGCTTCCAGAGATCCCGAGCTGTGGCAGCATCTCTGCCAGGAAGCGCTGCCGGGAAAACACAGCCAGACTGCAACAGAAGGGGAGGAGCGACAGGAGAAACAGGGTGGGATCGATGGTGAAGGGCTTAATTGAGACCTGAGGACTAATTACACATCCTGGCAGCTTTGGCAAGGCAAGGGAGGATGGAGAGCAGGGATTTTTGGAAGCTGTCACACAGAGAGGGTGGCTCCAGAGGGTTGTGCTAAGGCGGGATGGAGCAGGGATGGGATGGGATCTCCTGAGCTGGGGCCTGGGGGTTTGCATGGAGCAGAATCCTGGCAGAGGCAGCTTTTCCTGGTTTAGGGGAACAGCTCAGCTCCTTGCACAGCTCTCGAATGACTGCATCAGTTGTAGGATCATTGAGTCATGGAATGGGTTGGAAGGGACCTTAAAGCTCATCCAGTTCCAACCCTGACACCTTCCACTGTCCCAGGCTGCTCCAAGCCCCGTCCAACCTGGCCTCGGACACTTCCAGGGATCCAGGGGCAGCCACAGCTTCTCTGGGCACCCTGTGCCAGGGCCTCCCCACCCTCACAGGGAGTGGCAAATCCCCCAAAACTTTGCACAGAAAGATGTGGACTCCCCCAAGTGAGAGGACAACAGGGTGAGTGACTGAGCAAGCACGAGAGATTCCTTCCCAGATTATCAATAAATGCTTTGTTTTCTCCTCTCCCAGATCATCAATAAATGCTTTTTTTTCACCTCTCACCTGTTATTTTGTGGGGAAGGCCCCTCCCTGTCAGACACGTTTTTCTCTCACCAATTAAAGCTCCCTGTCAGCTCTAGCTAATCTTTGTTCTGTCCTAATTAGCCCGGCAGATCCCAGCCCTGCTCTCCCGAGAGCTGCATCCCTGGGGAAGGCCCTGCCAGAGGAATACCCAGGGCACCTGGAATTCCCTGCACAAGGACAGCCCGTCCTGGTGGCACCTCGAGGCACCGCTCAGTTGCTGCAGCAGCCACTTGGATCCCATCTGTTGTCCCCAAGGACACAGCACTGCTGTGCTGGGAAGGAAGTGATGCCTTGAGGAGAGGGGCTGAAACGGGGGAAAAACAAATCCTTGGATCAGCCCACTCCTTCCTGGCCTCAGCAAGGTCTGCAGGCAGGAATTTCACTGGCCATGAAGAGCTCACTTGCAGGACAACTGGGCCGATAGGGGGAAAAACTGCACTGGGAGATTCCACAAAGGCAAAACTACAGTGAACACGGAAAGAAGAGATTTCTGTGATGTGCATCTCACAGGTCAGGCAGGAAAGGATTCCCAGGTTTTTCCAGGCATCTCAGAGCTGCTGGTGCACTTTACAACCACTGCCTGCAGATCTCACAGGCAGGAACTGCAATCCCTCTTCCACACAAGTAGAAAAGCTGGGATGGGATTTAGTGAGCAAAACAAGATGGTGTAACCAAATCAGTTTATTGTAGGAACTCTTGGAGACATGTCCCAGCCCCAGCCAGGAATTTGGGACCAGTGAACCATTGTCATGTGCACAATTTGTCTGGACAGACCCCAAACGACTTTGGAACAACAAAGTCGGTGTTGCACAGCCCAACCTCAGCAGAACAAGTGCTTAGACAGCAATCCTGTTCCTCAGGACCCTCCCACAGCATTCCCAGGAGTAACAGCATATCCAGAGCATCCATCCAGGCTGCTCAGCCCAGAGGCCCTCGGAGCTGGGAAAGGCTGGAACGCCAGGATGGACAGCAGGCTGAGCTCGGCAGGGCTGACCACTGCTCCCGACACGTTCCTTCCCTCCTGGAGCAGCCTCAGGACATCTACACGGGATCTTCATAGAAAGTCTTGGCCATGGCATGAGCCACCTTGAGCACCTTCTTGTCCTTGGCCTCGGGGCCCATGTGGCTGCGGGCCAGCCTGAGCCAGTACTGCTCTGTCCTGGCCAGGTACTGGGCCTGGGCCTCCCCAGGCTGCACGGCTGGGTGCTGCTGCTCCCCTGGGCAAAGAGAGGGACAAAGACAGGTCACACACAGCTCACCAGGGCCACATCAGCCAGGCCACGTGGGGCTGAACGTGACAGCCTGAGAATCTACCAGCAACCAGGAGAATTCCTCTTGTATCCCCAGAGCAATGGACCAGGAAAGCTCTGCTTCTGCTGGAAAACTCACCTGGATGCCAGGGAGACTTACCAGGCACTGCACTAAACCCCACTTCAGATTAGTATGGAGAGTAATTATTAATTATTCATTAATAATTACCTTCCTCATCGTCACTCTCCTCTTCAGAGCTCTCCTCTTCCTCCTCCCCTCCCTCTGCACCTTCCACATCATCATCCTCCTCTTCATCCGACTCCGACTCCTCCAGCCATTCCTGGGTTTCTTTGAGGAGAAAGGAAAGAGAAGAGAGGTACAAAGAGATAATTAAAGAGCAAAGAGACAATGAAAAGAGATAACCCCAGGTACTGCCCATGTGCTCTGCAGGACCCAAGACCTTCACTGCCCTGAGACGGGGGGGACAGGCAGGAGCATCCCCGCGGGTGGAGCGGACGAGCCTGGCACAGCAGGATTCCCAGGAAGGCTCGTGCCACCATAACTCTGTTTCCAGGTCTTGGGTTTCCAAGGAACAGGGCAGAGCTGACTCTACAGTGACCCCAGAGCTCTGGGCCACACAGGTTTCTGGAGAGACACTGCATTATCACACACTCCCAAGCTTTTTCCTGTCCAGGGAAAACCTCCACTCCAAGGCCCATCACCACCCCCCAGGAAGCTCCACAGTTGTTTTTCTCCCCAGCATTGCTTCCCTGAAGGCACAGGGAGAGCTCCCTCCAGCAGGGCTTACTCGGATCCATCTCCAGCAGCACCTTCCACTCGTCCATCCTGTGCAGGTCGATGCTGTGCAAGTCACTGAGGGTCACCTGGCGGTCGCCCACCTCAAACATTCCCCCGTACACGTAGAGGACCCCGTGTTTCACTGCCACCATGGCATTGGAGCGTGGGCACGGCTCCACGGGCTGGCCCAGGGCTCCACCTTCCTCCTCCTCCTCCTCCTCCTCCTCTGAGCCAGACCCGTCCTTGTCTTCTGCAGCTCCAGGGATCACCTGCTTGATGGTCATGACGGTGCCATCTTCTGCCACCACCTCCTTGACGATCTCCAGGGGACCTTGGGGAGGTGGCAGCTGCAGCTCCTCCTCCCCAGCAGCCTCTGCCTCAGCCTGTCTGCCACGTCTGCGCTTCCTCTTCTCTGATTTCGGGCCCTGAGAACAGGAACAAAAGCAGATTTTGTGGGAATTGTGTGTCCCTAACAGCAGGGCTGGAATGAGAGGCTCTTTAGGGTCCCCTCCCACCCAAACCAGTCTGTGACACTCTTGTGACAGCACAAACAAACCAAGCCAGGCCTAAAGGATGTGTCAGATGAGGAAATGATTGTATTTAACCCCAGACCTTGAGCTGTGCAGGGAACCAGCGGTTCTTCCCGATGTCATAGAAATAAATGTCATTAAAGAAGTCCCCTTCAATGCTCTCCTCCTCCTCCTCATCGTGCACCCCCCCAAAAAGGAGGCAGCGGTTGTTGGGAGCAGCAGCCACGGAAAAGCCGGACCTGGGAGTGGGTTTCACTCCAGAGGGGCTGAGCCGACTCCACGTCCACCTGTCTGGAATGGAGAGAACAAACGGGAGCATCAGCAGAGCAGAATCCTGGCTGGTTTGTGCATTCCAAGGCCTCCCGGAATTCCAGCAGGGAATTCCATGACCCATTTTGGACGTTCTCATGGTATTTTCAGAGCTTTCTGGGGCAAGGAGCCTCTTGAAAGGTGTTTGCACCTTTACTGGAGGGTGGAGTTCAGACAAGGCCTGGTCAGATGCAGCCTTCAAACACCAAAAAATGTCCCTCAGTTCTCCCATGGAGCCCTCCCACCTTCCATCAGTTCTCTCCACCTTTTCTGCCACCCTGCAGCACTGCCTTACCCCCAAAAATAAACACAGCTCATCCCAAAAAGCCCCAACCAGGCTTTACAAAAGGGCTCAGCAGCAGGACAAGACTCGTGCTCTATCCCTCTGCTTTCCTCCAATCCCTTCTGCTCTGACTTCAGAGCAAATCCCTGAAATGCAGGCTGGGAGAAGCACTGCCAGGCCCTGTGCCTCCAAAGGAACTGCAATTCCAACAAGATAAAACTGTAAATAGGAATAATGCAAACAGGGCCTGGAATCCAGACAGTGCCAGTGACCAACCCTCCTCCCCAAATCCCATTCCAGACAGTCAGGTTTGGAGTCATCAATCACGGTTTGAACATATTAGAAACTCAGCTCCAAGGAAACTGTCCCATTGCCTGAGTCAAGGACAAAATACTCTCTCTCTTAAGGAAAATGTTGGAATTCCCATTCCAAGCAAAGATAACCAACGACCCACAATGGGTCAGTCTGTTCCAGAAGGATTGTACTCCATGGAACGGGCCCACACGAGCAGGGAAGGAGCTGAGTGATCTCTCCCTGTCTTTATCTCAATCCATGACTCTCCAATTGGATTTTCTCTCCCTTCGCCAGCTGAGGAGGGAGGGATAGAGCAGCTTTGGTAGGTACCAGACATCCACCCAGGAATCCCCCACCCCAGCAGAATTCTGCAATCCCAAAGCTTTTCTATTATGGAACAGGGAAGCACTGATCAAAATGTCCCAGAAAGTGGAATCTGGAAATGTTGTTTTAATTCCCTCCCACATACAAACCGAAGAAAAAAATCACTCAAATCTCTTTTCCTGGATTTCTTCCTGAGCCAACACTGGGGCACAGAGGTTATCACTGAGAGGGGGTTTGGTTCCAGGTTTTTCTGGTGTGTTATTCCAAGGAATGGAGAGGATTTGCATTCCCAGGCCTGCAGCGCTCACCTTCCTCCTTGCCTGCCCCTTCAGCCTTCAGCAGGAACATATCCGTGTGCAGGGTGCCTTTGTCCACATCCTTCTTGATCCTCTGCAGGGAAGGGAAACACAGGGATGCTCAGGGAAACAGCTTCAGTGGCCCAAACCATAGAGGGGACCCAACTGAAAATACAAACGCTGTGACTGGGCAAGGAGAGGCCACAGAGGGGGCTCTGGAGCATCAGGCAGCTCCAAAGCACGGGATTCAAAGCAGGGAGACTCCCTGTGATGTGCTACAATTCCTGCCTGTGGCAGCAGGAAGGGCTCTCCAGGCTGCAGCACAGGTTTGTGGGGATTTGTGGCTGTATGGAGACCGTGGGATGCAGGAATTTCGGCACCCAGAGAAGAGAAATCAATTGTCACAAGGGATTCAAACCAACTGGTTTGCAAACAAAGGAAATGGGCAGCACTGAGGAAACAGGAGAGCCAAGGTCCTGCCTTTGACTCTGCCCCACACAGGGCCAGGTGCTCCCAAGGGACTGATTTAACTCCTGTAAAAGGCAGCAGATTCCCACTCCCCTAAAGTGCGACACGACAACTTCCCAGGGCTTGTAAGGCCCTCTGGGATTCTGCCCCTGGATGCTGAGCAGCAGCTCTGATCTGCAAGGACCTCACGTGGTGCGGCCTGGTGACCCACCTGAGACAGCACAGGAGAGGCAGAGGTGACACCTCTGCCCCACTGCAGCTGTGGCATTTGGGGTCCCACACAGCCCTGAGCAACAGGTTCATCCTCCCAAACACAAGCAGAACCACTCCCACCCTTACAAAAGGCAACAGCAAGACAGCAGCAAGGGCAGGATGAAAGGCAGGATGAAAGCTCAGCTGAAGCAATTAAATGCCTGACTTCCAGTGTGATTTCCCTGCTCCTTTCCCTGTAAGCTCTGGATTCCAGTGCTCAAGGCAACAGCAGCGTTCCAAGGCAGCTCTGTGCCACACCACTGTAGGAGGTCTGTTAATAATGTCATTATCCACCCATCCTTCATGCACAGCTCCTGCTTCCTTGTAATTCCCGTCCTCCTGGGGCCAGGGCGTTGCTGGGATGAGGAACTGTGCTCCCAGGATGCCAGTGGGATCCCAGCAGTGGATCCCACGGTTCAGCCCTCAGGAAGATGAGCAGCAGCGTGAGAGTCCTGCTGCACACCTGTACCCTGCACCTGGCAGGTTCTGTTGTTGCTGCAGGGCCTGGTATCCAACTCCTGGGAATGGTATTCCGTTCTTAGGGAGAGAGAGGGAAGTGTGTTCCAGGCACTGCACAGCTGCACACAGGTGAAGTGTGAGGAGCACAGCGAGAGGGGCACTGCAGGAGAGGCAGGGAAGCAAACACAGAGAGAGCAGCTGGCTCCACAACCATCCGAGCTGCGTGGAGTAACTGCATTCCTTCCTCCTGAAAAGCTGCCTGTAGTAAACACGCTGTGAGTGCAACATGACAAAGCTCCCCGGGCTCAGAAAACCCCGATGAGGTGGAGTGGGAGTCAGTTTTTGTTGTCACAGACATGCCTGCTTTCCCCAGCTCACAGACACTTCCAGCTGCTGGAGAGATCCATCCCCTCCCAGCCAGGACACGTCTGCCCTGAGCAAATCATTCCCTCACTGACAAGAGGTTCCTGCTCCCCCACTGTCCTTTGTGCTTTAAAGTTCCAGGTGTTTGTGTTCCAGCACACAACTGGCTGGGATATCCACTGTGGACAGCCTGTGGTTTGCACATGCAGGAACAGCGGGGAGTCACCAGAGCTTTGCAGGTATTAGCCGAAAACTCCAACTCTGCTGATAAGACAGCAAAGAAACTGAGGCAGGGAGAGCTTGGGAAGTGGAATCAGGATTCTCCACGTGCTAAAAATGTCTGGTATGAGATCAACACTGATAAAAAACATCCAAACAGCAGAAGTGTTCAGCAGGCAGAGCCACAGAGAGAACCAGTCCCACCAGACCTTGCAATTCAGGCACTTCAGCCCTTCCACGTCTCCCAGCAGAATCCACTTCAGTTTTGCGACGACTGCCACCAAAAAAACCCCAAACCAGCAACAAAATCCCCGCACCCCAGCCACCTCCGGCATCCCAAAGCCCTGCCCACGTGTAGCTCCAGCCCTCCCCTGGCCTGGAGGCTGCACCTGCAAGGCGGAGCAGAAGCAGCTCCAGCCTCTCTGTTGCTTAGCAATGGAGAGGCCTCAGTGCTTCACACAGCCCGAAATGCAGCTCGCTGCAGCAAGCCCCATCCCCAGCACGGGAAAGGGCTCAGGACATCTTTAGGATGAGCAGGAGAGCAAGTCTGAGCTCCTCTGGGCATTCTGAGGTGTGCTCTAGGCAGAGCTGGCAGCACCCACGACATCCCCTTCTGCAGGAGACCACGGAAATTGTCTTTATTGTCTCCAGGCTGCTGATGGAACAGGAGCACACAGACACCATTGTGCTAAGAATCCTGCTTTTTAAAGTATCAGGCACCAGCATCTCAAGGCAGTCACACCCAGGGCTGGAAAGCTCCTTTTTCACCATTTGCAGCCTGGTTTGGTCAGGAAGATGCAGTGGCTGGCACAGCAAAGGTGTGTGGGGACCAAGGTGCTGGTCCTGGCTCTGCAAGTGTCCTGGAGTGCCTCAGACAAGTCGCTTCATCTTTTCTGCCTCTACTTCCCCAGCCAGGAAAGAGACTTTTTTATCCAGGTCCCGTGAAGGGAATTCAGCCCTGGACTGACAGATGTTACTGAGAACAGACTCTCCACATCACTTCTGCAAGTTCAGGACATCAAAGTAGGGACCAAAACTCTGTTTCTGCCTTCCCAGCTCCCTGCCCATCACAGGACAGCAGCCCTGCCATGTCACCACTCTCCTCCAGCAATGTGACAGCCAAATTATGTCCCTATTCAAAAAGAAGAGCTATCATGATTTTCCTCCCCTCTTCCCTTCAAAATTTCCCATCACATGTGTGACTTAGTCCTGCCTCCTCTTAGAACACTCTACATTTGATGAATGGTACTTTGCTTGGATATTTGCCTGGTTTCAGATGGAAAAATGTCTTCATATGCCCCAAAATGTCTGCACAGCACCCCTGACTGGAGTATCTGCCTCTGTAACTGGAGACAAGGAGTAAGTCCTCTCCTGTAGCTGCCCAACTCCAATTAAGTATTGTTTTCTCCATGTCTACCTTCTCCCAAGAGTACCCCAGGCAAACACACTCCCTCCACTTCAAAGCAAACCCAGACACTCAGCTCCACAATCAGCTGTAAGTGAAGACACAATGAGAATTAAATAGCCACACATTAACAGAATTGGGTCTCTCCTGGAGGGGCCATATCCTGCTGAATTTAATTTCCAGGAGCGTGCTGAAGGTTTGTTGCTCCTAAAGGCTGCAGAGAAAATTCTGTCCAGAGTTTTGGCCAGTTTGTGCTACAACAGCAGAGCCTGTCAGGAATGGCCCCTCAGAGAGAAGCACACAGAGCTCTCTGCATGACAAAGGAAGGAGACTTTTAACATCTGTTTAAAATGTCTTGTTTCAATGGAATGTCTGTTTGCTTCAATGGAGTGTCTGTTTTAATGGAAAAGCTGTTTTCCAAGCTGCAGAGAAGTTCCCCCAGCTCTTACCCTCGCCCAGTGCCCTGCCAAAGGCTCCCATCCCTTCTTTGTTTTTAGCAGCCCACACCAACCCAGAGCAGAAGTGCAACAGAACCAACTGCAAACACTTGTGACTTCTGTATTTCCATGGGGCACTTGGAGCCCAGCTGCTTCCAGGGGAGCTCCACACCTAGCAGAGCATGCAGGCTCCTGCTTCCCTACTACTCTCAGGAGGAAGGAAACAGGACAGAGGAGGGAAGAGGACAAAGCCCTTTCAGGTGGGAAAGGCTCTGAGTCGTTACTGCTGTTGAATCCAACGCACATCTGATGAGGCAGAGCCCGAAGCTCAGGCCCTGAGGAGGCACAAATGCTTCTAAATATACAGAGAGACTGACTCCCTTCTCTCCCCTCTCCCTGCTTCCCTCCTTTGTTCATTTATTCCCCTCAGAAGAACAGGGCGTCCTCCTCCCCCAGCTGGAAGCGCTGCCTTTCCACGGGAGCAGCAGGATCCAGGGCCTCTGCCTGCATCCCCAACACGAAAAGCTTTTGCAGGAGCCTTCTGCTCAATGAAACACTTCCTTCCTGCCGCCCAGCACGGAGACAGGGATACCTGCTCAATGAGGAATGTGCTCCAAAGGGGTCTCTGGTATAAATTCCCAGGATTAACGGAGCGAGGAGCAGAGCTGGGGGAGCCTGGCGCTTATCAAAAGTCTTTTTTGGCTTATTGAGTTTGCTCCCTCACCTCTGCCACTGATGGCACAAAATAAAAGTCTCCTGGCAACTGCTGCTTTCAACCTCCAAGTGCTGAAACACAAAGGAATACCTGAGAATGCTTTAAGTTGCCAAAAAAATGTCATTTCTCCCAGTTGCTAATTCCTCCCTCAGTGATATCAATTCCTTATATTGGATTAGAACAGCAGGGAAAATACAGAATTCATTTGAACCAAGATTAGCCTCTCAAGCAGCAGAACTGCATGAAAAAAAGCCATAATTAGAAGATGCCTGTTTTGGTTCCTGGCCTATGGACAACACCTGACTTAGCACAAAGTGTCCCCCACCTGTTTGGAGTAGCCTCCATAGATGATGATGTTGCCCTCGGGAGTGGGAGTCATCTGACAGCCGGATCTCGGAGCAGGCCCAATCCCTGCTGGAGCCAGCTTGCTCCAGGTGAAGGAGTCCAGGTTGAAGGCGTACACATCGTTGTAGTAGATGTAATCTCTAGGGAGAGCACACGGGCACAGCACGTTTTGTGATGGGCACGCTCAGGGCAGGATAAAACAGCACTTCAGAGCTCTGCTCGCAGCCCCGTGACAGCACAGCTGTGATCCCACAGCATGGCACACCCCACTGGAGAAGATGTTTCTACAAGATAAGGATCTGATAAGATTCAGAGGCCAAAAGTGCTGGACTGAGCTTTGGCTACAAGGATGGGCAGCTACTTCAGTGCTGCAATGATTTCTCCCACACCTGAAGACTTAAAGTCAAGATCCCTTGCCTTTCTAACACAAGAAATCTGCTTCAGTCCCAGTCCTGCTGAGGATAATCCTCCCATTAACACCCAGATTTCTGTTACTGGTGAGATTTTGTTGCCTTTTTTAAGGAGGACTCAAACCCCCAGCCACCCCTGAAACCCACCTTGCACTCTCATGGAAACCTCCAAAGACGATCAGCTGCCTCTTGCACGCAACCATCCGGTGTCCACTTCGTCCAGAGGGCCCTCCCGGTGCCCTGAAACACAAAGAAATTCCATTTATCAGCCAAATCCCCTTTCCTGGTAGTGCATCGGGCCGTTTTTATGGAAGTCATTGGCAGCTGAGCTGGCTGAGCTCAGCCTCTCCTGGACATGGGAACCATGGGGAACGTGGTTGCCTCAATCTATGTCTGCTTTTCTACAGAATAGGACGTGTGCTCTTCGTGGAACTCCTGGGATGGCAGCACAGGCAATTTTATTCCTAGAGATAAACCACCCTAACAGCACCCAAAGTCTTTTCAGTGATGACTCAGGAGCTGATTTTTCAGGAGAGTTTAATGAACAGCACTTGCACAATTACAGGGAAGACACTCCAAACTGAGATGTTTTCTCCAAGCACCAAGAGACAAAACCTGGCTCTGACATCCCCCCCTCCTTCAGTGTCTTAGGAAATCACATACCCACAACACCTTCACTCATCCACCTGCAGTTTGGGTATGACACCAAACCAGTGAAAACACTTCATGAATTACTCAGATTTCCTCAAGAACAAAGGCATTGCAGCAAAACAAGTCATCATTATCATCATTGTCCTACGGAAGGAGAGCAGGGATAGATGGGATGTTGAGAAGGAATTGTTCCCTGTGAGGGTGGGGAGGCCCTGGCACAGGGTGCCCAGAGAAGCTGTGGCTGCCCCTGGATCTCTGGCAGTGTCCAAGGCCGGGTTGGACGGGGCTTGGAGCAGCCTGGGACAGCGGAAGGTGTCAGAGTTGGAACTGGATGAGCTTTAAGGTCCCTTCCAACCCAAAGAATTCCATGACTCTGTGACTCACTCTGTGATCCTACACGCTCCAAAGCAGCTACACATCCCTGCTCTGCTCTTCCAAGCTCTCCTGACCTTTCAGTTAAATGTGCTGCTTCCATTTCCAGAAACAAGCAACACCCCCTCCATCTGTCACATCCAAAAGGCTCCGGAGGAGCCGGGCAGCTGGACACCATTCCAACATGGATTCACCTTCCTTCACGTTCACCCACAGCATCACATGAGACACAACAAAAACAGCTCCAAGAACTTTCAAACAAAGCCAACTTTAGGCCAAACCGGAGGGCGAACAGGGTTTGCTGTGTGTGTTCTCTGCCCCCATGGATGAATCCATCCCGTTTTCCCTCGCTGAGGAGTCTCCCAAAGTGCCCAGCTGGCACCGCCGAGCCCAGCAAGACTCCTCCAACAGGCAGCCTTAAGGTGTGGAAGTGATTGCACAATCAGGGCCTAAATAAAGTTGAAAACAGCAGCAAAAGCTAAACCCACAACCCCCCCTGCCACACGTGGAGTGGCAGCAGGGAGCTGGGAATGTGGTGATGGGTTTCTGTGGAGAGGGAAAATGAGGGCCCTTATTCACCATGGAAAATGACAACCTCACCCCAGTGATAATGAGAAACTCCACCAGAACAGCAGCGTTTGGGGAAGGCTGAATTAATATTGATTGTTTGGACTCTTTATTCTAACAGAGAGGAGGTTTTTCCAAGCATTTACTGGGTTTTTAAGTATCACCCTGCAGAACAGCACCTCTGGTATTAATTTCATCAAGCCCTGAAATCATTATTTTCTCTTGCTGTAACTAAGCTCCTGTGTCATTACTCCAAAAGATGGCACTTTTTAAATCATCTTTTTATTTTTTTTAAGGAGAGAATGATTTAAAACCCAACACGACCACTAAAATCCTGTTCCCAGAGAGTATCTTGTGCCTTGTTTCTCAAACAGGTTTCCTCCAAGTTCAAAATCAATCCTGAACAATAAAAAGTTTACTCATGGATGTGTTTTAATAAAGCTCCCACCAATGTAGAATTAACTCCAAGGCACAAATGGCACAGTCAGGCAGGACTGGCAGTGATGCAGAACCTCATTCCCACTCCAGAAGGATCTTCCTGCAACTTGTTTTCCAGCTACAAACTCTTCCCTTTTACCTGTTTCACTGCTCCTGGTCCCAAAGAAACCTTTTGGAAATGGTTTCCCAGACTTTATGATTAATGCTCTATTTCATGGGGTTGACACCAGAAAGCAGACGTGTGGGAGGGAGCTGTAAATTCTCCAGACTTTTTTTAAAAATAGATTAAAAAGTCTGGCTGAGGACTGGCTCTACACATGTATAGCATGAGGCTGATCTGAGCTGCTCCAGAAGGAATTTCCTTTTGCTCGTGGAGTTACTCTGGGACTTGTAGTAACAAACCAGACCTGAATTCAGCCCCCAGATTCATGAATTACTTGTCCCAGTAGCTACAGGCTGCAGGAGTTACCTCTTCATCCAGAGGACGCTCAGGTGAAGCTTGGGAATGTTCAATAAAAATAAAAGTGGGGGTGAAGAGAACATCTCATCAAAGGGGCACTTCAGGACAGAGCACTTTTATCCTTCAGAGGAAGCCGAACTCAGGATTTGTGTTGTTTTACACCTTTCCCTGTGAATGCCCCAGTGCTGGGGTCAGTGGCACGCACAGATCCTGTCCCCTCGTGTTTGGACATTCACGTGGAAGGAGAGGAGGGAAAATACAACTGGCACAGGGCCCAAAATCCTCAATCCCAAGCCCCTGTGAAGTCAATCCACAGTTGTACACATGGATGCTGATCTACCAAAGAACCAGCTCATTTCTGGGCTGACAATCTACTTGATTTACACCAAAACACCCTTCTTTTCTCTAAGCACCTTCTACCTGGTGTGGCAGGACCTCATTTTTCTGGTGAGCAAGGAGAGGCATCCGTCAGACACAACCCTGTGCTGGGCCATCCTGCTTTGCAAGGACTGCTCCAGTTAAACAGACACTGGTGAAACTGGGATATTCACAGCACCATATCCCACCAAATCCTACAGGAAGTATCACCAGCATTCCAGAATTTCAGTGAAGGGAGCTACACCGGCTCAAATGACAACTCCAGAGGAGGGATGTGGCAATTCCCAAGCACGAGCCCCAAGGATGCTCCCTGTCTCTCCCTGAGGGAGTGCACTGGGCCACAGGGAGCTGAGTGGGGATGTTCTGTCTAGGAAGGAATGAGGCAATTAGGTTAAAATATTGCTGCTCCAAGGCAGGGTAACAAACAGTTCATGGACTGAGGAAACCTCGTGCATCACACACAAGATAAGGTGGTTGCACTAAGTCAAAGTCAGCTGCTGGCACGGCTTCTAACGGGCTGGGATTTGCTGTGTTTGGATCATCTTTGTGCATGCAAAATGCAAGGAAACACAGCTAAATCTTGCTAAATATAGCAACTTTGAACTCTGTCAGGCAGCCTGGCACCACTGTGCTCTGTGCTAGGAGAAAAGGGAGCTGTACTTCCCAAGCACAGGGAAGTTTTCAGTTAAGTCAAGGTTTTCCCAAGTGTTTCACAGTCAAGCCCCTCACAGCACCAGGTTTGTGGCAGGAAGTGTAGGACCAGGAAGGACAATATAACTGTCTGGAATCTGAACTGTGGGGCTGGAATAACCAGATTTTCTAGAATTTCAAGTTTAGATCACAGCAGGGTCATCTTGGACAAACCAACACACCAAACCCACCTGGAACAGGGCACTTGTGATCCTTCCCATGGGAACAGAAACAGAAACTTTGCCTCTCTTGTCCAGACATTTCTTCATGAATAATTAATTCTCTTTATTATTTGCACTAAAATGACATCTTCTAAACCCAGCTCTAGTCTGTACCTCATGTCTGCCACCTGGCATTTATTGGGGTAACACTGGCACCACAGTGGATACATGAATTATTCCTTGGCCTGTGTGAAGGCTCTTTGTGCCAGGGATGGTTCCCCACCATGACCCAGCAAATGGAAAATGCTGAAGGAAGTGAAAGTGCAGCAGGTGTTATAATCAGAGTTTTAAAAGAAGCAGGAAAAAATCCCTTGTAGAACTCAACAATTTCCTCTTCCCCTTTCCAAGCAGCCATACGGAAAAGCAGAGAGGCAGCAGAACCTGGATTTCCGTGCTCAGCCAGGTCAGCGTTAAAATAAAGCCATTCCCTCCCATTGCCTCATTAACGCAGCTCCCGGAGCTCAGCCCAAGGATGGGAAATGTGCTTTGTCTGATTCCAGCACTGGGACCAGGGCATGGGTGTTCCCGAAATTCCAGCAAGGCTGAAGGACAGAGGGCCACCCAAACATGGCAGGAAGCCCAAATAGGCTCTAAATTCCCACTTGTGAGGCACTATCAACGCTCCCACTTCGCAGGGAGAGGGAAAAAGGTGAGACAGGCACAGTGAGTCACGGTGTGAACTCAGGCACGCGCCGAGGCAGAGCCAGGGTCTCCAGCCCTGCACAGCTCATCCCAAACCACCCTCAGCTACTGTGCAAGCAGAGGCAGACACAGGTAACAGACCCCACACTCTTAACAGGGTGAAAAGGGACCAACCTGGGCAGATCTGGTGTTCCCACCTGAAGGAAGAACATGGAGCTCCTAAGTGTTCAAAAGCTGCTGCTTTTCCCAGTGCACTTTGAGGGTGTTCTGGAGCTCCAGCCCACCCAAATCTGTGTTCTGAGTACAAGACAATCCCAAAGTCCAAGAGGAAGCCAATGCCAAACTCAGACCCAAAGCCAACCTCCTGCCTCTCAGTCCACTGGGTGTCACATCAGAACTCCTCTCAGGAAAATACAAACATGAGCAGCCAAAGCGAGGAGCCAAAGGTTAAGGAAACATCAACAGAGGACTCTGGGCCAGATCCACTGAAAATATTTACACCTTCACTCCTGTCAGAAACTACCAGAGCACTTGGCACCTGTTTACTCTGACAGGTCTGAATTACTGGCTTGTTTACCCCAAGGAATCTCAAGGCAGCAAATGCCAGCTACCAGGGATGAAGTTGGCTCTGTGGGCAGATACAAACTGGCTTCTCCAGTCAATTGGGAGATCTCCAGGGATCTCAGGGATCACTGGTCCAAATTTCCTGGCAAAAGCATGGTCCGGACATGAGGGCCCAGCACTTACTTGATCTGCTCCCAGGTCTTGGTGGCCAAATGCAGGACCCAGAGATCCTTGTAGTGGTAGAACTGCTCCCCGTTGGGAGAGGCAAACTCCCCCCCGAAGATCCAGAGCTGCCCCCCAGCCGTGGGCACCACAGCTGCCTGCAGGAGAGGGAAGAGCTGGATCAGAGCAGGATTCCAAAGCAGGCACAGAACTTCAGCAGCCAAGCACACGGCTCCGAATCCCAGGGAACAACAGCAGCTCTCTGGGGCTGAAGGAAGGAGAATTTGGAATAAAAGGTACTCAGTGTTTAGCACACCTTCCCTAGAGCGAGGGAAAGCTGGCCAAGGAGCTGGGCTCTTCCCACTTCCTGTGGGAAGTTCAAAGTTTCCTAGGAAACATCTTGGGATTAGTTTAACAAAAATTGTTCGACTCCCTCTGTTCAAAACCAACCAAACAAAAGAAAGAAAACAAAAAAAACACCAATCCAAACACAGAAGGAAATGTGCAGCATTTGGACAAGAGGACAGACTGTAACTGCTTTGATTGTGTCATAGCAGAGAGGGGTATTTTTATATTTTTTTGGCACAGAGCAGCACCAAAACACCTTTGGCATGCAAGCTGCCAGGTAGAAGCAGAGAGGAAAGCAAGGCTCTACTTCATTAAAATTATCTGTGTTAGGACCAAGGAAGAAGGAAGGAATCCCAAAAGGAAATGCTGTGGCTGTGCAAACTTAAATTTGTGTTTTTTCCAGGGTACTCATCATAGATCAACTTTGGGATAATCTCTTTCCTCACAAGGCTCCATTCCCTGCCTGTCTCTCCCAGCAAAAAAAGATTTTTAGCCCCACACAGGACCATGCCCTCCCATAAACCAGCCCAAACATGAAATGATTAAATAAGAAAATCCAGGGTGTGCTTTCAGGCAGGATTTGTGGGAACATGAAGTTACCTAAACAAAGGAGATATGTGCCTGAATTCCACGGGCATCCAGTGCTTAAAAGCTTAAGGGGAAGGTTTATGCAACAGCCTGCTCATACTTGTGGGTGACCTTTCCAGGAGCTGGCTTGAAATTTGTGACAAATCCAAACCTTTTCCTTGAACAAGTGCCAACACCTGCCCTTAGCTCCTCTCACCTCAACTCCAACAGTGGATTGTGTGTCAGAGACCAGGGATGACAAATAAAACTAAAAACATGCACCTGGCACCCCCAGACACATTTCTGTTTAACTCTGAGCTATGCAATAAAGCCACAAGGAAGACAAACCAGTCAGCTCGTGAGGCTGAACCGTCCCCTGTGAAACCATAATTAATTATCAGACAGGAAACACTGCTGAAGCAGGACTCCTCAGTTTATTGTTGTTGTAATCCAGCTGCAGCTCCTGATCTGCTCCCTTTGGATTGAGCTGCTCGACAGCCACCTGCTGGCTACTGGAATGTGGCCTCTGAAATTAAGTTCTAGTTTAAACAACACAGAGTAGCCCAAAAATCAAGTCAGAATCTTTCAATTCAAATATACACAGCTCGGAGCAAGACTGGCACTCAGCAACATAACAAGGGGATATGAACCTAATTGGGGTGTTGGATCTTACCAGGGAGCTCTGGAGAGCTTTGGGATGGGTAGGAAAAGGACACTCACATCCTGTATGGCAGCTTTGGGAAGGTACCAGTCACCCACTGGCTGCAGCAGGTAAGAAAATCTATCAGCTGGTGAGGGCCAAAGACCTGCAAGAAATACAAGTCTTTGGTCCAGTTTCTACTGTGCAGGTGCTCACATAAAGTAAACAAACTCAAATCCTTCATCCTCACAAGCAGCCAGTGACCTGGATTTCCAGAGAGGTGGAGAAGAGCCCAAGTGCTCCCTGCTGGCAGCAGTGGCAGTGTCTGGGATGCTCATGGATGTAGGGCTGTGGCCACGAAGGGATACATGCACTTTGGTCAAATTCCAGTTTGAAAATCCAGGGCCTCCTGGGATTATGGATTTGAGCTGGTCCTTGTACAATGCAGCAAAGAGAATTCATTTCTAAAGAAGAATCTCTCCCCTAGCTCTGCCTGAGTCCTGCCAAATCAACAGACACAACCCCAAATCTTCATTCCACACTGAACACTTCCAGAGGACACCCAGGGATCAGAGCACCTCGGACAGGCTTGGACAAGCCCCTCAGCAGGAGAGCTGAAGTGACACCACTGGCAGCCCATTACGAGGAGAACACAGAGAGGCAAGAAACCCTCAGGAGGTGAAAAAATTAAAACCCTCCTCCCAAATCGTGTTTAAAACAGTTCCAGCTGCTGCTCTGGCAGCCAGAGCTTTACCTGGTGAGCACAACGCCTCGGGGGTGGGCTGGGGATCTCCAGTTTGGCCCAGCTGTTCTTCCTGATGTGGTAAATGTACAGCTCATTGTACAGGTAGGTCTGTGGGACAGGGACAGGAAACAGCAGCTCAGCTCAGCTCTGCGTGGCAGAATTTGGGTGAAGATTGCAAAGCACAACCTCCTCAGCGGGCAGGGAAGGAGGACAAGGAACTCCTGCCCTGCACTGGGAGGCAGCAACTGTTCCACTGGGCTGGGAATGTTCTTTCCCAAACCCTTGGTGACAGCTTGAGATACGAGGATTTAAAAAGCTGGAGCTTAACGCAGATGTTCATGTTAAAGCTGCTCAACTCCAGAGCAAAGAACAGCTCCAGGTGGTAAACAAGGCTGAATTAGTTCAGCTCATCACACTGGGTAACCCTGAGGTGGCCAAATATCACTGCCAGGCTGGAGTTTCCAGGGCAGTTTGTCTCCAGGAGCACAACAACCACTTGCAACCTGCAGCAATTCAGGAGCAAGAGTGTTCCTGAGTGCAGGAATTTGCTGCTGCTCCCATCTCCGAGGCAGGCAGTGCCTTGCCAGCAGCAGAGGTGCAGAAATATCTTGTTTTGAGAAGTGGAAGAGATTCTTTTCTAGTTATCCCAAATGAGGGGCAGATATGGCTACAATTAAGTCTGGAGAAATTATGAAGCCCTGAAATATTGATGCTGAGACAATCACTCTGACTCCTTAATGGGTTCCAGCGTGTCTCCTTCCTGCCAACTGCTCAGCCATGAGACAGAGCCATGGCAGAATTAAAAGGCTATTTTGCTCTCATTCAGGGACAAATACATATTTTATGACTCTGCCTTGAATTTCCCTGCAAATGAGACCCGTGCAAATTACAGGAAAAGGAGAGAGGGGGGAGATAAAGAAGAAGAAAATGAAGTATACATTACTTTTTGGCCATTGAAATATTCACCTCCAAAAAGGATCAGCTCGTCTCTCTCGGGGTGAGCACAGAGGGAGCAGTTCAGCCTGAAAGAAAAAAAAGAGGATGGAAAAAACAGATCTGAAAGTCCTTAAAACCCTGAACCTTGGAGCCTTTAACTCAGGCACCAGCACCTCTGCCCTCCAGCCACAAAGGTCTCTCCATCATCTGCCAAATTACCCTCCTGTGATGTTCACCCCAGGGCTAAAAACTTCTCCAGAGAAATTAATTTCTTCCAAAACTTCCAGCAAGATGAATTGGGCACTGTCTGAGAGCCTCTCCTATTTCAGGAGCACACTTTACTCTGTGATTTAACTCCCCCTTTGACGTGAGCTCCTGAATTTTAATGCTGGGGTGGCAGGAACAAAAATGACTTTTATGAGGGCCCAGAACTCTGGGCTGTCTCCTCTCCATTTGTCTGTGTCATTATTCTGCACTTGCTGCTGGTCACTGCTCTCCTGAATACCCCAAGTACGTGAACCCCACTTTAATAAAGTGGTTTTTACCTCATGACACATCCTTTTGCCTCTGAATTCCCTTCAGCCCTCTAGTCCAAATCCAAAACTTCCTCTTCACTTTTATTTTCCCTCAAAGCCCTGAAATCTGACTCTGCTTTGCCTCTTTTGTGCTGATGGGGTGGTTAAAAAGTGGATTTTGGCACCAAAAAGTTTTTGGTTCCTTTTTTAACCAGGAATTCAGTATTCCAGATGTTTCGTAACTCCTGATATCAGCTATTTTCTAACTCCAGCTATCAGCTATACCTTCCACTCTTGGGAAATAACTTTACACAAATAAATGCCATTAAAGGCACCCCCAGCTGCTCTGCAAGCGGCAGCCAAATCCTCACACAAGCTCTTACCTGGGTGAGGGGGGTGGGCAGGATGACTCAATTACTTGGGTCTTTTTAGCATCCAAACTCTGGAATTCTGCTATCAGGGCTTCAAGATCCTCCTGGAAATAAAAAGCCAGACGTGAGCTGCTTGACATGCACAGAAGCACACATGAAACCAGCACTCACTCCCACAGTTTCCCTTTCTTTTTTTAAAAAAACCCGTCCAATTAAAACTGGAAGCTTTTATATCCAGAGAAACCTCGTGTTTCTTCATTCCCTTTCAACTTCACTCAATTAAAGCCAAAATCTGCCCCCCCAAACTGCTGACAGAGCAAGGGCAGAAGCAGGATTGCAGCAGGAGGGAGGCTCTGAGCCAGGGTCTCCCCTACAACCCCTCTGCTCACCTCCTCCCTTCAGGTCCCCTTTCTGAAGGTGTGGGCCAAGCAGAGATTTCCTAAGTGTGGGAATTTTGCCTCTGCAGCATGGAATCAGCTCTCCCTGCAGCCAGGACACATCTACAAGGACACCTTCCATGTCTTTTGAGTTTTGAATTAGGCCACTAACACCACGTTTTGAACAGGGAAAAGTCGCTGTTTTGAGGCTTCAATACAAGCAGCCCCTCTAGGAGTGCAAAAAACAAAGATTTTTGTTTTTAAAACCAGAAGAAAAGGATGAAGGGGATGGAAAGCAAAAGGGAGCCTTAAACTGTGTTTTCCTGACTTTCTTTTACACCTCCTGTCACACACAATGGATCCCACCCGATTTAACCAAGTACCTCATTCTGCTTAGAATCAGAGAATCAGGGACTTTAAAGCTCATCCCATTCCACCGCCTGCCATGGGCAGGGACACCTTCCACTATCCCAGATTGCTGCAAGCCCCGTCCACCCTGGCCTGGAACACTGCCAGCGATGTGGCATCCCTGGAAGTCCAAGTCCAAGGAGGTTTGGACAATGCTCTCAGGCACATGGCGGATTGCTGAGGTGTCCGCGCAGAGCCGAGAGCTGGACCGGATGATCCATGTGGGTCCCCTCCAGCTCAGGGTATCCTGCGGTCCCCCGATCCGCACTTTCCCTGGACAACCCACGTTCCGTTTGGATTCGCTCCTTTGCTGCCAACCCTGCCCTCAACCTCCCCCCCCCGCACCCACAGCGGCCCCGCGCCCTCACTCGAGCCCGTCACCTCCTCCTTCTTGGCTCTGCGGGACACCTTCTTCTCCATCTTCGCCGCCGTCTTCTCGGCGCCTTTCCCCTTCTTGTCGCGCTTCCCCTTCTTCCCCATGGCGGCGGGGCCGGGATACTCCGGGATTCCAGAGGGATCACACCGGGACGGGGCCGGGATACTCCGGGATCGCAGCGGGATCACACCGGGACGGGGCCGGGATACGCCGGGATCACAGCGGGATCACACCGGGACGGAGTCGGGACACCCCGGGATTCCAGCGGGATCCCACGGGGACACCCCGAGATCACACCGGGACAGACCGGGATACCCCGGGATCACGCCGGGATCACGCCGGGCCGGGATACCCCGGGATTCCAGCGGGATCACACCGGGATCACGCCGGGCCGGGATACCCCGGAAGGCCCCGGGATGGGGTCGGGACGGGGCCGCTCCGCCCCGGCCGCTCCTTGTGCCGGGCGGCAGCGCCCCCTGCCGCGCCGGCGGATTCGTGGCCGCCGCCCGCGCTGAGGGAGCGCTGCGGGAGCTGCGCGGGCCGCGGCCGCTCCGAGCCGGCCTCAGGAGCCCCGCAGGGCCGGGGAGAGGGGTTAATGCAGCCCCGCACAACGGCCGGCACAGCCCTGGCACAGCTTGGACACGTCGGGGTGTTCTGTTTGTTCCGATGGACGCCCCGAGGAGAACGTGGAGCCCACAAAATGGCCCCCTCCCCTCACACAAAATGGCCCCCCCTCAGGGGAGGGGAGGACGTGGAGGGCCACAGGCTCGAGAGGAGGCTCAGGCTGGGCAAGGGGACGGTGCCAGGCTCTGTTCAGCGGTGCCCAGTGACACGACAAGTAGCAATGGTCGTAAACTAAACCACAACGAGTTCCACTTCAGCGTGAGGGTGGCAGAGCCCTGCAACAGCTGCCCAAGGAGGTCGTGGAATCTCCCTCTCCGGAGACGTTCCAAACCCGCCTGGATGCATTCCTGTGTCACCTGCTCCAGGTGGCCCTGCCTGGGGCTGAATGATCTCCAGAGCTCCCTTCCAACCCTAAATATTCCATGATTCTGTGATGAGGATCGATTTATCCACAGCAAGGGTTGTTAAACATTGGAAGGGGCTGCCCAGGGAGGTTTGGAGTCCCCATTCCTGGAGGTGTCCAAGGGAGGCCTGGATGTGACACTCAGTGCTCTGGGCTGGGGACAAGGTGGGCATCAGTCACAGGTTGGACTCTGATCCCGGGGCTCTTTTCCAACCTCAGTGATCCTGGAATTCTGTGATTCCATCACCTGAGCCATGAGCCAGGCCTGGGGGAGGCCCTGTGCAGAAATAAAATGAAAATAAGCCATGGGCAGAATTCCCCAGGGATTGGGGCGCTGTGCGAGTGTTTTCATTTCCAGCTGCAGGTCTTTGGGAATGGGGTTTATCCAGGCCACTCTCCAAGTCCTGAGTTGCTGGAGAGCCAAAGGAAGTACAGGCGCTGTCAGGCAATGCCAGGCAGCTGCTTTTTCCCTCAGTGATGGAGAAGGAATAATGATGATTTACGTGGTATTTCACGCAGATGCTGAGTCCAGGGAAAAATTCCTAGGAAGACGCCTACTTTGAACACCTAAGGGTGTAAATAGGGGTTGAGATGCATCTTTTAGCTGTGAGTTCATCCCACTGCGCATCAGAATTGCCACCATGATTATTTCTTGCAGAGCAGAAGGAGTAAAATCATTTTATTTTTCACTGAATTCCCTCAAAATGCCTCATTTCCTGGGAGCAGGGTGGTTTGCACCACCCCAAACCAGCGAGGATCTCCACTAAGGTACAGCTCAACACCCACCGAGTTATCCCAAACATCCAGCACGTGCCACGGAATTGCAGGATGGATCCTTTGCTGTGAACATCCACCTACTCTTGAACCTGGGATCAGGGAAACACGGCCCTGGAGCACGGAGGGAAGAGCTGGGAAAGTTATTTTGAGGTTGTGGACAATGCACACCGTGAGCAGCACTGTGTTTTCCTGCTCGTTCTGAAAACATTGTGGTTCCAGCTCAAGCTGCAGCGTGTCCCTGTTTATGTGCAGGAAGGGGAACAGAAACTACGGAGCCACCGGGTCAAGTGAATGGGACAATTGCAATTCCCAGATGTGGGAGCTGTGCCGAGTTCCCTGACACTATAAATGGGCTCGGAAGTTCCCTGCTGCTCCTTGGGCTTCAACCTCAAAAAGACACCAGTGTGTGAAAACACGTCCCCTCCTGGTGTCTACAGGTCAACAATTCCTCTGGGTCCCGATCTTCCAGCACCTTTTAGGGGGGCTTTGAAATGAAAAAACTGCATTTTTAGGAAATTAACCCTCAAAGTCTTCACCTGCAAGAAGTTTTTCACCTCCTGCACACCCAGCTCCACTCACCCCTTTTTGGTGCTTCATCATTCATGGTTATTTCCATAAGTGCCGAGATTCTCCGAGCTCCGATTGCTTTCTCACCCCTTTATTTTCCATGTTTCTGGTGCAGTTTTGGACGTGTGGGGTCATTCGGAGCTGGCTCCCACATGGGGCAGGACACTGCTGGTGTGAGTTCTCTGATCTCTTGAACTCCCCAGTCCAGTTTCTCACGGCGGATGTGAGAAAGGAGGATGGAGAGACAACCAAAGCTTTGCGCTGCACTTTGAAAATGCACAGCACGACATGAGCGTGAAACGGGGCAGGAATTCCTCAGGGGTAAACACAGCCCCGCCCCACTGTTGAGGAGTTGCTGTGTCCACAATGGTGACTTAAGGGATGAGTCTTCCTCAAAAGGATGAGGGTAAAGATGAGACTAAAGACCTGAGAGCACCAACATGCCCTAAAACATCAATTTAAGACTCCAACACCGACGTAGGTGAGCTCTTTCCACAAGCTTCCCATCACTCAGGATGGGAAAGACCGCTCCACGTTCCCACAGTCCCACCAACATCTGCACACAGCTGGCAGACAGCTGTGGCTCCGAGCTGGGGCACACAAACACACAGAGCTCCCACGCCCTGATGTCCCACACTCCTTTCTGTTGTGTCTCAGGTTTGGTCCCTGCTTTGTTTGGAGGAACATAAGCTGGACTTTGGCTGTGTTTGCACATTTCGTGCTCTGAAGTCGTCCTGTGCTGTTGTCTCTGGCAGCCCCTCTCCAGCTCTGACCTATACAAAGCCCACGTGGTTCGACTTTGTTATTTTTTTATAGTCTGGAATATGCTCATTCAACAGGATGGTAAATCCAGCTGTATCAGCAAAGTAAAGAATAACAGGCATGAAAGCCTCAGAAAAGGCTCAAAAGCTTTTTCCCACAAGTCTTCTTTATGCTCTAACACTTGATTTATTTTTCCCTTGTTAATGCTTTCTGAAGCCAGTAGCAAGAAAGGAATTAATGCCACAGATTAAGCGGGAGGACATGCTGACAGCACAGGAACTAAATCAACCAAAAAGGCATTGCAGTGGTTGGAATTGCTGGTGTTGGAGAGCTCTGACTCTGTCTGTATGGAAAGAGGAGGATAAAGATAAGCCCTGCAAACAGAGAGAGCTGTGGGGCTGCTGATGGGGAGTGTTTCATAGAATCATGGAATGGTTTTGTTGGAAGGGATCTTAAAAACCAACTCATCCCACCCCCTGCTGTGGGCAGGGATGCCTTCCACTGTCCCAGGTTGCTCCAAACCCCGTCCAGCCTGGCCTGGGACACTCCAGGGATGGGGAGTCAAACCACGCTGGTGGGACACACTGCAGTGGGAATTCAGAGCGCTGCCAGGGAACACAAACTCATGGCAGTGACACCTGGGAACACGGAGTGTCAGAGAAGTTCAGCAGAGCCAGGGCTCCAGGTGTCCTGAGACGTGTCAGGATACCCAAGAAAAACTATTTTCTTTAACTGTTGTGTGGCAGAAAACCCAGAAAATCATGGAATTGTTAAGGTTGGAGCAGACCTTTAAAATCATCAAGTCCTAGCACCATGTTAATCACTAACCATGTCCCCAAACACCACATCCACATGGTTTTTACACACTTCCCAGTATGAGGACTCCACCACTGCCCAGGGCAGCCTGTGCCAGGGTTTGACAACCCTTTCCATGAAAAAATGTCCCCAGTATCCAATCTAAACCTCCCCTGGCAAATCCTGAGGCCATTTCTTCTCATCCTGTCACTGGAAGCAGCTTCATGCAGGAAAACTTCATGTGATGAGTCAAAATAACCCTTGGTCTCCGCGCTCAGGCTGCAATTTTCCTCCTCCACACAGATAAAATCGGGAGAAATCCACCCAAAATGTGCCCTCCAGGCTCTGGTGACAGCCAGAGTCGTTCATCTCCGAAGGCAAATCCAGCTGAGGGACAAAGAGATATCCATAACCAAGGCTCGCTTTGAAAAAAGTTGGGAACTCTTGGTTTTTCTCCTGGCTGTGCTTACAGTCCAGCAGAGGCCCCTCAGTCCCTGCTTATGCCGGGAGCACCTGGAGCTGCATTGGGAGCAGGCAGGCGGCTGCTGCTCCATTCAAGGCTCATTTATAACCAGGAGCTGATAAAATCTCCCAGCCATTGAATTGGCTTCCTGGATTTTCTGTTTGGAAATCGGTGCTTTAATATCTGGAGAACAGAGGAAGCCAGGGAAGGCAGAGGCTTCCCTTGAGGGAAATACAAAGTGTGGCTGTATCCAGATACACGTCCCAAGGGACAGCCATCTAAATCCATCAGCAAAGTGCCAGGCTCAAGGCCAAAAATTCCCTGTGAAGCTGTGAAAGCCCTTACTTTTGCCATTCTAGCAGGATTTCCTTGGGGTCTCTGCACTTTTTGAGAGGAAAATTGGAGCAAATAAATAAGAATGTCAGAGCAAAGGAGCCTGAGTCTCTCCCCTCTCTGATCTCTGGTTTTAACTGGTTATGGATTGGGAGAAATATAGAATTTCTGACTTGTGTAAAGCTGACCCTGCCTCTGAGGGTGCTGAGGGAACGCTGACCAGGATCCACCTTCTGTGCCAGAGCCGGGAGACTGTGGAATCATTTCAGCTGTTCACCAGGAGCAGCTGCCACATGACAGGGGTCTGCTCCCACTGTTCACTGGCTTTCCAGCTTATCCCCACCCTCAAAAGCACCAGAATCCCAAAATTCCCTTCAGGGAACGGTTCTGGTGACTCGATCCCAGCACACGTGTGTGCTCACATCTCTGAGTACGCACAGGACAGGGCTCTTGGAGGAATGGCTGTTTCCATGCTATTCCAGCCAGACTTCCACCCGAATTTCTCTGCAAGTGTCACTGCCCTCCTTTGCTTGTCCTTTATCAGACAGCAGGATTGCTGCAGGGACTGGGCTTCGGTGCCATTGTTTCATCAGAGCAGCTTTGGTGGGGGTATTTTGGGTGTGTCCACAGTGTCACTGAGCTGTGATGGGATTTAGCAGCCCAGAACCGAAGCTGCTCCTGGTGGAAATGCTCCAACAGCTGCTCCGAAAGGCTCTGTCCAGCTCTTGTCACATTTTCTGGGACACTGACCCCCAGCAATCTGCTCCTGCCGTGTGCCAGCAACACAACGGCGATGAGAAAGCAGAAGTCTTAGACTGTCTTTATGTCTGTCCTGGATCTTCATTAATTAGGCTGGTGAACCATTAATTAGGCTACCTAAGCTTCTTTAGAGATGCTTAATCTTCCCGGGCAAGTAGGGCTCACAATATCAGGGATGGATCCAGCTGACACCAGCTGAAACTGCTTTTCCTTACCTGTTACCAGCCTTGTTTTGCTCTGTTCCCAATTTGCTAATGAAGAAGTGTTGATATTTTTCCACTCATTTATGTCCCAGGCTGACCCAGAAGCACTTCAAATGCTTTGTCATTGCACAGGTCCTTGGCTCACCTGGGGTCAGGGGTCTGTAAGTCCAGGGGCACAATTTGGGACTCAACCCTGTATCTTTGAACCCACTTTGAAATTTCTAAAGAAACAACTGGGTGAACCTGAGAAAAATAAAGTGAGTAAAAGGAAACCTCGGAAAATCAGGGGTGAGAGTGAGAAGTGAGTCCTGGGCAGTGAGGTCATATTGCTCAGAGAACAAAGCAGCCAAAAATGTATTAAAATCCCCCGCCCTTACGCAAAGGAACATTTTTTCCCCCTATTATTCAAATTCGGAGTCTGATGCAACCCGGGCTGGAGTGGAGTCAGGCTGCAGTGGCTGCGGAGCCCCACGAGGTGTCAGCGCCAGTGCAGCCCCGCTGCTGCTGCTGCTGCTGCTGCAACACCCGCCCCGGCCTTGCATCAGCTCCGAGCGGGGCTCGGGATTCAGGGATGCGGATGTCCCGGCTCCGAGCGGGGCCCGGGATTCAGGGATGCGGATGTCCCGGCTCCGAGCACAGCCCTGCATTCAGGGATGCGGATGTCCCGGCTCCGAGCACAGCCCGGGGTTCAGGGATGCGGATGTCCCGGCTCCGAGCACAGCCCTGCATTCAGGGATGCGGATGTCCCGGCTCCGAGCGGGGCCCGGGATTAGGGATGCGGGTGTCCCGGCTCCGAGCACAGCCCTGCATTCAGGGATGCGGATGTCCCGGCTCCGAGCACAGCCCTGCATTCAGGGATGCGGATGTCCTGGCTCCGAGCACAGCCCGGGATTCAGGGATGCGGGTGTCCCGGCTCCGAGCACAGCCCTGCATTCAGGGATGCGGATGTCCCGGCTCCGAGCACAGCCCGGGGTTCAGGGATGCGGATGTCCTGGCTCCGAGCACAGCCCGGGATTCAGGGATGCGGGTGTCCCGGCTCCGAGCACAGCCCTGCATTCAGGGATGTGGATGTCCCGGCTCCGAGCACAGCCCGGGGTTCAGGGATGCGGATGTCCTGGCTCCGAGCACAGCCCGGGATTCAGGGATGCGGATGTCCCGGCTCTGAGCACAGCCCTGGATTCAGGGATGCGGATGTCCCGGCTCCGAGCACAGCCCGGCATTCAGGGATGCGGATGTCCCGGCTCTGAGCACAGCCCTGCATTCAGGGATGCGGATGTCCCGGCTCCGAGCACAGCCCTGCATTCAGGGATGCGGATGTCCCGGCTCTGAGCACAGCCCTGCATTCAGGCATGCGGATGTCCCAGCTCCAGGAGGCCGGCAGGAAAGCGACACGATGTTCTCCAGTGAGCCGAGGCTGTCGAAATGGAGAAATCCCCTGTATTTCAGTTTCTCCAGCTTCAGGAATTCCTCAGGAAGTTGGCAGTGGATGAAGTATTTTCACAATCCTATGTTTTTACTGAAGAACGAGTCCCAGCACATTCAGGGACACATCCTCTGCCATGAGGTGCCCGCACAGCCCACGGTTGGTTTTTGGGATGCACCATCTCCAGAGCAGAGCCTGCGGTGGGTGCTGCAGAGAAGAGTTTGCCCTCAGAAAGCAGATACAAATTGACTTAAAAATAACCCTAAGTGCTGTATTGACATCCAGTTATCGTACGGACAACGCTCAGTTCCCAGCACAAACCCTTCCCCACAGGGCTCAGAACATTTTAGAGATGTTTCCCTTCGATGGGGAAGGAAGTGCTGGGGGCAGATGAAATTGGCAGTGAGATACGGCCAGGCTGTGGCAGGGCAGGGTTTAGTGTCCCGCTGGCTTTTGTTGCAATCCAGGGGACAATGCCCTCATTCAGGTGATCTCCAGCACCAATTTTCCTCTGTCACTTCCTAAGGGAGCCTTAGGAACCTGGGCTCAGTGGCTCACCTGTGTTCAGGGGGACTGATCTCGTGGCAGGGAGGGTGAGGAGGATTCCATATATATTACCAGCAAAAGGTTTAATTGAATCATCAGAGAAAAAATTACTGAGTTCCAGAAGAGTGAGGTGTGAGAAGAGACTGGCTGGGGTGGCTGTGGAATTTCCAGGGCTGTGTCTAAGCCCCTGTGAGGCCAATTTCTGTCAAAGAGAGTAGGAGGGAGTCAACCTGTTCTGTGGAAAGAGTATATCTGAAACATTCCTCCCCGTCCTCCCGTGCCCAGCTTTCACAGCTGAGGAGGTGAAGGACAGGGACTGACCCTCAGTGTTTGATTTTTACCCACCTCAGCCCTGATAACAGTGCCATTGATGGCATTAATTCTGGTTTATCTCCACAAAAACCCGCTGACCCTGGCCTGATGGGTGAGTAGGTTTTTCCACAGCTGACTGGCATTGCTTTTCCTGGTGGTGCTGTGACAGCCTTTGGGATCAGATTATGGATTTACTGCCCTACCTGCTGCTGTCAAGGCACTTGACAAGGCTTTACCAGTCGGAGCAAGGCACTGGGGAGGATTTGGTGTGTTCTGCTCCAGTTCAGTCTGGTTTCCTGAGCCCCTCAGCAGAGATAACTCCTTACATCTCTTATCTTGCTCAGCGTTTACCCTCAGGAAATGATGACCCTGACAAGATTCCTTGTGGTTTTGCAAAAGGAAAGAAAATATTTGTTTGTTCTCAGAGGCTTAAAAAGGTACAACTGGCTGTGTTAACCACTCTCATGAGCAGGAATGTTCTGCTAAAGCATTAACCTGCAGGAGGAGGAGCTGCTCTGGTGGGGTCAGCGCAGGAGACATGGGAGAGCTCTGCTCTGTGGTTGAAATTAAATTGAATTTCCTTTTTCTCGCTCTTCCCTGTGAACCCCCAAAGTCTCAGCAGACCCTCTAGGAATGGCTGGCAATTTAGGGACCATGAATTGTAAATAAAACTTTTCCTTCCAGCAGAACATGGAGTGTCATCTACAGAGCCCCCACCTCCTCCCAGCACTGTGCTCCTGCATGGCTGCTTGGATGGATTCAGATTCCAGCAATTTAGATTTTAAAAGATGACCTCACATCCACTCCTGAACACATCTCAGCCGTGTTTTTACAGACATGATGTAAGAGGTGATTGTCCCATATCTCTTTATCACTGACTCAGTTTTTGAAGAAAAGGTCTAATTTTAACCTTTTAGTGTCAGTTAAGTGTTTCCATCCTGTCTCATGAACTGTTCTCTCTGAAAATAACCACCTTGGTTTCCTGACCTGAGATGTCATTTCTGTGTCCTAGAAAAGACAGAGTCACACCGGAAGGCAGCCCCGGGTGTCAGGGACACGTCACAGCTGTGGTTTTCTGTGCTGCCTGAATGGAAAGCAGGAGTTCCATTATCACCATGTGAACAACAAGCTGACACACCATTCCCCATCCATCCCGCTGGTGAGGCAGGTGGGAATTAGATCCCACTGCAAAACCAATATTTACTCAGCTTCTTGCTGGACAGCTCTGTCTGCCATTGCTTGGAGTGCAAACGGGGTTTCTATGGTGGCTCCGGCACCCGGCACAGCTTCACTCTTCCCACAGGATAAACCAGCACATTTTGGGGAGGAGCAGCCCAGGAGGGATTGGGATTGGGATGGTGGCCGAGTCTCTGGGGCTGGTGGGCTGCAGGGTGTCCATGAGGGCTTGTTCCTCTTTTCCAGGCTGTCCCCACACCAGCCAGCAGGAGTGGTGGGTTATGCTCCCCTGGAAGGAGAGTCCCAGAATATCCTGAGTTGGAGGGAATCCATAAGGATCATTGAAATCCTGCCCCTGGATTTTATACAACTGCTTTTCCCTGCTCCCCAGGTAGAAGGTGAGAGACCAGGACAGGCCCCTGGAAGAGGAGGACACAGGGAATGTGTTTGTGCAATGCCAGCTGCCTGTTCCCCTCTGCTCTCATGGACAGGCACCTCCTGCTCACTTGTGGCACTGGGGGATGCCACAAAAAAGTTTGGGTATTTCTGGAGACCATGAAATCAAGAAGCTGCACAGCCCACAGAGGGCAATGAGTCCTTCCATGTGGCACTGCTGTCATGGGACATCCATTGGAGAATCTCCAGGAAGGTTCAATCAGTGGGAATTTGTGAGTATCACACAAATACATGAACCAGTGATGCTCTGAAGTGCAGAGCAGCTGTGAGGAGAGGCTGCAGCTGTGCCCAGGCACAGACTTGCCTGGAGAAGGGCTCAGCTGGAGGCAGGCATGGGCTGGTGCTGGGCTCATTCCTCCCAAATCCTCACCTTTATCCCCTGCAGCCGGAGGGCAGCGGGGTTTGAGCAGGCCGGCGGGTATTTAGTGGGGAGAGGCAGTGAGTCAGGCACAGTCAGTGCTCTGCCTGCATCCTCACAAATTCCTGCAGCCCCGGGTAAAAACGTGTGAACTTCACCCAGGTGCTGCAGGGAGTCTGGGTTGGCCCTTGAGCAGCTGTATCCCGAGCCCTCCACTTCCCAAGGCGCTGCAATCCAAAGGTTGTGGCCCAGTTCTTCCCATCACCCCTCTGGGGTTCTGTGTACAGGGATTTCTTCCTCCTGCCCACCACCAAACCACACACCCAGCAGGGAATCTCCTCCTGACCTTCCTTTTCCTGTTTGCAGGATGAAGATCCCTTTTTCATTCCAGGTCAGTTTTCCTCTTTGTCTCCAATTCCCCATCTCTTCCCAAGCCCTCTTCCTGTCACACCTGGCTGGAGCCAACCACCCCTGAGATCCACTTTGTCCTTGTTGTGTTCTCAGACAGGGGTGGGAGAGGAGTCTCCCCCACATCCGTGGCTTGCCAGTTGCAGCCCCCTGTCCCAACAGGATTTTGGGAACGAGGGTGGAGCAGATCAGCCCTCAGCGATCCTTGAAGGATCAAGCCTGGCGCCTGGGAGGCTGTGGCACACAAAGCAGGGTGTGCAGCTCCACAGAAAAGCTGGAATTCATTTAATAAGGCCAAGGAAAACCGAATGAAAGCATCCTTGCCTGCCTAATCCCCTGCATGAATCAACAGAGCTGCAGCATCCAAAGGCTCCAGGCTGAAGCCTTTTTCCCAGCGGGGAGCGGGCCACAACAGGCAGCTGGGGGAATCCAAGAGTTGCCATAAATTGTGTTCCTGAGGGAATGTGGTTCTGCAGCACAACCTCCCATTGCTGAGCCACCGGCACAGCTCTGCGCTCAGCAGCCTCGTGGCTCTAAGTCCCTTTCCTCCAAAAAAAAAAAAGGGAAGGAAGGAGAATCTGCAGTTTTGGGGGAGAACAGGGCAGAGCCAACTGATGCCTGCTGGTTTTTTTCTGATGCAACAGCCCTTGGCAGGATCTTGCATCAGCTCCTGAGGATGCTGCAAGCCCATGGCCAGAACAAGGAGGGTGTCAAAGTGCTTCTTCAGGCTGATTCTTCTGTGTGGAGGGCAGGATAGAAATCCAGCTGGTATTTGGCCCACACAGCGAGAAGCAAATCCCAGAGAGAATATTTTGCAGGATTTGTGGATTTATCTTGTTTGCCTTGGGTCCAGGAGCTTCTCTCAGATTTGGTTTAATGAATAAGACAGACAAAAACCTGTTTAACCTTTGCTCAGCAGTGATAGCACCTGCTCAGAAATTCCAGGGGGTACTAGGAAAAAGGCTAATTTTCTTTCAAGTTCTATTAATTTTAATTAAATATGGAAGATAAAGAGAGAATGGTTTGAGGCTTGCAGGATTTCTAACTAGGTAATACCAGGATTCTGGTTTTTCTAGAAAATATTAGAGGTACATGAAGAAAAATATAAACAAGGGCCAAAAGGATTTTTCCATCCCCAAATGTTCCTCCTCAAGAAAAAATTGTGACCAGCAATAGTAATTTTGGATTATTCAGAGGGTCTGACGTACTCTGCGATTATTGTGGCTTTAAATGACTTTCTTCTGGGAGCTGGGCTTTTTATTTTTGAAACCATTATTTCCTCTACCTGTGGAAGGACTCCCCAGTTAACAGCCCAGACCTTTCCATGCAGCTGCTTTCCTAGGATTCTGCTCTCCCCTGGGAATGGGCTGTCCAGAGCTGATTCCTGCAGTAATTGCACAACCTGAGCCACCATGTGAGAGCTTAAACTCTTTACATTGTGGGAAGCCAGTGCCTCTTTGAAAAGCCTCTTTCAGGCAACTCTGTCAATGTGGATTATGATTCTTTCCCCCTAATGCAAACCCAGTGCTGGCACAGGGATAAATCCCATTGGGCAGGAGCAAGGCTGTGGACAGACAGACAGACAGACAGACAGACAGGAGCTGTCTGGCAGCCACCAGCAGGGAGCTCAGCCCAGCATTCCCAGCCCTGCCATTCCTGCAGTTCACCGGGAATATCATTTAAAGGTCCAGCTGCCTCCAAACATGCAGGGAAAGGTGGCACTGCCCAGCGTGTCGGGCAGCTTCAGTCAGCACAGCACATTCCTTCGTGTCCCTGGAGGCTTCTTCCTTGATCCGGCTCTGCCCAGCAGTGCCCACATCCCAGAGACTTGCAGGCAGCCCCCAGTGCCTGGCAGAGGGGCTGGCAGGGTGTTGTGCCAGGCCTGGCCGTGCAGGATGGGTGGGAGCTGAGCCCTGGGTGTGCCCTTGGCTGCTCAGATCCCCCATGGCCACAGCAGTGCTCCCCAACCTCTGCTGGGACAACCCCAGAACCTTCAGCTTCATCTGTCCCAGAAAAATTCCCTGGGCTGGTGGTTTTATAGCCACGGGCAACTGCCCTGCTGCCTTCTGGCTGCTGGAAGCCGGGGCCAGCAGGAATCTCACTGAGGTCCTCGCAGGCGCCAGGTGTGTTTGGAATATTCTCCACCACAGGGAGCCTGGCGGGGCTGAAATCCCCGCGACTGAGTGGGAGCTTCACCCCCACCCTGCTCCTGGCACAGGCACCACGTCCCCTCCAGACATTGGATTTGACTTTTAGCTGAGCCGCTGCCTTTTTGCTCCCAGAGCCGACATGCAGCAGCAGCTCGTTGCACCACAAACCTCCCGAATTCCTGAGGTGCCCAGACCTGATTTCTGAGCTCTGTGGAGCCCAAGGGACAACGCTCCCGCCCTTGCAGCTCCCGCTGGTTACACAAGGCCAGGAGCTGCGTGTGGAGAGGGGGAGCCCCTGCTTTTCCCAGGCAAGTCGGAGCAGAAATGACCTCACTGAAATCCAGAGCCAGGCTCCTGGAGATGTTGACCAAACCAGCCAGGAAACTGATCCAAAGTGGAGCACTCCTGGAATATTGCAACATCCTGAGGATTTGCTTATGGCACAGGGCTCTGTGCCTTTGATTCCTGTCACTCATTTTTGGGATAATTCTGGGCTGCTCTGGAGGCTACAGGATTTGTCACCAGATGCTGTTACACACAGTCCCTGGTGGTGCTCCAAGCACCTGGCACGATGCAGACACAGAGCACATGGAGTGGGAGCTGTCCTTGCCCATGGAATTGGATGAGCTTTAGCCTCCAACCCAAAACATTCCATGATTCTGCGATGAAAGGAAGGCAGGCAGCCGTGGCCGAACGCAGCCCCGCCCGCCGAGGTGGCTGTGTGACCTGTGTGTGTCCCTGTCACTCGGAGGGACACGGTGACGAGTGATGCCAGCTCAGGCAGAAAAACTGGGAGAGCAGGGTAGGATCCTCGAGCTGGACATGCCAGTGCTGCTGCCCTGGCTGCAGAGGGAGGCAGGGAATTGCTTCCAAAAGGAGGTGTTGGAAAGAGCTCTCCACATACAAAAAAAGGAATTTTTCCCTACATAATGTGTCACCCTGCCTGTTTCCATGTCTTGGGCACTGTCCCTTACTCCTGGTGCCTTCCCAGCTCCATCCCAACTCTTTGCTGGCTGCCATGGCTCCAGGTGCACACATGGATAATTGGATTCAGCTCCCCCAAATCCGGGAATAGGCGCTCCAAGGCACGGATTGCACAGGCCTAAGGCAACAGGGACATTTTCTGCTCCAGCAAACTTTGACTGCAAACTGGTTTTGGGGACAGGGTCCTGCATGGTGGCCCCAGGACAGCAGCTGAGGGACACATTAATTAAATCAGGAAAGAGGCTCAGGCAACAGGAATTGCCATTTCTTGCTTCCCTGGTCTCTAATTCCGTGGAGGGATCCAAATGTGGATTCATCTTTCCTGTTGTGCAGCTTGGATGAAGAGCAGGGGAATTTCCAGCACTGATTGCCCCAACTGATGGAGACAGAGCTTTAGATCTGTTCTGGGAAAATGAGCAGGATCTTTCTCAGCTGGGGAAACTGAGGCACAGCCAGGAACAACCGTGGTTTCCATGGATTTCCAGGTCCCCCCTGCCCACCCTGCTGTTTCCTGTGCTGTCCATTCCCAGCTGGGAGAATTGCAGTCCAAGACAGGCAGGAAATTTGCATCTCCCAGGAATTATGGAGGGAGAAAAACCCTTATAGGGATCTGTGAAAAATCCCTGTTACATTTCAAGGTCTGGAATCAGGGGTTGGAGACATCCTTTTGTTAAAGATCTTTAACACCCACTTTTCCAAAAATCCTGTGCTGCTGAGCTCTGACACCTAAAATAGATGTCCAGCAAAATCAGCTGCAGAGACACCTTTATTTCATGGCTTTTCAGGTTAAAATCAGCAACTCCTTTAAAAAATGACAAAAAAAACCCCTTCCAGGCAGAACTTATTCCTTGCCTCAATATTCAGGGAACAATTTTGTTGCTGGGTGTTATTTTGCTGCAAGAAAGAAGTTTGTCGACATCAATTCTCCTTTTATCCAATTTCCCTCATACCTGGAGCTCGTTTTCACTGTATTCATTTATTTCCCTCTGAGGATCCCTTTATTAGTTCCAGCCACAATTCCCTGTCAGCTCCTTGTTTTGATTTATCTGTGCACCCTTGAAGCTGTTCCCAGCCCGTGTCACACCCCACGCTTCAGAGGCTTCTTCCCAACCCCAACAGATTTAGGGCTTTTCATCTTCCACACAAATCTTCAAAGAAACAACAGTTTTACGGCTTTTCCAGTTCCCTCCAGTCCTGGGACATTCCCACCTGCTGCTCCAAGGGCTCACCCTTCCTTGGTGGCATTCCCTGGGCTGCTCTCCGTGGCCCTCCCACATAGGAGAAGAAAAGTTTGAGGAGAAAAATGTCCTGGTTTTGGTCGGAGGGTGGGAAAATGTCAGCTTTGCTCCCTGGGTGTTTTCCAGGGGGATGTGTTCCCACGCCTGCCCTCTCCCATCACCTCCAGCCCCCAGGACGAAGCCCAGCAGCCACAAGAGCAGAGCTGGGGACATGTCTAGACAGTGCTGGGGCCACATGTGGCTCCCATTCCAGGAGTCCTTCCCAGGAAAAGCCCACCAGGAGGCTCCCTCAGCCACGGTGGCACCATTGATGAATCGATGTCCGTTCTCTGGAGGAGTCGCCCAGAGAAGCTGTGGCTGCCCCATCCCTGGGAGTGTTTAAGGCCAGCTTGGACGGGGCTTGGAGCCACCTGGGATAGCTGGAAGGAGATGAGCTTTAAGGCCACTTCCAACCCAAAGCATTGCACGATTCTGTGAGGGCACAGTGGCACCAGGGAAAGGTCAGATGGGGTGGGAGCCAAGAGCCAGAGGGCCCCGTCCCCAGCAGCGAACAATGGTGATCTTTAGGGAATGCGTGGAACAGGAGGTGTGATCCCTTCCCAGCCTTGCCCTGGGCTCACAGAGTGTCCTCGGGGCTCCTGCAGTCGGTAACAAACCCTTTTAGAACAATGGTGATCTTTAGGGAATGCGTGGAACAGGAGGTGTGATCCCTTCCCAGCCTTGCCCTGGGCTCACAGAGTGTCCTCGGGGCTCCTGCGGTTGGTAACAAACGCTTTTATCTGCGCGGTTTGAACTCTAAGGCACAAAGCAAAGTGGTCTGAGCACCTCCCCTGCCCCAGCCCGTGACCAGCCCCAGGGTGTGCAGTCGCTTCCTGCCTTTGTTGGGGGTGTCCAGCTCCTCTCCTGCTTCCCTCCCGAGCCCTGGAGCGGCCACCGGCCGGCCTGGGGCAGGAACACGGAGCAGCATTGCACAGATCCAGTGGGATTGCACAGATCCAGTGGGATTGCACAGATCCGTGGGGATTTCACAGATCCATAGGGACTTTGCTCCCTGACTTTGTATCCTGGATCTGTTCTCCAGACTTTGCCACCCCGTCCAACTCCTCTTCAGGCCGTGTGTGCTCAAGTGGCCCGAAGCAGGAGATGACCCCAGGCGAGCTCTGCAGAGCACCTCCCTCTGTTATTAACCACTTCTGTCAGTGTAGTTATCCCCTCCCTCTCTCCCAAACAAACTGTGGCCAAAGAGGGAAACCGGGGGAAAGAATAAACAGGCAAATTAAATATAAATACATATAAAACCTCACGAAGACAATCCATTGGGACATTGACCAGTGGGACATGGAGGAGCAGGGCTGGGATGCTCCCGGATGCCTGGGAGGGGCACAGAGGCTGCACACTCCAGACAGGTAAGGCAGGAGCACAGAGATGAGTTATTCACATCCCTGTGTGCTCCAGGATCACTTGGAGAAGTTCCCATGCTGGAGCATTTCTTCCCAAGGAGAAAGCCCCAGGAAGTGCTGCCACACAAAGCACCGTGTTTGGGAGCTCCAGCTGTGGGATCTGAGGCCTCCAGAAAAATGAACTACCTCAGGAAAATTAACTAGAAGTTAAAGGAGGAGGATGGAGATGGAGGCATGGATGCTGTCATGGCTCCTAAATCCAGCTGCAACAGGAATACTTGGAAACCCAGGGCCCAGGTGCTGATGGATGTGGGATCATCACGGAGAAAGAAAAATTTCCGAGGCAAAGACCAGCAACGAGAGTGTTGTAATTCAGCTTTGTTAAAAAAACAAAACAAAACAACCGAAAACATGGAACAACCCAAACATTGAACAGATTTGTTAAACCACAGACATAAAAGAATCGAGAAATACTACAAAACAAAAAAATTAAAAATACATTGCAAGAGACATCTTGTTGTCCAAGGCCATTGGATTCAGGAGCTACTGGCTGACCAGCCCTCAGTCAGTGGAATTCTGTGCTGCCAGGAACACAAACGTTGGGAATACACAGCGCTTACTGGAGAAGAATTAAGACTAAAAGATATTTACCCCTTTCAAATAAATAGTGTCATCTACAGCAATATTTAAATTAGTAAAATAGGTTTTTTTAAAGCAACCAAATATAACAAAATTGTAACTCAGGTCTAGGTTTTCTTGTGTGTGTTTCTTGTGAGCTTTTTTTTTCTGTGTGTTTTTTAAAAAAAACCAACAAAAATACAAAGCAAAGTGTTTCTGAAAAGTCAGATTCTTCACCAGGAGTGAAGGTCACCCTCCCTTTGTTCTGAGGGTCGGAGCGAGGTCTGGGAACCACTCAAGATCCTCCCTCTCCAAGGATTTTGGTGGGACCTGGACCTCCCCGTGTCCCCTGAACAAATAAGGAATCCTTTCCCTGAGTCTGACGTTGATCCCAGCGCAGCCAGAGCCTGGCACATCCCACGGGCCGGGATGAGGGAGAGCCCCTGCGCCGGGCTGAACGTCAGCCTCGGGAAGAACTCAGGTGTAGCTATAAAGTCTCTTTTAGGCAGTTCAGAAATTAATTCAGTGTTTAAAAAAATACTTTTGTTTTTACTCATTACCACTCGCACAGCTGGAGGAAGCAACACTCCTCAGGCAAGGAATGGGGGGGAGAAAGCATGAAATTACCCTCTGGATATCGGATCCTTCGGGATCATCGACCCCGAGCCACCTTTCCTACCCTGCATCATCAAACTGGGAGCTCTTGGTTGCACCAGCAGCCCCCACACATTCCCAAGCCAGCTCCAGTTCCCACTGGGAAGAACTGAAGCCCAGGCAAACCCAGCACAATCCTGGCTGTAACTCCTCAAGGAGCCACCCGGAATGAGGAGCCCCTGGAGCATCCCTCAGCACCGAGCTCCCCTGGGATGCCCCGGCAGGGATGAGGGAGCAGATTCCCTTCCCTGCAGGATCTCCCTGCTTGGCAGCCAAGTGTGGCTGGCTCTGGCTCATCCTGGAGCCGGGGATGCTCCCAAGGGCCGGCACAAGGCTGGGATTCAATCCCTGGGGTCAAACCAGAGCTCGGCACCAGCCCGGAGCCGCTTCGCCCTCGGGCTGCCCTTTCCCAAGCTCCAGGAGCTGCCTTGTTCCAGCCCTTTCCCAATTGCCCTCCCCTTTCATGTCATGAGCACTGGGGTTGCACAATGGATGCTGGAAAAGCTGGCATCCCACGGGAACGGCCCCAAGCAGCCGGAGCGTTGTGCAATGACAACGTTTGGCAGTTTCCTTATGGGTTTGGTTTTGAATTTTATTCTTTGTTAAAGCCCGAGCGCGCCGTGGCCTCGGCTGAAGGCACAGGTACCTTCCCAGACCGAGTGGAAACATTCCCTGGGATTCCCTGCAGCCACACCGGGACTCTGCCACTGGGAACGTCTCTCCAGGGTTGGGAAGTCACAGCTCCAGGGAGCAGCTCTGCTGCAGCCCCACTGCCCCTGCCCAGACCCACCACAGAACAGCCCCTGCAGGAGCCCAGTTGGTTCCCTTGCCTGAGCCACCCACTGGGAGAGGGCTTGGAGAACAACAAAGCCACTTCCCAGGAGTTTAAACCCAACTGAGGGGCCTTCAAAGTTTGTTCAACTGTGCCAGAGTCCCTTTGAACTCCGTGGCCACCAAGGGGGCTGTTCCAAACAAAAGCCTGTTTACCAGAACACGGTGTCTGAGATGGGAAACACTGCAAATTCTGCAGGAAGTTAAAAAAAAAAAAAAATCATTAAAAATCCACCAGGATGACATAAATCCCCCTGATTTCTGCAGGGCTGAGCAGGGCTGGTTCCCCTCCCAGCTGGAGGAAGGGTTCATCTAGAAAGAGGAACCCAACGGGCACGGAAGTGCCTGGCCAGCAGCTCCTGCTCCGTTTAGCAATCCCTTGCGGGATGCAACTCCGTGAACACCCCAAACAACTGCCAGCCTGCCTGAACTCAGAAACAACTGGAGAGGAGCAGTAACTGAGAGCTGGGGTCAGTCAAGGAGCACGGGATCGCTGCGGCACAGCCACGGCGCTGCCCTCGGGCTCCGTGACCTTCAAGGTCTTTTCCAACCTGAATTCCATGGACACAATGGCTTGGGCTGTACTTGCAGGAAGCTGTCAATGGAAGAGATTCCCGTGGAACCTCACTGTGGCTGCAGGGTCCTTGTGGGGAGGGTTCATCTCCCTCCGTGGGTGCAGGAGCCGTGACCAACCACGGGCTCCAAAGACAAGGGAGAAACAACAGGAAAAATCCCACCTCCATTGCTGGGAACGGTGGGAAACTCTGGGAACTCTCTGTCGCTCCCCCTGCCCTCCCTGACACATCAAACTCACTCTGGGTTTGAGGAAAACAAGCAGCAAGAAGGTCTTTCCCAGGGATGTGTTCTCCCTTTTCCATACCCAAATCCACGGGAACAGCGCAAGCCGAGGGTGGGCGGTCGCTGATCCAAGGGAAAAGCTGCCACGCTGGCCAGCAGAGGCTGTGGCAGCCGTTTCCCTGATGGGAGGAACGACTTCATTGTCTTTTCTGTATTAAATGAAATTCTGTTGTACTCCCTCCCTCATTATCTCCCAAGGAAAACCAACCCAAGCTCTTCCAGCCGTGTCACCAAGCTCTGGTGGAGGGCAGCTACGGGGGATCAGCGACTCCAGGGTGACAGAAATTAGCTTTTTGGCAGATAAATATGAGATGTGAGCTGTGGCTGACCAAGCTCAGCCTTTTTGTGGCTCTGTGCTGGTACCTGGTTCAGTTTCTTCCTAAACCTCTATTGCCAAGGAGATGCTGGCGAGATCCCCACGAACGTGGGATCGGTGCCAGAGCCTCAGGTTAGTACAAGAGAAAGATCTTCAGCAGCAAGTGAAAAATCACAAAAATCCACGAAAAGCAAAGCGAGCGAGTTAAGGATTTAATTCAAATCTGTTAATTGATAAAAAAATATTTTTTAGTGTGACAGCTCCTCTTTCAAACCAGTGTGAAAGAGGCACCAGGAGGACACTGTGATGGTCATCACCTGGTGGACAATGTGGCCATCCTTTGGGAGCTCTGGCCCCAATCCTGAGCTCTCTGTGGAGGGCCCTTGGTGCCAAATGACTTTGGGTTGAGGTGGCTGAGATTCCAATGCCTTTGCTTTGCATCCCAAGGGATTCTGCTGGTGGGTTTTGGCACTGAGAGCCCCCACACTGAACCCAGGCCCTGCAGGAGCTGCCCTGAGACCCTCACAGCCAAAAACCCTGCAGCCTGAGTGGCAGGTGACAGACTGAGGTCCCCTCTCCATGGAACAGCTCCAGCAGGAGCTCTGATTTCCCATCACTGCTCAAAACCATCTCAGCCTTCAGCTGGAAGAAGCCAAAAATCCAGTTCAGGTTTTGTGATTCATGACCTTATTTATGCCAAAGCCTTTCCACAGGCATCGGATCCGAGATGCTCCAGCTCATTGCACGTAGGTCCCTGCATAGCCAGGCACTGGCCAAAAGCTTTGGGTTCTGCCCTCTGGATATTCCCAAACCAGCTGCAAGCCCTCGTGGATGAACTCAGCTCCTGGAAGAGCTGGATTGGGAATCTCCACGCTGTCACTGAGCTGCTTTGGGAATCTCCACCCCAGCTGCCATGGAATAAAGAGCTGATTGTCTCCCCTATTCCTGCCTCGGAGCAGGATGTGGGGCTGGCAAAGCCAGAGCGCAGAGCTGCACCTGGACATGGCCACACAGCTGGGCAGGAGCTGCCCCTGCCCTGACACCCCTGGAGTGCTGCAGAACTTCCCAGGACAAGGCCAGAGCGAGTACCATGGTGTCCTTAATGCCCCTTCATCCCAAAGAACTCTACACTGCCAGGAGAGTCCAGCGGGAAGCGACAGCTCCCGGAGCATCCCGGCTTCCCAACGGCCAAGTTTACAAAAAAAAGGGGAAATAGTTCACCAAGCCACCTGCACAAAGCACGAGCACAAAGATCTGCAACAGAGACAGCAAAGCAGCTCCAGTGGGGAAAAGATCAGAATTCCAAGTGATGTCGGAGCGCAGAGGCACAAGGAGCAAATGGTTCAGGAACTGCAGCTTTCCCAAAGGTGACACTTTGGACCAGAGAAAGCAGCGTGTCCCTAAGGGGACAGTGCTGACTGCTCGGGAACTACAGGAATTCTGGGAGTGCTCAGGGATGGGGGGGCACCACCCACGACAGCAAACCAGGATTTCACATGTGGACCATGGACTGTGCTCAAGGATCGCTCCTGGAACAGGAGGGTGGTGCTGGGATCTCGTCAGGCCAGACCTGATGCACGAGGGAGGATCAGGCCCAGGCCCTGCTCCTTAGAGCAGAACTCAATTTCATTATTCACAGGTGGGCAGGCCCTGGCACAGGGTGCCCAGAGAAGCTGTGGCTGCCCCTGGATCCCTGGAAGTGTCCAAGGCCAGGTTGGACGGGGCTTGGAGCAGCCTGGGATGGTGGAAGGTGTCCCTGCCCATGAGCTTTAAGGTCCCTTCCCACCCCATTCCATGATCTCCAGCAGCCCGAGGTGGCTCCAGCCAGCCAGGACACCTGCCCTTCTCCACACCCCAGACCCAGTTGGTCCCTTCTCCGTGGCACGTTCCAGAGGAGACACAGCAGGACAAAGGGAACAGCGCCAGGCAGCGCACGGAGAGACCCCAGGGAATGTGCCAGGGGAATCCCACCCTTTATTGCTCTCTGCAGATGGTTTAGGGGCAAACACGGCTCCCTGAGCAGGGCCGTGAGGGGAGCATGGAGCTGCTCATCCCACGCTGGATGAAAGCCTGGCACAGAAAAGCAGGGAATGAGCAAGCCAAGGACTTGGCCTTCTGCTGACTGCAGTTCCTGGGCTTCTCAGCAGGAACTCCCCCCCTCAGTGCTCATTCCCAGGGCCATGGGATGGGCATTGTGGGGAAGAGCATCCTGGAGGACTGGCTCAGCAGCAGGGAGCTGGCTTGGATCTGGGAGTGGTGATCCAAATCCAAAGGGTGGCGGGGCCCCGAGTGCTCTAGGGAGGAACACAGTGGCACTCGGATGAGGCCCCCCCGCGTCACCAGTCCCGCTCTGCCCTGTCCCACTGCCAGGTGGTGTCCTGCAGCACATGGGGGTGTGAGTTTGGGGGGGGATGAGCCAACATCAGCCAACCTCCGCTTCCCAACCCCACCCCTGGGCCAGGCCAAGGTCCCCCCCAGGGCTCTGTGGCAGCCCCAGCCCCCCCAGGCACTCTGAACGCTCCAACCAGGCTCCAGCAGATCCCAGAGACAAAGCAAAGGAGCCCCCCAGAGCCAAGCACAGTCCTCACACACACACAGAGGGTACAGGCAGCGCCCCTCTGGAACTGCCCTTTGGAATTCCTCCTCCTGGCTCGTGCTCGTACCAACAACTTCTCCTCGCTGGGCTGCGGGGCTGGGCGGGGCTGGAGGGGCTGCAGGAGGCGAAGCAGAGCCTTGGGGCAGCGGGAAGCGGCTCCCGCGGGGCGCTCCGGTGCCTGGGATTCGGGAGTGAGGGGTCGGATTCTTGTGTCATCTCAAAATCACGTTGTGCGTTTCCTCGAGCTCAATGTCCCTGCTTTTCCTGCCTAGGATTCCTGAGGAACCACTTCCATCAGTTTCTGGCACAGGACTGTGGCGGAGACTGCGGAGAAAGCAAAGGAAAGGTCAGGGATCACCAACAGAAATCTGGGTCCAGAGGGCAGGGCTGAGCCCTCTGCCTCCCCACCCTGAGTCCAAGTACAATTTCAGGCTTGAAATATTCCATGGATACTCCCTACTGCATTCCCAGAATTCAAACCTCACACCAGGAGCTCTGCTCCTGCAGCAAGGACTCTGCACTGCTCCAGGACTCCTGGGCACAGCTTCTCCCTGCCTGGTGATACAGGACCTAAATTTGGATGCTCTGAGTGTGAGCAGCCAAAACTGAGTCAGGAATGGGCATGGAAAATCCAAGGTGAAGCTTTTGCTTCCAATTCTGAAAGCCATGTGAGCCCACAGCCTCTCCTGAAGGACAAACCCACCCAAAGCCCCCTGGCCTGCACACGGGGCAGAGGCCACTGCCTGGCCCAGAGCAGGTGGGAGCCAAGGGACATTCCAGGTGCAGATTTCCCAGGAAAAGGTGCTCAACTGAAGTAATTTTATTATCCCACCCATCCAAACCCTCCTCTGCTCCCTGCTGCTCTACTCTGGTTGGAGATCACAAATATTCCTGCCTGGCCAAACTAATTCTAAGCACAACCAAGTGAGACTCAGATCAGTTGGAGGTGATCAAATTATCTGCAGTGGATCAATAAATCACATTTAAAGTTCCTGTGTTTCTCACTGGACATTTGCAGGATTATCATTGTCTGTTCCCAGAATATTTTCAATATTCTCCTTACAATCCTTTGGTGGAGGAAAACAGTGAATATGGTAATTTACCACCCAGGCATTGCAAAAATGGCTTTTCCAGGAACTGAGCCTAAACTCGGGATAAAAAAGTGAGTGTGGGAGAGAGAGAGAGGGAGACAGCGAAAGAGACAGGGGGAAAAGAAGAATAACGAGTGCTGAGTGCTGCTGAAAGCCTTTTTCTTCCTCATAAAACACCCAGCTAAGGCTGGGCACTTCTCCTTGTCTGCTTTTCTAGGTCAGCCCCTTGCAGGAGAGCGGGGAGGAGCTGCTGAGCTCAGTTACTTGGGCAGCAGGGATTGACTTTGTGGGCTCAGTGGTTGAGGCAGAGGTTCCGTGTGCCAAGCACGGCCTCTCCACCCCTCCAAACACACCCTGGCCTTGTGGCAGCTGGTGGGAAACCTTGGAGCAGACCCCTGTAAATAAACCTGAGAGAACACATCGAGGGACCTTCCCTTCCTTCCCTCTGCTCTGCTGCCACGGGGGGATGCCAAGGCAAGCTTTGCCTGGATCCCAAATCTTAGCACTGGCTAAGCCATGGATGGGGACTAACTGTGGATTTTCAGCAGTCAAATGGAGGCCAGCTGTGCTCAATCCTCCCTCCATCACTGGGAAGGATTCTCTGCAGAGCAAAGGCTTGGCCCTGGGCTTTTCCAGGAGCAGGGAACTATGCTCTGCTGCTAACAACCTGTTTGACAGGATTAAAAACCCCCAAAAACATGGTATTGGTCCCAAACTTTGCCATTATTGCACATCAGGATGCATTTTGGGTGCTTGGCACACATGGCAATCATCAGGATAAACTTGTTACCGTGAAAGAAAAATGGATCAGAGCCAGGAGTTTGGAAGCTCCTCCACTTCCCCAGGGAGGAGAGCCAGCACTGCCAGCTGCAGCACAGCACTGGGAAACTTTCTGGGAGCCAAAGCTGCTCCTCCCTGCAGATACTCACAGATGCCTTGGAGAACCCACTTGGGCTTGTTTTGCCACCAGACCCCAAAGAAGTAAATGGGGATCCCACTGAGGATGATGGCAAAGCCGATCCCACATTCCTTGGGCGTCATCCAGAAGGAAACGGCAATGAGGAACAGGCAGGCCAGGATGAAGAAGATGGGCAGGCAGATGTTCACCTGAGCAGGGAGCAAGGGACAGGTCAGGAGATGTGTCAGGGGAGCAGGGGAGGCTCTCCAGGAGCTTATCCAGCTTGGGGAGGGATGGAATGATTGTTCCACCATGGCCAAGAGCCTTTCTCAGCACCGTTTTGGACCTCAGTTCCAGAATTCCGTAATTCCTTACACAAATCATTTGCACCAACAGCACCAAACCCCACAGAGGCACAGCACAAGTTTCCCAGGGGACTCCAAGCAGGACATCCAGCAGAGCAGCCCCGCTTTGAGAAGAAAACCCCAAAACCTCAGGGAACAGCCAGCAAAGATTCCCTTTGGGAAGGCGCCGGTCCAGGCCTGTGGATTTGTTTCCCTGTGGGTGCTGCTGCCTGGCACAGACCCGAGTGTGCCGTGGGATGAGGGAAGAACAGCCTTTGGGGGAGAGGCACCGGGGGCTGACAGGATCTTGGCCTCCCCCCAGATGGGACACGGGGCTGCCAAGCTGGCCAAGGACAGCGGGGACAGAGCTCGGCACGGGGCGGCTGCTTTAGCAGGAAACTATTTTAGGGGAATTCCACGGGATACACAGTGTTACACTGAGAGCCACAGCCTGGGATCAGTCCTGGGGAGTGTGTTACTCATGGAGAGCGATGCCATCACAGCACCCTGGCCCTGGCACCCAGCGCTCCCTCACTGTGCTGTCCCCAAGGCAGCTCTTTGTGCTCCTGCAAGGGTCCAGCAGCAGGGACACCTCCTTTAGTTACACACAGCACTTCCCTGCAATGCCAGCCCCTTTTCCATGCAGGACCAGCAGCTGGGCCTCCCCTGGTGCTGGGAAGGGATCTGGGGAGGACCCCCTGGCAGTGCCCACCCCGCTCTCACCTTGATGGGCCTCTCCAGCTCCGGCTTCTTGTACCGCAGCCACATCATGCCGATGATGGCCAGGGCCACGCACAGCCAGTTGAAAAAGCTGAAGAAGTTGATGACTGAGAAGATGTTGTTGGAGAAGGCATAGAGCAGGGTCATGACACACTGAATGCAGGGAAAAGGCCATTAGGAAAGGGAGCAGGCAAAACCATCTATGTTACAGCACTCAACAAGGGGATTTAGAGGAAATACCTGCCAGGAAAGGGATCCCATTGACTATTTTTTAGTTATTTAACCCATTTTCAATTGGTGCCTGGAACCATTTCATAGGATCATGGAATGGTTTGGGTTGGAAAGACCTCAAAGCTTAAAGGACCTCTAGTTCCAACCCCTCCCAAGGGCAGGGACACCTTCCACTATCCCAGGGTGCTCCAAGCCCCGTCCAACCTGGCCTTGGACACTTCCAGGGATGGGGAGAATTCAAGACGGAAGTGGAGAATGAGGACATGATGGGGAGGGTCCATCTCCTGTGGGCACATGCAGGAATGGCTGTGGCTCCATTCCAATGGGATCCCAGCCCTGATCCATCCCCCCAGCCCAGCCCCAGGGCCTCACCGTGAACACAAGGGACGGGACAGGGGTGAGGAGCCGGGGGTGGATCATGGACAGGATGGAAGGCAGGTGCCCCTCTCGGGATCCCACGAAGAACAGCCTGGGAGGGGACACAGAGAGGGGACACAGAGCAGTCACACCCCTGCAGGGCTTTGTGTTCAGCCCAGAACAAGTGGGGCCAGCCCGAGCTCAGCCCTGCCAGCCCCGAGGCAGGACTGGAACACCAGGACTGGAACTCCGGCCCCTGACTCACAGGGGAGGCTGGAGATGGCCAGGGAATGCAGGAAGGATGGATTTACATCCTGCTCTCCAGGGACAGCAATTCAGTGACTCCTCAGACAACCCAGGGATGTGTCAGAGCCGGAACCATCTCAGTCCTGCCCCTGCCCAGCCTTTCTCCCCTTCCCAAGGGATTCTCATCCCACCCCTGAAGTTTCCCAACTTTCTGCTTTTCATTAAAGCCACTTTCTCAGCAGCCCCAAGCCCTGAGCCTGGGTCTGGTTCTGGTTTATTGACCTCACCAGGACTTTGCCTGAGGAACAGCAGATGAAGAGCACTGAAAGGTTGCCTTTAATCTGGTTTTAAAGCCTGACTTTGTCTTCCTGCATTCCCCACATGGCCTCCAGGCCCTCCAGACTTTGTGTCTGCCCACAGCCACTCTCTGGAGGAGAACTCCAAAGGAAGAGGAACTAAGCACAGCTCGTAAACAAAACCCACAGGATTGAGCAAGGAACCTACCGGGAAGAAGTGAAGAGAGATCCATTGACAGACCCAAAGCACGAGAGCCCAACAAAGACAGGGATGATCCAGGACATGACACCGAGGTGGTAGTTCCCAAAATCCTAAATGGGGGACAATGAGACACATTTCATACCCACAATGTCCCAAAAAACCCAGAGCTGCCTACAAAGAATATTTGGAGAAATCTCATCAAATGACACAGCTCAGTGCTGAAGCTGTGACGGAGTTTCCCATATTCCCACGTGCTGCTCCTCTTTCCTGAAAGAGCAGATTGTGGAACTGCTAAAATCCATCAGCAGCCAGCCCTTCCCTCGGGGCCAGGACACAACATTTGTCCAACAGCTATCGGAAAGTTCAAGACCAAACGGAAACTGTGAGGAAACTCAGACAGCAGCTGCTGCCAAGTGCTGAGTCAGGAGCTGGGACACAGCCCTGGGGACACGCAGTGACCCGGCCTTGCAGCTTTTTGTCACAGGCTGAGCCTGTGCTGCTCCACTGCAGCTTTGCACCAACAAGATGGGATTGATTTCCAGCCTCTGCTGTTCCAGGCCAGGCTGCACAGGGCTTGGAGCAACCTGGAATGGGATGGGCTCTCAGGTCCCTTCCCACCCAAACCATTCCAGGATTCCCTGCAGCACAGGCTCTGGCTGGAGCAGGGCCTCGGTCCCAACCCAAAGCATGGAGCGGTGTCACCTGAGCGGCTCAGCTCATCCTGGGCTGGCAGATTCCCCCCAAAGCCCTGAGCAATCCTGGTCAGGCTCAGTCTGCAAGGTCTGCTCCCTTCTGAAGCCATCAGGGTTCCTGACCACACTGGCATTTTAATTAATAGAAGTATTATTTTTCCCTCTTAATCAAAACAAGGGAGACACAGAGAGAGAACAAGCCAGTTCAGTGTTGACTGAGTGACCTTTCCCCGTAAATATCGAGCTCTGGTAGCTGATGGGCAGTCACAAGGCCAGCAGCAACCTTTCCCAGCTCAGAATGAAGAGCAGCACTGAGTGCCACCTTCCCTGCTGCCCAGGATAATCCCCTCGGGATCACACTGTTCTTCACGGCTGCTCTTTATCTCCTGCTCAACATCACGGTCTCTGTACCAGCCCTGACCAGCCTGGAACAAAGCAGGAGATGTGTGCAGTGATTCCAAGGCTGATTTCACCTGCCCTGCGATGAGTCAGGCTGGAGCAGCGAGGATCTTACCACGGCCACGGCCTCGGACGTCAGCATCTGCTCCGTGCTCAGCGTGGTGAAGTAAGCCAAGTTGGTCAGCACATACACCAGAGTGACGACAGGCAGGGAGATGATGATAGCCAGAGGCAGGTTTCTAGGAAAAAAACATCCGTTGTCCTGGAGCAGCTCAGAGCAGGCAGCTGCTGATCCCAGGGATCGCTTTGTTTGAGCCGCTCTGTTCTCCGGCTTTTCCGTGTGTCCGGTGTCCCAGGCACATGCTGCTCCCGGGGGAGAGGGGATATCCACACGGGAACGGGAACGGGCTGCCCAAGGCGTGGGGGAGTCCCCATCCCCCGGAAAACACGAGGATGTGGCACCTGAGGACATGGCTCACAGTGACCATGCTGGTGGTGCTGGTTCATGGTCTCAAGGTCTTTTCCAACCTTAAGGACTCCATGATTCCCTGAACAGCCTGGAGGCTGCAGATGGGGAGGGAAGGATTAGGGCAGAAGGGACTTTTTGCATGGAGAGGCTCCATGCAGGAGCACTAATCCAGGATCCCTGCAGAGGCAATTAACTACAAATACCCAGTGGCACCAGCACAGGGATTCTCTCTGGGCAAAGGAGCTCCCTTGTGCTGGGGGGATTCCTGTGGGAGATGGGAACCTCAGGGGTGCAGGGGGCAGTTTCAGGCTCTAACTCTGTGCAGCTGGCTGGGCTGAGGGAACTCAAAGAAAAGGAGTTCAGGCACAGCTGAGTGGGTCCGTGACCAGCCTGCGTGGGTACAAACTTGCCTTTCCCAACAGTTTAACTTCATCTGAGAACGGAAAGTGAAAAAGGAAACCCTGCTTGGTGCCACTCTAATTGGTCCAGCAGAGCTCCAAGCTGCAGGAGCAGAGTCAAATACCACAACTGCATCCAGCAGACATGAAAATAATTGCAAAATGCAGCCCCCCTTTTGCTGTTTGTCTGGGAAGGCACGGATCCAACCCTGTGCTTCCCAGCAGGCACAAAGCACCCCCAGGGTCAGCCAGGACGGGCTCTTGCACAAGTGGCCCCGAGCCTCAGCTCTCAGCAGCTCCCAGGAGCAGAAGGGATTTCTCAGCACTGTCCTGCTCTGCTGAGGGCCCCAAATAACCCCGAGAGGCACGAGCAGAGCAGGAAGGAGCTCTTGCTCAACAGGATGGGAAGAGCACGGGACAAACACGTGGAGAGCAGCACAAACACACGGAGAGCGGCACAAATGCTCGGTGGGAGTTTAACCAAGGCAGCAATAAAGGCCTGAGTGCTCTTTCCTGGCCCATAACTCAAAGAGGTGTCAGGCCAAGGAAGCAGAGATTTCTCCCAGCGCTGATAACATGGCACGGGAGAGCAGGGAAAACAACAGCCCTGCTCCTGGCAGGGATTATTGTTCCCTTTTTCTGATTCCAGGGAGGTAGAAGGTCATTAATCCATCTTGTTTTCACTTTTTCCACATGAAGACCTTGGCTTCCTCCTCTGTTAAACACACGAGGAAGGGGCTCCCCCAAAACAGCAGCTTTTCCCCCAGGGAAGTCATCCCAGGACTCGAACTCACCTGTAGGGATTTATCATCTCTTCTGTCACAAAATTCAAGTAATTCCTGCAATTTCAAAAGGACAAGGGTTAATTCTGGTTAGTCCACGGCATAAATAAAACCCTTCAGTTTAACTCATCTGCACAGGGATTCCAGGAGGGGCACAGGGACTGATCCTGTGGGGAAAATTAGGATGGCTGATGTCCAAGGCCAGGCTGGACAGGGCTTGCAGCAACCTGGGATAGTGGGAGGTGTCCTTGCCCATTGGACTGGATGATCTTGAAGGTCCCTTCCAACCCAAAGCATTCCATGATTCCACGATCAGAAGCCCTGCAGGAGCTCCAGTTTGGAATTGGAGTTGGAACTGAGTTCAGTGTGGAAGGAAGAGAGAGGGCTGTGCCTTACCATCCTCCGTAGGCAAAGAGGCCGCTGTACAGAGCCAGCACGATGTTCCCAACGCCCACCTTGGTGCCCTCGAAGGATTTCTCAGGGGTCAGGTTTTCCACATCACCTGCAGGACACAAACCCCGCTCAGTGCCACGGGCTCTGAGCCCCAAAGGCCTCCAAAGAAACCCGGAGGCAAGAGCTGCTTTAGGATTAATTATCTTAATTATCACCCTGCTGCTTTTCGGGTTATGCTGAGCATGGGCACGTTTTCCCTCCAGTTTTCCAGGGACCAATCCAGCTGGGTTCATCCCCAAATGATGACCCCCAAAAACACATCTCAAGCAAGGACTGACTCCTCCAAACTTTCTCACGCTGCAACGTGCTGTCACCAAGGTGATGTCCCAGAGACATCCTGGGGACCTTCCTGCTGGAAGATGCTTTGCAAACAGAGATTGTCACTTTGTCCTCTCAACTCGAGGCTGCTGGCCTTCGATAAAGCCCCAGGATTTCCTGCACTTCCACCGGCCACCCAAACCCCCAGAAACCCAGGATTTCCTCCAGTCCCATCAGCCACCTGATAAAGCAGAGGCCTGGGGCAATCCCTTTGATTGAGGGAAGTCAGGTTCTGGGGGTTTGGACATCAGAAGTCACCTTCTTTAGGGCCTAATGATCAAAAGTTCCTGTTGTGGATCTGCTTTTGAAAGAAAATGCCTGAAATAGAAGATTTGATTGTGCCTCTGGTCCCAGCTCTCCCCAGGCAGCCCCAGGTTTATTTATTTTGCTTTCAAGTGCTCTGCAGTTGTTTTCTTCCCTGTCTTTGATGCCGGGTCTGGCTGTGGGACAGGGATGGCAGAGCCACACTCCCAGCCCCGGAGCGCAGGGAATGTGGTGGGATGCAGAGGGGCACCTCTGCACTCGGGGAGCCCTGGGGGAGCCCATGTGATTCGTCTTAGGGCACAGATCTCTCCTAATCACCCCAGCAGCTGCATCACAAGGCAGTCAGCAGGGGCTGGAGCTTAACCCTTCATCCCTCAGCACAGGGCACCCAGGAGGTGCTGCTGGAAAAGCACAGGGATGCTCCAACAGCAGGAATTTTCCCTCTGGATGGCCTCTCTTCCTGCCTCACTCTGGAAATTCTCCCTCCCCTGTGCCACTGCTGCAGAGGCTGGGTGACAAACGTGGATGCACCAGCCCTGGAACACCTCCCACTCATCTTCCCAGTGCTGGGAAAGAGGGATTTTTCCCGACAGCACCATCGGCCTCCCGGAGCATCTGTCACTCATGGGGCTGCTCCAGACCTCTGCCAGTGCCATGGAGCTGCCCTGGGTGTGCGGGAGAGCTCCCTGTCCTCTCTCCTCCTCCCTCCCTGATCCATCCTCATCCTTTCTTTGCAGGGGATGCTGTGGGTGTGTGCAGCGGGCCCACGGCAGCAGCTCATCCACAGTCTGGGAATCCATCCAGAGCAGGAAACCCAAGGCTCCTCCTGCCCAGATCCCAATCCCTACCGCTGTTCCCTGCCGGAGTCACCTCTTTCCCAGCAGCTCCTTGCACCAGGAAGGTCTTTCCTCATTTCCCTTGGGATGTGCTGGATGTATTTGATGCCTTGGAGCCTGTGATCCCCCTTAGCAAAATGCACCAATCCTTTGTAAAAACACATCCCAAAATGCACCAATCCTTTGTAAAAACACAGCTGAGTGCAATAGGAGAGCCAGGAAATGCAGAGACTGATAAAAGGCTGAGTTTAACCTCAATTCCTGCCTTGCAGGTTCTGCCCAGAATCCCAGTTTAGCCCAGGTGAATCAAAGCGCTGAGCAGGAGGGGCGTGCAGGGGATCACATTCCGCTGCATCCCTCGGGCTCAGCTTTCCCCAGCTCATTTTCTGCCCTTCCTGAATAATTACCAGCCTGGTTCTTTCCAGGCCTTTTGTTGTGGGAATAAGAGACACTTTTTGTTCACAGTGCCTGTAATTAGCTACTGGAACAGCACATGGATGGACTGGGAGAGCAGGAGGCTCTCCAGGCATTTCAAACACCCCTCGGGATGTCTCTTCTCAAAGGTCTCAGGCTCTCCATGTTCCCACCCCGATCCACGGACCATCACCTTCACCACCCAGGAGGATGCTCCCATGTGGGAGCAGCACAAGCACCACTCCATTTTTTGTCCTCAGCTGGACACCAGCTCTCCCAAAATCCTCCTTCTGTCTGCCACAGGCAAAATCCTCTCAGGCCAAATGTTCCTTTCCCTGAGGCAGCCAACACCTCACTGCCCTTCCCACCTCACCTTCGGAGAGTTAGATCTCCCCAAAACCTCCCAGTGAGTTGTTAAACTTCCCATTTCTGTGCCCCAGGGTAAAATGGATTTAGCAACACGTCAGAACACAATTGAATAACCAGGCGTGCCCATATCTCACCATCCTCATCATAAAACAAGTCTTCCTTATATCTCATCTAAACCTGCCCTCTTCCAGTTTAAAACCATTACCCCTCAAGCCATCAACAGGCCCTGCTAAAAAAATCCCACAATTATTTAGGTTTGATCCTAATTTGGATCGTTGATCCAACCCCACCTTGTCAACCAGACTGGGGTGTGCTGGACCATCTACAAAACCTCCCAGACACTCCATCCTTCAAGCCTCGACAATTCCAGCCCCCAGGCTTTTGGATCCGCAGCCTTTGGATCCATCCAAGGGTTACAAATGTGCAGGTGAGGCTGCCAAGCCCGGCCTCGGGGCATCCCGAGCTCATCCCGAGCTCATCCCGAGCTCTGCCCGCCCCGGCTCCCACCCCGCTCTCTCCAGGCCCTGCCCTGCCCGTGCCCGGCACCCCGGAGAGCCCGAGCCTGGTTCGTACCGGCTGTTCCACCGCACTCTGCTCTACAATTAACCAAATTAAGGTAACGAGCTGTGACACAAAGCCCATTTGCTGCTCCTCCAGCTGCCAAGACCGCGGTAATTGTGCCGGGTCAGCCGGGGCCCTGCTGCGGGAGGGACCCGTGTGAGGCGCTGCGTGTTCGGGCCCTTCCTTCAAAAATGTTCATTTGCTCCCCAGTCGTGTCTGGTCTGGTTTTAATAGCACAGCAATCTTCTCCTGCACAAAGCATTGCAGGGTAATTAAATATTTTCAACTTGCCCCAACAGCGAGGAGAGGGAACGCGGCCACGGAGAGAGGGGGCCCTCAGCACGGGGTGTCTGTACCCAGAACCCCAGAGGAGGAGACGCACTCGGCTGCTGAGCCATTTCCTGGGAAAAGCAGCGAGAATTCAGGGGACTGAGTCAGGAAAAGAAGAGAGAGGCAGGGGCCAGGGTTGGGAGAGCATCCCTGGGGACACGGAGCTGCTGGAAAGCGCAGCTGGGCACCCACAGGAGCTGCTGGGTTCTTCCTTTCTGGCTGCTCCTCTCTGGCTGCTCCTCTCTGGCTGCTCCTCTCGGGTTTCTCCTCTCCGGGAGCAGCCCAGCTTGGGGCAGCCCTGAGCAGCAGCCCTGAGCAGCAGAGGTGTTTCTGGGCTGTAACCCTGGAGCAGTGAGGGCACCCAAGGAGCAGCCGCAGCTCCCGGCTCACGGCCCGGCTCCGAGCGCCGGCTGGGGACAGGCTGCGTCCCTTCCCCTGCTCCATGGAAGAGCTCCTCTGCTCCCAGGGGTGGGGAGCTCTGCCAGAGACATTTGTGACGTTTTTCTCCTCAGGGTGACCCAAAGGCTCCTGGGCTCACCCCTCACAACTCGAACTTCACAATTCCTTTTCCAGGGCTCCCCCAGGACACTACTCAGGCCACACAACGTGCTGTCACCTTTCCCACCTCCTCTGCATCCTGCTGAGCCACCAAAAAACCTCCCAAGCAAACACCTCCTGATTTTCACACCCTCTGTGCTGGCAGAACATCTGCTGATGGGAAATAAGGCAGCAGAGCCAGAGGCAGCGTTGGGAGCTCTGGAGTGAGGCCTCTCCAGGAGCCTCTCCAGGAGCCTCTCCAGTCACTGCAGAATCCCTGGATGGACAAAAAGGGTCCCTTTGATCCTTGGAACAACGTGGAAAAGGCAATTTCGAAATGCCCCCTTGTGTATCTCCATCCAGGCAGAGGAACAGCAAGGTGCAGGCCCTGAACAAAGCACTCAGGGGTTTCCTCTCTGCCCCCTCACCCTGATCCAGCTCAGCACCTGGAATTTCACCCAGGATCCCTAAAATGAACATGCTACAATCCAAACTGCTTGGCTAAAACAGCTTTGGGAACGTCCAGGCACATTCCTACCATGAGGAATTAAGGCAGTGCTGAGCCTCCATCCCCAATGTCCTACAAACAACAGCTCCCACATCCTTAAAACTGGTATTAAACAAACAACAGCTCCCACCATCCTTAAAGGCCAAGCCTCCAGGTCAGAGTTATCAAAACAAGCAGCACAGGTCGTTGCCCCACAGCTTCTGTATTTTGGGCTGGTGTTTTTTCAATTTGGTTCTTTGCTTGGTTTGAGGTTTTTTTGTTGTTATTTTATTTCTTTTTGGACAGCAGCTCTGCACTTGTCCAAAGCAAAAGCCCAAACAGGCCCAGCTCTGCCTTTGAACCTGCAATTGCCAAAACTCTTCTGGGCAGAGAGGGCAAGGAAACAATTGTGTGAGCAGAACTGAGCTCTGCTCCCGCAGGGCAGGGCAGGGCAGGGCAGGACCTCCATCCCCTCGGGCTGGAGAACTCCAGGATTAGGGAGTGAGGCCCATAAAACACAATTGTGTGGGATGAGCCCCGCAGCGTTTGACACCTGATTAATCTGCAGCAGGAGGCTGCTGTGAGCTGGAGGGGCAGCACGTGGCAGCTGTCCCAGCCTCCCTGTCCCTTCCCTGTCCATTCCCGCTCCCTTCCTTGTCCCTGCTGCCACGCTCCGGGAACGGGAGGATGAGGAAGGAGCCTCCCTGCAAAGCTCCCCGCTGGAAAAGCACTGCCGGTGGTGGCATTTGGGATGGCGGGGGGCCAGGCAGCAGCAGCGGTGGCTGCAGGGAGGGCTGTCCCTGCAATCCCTTTGTGCCTCTGAACACCGGGAGGGATGCTCCCTGTCCATTGGATTGGGCTCCAGCTGCCAGGGAGGATCCAGGGTGGGAGTCAGGCACGGGCTGGGTGGGGAACATCCCCCTGCTCTGGGCTCCAGACTCCTCTCACAGCTCCAGCCCCGTGGCCCAGGCTGTGGCCAGGCCCTCGGCTGACCATGGAATCCTGGAATGGTTTGGGTGGGAAGGGACCTCAAAGCTCATCCCATCCCACCCCTGCCATGGGCAGGGACACCTTCCATTATCCCAGGGTGCTCCAAGCCCTGTCCAGCCTGGCCTTGGACACTGCCAGGGATCCAGGGGCAGCCACAGCTTCTCTGGGCACCCCTGTCCAGGGTCTGTCCCAGGGCACAGCCCCAGCCAGCTCTGCCAGCCCCACCATTTGTAAAAAGCTGTTAAAAGGTGCTGTGGTGGCTGGAAATCCTGAACTCTGCTGGGAGGGTTCTGCAAGTACCAGAAGGAAGATTCAGACCTTCAGAGTGCAGATTCTGGCTCTTAAAAATGCCAGTTTTAGAACTCCAGGTGCAAGACAACGTCAGGCACTGTGAGGTTGAGACATCTGGGTGCTGCTTTCATTTATCAGATCCCTTTTGCTAGAAAAAGCCCTTTTGGAGCCTCTGGCTTTCTCCCTGGGGGTTATTTTGGTAGTTTCCAGGCCACGTTTTTTCCCTGCTTTTTTTTTTTTGGTGAAGAATCCCATTATTGAGAAAGAGGGAGGGAAAATTGACTCCTTCTTCTTTTCCTCCCAGGCTTGGAGCAACCTGGGATAGGGGAAGGTGTCCCTGTCCATGGCAGGCGTGGGACTGGATGGGTTTTAAGTCCCTTCCCACCCAAACAATTTCATGATTCTATGCAAAAAAAAAAGCCCCAATTAAACCCAAACCTCCTGCCCAGTCTAAGCTCTGCTCTGTCCTTAAACCTGCCTGCTCTGTCCTTAAGTGACCCCGCGCTGCTCTGGCAGATGCAGCTCTGCATCCCTGACAGCCCAAAGGAGTCACTGAGAAAAATGCTGCTGCCACCAAACAGCTGCTGGAGGCACCACAGACCAGGAATTTCACATCAGGGACCAGCCAGGGAAAGGGACAATAAATGAAGGGACAATAAATCCAATAAAAGCAATTCGATAAAATCAGTGTTAAATTCTATTTCTCTAAATCCCAAAGGCCCAATTCCAGGCTTTCAAGCAGAGCTGCTGGTGAGGGATCACAGCGAGGGCTGGAGCTGCACCTCCCTGCTCCAGCGGCACAAGGACAGAAACACTCCAGAAACCCCGAGGCATCATTCACAGGGAAAATAAATAGATGTAAAACATGTCTGTGACATGTTTTTTTTCTAATTCTTTGACATCAAAACCTTTCCTGAACTTCCTCATCTGTAAAAAGCATGAGGGTGTCCTTAATACCCAAATTTTTTGACCATTCCACACCTCAGTCAGTTTTTAAGGGAATGTTTTAAGGTGCAGGTATGGAGAGGACATACCCACAGACCTCTGTGTCACATCCAGGGCAGAAATATCCCTCAAACCTGCTGTCCAACCCTTCTCCGTGATCCAGTCCCAGATATCCCAGGAATATGGCCAAAAAATACCCAGTTGGATAGAAAGCAAATTGAGAGAGCTGGTAAAGTAAGAAAACCAAAATAAACCTTGTTTTTATAATACTGGAGTGAAAAAACTCTGATCCTATCTATGTTTTAAGTTAGTTCTATTATTTAAGTGTAAGTATTTAAGTAAGTTATTTATTATTTATTTAAGTAAGTTTAATTAATTTATTTCTATTATTTCCAGGCTGTAATCTGAGGGCCACGTAGAAGGTTTTACACACCAACACCCAAATCCAGGACTTTTCAAACCACACATCTCCAGCCCCACAAAGGCTTTTAAAAGTTTCATTTTTGTATTAATAAAATAATTTCATCCCGAGCAGCTCAGCTCCACTGAGTCAACCTCCAAGCACTTAAAAAGGCTGAGTAGGAAACCAACTTCCAGCCTCCCCCTTTGGAAAGGGCATGGAAGGAGTGATGGGAAGCAGCTGCTGACAGGGAAATGCTCTTTCCTGTGGGGCAAAATTGCCACAGAGTCCTTCAGCCTTGAGAGATTCCTGCTCTTCTGCAAATCAGGGGAAGAGCCAAGGAAAGGATAAAAAGAGAAAAAGCCAAGAGCTGAAGGTGGGGGGGTCAATGCAGAGGGATCTCTGTGAAACCACAGAAATTTCCTCATTTCAGCAAGAAATGTGGTGCTGCTCCTCCGGTCTGTTTGTGGAGATTGGGACCACAAAGCAGCAGTGGGACAGGAACCAGTAAAACCAGTTCATTGTCCAGAACATCCTGGGAATACACAACCCCATCCCTCCTGAAAGAGCAGCCCCAGACAAACCAGCTGGGCACAGATCTCACCCCAAAACCAGCTGCCAGCTTGGCTGGATTCACCCAGCTCTGGTGGGAAGAGTCCTTTTTGTCCAAAAAAAACATTGGAATGGGCACAGCAGAACACAAGGGCGTGGAAATGTGGCTCTGTGTGGGACAAAGCAGTGTTTGCCCACTGCCACTGAAAATGGAAGCTTTTGTGCTTTCCTTGAATAAAAAAAAAAAAAGGAAAGACAATTTCTTGCTGCATCCCTGCTAAAAGCATGGAGTCACCTGGAATGAGTGAAAGGAAAATGGAGCAAGGAGCAAACTGCAGGTGGGAGCTGAGGAAGGGCCAGGAAAGGAACTTGCACATTCTTAAGGACTTAGCAGAGAGCCTGGAACTTCCCTAAGGAGATTAAGGAAATCCATGTTGGAGCCCAGGCAGAATCCCAGCTGTGGCACAGGGACTCAGACAAGCAGGAATGTGTCACTTGGGACAACAAACCAGGATCTGCTCTGGATCCCAAGGATCCCTCTGTGATCCAGTCTGGTTTGAGTATTGGGTGCTCAGACAGGGAGAAAAGGTCTTTGCCTACAGGTGCTACTGTCCAGGAACTGCTTTCCATCTCCCTGCCAGGAAAATAAATCCCATGGAATTCCCTGCCCTGCAAGGTCTGCACAGCCACAAACACCTGAAACTGCAACAAACTTCAAGGGAAGTAAAACACCTCCTGGGACACGGGAGGGGAGGAGGGATTGAGGGATTTTTATTGTACACAGGGCAGGAATCCCGTCTTGGTTACAGACAGGAGTCAAGGGAAATCTCGTGGATTTCCATCTGAAGGAGCAGGGCAGAAAGTGGCTCGGCCTCCCCCAAAAAGGCCAAAAGAACAGCACATTCTGAAGCTGAAAATTAAGATTATATCTGCAAACAAAGCCCAGTTGTAAAGATCTTCATGGTAAAATGTTAACCCACTAAAAGAGATTTGCAGTGACTTATCCTTCTCCTCCTGGGAGAGAATCCAAAGGTTCAGCAGAGCAGGCTGGGGAGCTGGGCAGAGGGAGGAGGTGAATTTTGTGATAAGCCTCAAACAATGTCCCTGTTGAGTGTCTGCACTGAGCTGGAAGAAAATAAAACCTCTGACAAAGCAAGAAATTCTGCAAAGACAGCACTGGCTCCCAGAGCTGGGACAGGAATTAGAGACCCACGAGCACACACAGACACACCCCCTGTGCAGGGACAGGATTCCCTGGAGATTTTATCCCCCTTTTTAGCAAAAAATAAGGACTGGACTGTTCCCCATGAAATGTTTATTCCCACAAAACTTGCATGAATAAGCCACACTTTGGTTTAACTGTGAGTTAATCAGGTTTGGAACAAACTCAAATGGGTTTGGAACAAACCATCTCCTTGCTTTGAGAGGATTTTATGTGCGCATGAAGCAAACCAGCAGAACCACCAGAAAATCTGCTTTATCTTCCCATTTTTATCTCCTTTTCCAGGTGCCAGCGCCAGCTGAGAGCTCCAGTCTCTCTGCTCCTCGTGGGCTCTGCAGCCCTGCCTGACCCAGGTGTCCCTGGGTGACCCAGAGCTGGCCCGAGCCACTCCACACCTGGAACAGGATGAAGGGAAATGTGCAGGGGGTGTTTGTGGAAGGATTAAGATGACTGGGAGTGGTTTGCACATGCAGATAATTCTCTGTGAGCAAAAGGCCACGCGTTACAGAGAGATTTCCCAGTGCAGCAGCGCCAACATTTTCACTCCCTGCAATCCCCAAGGGAGAAGTCACAGTCTCTGTGTAAGTGGGAAAGACTTTAAGTGGTTTCAGTAGCATGAAATGAAGCCTGGCAGTGACAGAAACATAAAATCCCACAAATAAAATGCAAAACCTCAGCCCTTGGCACAGCTGGAAGCATCCCCCAAGCACCTGAGAGAACAGAGGAGGTTTGCAAAGCTCTGAAACACCTGGGGTTGGATTCCCGGGCTTTGTCCCTCACCCTGCTTTACCTGCACGGTCCCAAAAGGAGAAAAGGAACAGCACTCACCCTTTGCCAGCTGCACGAAGCCCAGGATGATGATGAGAGCCAGCGCCAGCAGCTTGGCCGCAGCAAAGGCGTCCTGCACACGGGTGGCAGCCTTGACGCTGTAGCAGTTCACAGCTGTGAGCAGCACTGAGGGGACACACAGGGACAACGTCAGCGCCCAGGGAGACACTCCACGTGCACCAAAAATCACAAGGGATCGTTAGATGGGGTATATGGAAGGAATTCCTGGCTGTGAGGGTGGGGAGGGTCTGGCACAGGGTGCCCCTGGATCCCTGGAAGTTCCAAGGCCAGCTTGGACAGGACTTGGAGCATCCTGGGCTATGGAAGGTGTCCCTGCCATGGCAGAGGATGGAATGAGATGATCTCCAACTTCCTTCCAACCCAAACCATTCTGTGATTCCTTTCTGCTAAAGCAACCAGCCAGAGCCTCTTCCCAGAAGAGGAACTCGTTGAAAGCTCTGCAGCCTCACACTTCTCAGTTCCACCCTTTATTCTGGCAGTAAGTGCTGTGAACAGTGCCTGTGGTCCTCGGGACACGGAATGGCACTGCTGCATTGGAAAACACTTCTGAGGGCTTGTAAGAACAGGGCCAGACTGCACCCCCAGCACCAGTGGCCACAGCCCCGTCCCATCCATCTCATTTAGTGCTGCTGGTGTGTGAAAACACTCCAGGGATGTCAGGCCAAGCCTCCAGGACTGATCCATGGGGATTTTATAACAACAGCACCCCAAAGGCTCTCGAGGCCACACCATCATGACCCTGCTGAAGGGAAAGGAGCCGGCCCTGCCCTGACCCCGGGCTGGACACAAACAACACCTGCAGGTCACTGGGGCAGGGGGAGGGGGAGCTGGAGCTGTGGGGAGCCCCATCCTCTGCTTGGCCAGCGGTGCCAGGGACAGCTGTGGGGCTGTGCCAGGGCTCCTGGGGATGGAGGAGAGGATTCCCCAGCATGGCACTGCCTCCCCTGCAGTATTTGTTTGCTGAGAAGCTCCCGCTGCCCACAAGTTACCCTTTGGTTAATGCAACTACTGGGGTTTATTTCCGACCTTCTTCTGCCATATCCCTCCCCCTTTCTCCTCTGTATCCCTCTCCTGCCAGTGTGCTATTCCTGCCAGGCAGGGCACAGCCTGAACCAGGCCACGTCTGAAGCCCCAGAGCTGCTCCTGGCTGAGCTTCACCTGCTGCAGAGCAAATAATAGCCAAGCTCTGCTGCCCTCACGAATCATTGACTATTTTGGTGCCCTGCTCCCCCCCCAGAGCCTGCTGCTTGTTATGGACACAGGCAAATGTCCCACTGAGGGTGACTGCCCACGTGCTGGATGCCCTCTCTCCAGCCCAGTGACCCCTCGCTGTCCCCTGGCCAGCCCCAGCCCTGAGCGCTCACCAGCAGCTCAGGGAGGAGCAGATCCCAAATCTCCTCCTGGAGCTGGAGGCTCTTCCCTGCAGGATCCTTTCCCCACTGGCCTCTGCCCTCATGCAAAGGCTCTTTCCCAGAGCCTGCAGCTCCTTTTCACAGGAGCCCAAGGCCTCGACCAGAGCCAAACAGCTGCTCCCCAAAACATCCCAATCCCACTCTCCTGAGGGTGTGAGCTGGATCTCCCAGCTTAGAGCCCAGAGCATCTGATCTCAGAATCACGAAGAGTTTGGGTTGGAAGGACCTTAAAGATCCAGTGCCACCCCTGCCATGGGCAGGGACATCTTCCACTGTCCCAGGGTGCTCCGAGCCCCATCCAAGCTGGCCTTAGGCACTTCCAGGGATGGGGCAGCCTGTGCCAGTGTCCCAGGATCCGACAGCTTTCAGGATCACTGGCTCCTTCCCCCACCCTCCCACCTCCAGGATTCGCTGCCATTTCAACACAGGAGCATTTAAAGTGCAGAGAAGTGAAAGTCAGATGTGTCAGGAAGGAAAGCACATGATCCGACCCATCCTACAAGAGTGACAGCCACAAGTAAACAAGGATCGGAGACGGATTTTGTATCGTGCCCTTGGAGCCCCTTTGGGAATGTGACTGAGACTGAAATGACCCTGAGCTGTTTTTGAGGAAGCAGAGCCATGCTGGGGTCACAGGATAGCACGAGCTGGGCTCTGGCCAGCAGCAGAGGTGAGTGATAGTGGTGACAGATGTGCCACACCACTGTCCCTGTGCCAGGGCCCTCCGCCCTGCGCTGCTCCGGGAGATTCGGGACAGGGACAGTCACACCATGGCCAGGCCTGAGGGTTCTCAGCCCCTGGAGCAGCCCTGTGCCTGTGGGGTCACAGCTCTGTCACCACACAGGGACACGTGTGCCTCTGGACACAGGGCAAAGGGACACGGTCAGACAGCAGGGAGGAGGAAACACAGCTTCACCAAGTGACCTCACAGCGCTACAGGGGACAAGGAAACACAGGGAATGTCACCCAGCCAAAGTCCCACCTCATCCACTGAAGGCACCTCCAGTGAATCCTCCCGGGCAGGGAGCTTTGGGGCCAGGATTCCCTTTGACCAGCGATTATGCTAAAAATAAATCTGCCCTTCTTTAAAGAGAGATATTTAAAGGATGAGTTCACCCGTCTAAAACCATGCTGCTGCTGCTGCTGCTCCTGTGGTGAGGACAGCCCTGAGAGGTGTGACAGTGACATTCCCTGCCCCATTTAGGCATTCTGGGTCTGTGACAATAATTGCCTCACCCCCACTTCAACACTGATTTTTAGGGGCTGTTTGCCATGTCCTGGTTCTGTACAGAGTCCCCTGGAGGGTGGTGGTGAAAATAAAAGGCAAAAGTTTCCTACACAGTCCAAGTATCCACGTTCAGCCCCAAAACCCCATCAATGCCAGATAAACAGGCTCCCTAAAAATGAGAAAATAGTTTGGGATCAGAGAGTAAACAGGGCTGGAAGTTTCTGCCATGGTTGTTAGTCAGAGCCCTTGCAGCCACACTCCCTCTGCTTTGCTTTTCCCACTTTACAGTAATATTTGTCTTTCCTAAAGGAGCACGGTGGAGTTACTCCACTTCAATACTTCCAACACAGGAATGGCCAAAAATCCCCCAGCCTCACCCATCAGGAAGAATCCTACAGATGGCAAACAGGATGAGAGCCTTCTCCATAAAACTCCAGGATAAATTCCAGTGGCTGCTGAGCTTCTCAGGAGGCTGGGATTGCTGAAAGCAGCGAGTTTGATTGCTTTGATCCCAGATGCTGCCCCGCCACGCAGGGGCTGCGGGATCCTCCTGGCAGCGCTCCCTCACCTCGGCTGAACCGCTCCAGGAAAAACACGGCAAAGCTGCACAGCTCCACCATAAATCAGGGCAGTGATACAGAGATCAGGCTGTGCTGCCCTAATTCCTGCAGTGTTTTCCTAAGGCTCCAGCCCCTGTCAGACAGCAGCCAGGCAGAGCTTCGGAGTGACCCATCAGGAATCATTCTAGGAACAAGGATTCCAGCATGACCTGATGTGCCACGGCCGGGCTGAGCCAGCAGCCCCTCTCCAAAGCTTTACATAATTGGGATAATAAGTGTTAGAAAGCTGAAGGGATGGCAGATGGACGGGGGGGACTTTTCATAGAATCCCAGACTGGTTTGAGTTGGAAGGAACATTAAAGCTCATCTTGTTCCAGTCCCATGGGCAGGGACACCTTCCACTCTCCCAGGGTGCTCCAAGTCCATTCCAGCCTGGCCTTGAGCACTTCCAGGGATCCAGGGGCAGCCACAGCTTCTCTGGGCACCCTGTGCCAGGGCCTCCCCACCCTCACAATAACAAATGTTTCCCTTACATCTCATCCAGCTCGAGTTATTTATTACTTATCACTCTGGCAGGAGAGATCTGGTTTTTGCTCTCCAGGTGAATCCCTTCATCCCTTCACCCCTCCAGGAACTGCTCCAGCCCAGCCTCATTCCAAGATAACTCGAGCCACAAGGGAAGCCACAGGCTTTGAGAGGGAAATTTGGCTTTCTAAAGACAACAGGCTTCAATATTTCCCCTGTCCTGCAGTCCCTGCTGGCTTCAGGCATCTCACTGAACCTGCTCCACTGGCACTCACCGGCACAGCCAGGGAATTCCCCATTCCTGACAGGAACAAGGACAAACATCAGACCCAGGACTTTACTCCCCCCAGTCCTCATTTTATGGCTGTATCCCTTCGAAGGCGCCTCCCAAGCTCCTTCCCAGACACAATTCCTAGATGATAACAGGAGAAAACGCCTGCAAAGCAGCCAGAGCAATGGCTCAATCCCACCTAGAACACATCCACGATAAATGCACGGAACAGCAGCTCCTGTGTGTCCGGGGGAAAGGCAGGATGGGGGAGAGCTGAGGCTCTGCCCAGAGCAAACAGTGGGAATGGAGCTGGGCACAGGAAAACCTGGGCCTGCCACTTCTGATGCAACAGCCTTGGCAAGAGTCCTGTAAAACAGGCAGGGCTGCAGCTTTCCCAGGATAACCGAGTGGAGAGGGAGTAAAGGTCCAATCCCAGCCCCACATGGAACTGGCTGGGGGCAACAGGAGCTTGCTCAACCCAAGATCCTCAGCAGCTCTGCAGGTGAAATGTTCCTGGAATGAGCACAGGAATTCCTGAGGTACTGGCAGGGCTGCATTCGTGCTGCCTGTGGGGTCAAACACACCTGCACAATGCCCCTTCTGTCCTTAATTTCACCTCCTGTAGGATTCCCTGGGCCTGACCTGTGGGGCTGCCTGTGTAATTCCACGTACACCTCTGGAACAGGGATAAATGTGTGGAAGTAGCTGCCTTTAAAGGACTAAACTCATTAACTTGCTCTGAATTCCCCAGGGGTTCCTGTTTGTGGTACTACAGGACTCAGTGAAAATGCACAGCAGGTTGGGAAGTTGTGGAAAATAAAGGGAAAAGGAAGGGAAATCCCCTCCATCAGCTTCCCTGCCAGGGAAACAAGGAATGTGAACTGTTCTACAATGCATGACTCTGTCTGTCACCCACATTTCCAAAGTGCCTGGCCCTTGCCACTGTAAGATGATGCTCCCATTCACCATCTGCCACTGGCTGATGTAGATTTTCCCTCACAATTACTCCCAGAATCCAGCTCCTTTCCCTTCCCCATCCCATGAAGGGCAGGTGACAGACCAGCAGTTTTCTGTCCTACCAACCATGCTGAAAGCAGGTTTCAGGCAGAGACGGGACAAGCTGAGCCTGTGGGACCAAGGAACAAATCCCAGGGATGGCACAGCACATGGAACAGGCACAGAATGCTCCATGGCTTTTAGGGAATTGCTGCCTGAGCCCACCAAAGGTTGGAGAACAGAGTTAATCCACACAGCACAAAGGAAAAATTAAGTTATACTGACTAGAGTGGATTAAACCCATGGGAAAATCAATTCACCAAGGCAAGAAATCCCCATCAATTTTACATTCCAGTGGCTGGGATGCCACAGTGCCTCCCAAAAGTCTCAGGTGTTCCCAGCTGCACAGTCCAACATGAGACAGGCAAGGTCACAGGCAGGAAATGCGTCAGGACTTTCAACCCGACAGGTACTGATTGAAGACTTTTGTGCCCTGCAAGGTGGGGAAGGGAAAAAGCAAGAGGGAAAAATTTTGTACATATTTCTGCAAGGACAAATCCCTGGAGAAACTTAACACCCAGGGCAATCAGTCTGGGAAAGGGAGAGGCCTGGGGGCACACGAGGCTGTTGGAAAGCATTTGGCCCCAGAACAAACGTGTCTGTATTAAAATCTACTTCTAATGATCAACACAGCTGGCAACCCTTTCCTAGTCCCCTTTTATTCCTCTTCCCAAAACAGCAATCAGGGAATGGTGCATCAACAAAGGAGAAGGCAAAGGAGAAGGCAAACTGTCCTACCAAGGAGTTTTAAAAAAGGGATTATCTCCAAATCTACCCTGAGGCCAGGAGCTCTGGATGTCCCACCAACCAACCCCAGACACCCTGAACACGTCAAATCCGTAGAACCCCCCTATCCCTGTGGTACCAACATCCCATAATGACAGTGGGACACTCTGACACAGGAAAACTCCAAAGAATTCCCCAATGCTGGGACAGGTGGCTCTTACCTAGAGGCAGGAGTTGCTATTTTGTCTCCTTAGGAAGAAGGTTGTGATTTACTGCCAAGGTTTCCAGAGGACATGACACAGCAGTTCCACAAACAGGACATTTTACCACAGGAAGATAAACAAAATATAGAGAAAAGACACAGAAAAGCTCCTTCTCCCTGTTTCTTCCATTCCCAGCAAATTGCCCATCCCAAGCTAAACATCTCCTCCATGCTCACCTCACAGAAACACCTTCCCAACACTGAGCAGCACTTGCTGGTATTTCATGAGCACAGAATTCAGCTCTGCATCCTGGCTGGAAAAGTGGCTTTCCCACCCCTTGGATTGGCCCTCCTGGCCACCTCTGACCCTGGGACTAAGAGACTCTTCGAATACTCAAAACAAGTGATGCTGCTTTGAATGATGCTGACCCTGGAGGGGTTTTCCACAAAAACCTTCCCGATTTGCTCATGCCGGAGGAGAAAGGCTCTGAATGGTCTCAGTGATAACATCAATCATCCAAACACAATAACATTTAACGGGATAATTGTTGTGAGAGCCAGCAGAGGGGTGCTGGAATTGCAGTGGCTGCTCACTGTGTGTTTCAAGAGCCCTCCAAGCCCTCATTGATTTCTGGAGAGTCCTGCCAGTGTCAGAGTCTGTTTTCATTAATGCTGCTCTAATTAAACACAGATTAAAAAAGCAACCTCAGCCTTGCAGCCTTTGCCATCCAGCAGGGATTCCACAGACCCCTTCCTTCCACTCCACTCCCACAAGGGCAATTTGCTGATGGAGCTTTAGTCCCTTAATCCACCTTTCTGGAGGAGAAACAATAAATCTTCAAAGCTTCACACCCGGCTTGTCCTGATTGATGAATTAAAAGCAGCAATGCTGCAGCACGAACCCATCGCAGACAGACAGGCCCTGGGTGTGTTTTGGGTTTGCTTTTCACCAGTTAACACCTGATGAGGTGAAAATCCACCTCCTCTGCCCTGCACACACCTGGACAAAGAGCTGAGCTCGGCAGGTTGGAAGCAAAACCTTAATGTCAAATAAAGACATTCCTGCTTCCCACAGAATCTGTGATTCCTGGGTGGAATGCTGCTGCCGGATATTCCCTTCTGGACAACTTGGCTGCTATCCTGGGTTGGATTCCTTCTCCTTCCCTGACTCCCAGGTTCCTCTCAGGAGTGTCAGGCACTTCCACAGGACAAGTGCTCTCAGACCTGGCTCAGCTCTGCCCTGGCTGCTGCTCGTTCTTTCCCTCTCTGGCTGCTCAAAACAAAAGAGACAAATGAGGAATTCATCAGCATTCCCCTGGAATTCCACGTGCAGGAGGAGTGCCCAACAGCAGAGCTCAGAAGCAGTGAAGGAAGTTTAGACAAATTCTGAGGAAGATTAAAATTCCCTGGCTTTGGAAGTAGCAGATATTGCCGTGCTGGGGTGATTAGCGCCAGATTTGCATACCTAATTAACAAGTGAGACAAGAACTCAGAAGCAAACTCAAACTGCTGACTTGACACTGAAGAGCAAGAAAAAAATTATATCCAGCAGAATATGCTGCTGGAAGGGATCCACAAGGATTATCGAGCCTGATCCCAGTTTTCCACTGCGGAGCAGATCCTACTGTCAGGAAATGAGGGAATTCTGGAAGCTGCGTGTGGCACTCAGGGTGCGAGGGTGTGCGGCACGAACAGCTCAGGCACTTGTGGAACACCAAGAACCTTCAGCCCTTGTCTCCCTGATCCAATTTCCTGTGCCACAACCCAAAGGGCTGGGAAGGCGCCTCTGTGCAAGCAGGAAATCTGCAAATTAACAGGGGGAAATGAGGAATAGCCAGGGTACCTTTAATAGATCAGTTTAACCCTTTCCATCCCTGAGCCCTCTCCAGAACACACACAGTGTACTGGTGAGTTTTAATGATTTTTGTCAGGGTTTATCAGTTTGAATTGAAGAAATGTTCACATCCTGGCAGCAGGATGGGAAAGAAAGCCTGACCCCCTCACACCTGAGACAGAGCATGGGATCCATGGTTTAATTCTTGGCCACGTCCAGTACTGACATTGCAATACAGATCATCAAATATGCAAATTCAAGATCTAATAACTGTCCCTCCACCCACTACAAGAGAGGTAAAACTGGTTTAGATGAGATCAGAAGCAAGAGAATTCAAATTATTGCTGGCTTTTCACACAAATGCACAAACTCTGCTTCCTGAATTTCCAGTTCTTGTGTTCCAAACACTTGGATGGATTTTGTGTTTGCTGTCCCTTGGCATTTGCTGCTCTGACTGATCAGTTTTAAAGCACCAACCATCCAATCCCACAGGTAAAAACGATGCTCCAGTTTCTGAATCACCCAAGTAACCCGCAGCTTGGAAAGCCTTCAGCCAAATCTCTGGGGAACATAAAATGAGCCAGGCTAAGGATGAACAGCCTGACCCATCCTGCTCCAGGAACACTTCCCTCTGGTGGATTCCCAGCCTTTATTAGGCAAACACCACAGGCACTCCTGGTGCCCATGAAAGAAGCCCTTCATACCAACTGCGTGTAGATTACAATCTCCAGAGCAGAAAATACCTATTTGTAGTTAAATTCTCCTTACCACCCACCTTGTTTTCCTCAGCACCTTTCCGGGGAACTAAATTCCCTCTTCCAACCATTTTTTTCCTTTCTCTCAAGCCTGTGATTTAGATTCTCTTAATGCATTAATTCAGTCTCTGAAGTTCATGGTGGCAAATACGGAACAACACATGATTTATTCAACTGTTCAACAGCAGCAACGTGGAAACAAATAACTTTTGTTATTCCTCCTCTTGCTACAAACTGTGCAGCCAAGTGCACTTCGTGTGGAGATACAAACTTTGCAAGGAATGGAGCTGGGACTGTCCTGCAAGGCTGGATTTTGGCTACTGTATTCCAGCCCCAGGTCCCAAATTCCTCTGCTGCTTCCCAAGCTGCTCTGCCCCGTTCTGAGGTAACTCATTAATGTGTGTGCTACAGCCTATGCACAAATAGGACATTTTTTCTACTCTAGAGCTTTTGAAAGGAATAAAAAGTCTCTCCCTGGGCAGTTTGTGTTTGAACAAAGCCGTTTGTTAGTCCCCACAAGTGTTGTGTGACTCCCTGAGCCCTTGGAGCAGATTTACTTCATTTATTGTTCCTGGGCCACGGTGTGGTTTTGGCACCAGGGAGGTGAAAAGCTGATTCCAAAAATCCAAGTTCCAGAAATCAAAGTTCCCGAGAGCTGCCTTGCTCCAGGATGAACAAACCTCTTGGAGCAAAGGAGACAACCCCAAATCTAACCCAAAGCATAAACAAAGCAAGAGCCAGCGGTGCAGGGGGGAGCAGAGTTTAAAGGAGAAACACATGGGAATGATGCAGAGCTGGAGAACTCCAAACTCTCGCCTTGGCATTTCAGGATAAAGGTTCAAGAACAAATTCTGCCGCAGGCAAACTCCTAATTGCTACCAAAGGAAGGCTGGAGACATCTCTTGGAGAAGGATAAATGGGAATGAGATGGCTTCAAGGAGTTTCACGCTGCAAATCCCCCATCAGTGAACAGATCCCAACATGAGCAGGTCTGTTTAACCCTGCACTGGGTTTTGATCAGTAAAATGGGAACAGAGACCAGGTTTGGGAATGATCCTGCAGATGAAAAGTCACTGATGGTTAGGAACACGTCCTCAAAGGCTTTGCCAGCTCCAATCTATGCTTGCACAGCAAAACTTTGCCATAGGGCAGCAAGAAAACCCTAAATTATGCCCCAATTCTTTGGTTTTTCAGCAAGGAACACAAATACCATGTGAATCCATGCCCCTGTCCTGTGTGTCCCTGAGGAAACCACGGTGCACACTGGCAGGAAAGCTCGAAAATCAGATTTCCAAAAGGCAAGACACCCACCAGCAGCACTATTCCCTGAGCACGTTACAGCTTTCTCAGTTAAATGACTACATTTCCCTAATAAACGCCCTCCACGCTGTAAGAAACTTGGATGGAAATGCACAGGCCTGCCTAGGTACCTTTATATTCCTAAAAATTCAGCTGGGGACTGAGAAACTTCAATCTTTGCCTGAAGAAAGCACAACCCACTGCCCTGCCTGTTATCAATCCTGTAATTAGCCATATAAGTTACCTCCCAAAGCCTGGGTCAGGTCGGCTATGAGACATTTCCAGATAATGTGTCTTCCTATAACAACCATGTGCTGCAGCTTTGGGATGCCTGAGATCCTCAGAGAGGGGAAGGAATCTCACACAATCCCCTGGGAAAGGGCAGCACGAACGAGCAGCCTCCTCTTCATCACCCAGAATGCAGAAATACAGAGATCACCTGGCTGTGGTTACGCACAGTGAATAAATGCTTTATAAACCCCTCACAAAATTATAACCTCTCCCAATAAACACCTTTATAAAGGCATTAAATTCCAGCGGAGCAGAACGGATTGAATGGGAAATGAGGAGGGAAAGGCAGGACATGGTCCTGTATTTAAAGGATTGGGAATTTCAACGGGGTGACTTTGCAGTCACCAGAGGAACGGAAAATAGGATTTGAACGACAAAACTGCAGACCCCAAAATACCAGAGAGGTGATAAAAACTGCACCAGGAGAGAGATCTGTGTGCCCTGGCAGGGCTCTGTGTGCCCAGGCTGGCACCACTAGCCCTGAATTCATCCCACCGTGACTGAACTTCTCTGCAGGGCGACGCCTCAGAGACAGAACGTTTGCTAGCAAAGAGAAACCCCCCAAAAGCAGGTTCTGAGCACGGTATCAGCGCACACACGGCCGGGAAATATCTCCTTTCACAAGTGGTGCTGAAAGCAGCTCAGGGGCGTGTTCAGCACCGGTTGCTGGTGTGAGATAATTGCTCCCCTCGCCCAAACCCGCACATGAACGCCCATCCCGGCCTGCAGAGCCTCGGCACAGGAGGATTTTACCCTGCCCGGGCACAGTCCTGTGCGAGAGCACAAGAAATCCCATTCCAGCTGCCAGGAAAAAAAGCACGCTGCATTTATCACACGCTGCTCGCTGCGCTGCCGGGAATCAGAGAGCCTCGCTACCTCACAGCTGGCATTTGGGGAAATTATTTTCTCAATTTATTACGGATGGGGCCACATTTTGTGCTGTGGCTATTCAAAACAGCCAAAACACCCCTCCAGCACGCAGCCAGAGTATCACAGGAGAGATGGTGCTGGGGAGGTGATGGTGAATGAGGAACCACGTGGAGCAGGGCAGCGGGGACCTGCAGAGGGTCATCGAATCAAGGAATGACTTGGGTAGGAAAGGAATTTAAAGCGCATCCCGTTCCATGGGGCAGGGTCACCTTCCACTAGACCAGGATGCTCCAAGTCCTGTCCAACCTGGACACTTCCAGGGATTCAGGGGCAGCCACAGCTCCTCAGGGAAACGTGCCACGGCGTCCCCACCCTCATAGGGAACAATTTCCTTCCAATATCCCATCTAACCCATCCTCTGTCAGCTGAAAGCCACGAGCGGCTACTTACGGACACACAGACAGGCCACCAGCTTGGCAGCCTCGTCGGGCACGGGGCAGGTGGGGAAGATGGGCTTGAGCAGGTACGTGGCGAACACCAGAGCCACGATGTACTGCGAGGAGGGCCGGATGATGAGCAGCTCTATCCAGAGCTTGAGGAAGGCGGGCAGGGAGCCGTACACCTCCAGCATGTAGGCGTAGTCCCCGCCGGACTTTGTGATGGTGGTGCCGAGCTCGGCGTAGCACAGCGCGCCCACGATGGAGAAGGCGCCGCACACGGCCCAGACCACGAGCGACAGCCCCGGCGAGCCGGCCTCCCGCAGCACGCCCGTGGGGGTGACGAAGATGCCGGAGCCGATGATGGTGCCCACGATGATGGCCACGCCGTTCAGCAGGGTGATGTTCCGCTGCAGGGTCACCCCCTCCGCCGAGCCGCAGGGCGACGGCGAGCGGGCACAGCCGTTTTCCTGCGCCCCTTCCAGCATCTTCTCCATCGCCTGCTTCTCCTCCTCCTGCGCCAGCGAGGCGGCCGAGCCGGCGGGGCTCCGCTTCTTCACGGCATTGCCGGGGGAGCTGCCGCCGCTGGCGGACATGGTGGAGCAGCGGCGGAGCGCCGGGCGCGGCCACGCCGCCACCTTCGGCCGCCCTTTTTGTTCCGGCGGCGGTGGGTGGGCCGGGCTCCTTTCCGGGGGGAGGAGGAGGAGGAGAGCGGTAGGAGGAGGGCAGGAGCAAGGGGGGGATGGTGCAGCTTCCCCGGTTTGCGCGGCAGCCGCCGGGTGCCCGCTCGGCCCCGCTGCTCAGCCCCGCATCGCTCTCAGCCCGGCCCCCTCCGACCGTCCCCGCGCCCCAAAACGGGACAGAAGGAGCCAAGCGAGCACCCCGCCGCTCTGCCCCAGCCCCGGGTGCAGGGTGCTGCTCGCTGCCCGCAGGGGGGATGTGTTAGCAGCCCTTCTCCCAGCCCTTCTCCTCCCAGCCCTTCTCCTCCCTGCATGGGCGCTGGGTTCTTACAGGGAAGGGCGGTGTGTTCTGTGTGATCCTATAAAGGAGAACGGATCCCTGTGTGTGTCCAAACCCACAGATCCTGCCTCTCCCAGCTCCCCCCAGCCCCATCCTGCTGGGCTTTTCCATCCAAATACACAAGCACAGGGTAAGGCCCCGGCGCTGCATCACCTGCACCTCTGCAGAGGCGCTGCAGGAATCAACCCCTCCTGTCAGACACCAAAATCGCCAAAAGGGCTTGGCTACAAAATAAATAATTCACCAATCTAAAATCTGACAGATGACAAAGCCACCAAAAATGCTTGTTTGCAAAACGAAAATATAAAATAATTCACCAATCCGGCAGTCGTGCCGGCAAAAAGGGCAGTGCCTGCCTCACTGAAGGCAGAGGCGCATCCAAGGAGAATCACTTGGATACTACAATAATGCCCAAGGAGCCAATCCTTCAGCAAATTCAGACTCCCTCTTGCCCTGGTGGGACAGGAGAGGAGCTCAGAGGCTCCAGCCTGGAAGCTCTGATTCCAAAGGTTCCCTCTGAGAGTGGAAGCGGTACCTCTGAGGAGCTGCTTCCCAGCGAGTGCTGTCACACGAGGAGTGGTGCCCAAGCTCCAAACCCCAAGGTGGGTGTCCATCCTCCCCGAGCACCCTCCTCTGTGCACGTTTCAGACAGGCAGGAGGTGGGGCGGAAGGGTTTCTCCAAGAGAACTCCAGGAAAACGTGAGATCGACATTCTGGGGAAAAAGGGCACATTTCAGTTACATTTAATTTCCATCATGACCCCTTCCCGCCATTCCAGGAATCCCAACCAGCCCAATCCTTACAGCACTAACCCAAACCTGACCTCTAGTGGCTGCTCAGGGGCTCAAAAATCTACTGCCGACTTCATGTAAACATCCAGATTTAGGAAGAGTGCAAAGACAGAAATTACCTTGACACCGAGCAGGTTCTTCCAGTTTTCAGTGAGAAATGGGACCTGAAGAGACTGAAAAGACTCTGACAATTAATTAAAAACAAACAACAAAACATTTATCACGGTTTTTCTGTTACCCCAAAAGCCTTTCTTTACCTTACCAGTTTACCATTACAGGCAATTTTTGTAACTGCATTTCATGATTTATCCCAGGACCATGAAATCAGGAAAAGCAGCAGGGATACAACATTTGGGATAATCCCTGTGTCAGCCTTGTTACATCAGGATCCAGCACACAGCATTGGGATTGAAATGAAGTATTTGCTTCAGGTGGTTTCAGATGAATGCTCGAACTGAGTTATGTATTGGGGGAATAAAATCATTCATCAAGGGTTTTACTTCAGTGCTCCAGGCCAAGCTCCTCAAGGCCAATAATGCCCTAGAACCAGGATCTCCTGAGTTGGAAGGGACCCACGGGGATCAAGTCCAACTCCTGGCCCCAAGAATCCCACCATGGGCATTTTCCACCTGACATTAACCCACACAGGCATTTCCATGAACTCTCACAAGCATGGGACAGGGTTATCCTGTTCTAATTCTTCCAAAAGGGAATTTCTTTCTGGACTCACAGCTGAGAACCTGGAAATCCCAGGTTCCAGAGGCAGTGGAGCAGCAGCCACTGAACTGCCCTGTTCCAAGCCAAGCACACACTTGACTCTCTTGCAAATTAATCCACGGGAGTTAATTCTGCAATTGTTTTTCCATTTGTATTCCCGAGAAAACACCAGCCTGGCATTGGGGTGTGTTCCCAGAGTGCTTGGTATCTTCAAAGCACTTCCCAAATGCCGAGTGTTGTTATCAGCCCGGCCCGTGAACATTACCTCTCCTCAGGCCCCCAAGTTATTCCGCAGGATCTTTGAAGACTATTTGATTATCCAATCAGTTCTCCATGTGCTAACACTCAGGCACTCGGAGCTTGGCACATCAAAAAGGAGGAGGGAAGGAATGATTTTGTCAGGAGGACAAACAATGAGCAGGAGCAGGAGCAAATTGGCCATTTGTGAGGAGCGATGGGGATGTTTTTAACCAGTTCTTTGGAAAAGCTGCCTCGATCCAGCCACCCTGCTGGCAGCAAATCCCCCATTTCTTCAGCAAACACCTCAGCTGTGCTGATAAAGAGCCCAGAGCTGGTTTTCCTGGGTAAATGGAAGTGGTGGCAGCTTCTAGAACCATTGAAAGGTCAGAAAGCAGAGCTGGCCTCACTCCTGACCTGTGCCACTCTTTCTGCAGAAGAAAATGGGCTGCCTACCCCACAGCACAGCTGGGGAGCCTTCTATAAACATCATCTACAATTATTTTAGGAGGACTCCTTAACCAGGAATGGAATCTCCTGTTTTCCTATCAAAAGAAACTTCTTTCAGCTGAACAAAACCTGTGTGACAGCGGGACTCCAAGCGTTGCTCAGCTGGGAGACAGAGAAATTAATGCTTATTTCACCCAATTTTCATAGAATCATGGAATGGTTTGGGATGAAGGGACATTAAAGCTCATCCAGTTCCAACCCTGACACCTTTCACTATCCCAGAGTGCTCCAAACCCCATCCAACCTGACCTTGGACACTTCCAAGGATGGGGAATCCACAGCTTCTCTGGGCACCCTGTGCCAGGGCCTCCCCACCCTCAAAGGGAAGGATTCCTTCCCAATATCTAACCTAAACCCACTCTTATATCAACTTTTAATTGATATCAGTAATTTAATTTATTTAAAGGGGTAGTTTAGGGTTTTTTGACAGCATTTTTGTAGCCACAAGCACCGACTCACACCACACATGGGCACAAGGCTCGGTTTTGCCAAGGCCATTGACAGGACAGAGGAAGGAGCTGAGCTGACAGGTCCAGTTTAATGGGCAGTGTCCAGTGAAGGAGTTCAGCAGAGATCCTGAAACCCTGGAATCCTGCTGGAGATGGCCTGTGGCATCTAGCTGGATGTGATCAATCATGAGATACCCTTCAGCAGCACAGCGAGCTCATTGTGCTTTCATTCTAACACAGTTCAGCAGAGTCTTTCAGAGCTTGGAAGTATCACAGAACATCTGACAGCTGATTAGACTCCACTCCTAATGAACTGGGGCATTCCCAAAGAGGAATTTGAGTATTTTCTTTGACAGGAAATCTGATTTTTTTTTTTTTTACTTGAAAAGCTTAATTACACAACGAGATACAGGCACGGGTTTCTCTGTTCCTTTATTGTAGTTGCACGCTAATGTAACAGTGTAAAATGCAGCAGCTGAAAGGTTCTATACATCAGGGAAAAACTCAGGGAAAGGGCCTGTATCCCAGGAAAATCAAGCATTCCCTGTTCCAGGTGTTGTCTGCAGAGACAGTGATTTCAGTCAGTTATGTTCAGGCAGGTACCAGACATTAAATACACAATGTAATAAAGGCCACAAAAACGAGATGCACCAAGGAAAAAAAGCCAAGATGTGCCAGGAAATACAAGTTAAAACATCCCAGATTAAGGCATGGAAGGGACCCTTCCTCCAAAGCAGAATTCCAGTCCTCTAAAAACCTGTGGAGATCAAAGCAAACTCCAATTCTAGAGCTTTCAAAATGAGGGGAGACCCCTCTGTGCTGACAGAAGGCAGCACAAAAGTGGTCAGGAACACCTGAAGAGTGAAAGTTCTGGAATGCAGGAACAGGGATCAAACATTCCAACACCAGAGGAAGTTGTCCCAACTATGAAGTCACCAAGGACAAGGAAAGAGCAGCATTTCAGGGAAAGATTGAAAGGCAGCTGGAAGTCAGGCCAGCGCAGACACAGCTCTGTGCTCCAAACCTTCTCCTCGCTTTCCAGGGAGTTGTCCCAGAATTATTCCTGTAACAGTCTTTAATTCCTAGGACCTGCTGCCCCAGGGATGCCTCCCAGGACAGTATTTAGTAATAAAGTGACTCTTATGCAAGGAAAACACAAATATGTGCTTTGACCCTTTCGTACTGTGCCTCTCAAAAGAGCCCAAAGATTCCTCTTTAACTTAATTGTGCAAAATCATCACAAAAATCAGCTCTAACCCAACAATCAAATCATTTTTCCACACAGAAATTCCTGAGAGAATAAGGCACAGGGATTCCATCCCATCTCTTGTTTTACACACATGTGCAGGCACACAATTATTTCCCCCGAGTTAACATTCACAAGGTCAATAAAATCATTGTAACAGAAAAGTTAAAACTGAAAAAAACCCCCAACCCAAAAAACCACTTTGTGTTCTTTTCCAGATTAATTCCAACAATCTGCTCTGCAGCTGAGCTTGGCCTGCCTTGAGGAGATGCTAAAACACTACACATAAATGCAGGACTCAAGAAACAGCAAAATGAATGTACCAAAACCCCTGTAAAACTTCTTTTCGTAGCACCGTAGAGTTATTTTTTATCTACATTAACCCTGTTTTATTTTGGAATATATCATTCTCCAGCAAACTCATCACTGATGCATTTTTGTGGCTAAAAGTCTGTGTGATGATGGCAAAGACTGCAGAGTTTAACTGAGATCATGGAATCATAAAACCATGGAATGGTTTGGGTGGGAAAGGACCTTAAAGCTCACCCTGTCCCACCCCTGCCATGGCAGGAACACCTTCCACCATCCCAGGCTGCTCCCAGCCCCATCCAAAGAGAGATGGCACAAACGAGATGGAAATGTTCCTCCAGGCAGGGAGGGCTTGGGGCAAGTGGTGAAACCAAAGAGCTCCACTGCCACACTGAATTCCCTACAGGAAAAATATCCTACACTGGGATAGAAGGAGATTTTCTTCCTTTTACCACCCAGAGTCACTCCAGTTGAAGTGGCCACGTCTCAGGGGACAAAGGCACAACTGCTGCACCATAACAACAGCCTGAGGTAGAGCTATTGAGGAAGGAAAGGCAGGATCTGGGCACTTAACTCGTTCAGCAAGATTATCTCAAACCCTTAAAATCATCAGGGTCACACTAAAAAGTGTTAAGGTGCTTTGAAACAGAACACTTGGACTTTAAAAAAAACAAAAGTACCAATTGGAAAGGTCTGGATTTAGCACTGCCAAGCCAGGTCATGGCTTCGTTTGTGCTGAATCTCACCAGGAATCAAACAGAGGGAGGAAAGATTCCTCAAAAGACTCCTCAAACACGACCTATGGAGATCACCCAGGGAGTTCACAGACAGAGCTGCTCCTCATCAGAAACCTGGTGCATGAATTTCATTTGCTAAATACAGCAGAGCATGAAGAGCCAGAGAGAAAGGTGCTTGAGAGAAAATTCGTAGTAGTAGAATGTGAGAGGTAGGTAATCCTTGGGGCAGCTGGACCGTAACTCCTGGAAAAGGCTCGGAGCTGGCAGCTCACACAGCAGCTCTGCTTGGTCCACAAATCAATTCCAACCCCCACTGGACCTCGTTACCATAAGGTGCAGTAAAAACAAGCTGGTCCCCACTTGCCCTGAAGCTGGGTAAGTCTTTTTATAGGAAAATACATCTCCAGGCAAAACTTCGAAGAGAGCGCACTGTGAGTTACTGAAATTCAACTCCTTTCTGAGCACTGCATTTTGCCCACACTCTCCTAGCACAGGTTTCAGGAATTGGTCTGGGGTTTTTTTCCCCCTAATCCCACTGAGAGGGTCAGGTGGGCCTTATCTAATCTTGCTTTCCTTTGATGTGATCAATTCCCGGGATCAATTGGACATTTTCACCTAATTTGCTGCTCTTGCCAGTCTTGAGACCCCGGTGAATTCTCTTCTCCTCCCTTCTCCTGATACATTATTAACACAGGAAAACAAAAGCTGCCAAAGCCAAAAGCTTCTACGTTTGTTAAAAGGTTTTAGTAAAAGTCTTCTGGCTCGTGGTGTAGTTACAGTGGGCATTCTGTGGCACCCACATCAAACGTGGAACGTGCAGCCAACAGAATGGAAAGAGATCCTGAAGTCATTTTTGTCTTTCTCCTCTTGTCATCCAAGGAAAAAGGAAGAAGGTAAGATGTCTCTGAGATAAGCTAGTTCCCTTCCAGATCTCTTCTCAGACATCAAACAATTCCCCAAAAGGACCTGATCAGTACTAGTATGTTTCACTTCTTCTCACTTCCTCCTTCCTATTTTTACCCAGGGTTATTAATTCATGCAAGGCACTGAAAGAGCATTTGAAGAGACACAGAACAACTCAGAGAAGGGGCAGGGGACGAGCTCTCCTGTCCTTATTTTTCCTTTAACTGCCAAAACATTTCCTTATATCGATCCCTCCCTTAGAGCAAGTCAGTTTGTTAAAGGGTTAACATTATTTACTCCTTAAAAAAAAAAGCAAAACTAAAAAACCCCACAGCGAAGGGGCACTGGCTGTGAAAGGGCTGCAGACAAAGGACAAATCCTCCAGGCTGCTGGGCCACCTACGGCCTGACCTGCTGGGCGCGGGGCCGGGGCTCCGGCAGGCGCCGGGGGCGGAAGGACGAGCGCACCGTGCGGTTCATCAGCGGCTGCAGCGGGCGGAAGTTGTCCACCATCCTCTTCTCCTCCTCCCCGTCCGACGTGAACAGCAGCATCCGAAAGGCCTCCAGCTGGCAACCAGAAACGGCCACTCGAGTCACTCCCCCAGTAATTCCACAGGTAGGGAGCTGCCTTGGGGTGACTCTGTCATGTGTATTCCCCTATCAGGCTCTATGCCCAAAAAGTAATTTTGTGCCTTTTCTGTGCATCTAAACTGAGCTTGAGGAAAAAAAAACAACCAAACGAACTTTTGAAAACAGTAGGTGTGTAGACCACACCTACAGAAGGACTCTGAAATCTTCCCAGGTTTCTCTCTATAGCGAGAGATTTCATTTCATTATTTAGCATCATTATCCTTTTCCTATGTGTTTGTTAAAATAAATAGTTTTTATTTCTTTCACTTTCCTTCGAGGAAAAGTTTCCTTTTTTTTCCCCGAACCTGGTGGGGGGGAAGGGTGGTTGTAACCTGGTTTTCTCTCAGGGGATATATTACTAGATTTTCGGCCAAACCGGCACAGGAGCTCATGGCAAAAGGCAAGCATTTGTTCTTGGAGGAGAAAATGAAGTCAAAGGTAGCGCTGCATTTGCTTTCTGAGGGGTTTTAGCACCAACACCTTTGGCACCTGCTGGTCAAGACTATCCCATATCCACACCAGCATGGGAGAATTATCAGTCATCTGCCATCCTTAGGGAAATTAAATCCCAAGTGTGGCACACCTGAGAGAGCCATTTCCATTCAAATACTTCATCCAACCTCCATTTACACTCTCCCTGGCACCCAGAAAAGAGGGAGCCCCAAAAAGCACCAGTCCCCAGAGTTGTTCTCTCACTGGGATTAAAATAAAGTATGCAGCAGATCAGCTTTTAGTGCTCATTCCAATGGTAAGTCACTGCTATGCCATGAAAAATGAGAGTAAACAGCCAAGAAAAAAAGAAAAACTGAGAAAAATTTCAATTTAAAAAGATGCCACACTATGCCTGCAGTTCTCTCTCCGTTAACAATCTCCATTTCACAAAATCTTCCTTTTTTCCTTTCCCTCCACAAAAAAAGGCTGCATCATGCTAAGGAGAGCAAACTTGTGCAGTATTCCAGTAAATTCCTAAAACCTCCCAAGTTTGCAAGGGGCAGCTTCCAGAATTTTGTATCACAGATGAAAAAAAAACACTTGAGAATAGACAGAAAAGTTGAATAAAGCTAGAAAAATATCTTGGAGAGGTCTTAGGTCTTTCAATATTAGTGGCTGTAAATGCCTCCCCAAATCCTGGGTTGAAGCAGTCATAAACCTCTGTGAAAACGCAGCGAATTTTTGTGTTTTCACGGAGAATTGCTGCTAAAGAACTGGTTCTGTGCATCTTCCCCTCCGTGGCAGCGAGAGGGATGATCTGAAAGGAAAATTGAGATTTACCTGATCCTCATCCACCTCTATTGGCTTCTTCTTAATGATCCACGTGACCGATTCAGTGAGGGGGGGAGTGGTCAAAGAGCCGGCGTAGGTCCAGTAATCAGGGCAAGAAGGGATCAAACAGGAGGGATCAAAGACATCAAACTCGATCACAGTGTCCTAAACAGCAGGAAAAAACGTTTTTAAGGATGGTGTTTTGGGAAAAAAAGTTGAAAAAGATCTTGACAATGAGATTAAAAACTGTGTTATGTGTGTGCATGGGAAATGAGGCGTTGTGAATATTAATGTAATAATTCTAAATCACATAAACTTGTATAAAACTGGGTTTGAGGTGTCAGGGGCAGCTGCTGAGCAGACAAAATTTAAATATTTCTACTGCCCCCACAAGCCATGAGATATTCAGTGGAGGAGAAACAAGGAGTGAGAAGGATCAGTGGCCTAAGGCTTTGTGGGAGCTGGATGCAACCAGGAAAAAGAGGGAATAAGTGGTGGAATAAGTTCAGGTAGCTGTGCCAGATCCTTAAAAGACTGCAAACAGAAAGTGTTTTACTTTTCACCATATGATTTTAGGCAGCAGGAAGAGGAGCTAAGTTTTATTTAAATCAAATATTCCTGTCTCCAGAATGTTCAGTCCCTCAAGTGGGACATCAGACAGAACGTAGGAGCTTCAGAACCCAGGACTTCCCAAGCAAACATTGCTCCTGGGGGATTTTCAGGATATACTGGCAGATCTTGGCTTAGTTTCTTTTAAATTCACATGCTATAAACTATTATAGTTTCATAATAGAGGTATATTCAGATTTGGGGAGGACTTCTGCCACTGAACTGACGTGTTTGGTGTTTATCTGGCAGAACTGTCACTGCTCCAACGTACAAACTTGTTTCATTTGGATTTTAAAATCTTCCTGTGAGAAACAGTGGCACAGCGACTTCAGCTGGATGTGAGTAGAAGTTGAAAAGGTAGATGTGGTTTTTTATGTTTTTTTTGAAGTGGTTTGTTCAGTCGATGTGGTTTTTCAGAAGGGAACGGACACGGGGAGGAGGAGGAGCGGCTTCTGAGCACTGTCACAGACTCAGCGCTCCCTCTCCTGGCAGGAGTCTGCTAGGAAAGATCCCATTCCCCCAGCAGAAAATCCAGTGTTTATAAAAAGGAAAATAAATCTCCTCCTCAAAGAGCAGACAAAAATCAAAACGCCTTAATCCCACAGTAAATAAACTCCCACTTCAAGCATGTCCTTGTAAGGGGAAACAATCTCAAGAGCAGCATTTCTTCAAGTGGTTTGGAAAGCTTAAAGTATCCAATTCCTCCTGAAAAAATCAGCTTGCCCTCCCACTTCCAGTGTAATCAACAAGGTGTCAATCAGCCCTCCCCCTGCTAAAATTTAGGGAAGAAAGCTTTTCTCGGGGTTTTGTTGTTCTCCAAGTGTTCTTTCTGTTGGGTGACAATGGGTGGCACACCTCAGAGCACTGACCTTGTGTCTGACTGCTGGCAGGGCATCCACCAGGGTCTGCAGCCCTTCATGCCGTGCTCCCAGCTGCAGGGACAGGGACAGGTTGGACAATCAATAAGATGATCAATAATCAATCAGTTCTAGTTATCAGCATTAGTATTTTTTTATAACAACAATCACAGAATATTTAGTGTTGGAAGGGAGCCCTGGAGATCATCCAGTCTAAGGTAGGGCACCTGGAGCAGGCGACACAGGAACACATCCAGGTGGGTTTGGAATGTCTCCAGACAGGGAGACCCCACGCCCTCCCTGGGCAGCTGTTCCACCCCCAACACACAGTTCTTCATATTGAGGTGAAACTGGTTTTAGTTTCTGGCCATTGCTCCTCGTCCTGTCACTGGCACCATCCTCTGACACCCCTTGGAACATCTGTATGGATTGATGGGATCCCCTCCCAGCCTTCCCTTAACTGCCCTGAATTGGCTTTAACAGAATGCAAACAAAGGCATCATTAGAGCTGGTCACACAGAATGCAATTACCTTTAGGAACACTCCAATAACAGCCAAGCCATTCCCTTCCATCACAGCTTCCTCAAAACTCGGGTACTCCACAGCATTCCAGTGCACCAAGTGCAGCTGAAACAGGAATGAGGGAAGAGATCAACCCCTGCTCAGAGCACAGACATCTCACCTGACTTCCGACCTTGGCTGCATTTGCTCCTTGGAGTGTGAGGCACTGCAGTGAGCTGCCTCACAAACCACACACCACAAAAACGAGGAACAAAGTGCTCTTGGTAAATAATGGTCCTTCCCTTCCTTTTTTTTTTTTTTGTTTTTGCCTTAAACAATAGCTAAAGACCCATCCACTGCATTTCCCATACATAAAAGGGATTTAGTCTGTGGGAGTCTGCCTGCAGGAATGCTGGCCAAAGGCACAGAGCTAAAGGGCTCTTCCATCTCTTCCCAGGAAGAGCAGAGCACACTGTCCTCCTGAGGAACATCCTCCTGCACATAGCAGTCTTCCTCTGCGCTGCTGACAGCCAACACATTGAAGAGTTTTGTTTGGTAAATAAATACCCCAGCCCAAAAACTTAGTCACAGTCTCCCTGTTAATGAGGACCTTGCCAAGCTGGCAGCACCACTACGAACAGAGCAACAGGAGATAAACATCTCCTTAAAAATAACCCATCATCACTTGACAAATTCTCCTCCTTTGGCAAAGAACCGTGGTCAAAGCTGTCACACTTTCACATTTCCCCCCACTGACTCCATCCTTTTCATTGACATTTTCTTCCTTAGCAGTTACTTAAGCATCAAAGTTTTGCTATTTTAGTAACTGTTGAAGAGTTGCAAACAGAAAATAAAGTGATGGCTTTTTAGAGTACTTAGTGTATGCTTTGTTTCTCTGAAAGATTTAGTGACAATAAACAAAGTAATTTTTAACTTCCAGTAATGGGGGCAATGTCCAACTTTCAGGCTGTTCTTCTCCAGAAAACACAGTGAATTTTTATAGAATAAAACAGCAGATGAGCTGCAGCACCCACCAGGTCTGATCCTTAAAAATAAACTGCAATTCCTCAGTTTGGGAGTTTTCACAGACACACCTGAGACAAGTATTTGCGTTGTTCAGCATTTCATCTCATACCTCTGCTGGGTAAAATTTACTGTCAACGGTGTGCTCTGAGCCCCAGTCGTTTATAGCTCCCCAGTGGAAGTGGAACTGCTTTAGCCTGTACTGGTTTTCCAAGGGCCCTCCAATGATGACTAGAAAACAAAACAAGACACACATGTTGATAAATATGAGTTAGAATTGGCCAGACAAGTAAATCCTTGGAAAAACTTTGCCCAGGAAAAACTATCAGGTGGAGCAACTCAAGCAGTGCCCTATTGCTTGGCAACTTCTACACTTTGCTATGACCAAATTATTCACACAAACACATTCCTGGTTTTCCCCTGCATCAAACTGGAGATGAGCTAAAGAGTCTACTCATCTATCTCCCCTCAAGAAAATGTTTTCCCAGGTGACACCAAGTTTGGCAGAGTCACAGTGATGAGTTTCACACTCTCACCCCTCTGTCAAAGCAGGAGTGTGAGGACTGCCTGACCAGGAGACACTTGGCAGGTGACACAGCAGTGACACATCCATTAAATGTATTAAATGACATCTCTACAAGCCTCGGGATCTGTGAAAAATATTGACATTTCTCATGACAAGACTTCAAAAAGCGAATTTTGCCAGAGAAATCAGTGTATTGAGTCAAACGTTCAACTCTCCTCCAAGCTACAAAAATCCAAACATCTTATTCTGCTTCAACACAGCTTTCACACTGCACAACCAAAGGTCAGCCAGAAATATGTTTTATTGTGCCTGCAAGCTGTGCATGAAGTATTTAAACATCCAGTCTGCCTCTGGGCAAGTTTCTGGAAGCTTTAATGCCCTTTTTATCAAGGAGTAAAGGTAAACCTTCAGTCTGTTGTCCTGATTTCAGAAGGCCTCCCATCCTTTTGCAAACACACGAATTAAGAAGTCCAAGCCCAGCTTTCTGCTTCCACTCATTCCCTCCTACCTGGACCAAAAACATCCTGCAAAGTCATCCTGCTAATTACTGTATGAAAGCATCTGGTAAATGAGAAGCCATAATTACTTCCCAAGGGCTAATAACACTTACAGAACCAGAGAATCATTTAGGGTGGAAAAGAGCTTTAAGATCCTCAAGTCCCACTGTTCATCCAGCACTAAGCCATCAGCATCTGCTGATTTTTACTGAACTGTAGGACATGGTGAAGTTTTACAGCAAGCCACGGTATAAAGCACCTAATCCCAACATTGCTTCTGAAAATAAGTTAATCACTTTCTTGCTAAGGAGAAAACAATGAGAGGAATTAAGAGATTTTCTTGTATTATTTTTTTTTCCTGAAAACCAGCCAGCAGGTTTGAAATTCTAACCAGACAGACCTGGCTGTGATAAAGGAATAAATTCAAACAAGCTGTGCAAAGTGACATTGAATTCATTTCATGGCCTGCTGCTGAGCTCTGGGCATGAATGCAATACTGACCATCACTGGAAAATCACAATGCTCCATCCCTGGGAGTGTCCAAGGCCAGGTTGGATGGGGCTTGGAGAACCTGGGATAGTGGAAGGTGTCCCTGCTCATGGCAGGGGGTGGAATGGGATGAGCTTTAAGGTCCCTTCCCACCCAAACCAGCCTGGGATTCTGTGATGGAGAAGGGGTGGGATGAAGATGTGGTTCATACAGCCAAGCCTTTCAGAACTGAAGTTTCTGTGCTCCAACACGATCCACTCCTGATTATGTGATGATGCAAACCCACTAGTGGCTATAAATTTGTGTTAATAACCACATCCACTTAAATATTTGCCTCACAAGTAATTTTAGGCACAGACAAACACATGGAGAGACTCAGGTTCCTGTAGTGGCCACCAGAAAGTGACAGGAAACAAATAGGAACTTCAGTCCCTTTAGAAGCATTTCTTCTCCAATTACAATCTGGATCATTTCAAAACAAAATGGAAGTTTAAGGGGCTCTAACAACAAGAATCACTGCACTGGTTATCGCAGCCCTGGCTCTATTTCAGCCTCGTTTCTGATGGCACCACACACAGACAGACCACGTGCTGTACATACCTTCCCCTCACCCTCTTCTTCCTCCTCCTCCTCCTGCTCTACCTTCAGCTTTAGCCCAAGTCTTGCAAACCCCATCTCAGGATTCAGGCATTTTTGTCTATGCTGGGTGTCTCTCTCATCTTCTGTTTCAACTGTGGTGCTTTTGTTTGTTCTCAAGCTTTCTTCTCTGGATTTCTATGGATTGTTAGACAGAAGCTGGCAGGGAGAAAAACCAGAAATAGCAAGAGTAAAGAGAGAAAGGTGGAGGAGAGAGGCAGGCAGCTGAAAACTGGGGGGGTTATACAGCAACACCTCACTATCTGTTGTTCCTCTGTCATTTTTTAGCCCTGTCACTGATTGTTTGATGCCATCCCATCCCTTCATGGACTTTAATTCATTTGAGGAAGATGAGGATGATGGAAAGGCAGCAAATGCTCACAGGGAAAGATCTACCTCGAGGAAAGTCTTACAGACAAAGCAGGTAAGATCTTTCAGAAGTGAGCACCTGAGTCCTGGTGATTCCAGCCTACCCTCCCCCTGTGCAGTTAATTACTGCATATTTCTGAACCCCCTAAAGGCAATTCCCCTTTGCTACATCAATTCTTGCAGAAAAAAATCCAATTTTGTTATCCACTAAACGCTTTTCAGCATCATATTCTCAACAGATAGCAGGGTGTGGCTTAAAAAGAAAGAGGCTGTTAAAAGCAAAGCCAATGTGAAGTTAGTAAATTAAAATCACTGATGAGGTAACAAGTGATGTCTCTCCCCTAACCCAACCTCACTAAAAAAAAACAGAAACAGAAATGGATGTTCCCTCTTGGGAATGGATATTCCGAGCGAACAGCCAGAAACAAGAAAAACAAACCAAGCCCCAAACATCACACAAGCTCCCTGCATTCCACCACTACCATTTTTGCTGCACTGTTTTATCAGCCTCTTTCCAAAGAGCCCAAAAATCAACCAGAAATATTGGTGTTGTGAAGAACAAAGTGTTTGTTTGTGTGCTGGAGGCTCCCTTCCCAAGGGCATTGCTAAAGCCCTCAGGAAGCTGGAGGATCTCTCATGGTGAGGAGCCACCGTAAACATCAATGACTCCAATCCCACAGGTTCAAACTTGCTCAGGGTCCCTCAGTTTTTCCCTGCAGGACAAGCTGAGCAATCATTTGCTTCACAACAGCCCTGACCAATTGCTACCAGCTCACCTGCCCTTATGAAATATCCTTATATTCTGCAATATCCTTCGGTAAAGGCAGCTTTTAGCAGGAACAATGAACAGAAAATCTGGAATGTGGGAGCAATATCTTGATTTTAAGTCACATTTTTTACTCTATTAAGCATTTTAAAAGGTTGAGCTTCTCGGGTCAGAGGCTTGTTCACATGAAATTGCTGGAATGGGTGGATTTTCCATACATTCCTGCTTCCCCTAAAACAACAGGGACACACACACCTGCTCCCTGGGGCAGAGCTCAGTGCTATTTCATTCCCTAAAACCCCATGGAGATAAGCATGTGTGCTTTCCAACTGCAACTCATTTGGCTGCTGATTATTTCAAGTGCATTAAATATCTCTATTAACACCACAAAAGATAAGTGGCAGATTACTTCAATAAAGAGCAGTGATGGAATCAGGTTTCAAATTGAGTAGGTACGCATAAAAATGACTGAAGATTGACTCACGTGGTCAAAGCTTATTACAAAACCTACAAGACAGGGCACTGAGGCTTGTGAAATGTGTTTCAACATACAGCAGGGGATTCGTGCACAATGCCCATGGTAACAAAAACACTGTAAATGTGAAGTCTTTATAGAATTTCTTCTTTATGATCCCCACCACTGTAAACCCACGTTTAACTCCAGCATTTTTTTTACTGTACGTTCATTTTCAACATGAGGTCTTCCATCACACGAGTATTTCTCCTCTCTACGCATTAATGACACATTAAATAGCTCTTTTTTTCTCCTGAGTTTTGCTTACTTGATCTGTCAGCAGAATCATCAAACTCCACCAGGAAGGAGTAGCCATTGTTCCAGATGTGAAGACAGGTGGTTGGGTCGTAGCTGATTTTCAGAGGCTTCAGGAAGGGATCGTAAACACTGTCCCTCCACTGGATGTTGATGGGAGACTGCCGGGTGCCTCCGGGAATTGTCAGCGGGCTCTGCCACAGCGGATGCACTGGAAGAAGAGGAGGAGAGTCAGGCTCTGAGGCGGGATACAGAACTTTCTGGCAAGGGACGGTGCTGTGTCACCAAAGGCTAATTCGAGTCAGCTGGTGCCCAGGAAAGTAAAAGAAAAATAAAACATTCCAGTTGCATGACTCAAAGCCACACAGGGAAGCGCAGTAATTTGACTTAGAACCATGTCAGTACCTTCCTGCCTTTGCAGAATGCTCTGAAAAGAAATTGTCCCCCTATTTCCCAGAAAAAGAGAATGTTTTCCTATTCTTGCCACATTTTAAGGCAGCTTTGTTTTAGAGATTTCATTACACACCAGTGCCATGAGCTGAGCTGGGAGCACTCCAGACATGGGATAATTCCCACTGGGAAGCAAAACATTCTCTAGAAGGCAACACAAGCACAGGGGTTACCCCACAAAGGAGGGTTCAGAGCTCCTGCAGCAGCCACACCAATCCTGACCAAAACTGCTTCGTGCAGGCACGTCCTGCTGACCCCACACCTGTAAAACCCAAACCCAGCAGTTTTGGGGGCAGCTTGGCACAAGCAGGGTAGGTACGTGAACAGTTTCCACAGAAGTTTATTCTGCTTAAAAGCAGAACAGACACCTGTGTGAACCTGTTCACCTGGTGACCCACACACAGGTTTTGGTGCCCTGTCCCTCTGCTGAATCCCAAATCGCGATGCTTCGAGCATCACCTTACAGGCTACTTCACTAGACACGACCGCTCGGGGTCTTTTACAACGAGGAATTAAAAATAAACCTTCAAACCACTCGCATGAGGCGTGGCTGAACAACTTTCCCCCCGTTTTCCCTCAGCGAGGAGCAAACTTTACGGAGCTCCATAAGGTCAACTCGGGCAAAGGCGCTGCAAAAAACACTCCCTACTACATTTAAAGCACTGTCATTTCCTGCTGCTTCAGCCGAGGACAAAGGCAGGCTGAGCTCGGCGTCCCTGCGGCTCCCACACAAACCCTGGCAGCGCGGGGGGCTGGAAGCCATGGCGGGACAGGGGCAGGGCGGGGAGAGCCCGGGCGAGCGAGACCCGCTCTGCTCGGGCTGAGGGGGAGCGGCACTCACGGGCGTCTCGCAGGCGGTAGGAGCAGCAGGCGCCGAGGCTGCACCGGCGGCTGCCCCGCCGTGAGGAGCAGGAGGAGGAAGAAGAGGTGGCGGCGGCCGCCCAAGCGCGGCGGAGCAGCGGCAGCATCGCGGCGGAGATCGCGGAGCCGCCGCCGCCGCCCAGCCCGGCCCGGCCCGGCCCGGCCCGGCGCGGCCCCTTCCGGCACGGCCCCCCCGCCATGGCCCCGCCGCAGCGGCCTCGGGGCGGGCCGCGTCTGCCCTCCGCGGCTCCTCAGGCTGTGACAGCCGTGGAGCAGCGGCGGCGGCTCTGTGCGGGCGGGAGTTCGCCATTTCCCGTGCTCAGGGTGGTCCCCTCACGCCGAAAGTGATTCCTTCGCACCGAGTACATCCCCTCAAAAGAGTATCGCCTCACCCAAAAAAGTGTCCTCTCACACCAAAATAGCACTTATTCCCTCACACCGAAGCGTTTCTCCTCATGTCAAGTATTTACCCTCACATCAAGAGGGTATTTATTGCATCACGTCAAAAAGTGTTTTCCTTTGCATCAAGTACATCCCCTCACAACAAATGAGTATCGCCTCACCCGAAAAGTGTCCTCTCACACCAAAACAGTATTTATTCCCTCACACCAAAAGTAATTCCTTCCCACTGAATACATCCTCTGACACCAAAAGAGTATCGCCTCACCCCGAAAAGTGTTCCCTCACACCAAAAGTATATCTTCACACCAAGTGTTTCCCATCACACCAAAAGCGATCCCTTTGCACCAAAAAACGCACAGAGATGGGTGGCCCTGGCACAGCGTGGTGCCCGCTCCAAGCCACATTTGGAAAAGTTATGAGAAGTTAATATTATGTTTACTTTTCTTGGCTGTCAAAAAGGCAGGAGGTGAATATAGTCCCACCTTGGATGATGAAAGGGTCAACTCACCTGAACTTGGTATTCACCTGACACTGCTTGAGGCAGTGAAACCTTGAGGAAACTGGTTAAAACCTTGGTCACTCCTTGCACTTTTTTGCTGTTCCAGCTGCCAGTAAGGAACACATAGCAAAAAAAACCATTTTTAAAAAAAAAAGGAAAGCCTGTAGAAAGCTGAAAGTGTCAGTGAATGCACAGAGATAAAGCAAGAGTTCTATTTTTTGCCAGTTCTCTTGGGCAGCCGCAAGAAGAACACCATCCTCAGCTCCTGACCTTCATCTTACGACCATGAACCATTAGTTACTCTCTTAAAATCCTTTTTCAAACCTGCATTTATCTTTTGGGGATTTTTTTTATCTTGTTAGGATGACTTTTGAATGAAGGAACCTGACATAACATTGAGAATGTTTCACTGAAATGGAGACAGGACCAGATACTCAACCAGCGTCAACCAAGAAGTGTTTGCTCTGTTTTACCAACATTGTGCAAGAAGTTTCCATTGCATTCACAGTATAACATGTTTAAAGTACTCCTGAGTTGAGTAAGAGCAGGTTGAAATCTGGCAATCAATTTGCTTTCAGTGGCTACACGATCACAAGCAGATCACCAGATGTTCAAACAGCTTGTGATGTCAGGATGTTAGACTGGGTTTAAATTTCGTTTTACTTCATCCCTGCAGTCTTTTTTTGTGTACCGGGATTCAATGACAAACAAAATGAATTCTTGGTTTGACTCCCAACATTTTTTAGGATAACTAATTTACTATTCTCAGCAGAATTCTTCCTGTAGCTTAAAAAGAAGAGGTGAATAATCAATGAAATTGAAAAGACCTGCTGCCCATAAACATCATGATTGAGTCAGGCTTAATCACATTTTAACAGCCTGTTGATCATGGTTAGGCAACTCTTTAGCACAGACGTGTCTTGCTGAAGCTCCTGATGAACAACAGGGAGCTCCTGGTCATCAGGACAGCCCAGATGGGCTTCAGGTGTTTTATATTCAGCATAAACAAGAGATCCTGGGGGTTACTCTCATCTACAAACCAATTACTGCCATCCCTTCACCGTTCACCCTTGTTCCATTCTTCCAGGATGTGTCCTCTAAATACAGCTGATAACCTTGGGCAGCTTAGAAATTACATCTACACCTGGTTCTGTAATTATAGAAAATCACAGAAAATTGCAACAATCAAACAATTTTCTGTATGTTAAAGGGATGAAATAAAAAGCCTCAAACTCCACTGCTTTACACAGTGGCATTAAGACAACCCAAGTCCAGGAGGCTTTTTGGTGGTTTGATCCTGCAAGGTTTTGAAAAATGTGAAGTTTTTTACAGAGTTACTAAGCTGAACAGAGTGAGTCACTTCGTGTGGGCTGAGCAGCACAACCCAAAGGAAGTTTATGGCACACTCTCCGAAATGATGGGCTGGTGAGGCACAAAACTAAAGAGAAATAACTTAGACCTGCAGCACTTTAATTTCTCTCCTGAATCATTCACAGAACCTCCATCCAGTTTTTTATGTGCACATGCTACTTCTTCCTGAGCATAAAGTTCAGTAAAACTCTAGCATTCAATTTAAAAAATCCTTCAAAGAAAACCCTTCAAAATATGAGCTCAGTGGCAGGGAGATGGCTTGGTCTGGAAACTGCAGACAGAAAGACAAAAACTACCTGTGCAAAAAGGAAACCTAAGCCCTAAACCTTGTTCCCAGCACTTCACCAATGTAGCCAAAATCTTCTTTTCTGGACCATTCCAGAAACAGAATTTTCCCTTGGCCGTGTCTCAGCCCAGGATGGTGATTTATGCAAGAGAGACGTGGCTCTCATGCAGCAAGAGCTGGAGAGAACAGCAGCAGCCAGAATCACAACATCCCTGTTGTTTTCCCCAAATTGTTACATTTCTGGGCCATCTGGGAGGTTCCAGCTGGGCTCTCTCTTGTTCCTGAACCCAGAGCAGTTTCCACAGACAGAAAGGGAAGAGCCCAAGGGATGAACTCAAGAGATGCAGAATCTGTGCAGAAAGAGAAACAGAAACCTCACCTACGAGTTTTGCAATGTCCAAAGTTAATTTTAAAAAAAGGTGCGCATTGAGAAATAAATGTGCAGTTTGCACCCTTTGCTCACTGAGGAAGGGCCTGACCTGGTGTTTGCCTCTGTCACACACCCATCTCTGGTACTGTCAGAGCAGCTAAACTAAATCTTGTAATACAAAAAGCATGGCCAAGATGTGAATCACCTGTGAAAAGGGATCTGCCACAAACAGACCCAATCTGTGCCTGATTTATTTGATTTGTTTTAAAACCTTCCCAACAGGCACAGTGATGCTCCATTCAATTTTATAGTATTTGGAGGCTTCTTACATTTGCACAGTGGTCTTTTCCCCACTTTTCCCACATAGATAGAGCCATCCAAATAGTCCCAATATTCAGAATTATTTTCTATAATTAATTGGACCCCTTGAAGTATTTGTTAAAAAGTCCATTTAGGATTGACACAAGTAGCAAAATCTTCAGGGTGGGAGTTCAAGATCCAGATGAAAATACAGCCTTTAATCTTTGAAAAGAAAAAGACCTGTTGAATCAAGTGCTTTGTTTTCTTTACACAAGGGCTTTCAAATGAGATAAAGCAGGGCAGGCAATGCGGTGGGAAGAGATGAGAAACCGCACCCAGGGGAAGGAAATAAGGCCCTGCTTGCCATAGCAACGCATTCTGAATAAGAAAATAAAATACACACATTCCTGAAACTCAGTAAAGAGCCATTTTAAACTTTTAAGGACCACAGCTCTGCTTCAGCCACTGGGATTGAATTTTGCAGAGGAAATCCAAGATAGGTTGGTTTCCTTGAAGCTTTTTTTGTCTGAATCAAGATTTTGGAGGATAAGAGCGCTGGTTGGCTCAGGCCCATCGTGACAAGGTGCTGAAAGTTGTGCTGAATTGATGTCAGATGGGGACTGTGATTTAGGCCAGTTTATTGATAAACAGCCCAGTGCTTTTTATCAAACAGATGTAGCTGACAGGGTGCTCCCAGCTCGACAGGGGAGCAGCAGCAGATTGTGAAATGCTGAGCTTTTCTCTGCCTCCACAGTGTTTGGCTGAGATAGGAGCCTGGCTGAGGAGGCAGTGGCTGAGCCCAGATAAGGGGGAGGTAATTCCAGCTGGCAAGGTAAAGCAAACAGAGGCTTTATCTTCTTCTGTATAAAAACATTTGCTGAAATTATGCATGCAGGCTTAGGAACTCAGCATGGAAAGGGCTCTGAAGAGAACTCCTGGACAATTTGGGGAGGCACTGCAGTTGTATGTGCAGGCCTGGAGATGGCACACCTGGATTGTGTGGCACTGCTGGACTCGTACAATTCTTTGGGAAAAAACCCAAAAACTTGACAGATTCTGCTTTTCTTGTAACTGCTTCTAAAAGGGCAAGAGGGGGAAAAGTCATTTAGATCTTCTCTGGTAATAATTACTAAATTAGGCTTAAAAATCCCCATGGAGACCATTTCTAGCAATTGTTCTAAAAAATTAATGTCTGAAACCTCCACTTCCATGTGTTGTCACAAGGTACCTCAGAGCTTGGCACAGACACCCCCTGGGAATTTTGACATCCACGCCACAATTCTCACCAATGTTTCTACAGTGCTTCCCCAGTAAAGTGCAGGAAAAGCTCTTTGTCCTTGCAGGATCACAAGGGGAAGCCAAAAAGCTCTAGAAATTGTCAGCCTTTGAGTTGTTTAACCGTGGTCTGAGTAGCTGTGGAGTAACTCACAGGCTGCCTCACTCAGAGCTCCTGTCCACTCCCTGCCTGCCAAAAGCAGCCGGTTCCAAAGACAAGGTTTCCCTGACTCAGTTTGTTTTGGCATTTCCTGCATGAATGGCACAGAGAGAAAGATTTAAGGGATAAATAGTATCTGTCTGAAATTGAAAAGAGGAATGTGAGTAAAAATAGATACCAATTGTAGTTCATTTAATCAGCAGTGGTCCTTGGACAGAACTACCTGGTCTGATCTCTTCTTGGAATGGGATCCCCTCTTACACTGGGTAACCATAAAACAATTCCTCTCTCCATCCCACGTGGAAATCCAGAGCTCAGCTCTTCTCCAGTTTAACTTCTCACTCCACTGAACAACTTCAAATCATTTTCCCAGTGACACCTCCTCTGATAAAACAGAAATGGAGCACTTAATTCCAACACACTCTATCCCAGAAGTTTCTAATTCTATGAGCCATAAATTTTGGTGGTGCATTAACACTGAACAAGCAGAAAAATTGGGATTGCATGGAAGGATTCTGTGCTGCTGCTCCATGGTTTTCATTACTTTACAACAACTTAGATTGTGCCTTCCAAACTGGAAATTGTTGGACTTGCCATAAATATTCCCTTGCAATCTTGGTTCATGTCTTCAGATGTAAAAATAATGAATGAAAACACAGACTAATGACAGAGCTTTTTAACCACAATTCCAGTGGATTCTCTGGATTTCCCCTTGGACGCAGTAACTCCTGTCAGTGCTCACCATGAGCAGTTGGTGTGAGCCCAGCACTGCTCTTCCTGGCACAGGGTTGGGGTTCAGCTGTTCGATCTCTCCTGAATTGCAAAAGTTTACTGATAAAATGGAGAAAAAGGAGTGATTTAGGCAGTGCTTGGGAATAAATCCTCTCATGTGCACCCACCCATCTGTGGAGTGGGTGTGCACACAGTTGGACAGACTAATTAACATATCTAATTAATATGAATTCACTAGGAAAGCTACTATTACATGCACCTAATTAATGCTAATTTACTGGAAAGGCTATTATTTTAGAAGGCCGAATCATTGTTTTTCTAAATGTTACAGTAGTGCTTTTCTTTGAAGTACAAGGTCTTTTTCCTTGTTTTAATGGGAAAAATGAAGTTTCTGAGAGTGCCTGTAGAGGACAAACTGGGAGTTAATGAATATTTCTTGGAGTTTCCATATAAAAAGCCTTGTGCTCATCTCCACTCTGCCTTGCTTTATATCACAAAATGATCAGTTTTTCATAATTAAGTAAATACAAAATTTGGCATTTGCTAATTTAAATAGAAGGGAATCACACCTCACTCTTCACAGAGGAACCTGGCTCTGTTCTTTGAGAGAAGTTATTACACTGAATAAATTTACAGAGGAAAAAATAGCAAACAAAAGGTTTTTCTAGCTATAAAAAATTACTCTCTACTATTCTCCAGCTGACATTATCTGCACAGCAGCAAGTAGACACAATCTCTGGCTGGCCCCATCTTATCTGTAAGTAAGTTAATCAGTATTTTAAATAACTAAATCTTTAACATCTTCCAGGAGTATCTTGCACCTCAAAGTGATTTATTGGAGGTCTGTACAGCACATTTGGAGGGGATTGTGGCTCGTACTAGGCCTCATTTTCCAAATCAAACATGCAGTGGCTATAAAATTCTGAGTCAGAACCAATTTGTGCTAAATGCATTTTGAATTATGCTCATAAATGCAGTTTTCATTGAAAGCCTCCCAAGTAATGATTGCATTTTGTTACAGGTTGGAGTCACAAACAACCCAGCACCACTGACACAGCAGAAATAAAGAACAAGGTTGAACCCTGAAATTCCACAAAGTATTTCCATTTCTTTCATTCTATTCACTCTCCTTTCTTCAATCTCTCAGCCACATTCTCCAACTCCCTTATTTAATTCACTAATAAATAAGAACAACACTCAACCGCACCAGCTCCCTTCCCACCTCGGCATCGCCCATTTCCCACCTATTTGGATGAAATGCAGTGACTTACAGGCAGCGTTCCTGGTTTTTTTCCAGGAGCAGGCAGCCAGGCTGCAGGGCCGTGCTGGCACAGCTCGGAGGGCTCGCAGCTGCTTGGAGAGACGCACCAGGGTTGTTACCGTCACACCATTCATCGCTGCCACCCGGGCACGCCAAACCTTCACTGCCTCCCGCAGCAGAGCCTTCCACAGCCTAACAACCCATCAGCATAACGGAGAATACTAAATCCTATGGATGTAGAGCTCCACGGGAACTGAGGGGTCGCCAGGCTTATTTATAAATAATTTTGAGAGCACCCTTTGCTGGTTAAGAGGTGGAGCCAGCCCTGGAGTTAATTTTCAACTTGTCCCTGCTCTGTCTTCTCCATTGGCTCTCCATTCCCTCCGAGGGGCTGGCTGGCTGATGATTATTCCACATGTGCTTTCCAGAGAGTTTTTTTCCCCGTCATCTTCAAGAGCACCAAAGGGTTGCAGAAAACTCCTCTTTGGTATGCAAGGAGAGAGTTCTTATCACTCCTTCATGCATGCACACTTTGAAGAGTTGCATATTTGAATACTGATGGCCAAGAGGTGTTGTCAGGAACAGCTGAATTGCTCCGAGCTGGGGCTCAAACTGAGGAATTCCCAGAAATCCAGGAGCTATGCAGGGCTGGGCCCAGAAGCATTTTAGCTCTGAGCAGTGACTCCAGCAGCATTGCAGCCTCCAGGTGAGTGAGGAACTGCAGAATAAGGGATGCCAACAACAAATTTTGTGACAAAAACATCCCCTAATTTTGTATAGACTAAAAATAGTAATATAAGGACCAATAATTATTCCTCTGCTCACACTTGGAGCCCACTGAAGTTTTTGTCTGGGAGAGAACAGATGGAGATGTTTTCCTGACCCATATTTCTCAGAGATGAAAGCAAGAATGTTACTCTCTTGCTGCTTCCAGGGGCACCTCCCATAACTTAGTTACCTTATGTGAAAATGCTGTATAGAAATCCCACACTTTAATTTTTTTTGGGATGTTTGCTCTTCCTCCAGCGGCCAAAATCCATGTCAGTGGCACAGACGCATCCAAGTCAGAGCTACAGTTTTTCAGGCCAAGCACAGAAACACAGGAAAGGAATTATTCCTATAAAAATTTCCCAATATTGCAGATTCTTACAGGCCAAATGAGAATGAAAATGTGGAGCCATTGAAGATGGAATTTTCCTTCCCAAGGACAAACCAGCCCAGCAGCACCTGAACCAAAGGGTCCCCTGGCATTCCCAGCCCCTGTGAGCGACCAAATGACAAACCAGGTCCAAGGTCTAACCCAGGAGCACAGGAAGGAACAAAAGGAGACAGGGCCAAAGCCAAGCAGCAAAAAAGGTCCCAAGTCCTTCCTAGAAACAAAGGCAAACCTGAAAACAAGAGCCCCACCTACCAGAGCTGAGGCTTAAATGGGCTCCTGGCTCATCGTGGTGGGTGGAGGCTGCAGGTGAGGATTATTGGGGGTCGTTAAAACTTAATTAAAAATCCCTCAGGCTCATGACAAAATGAAAGTATTTACAAAACCCATGTGGTTCTTCTTCTCCATTAAATACATAAGTGGGTGTATTTTGAAAACTACAGAATCCATCAATGACAGAGCAAGAAGTGATGAATGATAAAACTATTAATATTCTGCCATTAAAAATTTGCCATTAGATCCATTTTTTTTAAATTCATAAATTACCTGTGAAATACTTTTCAATAGTTTTGAATTGTGTTCTGGGGTTTTTTTGTTGTTGTTTTTGGGGGTTTTTTTTAACAAACTGATGTTTTGAATTAGAAACTTCTTGGTGATGTTTTCATGAAACATCTGCCTGTCTGTCATCTCTTGTCACACAGGGTGTCAGTGCAGGGCTCAGGCTCAGGGAATCCTCTTTAGTATCCTAAAGTGGCCAGCTTAGCTGTGCTATTTATTATTCCAACCCCTCCTATTTAGCAGAGTCTTTCCTACTGCCTGTCATTTATTCCCTGAGCTGGCAGCTCCGGAGTGAGAGCACAGCCTGCACTGTCAGCTCTGAGTTCTGCCCAAGGAACTGAAACATCGACTGTTCACAACTGGGTCATTTGGGTGAGGAGTGTGACCGTGCACAATGAAAATGGGCTGGTTTGGCTTCACAGAAATGAAACAAGTGAAAATCTAGAAATTTCTCACCCTCACCCATCTGACTTTTGCTGTCAGAGCCTCCAGATTGGGCAGAAAGGATCGATAATTGTTTGGCTTTTTACTGGAGCATTGCCAGTACCTGCTTGTTTTTACATTACCATTGTTCATATTAATTGTGTTAATTGCAGAGGGAAAATCTCCTCCCTGCAGTGTGTCCAAGGAATCTGATTCCCCAGGCATCCTGCTTGGAAGGCTGTTCCTGCCCTAGTGCTGCCTCAGTTGTAAGTCACACCCAATAAGTCAGCAAAAAACACAATGTTACAGCTTTACTGTAATTAGATATCATAAACGTGATTTAATAATGAATATTTTCCTCACCTAATTATTGTCTAATTGGCAGGACAATCAGTCATGGGAAGCTGCCTGGGAATTTTGCTGCTGAGGAGTGGAAGCCTCTGAAAATGTCACTTAGGGCAGGCTCCCCACAGGAGCCAGGTCATTCCTGGGTGCCTTTGCCTCTCACTTCCCTGAAGACTGGCTCACACTCCCCATGGCAGATTTTACTTGAGGGAAGCTTTTTTTTTTGGTGTCCACGTTTTGCTGGGACACTTCATCCAGCTGAGCTCAGCAGCCTGGGAACCACCTCTGCTTCTTCATTCTCTCTCTTGCATCGGGGTCCCCAAACAGGACAGAACATTCCAGCTGCGTCCCCATGAGTGCTGAGCAGCAGGAATTCCTGAGATGTGCTGGAATGCTCTGTCTGATACAGCCCAGGGACCTTCATCCCTGCCAGGGTGCACTCCAGGACCTACTGGAGAACACCTGGAACGGGAGAAAAACTCTGTTTCCAGAGCTTTGCCGTCCCCAGGTTGTGGTGAAGCACAGGATTACACCCTCCCAAGGGGTTGGAATTTGCCTCTGTTGCCCTGGGCGAGCTTCTGGCTGACCTGGGCTGACCTGGGTTGCCTGGAGTGCCCCGAAGGGCAGCCCTGGCCTCCTGCCTCTGCCACGTGGAAACCTGCTCAGGGCCATTGTCACCCCGGCCACAGCTGGACATCTACACTCAGTTTATTTTACCTCTCACACCTGAAACGTTTGGGTTACATTACAAATGATTTTGGATGTGTCTAAATCGGTAGAGGTGCAGCATTAGGAGATGGTCAAATTCTTCTTAGAATCATAGAAGGACAAAATCTTCTAAAATCTGTAGGTGGAATGAGCTCTCCTTCAGGCTTTGATAATCCCCCAAAAATACTCAGATGATGATGGTACCTGACCAAATAAACATGGTCTGGGGCAAACCTGACAAGAGCTGGGCAAATCTCAGCTGTGTAGGGGAGGTAAAAGCGCAGAGAAGCAGCTATGAGTGATCCTGGGAAGATTCCAGCCAGGCAAAGAGTAAACACAGGGCTTGTGCCAGGGGCACATTTCTCAGAAGGGAACGAGCCTCCCATCTTTTTTTTTTTTCTGGGTTTTTTTTCCCATGGAAGAGTGTGTAAATAAATAAAAGAACACTGAGATCGTGCCTGACCCTTCTCACCTCATTTCTCAGACTGGCAGAAATGACCCTACAGGGCCATGGACTTTGACCAGACGGCAAAAAGTGTAACAATGTTTTCCTCTCTGCTGAGGGGATTCAAGGCCTTTTCTTCCATCCGCGTTCATGACAATTAGGAGTATTCTCATCGAATAAAATGGAGTTTGCACAGCATAAACCAGAATGAGATCAGAGTAATGATACAGAGGTGGCTGAAGTAGGTTCAGGAGCAAAACCCACTGGATCCTGCCTTGTTTTCTGTTACAAATCACAATTCTGAGAGGTTTGAAAATGGTTGTGGTGTCTGAAAAATAAATGATGAGCTTCTCCTCATATGCTGCTACAGCACATTTACAAATAATATTAATATTCTCTTGGTTAAAGATGTATTTTATCTAACTTTTCCTTAAGCATCACTGTCACAAGATAGGACAAGGCTGGGTTTGTTTGCCTCTCCAGTTACGAGAGTTATTATAGAGAAAATGAATAAACCCAAACAGAAAGGAATGAATCAACAGGGGAGCTCCAAGTACTCTTTTTACTTGGATGTGATCGAGGATTTTATCCTTAGGAAACAAAATTATTCTTCCAGACTTCTTCCAGCAAATACTCTGGAGCGACTTCTGTGCCCTGCTCACATCTTCCCCACTGCTTTGTCCCTGCATCCTCATGCTCGGCAGTGAGGATAATTATGAATATCTGTCACTTGTTTAAACAAACGCTTTGTTTGGCAACCTTTGTTTTCCTGCTGCTGCTGCAGCTGCTGCAGCTGCAAAATTGTGTGCACAGTGTGTTAATTTTTTACCTTTGATGCTATGGGAAGGGGTTTTTTTTCCCTAATGAAAAAAAAAGGAAGCCAATGAATGAGATCCCAATCTCTCCTGATCCACACAAAACATGTGAAATCGGCAACTTCCTTAGAAAACAATAGTAAATGAATGCTGATAGCAGGGTAAAATAAGCTGGATACTTCCTGGAAGCAAATGATTCCTCAGAACGTGGCCAAGCACAGACATAAAATGCAAGAGAGAGGCTGAAAAAAAAGAGCATGAAAAGGTGAGGAAATAAAACAACAAAGAAATCCTTTGTTTTATTTGGGACAACAAGCTAACAGGGCAACAGGGGTCTTTTCTTCTACAAAATTAAAAAATTAAATTGATATATTGGCACCCTGAAGTTCTCAGTCATTTTTACATGGGGGAAGGAAATTAAGAATGGGTTTGATGTAGGCACTTGAGCAAATTATCATGGTTTAAATCAGAATAAACCTTCCCTTGTATCAAGATCTTCTTGGCATTTGCTCATAGGCAGACTCTTATCCCAGGGTAAAGCGAAGCCCTCATTCACCAAATGGGGATTACACTGAATTTCATTCAATTATTGCAGAAACAGTCATGGGAGCTCAGTTTTGGCAGCTCCTGAAGCTCAGGAGACTGTGAAGCACAGGAGGCAATTACCCTTTGGTCAGTCATTCATTGGTACCGGGAATCAAAGTCTGAAAGCCAAATCTGGGCCTTCAGATTTAACAGCAAGATCCTTTTCCTCCTGCTGTTTGCCACTGCTTCCAGTCAGACTTTCTGCTGCACGAAGTGTTTGCCACATCTGGCTGTGCAGTCTCAAGGAAAAATGGGATAGGCCATGATAACGGAGTCACTCCATGATTTATTGGTGTCATTCAGAATTTTAGAAAAGAAGTGCCTCCTGGTTTGGAAAACAATCCAGAATCGTTGCTCTGGTAAAGAGGGAAAAGCTGTTACAAGAGGAAAGGTAATTGTGGATTCTCAGCTGCTGGATCAGAGTGGGCTGCCAGGAGAAGGCGCTGCAGCCTCCCTTGGTGATAAGTTGTTTTATTTGTTTATTCTGCTGTTATCTCTGATCAGACTCGCAGGCATCAGTTGGATCCCGCCAGTATTTCCTGCAGTTAATTTGAGATAAATTAACTTCAGGTAAATACTGTAACTGGTTTATGACAATGGCAGTTTTTGTGTTTGTGTTGTGCAGTGATTCACGGCTCTCCAGAGGAGCAGGATCTCACACCTCCAGCAAACAGGAGTTAATGGTCTTTGGGATGGAAATATTATGAAGTTATGAGAAATCAGGGCAGCTTTCACACTGGGCTGCTTTAGAATGGCAAAAGCTTTTACCAGCAGCTCCCCACAGCAGGTGGAACGTGGATATTTGTATCCCTCTTTTTCCACCTGGGACCTGCCATTGCTTGAGTCCAGCAGAAACTCTTCAGCAAAACTGTCGCAGGGCAAATCCCCGGAGCAAAGTGTGAAATAATCCGGTGTGAAAAGTCAGTTTCTAAGCAGTTTAACCTTTGAACTGCCTAACCTGCTTGTGAAGGGGGAGAACATGGTAAATAAATGAACAGACTCAGCTGAGCATTACAAACCTGGATGAGGGAGCAATTTCTGAACACACCAGGTTTGCAGGTTTCAGGACAACCAGTTCCAGCTGAACCACGGTGGATTCAGCTGTGTGACATGACACTGGAGAACCCCATGAAGCATCTTAAGGGATATTTTAATGCAGAATTCTGAAAGTCGCTGCTGGCTATGCTGAAGCTGAAAAATGAAGTGTGGTTGTTTTTTATTGGGCAACACTGTGCTAAATAAAGACATAAAATCGTCTAATCTTTGTCCTCTTTCAGAGCCATTTGCATACACTTCCTCCGTGCTGCTTTTTTGGGGCTTTTGCATATTTTTGTCATCCCCAGAAGGTTCACGGAGCGTTCCCCACCTTCACCCAGGCCTCCTGTTCTCACACCACACGCAGGAGCACAAGTGACAGCGGAGCGAGGCTGATGAACTAATTTAGCAAATTCCCACTTGCTGCCTGCTGCTCAGCTGTGCTCTGGGCACCGCGACTTTTCTCTCCTTAACATGACAGCTGACATCCAGCTCATCCCAGCTCAGCGCTCGGGAGCTGACGGAGCGGGAGGGATCTGACGGAAGGAGCAGAGGAATGAGTAGGGGATGGGAATGGTGTTGACTCTGGAGGTGCAGATCCCCATTTAATCTGCCGGCTGACAGCGCCGCTGGCCGAGTGCTGTGGACACTGAGGGGCTGGAGCGTGTCCAGGGCAGGGAACGGAGCTGGGAAGGGTCTGGAGCACCAGGAGCGGCTGAGGGAGCTGGGAAAGGGGCTCAGGCTGGAGCAAAGGAGGCTCAGGGGGGACCTTGTGGCTCTGCACAACTCCCTGACAGGAGGGGGCAGCCGGGGGGGGGTCGGGCTGTGCTCCCAGGGAACAGGGACAGGAGGAGAGGGAACGGCCTCAGGCTGGGCCAGGGGAGGCTCGGGGTGGACATCAGCAGGAATTTCCCCATGGAAAGGGTGCTCAGGCCTTGGAACTGCCCAGGGAGGTTTGGAGTCCCCATCCCTGGAGGTGTCCAAGGAATGACTGGAGGTGGCACTCAGAGCTCTGGGCTGGGGACACGGTGGGATTGGGCACAGGTGGAACTCGACGATCCCGGATCCTGTGATTCCCTGACTACACTTCCCGGCACGCCCCGCGCCACCCGCGCGTACTACAGGTCCCGGCGTGCTCCTGCGGGGGCGCGCGTGCTGCCCTCTGGGAGTCGTAGTCCGGTCCTCGCTGCGGCGCCTCGGCCGGGAAGGGCGGGGGCATCGCGCGCGCGGGCGCGGCGCGTGCGCGGCGCGGGGGCCCGGGCCGGATCTCTCGCGAGGAAGGACGCCATTATCGCAGCCGCCGCACAAAACACCACGAGAACTCGGCGCCCGCCTCACACGGTAACGCGGCGCCCCGCGGGCGGGAGCCTCCGCTGCGCGGCCACCCCCCGGCCGCCCGCACGGCCCCGCACGGGGACACCGAGCACACGCCGCGCACCCGCCGCGCTCCCGCCGGGCTCCCCGGGCCGCGAGCCGGCGGGGAGGGAGCGGCCGAGGCGGGGGGGCCGCGCGCCCCCCTCCGCCTCCCCCCATCACTCTCATGGGGGTCGCCCGTGATTCGATATCGGGGAGAAATTCCTCCCTCTGAGGGTGCTGAGGCCCTGGCACAGGGTGCCCAGAGAAGCTGTGGCTGCCCCTGGATCCCTGGCAGTGTCCAAGGCCAGGCTGGACGGGGCTTGGAGCAGCCTGGGATGGTGGAAGGTGTCCCTGCCATGGCAGGGGTGGAACGGGATGAGCTTTGATGTCCCTTCCACCCAAAGGTTTGGCTCTTCCCCGCCCCGCTCCGGGGGCCACCCCCTTGCCGGGCTGCCCAGCGCTGGGCTCGGTGTCCCGCTGTCCCCCCGGGATGTGTTTGGAGCCGGGCGCTGCGGGCTCGGGCTGGGCCGGGAGCGCTCCTCCATCCCCTGTCCTGGTGCGGCAGTGCCCGGGCTCGGGGCTGCCGCCGCTCGCGGGAGCGGGCGCGGACAGGGAACATCCCCGGGATGTCTCCCAGCCCTCGGAGCTGCTCTGGTGTGCGGTCATTTAGTGCCAGACAGGGTTTTTCACGTCCACGTCAGGATTGGTGTTTTCTGCCCTCTTCATACCAGTTTGACATAGGAGAGCGGGGTTTAGATGGGATATTGGGAAGGAATTCTTCCCTGTGCGGGTGGTGAGGCTCTGGTACAGGTTTCCCTGGAGCTGCCCCATCCCTGGCAGTGTCCAAGGCCAGGCTGGACAGGGCTTGGAGCAACCTGGGATAGTGGAAGGTGTCCCTGCCTGTGGCAGGGGGTGGAACGAGATGAGCTTTAATGTCCCTTCCCACCCAAAGCATTCCAGGATTCCATGATTCTCTGAACACGCTTGGTATCCCTATGTCCTTATTTGCAATTCAAGTGTTGCCTCCTTTTTTTTTTCCCCTTTTTTTTTTTTTTTGTTTTATTTTTAAATCCATCCACAGTGGCAAGTTGTGTACTTAACCAAATATAGTCATTTTATCCTGCTATGGCACGGATAGTTTATGGATCAGTTTATTTTTGGAGCTCTCCAGGGAAGACTTTTTGAAGTAAACATGGGTTATTAGTAACTGAGAGATTGCTTTGGTGGAAGCAGCTTTAAAATGATATTTTGGAGTGGTTTTTGGTACTTTTTTGCCTTCTGTGTGAGGTTACCTGAGGTGTGGTGCCCTGTCCATACCAAGATTTCAAGAAGCAAACCTGAAATTTGTATAGCTTTGAATATTTAAACCAAGATTTTGAAATATCAAGCAAAAAAGTTTGTTTGAATTTCATAGTAGTGACTCTTGAAACAGAGGGTTTTCTCTGTTAGGAAGTATTTATCTATTTTTTAAATAGTTGTTTATAGAAGTGCACCGGAATAACAAGACTTTGATTCTGAAACCTGAGCACCTTTTTCCATCCTTAAATGACACCTCGGCTGTAGTTCCATTTTCAGTGAGAGATGTTAGGAAGAAAGATTAATTAATTTATTGAGAGCATAAAAAGATGGAGGTTGGATTTGGGAAACATTCCACCTTCTCCAGAGGACGAAAACATTTTATAACTTTGTTTTTTGAGTTTATCACCTCTTTTACAGCACCTGGGTTTTCTGTCTGAATCACCCAGCCATGTGAAAGTTGTGTGGTTCCAGAGCAGGTGTTAATTAAGGTTCTTTTAAAGGACTAATTGATTAATAACACACAGAGTAATTGAATAAAACCATTCAGGGCGTGGTGCTAATTAGCAATGCTCACAGCTGCACGGCTTCCAGCAGCACCTGCTCCAATAAATAAGTTTGGAAAAGCCTCCTTTCCTGCCGGTGCTGGTTTTGGAGTCCTTTTTCTGCAATTTTGGGTGTTCAGGTGAGGAAAAATGAGCTTTTAGTCGCAGTTCAGTGTCACCAGAGCTGCCGGTTCGGGATTTACCTGGCTTGGCATGGAGTTGTGCTGTCCCATGGGATTCACACCCGCGGGAATTCCAGGGGGAGGCTCCCGGTTGCAAGGACTTGAGTTTGTCTCTGGTTTTTCTCTCGAGCTTTCCCCTCAACTTGTAAAGCTTTGTAGGTGCAGGAACAACACATGGCTTTATTTTGTCAGAATTCCAGGGGTTTCATCTCTTTCCTTGAAGGAACCCTGGAATTGGAATTGCTGGGATTGAGCCACTTGTAGGAGGAGACAGAGCAAATCCTGCCAGGGATTGGAATTAGAACCACAAAATGTCTTTGTATACAGAACTTTGCCAATAAAATTTTGGTCGCAGGTTGATTTCCTTTAGTTTGAAAACTTGATCTTTAGTCATTAACAATTGAAGTAATCTTTATTTTCTCTTTTATCCATACTCATTGACGGGTCAATCACCATCATTTTTCTTTTTTTCCAAGTAAAATAAAAGGAATAAAATGTCTTCACAGTCACATAAACCACTTGTTTCCTTGCAGGTTTAGGTTTTCAAAGGTGGTGTAAAATAGTGAATTTTGCAACCGGTTAGACTGAAAAATACACGAAAGGTTTAACTTCGTCACACCCTTGGTACGTGGGACTTGAAATAAAATAATTTGTGGTGTTGTCTGTTGAACAGAATCGTTTTATGTTGTTTCCTGCTTGTGACCCCTGACTGAGAGCACTTAAGGGAAAAATTTATTCAGTTCAAACCTCTGAAAACATGAGTTTTATCATGGAGAAGGATGGAGGGAATTGATGGCAGCTGGGGGGGCAGCCTTTACATCCCTGCTCCTCAGATATAAATGGATCAACCTGATCCTCTCTAACACCCTCTGAATTTATGGTTTGGGGAGTTTAAAGCTGAATTTGGTTGGGATTTCTGTTTTAACTACAGGGAGAGGAGCTGATGAGCCAGGATCAGGTGGTACAAATGAAAACTCAAAATCGGGAGGTAAGATGGGGGTTTGGGCTCTGCTCCCAGGGAACAGGGACAGGAGGAGAGGGAACGGCCTCAGGCTGGGCCAGGGGAGGCTCAGGTTGGACATCAGCAGGAATTTCCCCATGGAAAGGGTGCTCAGGCCTTGGAACTGCCCAGGGAGGTTTGGAGTCCCCATCACTGGAGGTGTCCAAGGAATTCCTGGAGGTGGCACTCAGGGCTCTGGGCTGGGGATTGGGCACAGGGTGCACTCCATGATCCCATGGCTCTTTTCCAACCTAAATAATCCTATGAAAATAATTCAGAATTGGAAGAACTGCTCACTTAATGTTTCCTTGCTGAAATGATGCTCTTCAGTTTATTTTCATTAATATTTTTGGCAGGAATTTGAAAATCCTGGTATCTCTGTGTTATAAAGCAGGGCTGAGGTGTGGTTTGGCAGCTGGAATGGTTCCTTTTCCTTGATGGCTCCAGCAGGAAAATCCATTCGAAGGCTTTGGATTGAGCAGGTTACTTGTATTTGCTGTTGGCTTTCCTGCTTTTCAGGAGTAGCAGCCTGTGCCAGCACTGGGGGCTGTCCTTGTCTCCTCTGGAATTGTTGGATCAGAAACTTTTTCCAGTGTATTGAGGACTAGCAGTGCACATATTAGGAAAAATATGTACTGAGGAAAAAAAATAGAAATTATTAATGTCATTATTATTCTCTTGTTGCTGAAGGTAAGCTGACAGGCCGAGAGAGAATGGCCCTAAGCTGAAGGTGGGCAGGGATAAGTGGGATATTGGGAAGGAATTCCTCCCTGTGAGGGTGGGGAGGCCCTGGCACAGGGTGCCCAGAGAAGCTGTGGCTGCCCCTGGATCCCTGGCAGTGCCCAAGGCCAGGTTGGACGGGGCTTGGAGCAGCCTGGGATGGTGGATGAAACTAATCCTGGAAGTTTGTTCTTTGAATTTCCTGGAATAATGGAATATCCTGAGTTGGAAGGGATGCATAGGGATCATCCAGTCCAGCTCCTGGCCCTGCACAGGACATTCCCAACAGTCCCACCCTGTGCCTGCGAGCGCTGCCCAAATGCTCCTGGAGCTCTGGCAGCCTCGGGGCCGTGCCCATTCCCTGGGGAGCCTGGGTAGTGCCCAGCACCCTCTGGGGGAAGAACCTTTCCCTCATCTCCAGCCTCACCCTCCCCTGGAAGTACTTGCAGGATTTTTGGAGCTGTTCCCGATAAAAATCCTCCATCTAGTGGCTGAAAACAAGACAACAACGGGACAGAATTTGCTGTCTATGCAGGTCTGGTCTCACATTTGCTGCTTTTCAGCAAACTGTACAAATTGTGCCTGGTGTGAGTGATCCCTGTCCGGGATAATCCCACCAGGATACAGAATCCAGCCTCTGCCTCAAGGCCTGGGATCTGCAACCACTTAGATCCCTCCCCGGGGTGGGCTGCTGGAGTTCAAGGGGATTAAGTGTCTGTAAATTGAATTCAGGCCTCTGTGTGTGTGCAAGCACCTGAAAGCGGAGCTGTGACACGTGTGAACATATCCTTCCCAGCTCCCTGGGGAATAATTACATCCAGGCTGTGCCAGAGGGGGGCTGGCACATGGCAGCAGCGTTTGTACAAGATCCACAGGGAATTTGGGCTGGAATTCCCGGGCTGTGTGACCACCCACTGCCATTCCCTGTGCCAGAGCGCGTTCAGCTCCTGGGAGGACACTGGGAAGCGGGGAAGGCATTCCTGGATTATTTGTTGGGTGTTGTGTTAGGATTGGTGCCAGGGTTACAAGAGTTGGGAAAAGGCATCCAAGCAAAACAGCGCCTTGTACCAGGTGGAATGAAAAAAAAAACCCTAAAAAGCGAATATTTCTGAAAGCAAAACAATAAACCAACAATAATAGCGGGAGCTTTCGTGGTAATACTTGAGAATTTCTGCCTCCCTGGGAGGTTTTGTACTCCAGAAAGTTTCCAGCTCCTTTATTCCTGGAGCAACCATTTCCTTTTTTTTCGGTTGCTATCTGAGTTTTACCACTTGCACTGGAGTCTATCACCACGTTATCTCTGTGAGTGATATTTATTTGATATATCCATCTCCAGAATGTTGTGGCTGTTCTCCTGGTCTTCCCAGATAGCGAATATGGCTGTCGTTTCTTTGGGGAGAATAGACATTTTTCCTGATCTTTAGCTGAACCAAAGTTGCTATTACTACACTCACTTTTAGACGGCTAAACTGAAATGTTTGTGTGGTTTTACTATGAAATTTAATTGAAACACCATGTTTTTCCTTGCCTTTTAAAGCAGATTGAGAATAAGGGTGACAGCCAAACAGATGCTAAGAAAAATTATTCTCCTTTGTAGTTTTGGGTAGGAGGAAGGAAGCGTAAATCTGATCTCTTCCTCCCCAAATGAGTTTTAACTCACATTGTGATGGGCTGCACAGAGCTGGGCTCAGCGGAGGCTCTTGGATTTACAGTGCAGTGAGCCCTGCATGCTCTCAGATTGTTGCTTTTTACTCTGTGACATTTGCACTGGTGTGGCTTTTTTGGGAATTGGGAATCAGTGCGGGAATGGTCCATTGCAGCTGCCAACCAAAGGGATTTTGTCATGGAGGAGAAGCCAGGCTCAGGGTTAGAGAATTGTTTCAAGTCACAGAGCAAGACTGAACAGAGAATTGTTGTGTCCTGAGCTTTGTGACTCCTGGGAATACCTTCATGTGTCCATTATCCCACTGTTCCCACCTGTGTCCTTGGAGCTGCTCCCAGAGGTTGTTCCCCAGGACACTCCAGAGGGGTCACAGCTGTGCCAGGTCAGCCAGGCTTGGAGCCTCCAGAGGGGGCTGGTTCTTCCTGAAGACCTTCCCAGGGACAGTTGTGTGCTGTTCTTGGGGTGCTGCTTTGCTGGGATTCCACAGTTTCCTTCCCAAGTGGAGTTAAGTGTGGATTATTCCTTGCCCAGGCACAGCTCAGTGCCCTCTGGGCTGTTTCCCTGCAGGGATGAGAACTTGGGGATTTAAAGAAAAACCCAATTAATGAGTATTTTGTCCTCTGCATCTTCCCTGGAGAGGGTGGCTGATGTTTATACCATAACCCCTGTACAGCTCGGGGTCATCTCTCTCCTCATGGAGATCAGCCCTGGCCTGTGCTGGATTCATTCCTGTCACTGGGCTGGGCTTTGTGTTCACCCGCTTCGGAAAACCTCGGAAAGTGTCACTAACTCAGAGTTTTTGCAGGATAAGAACCTTTGTCCCATTGGTTCAGGAAAATGGGCTGCTGGGCTCAATCAATTAAGTTCATTCAAGGGGAATGGTTTTACATGGACAGAGGCAGGGAGAGATGGGATTTTGGGAAGCAATGAGAGAGGTCAGGCCCTGGGATGGATTTCCCAGCGAAGCTGTGGCTGCCCCTGGATCCCTGGAAGTGCCTAAGGCCAGGCTGGACGGGGCTTGGAGCAGCCTGGGATAGTGGAAGGTGTCCCTGGGGTGGAATGGGATGATCCTCAAAGTCCTTTCCCACCCAAACAATTCCATGATTCCAAACGTGGCTGTACAAAGATTTCTGTAACAGAAATTCCACGTTTGAGAATTGCCTTTAATCACTTTAAAGGAAAAGTGGAATGAAGAAGAGGAGGAACGCTTGGGGCTCTTGGGCTGGGCAGAGGGAAATGGCATTTCCCAGCTTTTCCCACACCATCAGCAGGGAATATTTGCCATGGTGCACGCTGGAATCTGAGGGAAGTTATTTAATTTATCCATAGCACTGGGAAACGTCCAAGAGAGCTCAGCTGCTCCAGCCAGAGCAGTGCAATTCCACACTCCAAGCAGAGCTTTGGAATATGTTTTGATTTTTTTTAAAGATAATGTTTACCCTCGCTAATTAATATGAGAGAGAAGATTTATGTTTTGTGCGTGTTTTCCTATGTTAACAAGGCATTGGATGGGTTTGATTATCCACTTTGGAATGCTGCCCCATGACTTGGGAAAGCCATCAGATATTTCAGTAAATAGCTTTGTTTACAAGGCACCGCTCAGAAGAATTATTCGGAATTAATGTTTTAAAATAGATTAATTAAATTACGTTAAACTTGTGTGTGGAAAAGCTAATCTGGAATTCAGGTGAATTTAATTTAGTTGCTTACAAATATTAATTTACTTAATTAAACAAAGGCTGATTGAATTCTGTGCTAAGTGTATCAATTCTGAATAAGAGTATTGGCAGAGATATTTAATGTAATTTATCTAATCAGCTTTAAATTTATATCTTTAGTTGTCTGTGATGAGTTTTTTTGAGTGTTCCAGTACTGGAGCCGCTTCAGGCAAGTGCTTATAGGGATGCTCAAGGTTTTTTGCTCCTGTTTTTGAGGGAAAATGAGATCATTTTTAGTTGTAGTTTCATGTATCCAGCAGGAGCGGGTGTCTGGTGGGATTACGGGATCAGGGGCCCGAAGTGGGGTCTGGCCTGGGGCGGGGAAAGGGGGCACAGTGGAAGAGCTGCTCTGGGAATGGGCTGCAAGAGCTCTGAGCAGTTAGAAATGTTTGGGGAAACTGGGATTTCACAGGACTGATCCTTGGAAAAGAGCTCCAGGATCACCAAATCCAAGCTGTGCCTGATCCCCACCTTCTCCCCAGCCCAGAGCACTGAATGCCACCTCCAGGGATGGGCACTCCAAACCTCCCTGGGCAGTTCCAAGGCCTGAGCACCCTTTCCATGGGGAAATTCCTGCTGATGTCCAACCTGAGCCTCCCCTGGCCCAGCCTGAGGCCATTCCCTCTCCTCCTGTCCCTGTTCCCTGGGAGCAGAGCCCGACCCCCCCCGGCTGCCCCCTCCTGTCAGGGAGTTGTGCAGAGCCACAAGGTCCCCCCTGAGCCTCCTTTTCTCCAGCTGAGCCCCTTTCCCAGCTCCCTCAGCCGCTCCTGGTGCTCCAGCCCCTTCCCAGCTCCGTTCCCTGCCCTGGACACGCTCCAGCCCCTCAATGTCTGTCTTGCAGGAGCCCAGACCTGACCAGAATTCCAGGTATGGCCTCAACAGTGCCCAGCACAGGGGACAATCCCTGCCCTGGGGCTGTGGCCACGCCAGGGCTGGTGCCAGCCAGGTGCCAGTGGCCTCTTGCCCACCTGGGCACAGCTGGGCTCCTGTTCAGCCGCTGTCCCCAGCGCCCCCAGTGCTTTCCCAGCTTTCCAGCCCCCTTGTCCCAAGCCTGGAGCTCCAGGGGTGGTTGTGACCCACAGACCCTGTGGAACGTCATGGATCCAGCCTGTCCCCTTCGGAGGTACCCAGGGAGCTGGGAATGGAGGTGGCAGGATGTCCCTGCAGGACACACCACAACCTGTTCCTCAGTGTAAGAGTTGAAGGAGTCACTTCCAGCCCCTGGAATTCTCCAGGAGATCCACCAAAAGCGCTGGGCTGGAATTGGTGGGAGCCTGGCTGGCCAGGGCCTCCTTTAATGGGATATTTTCCATTGCCTGGCAGAACCTGGCTCCCCATCCCCTCCCCCAGACAGTGGCAAAGTGATTGTAAAATATTCCTGTGTTGATCCAACTTCCATGTGCTGCTTGGGGGAGGAGGAGTGGGCACGTTCCTTGGTCCTGCTGTGGTTTCTCCCCAGCTTCCCGGCTTTCTGTTAATATTTCTTTTTTATAACTTAATATTTGTTCTTGGGAATAGTTCAGCACTGGTGGCTCAATGCCAATGTACATACACTTAATTTAGATTTAATGGGGACTAGAGTTTCAGACAGGAGGTGGAAATTAGGGGGAAAAACAAGGAGGGAATATAGAGCAAATTTCAAGAAAAAGAGTGTTTTACGTGAGGAAATGCTGGTAAATACTTCACCAAGTAAAGTACGTGGAAACTATCATGGAAAGTTATTCTGAATTTGTTGACTGAAGCTTTTGGAAGCTGATAAACTCCTCTAACTCTCATCCTGTTACATTTTATCAGGCTTTTCCCCTTGGTTCTGAAAGCAAGGTCAGCCCACCGGTAACATTTACTATTAGAAATTGAAATGGTGAATTTGGAAGAGGGACACTTTATTCAGGGTGTGATAACTGCAGTGGCTGCAGCTTCCTTGGACGTTGCTTTCCTAATCCCCACACCCAGCGTTGATAACAAATTTCTTTGTTTTCCCCTTATGTTTTGATACAGGATGGCAGCAGAAGGGAATTTTGTCCTGGCTTTGAAAAGGCAGAATTGGGGCTGATTTCTCCCAAGCTGTGTCTGACTTAGTGAAATTGGAATAAAATGAGTTCAAATGGAAATAAATAGTGATGTCATGAACGCACATTTCTCTGTGTGTGTGTCATAGCTGCTCTACCAGTTGTAGGTTGGTGGTTGTGCCCTTGTTTCAAGGCTCTGGGACAGAATATTTGGGTATTCCTGAGGTGAAGTTGAACACTTTCAGCCTATGGCCTGTGAGAGGTGGAGAACAGGTGTTGGAAATGTGAAATTATTTTGTGTTTGTGTTGAAGAAAGGTTGAATTTAGTGATTTTTAAAATATTTAAATTTGAAGGCACATGGTGGGATCGTTGTGCAGGGCCAGGAGTTGGATGATCCATGTGGGTCCCTTGAAACTCAGGATTTTCTGTGCTAAATATGCAAAGCACTTAAGTGGATTTATACAAAATCGTGGCAATTCCTTCAGATTGCTTTAAAAACCCTGAGAAATTTGTAGCTGTGAGTGGTTTCCATGCAACACGTGCGGTGTCAGTGAGTCCTGTACGTAACCAAGCGAATTACAGTGCATCCTGTCAATAACAAACTGTTTAACAGCTGGGTTTTGTTCTAATTTGGCGTTTTTTTAGTGCTTGCAGTGGTGGATGTGTCCCCTGGAGCTGAGGGCAGGGCCCTGCCTGTTCCAGGCACTGTGTGACACGATGGAACAGCGAGTGCAGCACAGCTGCTTTGTTCTGCTCAGCCTGGCTGGGCACCAGGACTTCTCAGAAATGGCAAATTTCGGTTGCCAAAATGGCATCCACAAGCACAGAAGGACTGCCAGGTTTTTTGGGCCTGCTGCCACAGTCTGTGCTGGCCCAAAAGCCTTTCACCATGAGCAGAATTTCAAGTGACTCAGTGCTGGCAGTGCTGGTATTTTGAGTAAACAGTTTGGAGATGTGGGGAGGCCTCCTGGATGGGCTTGCTCGGAGTTCTTCTCTTAAGTTGTGTTGCTCTCCTAAAAATTTATCCTCTCCATGTCTGGCTTAATAGGTTTCTTGGGCTCAAGTGGAAGAGGAAAATCATTTTGCATAAGTTGGATTTGATTCCGTGGCAGTGGTAATGGATGAATTATCATTTCCATCGGTAAATCTCCATTTATCTCTCCAGCGTTTTTTACTCCAGGTTAAAAAGGAAAAAATCCACTGATCCCTTGGTATTCCTTGTCCAGCCCTTTGTAAACTGGGAGAATACACAGCTAGGAGAGATTGCAGTGATTCTATTTCAATTTTACAGGTTGAAGGTTTCTCTTAAAACACTAATAAATAACCTGGACTGAGAATTCCAGGGGAGCAAGGCTGAGAGATATTTTGACTTTAAAATCAGGACCATATCCTGAAAATGGTTTAATCAGAGCTGAGCTGTAGAAAAAGCAGGCAAATTCATCCTGAAGAAAAAAAGTCAAGTTTCGCTTTAGTTGTAATTAGATGTGAGAAAACTCCTCTTTCTTACCGAGTTTAGGAAGATTTTAAGATCCTGTTAAGATTCAGAATTTGCAGTTCTTGCAAATCTGGTGCGGTTTGGAGCTTTGTGAGCTTTGTGGGTCTGCTCCCTTCCATCTCTGAAGCTGAACGTTCTCCTTATCCATTGGGAATGTGCAAGGGAAAGCAAGGAAAGCTTGAGCTGCTGTCTCAGTCCTGGGGCAGGAAGATTTACCTGTGGAGGTGCTGCGGGGCTCGGTGAGGTGCCCGGTGAAGGAGCTGTGGATGCCCCTGGATAATCCTTTTGTAGGTTCCTCTTGGAACTGAACCTTCCTGTAGAAGAAGAATGAAAAATGAAAGGCACTGTTGCTGTATGAAATACTTCAGGAACATGAACTCTGTGCTTGCTGCTGTTTTCCAGGGTTGCATGCCTTGGCCAGCCCCTGCCCTGGGGAGCTGCAGTGGTGCCTGAGGGGTTTTGCTGCCTGGTTCTGAATGATGTCAGAGCAGGATTTGGCAGATGTGGTTCAGATTGCTGTTGAGGACCTGACTCCAGATAATCCAGGTAGGAAGAGATTTACAGCATTAACGAGCTGGAAATCACTGCTGAGCTTTTCTTTAAAACACCAACCAGGTTTTTATTCCAAAAGGTGCTTTTCAGTCCCATCTTTTCCAGAGCTGCAGTTGTGTATCTCCAAACCCTTTAGATCAGATTATTTTATTTATTTCACTTTTCTTTTAAAGGCTTTACTGCCTGTTTGTTTTTTGTGCAGGGGCAGACTAACCCCCAAAACTGAATGAAATATTCCTGCACTCTTGTTTTTCCCTAGACCAAACACATGGTTTAGGCTTTCCCTCAAATGGAAACTGTCACCCATCTGTTAGGAATTGTTCTATGTGTAAAATAGTTTATCTCATCCATTATTAAAATTCTTTGGAGAGTAAAATTGAAGAGCACTTCTCAAAGCAAATATTGGGATATCCCTTGCTCAGAACTTGACTTCCTAAGTGAAAATATATTGAGATGTTTGCCCTTCGTGGCCATTGCAAGTTAATGACTGAGAGAACAGTGATGGAAACGAGAGACACAAGCCAAAACCTGCTTTTCTGCTACAAACTGAAAAAGTTACCTCAGAAATGTTCCCAAAGAGTTGCAGGAGAAGCTGGGACCTGCCGGTCCTTCAAAAGTCTTTGCTCAGCTTGGTAGAGGAACTCAAACCTGGTCCCATCACCACCGGCAGATATTTGAGAGAAAGCCCAAGGAAGTGTAAAAGAACACATGAAATATCTTAATTAAATACCTTTTACATGCTTTTGCTTTCTCCACTTGACGTGTTTTTAATCTGAGCTTTGTCCTCTTGGGTTCTAAACTCTGGCAATGCTTTTTTCCTTTGCAGTTGTGTTGGAGAACCATGAGGTGGCAGATGATGATGTGGAACCTGCCCTGAAACGTCAGAGGATAGAAATCAACTGCCAGGATCCCTCTATTAAGGTTATTTAATGCCCTTTCCTGGTTTTCTTTCTAATTCCAATGAAGTTCAGGGAAAGTTATCACAAGTACGTAAAATGAACTGTTTATACCTAATACTGGAATTATTCTTGTAAATGCTTGTGCATTTTTAGGCGTAAATTTTAAAATCTGGATGATTGTCTAATTTTCCAGTGTAGAATTAGTAAAGAATTTAATATACAATATAAAATATCAGAATTCATTCCACTGACTCAAAACATCAGTATTGGTACATTTTTTGATAAAGTAAATGAAATTGACCAAGAAGATAAACTTGAGGATGTATTTGTGTTACAATCTGTAGACACTTCAGCATGTTTGAAGTTATTATTTGAAGCTAACAGCATTCTCCTGATAGATAATTCATATTTAGTTCTGGCTCAGGAGCTCAGAACTCGCCCTGATGTTCTCACTGCTGTGATTTAGGGTTGGTTTGTGCCCTGGAGTGTGAGTACCTGGTGAATATTTTACTGCCACGTGTGTAATTCTGTGTTTTTGGGATGATCCCAGGAGCTGGAGCTCTGTGAAGGAGGGATTTGGGGTGCTCAGTGATTGCAGGGCCACAAGATGGCACAGCTGCTGTTTGCAAAGCACACGGGGTGGAACTCTTCCCTTTCATGGCCTGTTTTCCCAGGAGAACCCGAGTGGAATATGTTTTCTTTTCAAAAAGATTGCTTAGCAAAACAGATTTTATTTATTTGCTTTTCTCGATGTGCTGTTCAGCAGGAAACCAAAGTGAGTGGCATTAATTGTCTCCGAGGTTTTTTGTGTTGATACAATTTCCACTGCAATCATCTGAATTTATCTGTTTGGGCAGGGAAAAAAACTTACTAAACTTTATCCAGGAGGATGCATTCAGAGATTTATAATGCTTTTGTTTTCACATGTGGAGTGCAAGGCTTTGGCAAGTCATTAGAAATGATTTTGTGGTGGATGAAATCATCCTGACAAAGTGCTTAGGTGAAAATGGCTTTGGCTGGGCTGCTTTTGGCTCCCAAAGAAAGATCTGGAAGAATCTGAGCCTGCTGAAATGCTCCTGGATGTCATCAGGGTTGGATTTTGTCACTAGACAGGCTGCGAGTTCCTTTAGGATTGGTTCCCAGTCACGTTTATCCGGAGCTTCCTTAGGAGCGAGGATGAGCGGGAGAAACTCAGAGTGTTTAATCCCAGTTCTTCTCCCTTCCCAGTCCTTCCTGTATTCCATCAACCAGACCATATGCCTGAGGCTGGACAGCATCGAGGCCAAGCTGCTGGCACTGGAGGCCACCTGCAAATCCCTGGAGGAGAAGCTGGACCTCGTCATGAACAAGCAGCACAGCCCCATCCAGGTGCCCATGGTGGCCGGGTCCCCGCTGGGCGCCACCCAGACCTGCAACAAAGTCCGATGGTAAGGGCACAGCACTCCCCACTGCTCTGAGCACCCCTCAAACCCAGGCTTTGGGCATTTCCTCCTCCCTGCACAGCTGGCAAGAGCCTCTTGGTGGGGGGAGGATTCATTTCTCTGCAAGGTAATTTTTGTAGCAGTTCCACGACGTTACTCAGGAGCAGACGCTGGTCCAGGGACACTTTGCAGCTATTCCCACATTTCATCCTGACTTAAACCAGCCTCGTTCATCCATCCCCTGGAAAAGCCTCAGCAGCTCTTTCAGACAGGTTTTTGAGACTTGCTCTGCTTTTATTCATAGCTGTTTTGACTTAATGAGTTCATCATCATTCTAATTGCTTCTCATTTTACTTTTCTTCACCAGCAATACAATGGAATATGTTTTATGAGCTTGTTTGCTAAAGAGTCCTGCTAGAAAAATCTCTCTGCTTATTTTGGAGTTAGAAGCTGGAGATGGAAAATCTGTTGAATAATCTAATGCACTTTGCTGAAAGAGCAGGCTTGACCTGCAGTCCCGTTGTGTCTCACTTCTCTAATGTGGTTTTAAATACCTAAATCTTGATGTGTCTGTCATCTTATCATCGAGGTGAGCCCAGCCAGAGAAATCTGCTTAACAAAAGACTCTTTTCTCCAACACTTCTTCCTCCTCTCTCATATTTTTATAGCTGGAAAACACTTCATACTTCTCTAAATAACTACTCATTATTCTCCATTACAAAGGCGTGCAGGCATTTAAATTTTTCTTTTAAGTAGGTGCTGTGTCTGCTTTTACCTCTGCTTTTGAAGGCTTCATACCTTGAAAAGATTAATTGTGGCTGAGTTGTGTAATAACAGAAACAAAGTGCAGGGAATAAGTGCTCGCATCACAGAGGAAGTAACCGGAGTTTTACACCAGGGTTTTTGCTAAATACTGTTTTATCAATAATTGTTCCTTAAAGAATCTTCTTTAAATCTGGGCTGATTTTTTTTGGGCGTTATTTTAGAGATCTTCAAGTTCTTGTGCACGAGCTGAGCTTTTTACTGTGGTTTGTGCACAAAAAGCTTCAGAAACCTTTGCAGGAACCCATGGCCCCTTTGGGACCTTATTAATTCATGCTCAGTGAATGCTTTCCTCTGTAAATTGTACTATTTTGAGTTTCTGAAGGGATTTGTCAGACCTGAGCTGCTTGTTTTGGTTTGGTTTGGTTTGAAATCTCTGCAACCATCAGAAATCTGTCCTATGTGTTGATGCTGCTTCATCTTTTGGGTTGGGTTACAAATTTTTGCTGACAGCTTCTCAGCCAGTCTGACCATCATTTAGGTAGAAGTCTTGAAGACAGCAGCATTCTCTGCCCCCAGTATTTGTTGCTGTTGGTCTGAAGTTGCACATTATCAAAGGTGTGATGCCAGGAGAGCACTGAGGGCTTTTTGTTCTGGAGCAGCCTGTGGCCTGTGGGACTCGAGAGAAAATAGGGCTGGATGTGTTTAATTTGGCACTGGGGATGCTCCAGTTGCACAGGGGCAGAGTGTTTCCCTGAATTCCCTGTCTCTCATCCGTAAAACCCTTTATCACTTGTTGATTGTTTCCAGTTAAAGGCTGTTCCATTGTGCCAGCTCTGTGTCCTTCCCTCTCCCCATCCCATCACAGCAGGCAGAGCTTCCCAAAAGAGTTTGGGATAGGGATTTTCAGATTCTCCATAGCAATGGGATTCTCCAGCCTCCTTCCCCTATTTCTGCCTTCAGACCAAGGCTGGCTTTGCTGCTTTAACAAAAAGTTGTGGTTCCTGAAGGCTGTCAGGGAAGGTGGTGCTGCACTGCCAGGAGAGCAGCTCTTGGAAAAGGATGGGAGCAAACCCAGTAAATGCCTCGGGATCCTGGCTGAGCCTGAGAACTGGGCCTGTGGGAATGCTGGGAGCTGGGGGTGCTGGTGGGGGGAGGCTGGCCACGATTCTGCCCCCTCAGGTGAGACCCCACCTGCAGAGCTGCCCCAGCCCTGGGCCCTGCACAGGGAGGAGCTGGAACTGTGGAGAGTCCAGAGGAGGCTCCAGGATGGTCAGAGGGATGGAGCAGCTCTGCTGGGAGGAAAGGCTGGGAGAGCTGGGATTGTTCACCTGGAGAAGCTTCAGGGTGATCTTACTGCAGCCTTCCAGTGCCTGAAGGAGCCAGCAAGAGAGCTGGAGAGGGACTTTGGACAAGGCATGGAGGGACAGGACACAGGGAATGGCTTCCCACTGCCCGAGGGCAGGGATGGATGGGATATTGGGAAGGAATTGTTCCCTGGGAGGCCCTGGAATGGATTTCCCAGAGAAGCTGTGGCTGCCCCTGGATCCCTGGCAGTGTCCAAGGCCAGGCTGGAGGTGTTCAGAGGTAAATGGAGAAAATGCAGAGGTAAATGGAGCTCAGGTATTTTCCTTGACCCATTTTTATGATACAGGTGAAATACAGACCACAAACATCTGGTTCTGTACCAGTGGCATTTGTGGCTAACTGATAACAAGTACAGAGATAAAAACGTTTATATTTTTGTCTGTGATGAGAATGGGACAATTAAATGGAACTGTAGCTTAATTGCACTCAATTGATGAGCCAAAATCCATCCTGGTGTCCTTGAACAAGACTCCTTGGGGGTTGAACATTGACTTGTTAACGTGGAGGTTCCTCAGATGCAGTTTTGTACCAGATAGGACGTTTGAATTTGCTGTATTTTTGTAGGTGTGGATCATTAAAATGTTTGTTTGACTGTTCAATTTAATCACCAGAACAATTTCATTGAGTTTGGAGAACAACACTTGTCCACCCACTTTGCAATGTGCCGTTTGGCAAAACCTCCTGGCTCCAGATCCCCCAAATTCCAGAGCTGTGTTTCTGCTGTGGGATTGTTCCCTTGTTTACAAGTGGGTTTGGGGTCAAATAATGCCAAATTGAGAGTTGAGATGATTTTAAATGAGGTTGTAAAGCAGGGAATGTGGTGTGGAATGAATTGTAGGGGGGACTGTTCTAGATTTAGCAAAAATATTGTTGCTCCTGCATAAAACCTTTAGGAAAACAAACAAACCTAAGAAATATAATCGAGGTGTTGGTGTATAAAACCTAAAATAGCCAGAATTCTGTTTTTAATTTATCTAGATCTATATATTTATTTTTTCTGTGGGTTACAAACCCCTTGGCCAACCTAATTGCATTTTTATCAGGAGGATTTTTACAGATTATAATAAACTATCCCACTATGCTAATCCAGACTTTTGGAAGGAATAATAATTCCTCAGCCCTTATCAGTGAGCAGTGGCTGCTGAGCCTCTTCCCTGTGTTCACTGCAGTTGATATTATAACTCGTTAGGGGATGTAAACCACTTTCTCTCCTTTTATTTCACTCAGTGATAAATAAATTAACACTGTGAAACCTTCAGGATTTTTGCTGGTTTTAACTTAATTCGAGAGCTAATTGTCCCTTCTTGGAATTGCTTCTGAAGGCCCTGAATTTGCAGGAAGATTGGAATTGATTGATTTGGGAACAAAGCATGGATTGAGGAGCTGAGGATCCTGCAGGGTGAAGGGTTTGTTTTCAAGGTGCAGGTCCATGAATCAGCCTGAGCTCACACACTGAATTCCAGGCCTGGAAAAACATTTCCCTGGAAGCAGATTCAGCCCTGGAGACAGCTCAGCAGCGGCTGGGCCGTGTTTGGGGGCGAGAGGGAGTCTGAGAGCAGAGTCAGCAGTTCGGGGTGCAGTCAGGGCGAGCTGTCAAGGTTTGATTTGGAGAAGCTCTGGAGTTCCCCAGGTTCTCAGGAATTCCTGTCACTCCGCAGCGATCCAGGTTTATTTATCCTTGGCTGTATCTGAGCCTTTCCTGGGGCCTCACCCTGCAGCAGAAGTGCAAACAGTGAATTCTGGGAGGCCTGGACACAGCCACAGCTGGACTTTTGTCCTTGCTTTGGGTGGGCCCTCTGGGATCGATGAATTCCCAACCTTTTCCTTTCTGTCAGCAGGCACTGGGAGCAAACGTTTCTTTTGGATTCCCAGTTCCAGTGTCACGGCTGGGGATCCTCCCAGGTGGAGTTCTGGGGCCTGGGCTGTTTTCCTGAAGGATTGAGGAGGAAGGGGCTGCAGGGAAATGCCACAATTGTCTGGGATCTGTTCTCACCAGGTTCGTTTTGGTTACGCTCCCAGCCGGGGGACAAAGCCAGTATTGACACAATGGAAAGATCATCATTAACACTTCATGAATTTCAAAATTTCTGCTTAGAATCCCAAGATTTTTAAAGAGCGTAGAAGAAGCAGAAGCAAAATTCGGATAGTTTTGAGAAAAATAATTTGGTAAAGGGGAGTTTCAGTTAAGGGAGTGAGAACTCGGATGGCTGTTCAATAATTTCATGGATTGGGCCCCAAAATTGTTACTTTTCAAGCCTTTTGAGGCCCCTGTTTTCAGTTCTGAGAAAGAGATCAAGAGGTTTTTACTCTGCTTTCAAGCTGAGTTTGTGAATTACGTTTTGTATGGTTTTTCCATGAGGGAAGTCGGTGCCTGTCACCTCAGTGCCAGCCCTGAGCACTGTTTCAGCCTGGAACAATCTCTGTGCCTTGGAATGTGTGAGAAAACCCCAGATTCCTTCTTGAGGTGCACTAGGGAAGTTTCTCTGAAAATTCCAGTTCTGTCCTGCATTCAGAAATTGGGTTTATAAACAGAACTAATGAAATAAAGGCATTATTAGATTATCTGTCAGCTCCTCTTTCTTTATCCAGGGTTCTGTTATTTCTTTGGCTGTGGTACGAAGAAAAAAAGTCTCCCAAAACTTGACATCTTTAATTCCTTGGAAAACATAACAATGCTTTCCAAAGTCCCCTAATTTGTCACCAAACTCGTCAGCCTCAGCCTGTTCAGGTTGAATTTTGTTTTGCCTTCCTGGCCACGTGGATTTCGTGTGGAAGGCCCTGGATTTCTGTGATCCATTCTATTTGTGAGCAACACAAGTTGCTATTGAAAAGAAGGGCTGGGATTTGTATGAATTCCAAATTCCCCCAGGATTAGGAGGAAGTGGCATCTTGCATTAAACAGCTCCCAGAGCAGAGTTCTTGTGGAATTTCACATTCCAGGAGTGTTGCACTCGGATATTGGGGAGCCAGGCGTCCAGGAATCTGTTGGTGGGGTTTGATAAATTGGGAAGCAGTGTCTGACTCCCAGACAGCGTTCAGGGGCAGAGAGAAAGGTCAGCTGTGGAATTAAACCAACAATTTAACATCAGCATTTCAGCTGCGTTCTGGAGAGTTCAATAATTCCTGCATGGATGGGATGGAATTAATCTCTAAAACTTTTCAAACTGACCAAGATTTGAACTGTGGATTCCTTCTCCCCAGTGCAATTTTTCTGCAGTTAATGGTTTCTGATGAAATATCATCTCTGAGAGTCCAATAATTCAAGTGAGAGCAGGGCAAGTAGCAGCTGATGATTTAGGGCTGAGAAAAGGATGGAAAAAGCGTGGCTTGGATCTTTTTAATTGTGGTGGTGCTGCTTCAAATGTGCCTGTCAGGCTTAAAACACTCAGATGAACTTTTAGAAAGAGGTAGTTTTGAATTCTTAAAAAGAATTTACACTGAAAATCAAATTTTAGGTAATAAAGTTCCTTCAAGTTACAGACAAAGGTTTCAGATGTGTTACAAGGTTTGATATTTTGCTGCTTTTTTGCCAGGAAATTGTACATTTTCCCTGTTAACTTAGCCCAGGATAAACGTGAACTCCTTTAATTTTTGGAAATTTGCAGGATTCACATTTTCCCTGTTAACTTAGCCCAGGATAAACGTGAACTCCTTTAATTTTGGAAATGTGCAGGATTCCTGTTTACTTGGAGCCTCATGTGGATAAACAGTTTATTTATTCCCACTGAGCTGAAACACTTTCTTTGGGTCAGAGACCTCAGGGAATCCTTTTGGTTTCATTTAGAATCAGCATCCTTTAACCATAAGGGTTTCTGGGAAGGGAAAAAAGAGGAATACAAGGAATCAAACAGGATTTGAGTTTAGACACAGATTAGGGGGATATTTACTGGTCTAATTAATGTCTGAGAACATTTAAAATCAATTATAACATATTAAAATGTGGCTTAACCTCCTCCCTTGCCAAATCCCATCAATGAGATGAATTCCAGGGAAAGCAGAACATTTAATTCCAAGGCTCCATGAGCACAGCCAGCTCTTACATTCCAGGAATAAGTGGAAAGGTGCACGGCTTGGAATTTGGTTCAGGCCAAACGCCTTCCTAGGGCTCATGCTTTGCTTTCTGCCTAAAGAAACAATTAAAAAATGATTGTATTTAATAAAAGCGGGCAGTTTTTACCTCATGGATCTTGGAAAATGGGATAATAGTTCAGTGAAACTAAAAATCTCCACGGAGCAGAGCAGTGGGGTGTGAAAGCCTGTGTTACACACAATATATTTAATTTATTGAGCACACGATAAACAGAAGGGGGCAGAAAAGACTTATTTATTCTTTTGGGTTCCAGCCTTGCAGAATTTAAATATTTTGAATGTTACAGTCACTGGGAGTTTGAAAATCCAGCAGTAAAAGCAATCCCAGGAAGCTTTTCCTGTAGGCTGGGAAGGTAATTCTGCCAGGGCAAGAAAATGAATGAAGAGGAGAGCAGGCAATCAGTGATTAAAGGGACAAAGTTTGGGAATGACAGGGATTTAGGGGTTGTGTTCCAGAATAATCTGTGGACCAGTTTAGAGCAGTTTATAGCAGCAGTTCTAGTTTAAAAGTTGCAAAAACAACCAGTCTTGCTTTTGGAAAATAATACGAAAATTTGCAATTTAGAGTCATTTAAAACCCTCTAGTTTGAAAAAGGAATCATTTACTGTGGGTTTGGAGCGCCCCAGTTTCACTTGAAGCAGGATGGAGAGGAGCAGGAGGTGCATTCAGAGCTTCCCAAGCACGAACCAGCCTGAAAGGTTGGAATTGCTGATCCTGAAGGTCTTTTCCAACCTCTGTGGCTCTGTGACATCTCCCAGGTCTCGGTGAGGTTGGAGCCCCTGTTCCATCTGCTGCCCTTGGCAGCAGCTTCCCCTCAACTGCTGCATTCCCGACCCTAAAATCCCCTCTGCTTGCACTTGGAATGTCTTTCCAAACAGCATTTTCCCTTTTTTTTTGGGAGGTGTACATTTTTGCATATCTGGAGCTCCATCTCTTTGTTCCATAAGCAGGAAATCTGCTCCCAATAACCCCTGAAATTGTGTTTTTCATACCAAGGGAAGAGTGGGATTTCTGTAAGGTGCCCTCGGGGGATCTGGAAATCAGGGATTCAATCCCAGCTCTCCAAGAGCAGCATCCTTGGCCTGGCTGGAAAATGTCTGTGGTGATGAGGGCACAGAGCTGGCTGGGGGCTTGGGAAAAGCAGGAAAAGCAGGAAAAGCAGAGCTACCTGGTGGAAATGATTCACAAACCCCTCAGAAAGAGCTCAGTGGTGTTTGCAGGAACCTGCTGCTGTATTTATTTGTTATCTGCTGATCAGTGAGGCTTCACTTCCTGTAATTACTTCCTGTAATTAATACCTTGAAAGCCAATTTATAACTCTGCCTGCTCCACCCCCAAAGATTTTAGTGCTTAAATCAGACTTAATGCTGGTACCAGAATTAGTCAGAAAATCAGGAAAATCATCTCCAAGTAACCGATTATGTAATGAAGGATTCCAAGTCTTTACTCCTGTTTCAAACTGTTCTCTAAACATCCCGAATTTCTATTTGAATCAATAATTTCACTCCTGGAACGTGCTCAGGATCAGTGCAGCTCCCTCATTTCACACTGAGCACAATCTCCACTTGCTGCAGTGCTGCTCCTTATCTGGCTCAGGAAGTTAAGGCTCAAAGAAGGGTAATAACTGTAAATTTCTATCCAGACTGGCTCCAAACAAGATATCTTTGCTGTTGTATTTTTATGAGTACATTTATCTTCCAAAAGGGTGGTATTGACCTGGTAGTTATGGCATGACCCGGCCTTTTCTTGGCCAGAATCAAAAGTAGAAGGCTGATAATTAATGTAATTTCTAGCACTTTTCAATCCTGGTTATGTCACACGTGGCTGGATGGGGTTTTGGTATTATTTTCTATTTTTTTCCTATTTTTTTCTATTTTTAAAAAATATTTTAAAATTTTTTTCTTTTCTTTTTTCCTATTTTTTCTATTTTTCCCTCTTTTTTCTATTTTTTTAAAACATTTTTTCTGGTTTTTTTCTTCCTTTTTTCCTGTTTTCCCTGATTTTTTCCCTATTTTTTTGCTATTTTTGCTGGTTTTCTGTATTTTGTTAAAGGCAAAAGGCTCCTTGGCCCCTGTGTCACCGCACTTAATTTTTCCAGTTTCTATCGTGTTCAAAATGAGAATTTTTAAAATTTTACTGCATTTTTTTTTTTTAAAAACCAAGATTTAAAATTGTTTGTGTAGCCACAGAGGTGCTGTAAAATCCCTGGAGGGGATTTTATCCCTGGGAATATCCCTGTAAAATCCCTGGGAAGGGGAGGGTTTGGGGTCTCCTGGGGAGCTGATGAACTCCTTGGAAAATGGGTGTTGTCATTGGTTCTCCAGGTGGGTTCAGCTTTTCTCAGAGCACAGTAATCCCCAGGAGAGATTAAAAGCTTTTAAAATCGGTGGATAAAATTAATCTTAAAGCTGGTAATTGGTGTCCTTCTGACTCCAGCCAACCCGAGGCTCCTCTGGGGGCGAGGATGGATTTTGTCATTCGGAAAATCTCAGGTTTTACTTAGACGAGTTGAAGATTCGATGTTGACTGTTCTTAACTTGTTTGGATAAAGCCTCGTTTGCTTGGTGTTTATTACAAATCATCTCTGGGGGCGAGGATGGATTTTGTCATTCGGAAAATCTCAGGTTTTACTTACACGAGTTGAAGATTCGATGTTGACTGTTCTTAACTTGTTTGGGTAAAGCCTCATTTGCTTGATGTTCATTACAAATCGATCCCAGCCCTCCCAGCTCTGGGAGTTTTTCCAGCCGTGGCCGGGGTGCTTTGGCCTGGCTTGTCACAGGACCCCCCCCGGGGCTGTCCCTGGGGTGTCTGCTCTGGGCCATTGTAGGATCTTTACTGGGTTTGGACGGTCGGGAGGGATGGAGACGAGAGATCTCTGGAGTCAGGTGTTAGAGCATGAGTTATTGATAAGGGCGTGGGTACAGGGGCCTGCTTGGAGCTGCCAGCCACAGCTCGGAGCGGGCCAGAAAAGCAAAAGAGAGCAAGAGAGAGCAAGAAAAGCAGTAGAAGTAGCAGTAGAAGCAGTAGAAGTGAGCGCTTCTCGTTTACAATACAATAAATCATCTTCTGTGCTGAATATTCTAATTTTCATTAACCAATCTAGTACAAACCACAAATCCTATAGCATTTACATACAGCCTATAAGAATCATTGCATTACCTTACATTTTAAACCCTAAAAACGACTCTTTGGACCCCTTCTGCCAAGTTAGCAGGGTCTGCTCTGACCCTTGGAGCTGTCTGCAAGCAGAGGGTATTGTTCAATCAAAAGGGGATTACCTTCAGTGGCCATACCATTGTTTTCCAGTTGTTCAGTAACCAAGGCTTGGTATCTCAAAGCTTGCTTTCATTTCTATCTCGCTTAGAGTTTCCATATTCTCAGCATCTTTTGCCAGGCAGTCATATTTATAAGGCTTTCCTGTTTCATCTTCCCCAACATGGCATGTTCAGAATCCAAAGAGGATTTTTACTGCCTGAACTCTCACTGAGAATGATGGATGGCACTGCTGCTTTTCTGGCAATTGCCTGTGACTGGGCCATGAATTTGGGGGTTTAAATTTAATGGCTGAGGTGCCTGAGCAGCCGTGGCTGCCCACCTGCTCGGTGAGCAGTGTGCTTGGTGACAGGGCTGCTCTCTGGAGGAGCTGCGTTCATTTGGGGGCATAAATCCAATGTAATTTCGTGTATTCTTTGCCAATTTGTGGTTTTGTTTCAGGGTGAGATCCTGGGTGGGTTTTCTCGCTCCCTTTTGGATGGGGATCCTTAACTGTGCGAGCAGCAGGCAGAGGAAGCAGGTGGCCATCAGGAGGAAGGAGCATTTTGACATTATCTTCCTAAATAATGATGAAAAGATGCAAAGAGGGGCTGCTGTGAGGGACGAACACGAGTGTTAGTGGGAGATAAACTAGAAAAAAACTAAGGAAAACACCACATTGTAAAACAATATTTGTTATATTTAGATTTTCTCCCTGGTAGGGATAATTGTGATAATTCCTCCACGCACGAACTGGACATTGAAATCTTCATCCCCAGCAGTAAACTGGGAAATACCAGAGTTTAAGTTCTCTTTCCCAGACTTGCTTTCCTTAAGTTTGCCAGCAGGAATTCCAGCTCCTCTTCCCGTTACTGCCTCTCCATGAACTGATCGGTGTGAGCGAGGACAAGGGGAACAGCCTGTCTGAAACTCTCACTTCAAGTTTGCTCATCCACTTGCAGAAACACTTTTGATCTCGTACCTGGTGGAAGAGACCAATGTCAGTTAATTCCCTCTGCCTGATTTTTCTCTCTCCAAATGGAAAGCTCGGCTGGGAAGAGGAGGAGAGGATGGTCCTGGCATTGCCAAAAGTTCCCTTCTGTCGCTGGCTGCCCTCTGGGTGATTGATAGGTTATTGGCAATGGGACCCCAGGCGTTAAGATGAATGATCAGATCTGACTCACACATTTTCCATGCTGAAAATGACCTTTGGCAGCAATTTCCTCATGCAAAATATGGACTGGCCTTTTGTATTAAAAAAAAAAAAAAAGCCAGAGGCTAAGTATGCACACTTGAAAATCCTTGGTTGGTGTGTTTACTTTTCAGGAATGTTTTCGCCTGTAATTTGACAGATTATTCAGTAAACTGCATTAAAAAAAATTCCCCAAATATCCTCATATCTGCAGGTTGCATGCATTTAAGTTTTTTTGGAGAGTTGTGTCCAAGAATAGGCAAATTGCTGCTCCAGCCTCTCCAAGTCCTGATGCTTCTGGGGAAAGGAATATGTGAGCACAAGTGGAAAGTTCTGGGGCCTGTGCAGACACTCTGGGTTTGTGAAACTCCCCCTGAGCCCCACAATATTTTCCTTCCATCTTCCCCCTGAGTACTGGCAGCACTCAGGAATTGCTTCCCTCAGGATCTGAGGGAATATCCAAAGCTTTCCTCCTCCTCCTGCTTCGTGTTTTCTGTATTGTAGTACAGCAGGAATGGTTAAAATTGTTTCAGCTTCAAAAAGAGATGGAGAAATTGAAGAAAGGAATTGGAATGATCCTGTGTGAGGATGCACTTGGCTGTGATGAATTTTAATGGATTTTTGTCGGCTTGGCCCAATATTTTGATTTGATGTAAAATTCAATTTTTAATTTCGTGTCTATTCAGCAGATTTCTAAACAAATCTGAAAACGGGGACTGGAACATCTCCCAGGGAAGTCGATGGGAAGCAAATTCCTTTCTCACCCTCCACAGCTCCCTGCCAGGGTGGAGCAGCCAGGTGGGAATTGGGCTCTGCTCCCAGGGAACAGGGACAGGAGGAGAGGGAACGGCCTGAAGCTGGCTCCAAGGGAGGATCAGGTTGGACATCAGCAGGAATTTCAAGCAAGTCCAAAATGAACATTCCTAAAACAAAGCACCCCCCCTCAATTCCTTATTTTATGCTAATTTTTAGTGCTAAAGCTTTTTTTTTTTTCCCAAATATAAACTTAATAAGAGCAAAATGCTAAGGACTTTCTAAATGTAATTTTATTGCATTTATCTCTCCAGTTGAAATTAATTATTCAGAGTCTTCATTAAAAATAAGCTTTGGTAAGTGACATTTTAAATGGGCCTTCAGAAGTGATTGCAGGGGGATGGTGATAAAGGACAGTGGCTAAAAGGAGGTGTAAAATACTTGAGCATTTTAAACTGGGATGTGAGAGCTTCCAGGGGAGTTGTTTGGACAATTTGGGAAATGTGATGAGCACACACAGGTTGCTGCTGGCCTGGGAGCTGCCAGCACTGCCACATGGCACTGTTTTATCGAGTGTTTGGTGGGGCTTTTACATGTTTGTTCAGGGAAAAGAGATGGAAGTTGTCTTTCTTTAAAAATAAAAATGTGTGGGTTTGAACAGGTGGCTCTGGAAGTGCCCTAAACCCTGGTTCTCCAGAGGATATCCAGGAAAGCAACAGAACCCCCCATTTATTGCTTTCTTTCTAAAATCTGAGCTCCACGTGCACAGGAGGAGCTCTGGCAGAGCCTGCACTTGTCTGGGATGAGCCAAACATCTTCCAGAGCCTCCCCAGGTTTGCACTGCAGTGATCCTCGGATTCCATGAGGAATCCCATATGCTGCATGCAGCACGTGCAGTCCCTGGAAGTGGGAGGCAGGGCATTGGAGCTTGGGGCTTCTGGAGCCAAAAAATCTGGGGTCAAGCATTTTATCTGTGCCAAAATTGGGATGCATTCATTGTTAGCTCCGTGACAGGGCCTTATCTTTCCCTGATGATGGATCATTTGGCACTTCAGCCTTGCCCAGACACGTGAATGTTCGAGTGTGTGCTCTGCTACAGCTGTAGAAACACTCTGGTTGTCACCAGCTTGGCTTCATTTGTGTTTCAGCAATTAGCCAAGGGAAAATAAATGAGCACCAGGCACGTTTGGGATGTTGGAGCAGTGCAAACAAGAGCGAGCTGTTTTTTCCTCCCCTGAAAAACCCCCTTTTTGGGTTTTGGGAAGCAAAGGGGAACACAACCAGAATTGCTCTCCTGAAGTTCTCCGTGAGCACAGCAGGAACAGTTTAACATCAAGTCCACAGCTGGGAATATCGAGGGATGGTGTGGCAGTGATGTTCATGCTCCCTGCACACAGACCGAGTGCTGATCTGCATGTGCACACTTGTTTACTTCATGTTTACTTTTGCAGTCCAGTGTAAGCTTAGCACATCTCGAGTTATTTCCTTCTCCACTGTCATCAGGAGTGATAAGAGGTTTTTCTGGTTTCTCACACACTAAATGCTTTTTGGTGTTTGGTTTTAGGTTTTTTTTAAATGTGTGAAATGCACACAAGAAGTAGTTGGGTCTTGTTTTTATTTAGAGTTGCAGTCTGGCCCTGTTTGCTCTGATGCTTCTTGTGCTGTTCATCTCCCTGCCCTGGAGGACGACAGACGCTCTTTAACCAAGCTCATCATCCACTTTTGCAATAAATCCTTTCAAATTCTTCTTTCCTAGGAATCGCCCTCCTGCAACTGGTGCATTACCATGTAAATTGGCCACAGTACCTCTGCAAATGCTCAGATTCTCCCAGAAAGAATTCGGTGCAGCTGTGATTTACAGACTTCCCCCTGTGTGTCCTGAATTGATGAATTCCTTATTGCTTCCCCAGGGGTCGTGGACTTTTATATAATTCCATTGGAGCCATCCATCCTCTGGAAAAACTGGAGCGCTCGAGGTGGTGCAGGTGTCAAACTCGATGGATTGCCGGCGTCAGCGCTTGATCCGCGCCCGCGATGTCGGGAGAGGGAGCGAGGCCTGGAGGCCTCCCCGGATTACTTAAACCAGAAACCTCTTCATGGGTTATTTATCAGCTTTGCTCCTTTACATTCCCATTCCCTCTGTGCTTTTTTTTGCAGTGTTGTCCCTCAGACCACGGTGATCCTCAACAACGACCGGCAGAATTCCATCGTGGCCAAGATGGTGGGGCAGGAGGAGCCGCTGAGCAGAGCAGCGGATTCCCTGGAGAACATCCTCAGCAAGTGAGTAGCATTCCCTGGAATCCTCCCTTCATTCCCTCCTTGGGCAGGGCCAGTTTCAAAGGCAATTTGGTGGGACAAACGAGGAATGCTCGAGGTAGCAATGAGGGGAAACATTGAACCTGGGCTCGGGTAGTTCCTCTTGCTTCCCTTGTGATGGGAGAGAGAACATCCTGGAGGAGCTGGGATTTAAGGAAGGATTTCCCATAGCTGTGCATTTTTCCACGGATGCACAATCCCTTGGGAACACACCAAAATCCTGTATTTAACCAGCTGAAGGAGGAATGTGCAGTCCAAGGAAAACTTGGACTGTCTAAAGCAAATTTTAAACAAGTGGAGCTGCGAGTTCTGGGTAAAAAATGGCCTTAATTAAAATGATTTTATAAATTACTTAAATATTCTGTTTTGCACACAGGGCCTAGACTTTTCCATTGAGGCAGATGTAGGAAGTTGATACCTAAGATTTTTTTATTCCTTCTGCTGTTTTTATTTTGCTGGATAGCTCCGAGTTACACAGGAGCAGACTGGCTTAGAGGAGTTGATTTTATAGAACACATTTATTTTATGGATCAGCGCTTTTAATTCCCTCATAACAACGTGCAGGGCCGTGAGTTGAACTCGATAACCTGGGAATGTGGATATTCCATGAGTTAAACTCGATAACCCTGGGATGTGGATATTCCATGAGTTGAACTCGATAACCCGGGAATGTGGATATTCCACGAGTTGAACTCGATAACCTGGGAATGTGGATATTCCACGGGTTGAACTCGATAACCCTGGGATGTGGATATTCCATGAGTTGAACTCGATAACCCGGGAATGTGGATATTCCATGAGTTGAACTCGATAACCCTGGGATGTGGATATTCCACGAGTTGAACTCGATAACCCTGGGATGTGGATATTCCACGAGTTGAACTCGATAACCCTGGGATGTGGATATTCCACGAGTTGAACTCGATAACCCTGGGATGTGGATATTCCACGAGTTGATAACCCTGGGATGTGGATATTCCACGAGTTGAACTCGATAACCCTGGGATGTGGATATTCCACGAGTTGATAACCCTGGGATGTGGATATTCCATGGGTTGAACTTGATAGCCCTGGGATGTGGATATTCCACGAGTTGAACTCGATAACCCTGGGATGTGGATATTCCATGAGTTGATAACCCTGGGATGTGGATATTCCATGAGTTGAACTCGATAACCTGGGAATGTGGCTATTCCATGAGTTGAACTCGATAACCCGGGGATGTGGACATTCCATGCTTGCATTCCCGCTGAGGGGCTGTTTCCCCGAGGTGACCCCCGTTCCTTGCCCGCAGCGCGGTGCCCGGCCGCCGGCAGAACACCATCGTGGTGAAGGTGCCCGGCCACGACGACAGCCACAACGAGGACGGCGAGAGCGGCTCCGAGGCCAGCGACTCCGTGTCCAACAGCGGCCAGGTGGGCAGCCAGAGCATCGGCAACAACGTCACCCTCATCACCCTCAACTCCGAAGGTATGTGGGGAGCGCCAGGAGGAGGATAAATGGGAGGGGGGAATGATCTGAGGGACACCGGGAAAATTCCCGCCTTGTCTCGTGGGTCTGAGTTGGAATTTTTAGGCAGTGATCAGACAGGAGTGAGGATTTCTGAATCATTTGCTCGCTTTGCCTCCTGAAAATATTTTTGAAGGCATCTGAACCCAGGATTCTTCAGTTTTTGTAGATGTTCATACAACATAGGAGTTATTAGAAAGAGATTTTGGGTTCTGTCCTGTTTGTTTGGGGTTGTTTCCAAGGGTGTTTATTTCTTTTGGGGTCACTGGGGAATTGCAGCAGACTGAGACTGTGAAATTAAATATCAAATGTACTTTTTGTGGAGTCTGGTAATGTTCCCGTGTCAGAAATAGTGTGGCCAGCAGGACTTGGGAGGGGATTGCCCCCTGTGCTGGGCACGGCTGAGGCCGCATCTGGAGTTCTGGGGTCAGGTTTGGGCTCCTGCAAGACAGACCCTGAGGGGCTGGAGCGTGTCCAGGGAAGGGAAGGGAACAGAGCTGGGAAGGGGCTGGAGCCCCAGGAGTGGCTGAGGGAGCTGGGAAAGGGGCTCAGCTGGAGAAAAGGAGGCTCAGGGGGGACCTTGTGGCTCTGCACAACTCCCTGACAGGAGGGGGCAGCCGGAGGGGTTCGGGCTCTGCTCCCAGGGAACAGGGACAGGAGGAGAGGGAACGGCCTCAGGCTGGGCCAGGGGAGGCTCAGGGTGGACATCAGCAGGAATTTCCCCATGGAAAGGGTGCTCAGGCCTTGGAACTGCCCAGGGAGGTTTGGAGTCCCCATCCCTGGAGGTGTCCAAGGAATGACTGGAGGTGGCACTCAGGGCTCTGGGCTGGGGACAAGGTGGGGATTGGGCACAGGCTGGACTCTGATCCCAGAGCTCTTTTCCAGCCTCAGTGATTCCAGAATTCTCCCTGCTCTGTCAGCTGTGCCAGGAGCAAAGCTGCCAACATCAGGGGGGTGTTTGCTGTGTAATTCCCTTTCTGCCTTGGTCTGGCACAGCTTTGCATGACAAACGTGATGTTTTACCCATTGCTGGGCATGTAAATTCTGAAGAAACACCTAATCCATTAATGTCTGCAGATCTGATTTCCCTCAGACCTTTGGAACGCTGATCCATTAAAAATCTCTGAGATTGATGAATGCTTTGAGGATCAGATCAGTGCTGCCCCCTCCACCTGCCCTTGCCCTTGCACGGGAGGGAATTGCTAAGTGCCTTCACCTGCAGGGTGGCACAAATTCAATGATTAATAAAGGAAGAGATGGAGAATAACAGGGCTGGCGTGCAGGGAGAGGCAAAGTCACTGCAGCCCTTGGCTTTCATCAGCTGGGCCAGAATTCCGGGTGACTCTGAGGTGTGCAGAGGTAAAAGCTGAGGGGCTGAGGATGGAGAAGCCAGGCCAGGACTGAGAGCACACCCCAGGTGTTCAGCACAGCTCCACTCTGTCATCCTGGCTCTGGAAAGCCAAAGTGAACTGTGTTTGTAGTTGGGTTCGTCTGGCTTCGTGGCACCGAGCTGTGGATGTTTTCAGGATTTAGGGAAGGGATTTCTATGAAGGCACTGTTTGCTCTCTGCTGGTTGCTTTCATGTAATCATGATGATTTAAAAATGAGTGTTATTACCTTTCTGTCCCTGAAAAATAATTGTACAGGAGCACTGAGTTCCAGTAATGGTGTAGGACAAGGCTGGGTGTTTTCTGTGACTGAACGCTGTGACTTCATTCCATGTGGTTTTTTAAAGTCCAGTTAATTTTGGCATGAATGTGCTCTTACTGTGAGTTTTGGAGTGCAGCATCTTCTCACTTCAAACACAGCAGTGCATTTTGTTTAATTGTGAACATTCTAATTAGCCTTAAAACCAATGAGCTTTGCACAGTTCAGTGTCTTGTGCAGAACAAGGAACACAAGAAGAGCTTTTTTTAGTTTCACTGATACAGCTTTGGAGTGGGAGAGCCATTAAGTTTTATACACTAAATGTGAGGAAATTTCTTTTGTAATGGTTTATTTTGTAATGGTTTATTTTATAATGGTTTATTTTGTAATGGTTTATTTTGTAATGGTTGCATGGGCTGGATGTGATGGCCCAATTTCCTCTTCAGGTTTCACACACTGCACTTACACCTTCAGGGTGGTAAGAGAAGGCAAAGTTTGGTCTGTGCAGTTATTTTGAGACTATTTTCCTGTGCTTTCCAGAGTTCTTGTGCATTTATAAAGTTCTGAAGATTCTGAATTGGATTTCCCCACCCTAAAATGCTGCAGCTGTCTTTGGTGTCCTTCTTGCACAGAAGTTCTTTTGTGAATCAATTCTTTAGGCCTTCATAGCTCTGAAGATACTGAATCCTGGAATGGTTTGGGTGAGAAGGGACCTTAAAGCTCATCCAGTTCCAACCCTGACACCTTCCACTGTCCCAGGCTGTTCCAAGCCCCGTCCAACCTGGCCTTGGACACTTCCAGGGATCCAGGGGCAGCCACAGCTCCTCTGGGAAATCCATTCCAGGGCCTCCCCACCCTCCCAGGGAGGAATTCCTTCCCAACATCCCATCTAACCCTGCCCTCTGTTAGTTTGAAACCATTCCTTGTCCTGTCCCTCCAGTTTCTGATGCAGACAATCTCAAGCTGGAAATGTAAACATGTATTTTTGGAGCAGATAAGGGCAGGCTGCTCTGCACTGTGTGCTAATTAAAGGATGACTGATACTTTTTCCAGAGAAAACTCCTCAGTCACATTTTGTCTCTTCAGCTTGGCGTGTGGAGCAGTCATTTGATAATGGCAGCGTTAAACAGCGCTCAGGATTTCCTTTCCAAGTGGGAATCCAAGCAGCTCTCTGTACGTGGCCCAGACTTATCTGTGCTCAGGATTTTCCAGTTGAGGGCAGGATCAGATCTCACATGGGGGATGAGCCCTTGGAGCACTTTCCTGCCAAGCTCCTCAGGACAGGCACAGCCAGTGAGAAGGAACTGGAGCAGAGCAGGAGTGAACCTTTTGTCCCCTAAAACAAAATGATGTGGAGCTGATGGGAAGACACTGCTGAGGCTTCAGCACTTGGTAAAGCCAAAGAAAATGATAAAAATTGAATTGCTATGGGGTTTTTTTCAGTTATTGGGAGCCAGCAGATGAACAAGAGTCTCTTGCAGGTGTCTGTCACAGGGATATCTGGAGTTAACACTGGCTCACCTCCACCCAAATAATACAAAGAGGCTTTAAACAAGGAAAAAAGGGCAAAATTCAAACTAGAAATCTGATTTTGTGACATGAAACACATTTTCCAAGGTTTTAAAAAGCCCTTTGAGTCCATGGATTTTAATTTTCTGAATTTTATTTGGATCTTTTTTTATCTGAACTTTTAATCTGATCGCATCCTTCCATGAGTCATAAAATAAGGGAATCTCTCTTGGATTGAACCAAAACCGAGGCTTGTTCTTAACAAACAAGTGACCTCACTGATGTTGTGCTGAGCCTGAAGAACCTGTGAGTGCAGGGCTGTTCCCGGAATATCTCCTGCTCCTGGATCCACAGGGCGCTGGGAGTGAGCTGGGATTGTGTCTCCTTCAGCCACAGCCTTTGTGTGCTATGGAATATTTACCTGGAGCACCAGATTCTTGTGGATTTGAACTGAAACAGGGCAGGGAATCCATCCTGGAATGGATTTCCCAGCAAAGCTGTGGCTGCCTCATCCCTGGAAGTGTCCAAGGCCAGGTTGGACGGGGCTTGGAGCAGCCTGGGACAGTGGAAGGTGTCGGGGCTGGAACTGGATCATCTCCAATGTCCCTTCCAACCCAAACCATTCCATGATTCCGTGATTTTTCTTTGATATTCACAAGGAAATGAAACCTTCCTTTCCCCCCACACAAGAACAGTCAAGTGAAAATCTCCATGTCTGTGTCCAGGCCAGAGTTCCCAGTGTCTGACCTGCATTTTGTGCTGGGAGGAGGTTTTGGGGAATGGGACTGGAAAGCTCTTTAAGCACAGCTTTCGATGCCACTGCTGCATCTGGAGCTGAATTTACAGCCTGCTTGTCCCTCCCTTCCACAGAGTTAATGATTTCTAATTAATAAAGTCAGTGCTCTGGAGTCCCTGCCAATTAATCACAGCCCCTGTGAACTCTTGCTAATTGCCAGGAGCTCATTTAAAAGATGACAGAATCATGGAATGGTTTGGCTTGGAAGGGACCTTGAAGCTCATCTCGTTCCAACCCCCCACATGATGCTGATGTTGAATCTTCTATACATCAGCCAAAATATTATTGAATTTCTCTAGAAATGGAGGTTTATTTTTGTAGGTTAGGATTTGTTTTTTTGGGGTTTATTTGAATTTTTTAAAGATTAATTCATCTTTCTGCCTCTCTGCACCTACCAGTCTTTTGCTGCCACTGCCAACTTTGCACCCAGCCTTGAGAGTAAAATAAACACAACTTCTTGGGGTGATGGAACACGTTAATTCAAGTGTTTCTGTGGGCAGGTGTTTCCTTTTGTTGTCCCTGGTTGTAAAGGAATGACTGACAGCTCCTAGGGAGGGAGCAGAGCCTGCCTTTGCTTTTAGGCTCCCATGTCGGACCAGGGGAGCGTATCCCCATGGAAAAATGTAACAGCTCAGTGTCTGTCACTTCCCTGGGTGGGAGAGCACATCCGGAGCAGCCCCTGTCTGGTTTTTGTTCTCTTGACAGGGCTTTTCTTGCTGCTGACCCCAGACTGGCTCCTCCTGTTCCCAGAGAAATCCTCGTTTGCGTGGCAGCCCCCGGCACGTCCCCAAACAGGGGGTGGATGGTCAGCTGTGCTGAGAGAGAAATGCACTTAATGCCCTGAGAAAGGGTCAAACGCAGCACTGGAAAGCAAACTGGGCTCAGCAGAATGGAGATAAAGGCAAATTTCGTGAGGTTGAAAAAAGAACATTGGAGAGGAGCTAGAAATTAGTGTGGCATGGAAATGGGGCTGTGAGGGCACGGAGGGAATCTGATAAAGCTGCCAGGACTTTGTGCACTGGAAGTAGAAATGATCAAGAGCCACTTCTGTGATGATCTGATATTTGGTGTAAAAAAAGGCAAGGGAGCACCTCTCCCCTCAAAGTGCAGGAAAATTCCCAGGATCACGGAATGGCTGGGGTTGGAAGGGAGCTCTGGAGATCACCCAGCCCCAGGCTGGAGCAGGTGGCACAGGGACCCATCCAGGTGGGCTTGGGGTGTCTCCAGACAGGGAGACTCCACACCCTGCCTGGGCAGCTGCTCCAGGGCCTCTGCCACCCTCCAGGGAATGAAATTCTTCCTCAGTTAATTAAGGAAAGGAAAATAGGGCAAAACGAGAAGGTGTGTGATGAACTGAGCTCCAGGTGAGTGTGTGCAGTTGTGCTTCACTGAGTTTAAGGGAAATGTGTTCTCTGACTGTGCTCCTCCTCCCCAGCTCGCATTTATGGATTTTTTTGGAAGTCTTTAAGGAACGGCAGCTGCAGTGCTGGTGGGGTTGGAGTCTGGCTCTTACAGTGCACTAAATAACCCACCTCCCCCAGATTCCATGCAGATACCACTGTAAAGCCTGCTAATACACCTAAAGAACCATTCCAAATGCCTTAGAGGATGTTTGTGTGCTGGGAGCCTCCAGTGATCCCGATTTAGTCAATAGTGTTTATGTATTTCATTGTTCAGAGAGAATTTCTATCCAATTCCCAATCTGCTTTCTCCTTCCTTATCCATTCTCTCTCCTCCACACCACACCAGAGCTCAGGGCATTTGTGCCTCACCCTTTTCACCAGATTTTTGGGTGCCAGTCCTGTGTTTGCTCCCTGCAAAGTGCCAGATGTGTTGGCAGCCTGGCAGGAATGATTTTGATCTCAAATAAGGAATAATTCAGCTTTTGTGCCCTCACGGAGCTGCAGTGAGGCAGTGGATTCGTGGTTAACTGCAGTCATGCTTAATGCAAAATGGTTATAAAATAAATTCCCTTTCTGTTGAAACTTTGAAAGCAGGAGGAAAATGCAAAAGATAATTTAGTGGGGGGATTGTGGTCATAGGTCAGAATAACAAGATAATGTCTTTTTTTCCAGGCTGGGAGCAATAAAAGAACAGTTGCATGTGGTAAAAACAGTATGTTCTGGACTCTGTGCCAGCAGAAAAAAAAGAGAGGGTTTTGCAAATTGAACAAAATCTTTGGTTCATGTAGGTTAACAACGTTTGTTAAAAAAGTCTGCAGGCAAAAGGTGTTCCATAAGGAGTGAAAATTCCTATATCCAGCAGCAATCCTGTGAGCTGCAGGGAAGTAAAGCTGCGATAGGCCGGAGGATAATTTATTCAGGCTTCCTAGAATTTCTTTGAAAAACGTACACATTGATCCAGAGATGTTTTTGCTTCGCCACATCTGCCCAAATTTTTCTACCCCGGTCCATTTATCTTGAGGAGCAGCCTGTTGTTTTCCCTGATAATGGTAACCAGACTTGTGGTGAGGCCAGACACAGTGGCATGCAAAACAAGGCACAATTCATCCAAACCACTTTATTTTTCACATGGCACCTGGTACTGGGAGCAGCCAGCAGCCAGTGTGACCTATCCTGGCTCGGGATAAAAAGGAAAGGATCAAATTAAAAAATATATATATATATAAACAATTTGCAAGTGTCTAAAAAATATATTCAGGACAGGGTATGAAGTTCTGATTTCAGCAGAAGAAAGCTTGAGGGATGAATTGCTACATACATCAACCATACGTATTTTTTCTTGCAAATTACTAAATATAAGGAAGAAATTCCTCCCTGGGAGGGTGGGGAGGCCCTGGCACAGGGTGCCCAGAGAAGCTGTGGCTGCCCCTGGATCCCTGGCAGTGTCCAAGGCCAGGTTGGACGGGGCTTGGAGCAGCCTGGGACGGTGGAAGGTGTCCCTGCCATGGCAGGGGTGGGATGGGATGAGCTTTAAGGTCCCTTCCAGCCCAAACCATTCCCTGGTTGTGTGGCTCTGCTGCAGCTGATAATCTGCTGTTGCAGTGATAAATCAGGATTGCACAATCCAGCGTTTGCCTCATCCTGTCGTTACTCATCGCTGTAAACTCGCCCCTGACATGTGGGGTGACTCAACCCAAAGGTCGTGGTGGAAAAGCAGTTTGGAGTGTTTTGAGCTGCTTTTATGTTATATTTTATTGAGTACTTCTGGCTTGTAGTGTGATAAAGCCCAGTGCAGGATTTGGAAATCCAGATGGGGCTCGCTCTGGGTCCTGCTCGGTGTGAAAAGGAGACGCTGTTTGGCCTGAACTCTGTCACCTTCTTTGGGGACTGCAAGGGTTATGGAAACCAGGAATTGGTGACGTTGTCTATGCCACAGAGGTCTCCTTTAAGGTCATTTAATGAAAGAAAAGTCATGTAACTGAATGTTTTTTACGATAAATGACTGTAAAGCTCTCCATGGAAGGGCTGAGTGACCCCTCAGTCAGCAAACCTTGTTTTACTCCACAAAGCTGAGCAAACATGGAAATCAAATCCAAATGGTCCATGTCAGTGCATATTGAAATACTGCTGGAGTGTTGTCTGCCCAGTTCCTATTAGCAGTGGGAGGAATTCTGGAAGTTTGGTTTGTGTCTGGAATGGGAGTCTCATCCTCAGCCCCGTGTTCCGTCCTCCCCTCGAGTGGGGATTGGTCCTGAGCTCTGTTCCAGTTTCTGCTTAGTCTTGAGTCCACCAACTTTTGGCATTGTCTGCACAGGTTAATTGAAGTGAGGGCCTAGTATTCCTTTGAATTTAATTTATTTATTTCATTAGATCCCTAGCATTCATTTTTCCCCCCTCGACAATCTGAGAAACTGGAAAAGAAATAAAAAAGCTTCTTAATATATTGAGTGTGTGTGTAGGTGGGTATAGCTGTGCTGCTGATGGTCTTATATTTGAATAAGAGGGAAGATGATTAGTGATTGATTAATTATCTTTCTGCTGGGCCTGGTCCTTGGTAAAGTGTTACTGAGAAAATAATGTAGTCAGTAAATATGAGGAAAAACCCAAATTTTGCTTGGGATCTCTGGCTACGTCCTAAATGATTCTCATTGCTTGTTGTACTCCTTGTAAATGATTAAACAAGTTACTGTTCACTATTGATTATCATTTCTTACCTCTATAATCTTGCTTAGCCTTGTTTTAATCTCATGGGCTTGGGGTTGGGGAATAACAAGGTTCAAAGCTGTTGGCTGCTTAAAATTTGCTGTGCTTTGAGAATATCCCAGAGGTGCAGTAATGTTCATTTTTAGGGGATGAGAACACTGGGCCTGGAGTGGTTTCTTAATAAAAGAGATCTCTGAGGGCAAGTTGGACATCTGGACTGGCTGCACCAGTTCCTGTGTAGGCCAGAACATGAATGACAATAATTTTTGGTCACTGTTGGGGTGAATTTGGGTTTCTTTCTCTCAGTAGCTAAGCTGTGCTCAGCTGGGAAGCAAACTGGGGGAGATGAGGCAAACTTCAGGAATGCTGGCTGTCTCCTGAGCCTGCCCGTGTGCTCAGGCTGTCCCACTGTGTGTTTCAGAGGATTACCCCAACGGGACGTGGCTGGGCGACGAGAACAACCCCGAGATGCGGGTGCGCTGCCCCATCACGCCCGCGGACATGCTGCACATCAGCACCAACTGCCGCACGGCCGAGAAGATGGCCCTGACCCTGCTGGATTACCTCTTCCACAGGGAGATCCAGGCCATCTCCAACCTCTCGGGCCAGGGGAAGCACGGCAAGAAGCAGCTGGATCCTCTCATGATCTACGGGATTCGCTGTGAGTGAGGCTTGGGAGCGTGGAGGGTGCGGATAAAAAGAAACCGAGGCGGTAAATGATATTTGAAGAGTGTGTTTGATGTGTGTTGAGGTGTTCTGGTGCCTTTTGTTGGTGAAGGAGGTTTAGGATTTTTAGGAAGAAATCCTAATGGGCTGGTTTACTTCCCTTGGTGGGTATTCACCAGACATTGCTCAGTCTTTTATTCTGAATTCCGACTTGTTTGCAGCCGCCAGCTGTGAGTGCAGTAAGTATTGTAGAAATAATAAGTCACACAAATTTCAGTGCTGTTCAAGTGCTCAGACCAGCGCGGTCCTGAACCTCCGTTTCTGACTTCCCATTTATGTCTCTTTTTTCAAAAGGCTTGCTGAGGTTGTGATGGAAAAAGTTGGCAATGTCAGGACCATAAAATCTGTGGATTCACAGCAGGAATGCACAGGATGCTGATGGATTTCTGTCTGCTCCATGTGCACGAGTCTTTGGATGATTTAAGCTGTTGTGGAGCTCTGAACTGATATTACTTGTGTTAAAGGCACAATCTTTGTTCATTTAAGAGGAATCAAATGTGGTTTCATACAGAACAAAGGCACAGCCACTGGTTTGAAATGAAAAGAGGACTCGGGACGTGTGCGTCGTGTTCTGGTGTGGCGACTTCTAGTGAACACATTGAGGACAGCCAAGTCTGTTCCCTGTGCTTTATTTCCAGGAAATTAGGATAACCAGGATTTGGGGAGAAAGTTCTTCTGCCAGGTGGTGGTTGAGCACTGGAATCAGGGAATGGGCACAGCCCAGAGCTCCAGGAGCGTTTGGACAGTGCTCCCAGGGACAGGCTGGGATTGTTGGGGTGTCTGTGCAGGGCCAGGAGCGATCCTTGAACTGGATTCTGATAACCCAGGAGGTCTTGTTGCTGAAAGATTCTTGATAGTCACATTTTGTGTGGGTCACCAGTGGACCTGCAGTGGGAACAGTTTGTTCTCCTGGTGAGTTTTGTATGGAATTGGCAATTTGAAACGCCAAGTAAGGCTTAAGAACGTGTCAGCAAGGGAATATTTGGGGTGGTGTTTGAAGAACTGGCTGTGTGGTAGTCACAGGGAAGGGAGTGTGAATGGTGTTTGATTGTCGCTGTTTTCCCCATGGACGAGTAGAGAAACAACACAAAGTCCAGGCTCAGGGATAGATGGACGCCCTTTAATGAATTCTCAGAAGGCTTTTATATGTTAGTTTGCAAAGTGTGTTAAGTGGCATAAGGTAATTGGTTTTTGCTATTCACCCCCTAAGGGGATTGGTCAAGTTCTAAGACACCCAGCTCTGAATGTTTTTCTAGTTAGAACCATAACAATTCTACCAAAACAATCCGCAGCTGCAAGAAGTTTACTAAAACTGTAACATTGCTTTGAGTTACTTGCATGGGAAAGACAGAACTCTCACAAAATGCTGCAGAGAGCTGAAGAAATTCTCTGCTGGAGCTTTTTCAGCATCCATATTTGATGATGGCAGGAAACACATTCCTGTTGACCTGCTGTTGTTTCAGGCTATTTTGGGGAAATTGACAACCAAATCTAACCCACTCAGGTGGCTGCATTAGGGCAATTTTTGCCTCATTATTTCCCTGAAGTAGAAGACTTCAGGCTTCTTTTACAAAGACATTAAATACGTGTTTTTAAGAGAGATGATAATTCAAATTAATGCTGATCTCCAAAGCCTTTTTGTCTGCTGATCTCATCAGCGTCACTGATGTTGTTCCTGTGCTTTTTTAAAACATGGATTTTTGTTGGGAGCTTTTAGAAACACTAAGAAATGGAACTTGCTCCAGTGTTAAAGCAATTCCCAGACAGTTCTTTCCCCATCCCTTAAATCTGAGAGCACAAATCACATGGGTCAGTTTGTAAGTGGTTGTGGAGGAAGATGAGATGTTTGCCAGTGTGAGCATGGGGCAGGAATGTGTCCGTGTGACCAAGGGCTCAAGCTGGGGATTATGTCATTGCTGTGAGGCATTCTGACCATGAAGAAATGGGATTATGAAAGTGATCCCTGCAGCTGGAGAAGGTCTGGAATGGCACAGATGTGAGAGCAGGGGATGATGAGCAGGAATCAGTGTCTGATGGCATGAGCGCCGTTTGGGATCCAGGTATCTGGAACAACTTCATTCCTTCCTAATGTTGGCTGGTGTGTTGCTTTCTTTTGGGAGCCAGGCCATAATAAACCAGGGATTTCTGGAGAAAAGAGACCCTGTGTGCATCTGGCCAGAGATGACTGGTTTGGGTAGAGAAATGTTGATGCTTCTTGAGATTTGCTACCAGCAAGGACAGAGAATCTTGTGGCAACCAGTGAAGGAAACACACGAAAAGTTGATGGAGCAGCAAATTTGACAGTGAGAACGGTGCTCCAGAAATGATGATTTCACTTAACAACCTCATATGTCATCACTGGGAGTAGTTAAGGGGGAGTGGAATTGGATTCCAGCAGGCTGGTGAGGAATGTGGAGGACTCAGCTCTCGAGGATGGGATGGTGCCCGTGCTCAGCTCAGTGGCACAACTCCTGCTGAGCTCACTCACGTGTGCCGTGATTCCATCCCTGCGTTCCCTGGCTGGGGAGCCCAGCCATCCCATATCCCCTTTCCCAGTCCACACACATCTGGTTTTCATCCATGGAGTGTTGTCCCAGAAAATCGACCCAAACCCGAGTTTCCCTGGCAGGGGAACCCCTCAGTGCTGGTCCCAGCAGTGGGGTTTGCTCCTGCTCTGAGCAGTCCTGCTTTGATGCCTTAATTCAAACAGAAATGAAAAATCCAATGTCATCAGCCTGGCCTGTGCCAATCACAGCCAGAGGAGCCCAAGGAAATAGAAAGGATTTTATTTCTCCTTTCGTTTCAAGTTTCTTGCAGTTTGTTAGTGGAAAGATATTCCATCCTTTTTTTTTTTTCTTTTTTTCTATAAGAAAACCACCAAGCAAATCTGTATTTAATAGAGAAAGTATTTTATATAATATGCAGAAAGTATAGAAAACGAGGAGATGTGTGTTATTAAAAATTCTTGATGCTCTGCAGAAGGTTTACCACAAGAAGAGAGGAAAGTTTATCTTTGCAAGTCGAAATTTTCACTCGGGGTAGGAATTTGCTTGTGGGGTGGCAGTGGTATTGAGGAGAGTTTTTGGGCAAGAAACCAGAATGACTTCAACACAATCTCTGTCATTAAATAGCTCATTACCTCAGCCCTGCTAAAAATGGAGACGTTTGCTGGTGAAATCCAATACAAGAACATCCTCAGCTGTAATTTTCTTTGCCTAACAGAAAATACAGGTTTAGCTCTTTGGAGATTTTACAGCAATTTCCACGAGCGAGTTGGAAAAAACCAGATTCCCAAATTCAGAATTTTGCAGTTATAAGAAATGGTATAATAGAAAAGATGATTTTCCATGGCATGTTGGAACAAAGGGAGAGAGGAGTTCTGAAGCTCAGAAAAGAAAATTTATCAGTAGCCCTTATTCTTCAAAATAATCTAAGTAATTAAATGGAAACAATATAACATTAGTTACTTATAATATATTTTTATATCTATTTTATCTATATTATTGTGTGTAACTTTGTGTATCATTTCTCTGCAAGCCTCTTGCTCTGCCCATGGCTTTTTGCAGACTCTCACCAATCATTTTTCCACTTGTTTGTCAGTTCTGGTTAATTATTCCAAGAGGACAGAAGAGCAGAAGCTCCAAATTTAATGCAGAATTTGTGCTTGGGTGCAGGAAGGAGATCCAGACTCATGAATTGCATTCAGGGGAACCTTCTGTTGTTGGACCCCAAAATTCCAGTTTTGGCTCCAGACAGCATCTGTTGCTCAGGGAATTTTTTATGCACAGGGAAATAACTCTCATGTTAGGGACAGGATCGTTGCTGAAAAAAACCCCCTCAGAAATGTAAATCCCCCACCCAAACCCTCCCGTGCTCCCACAGGGGAGGAAACCGTGGTGAAAAATTTTGGTGAATTTTCCCATCCACTTCCAAGGCTATTTCATAGAGTGAATTTTCCCATTTTCCTTTCAATTTCATCCAGAATACACCCCTGTCTTTTAAATACCACAAAACAAAGTGTTAGCTGGGGATACCTAATGATAAAATCGGATTTTTCACTCTGAATGATGCATTTTCTGCTTCGATTGCCAAATAACTCCCCTTTTTAAGACACGAAAACGCAGCACAGAAAGAAATCCCTCATCAAAGCTTGGTGTTGCTGTTATATAAAACATTGCTTCCAGTAGGGATGGGAGCACTTTTCCTACTGCAGGAGTTGAAAGAGATGTTAATACACTCTGAAAGGAGCTGTGTCCTCAGCAGAGGCCAAATGGAATTAAACACTGGCTCTGCTTCCCAAAAATCCACACACCAGCGCTGGGGCTGCAGCCCACACACGGCTGCTTAATAGGAAACACATTTGGCTGTGCAATTGGTGTCAGTGAGATGAGTTTATGTACGGAGAGAGAAATACAAACGGGAGTGTTGGTGCACGCACCCGGAGCCCCGGCAGGTTGGGCCGCTTGAAGCCGCCGCTGCCGCCGTGGAAAACGTGCGGGGAGCTGAGCGCTGCAGCTCCAGCTCTTAACCAAGAGTCTGAGCTTAGTAAGGAGGCAGGAGAAACAGCAAATATGTCACATTTCTGTCCTGCTTGAGGACCGTCCTGCTCGGAAATACTGCAGGAAGGGCAGGGAGTTCTCATGGATGAACTGAGCTTGGATGTTTCTCACCAGAGGTTCTGTTTTGTGAGGCGCTCCAGGCTGGTGCTGTTTTATGGGATGTTTGTCATGGAATCCTGGAATGGTTTGGGTTGGAAGGACCTTAAAGAGCCAGTCCCACCCCCTGCCACGGGCAGGGACACCTTCCACTGTCCCAGGCTGCTCCAAGCCCCGTCCAGCCTGGCCTTGGACACTGCCAGGGATCCAGGGGCAGCCACAGCTTCTCTGGGAAATCCATTCCAGGGCCTCCCCACCCTCACAGGGATCGATTCCTTCCCAACATCCCCCTAACCCTGCCCCTGGCAGTGGGAAGCCATTCCCTGTGGCCTGGCACTTCCAGACCCTTGTAATTCATTCTCCATCTTCTGTCTCCCTTCAGGTGCTTGAAACAAACATTGCAGTTACTGAGGGCATGCACTGAAAATACAAAATGTCATCAGTATTTTCTATTCTTTTACTTTTCCACCTCCAAAAGCCCCTTTTATCACTGCATTTTTATTAACTCCACCAATTTTTCCTTTTTCCTCATTTCCTTCCTAATATTTGTACTGGTTTTTTGCGTTTTCTTTGTCTTCCTTTCATTTCCTGTTTATAATTTTGGGCTTCTCGTGTCTCATTTCTGAATATCCCACAAGTCACTGGCTGTTAGAGTATTTAATAACATCCCATGGTTTAAAAGTGTGACACCTACATGCTGCAATCCTGAACATCAGGATGTGGACGTGCATCCAGACCTTGGATTCCATCTGGAGATGCTGGAGAGCCTCAAGGAAAATGATCCAAATTGGCATTTTGTCCCGTGTCTTTAACATTTCATCAGCACCAGAAATTGATGGATTTCTGTGATTTGGGTATTGGTGATTGTTGTTTCAATCCCTGCCCTTGGCAGACAGGAATCAGCCATGGATACTCTGGAGGAGCGGGGCAGTGGCACTGCTCAGCGCAGGAATTTCCTGAGGATCCCTGTTGTTGAGCCCATCTGCTGTTTCCTCATGGTACAGGATCATAACTCCTCTTCCCAGCGATGGTAGCCTGAACAGGAGTCCTGTGGTTTGTGTCTCATGGATGAGCTAATCCTGTGGTCCCTGGAAATACTTTTTGCCAACATTTTCTTCTCCCACTGATAAATACCACAGGCTGTAGTTCTTGGGAAATAAAGACCGACCTCAGCCTGTTCCTGTGGTGTTATCACAGAACCCTGGAATTGTTTGCTTTGGAAGGGACTTGGATCAGTCCTTTCCAACGCCCTGGACAGGCAGGGACTTTGCACTGGGCCAGGCTGCTCAGGTCAGATGCTGTGGGTCATTTCTCCTCCTCTGGATGGCTCAGGGCGAGGACAGGTTTCATTTGAGGGTGAAGGGTCGAGTAAAAGCAGAGGAGAATTTGCCCAGTTCTGCAGCATCGTGCCCGTGGCAGATGAGGGGAGTTGGAGCGGGTCCTGCTGAGCTTTGTGCTGGTCAGAACCCGGACTCTGAGCCTTGCCAGGGCTCTGCTCCCCCTGGCAGGGTCAGGAAAGCTGGGCTGGGCTTTGCTGGGAAGGCCACGAGTGGTGGCTGTTGTCAGGGACAGAGCTGAGGAGAGGCCGCAGAGCTGTTGAACTCTCTCCTCCTCAGGAGCAAAGTCTGAGAGTTCAGCATGTCTTTAAAAAGCAAGAAGTGAAAGAAATCATTTCTGTTGGGCTTTTCTCCTCTGTGGAGAGCTTCAATTCCTGTTGGTCCAGCGCCCTCGGGAAGGGCCTCGTGCTGCTGCTCTCACACGTTGTCTCCCTCAGAGCTGCACAAGTCTGGCTTCAGTTCCACAGAGCTGCTGCTTTGTGAATCAATTAAATGCTGCCACATGCAGGGCACTGATAACCTCTTTTGAGGCCAGGCAAGAAGATAATGGGAGAACCCATTGAGTTTATCTCAGCACCACAGTTCTCATCCATGGCATCAGTGCTGGCACTTGCTTTCAGCTGGAACTCGGTGCTGCCTGGAGTTTGCTTCTTTCCTGGGCACTTCTCTTGATTTCAATTATTTTCCTGGCCAGTCCCTGTTAATAAACTGAAAAAAAAAGGCAGCAGTTTTGAGGAAAGAAAAGAAATTGTGTTTTCTCTTTCCTCCTCACACTTCTCTTGTTGTCCTTGCATTATACAAATGAGGAATTACATTTTCCGTTCTTGGAAAAGCAGCAGTGGAGGCTGTCAGTCCCCACTGATGTGTGTGATGTGCTGTCAGGCACTTGTGAGTCCTGGGCTCTCCAGAAAACAGAAAATGAACGTATGAGGTCACTTGGACCATCTCTTTCCACACTCCTTCCATCCCTCAGTGCTTTTGCCTTTTGGCCAGACGTAGTTCAAGTACGTGCTGAAGTGTGCAGGTCTTCACTGCTGGAGAGGCAGCTAAAAACAGTCCTGTGAGCCTGGGGATAGAAAAGCAGCTTTTTCAGGGGCTTTAAGTGTTGTTTCAGGAGTGTGTAAGGAAAAAAAGGACAAGTTGGGTAATTTGAAGATGGGCTCTTTGGGAAAGTTTCTGCTGCAGCTGCTGTAACTCATTTAAGTGCTGGGTTTTGTAATGATAATCCAGGGAGTTTGCACGGATTTCAGAGGTCATTAGATATTAGATTATCATTATTAGATTAGATATTCCTGTATTAACAACCCCTGGTGTCAGCAAGGAGCGCTGGGCTGCTCAGAACTCGTGTCTTGGGTGTGATGTGCAAGGCTCCCCTTTATCAGCACTGAAGATCCATCCAGCTCTGGAGTTCCAAGTGGAACAGAGGCTTCTCTGTGTCCCTGCTGTACCCAGGCTGTTTTCCTTGGGCTGATTCCTCCCACATGGAACTTCTCCAGTGTTTTGACTGTCTGCAGTGGAGTCGCTCCAGCGCTGCTGTCCCTTCAGGGCTGGTTCAGAGGGTGCAGGGTGTGCTCTGCTCTCCCCGCCACCACTCAGGCAGAAATAAAAGCTCCCCCTGAACTTCCAGCGGGCTCCAAACAAGAAATATTTGCTATTGAAAGCCTATAAATGGCAAAAATTGAGCTTTGACAGGGTGGGTTAGGATGACACAAAGAGTCTGAGGAGGTCTTTGATCCCTGATGTTTGGAGAGAGGAAAAGCAGCTCGGCTGGGCACGGATTGATCAGCCCCAAACTAACCTCCATCCCTCTGGAAAGGGCACTGCTGCCTGCGGGGAGAGCTGGCAGTTCTGCAACACAGCTCCAGAAAGCTGCAGAGCTTTTCCTTCCCAGCCTTTGAACTTCCTGCTCTGCCTTTCCCAAGGGTTAAAACGGGGATCGAGGAGATGCCTGGAGCCGGCTGCGAGTCGATGATCCCATCGGGATGAGCCCACCGGGATGATCCCGGGATGATCCCAGGATGATCCCATCAGGATGAGCCCATCAGGATGAGCCCAGGATGATCCTACTGGGATAAGCCCATCGGGATAAGCCCACTGGGATGAGCCCACTGGGATGAGCCCAGGATGATCCCATCGGGATGAGCCCACCGGGATGAGCCCATCAGGATGATCTCATCAGGATGATCCCATCAGGATGAGCCCACCAGGATGAGCCCATCAGGCTGAGCCCAGGATGATCCCACCAGGATGATCCCACTGGGATGATCCCATCGGGATGAGCCCATCAGGATGATCCCACCGGGATGAGCCCATCAGGATGATCCCATCACTGGGATGAGCCCACCGGGATGATCCCATTGGGATGAGCCCATCAGGATGATCCCACCAGGATGATCTCATCGGGATGATCCCATCAGGATGATCCCACCGGGATGATCTCATCGGGATGATCCCATCGGGATGATCCCATCAGGATGAGCCCATCAGGATGATCCCACTGGGATGATCCCATCGGGATGAGCCCATCAGGATGAGCCCACCGGGATGAGCCCATCAGGATGGCAAACACCCAGCACGTGCTGCCAAGGAAAACTCCCTGCTGGATTCGCACACCCCCTGCTGCCCTTCCCAAGCCTTTGGAAAGGGTTGGCACGGCACAATTCCGTGCTGGGCAGGTTTATTTCCATTGGACTCGCAGCCTCCCAGACTGGGAATTTGACACCCCACTAGATGGCAATATTTGAATGCTGATGGCTCCTTCCATAAATCGGAATAAAACGGGTTCTGCTCGTTGTAAAATAGGTAAAAATAGCCTGGCTGCTTTTCCAGAGAGGTGCTGAGGTGTGAGTGAGCATAGGAGCTCTCCTGCTCTGGAACAGGATTCCTTGGTGGAATTTGGAGATTCTAGGTCCTAATTAACTTGAATTTTTTATTTTTTATTTTTTATTTTTGCAAGTTCTGGTAGGGTTCTTTTAATTCGAACAACAAAGGCATTTAAAATAATTTAAATTTTCATGTCTCCTCTGAATCTATGACTTGTTAAAGATGAAATACTCGGGCAAATATTCTAAATAAATATTAGTGAACAGAGTGATGACTTAGTAGCTGAATTTGCCTTCCCTCCTCCCTCTCTCCAAGTTCCCAACAGCTCCTCCCGTCTCTTTTTGGACGTTGTGGGTGAGAGCAGTGTGATTTTTGTTGACAGGATGGATTTCCAGGCGTGTGACATTGGAGCAGCCTCCGCGGCTCTGCCATCCCTGAGTTTTCCATGAGCCCTCCCCTCCTGCATCCCAAACCCAAAACATCCCGGTTTTCAAGGGGGAAGTGCCTCCCAGCTGTGGAGATCATCCCCCAAGCTGTCACACGAGTAAACAATTCCTGTTTTCCAATGATTTCAATATGGGCAGGGCAAGCCCTGGATGAGGTTTGGAGAATCAAAGCCTGAAGGCTCAAGGAGGAATTCCAGAGGTGCTTCAGTTTTTCCTCTGCTCTCCCAGTGTTCAGAGCAGCAGATTTTGCTGTCATGTGCTCTTGGTTTAATCAAAACGACTCCAAATGTATGACCCTGCTGAGAAAAAATGAATTTTGGGAGCCAAAACCCCCAAAAATCAGCCCCTTCTCCTCTCCGAGCAGGCAGGAGCTGAAGCCTTTGTTTCTGGTAGTATCCATCGTGTTCCTGTCAATTTAAAAGGATTAATTTAAATGTGTCCATCACATTTAAATGATGAATTCCCCATCCTGTTGCTTTCCTGTAGATTTTAAAAAATAGAGGGAATTGGAAAATGAAGGAGCAGTGACCCGAATCTGCTTGGATTCTGGATTTAATATAAATCAATCTTTATTTTATGCACGTGGCTGTCGGGTTCTGTGCTGCACTTTCCCAAATCCTTCCAAATGCACCAAAACCAGCAGGAATTTCTGGGCCACCTCAGCCTCACTCTGCCAAATCCATGAAAATACTGATTTACCTTTTCGTTTTCTAAGGAAATCTGGGATTCGTGGAGAATGGGAAGCAGCACAAACTCGGGAGTGTGCAAATGGAACTCCTGACGTGGAGTTTGTTTTTTGGGAGCTGGTTCTGAGTGCGGGATCAGGATGGGATATTTCGTGTCTGATTTTGATCTCACAAATGTCTTCTCTTCCTCCTCAATTTGTTCTTAATTGGATTTCTTCACAGTTTCATGTTTTGTGGGGATTGTTTTGTCTGCTCCCTGACTTCTGACCTTTAAGAAAGAGAGGATTACTTCCTCAGGGACGTTGTTTTCCCGGGATTTTCTTCGTTTATAATTAATCCTGGTTTTTAGAAAACCCCAACCCTTTCCTTATTTTGTACATCAGATCCTCCAAAAATGTGGGAGCATTGAATCATTTCTGACACAACCTCTGTGTTTGTACCAAACCAAATCTTTTTTTCCTTTGCATTTCCAAGGTTTTTTATTTCCTTTAAGAACCACTGAAAGATTTATTTCAGAACTGCTTTTGTTGCTCTTTTTAATTTTAATTTAACTACCCCGTGTCTCTGATCAGGCAGCGGAAGGCACAGCTCAGCATGCTGCACCTGTTGGCTTTTAAAGCTGACTCGAATTTCCCTGATTTTTTTCCTTCTTCCTGAGCTTTTCCCTGCTAAGATTGGAATGTTGATCCTTGATTTCCCCCCTTTTCCCCCCCTGTGTCTCCCTGAATTCTCTTTGCAGCCCTTTTTGTCTCCCATGCTGCAGCCAGGATCTCTCTGGTCTGTAGAAATCACCCAAACTCCTGCCATTTACTAAATCACTGAATTATTTTTAAGTTTCTGGTGTGTTTTTCATGGAAAGCTTTGTTTAGGAAATGAGGTTCTTCCCCCAAAAAAGCAAACTTTGGTCCTTTAGTGTTTAAAAACAAGGACACCTTTTTTTTTTTTGGAGACACCATCCATGAAAAGATCCCTAAAAACACAGCCAGTCTTAAATCACCTAAATCCTGTGCTTTTATTCTTGTTTTATCTTCCAAAATATTGTCTTTTTGTCCAAGCGCTGATTTATATTCCTGACTGGATTTTTTATGTGTCGTTCTGTGGCTCGTGGATGCTCTGCTCTGTAAAACGCCCGTGTTTGATGCAGCTTTGGAGAGGAAATGGTCCAAGAAAAGTCAAATCCCCTCTCCCTGAAGCATTCCTGTCTTTTCTCCTATGGCCTTCCCTAAGTGAAAGGTCTCATTTGCAATATCCTGCTTTTCCGAGCGTGTTTGGTGTTTGATGTGCTGGGAATGAGGCAGCTGGGAGCTCTCCTGCCTGGAATCGTGTGTGGATGGGGAGCAGAATCAGCACGCTGCACTTCTCTGCTGTTGTGTGCACGTTTTGGGGATTTCTCTCTCTGCTGCAGGTAAATCATCTTTTTAATGGCACTGGGAACTTTTTATCTGCTTGAAAACTCCTCCACTGCCGTTAGGCTGAGATTTTTCCTGGTAGGAAATGTCTGGCTGAAGAGCTGGTTGTGAAACAACCTTTTAGCTTGTGATAGCAGCTGCAGAGATTTTACATCTGAAGTTAATTTCACTTTTCTATCAGTTATCTTTGTGCTTTAGGGTTAATTTTTCAGGCCTGATTTGCACCTGGCTGGGTCTGCAGTTGTGGTAAAAACCAGTTTGACACCTCTGACAGCAACTGGGAATTTCATGAATTAAGGGAAAGAAATGAGGATGCCTGGCTTGGAAAATCTGTGCCTGATGTTTTAGGGCTCTGCAGCCAAAATCTTCCTGTCTGCCCCTGCCCTGGTTGTCTGTTTTGCAGGTTTCCTCTGGAGCTGTGTTCTCCCCATGGAGGTGTCTCTGCCAGCATTTTCTGGCCATTCCTTAACACACTGATTAAATGATCAGTTGGATCAGGAGGGAGAATCATGGAATGGTTTGGGATGCAGGGATTTAAAATTTATCCAATCCCAATCCCTGCCACAGGCAGGGACACCTTCCACTATCCCAGGTTATTCCAGCCTGGCCTTGGACACTCCCAGGGATCCAGGGGCAGCCACAGCTTCTCTGGGAATCTGTGCCAGGGCCTCCCCACCCTCCCAGGGAAGGATTCCTTCCCAATATCCCATCTAACCCTGTCCTCTGGCAGTTTGCAGAAGGGTTTTTCCTGCCTTCCCTCAATAAAGCACTTTTGGGGATGTTCTGTGTCCCGCTCTGGTGCTCGGCCTGTTCCTCACACTGCACCTGAGCCTCCTGTCCTGAAGAACTGAGATCTCTTTGATTTCTCTTTGAATCAAGTGGCATCCCGGGGTATCCCGTGGATTGAATCAAGTGGCATCCCGGGATATCCCATGGATTGAATCAAGTGGCATCCTGGGGTATCCCGTGGATTAAATCAAGTGGCATCCTGGAATATCCATGGATTGAATCAAGTGGCATCCTGGGATATCCCGTGGATTGAATCAAGTGGCATCCCGGGATATCCCATGGATTGAATCAAGTGGCATCCTGGGGTATCCCATGGATTGAATCAAGTGGCATCCCGGAATATCCATGGATTCCGCTGGAACAGTTAAAATTCCCAGCCAGGCAGCTTTTCCCGGGGATTTTCTGTGCCTGCAGTGCAGCCCCTGGCCGGGGCAGCACCCACCATGGCAGCCATTAAAGCGCAGTTCTGAGGGAAATACGGGCTGTTTTCCCCAAACCCCGCCCGGAGCCTGTGCCGGTGTTCTCTGAGGGACTCCCGGGTGCCTCTGTCCCCCTGAGGGTGGGGCAGGGGCTCAAAGCCCGCTGTGGTTCTGGCCAGCCCTGCACACCCTGCCGGGCCTCTCCTTCTCTGGGAACGCACCCAGGGGTGCCTGAGGCTGAGCAGGGCGGGCTCGGGTTAAATCCAGAGTGTGCTCTGCTTTTGCTGACACCCGTGCAAAGGAAGCTCCCGCACGGCAGCACACGGGAATTTCAGCCCGTTTTCTGTCCCCCTGAGGGTGGGCAGGAGCTCAGACCCCGCTGTGGTTGTTGGCCAGCCCTGCACACCCTGCCGGGCCTCTCCTTCTCTGGGAACGCACCCAGGGGTGCCTGAGGCTGAGCAGGGCGGGCTCGGGTTAAATCCAGAGTGTGCTCTGACACCCGTGCAAAGGAAACTCCCGCACGGCAGCACACGGGAATTTCAGCCCGTCTCCCTCCTTCCCCGTTTCGGAGACACCACACGGGGTTGTAAAGTGCTCTGAGCTCTTGCTGTCGCTTAAAAGTGAGAAGTCTTGAGGTCTTTAAAGCGCTTTTGGATTAGACTTTGGGTTCCACTGTTTTCCTCCTGTGTGTTTTCTCCTTTATTTCAAGTTGCTCCTAAAGCATTGAAAAAATCAATTTTATTTTCGAACATGATGCCACAAAAGATCCAGTTCTCCACTTGGCTCTGTCAGAGCCTGCAAATTTCAGGCTTTCAGGACTCCGGGCTCATTTGTAATTCAGAGGAAACTACGGAGCTTTTAGCTTGTGCAAACGTGGAATTTTGTGGCTCCAGGCTTGAAACCATTTGTCTTGCAGGAGCAGCCCATATCCTGTTCTTTAGGTTCTATATACAACAGCTTAAGCAAGTCCTTCACAGGATTAGGAGCCCATCTGAGAGTGAGATGGAAAGCCTAGTAAGTGGAAAAGTGGAAAAGATTCTTTTACTTTGCAGGGTAGGGAAAAGGAAAATGAGAATTTTAGAGATTCTTTGAGCTTTGTCCTGTGGAGTAAAAGCATCCGTGGCAGCCTTGGCTTGTTCAGCGCTGCACGTCTGAATTCAGAAATACTGAAGGTTTAGGGACTGTTAAATGTTCAGAGGGTTCTGTTTGGATTTAAGGGGTTTGAAGCTCATAGAAACAGAGAATCCTAAGATGGTTTGGGTGGGAAGGACCTTAAAGTTCGTTTAATTCCACCCCTGCCATGGGCAGGGACACCTTCCATCATTCCAGGGTGCTCCAGCCTGGCCTTGGACATTTCCAGGGGCAGCCACAGCTTCTCTGGGAATCTGTGCCAGGGCCTCACCTCCCTCAAAGGGAAGAATTCCTTCCCAATATCCCGCCTAACCCATCCCCTGTCAGTTTAAAGCCATTCCCCCTTGTCCTGTCCATGTGAAAAATCCCTCTCCCTCTTTTTCAGATGGGCAAATCATGGATTTTTCAGGGTTTTTTTTAATTCTGCAGCCATGAGGATTAGGAGCTTTTTGCCCTCAAGTCTTGGTGCTTTAGGAAAATCCAAACCCCTCAGAAGCTCACAGTGAAGTGGTCAAAGTGTGCAATAATTCAAGGCCCTCGGAGCAGCTGACAGTGCACAACATTCCCAGTTAAATTCCCAGTTTTGAAGCCAGTCCTCGCCGTGTTTATGGAGCACTTTGGCAACTTAGCACCGAGGGCTGCAAAGGGCATCCTGTGGCTCTTAAAGTGCCTCAGTTCTGGGAGTGACTTTGCAGAGCATCCTCGTTTTGTGTTGTGTTTTTACTGGATTCGGATGAATTTTGAACTGAGCTTTAAAAGAGTTGATTTTTTTTCTCTTTATAGGGAGTTTTATGCAGTTTCCTACTTCATTAGGAAGCAGTTTTGTACTCCTACAATCAGACTTGTGGTGGGGCACTATCAGTGAGAAATAATCCTTGATCCAGCTTTGGCTCTGGAGTGCTGGATCCTCCTCTTGGTTTGGCACAGCTTGGCTGTAACAGCCCAGCTTCCACGGATCCCAGCGCAGGTGATAAAATTCCATGGATTGCTGGCATTTTTTACATCCAGAACTGTGCAAATGAACAATTACTGAGTTTTGGGAGTAAATTTTGTTGAATTCATGTCACTGCACAGCTTTGGGGGTCTTTGCACAGGTACAGAGCCTGCTCGGAGCTGGTGGTGACCTTGTGTGTGGGACTGGGTGTGTCCTCTCCATGTTTTCTGGAAAATCCAGGTCTGTGCTGATTTTTATCCCTTTTTTCCGTAATTCCAGGCCACCTGTTTTACAAATTTGGCATCACAGAGTCGGACTGGTACCGCATCAAGCAGAGCATCGACTCCAAGTGCAGGACAGCCTGGAGGAGGAAGCAGAGAGGGCAGAGCCTGGCTGTGAAAAGCTTCTCCAGGAGAACCCCTTCATCCTCCTCCTACAGTGGCTCAGGTAAAAACCAAACCTTCCCCCCCAGACAATGAATCCCAGTTGGTTTCCAAGGTGCTTGAATGCTAATTTGGATGCCTGGCTCTGCTGAGGTGCTGAGAATGGGGAATCCTGGCATGGTTTGGGTGGGAAGGGGCCTCAAAGCTCATCCAGTGCCACCCCTGCCATGGGCAGGGACACCTTCCACTATCCCAGGTTATTCCAGCCTGGCCTGGGACACTTCCAGGGATCCAGGGGCAGCCACAGCTTCTCTGGGCACCCTGTGCCAGGGCCTCGGCACCCTCCCAGCCAAGAATTCCTTCCCAATATCCCCCCTAACCCTACTTTCTGTCCACCCTCATGGATCCAGCTCCTGCAGCTTTGGTTGTATTTTTACCACGCTCAGCTCTTTGAGTAGAAATTCCAAATATCCCTGAAATTGTTGTTCCTAAGAGGAATCAAGTGACTAAATCCTTCCCAGAGTGTTCACACCGTTCAGTGGGACGTGCTAAATGCTGTTCCCGAAGCGTTTTCCTCTGCAGACGTGAAATGTGCTGTAGGTGATTCCATATTTCCATCTAGGTATGGAGGCCTGAATAACAACAACTGAAAAGCCCTGACCTCAGGAGTGTTCTCTGAGGACATTTCTGGCTCATGCTTTTAATATAAAGCAGTGTTCTGAGACATTTGTACATTATATATTAAAACCAGGGCTTTGGAAGGCAGCCCAAAGAAAAGGAAGTCAGTTTATTTGCCTGCATAAAATTTTTGGTTGCATGTTAACACTAACCACTGTAGCTCATGCAAAGAATGACAAAATCTGCTTTCAATGGAAAATTTTATGTGCTGGAACAGGGAATCCCATCCAAAATTCTCGAATTAAAACAACTAATCAATGTAATGATAACCATAAGCCCTCTATGTTGATGGGGTTTTTACTCTCAGTCTTTTAGCAATCAGTATTTCAGGATAAAAAGGCAGCAGTAAGTGGATGTTCCAGCCTGTGCTCATTAGCCTGTACTCCTTGAGTGGTGGTGAGATTTATTATTCAAATTATTCAGCTTTAATCTGTTTTGGAGGTTGGGAGACACCTGTGTAGAGATTTAAGCCCAGAGTCAGTGGATTCCTGTCTCCTGCAGGCTGTAGGATCATAAGTTTGGGTGGGTTTCTTGTTGTGGTTAAGCTGAGATTTTTCCTCTCAGTTCCACTTTTGGATTAGGTTTTGGGTTCCAGTGTTTTTCTCCTGTGTGTTCTCTCCTTTATTTCAAATTGCTCCTACAAATAAATTAAAGCATTGAAAAAAATCCATTTTATTTTAAAAAATGATGCCACAAGAAATCCAGTTCTCCACTCAGCTCTGTCAGAGCCTGCAAATTTCAGGCTTTTAGGACTCTGGGCTCATTTGTAATTCAGAGGAAACTACGGAGCTTCAGATTTTCCCCATTTTTCCCCTCAGTTCCACTAAATCGATTGGTGAGTAAAATGTTCCCTGGGCACAGAGACACCTGAATTCCCTCCTGAGGAACCTGGCCTGTGCAAGGTGTCCCTGGCCGTGGCATAGGATGAGCTTTAACTCCCTTCCAACCCCAACCATCCCAAACCTTTGGGATTTCAGCAGTGCTGTGGGAGCGGGGAGGGACAGACACTCAGGGGATTCTGCAGGAGCCACCTTGGAATTTTGAGGGGTGTCCAGGCTGCCTCCTTAAACCAGAGTGGAGCTGGCTGCTCCTGCTCCATCAATCCCCAGGATCTCCCAGGAGTTTTTATGGCACCTGCTCATCCCACACATCCAAGGTAGCAGGGAGGTGGCTTTGTCCCTGTGGAGGTGGCTTTGTCCCTGTGGAGGTGGCTTTGTCCCAGCTCAGCCGAGGCACTTTGGCCTGTCCCTGGCAGGGCTGTCTGGGCCGCGCAGCAGGAGCAGAGTCCAGGCAGGAATATGAAAAGCTGCCTTTGGTAATGTCCTGGGAAACGTTCCCATGGATCCAGAGGCCTTTGTTAATTCTCTTTAAAATACTGCTCTTACTCAGAGTGGCTTTGGCACCGTTTTTTGGGAGGCTGGAAAGGTGGGGGAGGAATTCAGTGCTGTGAAAAACACAGACTTTATAAAATCTGAGCACTCCGCAGAGTCAGGGGCGCTTTGAGAAGCTCCTTTTCATCCCCAAACCCACCAGGAGTGGGATTTCACCTGGAGATAGGGGAGGAGGGATGAGGAGAAACAGGAGAGCGGGTTGGGAGGCTCCACGAGTATTTAGGGAAAAGAAAGAGAAGGAAAATGCAGATTCCCACATTTTTAAGAGGTAACCGTGGCCTGCCAGGGCTGTAATTCCACCTCCGTGCTCAGGTAACTGCACAAACCGCTCACACTCTGCCTCTGTGGTCGGACATCCCTGGAAGCCCTCGGTGGAATTCCAGCATCACCATTCCCAGGCATCTGTTGCTGATTATCCCGTGCAGCGGAGGAGCAGAATTGCTGCTGCCAGCTCCAGCAGCATCCACGGCTCTGGAGGAAGCAGCTCTGCATGGCCGAGCCGTGGCAGCAGAGCTGTCACACGGGGCTCTGGGCGGGGTGACACATGAGCCAGCCAGGTTGTACGGCACGTTCAGGGTGAGCCTGGAAATTCAGCTGCTTGAGAAGCTGCCTTTGCCACTGTCCCAGCTCCCAGTTCAGATTCCAGGTGCTCCTGGGCCGTGGTCGCTGCTGTCTGCAGCAGAAAACCTGGATCAGGTTTTGCTGGGAAGGATGTGGGGATACAGCACTGGAGTTTCTTCCATAACATTCTCTGAGCTGTTCCAGCTGCTCTGGTGTTGGCTCTCCTCAGACTCCTATTCCAAAAATCATGGAATCCCAGACTGGTTTGGGTGGGAGGGACCTTAAAGCTCATCCCATTCCAGGGATGCCTTCCACCATCCCAGGGTGCTCCAAGCCCTGTCCAGCCTGGAACACTGCCTGAGATATTCCCAAATCCTGGTCACTGCAGTGCTGGAAACCCTTCCCTATCAATGGGAGGACTGGGATTTCAGAGCTGTTTTTAGCAGCAATTAATTTGCCTAATTAAAAAAACCATAAAAATGGCAGCCTGAAATCACTCAGCCGTGCCCTGACTTTGGTTTCCCTGGCTCTGAGGAATTCTGAGGATGACTGAACACAGTAACAGGTCGTCACCATCCCTGGAGACATCCAAATCCACCTGGATGCAGCCCAAAACCATCAGTTCTGCTTGCCCATGGTTTGAGGAAGGACATTGGATTAGGATAAAATCATCTCCAGAGGCCACTTCCAACCTCATTTATGTGGGATTTTTAATTTTTTAATGAATTATTGCACACAGCATAAATAATTCTGAATTATTTGCATCACAGCAGGATTGTTGTTCAAATTCACTCCTCTGCACTTGTTGGAAATGTCAGAGCTTTGAGGCTTTTCCTGCTTGTTGGGATTTACAGTTCCTGGAGCACATGGCTTTGATTGGAGTGTGGTTAAAAGTGACAACAGATTCCCTCTCTGCTCTGTTTATCACATGGAAAAATTAACTCTGGAAGTGACAGCAGAGCAGGAGGCTGAGCCCACAGACCCTCCAAGGCTCTGGGCTTGGAATTTGGTGTTCAAGGGGGATCAACCTGCAGGGAAAATCATGTCTGGGGGATTTGTGTGTTCCCACCCATGCCTGGTGGGAACACACAAATGGATTTTCTTTATCCTTCACCCCCAGAGATATTAATTAAGATCTTTCTACACTTAATTTACTTAAATTTAGGCGGAAGTTGGTTTTCCTGATTTTCCCTGGCTCTTTGCTTGAATCCATTGCCTTTTTTTTGGAAAGGAGGTGTTGATTGCCGTGGTTTGCTCTGCTCTTGGAGCCAACATTTCAGTACCTAAGGTGTGTTTTTCCCATGTTTTTTCCCAACCAGAGACACCCACGTGGCTGCCATGATAACTTCACTGGATATTCCTTGGGAAAGGTTGGAGTCTGTGCAGGGAAGGCCGTAGGAAATGAGGGATTTGGGAGGAGGATTAATTGAAAAGTGCCTTCTTCCTTCCTTTTCATTTCTCTTCAGATTGTTCAAGCTGTTATCACCGTTTTCCATGTTGGAATTTTTAATTAGCTCCCTGACTCTGGGATTTTTGTGTGGATTTAGGCCTGTGCTGAGGTGTCACATTAAAAACGGGATGTGCAGCCAAATCCTCGGAGCTGTTCCACACAGCTGGGGGCTGAGGCAGGGGGAGGTGGTGGTTTACAACTCACAGGTTTATTTCCATTCTTCTGGAATGTTTTTCCTGCTTTTTTGGGTTCGGAGATGGTTAATCCATCCATTAACCTTCCCTTGCTGGGACTACAGCAAGGAGATGCATCCCTGGTTGTGAGGAGAGGTGTGAGGGTGGAGCTCTGGGCTCCAGGAAAACGATTTTGAATTCCAGAATTCCCAAGCATGAATCCCTCCTGCTGTGGAATCTGTCCCTTCTCCCAGGGAACAAGCGACAGGACGAGAGGAAATGTCCTTAAAGTTGCGCCAGGAGAAGCTTGGGTTGGATATCAGGAAAAATTCCTTCATGGAAGGGGTTGTCCACCGTTGGAATGGGCTGTCCAGGGCAGTGGTGGAGTCTCCATCCCTGGAAGTGTCCAAAAATCCCATGGATGTGGCACGTGGGGACGTGGTCAGTGGTGACCATGGTGGTGGTGTTGGACTTGATGATCTTAAAGGTCCTTTCCATCCTTAACCATTCCATGATTCCATGAAAATGAAAATCCTCAACTGATAAATAGGAAGTGGAATAGGGACAGATTAGAAAATGCCAAAGGTTCTGCCTTAAAAAGTGATTTTAGCTGAGAATTGAACCCACCTATCCTTGGAGGTTCTTTGGGAATGCCATGGGTAACGTGGCACTGCAGGGGCTGTCGGGTTCGTGTCCAAGCTGTCCCTTGGGAACTCGTGGAAAATTTCGGAGCAGGAGTTCAGCTGTGGCTCCTCCTGCCAGGGATTCTCCAAGAATCCAAACTGGAAATGTGAGGCTCGATGGTTTCCAGGGATTTATCACTGCTGACAGCTCCTCTCCCCAAGCTGTGTGTGCTCCTCATGGCTGTGTTTGTTTGGAGTGGGGAATGTTTATCAAGATGGATAAATATTCCCTTTGTCTGCTCGGAGATGAAGAGAAAAACAAGACTCATAAAGGATGTGTTGTTTTTAGATGTGGCTGAATCCTCTCTCTTCTTTCTTCCTAAGAAGAAAAAAAACCTACAGAAATTTCCAGAAAATAAAGAAAAAACCCAATTTTGGTTGTTGCGGTGAAGCCAAATTTAAATCTATTTATAGGTGACCATGGGAGAGGTCCAGGGTGATTCCAGTCAGGCTGTGGCTCCTCTTGCACCTCCAAAAAGCACAATAATTTCTGTCCTTTGAAGCCAAAAATGACTTAAAAATCAAGACTTTGGGGCCTTACAGTTAAAAATGTATTTCAATACGTGCATATCATAAATACATATAAATATATTTATCTGCTGCGGGCTTTATTTCTTTGATGATCTTTTATTGCATAACTTAATCAGAAAATAAATATTATAAATGAAGGATTCTGTATTTGCACGCTGTGGTTTGACTGAGGGTGAGTTGTAACTGAGCTCAGTTGAATTCCGTAGGGAGAGACTGGGAAACATGATGGAAAGATCAAATCCCGAGGGAATTTGTCCTTCAAAATCCTGAGGGAATTTGTCCCTCGGAATCCTGAGGGAATTTGTTCCTTAAAATCCTGAGGGAATTTGTTCCTCAAATCCTGAGGGAATTTGTTCCTTAAATCCTGAGGGAATTTGTTCGGTAAAATCCTGAGGGAATTTGTTCCTCAAATCCTGTGGGAATTTGTCCCTCGGAATCCTGAGGGAATTTGTCTCTTGGAATCCTGAGGGAATTTGTTCGTTAAAATCCTGAGGGAATTTGTCCCTTAAAATCCTCAGCGAATTCATCCCTTGGAATCCTGTGGGAATTTGTTCCTCAGAATCCTGAGGGAATTTGTTCCTTAAAATCTTGAGGGAATTTGTTCCTCAAATCCTGTGGGAATTTGTCCCTCAGAATCCTGAGGGAATTTGTCCCTTAAAATCCTGAGGGAATTCATCCCTTGGAATCTTGAGGGAATTTGTCCCTCAAAATCCTGAGGGAATTTGTCCCTTAAAATCCTCAGCGAATTCATCCCTTGGAATCCTGTGGGAATTTGTTCCTCAGAATCCTGAGGGAATTTGTTCGTTAAAATCCTGAGGGAATTTGTTCCTCAAATCCTGTGGGAATTTGTCCCTCAGAATCCTGAGGGAATTTGTTCGTTAAAATCTTGAGGGAATTTGTCCCTTAAAATCCTCAGGGAATTCATCCCTTGGAATCCTGAGGGAATTTGTCTCTTGGAATCCTCAGGAAATTCGTCCCTCGGAATCCTGAGGGAATTTGTCCCTCAGAATCCTGAGGGAATCCTGTTGGGAGCCCTGAAGGAGCACATGAGCAGCAGTGGATTTTCTCAGTCGTCCCAACAAAATGCTCTTTGTAAATTAAAAAATAGAGAAATTAATTGCATCAAATATTAGGAATAAAGTAATGGAAATGGGAGAAAAAGTGAAAGACAGAGACTCTCAGGTAAGGATTTTTTCGGGATATTCATTCCTTCCAGTGGCCATGACAAAGCCACTGGTATCCCAGTTGGAAAAAATCCCATTTTTATTTGGTGGGGGCAGTTTTTACACAAGGTTCAGCACTTTTCAGCCAGTTGGGATTTCTCAATCCCAACCTGGAATCCTGTGCAGCAAATTCCAGTGTACAGCAGTGCAGGAAAAGCTGGAATTGCACAGGGAGCAAGCAGGCAGAATTTCCGGAATTATAAACAGAGCAGTCACCTGCTCAGATGTGAGGGATGAAAGGTGTGTGTCCAACAGGCAGCAAAAACATGGATTTGTTGTGTTTCCCTCAGTTCGTGTGGAAGTTTGTGGCTGGAATTCCGCGTTCCAGCTCGTTAACAGAACCAGAGCTGCCTGAATTATTAAACAAGTCAACTTTTCAACAAATAAATAAATATTAACTTGGTGGTTTGGAGTTCCCACTTCCATGCTCAGACCTAAACCTCAAAATTATCTCCTTGCCCAAACATTTGCAGACAGGAGGAAAAAAAAACTCTTAAATGGCTGATTTTATTAAAGAACATTCCCATTAAAATATTTGAGTGGATAAAGCTCATTCCTGCAGAACTAACAGTGTGTTTTCAGAATAAATCTTGGAGTATTAAGCAGAGATATTAAAAATTAATGATTTCTGTCCTTTTTGCTTGCCTTTTGCCTCTTCGGTTTAGAAGAATCCTTTCCCTGAAGCTGGAAAACCTCAAAATGGATCTGTGATGTGTCCAGTGCAAGTTTTTACCCTCTGGAAATCCCACTGAGGTTTTCCTGGTGGTTTTTGTCCCTGTTACATGAAGATAACTCCCATTTTTTATGTTTAACACTCCCTTTTCAGAGGCATTTCCACTCTGCAGTGGGAGGTGTGTTTAAATTAAATAAATCAAGAAATCCACCTGTCATTTTTGAGGTTCAAAACTACAATTCCAGACCTCATGTGTGTCAATATGAATTATAGGGGATGGATCTTGGAAAACAATTGGGATTTCCCCTTAATTTATCTGATAATTTCATTTCTCAGGATAGGCAGGATGGGTTTTTGCAGGTGTCCTTGGGGTGGTGGTGGCAGAAATTGTTCTCAGCCTCTCAGGTGAACAAAAACCATTGAATTCCTTAGGAAACCTCTGTGGTTTTGTTCTGATGTGACTTTTACAGCTGCAGAATCTGTGATTTAGATGCAAAAAGTGCTTTTTTCAAACAGGAGCTGTCCCAGCCTTTGGAATTCCGTGGGATTTGAAACAAATATCCACCATGCACAGGGCTATTAATGGATAAATGACCTGCATCCACTGACTGCGTTTATTTCCCATGGGTTTTAGGAACGGTGTGGGGGATCCACATAAAATAAAGGTGGATTTTGGTCTCTTTTTTTCCAGAGGGATCCCAGAGCTCGGTGTCAGCTTCCAGTGAGATGCAGCAGAACCAGCCCCAGGCCCTGCACTACGCCCTGGCCAACGCTCAGCAGGTCCAGATCCACCAGATTGGAGAGGATGGACAAGTCCAAGTAGTATGTCCTCAACTTTTCCTAAATTTCTCCCTCCCCACCAGCCAGAACTCTGCTTCAGCTGCAGTGTGATGTTTGATTGTTAAATCAGAACCTGCCATCCCTTCAGGTTTCCAGAAAATAAACACTGGAGGCTTATGGGAAAAAAAGCAAATTCGAGTTATTTGACAAAAAATTCCATGCAGGATTTCCTCACAAATTAATGCACTTTGATTATTGTATAGAGAATTATCAATCTTCTCCTGGCTGTGTTTGCTCACTGTATGATTTACACTCAGAGGGAGTTCTGGGGTGACTTCTACAACAAAATCCCATTTATTTATTTGTTTTTCTGTAAAACTGCATTCTCAGGCACTTTTGAACATGTGGGAGCTGAGTCCTTCCCATGTGTGTTCGTTTAGCTCCGTGTCTATCAGTGAAAATTCTAAATATTGACATTTTTTAAGCCTGACACTTCCACCACAACTCAGGCCCGATGATTTTTATGTGTGGCTTTGGTGTACCCTGAAAAAAACACCTTCACTTTAATTCTTGTGTCCCACAGGGCACGACAAGGATTGTTTGAAATTCAAATTATTTTTAAAAAGTGTCCTCAGTGAAATAATTCCCATTCTGCAGGAACTGGGTGGAAATCTTCCTTTTCCACTTCGCTTTTGCCGTAACTTTTCAGTATTATCCTGGGAATTCCTTTTGAATTCCATGTAGATTTTAAAAGTGTTTTTTCTTGTGGGTCTGTGGGTGAGATTTAATTGATGGCTGGAAAGTATTTTTCAAGTCTTGAAGGACAAGATAGAAAGGAAAATTGTAAGAAAGATATAACTTTAATAGAACAAATGGTTTGTTTATAGATGGAAGTGATAAAAACTTGCCTCATTAAAAGATCTGGATGTACTAATTATCCTTCAAATTGTGGACTCCAGGAAAAAACCCCACTATAAATGGATCTTCTAAACATTCCATCTTTTTTCCTGGGAGCTCTGAGAGTTTGATTTGAAGGAGGGAAAGTGATTTTAATCTCCCCCTGGGCTGGGCAGTGCTCTAATTTTCTATCCAGCCCCTATTGTCAGAGGGACACTTTCAGTGTGGTTTTTCTCCCTATAAATAGCCGGTTTCCTTCCAGAGGAAATGAAACTGTTGGAAATAGAGGGATCAGTGTGTCTTTGAAAATCACAGGCAATTGTTCTTGTGTTATAAAATCAGAGGGGCCTTTGACAGAATTCCAAATGATTATCTTTAATCTCATGCAGGCATATTAAAATGAACACAAAGCTTTATAAAACCTCCAGGAGGTTATTTAGAATCCAATCTCCCCTCAGGTAACTCACAGTGGCTGGGCTGGGCAGGATGCACAAGGAATTCCAGCCACTCTTCTCCGTGCTGGGAACAAATGGGACCAGGCTGGAGTGGTGGGAACGGCAATGCCAAATATTACAGGATTAAAACCATCAGGGCAGATCATCACCAAAATAAATCAGGGGAATTGTTCCAATTAATGATTTCCTGCCAAATGCCAGCAGCTGAGAGTCCTTGGCGTGGTCTGTGCTCCACCAGAGCTGTGTCAATGAGCAAAATTAGGTGGATAATGAGATACCTTTGGAAACCTCACTCTGGGTGGTATTAGTGTCGCTCTGTCTGTTTTAAAACTGGCTTTTCCAGGTCTTTAAATTGAATTAAAGTTTCAGTCTACAAAGCGAGTCAGCCCTGGGCTTTGTGTACCAGTCAAAAAGGCAAGAGAAAATTGCACTTCTTAAATGTTATATTATTATTATTATTATTATTATTATTATTATTATGCCTGTTTTCCTTCCCCTTAAGTGGAAATGAACCATTCTTTGGTCCAAGTCCCTCTGCTTTTATTTCCACCCAAAGCTGGGGCAGTACAGGTGCACTTTGCTTTTTAAAGCTCCCTTCAATGGTTTCCTTGCACATTTTGCTTCTCTCCATAAAACTCCAAGGCAGGAGCTGCTTCCCCGAGTTGTGATTTTCCTCTGATGCTCCTTGGTGTTTTCTTTTGTTGTGGATCCCACAGGGCCATCTCCACATAGCCCAGGTGCCCCAGGGAGAGCAGGTCCAGATCACGCAGGACAGCGAGGTGAGCAAAGCCTGGGGGGTCTCACTGTGGAGCTGCACCCCTGAGAGCTGAGAAAAACGAGAAAATGTGCTGCAGCCAGGAGAAAATGTGGTGTAGAACCTGCTACTTCTGTCTCTGGGGTTTTTTTTGGGGGGGGTTCTTTGTTGTTATTATTATTATTATTTTAATTTATTTTCTTTTTAGCATTTTGATTTATTTTTTCCTCCCTCACCAGCCAGGACATCTCAGTGTGTGTTAATTGTTCCATGAGGCTGATGATCTTTGGAAATTTAGTACTTACAGAGTACAATAGGAAACCAGTTCAGGTGCTTGCACTGCCTTAAAAATGAAATTATTCTGTTTAGGCTGATGAACTAAACATGGTCAGAACACTCAGGGCCTTTAATGGTTGAACAGGAGTTGGAGACACCTTCAGCCACCATCTAATAAAGAAATATTCCAGAAGGGATTTACCCTTCATTCCTGACCAACTCAGCTGCCACTGCAGTATTTGCACTTCTTAATTTTTTTCCAGAAGGGGAAATGGATAAATTCAATCCTAAACCCTCCAATTTTGACTCAGGCAAGCCCTTTCCCAAATCCAGGTGGCTTTCCCTGTGTATTTGCTGCAGTTGTTGGTTATTTAGGAACAGATGGATGCTCCTGACTGCTAAAACTGCTCTTGGATTTCTTGTGCACTTTGTTTAAATGAAGAAGGAATAGAAAAATCAGGTTCAACATTTAATACAGGCAACAATTTGAATCTGTCCCATTTCCCTGTCGAGGTTTTTCCCTCGCTGGGAAGTGGATCTGCCTGGGTTAGTTTAATCCCTGTCCAAAGAACCCAAATCACAGCTCATAAAACCACTTTGTGAAGGAATATTGTTAACACAGGCAGCTACTGGAGAATAAATATTATCATAAAAATTCTATAAATATTATAGTTAAAGGCTTGTCCTTTGAAGGGCCTGTCAGGCCTTGAGAGAAAGAAGAAAGGAGTAAAATATCCTGGCTCTGATGTGTGGTGCTGCCATAAAACTGGAGGAGGTTTTGGGTAAAGAACCACTTCAAAAACTGATGATTCAGCAGAGATTGTTGGAATGGATCCTGAGGTTCCAGCACACCCTGGATCCTTTGGCTCTTCTTGTCTGTGGGACTTTGAAGGGCTGCGTTTGTCCCTGACAGATGAAAACATCTGGTTTTAAATTGATGACAATGTACACAAGTGAGAGAGGAGCTGCCAGCAGGAGAAACTGCACAAAAAATTGGGATTTTGTCCTCCAAAATGTGCTGTTTCACTGCAAGGCTCTGCTTGGGCAGCTGCCTTCCCTTAATCCAAGTGTACTTTTGGAAAGACATCTGTGAGCATGTGAATAAAAACTTCATGTCATAAAGATTTCCTGATTGGACTTTGTAGCTTAAAATACTTTGCTTTATTGAGAATGGGGTTTTTTTTGTAATAGATGCAATCCCTGTAATAGAACTGTGCTGGTTTTCAGTAGGGAATGAGGATAAAATAACAAGCAAATAGTAAATAGCTCTGCAACCCCATGAAAGTGTTACATTGCTCATTCTGGGTTAGTAGGGGTTGGATTTCAATCTGCAGGTTTATATAAAGAAGGAAAACCAAAAGTTTTACCTCAGAAAAATTTTGCATAAAAATATATTCTCCAGTAACTTCCAAAAGCAAAACGTGCCAGGTGTGAAACTTCCTTGCTTTTGAGGCTGATTGGAGCTGGATTGCCTAAAGAACCTTCAGCAGAACTCCCTACATTCATGGGTTTCCTTCATACTGAAACAGATTTTTTGCAGCTTTTGAAATCCCACTCGTGCTGATTGTCCATTCTCTCCTTTTCCAGGGAAACCTGCAGATACACCAAGTCCACGTGGGTCAGGATGGGCAGGTAGGACCAGGACTGAGTTTAAGCAGCGTTTTCCTTGGTCTTTGGGGTAGCACTGGGATAATCCCCCATTTTTAGTGCCTGTTTGACAGAGTCAAACCTGCTCTGGGGCCTTCCTGTTGAAAGAAATAACTTGCAAAATGACAAAACGTGACCGAAATATTTGAAGTACAGAAAGCGTTTGGCCCAGCTTGGTTCATCATTCCTGCAAAATATTTTCTCCCTCTGTCTTCTCCTTCCTTTGGCCTGTCCCCGTGTCCGTGGAGGAGCTGGGTTGGTGACAGTGTGTACAGGGTGTTCTTGTGTGCTGTCCTCTGTCACCAGATGTGGCCTCAGTCCCTGTGAGCCCAACTTTTATTGCTGGCCTTGAAGCAGTTACTCTTTTTCCCCCATTGTCTAATTCCTCATGGCATGGCTGTCCTGGGAGAAGGAGATCTTCCCCACCTGCTTTTGTTCTCGTTGGTGAGGAGGTTTCGTGAGGTGCTTTTGCAAAGGTGAGGTGAGGAAAAGCAGCTTTTCCTTGGGTGAGGAGTCACAAACGCGGAACGGAGCAGGGTTCCCAGCTCAGTGCGGCAGAGCTGCTCACGTTTGATCTCAGCTGTGACACAGAGCACAAAAATCTTCCTGCAAGAAGCTCTGGGGCCAGGCCACTGGAATCAGAGTGTGAGGAATTGTTTGGTTCCTGGTGGATGTGAATAGCTGGGAGACATCCCGGGTCCTGCTCGGGATGGAGGCTCTGCCTTCAGCAGGGTTTGGAGCTCAGAGGAGCCCCCAGCACTCTGAGCTTTGGCCCACGTGCAGTGTTTGGCTTCCAACAAGAAAAATAAAGCCCTGGAGTGTTCTTTGCTCAGGGCTGCATCGGAGGTGCTTTAGCAGAAGGGAATCTCGGACAGGTGATTCTTTGGAGACGTTGTTTCAGTATTGATTGGGTTTTTTTCCTCTGTGAAACATTGCTGTCAAATTGCACCTCTTTATAGGACTAATACTGGGTGGTTTTATGTCTCTCTGATGTGTGGCACATAGATTAAGTTGAATTTATTTGTGATTAAAACCTCACAGCATTATTTTCCCCTTGAATTATCTGTTCTTGTGTAAGTCAGTGTGTCCATGTGTCTGTGCATGCACAGGGCTATGTGAGATGGGGAAGAAAACCATGAATAATTCTCTTTTTTGGGATTGAAATCATGTTGTCTATCTGTCTGTACTATCACACAGCACACCAGATTTGGGATAATCTTGCTCCTGCCTAAGTGGTTGTTGGCTGCACACACGTGTGTGGGAAATCAGTTTAACATCCAGTTTTTGTGGAATTTTTTTTTAACTAACTGCGCTCTGAGCTCTGCTTTTAAACTTTCCTTTAAAACAAAGGATGAAGTGCTGGGATTTTGCTTTTCCTTCACTCACTCAGCTGCGTTTTGGTGCAAAAGAACTTCAGTGTCTTGAGCATCCCCAGCCAGGAGCTGCCAGGAACATTCCCAGGAACCCTCAGCTCCTCCAGAAGTATTTGCTGGGAAATGGTTATTTTTCGGTGGATTAAAAACCAGGAGCAAGCAGATATTTAAGGGATTTTTAGCTCTGTTCTGCATTAATTACTGAAAGCTTCGTCAGCAGCCGAAGCACTGGAGGGGTGAGGAGCACTCCCATGGTGGGGGGAGCAGAGGGGAAGCTCTGGGGCTGCTCTGTTGGAGCTGGGAGCCCCTCAGACTGCCCAGGAGAACGAGTTAAACGAGTTCAGCTAAACCCTGCTCGTGGTTTAAGGCTGGGAGCTGTAACTGATCCGTTTTCCTTGGCGCCGGGAGCGGGATGAGAGCAGGGAACGTGTCCCGGGATGAGGGGCAGGGAAACACAGAGCAGAGCAGCAGCTTCCAGGCAGCTGCTCCAGGAGGCTCCCGCAGTTCTCCCACCTGTCCATTGTTTTCCAGGCTTTTTCCTGCATGTTTTGAAGCCTCATTCACCCTGCCAAGGGACACAGGAACGTGGATAGTCAGGAATAACGTGGGGCTTCTGTGGCTGAGTGTTTTCAGCTGAGCAATGAGTGTATCCTCAGTAAGGAGCTGAATGTGAGCCTGGCTGCTGAGTATTCCCTGTGCAATTCCTGCTGGGCTGCTGTTTTCCGTGGTTTACTGTGCACGGAGCTGATGTTGGGGTTCCCCTGTGCAGGTGAGGTTTGGTGCTGCTGCAGCTTTTCCTTCCCAATCCCGAGTGAAAGGTTCACAACGCAGGAATTTGGGAATTTCCTGGGAAGCGAGGCAGAAAACGGCACAAACCTGCCATGAAATGGTAGCAGGGAAATCTCCAAGGTGCCAGAGGTGCTCAGGCACCAATCCTGGCTTTCCTGCAGAATTTTGCTGGTTGGAACTTTTCCCCCTCCTTGCCTTGTCTGTGCTGGTAGTTGCTCTGAACTCAGATTTTGTTTTTCTGGCATCACCGTCCGTGGAATTAATGAAGCCATTCCAAAAGGAGCTCTGTCTACCTCCACATGTGTTCTATTAGCTGCAAGTTTCGGATTTCAGTGCACATTTAATAAAAACACCAAACTGCAAAAATAATTAAAGCTTCACATTAGCAAAGGCTTGAAACCTTGGAAAAGTGGGAATTTTTTTTTTTTTTGGTCCTTGCATTTTACCCTTAGGAATTACCTGAGGTTTTCACATTTGTCTCCTCTGATTACCTGCCCTGCTTCTTCCCCACCTCCATCCTTTTCCTCCTTGGAGTTTTGATCATCCCAGGAGATGTTCAGTGTGCCCTGTGCCTCAGGGATACACCTGGGATATAAAGAACAGGACAATTCCAGCGGTTTGCTATTCCTTAATTCTTCTTTTTAGCCATTCCATGTTACACACCCTCACATCCAGTGTTTCTCCAGTTTAGGGATTAATTACAGTGGCAGCAGGCAAATGGCCTTTAATTAATTGCCTGGCTCTCAAATGGAGGAGTTGATGTGCTTTAAAATGTAAAATAGGATTGTGTGTGTTCCAGGAGAGCCAGCAATTTGTTCTGCTCCGGGAATGAAAACTCCGGGACGATTGCAGCGTTTAATTCACTGCAGGGGAGTGGGGAAAAGCAGGAGAATCCGGGACAGGTTTGGCAGCAAAAAGCAAAGTGCAGAGAGCTTTTGTAGGACCTGTCTGGGTGTAAATCTGCAGGATTGCTTCTGCCACGTTGTTCTTCCAAAAAAGAGTCGGGATTTTGTGTAATTGTGGATACAGGCGTGTCCCAGGTGAGTCTGGAATCAAAGGGATGCTCTGAGACCCCTCTGCAGAGAGGGAAGGGATCCCATTCCCACACATTTTCCTGCTGTTTGATGGGGTTTGGGGATGGAGCAGGAATTGCATTTTCTTTTCCTGAACTTTTCCTCTGACAACTTCAATAATAAGATACTAACGAAAACTCAATCTGTTATCCCCAAACTCAATCTGTTCCCCAAACTCAATCTATTACCCAAAATAAGACAAGAACCATGTTATGCAATTTTTAATTTGTATATAATGCATTTAATTGGAAAGTTCTAGATTTAAATACACTGAAAGCCTTTATTGCAGTTGCTCAGTCACAGATTAATCCAAGGCTGGAAGTTTTTTCCCTGTCCCTAATCCAGGAGCAGTAGAGGGCAGTAGCATTAAGATGATCCTCGTTTGTTTTCTGAAGGAATGAGGAGGGAATTCGGAGTGGCAGAAATGAGCTGCTCCTTGTAAGGGATCCTTTGGTAGGGACAGGGATGCTCCCAGTGGAATTTCCGTGCTGCTTTGGGATTCCAAAAGCTTCTCCCTGTTCCAGCACGTCTCCTGGAGTAACACACACAGAGGAATGGTTGTTACAAGAAAAAAAAATAAATTAAATTAAAAACTCAGTGCAGCTCAGCTGGAGCTGAAAAACTCCTTGATTGGCGTGGAGAAAAATGAGTTATTATTTGTAACTGATATTTCTTCAGGAATTGTAGGAAATTGTCCTGAATTTGCTCCTGGTTTTAGGAGCAAAAAGGAAAAGAATGGTTTGGAAACAATTGTGCTCTGTGCAAAGTCCCTGTAAAATCCCAGAGTATTTATGGAGAATTTATGGAGACTCTATTTATGGCTAAAATAAAAGTGTTTAAATACTTAGTTATACTTAAATAGAAGCATTTTACAGGCAAGATTTCGTGGGTTTGCTTGAGGATTTTTGTGCACAAACTTTTTAATTTGCTGCTCATAGAGCTGTTCTCAACTTTGTCCCTCAGAGTTACTGATCCAAAACACAAAACTCACCATATTTAGTTGTGAAAACTCCGTTTTTTAGGCAAAGTAGCATTTTAGCAGATGAAAATGGAGAAATTTTCTTTCAAAGCAGTCCTAAAATTCAGGATTAAAAAAGCTCGAGGGAAAATCCTGCGACTTGGTGATCAGTACCATCCAAAATATCTCCAGAAAAATTAAATTATACGGAAAACAGGAATGTTTCTTTTAAGTCTGGCTTAAAAAGTAAGTGGAATAAAATGTTTTGGTTGTATATTTGTGTGTGTAACCCAGATTTCTGTGTGGTTAATTTGCAGCTCCAGTGCAGAATTCAGGCTGGGTTTGTAGGACGTTTGCACTTCATTTGTGATTTTAAACCAGGACAGAGCAGTGCCCAGGAGGATAAAAAGGGAGCTCTGGGAGAGCCCTGACACCAACTGTGGCTGATTTTAATCCAGGTTATTCTGTTTCATGAGAAAAGACCAGAATTCCTCTGCCCCACCATGAAGGACAGAGCTGCAGTGACACTCAACCAAAGAGCAAACAGGGAAAATCCTTCAGGAACTGGGTTGGGAAAAGACATTTTGTGGAGTTGCAGAATTCAGATATTTAACTGAAAATGCCCGTTTTGCTCCAGGACAAAATGTCTCCATTTTGGGGGCAAAGGAGGGGTTTGGGAGCTCAGTAAAGCTCCTCAGCTCTGCTCTGTGAGTGAGGAAACGTTTGATGAACTCATTTATGGCACATTCAGGGATTCGCTGTTGTTTCGTTTGAAAATCACCAAGAAGCTCCAATTTTTATTGTGTTTGAAATTTCAAAATGTGCAAAGTCTTTTCTGGGTTATCTTTAAAGAATGGCAAACTGGAATATTTTGCTACCAGCTTGTGTTGCTTTAATTTTTTAATTCTTTTGAGATTTAAGAGAAAAACGCAAGAGTTTGTTTAGTTGATTTTTATTTTATTTTTTATTTTGTTTTGTTTAGTTTCATTTTATTTTGTTTTGTTTCGTTTCATTTTGTTTTGTTTAGCTTCATTTTATTTTATTTTATTTTATTTCATTTCATTTTATTTTATTTTATTTTATTTATTTATTTTATTTTATTTTATTTTATTTATTTTATTTTATTTTATTTTATTTTATTTTATTTTATTTTTATTTTGTTTTATTTTATGGGAGGATTCCCATTAACCTCATGACACCAGGAATTTTTTTCAGAATTGCTGAAGATGTATTTTAAATTTTTTTCTCAAGCTGGGATTTGTTTAAAAGGGAGTGAGAGGGGCAAATTTTGAGCAATGCACGAAAAGAATTCCAGTTACTGCTGTTTATCCAATGTTTTCCACTCCCAGACCTGTTTATTGCCACGTTTTTATCCCAATCTGCAGCAGGGATCCATTGGCACTCCCTTGTCATAGTTTAAACCTCTTGAAATTGAACTTTATTTCATTTTTCGGGATGGATAAATATTCTCAGAGCGTTTCGTGAGGATTTCCAGAGCTTCTCTTCCAGATTTGATCCCAGTTCACGTGGAATCCGCGGGAGAACAAAGGCAGAAGGAGCCCTGGTGCGAGCAGAAATCCCCAGCTCTGCTTTTGGGGTTTGGTTTGGTTTTCTGGAGCGGCAGCACCTCCCAACCTTTTCCACAGCGAGCTGAAATCAGCTCCTGAGTGCCGTGCTGGGAAATAAAACCAGCCCAGATAATTCCGTTTATTTCTGATCTCTCCAGCTGTTGAAACAAATCTTTCCCTGGCCGGGTGCTGAGCCTGGATTAAACTGATTTCTTTTAATCAACCTGGAGCAGGGGGTGATTTAAAATCTGCAAAATGAGCAAAGATTTTGGCTTTTTTCCACTCAGTTTTCGAGCAACCTCTGTGTGAGGAGGAAAGGAAAGGCAGCACCTTGTGGGGTTGTGCTTTCGTGCCCTTAAATGCACAAATAAACTGAAATACAAAGAACAGAGGCTGCTACAAAAGGAATTTTATGGGGCTTTTCAGAGAAGTGGATCCAAGTGGGTTTTCCACGTGGGAAAGGAAGGGACCAGGGAAGAAAGGACCAGGCTTACCTGAGATTATCAGGAGTGCAAGAAAGGAGATCAAGCAAATATGAAGTTGTTTTATTGTGCCCAAAGGTTCAGGGTGTGGATATTTATATGTTGTGGTCTATTAAAGGTTGTTAATTGTTGCTAATCTGCAGTTCGGGTTTGAAATGGGAATACAGGAAATTATGGGCACTGAAGTTTATCTGCTCTGAGGTTTCTAAAGGCATTTCTGCTTTACTGGGAGGTAGAAGAAGCAGCAGCTTCCTAAAAATGCTCAATTTAGTGTTGAATTCCTCATCAGTCAGGTGATTTTTATTTGCTTTTCGTGTGGAGTCCTTGATCTTGTCTTAATTGTGAGCTGGAAATGGGATAACTTGAATTTTATTGGGATAACTGTAATTGGGATAACTTTTATTGGGATAACTTTATTTTCATTGGGATAACATTTTGTCTCATCCAGGAGCTCAGTACAGAGGTAACAAATAAAGAACTTTGCAGTTGCTTTTCAATTCAAGTTGAAGTTTTCTCCCCCGTCTATTAATTATCATTAATTACCCCCCATTAACAGCCTCCCAGTGGTTTGGTTTGGGGTTTTTTTATTGTCTTTGATTACCTTTAATGCTGAAAAAACAAATCTCAGCTGCAGCAAAGTCTCCAGCAGCAAAATCTCCGATTTGGGGCATTTTTGGGGCATTCCAGCCCTTGGCACAGGGTGCCCATGAGGAAGAGCTTCCCAGGAAAAGCAGGACTGAAACCCTTCCGTGCCCAGCCTCGCTCAGAGCCGCAGGTGAGGACGTGCTGTGGGAGCAAACAGGGAATTCCAGCAGATCCTTGGGAATGCAGTGGCTGGGCTGGAGCAGGGCTCTGCCTCGAGCTCCCCAGGATTCAGACTTGATGTCAGGCAGCTCTTCCCAGCTCCCACTCCAGCCCAAAGTCTCTCCTGCTGGCCCTTTCTCACCTCACAGACCTCTCGTTTTCCTTTGGCTCGCTGATGAAAAGCAGCAAAATGCACAGAGGGACGGCAAAATCAGCTTTTATATTAATATTGCTATCAAACAGGGATTTATTCTGTCCCCCTAAAGGACTTTTTTTCCATTTGTAAAGCGTTCTGACTGCTGGAAAGAATTAATAGAGGTGATCTGTTAATCTGTTACAGGCATTTCTTTGATAGTCCCTCAGTTCACAGAGTGATCTGTGCTGCTTGTAAAACAAGATTGTTTAATGAAGCCCTTGGAAGAGGAGAATATTCTCTGCATATTTTTTGATTTTTCTCCTAAGAAGGTGGGTTTGTTCCATTAAAATTCCATTCAAGCAGACAGGAGCATTTATAATGCTCCAAAGAATATGTTCCCTATTTTGGAGTATATTATGTTCTTTATTCACCCAAATCTTGTTTTAATATTGCTGTAAACTTAATAAGAAGAGATGAGATACGAAGTGATAATCTTTGAAATATAAGGAAAAATAATTTTCTCCACCTTGATAGGAGGCAGAGGTCTAAGCTGCCTCTTATTAGAGCTTTTGGTAATAAAAATCTCTGCTTGTAGAATGGCAGAGCTCACAAAGCTATCGGGGCTCATCTAGAGAAATCATTTCTTTTTTGTTTGGTTCGGTTTTTTTCAGTGCTCTTCATTTATGATTTTTCTCATCACGTGATGCCAGCCCCGTCTGGATGCTCCAGCTTTTCCTTCTCCCACCCCTCTGTGCCCCACTCTCACTTGTGGGAAATACTGGGGCTGGCTGGAGCATCCCGTGCTCGGGAATCGCTGCCCCACACTGCAAATCCCAGCCCAGGGAGCACCCGGGGGATGCTTCACCTGGGCAAAAGGAGCTCAGGGGAAATTCCCTCTCCCTTCCCGCTCTGGGGAGCACAACAGGGAATCCTGAGGAGTTCACACTGTTCCCACATTTTGTGTGTCAGGGTTAAATGGGGTTTTGTGGTGGTTCACAAGGGGTGGGCAAGGCTTTGGGAATTTTTGCTGCCTCAGAATGGGAAATGGCTTCTCTTTTTCATCTCCTCTCTGTTGAAAGAGTTGATTTTTGCCAACTTGAGGCACCAAACCCATCCCTTTTAAAAATTAAGCCCCAGTGGCTCAGCTGAAGGCCAAATTCATCTTTTTAAAAGCAAACCTGTGTGATTTACAGAGATTTTTAACAAGGCACTGTTAAATACAGTGAAATTTGACAGTTGATTGACTTCTGTTTGTGCTCCTAGATTTAATCCTTCACATAGTTCAACTCCATTTCCAGGCCAACTTTCCAGAATCCTTCAGATATTTCAAACTAGCTGAGCAATAAATAAACTTTATCTACGGAATTCTGATAAACTGAAGAAGGATGATCCAAGATCCTGAATTTGGGATTAGGTTTGCACATCTATTAAAATAAAACCCTGCCAGATGAGCGCTTTGTTGCTTGATTTAGACATTGAAATCCCCCCTCAGCAGCACAGTTTTAATTCCTGCTCTCAGCTGCTGTTTTAATTAGCTGGGATATATTTCCTTTATTCAGGGAGGAACATTTGGAAAGTCTGCTTGGAAAACCATCCTCTGTAGCCGTTTCTTCAGTGTTCTTTGAACAGAATTCCTCTTTGTGGAGTAGGGATTTGAAATTATGAACTTGCTCCGTTTGATTGGATGCAGTCTGCTGGGATTAATTGTCTCCTGCCTTCATCAATTATCCACTTGGAGCTATCAGTTCCTGCCCGGGCTGGAAGCAGAAGCAGAACTGCTTCACACACTTTGCCTTTGATACAAACCCTGGGCTCCCACAGGCCTGACTCTGAAGGGATCTGGTTGAAAAATCGCATTTTTTTTTTTTTTTTTTTTTAATAACAACTATTTTTACTCCTGAAATATGTCACTCTGGAATGTTGCTAAATATTTGTGTTAAGCTGCACAAGTGTCACAGAGTTCACCAGGAGGAAGTGTTGGGATTATTTCTCGTGGCAGTGGGATTTTCCAGTTGGCTGTTTTGGGAGAGATGGCACTGGCCACGAGGGATTCACCCCACAAGAATGGCACAGGGGAGGCACCAGGGGACTGGGACAAGGGATGGAGGGACAGGACACAGGGAATGGCTTCCCACTGCCAGAGGGCAGGGATGGATGGGATACTGGGAAGGAATTCCTCCCTGTGAGGGTGGTGAGGCCCTGGCACAGGGTGCCCAGAGCAGCTGTGGCTGCCCCTGGATCCCTGGCAGTGCCCAAGGCCAGGCTGGACGGGGCTCGGAGCAGCCTGGGATAGTGGAAGGTGTCCCTGCCCATGGCAGGGGTGGCACTGGATGAGCTTTGAGGTTTCTTCCCACCCAAACCAGTCTGGAATTCTCTGAAATCCAGCCCATCGTGTTTAGTTTATGTTTTGTGATGCAAATGCCAGAGGGTGTAAGAGCAGGGAGTGAAAAAACGCTGATTAGGAATTCCCGGTGCTGGAACTTCGAGATTTTTGGTCTTTGAGTTCAGGTCAAGGCCAGGACGTTCATGAGGCTGAAAGTGTGAACAAGATGTTTGTGGAGAGAGGAGAGACTGAGCCACGGGCTCTGGGGAATGAAGGACATCGTTCCAGCGATGGCACAGGCACTTCTGGGGTCAGCCTGGACGGGATCACGTTGTCCTTCAAGGTAAATTTGATTTGTAATGGATCAGTACATAAAAAAGCTGTTGTCGGACCTTAGAATAAGAGCAGAGAGAACAGAATGTGTCTGGGTGTTGCCTCAGAGCTCCACCACAAGCCAAGAGAGATAAATTCGAAGCGAGATGATCGATTTTTCCCTGTGATGCTCCCTCTGCGCTCTCACCCAGCCCTGCGCTCCCGGGATCCCTTTGGGGTGAAGTCACCCCCAGGAACGGCCCCTGTGCCCCTTGGTGCTGTCCCAAGAACAGGACACGGTCCCCAAAGCCCACTGGCTGTGCCTGGGGTGTGTTTGTCCCTGTAGGACACAGAAACCTGGGCAAAGGAGGGGTCAGGGACCGCCTGCTGTGGTGGGACAAAGCACGGCTGCGCTGTGTCCTGGGAAGGGACCGCCAGGAGCGTTGGCCCCTGGCCCCGTTCTGTCCCAAGGGATGGGAGCACATCCGCCAGGATTTGGAGGCCACTCAGCCCAACACCCCAGAAATCCCTCCTGAATCCCGTGATGGTGTTAGGGGACCGTCTGTGCCAGTGTAGAAAAGCCCCAAACTCAGGGAACTTTTCTCCTTCTTCCATGGAGACTTCCCAAATTCAAATCATTTGGGTCCCCCCTCGTTTACATTATTTGGTGTAGAGAAGTAGCAGCGGAGGGAATCCAGGATTCTGGGTGCTGGAAATGCAGGATTCTGAATGACTGACCTAGAAAGGAGCAGGTAAAACTGTCCAGGAGTTGCTTTCTCCTGTTCTTTTTGGAAATATCATTATAAAGGACATTTTTGAGGTACTTCAGTTGTAAAAGTCTTCATTAGAGCTGCTCCTTTGTGAAGATTTAATTTAGAGGGTTTGCTTTGAAGTCTTGGCGGGGTTATTTTATTGAAGAAATAAAATCCTTTAGTTTTCCACGTGTCAAATAATGCCTTGTTCGTTTTTATGGGAAGACAGTGGAATACATTTGGAATCTGCTGTCAAACTTGATTTCTTTAAAACTCTGTCCCTGATCTTTAAAAGAGCAGAATTTGGTCTCACTGATGACAGCTGGATAATGAAAAAGGAATGACACCCTTCCAGAGTTTTCCAGAGTGAACATTCCATGGTTTTAGCAGTTTTAATCTTATTTCCTGTCCTATTAATCAGGCTGAGCCAGATTGTTTTGTAAGTATTTGTTGTTAGTTTGTTTTTTCCCTGCCTGAAATATCAAATAGGAAAGCTTTTCCTTTCAGCCTCATATCTCAGCTCAATATAAATGATAAAATTAGAGCCATGGGATCCAACTTGCCAGACTTTGTCAATGCTGAGATTTTGACATTCCTCATGTTCTCTCCTTAAATTATTGACCTTTCCAGGGAAATCTGTGTTTTTATCTCTTCAAAATTTCCTAGAATGAAAAACCCAAATCCTTTTAACTGTGGATTAGTGCAGAAGTGTAAAAAAGGGAAGTAAATTCATAAAGAAAATCAATGGTATTTAAATTATTCCTTCAAAGTAAATAAGATCTCTTTAAATCTGTTTTGCTTAGATGGGAAAGCACAACTGACAAGTTGGTTTTCCCAGTGATTCTACATCCATGGCATCCAGCAGCCCTTAATCCAAACATTTCCAGGCACTGAGGATGGAGAAAAGGACTTTAAAAGTCACATTCTTGAGCCATTGCAGTTAATTGGGTTGGGCTTTATTAGCCAGACCTTGATGTCAGGACAACAAGTGCCATATCTTGTGATTTTTTCCTGAATTCATTCAAATGCCAGATGAATTCCAAATGTTGAGTTTGTGAAGGATTGTGTTTTCCATTTCAAGGCAAACATTTTATTAAAATGATAAATGGGTTTGTCATCTGGTTGCATTGTGCCTGTAATTATGATTAAAGCAGAAATTGGTGCAAAATGTTTGAATGAACTAAAAGTCACTGGGTTCTTTTCGACCCAGCAGAGTGCAAAAAGCAAAAGCTACAAAAATTCCCAGACTTCTTTTTTTCCCTAATTTGGAAAGTTTTTTGTTTCAGGGAGAAAAAAATGCGGTATCATGGAACGGTTTGGAATAAAGGGATTTAAAGCATCGAGTTCCACCTCTGCCATGGGCAGGAACACTTTCCATTATCCCAGGTTTTTCCAACCTGGACACGGACACTTCCAAGGATGGGACATCCACAGCTTCCCTGGGCAGGATTTTACTCCTCACAAGCAGTAAAAGTAGGGAAATACGGCAGCAAAACCACACAAAAGAATTCATTTTGCAGTATTCAACCCCAAACAGATCAAAATTAAATATTCTGTGAGGGGAAAAATTAAAGTAAAAATCATTTTCAGCGTTAAAAAATAATTTAAAATCCAGTTTTCTTCAGAATCATCCTAAAACAGGAGGAGACATTTGGGAGCAGCTGCCTGGGACATGGATGTGTTTGGCTCCGTGCTCCATTAAGTTTTATGGCTGATCTGCCATTACCTGCTCAGAGCATCCCACTGGCAGGAATGAGCCATTCCAGGCTCGTGTTCAGCAGTCTGCGTTCCATTTTCCTGCCAGATGGTCCTGATTCCTGCGGAGTCGGGAGCAGGTGGGATGCAGGTGGGCTCAGGTGTGTGCCCTCCTCAGCTGCATCGCAGCTGGAATGCAAATCCCAGGAAAACAGCAACACTGCTGGCATTTCGTGACCTATTCCTCGAGAAAATCGCTTGGAAATTCAGCTTTTCCCTTTTTCTCTGCAATTCTGGGCAGTGCCAAGGTCTGAGTGTGACAAAGGGGAGAATTGCTGTGAGGGTGGCTCCTCTGAAAGGAAAAAATTGGGAGCAACGCTTCCCGCTGGTTTTTCTGACCAGTAAATAGGTGCTGCAAGGAATTAAAAGGAGGATTTGAAGGAATATTCGGTATCAGGACTGTTTGTGCTGCTCCAGTTGAACAGAAATATTTTGTTTCACTGAGCAAAGTTTTACAATTAATTAAACGAGGTTTACAATTAATTAAAGGAGGTTATAGGTGAACACAGAGTGGGACCCTGGAGCATCCCATGGAATTCGCATTCCTCAGCAAGGGCGGTGATTCTGGCTGGGATATTTTGGAATACAAACAATGTTCTCTAAGCACTCAAACCATCAATATGAGAGTTCAGCCCAGCCCTTATCACTGATCAAAGAAAACTGGGCTCCCTCCATTAGGAGATCCTGGAAATATGTAACACTTACATAGGTATTTATGGATATAAGAGAATTTGGGGGGCTGAATTCCAAAGAAAAAGCCCAGGGTTTATTTTTGGGGTTGGACTCCGTGCTGACGGGCAGCAGGAGCCTTTGGGTTTGAGAGCTGACAGAGTTTTTTGGGTTGACAGAAGTCAGTTCTTTGGTTTTGCCCAGGTTTTTTGGGTATTTTTCCAGTATTTTATTCTGTGTGAGTATCTTATTCTGTATTCCAAATTTCAAGCTGGTTTAGAATTATTTTGATGCTGGAGTTTTGTTACCTGTGGAAAACCAGGTAAAAAAATGGATTTTCTGCCCTCAGAATTACCCAGAGCTGCCCTGAGGCTCAGCTTAAATAAACCCTTCATTTTTGTCCTGTTCTTTGACCTTTCTGAGCTGCTCTTTCTAGGTCAAACCCCAGACTTTCCCTACTCCTGCATTTTATTTACAATATTCATCCATATGTTTAATTAGGGCCTGGTTTCTCCCTCAGGAGGGTCTTTGGCATCTTTTTTCTTGAGTTGCTCCAGGAAAAATTTGGCTCCTCATGGATCTTTGTGCGTTGGCCGTGCTTTGGTTCCCCTGGTCTGTGTTCTTTAGCCCATCAAAGGCTGCCTGGCTGCTGCTTCCCTGCCATTCCTCCTGGAATTCCTCCTGCTCTTAGCTGGAAATTCCTGACCACGCTGGATTAGTGCTTTTGAAATCTGCTCGTGTCACTTTTAGGGAACAACTCCCAAAGACCTCAGAGCTTTTCTTAAATTCACAGGGATTTGGGCACCTCTGCTCCGTGGCGGTCCCAGGGAAAACCTTTTATCCCAGGCAGGTTCTGGCACAGCCCCACAAATGTGATCTCAAGTGATGACCTCATGTAAAAATCACAGCGTTGGAATGAGATCAGGAAGCACCAGGATGCCACTGGGATTTTTCCTTCCCATTTCCCACGCGGTGGTTTGATGTTCCCGTGTTGGTGGCGTTTCCACTGAATTATTTGAGGCCGTTTTCCTCATCAATATCAGATTTTTCATTATAAATCAGCCCTGTCGTGTTCTGTAATTAATCCTTCCCCCACAGCTTCACTTGGGAGCAACATGAGAGCTCCAAAATCTTTATTTCAGGAAAAATCTGCATTGTGCCAGGCCCCCCCTCTCCACCAGCAAGGTGCAATATTTGGGGGACAGCACCTTTAAAAGCTGAATTTTTGGGACAAAATACACAGAGTGAAGGTTATTTTGGGTTTGGTTGGTTTTTTTTTTTTTGTGAAGCCAACCTGGAACAGGAAATACAATTTAAAAAAAGCCCAGCCCAAATGTGCACATGTGATTTTTTCAAGGATCTGATGGATGGCTGAATTCCATGTGGTCCAAGGCATACAAGGAAAATAGAGGGATATCCTCAGCGGGAGAGCAGAGGATGTAAAACATGCATTGGAGTGGAATCTTGGTACATGAGGAAGCTGGAACAAGAATGGACTGAGCCCAGCTCCAGGGAACAGGGCTGGGCAGGAATTGCTGCTTTGGACACACTTGAGCCACTCAATTCTTTTAACTCTGAAAGAAAAAGGTAACTGGGAAAAGGGGTCAAAGAAATGGAGCAGTGCTGCATTCCAGGAGCATCTGAAATACCAGGAGATGCTGGTTTTACCCTCTAAGGCAGGAGGTGCTAAAAGTGGTTGGAATCACAGGAAACCCTGGGACTGAGCAAAAGTCCAGAACCGTTTTTTCACTTCTGAAGGATTTTTTTTTCACTGTTTGTGTGGTAAGAGATGAGGTTGTGATAACGAGCTCATGGAAGAGCCTCAGGAGCAAAAAGCTCTTTAAAGCATTTTTCCTTCAAAACAAGGGACTGGGTTAGGGGTAAAACTGTGGCTGCAGCTCCGGAATCATGGAATCATGGAATGTTTGGGTGGGAAGGGACCTTAAAGCCCATCCAGTTCCACCCCTGCCATGGGCAGGGACACCTTCCACTGTCCCAGGCTGCTCCAAGCCCCGTCCAGCCTGGCCTTGGACACTGCCAGGGATCCAGGGGCAGCCACAGCTGCTCTGGGAAATCCATTCCAGGGCCTGCCCCCCCTCCCAGGGAACAATTTCTTCCCAATATCCCACCTAACCCTTCATTCCTTCAGTTTAAACCCATTTCCCTCATCCTGTCATTCCATGAAGTCCCTCTCCAGCTCTCTCGGAGCCCTGTAGGTGCTGGAATGCTGCCGGGCTCGAGGAGGAATTCCAAATACTCCAGGAGGAGAGACCTGGAGCCACAAAGCACGTGGATCAGAGAGCTGGAGCTGAGCAGAAATAGGTTTGTGAAATATTTCATTTTGTTTAATCCAGCAGCTCCTCCTCCTCACGAGGACAGGAGGGTCACAACAACAGCCCCTGAGAAGCACAATTATGTTTTCAGTTGTGTTTTAATCTCTTTAAACCAGACAGTTTCCTCAGATTCTCACTGGAGCTCAGCTCAAGCCCTGTTGAGTTTTGCAGCCTGGTTTTGCTCACACAGAGCAGCGATGGCCAAGGGACAGCCCAGGGGGACAGTTTGGGCTGCCAGAAGGATTTCTGGACTGGATTCATGTTTGCTGGGATCTGTAGTGTTGGGTTAGAAAAATCTCTGTTGAGCCTGAGCAGCACTGTCACTGTTTTGGGAGTGCACTCAGATGGGAGGAGTGATAAATAATCCTCTGGAATGATGGTCAGTGGAGCTTGTGCTCTGGGAAGGGCCCCACGGACGAGGCAGGAGGTGCTGTGGGGCTTCAAGCCAAGATGTCCAGGTTGGGGGCAGTTTGTGCACTGGGAGAGGTCTGGAAGCAGAAGGAGAGGGGGATTCTGGAGTAGGGTGAGCCTGGGGCAGAGGAAAGAGTGAAAGCAGGGAGGAGGAAGGAAGGAGCACTGATTTTCCATGTGTTCAAAAGAGGTGTCAAATCTTTTGAAAGAACCTAAGTTTAAAGAAGGGACAAGGAAGAAATCTCCATGGAAGGCAGCAAATCCATGAGTTGGATCTGTAACCCCTTTGGAGAAGCTCAACAGAGGGTGCAGAAAGGTCACCCTGGAGGTGTAGCTGCCACTCCTGGGCTGCCCTGGACAGGGGAGAGATGCAGAAGGGATTCCTGTGTCTGAGTCAGCAGCCGAGGAATGTGAGGGATAAAGACAACTTGTGGGATAATTATAAATCCACAAATTCTTCACCCTGCTCCCCTCAAAGCAATGAAACACAGGAAGCCTCAGGACTGTGACAGGACCGGAATGGTTTCAAAATTCTGCCTTTTTGTGTTTTACCTTGGTGTAATCAGGAGCCAGAGCTCAGGAATTGGGATGTGGAGTTGGTAAAAAATCAGGAACTGGGATGTGGAGTTGGTATAAAATAATTATGCACCAGTGCAGTGAAAAGGAGGAGGAGGGTTTGGCTCTGCTGCAGCTCTGGGAAAAGTTTCTGTGCTCCACTGGGAGAGTCCAGCTGAGCACTGGCCATGAACTGGTATTGCCAAGGAGAGCAAATGGGTGATACCCCAGTGGAATATGGAGGTTGCTGTTTTGACTGCTGATACAGGATTCCCAGTGAAACACAGAACTGGGAGACGCTGGATGTTTGCAGACGTTGTTCCTGGAGCTTTTGCCAAGAGCTCAGTGGAACAAAGAGCAGAGTTAAATTTAGTCCATGACAACCTGATCAAAATCAACTCCACACAGGCAAAGCCTGTCCAGCTCCAAACCCAGCGTGGCCTCTGGAGCTGCCAGAGCTACCACAGAGTTGGGATCGTGTGGAAAATACTTCCACCTCTTGCAGCAGGAGGCTGGAGGCAGCTGCTCTCCAGTGTCAGTGTGAGCTCAGCAGGCCTGGGAATGCCGAAAGGTTTCATTTAAGGTAGAAAACCAGGGGGTTTGTGGAGTGGTTTGGTTGGAATGGACCTTCAAATTCATCTCATTCCACCCCTGCCACGGCAGGGACACCTTCCACTGCTCCAGGCTGCTCCAAGCCCCATCCAGCCTGGCCTTGGGCACTGCCAGGGATCCAGGGGCAGCCACAGCTTCTCTGGGCACCCTGTGCCAGGGCCTCCCCACCCTCACAGGGAGGAATTCTTTCTCAAAATCCCATCTAACTCTGTCCTCTGGCAGTTTAAAGCCACCCTTTCCATGGGGAAATTCCTGCTGATGTCCACCCTGAGCCTCCCTGGCCCAGCCCGAGGCCGTTCCCTCTCCTCCTGTCCCTGTTCCCTGGGAGCACAGCCCGACCCCCCCGGCTGCCCCCTCCTGTCAGGGATTTTTAGGGAGCAGAAAGGCCCCCCCAGAGCCCCCTTTTCCCCCTGTGGCTCCAGCAGCGGCACAGAATATTTTCCTTCTCGAACAGAAATAACGTAACCACGAGGGCCGCTGTGAATATTCTGCGTTATGTTAATGTTGGGGTTGAAATCTGCTGGAAGCGTTGCTGAGCTGTGCCTTGGAAGGGGGACGTGATGTTCAGGCCTTGGAACAGCTGGGCTGGAGCCTGGGCAAGGTGCTGGGAAAGGGTCCCTGCGCCCCGGAGCCAGCTGGAAAGGCAGGCCCGGCCCAGCCCAGCCTTGCTCCAGCAGGGAACACAAACCCACCACACAGAGCCCAGCTCCTTCCATTTTCCTCTTGAGCCGATCCTTTAATTCGGGAGGAATCAGCTCTGCCGGCTGTGCACAGCCACCTGTGTCACTTTGCCACCTCTGAGGGCTGCCTGCCTGCCTCTCCTCAGGACGAGAAAATGACGCTGCCCTTCTCGCAGCTTTCGTTTCTCCCTGCTGACGAGATCAGGCTGCTGATAAATGTTTCCCCTTGTTTTGTGTCAATTAACACTGGGAGGTTGCTCTCCGAGGAGCCTGGGACAGCCTTTATCTCGTGGATCTCCAGGCCGTGTTTGTGCATCAGTGTTTGCAGGGAATCGTCTTCCCGACAGCCCCGGGATTATCTCTGGAGCAGATTTTATTCATTAGGCCCTTGCAGCCCCAGAAGTGCTGGAAGATGAAGGATTTCACAACAGAGTAAACAAAGGCGGGTTTGTGGCGGAGAGGGTCCGCTGGAGAGCTGGGAAGCATTGGCTCCACGTTCCTGTCAATCCTGTGGCTTCTCATTCCCGCTGCTCGCAGCTCATTGGAGCGGGCAGGGTGAGGATGGAAGATACCACAAATTTCTCAGCATTTCAGCCCGGCGAGTGTGAATCATTCCTTTCTTGGAATAACTTTAATAGAAAACCAGCATCCAACCTGATGAGAAAAACGTGCAAAAAACCTTTTCTTCCTTTCTTTTTTTTTTTTTTTTTGCCTCGTTGAAATGGTTTTTTCCAGACTATTTTTATGCATGAGCACTTTGAGAAAGCTTTGAAACTTCGGAGTTGTAACATTTGCGGAATTAGAGCACTTGGAGGAGGTTTTTTTAAGGAGCGGTAAAGTTCCAGCCAATTAGAAAAGAAAATTATTTATGTCTGGGATAGTTTGCTTAAGATTTTAAACAATTTCTGCAGCTTATGGAGGGTTAGGAAGTGGTTGGATTTCCTTCTGAAAAGATAGAACATCCTTTTTAATATATTTCACAGCAACATCAGATGGTAAAGGCATAAGAGGGTTTCTGTCTCAGCAATGCACTCAGTAATTCCCTGGTTTTGCATGAAACACTGGATTATATTCCCTCAAATCTTCCTCAGTTACTCTGTCATTCTTTGGCTGTATTCTCTTGATGATTTCAAAACCCTGAACAAGTGAAAAACACAGGTTTTTCACCAGTTCAGTGAAGATCAATTTAGTGACTCCCATTTGTAAGAGAAATGTTGACACACTTTGTTGTTTTAGGACTTGGATTTATGGTTCTGGGGGACGGAGTCCATTCCTTAATGCCATATAATCCTTGGAGTGTTGGTCAGGAAGCCAAAAATTGCTGCTTCTGCACTCCTCTGCTGCCACTGCAAAGTGGAACCTTAGAAAAAGTCTCTTCACTGGTGCTCTGAGGGAGAACAGCCACCAAAAGTGTTCACAAAAAAAATACTGAGGCTGTTACTGCATCGTGGAGCTCCCTAATATGTAATATTTTATCGATTTAAAAGCTGATTCAGTCCCAAAATTTACATACAAAACGTGAACCCACGCAATGTGCAGCCTGTGGCAGGGAGCGAGGGTTTAGTTTGGCTATTGGGAAAAATTTCCATGTGGAAAGGGTTGTAAAACAGCTTCCCTGGGCAACACAGGGCTGTGGTGGATTCCCCATCCCTGGAAGTGTGGGAAAAACAAGGATGTGGCACTTGGGACACGGTTAGTGCTGCTGGGTGATGGTTGGTCTTTTCCAATCTTAACAATTCCATGATTCCCTGATCGCTGCATCCTTGAATTCATTCTGGCAAATTGAAGGGATTTGGGGGCAAAACTGGTATTTTGTAGAAAAATTGAAATTACAACATTTCTGACTCTGGAAAGGACCTCGATGCTGCTCTATCCCAGATTTCTGGGCTTCCCTGGTGCTTCCAGCTTTGGTGATGTGACCCTGTTGATAATCAGGAGATTGTTCATCTGAATTCCACTTTTGAGTGGGGTTTTTTATCTCTGAGTGTCCAGCAGCACTTTTTAACTCCATAGGATTATCCGTGGATTTTACGCAGCAGTGAAAAGGGAGCTGGAGGTTGTCCTGCGCCAGCTGAGTTCCTGGGAAGCACAGCCGGGATTTTGGCCCCCCAGGCATTTTTTGTGGGAGTGGCTCCCCCATTTTCTCCCAGGTTTTTTGTCCTTTCGGGTTGCCCAGTGCAAACCCCACTGCAGACAAGCTTTGCAAGTGGCTTCCCTGCACTATCCCGTTTTTAGGGCACCTCGAGCTGTGTAGAAAAAATCGGGAAATATCCTATGTAGGAATTCATAAAGACCAAAGAAAATGGAGCAAAAATCCCCTTTGATTTACAGGTTTACAATGATTTTCCACACGATCTTTTACTCCTCCGTGTCAGGCACTCGAGACAAAATCCTGTCTTTGCTGATGAGACTTGGCCAAAAGTCAGCTGGAAAACTCTGCTATTTATCCATTGAGGAAGCAGCTTTTACAAACTTCCCTGAAGGAATTCAGCTAAGTGTTTTCTTTAAACGAATACATTTCCAGAGCCACGTTGTTACAACATCTCGGGCTTCTGGAGGTGCTCAGCTGCTTGTTGCAGCTCCTTTAAGATCTTCAGCAATTAGGCTGCACTGATAAAGCCAGGGGGGCTTATCTTGTCTCTTCTTTTAGCTCAGAGGAAATAATTTGTGCATTATATCAGGGATAAGAGGTGGGAAGTGTGAAATCTGATCCCGCTCCTGCCACTTGGTGACCCGGAGGAAATTGGTTCCCCACAGCATTTCAGTCCTGCCTGTGTGATAGGTGCTGCTGGGCTCGTTTTCCAGGGAGTTCTGCAGCTCCTCAAGTATTTCAAACCAACCCCAAACCTTTTAATGAGCTCCCGTGTATCACTTTTATTGAAATAAACGAAAAATTAGGTTATCTGGAGCTTACAATAACTGTGAAATCTTTCTGCTGGAAATCAGTGTGTCCCACTTGTTTGGAAAGATTTTCTCTTCCATTATTCATTACAGGGGCCTTAAAATTATACTCCAGTGACAAAGCCTCTATTTATTTTTAGACAATTGGCATCCACTTCTGGCTGACCTAGAATGTTTCTTTGATGACAATGCCTGTGATCCAGCTGGGTTTGCTGAATGGTTGCATAAACAAAGGCAGATAGTAAAATGTGGGAAAGAAAAGGCTATTTTTATTATATTAGAGGCTGGCCAGCCAACTCCAGGCCCAATTTTAAATGTCATATCTGTAGCACTACGCTTCAACAAAATGCCCTTGTCATCTTCAGAATATCTCTGGAATTTTATCATTATTGGATTGCGAGGTTATGAGGAGGCTAAGAGGAAAAAAAAGTTCAGAGTGGAGGTGATCCACAGAGACAATCAGTTTGTTATCCGGCCTCTTCCTTCCTGGAGTATGTAGGTTAAACACATGGAACTGGGAGGATGAGTCTGAGCTTGCTGTTTTCTCCAGTCCCATTTTTTTCATTTGTTGGCCAGTTCTTGTTTCATTGCAGCAGCTTCAAAGGCAGCTTCATTTTTAATGGATAATAACGCTGCCTGTAGGCAAAGAATTCCAGGTAGGACAATAAACAGAAGTCTCATTTGAACTCAAATCATGGAATCACGGAATGGTTTGGGTTGGGAGGGATATTAAAGCTCATCCCATTCCATCCCCTGCCATGGGCAGGGACACTTCCACTATCCCAGGTTGCTCCAAGCCCCATCCAAAAAAAATGAGGCTTTTAGTGCACCATGGAGCTTCTTAATATGTAATATTTTATCAATTTAAAAGCTGATTCAGTCCTAAAATTTACATACAAAACATGAACCCACACAATGTGCAGCCTGTGGCAGGGAGTGAGGGTTTTGGACACTTCCAGGCATCCAGGGGCAGGCACAGCTTCTCTGGATGCCAGGGCCTCTCCATGCTCCCAGTAAATCCAAAGGGAGTTTCACTGCACGGCATCACCATCCAAATTCCTCCCACTTGTTCAAAAGGAAGATCCTGAAACAGTTACTGCTGCAAGAAGGTGTCAGAGGGCAAAATTCGGCCACAATTCAAATTCCAGTGCAAATTTAGGGGAAATTTCTGTGTTAGTGAGGCTTGAGACCAAGTGGCAGAGAACTTTCTTGCATGGGTTTACATTTAGGTTCTGCATTACAAATGATAGTACTGGAAAGAACTCCCTGGTGTTCCAGTTCTGGCCTCTCAGTTGTCAGTGTTAACCTGTGCCAGGGGAGGGACTGCTTGGATTTTAGGAAAATGTTCTTTCCTCAGGGAGACTGGAACAGGGAATGGTCACGGTACCAGAGCTCACGGAGTGTTTGGACAACAGGCACAGGGTGGGATTTGGGGATTGTCCTGTGCAGGGCCAGAGGCTGGATCGATGATCCCTCGATTCCGTTGCAGCTCAGGGTATTCTGTGACTCCGTGAGCAAATTCAGGCTCTCCTGGAGCTGCTGGCAGAGAAGGAGACCCAGCAAATCCCGGCCTCCTCTGGGGTGTGGCCACAGCCTGGGCCAAGGAAAACCATTGCTGCCACTGGAAAAACCAATGGCACAGCCCGGGAGCTGCAGCAGGAATATCCAAAGATTTTAGCACGAAAATCAGTTGGTTGCACAGGTTTTTTACGCGTCTGGACAAGGATGTTTTTAGGATGTGTGGATTCCCCAGAAGTGCCCCAGCTTTTAACCACAACCCATCAGCAGAGATTTATTTCTAGCCCATAAAACAATTAAAGCACCCAACAATGCTCTGCAGGAGCATCCTAAAATCATAATGATCCTGTTTGTCTTGGACTGGGAGCTTTACAGGATTTATTTAGGAGCCTTTTTGTTTATCTGTTAAAAATGGCCTTTCAGTCGATGCTAAGCTCAATGGCTTCGGTGTAATTTTCCATGGTTCAGACTTGCTGAAGTAATAAATAAAATGTAATAAGAATAAATTATAAATATTTATACGCCTATTTTAGGCTTTTATGAGGTTCTTAGGATTTTGAATCGAATATCCCAGCCAAAGCTCCGCTCAGAGCTCTTCTCTTTCACATCCAAATGCCTGCTCAGGATTTTGCAGCCGGAGCCCGATGGAGCCGGCTGCCAAAGCTTCACCTGCAGGGATGCCAAGGAAAGCATCCGGTGGGACAGACCAAACACAGGCAGCAATCCTGACATCCACAGCCCAGCACGGAGCTCACACCCCCCAGCGCATCGCAGCTCCCGGCCTCGTGCCCTCGGCTCTCCATCGCTCACTCCCACGGACTTGGTTGCACACCAGGGGTGTCAGATATGGTTTGCTGAAAGATATTGGGGAGAAAAAGGGAAAAAGAGGCAGAAATAATGGTAAGGTTTTTAGAAAAGTTGGTTTTTTATAAATGATTTTCCGTGCTTACATTTTAATCAGGAATTAATTCCACACAATTCGCTTTGACCAATATTTGCTCTGTGTTTTCCTTTTAGATTTGGGCTTTAGATGGAAAAGAATGTGGGAGTTGGTGCTAAAAAAGCAATAATCACAATCTTCATTTTGGCTTTAATTGGAGGACCCAGTCCTTGCAGCCCTTCTCTTGAAGAAGTTGATTACATTCACTAGTAATTAATAATAAGCAGATGGTTTGGGGCCGGTGGTTTAAGGTCAGGAGTGGCCACGCCCTTGGTGAGACGCAAGGCAGGTCCTGGTTGGAACGAGACGAGCTCTAAGGTCCCTTCCAAGCCAAACCATTCCATGGTTCCATGAGATCTGGGGGATGATGGATCGCCCGGCAGAGCTCTCCACCTCTCCCTCGTGGTGGGCAAAGAAAATCCTTTCCCATTAATGGAAAAAAGGGAGAAGCCTCGCGTTCCAGAATGATCCTGGAAAAAGAGATCACTGGAGTTTAGTACATCATTAAACACCAAATCTAACAGACAGCTGATTTTTCATGTTAACCTTTATTTGGGGAAAATAATGTCCCACAGCCTACGTGGAAAAAAAGGAACCCTTGGCAATACCCTTATTAAAGCTGATTTTTGCAAAGCTTTAACGAATTGCTGCCAAAGAGCAGAGCAGGTTGGATGGTTTTTGTTGTTATGAAATGGGAAAATAACAAATGTTTCTCTGATCCCTGAAGTAATTCATTCTCTGGGTAACATTCTTCATTGATAACTCCATTTTTTGTTGTGAAGAATGATCCCAAACCAAGCCAGAAGTTAATAGATGAAAGGAAACTTTGCAGAAATACCCTACTGAATACGTGCTCTCTGTTAGGATTTGCCTATTTATTAATATCATGCATAAAAATTTTTAAACCCATGTGGGTGGAAATAGGATTTTAGTGTGTTGGTAAAATCCATGGACTTACAAAAAATACTCCCTAATTTACTACCAGGCTTTTACTGCTGTGTCTAAGCTGAAGGATTTTAAAAGAGAATTTTTCTTTTCTTGATGTCAAACAGATGTGTTAAAAATAAATTGGTTTTTTTTTAAATTTCTGATGGGGATTTTGCTGACAATGGGGAATTTTTTTTCATGGATTAAACTTTGTGATTTTATCTGATATTGATACTTGTCAAACACGGGCGTTACGGGCTTTGAAAAAGTGTTATTTGTGCAAAAATTCATAATATGAAGGAGGAACGAGATATTTTTATTGAACTTGATGTAATTTTTCTAAACTTTTTGTACTTTAGAGAGTGATGAGAATTTAATGCTTTCCCCTGTAACCACTTTGCAAGGAGAGTCCTCTTGGTGTAACAACTTCTGAAAGTTTAAGTCTTTAAAGTCTCAGTTGTGTGGGAGCTGCATTTCCAGCTGGGTCTGCTTTATTTCAGTGACAATGTTTAGCTCTGCTCAGCAATGCAGGGAGAAATATGGATTTGGAAAGAGCAGCCTGAAAATTTAAGCAGCAGATAGAGAATTGCCGTGAAGAGGGTGCTCACATTTCAGGGGGAATGTTCAGGATGAGCCATTTTAGAGCGAGGAATCCTCCTTACGCTTAGTTTAGCTTCTGCATCACTCCCTGAGATAGTGGAGAGCATGAGAGGGGTAAGAATTTATTTTTTAATATTTCATAATTGTGGTTTAGCCTCAGTTCTCCCAGTTGTTTTTTGCTGTGGGGGCAATAAATTCATCTGGCAGGCTGTGAAATCCAAATTAGCAGTTTTTAATAGCCTCAGCGTTGACCGAAATTAATAATTTGGGGGTTCTTTTTGTTGATTGATTTGGGTTTTAATGGATTAGTCATTAATATTCTTGGCAGTCACTTCAGCTGTCACCAGACAGCGTGTGCTGAAGGTCTCCGTGGCATCAGCATCAGGAATTCTGTCACTTCTAAGTAAAACTAAGTGCCAGCGCTTAGATGTGGGTTTCAATTCTACAGTGAAACCTTTCACTTCAAAACTCATCTTCTGCTGCTCGAATTCCTCTTGGAATTCTTAATTTGCAACAGCAACGCAGAACAGTTGAGTGTTCCGGGAGCCTTTTCCAGTCGTTTCAATGGCTTCATTTAAGGAATATTCCACTCTTTATCTGTGATTTTTCCCCTTGGCTCTCTCATCCTCTGTATCCTCAGCTGTCCCACCTTGCTCAGGTGATTCCTGATGTGGATTTTGTAGCCAGGGGAGTTTTGTAGCTCGGGATGAGCCGAAGAGCACAAGAGCCACGGTGGAAACTCGGATCTGAGAGCTGGAGTGGTGGTGGGGGATACACGAACCAGCTGTGCTGCAAGAGCTGAGAAATGTCCCCTCGCACTTGAGAAGGACTTAAAATGCTGCACACAAAAGCAGCAAAGCTGAAAAATGGCTTGTGATGCTGAATTAAATCAGGGAAGTGTGAGGAGGTGTTTTTCTTCAGCACCGCCGTGCAGCAAATGCAGCCCCGCTGTGCCTGTTTGTCCCGGAATCCTTAAAATTCCCAACCTCTCTTCCACAGGAAAGAACTTTCAGGTCTCTAATATATTTTACTGCTTTTCTCTGGGCCAATATCTCTATTTTCTTTGGTTTGTTTCGAAGGTTGAGAAGCTAAAATTGGACAGATATTTATTTATATGCATAGCACTAAATTCTGTTTTCCAAAATGGCATTTCCTTGTTTCCCAAGCCTTTCACATCGGTTTAGGCTGACATTACAAACCTGTTCTTGGTTTCTTTTCCATGAATTTACATGATTCGTTTGGAAATCGTTGTGGCATTAACTTGTGCTCGTTGGGGATGAATTTAACCTGCCTTTGTGATACTTTTAAATGTTTCTGCATCAGTTTAGGTTCAGTATCTCCCAGGGTGCACTCCTTGCACTGGGATCCACTTTTCTGAGGGTTAAGGTTAGAAAAATTCCTGACAATTTAAAAATCTTGAAGTGTTTCTCCTCATGTTTTTGATGCAGAGTTTTTGACTAAAGATTTGCCCTCTCACAGGTAAGCTAACTCCCATTCTCAGCAGAACTTGTAATTATACTGCTATTAAGTTATATTTAAGAAGAAAAACATGCTGCAAGCAGTATATGTTAAGTCAAAATATTGTGAATTACTTCACCATATTCTCTTTTTCACCAGTAAATATGATACAGCTGAAATAATGACTGTCCCCCCCCCCCCCCTTTAAGTTGTTAAACAGATACGCTCTGTGCCTGCTAAATTGTGTGCAAATTCTGGATTTCTGGCATTTCTCTTTTTTTGGGGAGGGAAGATCACCCAAAACACCCCATAGAAATTAATTTTGTGAAATCACTTGAGGGGAGTTAGGTCCATCTGCTCAGAGAGTTCAGCCTTTCTAAATTCACTTACAGGAGAAAAGAAAAAGGAGTCATTGTTTGACTCGAGAGATGCTCGTGCTGTGAGCTGGGGTGTGTTTTTGTAGCACTGGCTGTGAGCTTTTGGAGGAAGGGGATTGTTTGTGGAAGTGTCTTTTATTTCCCTGCCGATAAAAATAGGTAATTAACACATTTTTAATTACGTGCGTAAAGTAATTAGTGCAGTTATGGACAGATGATGTGCAAGCTCAGAGCTGGAGACAGAATTCCAGCTGAGGAGACACAGAATTCCAAGGAAAGAGACCTAAGTTCTGCTCACGTCTGTAATTTTTCCTGTGCACTTACTAAAACATGAATTTAAAAAGATACAGATACTCTTTGCCTAATCCAGTTCATATAAAACATAGAGTTGAACTAAAATCTGATTTGTGGGCCACAGCTGAACCCAGAGGGTTTGTTGAGAGAGAATTAGGACTGAATCCCTTCAAAATGTCTTACATTGATGATTAAAAATAAGGAACCTGCTTAAAGAATTATGTATATTAAATATATAAAACTCTAGCTTTGCTCCAGCACCTTCAGGTTGATTTTCAACCTGTGCGTGAGCTCTGGTGAAAGGGGAAGGATTTGGGGAGTTAAAAGTTTTGCCGGTGAGTTTTCCCTTTTAAAATCCTGCATTTCCAACTCCAAGGAAGTTCCCAATGAAATCCCTGTTTGCCTGAACCATCAGTGCAGGGACAAAATCCAAAGTGCTCCGAAACTGCCCTGGTTTCATGTCCACATTTCAAGGCCTAATTAAGTAATGGCTGCAGGGGGTTTCAGATCCTTTGCTTGCAGCTGCATTTCCAAGGGCAGAATAACAGTAGCAGGGTGCTAAAGAACTGCTAAAGATTTATTTTTGTGGCTTTGTGTGGCTGCTCTGCTGAACTGACAGTTCCAGACTTGGCATCAAATGAAAAGATGAACTTTGGAGTTTATCCAGAGTCACCAAGGCCTTGGCTTCAGCCTTTGAACTAGGCCTTGCTAAAAGGGCCTACGTGGGACCTAAAGGAACTTCAATTTATCTGTGGTAATTTTTTTTTTCCTTAAATCTTTTGTTTTCAAAATTGTTGAGTAGTTTTTTTCTATGTAGTTTTTTTTCCTTCTTTTTTCGAGGCCTTGGCTTCAGCCTTTGAACAAGGCCTTCCTAAAAGGGCCTACGTGGGACCTAAAGGAACTTCAATTTATCTGTGGTGATTTTTTTTTTCCCTTGTATCTTTTGTTTTCAAAGGTGTTGAGTAGGTTTTTTTCTATGTCGTTTTTTTTCTTTTTTTTTTCAAAACAGTGTTTTTCCTTTTTTTTTTCAAGGCCTTGGGTTCAGCGTTTGAACAAAGGCCTTGCTAAAAGGGCTTACGTGGGACCTTAGGGGACTTGAATTTATCTGTGGTGATTTTTCTTCCTTAAATCTCTAATTTTCGAAATTGTTGTATTTTTTCTACGCACAGACTCCTATACTATTATCTCTGATTTCGTTTGGGTCTTTTTATGGAAAAAAAAATCATATATGTGAAGCTTTTTTCCCCGTGAAAACACTTGCCAAGGAAATCTTTCTTGCAGTTATCCAAAGGAAAGGTCATTTTTACAGAGAGACTTCAGATCTGCATTTTCAGACAACTCACAAACACCCAGCCAACAATAGCAGGGGCATCTCTCAACTTTAACCTTATGTTCTTTAAAATTTGTTTAACCAAAAAAAAAAAGAAATTGGAAGAACTTTCATCTTTTCCATGGAGTAATTCTTTGGAAAACTCAGATAACAAAGAGGGGGAGAAATAGGAATGTTCAACTTTTTATTTTGAAATGAACAATGGATTTTTGAATTTAGATAAAAACATGAAATTAAAACCCCCGTGAAATATATGACTTGCTCCTGGTTTTTTAGCCGTGTGACTTTGACTGGTGTTTATTTCTGTAGATTAAGGCATTAAAAGCTTCAGCAGGTTTTATTCCAATTTCTATTGAAACGAAACCCAAATGTTTCTTTATGAAAACCATAAAACCAATATTTCAGTGCAGCTTTTCCTGTAAATATTTTTCCATGAGTTATTTCTTGCTGCCTTTAGTTACAAGCATTTAAAACGAGAAACAGAGCTCAGGAATCTCCTTGAAAACAATTCTTCATTGGGGACAGGCAGCAGCTTCCAGAGAGAAAAGGAAACCTGAAACACTTAATGCCTCTATTAATTAAATTTTTAGTGATTTCTCAGGCTGTTGAAAGTGTGGAGATGCACATGATGGATGTTTTGGGATAGTCACTACGGGAGGCTTCCAGGTGAGGGAGAGGTGGCTCCCATTTGGCTTTGGCTGCCTTTCAAAAGGGATTTCAAGGAGATAAATGGAAAATACAACACAAAATCCACATAGCTGTGCTCATACAGGAGCTGCAGGGGCTTTGCTTTTAACACCTGAAAAGCTGTTTTGTGCTTTAGCTGGTGGTAAATAAAGAGTGGATTTGGGATCCAAGGACTAATTTATTGCTGTATGTTGTGCTTTTCTGTTAATGATGATTTATGGAGCAGAGGCATGATACTTGTGGTTTGTACCAATGGACGTGGCCAAATTCTGTGGTTATTAAAGGGGAACATGAGGATTTTAAGTTATCACTTGAATATAATCTTTCCAAAATACCTCCTGACTTTCCCTTCTCCTTTATTAAACCTGTCACGTTGGAAGTGTGAGGGATGAGGGAGGGAATCAGGATGTCCCCACGGGATCTGGGGATCGTGCTCCAGCCGCGGGATCTCGGGAACATTTTCCATTATTCCTCCCAAAGCAGAAGGTCCAGACCTGAACTTGCTTTTGGCATCAGCCACCACATTCCGGGAACATTCTCCCGGAGCGAGGGGAATATCCAAGGAGTTTTGTTTGGATGTTGGGAATGTGCAGCATTAATGGAGTGGGAGCTGGGACTGGCCAGCCCCCAAAATATGGGAGCGTGGTATCTGTGTGTTCCCAAAGCCGGGGATGGCATGGGAGTCCTTTCCCGTGGCAATTCCAGAGAAGGACAGAGCCAAAGTGAGGATCAGAGCCAATGGACAGGGCACTGCTATACCCAGTAAATAAAGCTCCTAATTAAAAGGGGAATGTCATTGAATTAGAGAGGAAAATGTCCGTAGAAGGTATTGATTATAATAATCTTTAGGGTTGTGTTCTAGAAAGGCAGATTTATTACAAAAAAAAGAGGGTTTTTTGTATAATTTTATGGATGTTGGGACTCCTTTGGTGACGTGGAAGAGCGAAGAATAACAGGGGAAGAGTGAAATTGTGTGAAGAGCATTTGGGTGGATGTTACATCCAAAAAACTTAATTATCATTGCCAGCACTCAGCACAAACTGGAGCTGGTTAAAAATGCATAAAAAATGTCAGTAGATTAATTTTTTATGTAATGTTTTCATAATTTTTTATGTTACGTTTTAAAAGCATCATCCAAAAATTGTAAATAATAATAAAAATAACTTCGATAATTCTCCTAAACTCATCCCTCAGACAGAACCCAGGTTCTTTTGGGCTCTTCTCTGCAAGAATATTCCCAAAAGCTCCTCTAAATTAACAAAGATCTACATCCTGTGGATTATTTTAAACCACACAACAAACCCCTGTGTGGGCACTGTTTGCTAGAATTCCAGAGGATTTAATTCATAGATCTTAATTCACTTTTGAGTCTAATTAGATAGAATTTAATGAAAGTCATTTGAATTATGAGTGAGAGTGCTGAGGGATTTAATGGAGTTTATCCCTATAATTTATCCCTATATTTGTATATATATCCCTATATTTTATAGGGAAAAAATATCCCTATACGTATCCCTATATTTTATCCCTGTATTTACATACATATATATCTCCCTATGTTTTATAAGGAAAAAAATATATCCTTATATGTATCCATGTATTTTATCCCTATATTTTTATATATATCCCTATATTTTATAGGGAAAAATATACATGTATCTCTACATTTTATCCATATATATATATATATATATATATTTATCCCTCTATTTTCCCTATGTCCTGCTATGGATAGCCACCCTGAAAATTTTACTTTTCCATGGAACAGGACAATCTGTGTGGCAAGAACAGGATTTTGTGGAGCCCTGACTATAATCCCAACGGATCAGAAGCACCACACGATTCTTTAGTTTGCTCAGTCCGTGTAAAATCAACAAAATATTCTATGTATACTCACTCTTTGCAGGAGTGCAGCTGGAAAAGGAAATATCCAGGATTTTGTGGGGGTATTTTGTATCTGTATTTTATCTTAACTCATCTGTGGCTGCAGCTTTCCCGGTAATGTTATATGGAGTCGGGGATTCGGGAGGCAGAGCCGAGGAATTAAGGAATATGGAGTTACACACTTGCAGGAAAAGCTGCTCAGGGCTTGGACAGGACACAACTTTCCGTGTTTACCTTCATTCCAGAGGTTCCACCAAACTTTTGGGAAGGGCACCTTGTGTTTCCCTGCCTTATCTCATGTGCCTGTTACTCATTTCCTCAGCTGAATTCATTTTTGGGGGTGAACATCAGTTCCTCACACTCCCCACGCTTTTGTTGCGTGTTGTTCCCTTTCAAACTATTGGGAGTTTTGCCATTGGTTTGACAGGACCTGGATCAGACCTTGAAGTTTTCAGCTCCAGCTCCAAAACTCGTCACTGCAGGGATTTAAAAGCCGCGCGGATGCGGAGCTCGGGGACTTGGCAGTGCTGGGAATGTTGGACTCCATGGCCTTGGAGGGGCTTTTCCAACCTAAACCAATTTAGGATTCAGGGATTATTTGAGTTCCTTGGTATTTTCTACTTCACGGGCTCAGGAGTCGTCGATAGCTGAATCCAGCGTTTGTTGTGTGACGTGGAGGGAGCGGGGCTGGGAAGGGTTTGGAGCACCAGGAGCAGCTGGGGGGGCTCAGCCTGGAGAAAAGGAGGCTCAGGGGCACCTGAACAATGCCCTGGCAGGAGGGTGGAGCCAGGTGGGAATCGGGCTCTGCTCCCAGGGAACAGGGACGGGATGAGAGGAAACGGCTTGAACTTGTAGGGGATGTTTAGGTTGGATATTGGGGAAAATTCCTTCCTGGAAAGGGCTGCCCAGCCCTGGCACAGCTGCCCAGGGCAGTGGTGGAATCCCCATTCCTACATGGATTTAAAGCCATGTGGATGTGGCATTTGGGGTCATGGATCCGTTCCCTTGGCAGCACTGGGAATGCTTGGATTTGATGATCTTGGCGGGCTTCTCCAACCTCTGTGTTTCCATGTCAGGTCAGGGATGCATTTTCCAAGGTCCGAGTCCCTGGGCTGTTCCTGTTTCACTGGCATTTTTGTCCTGCATTTGGAGCGACACAACCCTTATTTCCATGGGATTTCAATGAGATTTTGATGGGATCACCTTCCTGTGCTTCCCTCTGGAGCTGCCAGGATCCCGCCATCCCGCTCCTGGCCGACCTCTCGCTGCCTTATCGGTTCAACCTTTAAGCATTCCCAAATATTCCCTGAAAACCCTTTTGTCCGTCCTCTCAGGAGCCAGAGGAATGAAATCCCTGTGAAATTCCCTGAGGGCTTTGGGAGGAGGGAGAAAACACTTCAAATTGGCAAAATGCGCTCGTCTGACAACACCAGGGCTCCCAAATTTATTATTGTTTTCCTTCAAAAGAGAAATTAAGGAGCATCTTGAACCACTTGTCCTAATTGGCCGAGCCAGTGAAATATGTAGGGATGCACATTATCCATAGAAAAAGTGGAGGATTGGAAATATTTCCCCTTTCTGACAAATGGAACCATTTGTTCCTCATTTTTCCCTATCTAAACAGTGCTCCCGAGGCTGGGAGAGCCCCGGGGAGCGAGAGGAGGGGATTTATTGTCACGGAAAGATCGGCTCTGCCTGGAATTTTTCCCCCTTTATTTGCTGTTCCTGCAAATCACCTCGAAAAAAGGGGGAAAAATCCCCGAGATAAATCAAGCAAAAGATAAAGCCCTTTTATTCTTACAAGGGTTTTTAGGCGTAATGCTGTAGAATACATGGAAAAATGCTGGATAAACCTTCCTGTGGTGGTTCCCAGAGAGATTTTGTGGGAAAAAAGTGGGGAAAACTGTGGAAAAATGATACAAAAAGTTACAAAAAGTACAGATCATAGCAATTCTTACAGACCAGGTGGTGCGAGCAGAGCGAGGAGGATAAAAAATGAAGTTTAAACATCAATAATTTAAATTAAGCAAGGATTCCACGGGCAAAGTTGATCTCTGGGCTTTAAAAACATGGATTTTTTTTTCCTGCGGAATTAATTCCATGAAGGTAAAAGTTTTGTGCTTTTTAAGGAAGATTTTAGAAGTAATTTTAAAACTCTTGCTATGTGCATGTGCTGATTTGTCCCATAATATTCCCAAATATACTGAATTTCAGAGCATCTGAAAGAGCAGAAAAACTCAGGGTCTGTGGTTATTTCCCTGGGTGTCACATTTTTGGTGTCAAACCCAGATTTTGGGTTGATTTATATTTTATTCATTGCAGGTGCAAATTAAATAGTGCCCAAATGATCATAATGAGCAGATTAAAATTGATTTGCTTTCAGCTGAATGGAGAATTTACATTTAATGGAACTTTTTAATAAGAGCAAAGAACATTTGAGGTGCAGAGTAAGGAATATAAAATTGCCAATTTTAAAGCAGAACTATTTTTGCTCAATGCTGCAGGATTTAAACTCCATAAATTTGCAGTTAGACAGTAATTAAAGTGTATCCCATTAATTAGATTTTTTAATTCCATGAATGATTTTTGCTCCATGAATGATTTTTACTCCATAAATTATTTTTACTCCATTAATGATTTTAACTCCACCTCTTGCATTTTAACAAATCTCAAGGAAAAACTTTGAGGAATTATCACAGATATTCCTCATTATTGTGAGGAATAATATTATAATTCAGGGGTGAAACAATTAATGAGGAATTGTTTAATTAAAGTTCCTCCCCAATGCAGTTCTTTATAAATATGGATTTTAATGGGAATAATAATTATTGTCCCAAAAATTGGCCAAATTTGGGTGCACTCAGGTTCACAGGATCCTGCAAAAACTGAGGGGGCAGGGAGTGTTCTGGGACATAAAAACCCATCCCGGATAAAATTCCCTGTAGAGGGGAACTAAGATAAGGAATCAGGAATTCTGGGTTTCTTGGCCCCATTTTTGGGTGTTTACTCTGATTTTTAATAGATTTTCTCCTGCTTTTACCAAGGGAGGAGCCAAAGGAGGTTTCTGCTTTTGGAGGGAACTCTGATCCCTTTTGGCTTTGTTGAGATCCGATGTGACCCCACATTCCCTGCTGAGGGTCGGGAGTGAGCACAGAACCCTCTTCCTGTTTTCCCCCTCTGTCAATTAGCAGGACGTGCTTTGCTTTTGGAATGATCAGGAAAAAACCTCCAAAATCCTTGAGCTCTCAGTTACAGGAAAACTTGGGATTTTCACATTTCCTTGGGTTTGGAGTTCTCTGCCCCCAGGGCAGCTGCTCTTCTTGGGATTCAAAAGGATCTTGATATATTTGTGACAGTTTTTCCTGCAAAATCTTTGGGATGGATTTGATTTCACTGTTGCATTTTAGATGAACAAATTCTCCTTCGTTCTGGTGAAAATTAACAGGAAGCTTTTAATTTAATTTTAACTTTTAATTTAATTGACACAACAAAGTGCCTTGTTTTTCGTGGTGGAAAATTTGGCATTTTACGACTTCTGTGTTCAATTTCCAAGCTGAACAATCTGATTTTTGTGCTCTTTGTACCCTTTTAATAGATGAGGTTTTCACGATTGATTTTTGATGTGCAAATTCCTTAAAGCCTCTGCAGCGAGCTCGAACCTCCTCGAGAAAAACTCGTTCGTGATCAACCCAAGTCCAAAGATTTTGAGAAATGTTTCATGGATTCTTGGCAGCCCTTCTGAAGTGGGAACCAAATGCGAGCAGGGATAGCCCCAGGTCAGCTCTGGGTGTCTTTTAATGAGTTTTGGGTTTAATCTCAATATCTCAACTCGAAACATTTGCTTCTTGAAAGCAGAATATTTAATTCGCTGAGCAGTTGCTGACAGCTGCATGTAAAGGGGAAAAAAAAAAAAAAGGAATTTGTTTCCAGCGAAAAAAGAAATGCTTCAAAATGTTTTTATTTTAAAAAAAATCTCCATGACAGCTTTGGAATATCTTCATCCTCGGGTTTCATTCGCTGTGTCACAGCCGGGATTTACAAGCTCATGAAAAGGTTACAATCCCAATAAAGCGACACGGAGCAGGGAATTACGGGCTCTGTAAAACCTTGGCAGTGTCTAGTGAGGTGTGAGGTGAGCTTTAAAAAAACAGGGAATAAGGACAGGGAACGCCTTGGAGTTTAAAGCTCAGGTGGCCAAAGGTCCGGGTAAAAGTCTCTCGGGGTTAAGCAAACTCAGCTTTGTTGGGTCTGGGTTAAACGGAGCCGGATCCTTCCTAATGGGGAAGTGCAAGGAATGCACGGAGTCGGAATTATCTGACTTCATTAGAAAGATAAATATTGGCAAAAGCTGCTCCTGTCACTGTTGGGGTGGTGCAAAACAAGTGTTTAACACTGAATTTTAATTTTGAAGATTTTCCCTCTCAAAGTTTTCTCTTCGTTTTTGCCTTTAAGGAATTCTGGGAATGGGATTCAGCGTCTTTCCTTTGGAATATCTGCTCAAGGCTTTTATATTCTTCTCGTGTTTTATTTGCTTTGCCTTTGTCATCGTCCTGTGCTGCTTCCCCAGCCTTCCACAAAATCCTTTATTTCCATGGGATCACTCTGGAACAAAAACCCCACCACCCTCATTTTAGGTATCTTTAGATTCATTTAAAATTCCGTGTTTTCCTTAAAAAATTCAGGTGGATTCGTTACATAACGGATCTTTCATGACCTTTGAACATTCCTTGAGCTCAGCCTCTCCCAGAGGAATCCTTCCCCAAGTCCTTCCTCGGCCTCACGTCTCCAGAACACGCGGCTCATCTGGAGCCAGCTTCCCAAATCTTGGACATTTACTGGGAACATTCCGTGTCTGGGCAGCTCCTATTATTTACCTGGGATTGCAGGGATGGGAGCCATGGAATTACTTAACAATTAAGTCACTCATTAGGCAGATAGTTCAGAATCCTGACTGTTTTCAGCACCATTTGGGGTCATTTTGCCACCCCATAAATAAAGAAATAACGGCATCGGTGTGGGATAAACTCCCTGAAATATTCCTTGCTGGAAATTCCTGGTTCCTTATAAAAACAGCCAATAACGCTGGGCAGGGGTTTGCAAACAGGACTTTCACAGTCGGAAAAAATCCCCTAAAATTGTTCATCTGATGTTTTTAGCACTTAAAGTCAGAAGTGACCAACACACACAATAACTTCATAAAGACATTCGGGAACCATTTCCTTTTGTTACCACTGAGGGAGTGAAAACTCGGAAAAATGGAGGGAATTAGCAGCTTATTGCTCGCTTTTGTTCCTGCTTTTGAGGTCTACGAGAGATTTTATCGAATTAAATTTGAAAACAAATTCACCCACCCTTCCTAAATATCCTAAATCAGGATTTTTAACCCTGGCTTGGCTCTCCAGGGTGCCTGGCACTGCTCCCTTTGACTCCTCGGTGGCCAAAATCCACTTGTGCTCCGGCTTGGAGCGGGATCGAGGCCAGAAATGTTTAAAATGTGGGATAAGCGTGAGAAATGTTGGGCTGTAAAGCCGAGCTGCCTCTTTATTTCCACGGAATTTCACATGATTTGTACCCTCAGCATCACCCAGGCTCGAGGCTCCCTCACCCTTTGGCTTGGTAGGATTTTGTTTTCCTTGGATAAAATCCTCCCCCAGTTCCCAACCAGTGAACAAACAGATTTAGACAGAAACCCCGCAATTGTTTGTTCTTTTCAGGCTCAAATCTCATGTCCAGCCACAGGAAAAACAATAAAATTGATGTTTGCTTTCTTTTTTTGCCCCTCTGGTGATAAAAATGATGTATTTCAAATTTTCTCGGGATCTCTCAGATATTCCAGTGGAAGCTTTGGAAGGAGAACGTTGCTTTCCCTGCACAATTGGCTGCTGCTCAAGTGGTTTAAGTTTGTGCAGGAATAAAGATTTTAATTTTTAAATTAAGTATTCATCTTTGTAATTTCCATTTAGAACTCAGTGTAATTCCTCACATTTTGAATTATTTGAATTATTTGAATTGTTTCTCACTACAGAACTTTCCCTCCTCTGTTTTAAGCCTTCATGACTCCAGCACACCAAAAATAAAGTGGAATTCTCCCTCCTGCAGAATTATCGTAAACTAATATTCCCTGCCCATCGTGTCCGTGGATTTTCTCAGCTGTTTATCAGGACAGAGATCCCATCCCCTGGGTATAAATCCAGCCCCCCGTGCCCTGGATTTACCTCCACATGGAATAAGACGTTTGTATCCCGGGTTTTGTGGAACTGCAGGAATGGCAGCGTTTTGGCAGTGCAGTCTCCAATGTTTCATTTCCCTGCAGTGCTCCATATTCCGCTGGAATTTTTATCCTGAAGATTGCCTCGGATATATCCAGGGGGGCTTCAAACTTTTCATTTTCTCCCTTAATCCCTTTTGTGGCGTTTCTGACCCTGCTCTCATCCTCACTCTTGGATTCCGTACGGATATTTCAGTGCGTGTGAGCACCGGGATCCGCTCTTCCCACGTGTTGTGTGTAAACATTTCCAGATTTATCCCTGTGCCATTATTAGAATTATTAGGGATTTATCCACGTTAAGTATTTCCACGTGCACCTTTCTCCCCTTCAGTGCTGAGACCTTTGGGCTTTTTTTTTTTTTTTGCAGCATCCAAATAATTCCAAACTTCCCTTGGTAAAGAACATCCAGAAATTCCAGAGGAGTTTTTCTGATGTCAAACTGGATTTTTATAATTTAATCCTTGCACTTACTGGTCTGAAGAAGGAATTTTTATCTATTAATATTAATAAGCTCGTTCATTTATAGTTTTGCTAATTATTGAGGAATGCAACAGGGTACAAACCTCAGGTGGAATTTACTCCTAATTTACTCCTTCCCAACACAGGGTCAGGTAGAGAAGGAGCAAAGGGACCTCTCTGTGTCGCTCTCCTGGTCTTTTACTCATTTAATAATTCCCATAAAATTAATACAATGACATTTTATAGTATAATATATATGGTATATTAAATTATATATTATAATTTCTTATATAACAGGAAATAATTCATATCCTACTATATCTAATACTGTTATCTATTATTTCCATATAAAATAAATATTATACTATCAGGTATATGATAACAATAAATTCTAGTACAATTTTATAGATTATCTAGAATAAATATTAATGTGCTGTATGTTATGTTATTACATATATCTAACACATAAAATCAATTATAAAACGAAATTATACCTAATATAAACCAATAGAATAATAATATTCTTGTATTATGTAATAATATATTCCATGTATTATACAACAACCATTTCCCTGTGTCCCAACAGTGTAGAAATCCCTTCGGGAATGCCAGCAGCAGCAGCTTGTTGGTGGAATGGGATCGGGAACGGTTTGTGCCATGCATCCATCCCGGCGGAGCCTCGAGCTCCCACAGGGGCTCTTTGTAAATGGAGCTGGGAATGGCCGGGGCACCCCGGGAATGTCCCCCCCGCTCTGGGAGCGGCAGCGCATTTCTGCAGTGGCAGAAATGGAAAATGCTGCCCGGAGTGGGGAAATGTCAGACTCTGTCAGAGGTTCCCAGGAAAGCGTTCCCATTGTAAGTGGCGCTGAGCTCACCCCAAAAAGCCGATTCCCCCTGGAATCGCCCCCTGACATTTTGGATGTGTTAATGCAACGTTCAGCAGAGTCTCGGGGTGGCCCCCGGGAGGTCGCGGGCGGAACAATGCCGGGTTTGCTGCTGCTGAGCAGGAATTCCAGCAGGGAAAACAGGGGAAAGCTGCAACCCCGCTGCAGCACCAGGGGGAAACCGGGAATGCGATTGTTCCGGAGGGACGAGCCCGCGGCTCCGTGCCCTGGGCTCGGGTCGGTCCCCGCCAGGACACGGAGGGAAGGTGTTGGCTCGGAGAGCCCTGGCAGTACAAATGGGGGGCTTGCGGGTGGAGGAGGAGCGGCCCTGGGCAGTGCAGGGGTTTGCTGCTCTGGAATCAGTGGGAACGTGGATTTGGGGGATCTGCCCGAGCTCCAGGAGGGTGGGACAGGATCCCAGAGTCGGCTCCAGCTCCTGCTCCATCTCTCTGGACGCTCCAGCACTGGAATTAACCCCTGAGCAGTCACATTCAGGGTGAACGTGGGCAGAAATTTTCATTTCCATGGTTTTGGAACATGAAATTTCTCACAATCGGAGACTCCCGAGCCTTTTAAAAGTTCCCCTGGGCACTCTTTGCCTGCTCCGTTCTGGGTGCCACCATTTAAACTTTAAAAATCTCATTTAAAATCTAATCATGAACTCTCATTGCTCTTCTTATAACACTGCCCCACCATACTCTGGGATGTCCAGTGCTTTATTATTTATCTCCCATTTTAGGATGGATAATTCCTAAAGATTTTTTAATCTGACTGCACATAAAAAGGAGAAAAAAAAATCGAATTGATCTTTTTCAGTGCTGTTTCAGACTTATCTCCTCTGTGGCTTATTTACTGTACAGTGGCTTTCTTTGTGCTTTATGTGATCCAATTCCTAAGTGATATATTCAGGAAAAAGCTCTGAGTAGGTAAATAAAAGGATCAGAAGGAATTCTTGGTCAGCTGAAAATCTCCTTGGAGAGTCTTTTATCCCTTTCTTTCCTGTGCTTTTATCTCCTTGTTATGACAAAAGCTTAAATAGCACTTATTGCCTCCTTCTCCTTAATTCCCATTTCTCCTTTCTCCTCAAAAAGTGTGAAACTTGGATTTAGCGAGGGTTGGGAAATGATTTTTGAGGGATAAAATTTGGAGTCGTCGCACTTGGACTGTTCCATCCCGGCAGGATCCAACCCCAAATTGCTCCAGAGGAAAATGCTGGTACCAGGAGGAGAACAGGCTGCAAAGAACACCTCGTGTTCAGCGAGAAGTTGCAAATGAAGGGGAAATACTCCCAGAGTTTCCTCACGACCTGGGAATTCGGGGGGAATTCAGCGTGAGCGGGCTCGGTGGCACCAGGGTCATTCCGGGTGTCTCTGCACGAGCTGCTTTTGCTGAACTTTCATACTTTTAAAAGGATTTTTAAGGGAAAAAAACTCCAGCTTGTTCCGTGTTAGCTATGAAAAACTGCTTTTTATGAGCACAGGCTCTATGGAATCTTTATATTAACGGGATCTTGGCATTTTGCACTCCCCAGGCAGCGTCTGGATCCATGCGAGGGCTGGAAATGCTCTCATTTGTATCAGCACCAGACTTGAGCAAGGCCAAATGTGGGTGGGTTTTGATTTTTCCTTAAATGCTGAACCCATTTGCAGCCTTTTTTCATCTCCATAAACAGCCAGACAGAGTCAGGCTCAGACTGGACGACGTGTGAAGAAAAATCTGCTCATCTAAGTCAAAATAATTCATCCCTTAATGGGCTGGGAGGAGGAATAACTTTCCCTGACACTCTTGAAACTCCTTCTCCATCCCACAAATCGCTGTCAGACAGCTCGCTGTGCTCCTTCCCTCTGCACAGCTTTGGGGATAACCTTATCAGGTTATCACTTTTATTGCTGCCCAACTCCTGATGGATGTTTGGGCCACCAAAGCTGCCAGAAAAATTATGGTTTATATAGAATTATTCCATAGATTCAGCTCCCTTTGTCCAGCACTTCCCTGTGTACTCCGATAACTGCAGTGTCCTAAGAATTACGAATTTTCTCACCAGACTTCCCACGGATTAGACAGGAGAAAGTTTGGAGTTGTGGAGGGAGAAGATTCCCAGCAGCCCAGGGAACATTCCGTGTTCGCTGCTTGGGTCATTCCGTTCTGACGCTGGGAGAAAACCACATTTTAGCTTTCAAAACCGAGGGGTTGATTGTACAAATAAGGCACTTTTACCTTCTAAAAGTGGACTTTCCACTGCTCTGGTGAGCTTTAGTTCCACTTCCCACTCGTGTGGCTGCACACATGCCTAGGGCTGGTTTGGGGTGGGATTTTCCCCCCTTTTCCTTTAATTGAGACAAAATTTTGGTGGGTAGAGCATGAGTGAAGCTGAACTTGCTGCACACAACTATTCCTGAACACAAATATGCGCTCCCAGCCTTTATTTTAGGTTCTGTCCTCGTTTTACATGATCCCAGGTGGGTGTTAAAGTGAGCTCCAGAACTGGCAATGGGTTGGGGAAAAGCAGATGTGGACTCGGAGCAAACAGCAGCTTTGGGTCCAGAGCTCTCCTTGATGTCTGCTTCAAACTCACACTGCTGGGAAAAAAAATAGAATAAAATTGAGAGGGGTTCAAAAATGCCTTTTCAAACATGCAAATGACGCTGGGAAAGTTTAACATGTATGCAAATGTAATCTGGAGAGGGGAGTTAAAGACCTTTGGCTGGCCTGGAGGCTCAGCTGGTAGCAAAATAGAAATTTATTGCTGATGGGAGAGTGAGGTTCAAGCACAGGCCAGGGATGGCTGGGAGCTCCACGAAGGTGAAACTTGGAGCTCTACAGCAAAGCCAGGGATTCAGAGATGGGCTGGTTCCTGTAATTCCATCCCCTGGATCTGGCTGGAGTGGAAAGTGAGCACAAAGGGTAAACAAAGGGGTGAGGAGAGCACAGAACCTCGGAGAGCCCCGGGAAGGGTAAAACTGCCCTGACAACTCACATATGGTTGGAGTTTAATCCACAGGGGAGAACAGGCACTCCACGCCTGTGCCAATTGTTTTCCACCCCCAAAGCAAAGAGATTTTAATGATTTATAGCAGAACAGGGTGGATGTGTTACCTAATGGCTTTAGAATGACTCGATGCAGTTTTCGAAGCGATGCAGGAAGTGGAGTGGATAAACAAATCCCTTCTTATTCCTCTTTGTTCCCGTTTGAAACGGAGCTTTGGTTCTCTCCTAAAATCTTAATTTCTCTGGGAATGCTTTCTCATGCAAGCAGAAAAAAGTGAAATTTTAAAAATCTCTCCCAGAAAAAGGATTTTATTTGCGGGCTCAAGGTGGAATGTAATTGGCAAATCCCATTTTTTAAGGATTTGTACAATTCTTACATGTCAGGCTACTGGCTTCAACTTGAGGCAAGTCCATAAAGGAGGAAATCATTTCAAGGAATCAGGAATTCATTTGCAGAATTGGGAAAGCATCATGAACTTGTAGTACATGACTTAGTCAAACAAACTGACGCTCTCTTAGGATTCATTTCCATCTTATGGCTGGAAATTAGAAAAAGAACATTTGCATCATTGCAAAGGCTTGGTGTGAAAGAAGCACCGATTCCCAAGCTGTTCTCCAGGGATGGGAAACATTTGTCCACTTAGTGCCTTGGCTAAAGGGAAGCACATGTGGAGCTCCAGCAGAAATGATGTAGCCTCAGGTGGAGAAAACTGAGATCACTCATGTCTTATCTGTGGGCCCTGCTGGGAATCAGAGGGTGCTGATTTGTGCAGCTCTGAGGTTATTAAATCTATCAAAAAGCAATATTTTAACAATGACAGGGGCTGTGTGGAAGAGCATCCACCTCCATGGAGGAAATCCATCAGCTTTCCTAATTGCTTTTCTTCAGGAGAGGGTTTGGACATCAGGGATGATTTTCTGGGGTAGGAGATGATGGATCACTTTTAATATCCGGCCCATCTGCTCCTGGTTCTGGTCACCACCAGAGCCACACTCACCTTGCCCAGTGCCAGTAATTGAAACAGAATAGGTAAAACTTCTGTTCCTTTGGATTCCTTGGACATGAACTTTCCTAGGAGATAAAAGCCAGGATTAGAGCTGGAGTTGGGTGTTTTAATTCCTTTCCTACCAGTATCCTGTAGCCTTTTGTAGGAGTATTTGGAGGAGTGCAGGTGTTCTCTCATATGGTTTTCATTCTAAACCCCAGCCTTTCCATATGTTTATTTTTAGCCTAAATTCTGAGATTCATATTCCCCTTCCACATGGAAATACCCCCTATAACATGGAGAACTCCTCATGTTCAGTAGAGCTCTGTCATTCCTGTCAGGAGATTTGGGTGGAAAAGGAAAACTAAAGACAACAGACAGCTCCAGGTTCTGGATTCCTTCCCTGTCCAGGAAATCAGGGAGCATCTTCCTGAAGGAGTGGGGCTTTTAAAGAGAACAAAGCTCTGAGGGACCGAGTCTGCTCTTTAACTTGGGTCAAGTTACCACTTTGCCTTGTCATTGGGAATTTTTTTCCATGAACTATGTCCAGAGCAGGGGTTTTTTTGGTGCATGTTTCTGTAAGAAACTCGTTAATGTACTTCAGGTAATTCTCCAGAGCACTGTTTGCTCTTTAAGTGCTCTTTAATTGACAAAGACTGGCTTAGAACTTTCTCCAGCTGCTGATTTATGGCTCAGGCTCCTCACTCTGCTTTTTCCTGCCATCCTCCTCCTGCTCTTCCTTTGAAACCACCACAAACTTCTGATCCTGATGGATGGAACTCGAGCCGGTGACATCATTCCACAATTAAAGTGGAGGAGGGAGAAGATTCATTTTCTTAGGCCTTTTCCTGAGCTGTGCAATCCTAGAACTTCTCTGGTGCTCCGTGCTTGTTTTCCCCATCCATATTTCTCCCGGTTAATGGGATCCTGCCGGGGACGGTAGGAGCAGTGTTTTGTTACTCTGGCAACAAGAGCCAAACTTTCAGATGTTATTTTGCTTCTATTAAAAAAAAAACCCCCACTGCCAGTTATGATGTAAACATTTGCAGCTCCCCCTAAATCTCTTTTCTTTCTGGACTCGAAGTGAAATGACCCTTCTGAGGGCAAAGTGAGGGATTGGAGCAGACATTTCCAGCTGTGTGGGATTTGGGGAGATCCTCGGTGATCTGCTCAGACTCTTTTTAAGTGGCATATTTACTGCCAGCCTCATTGGAGGGGATGGAGCTTCTCAGCAGCACTGAGAGGCCAAATCCTCCTTTGGATTTATTTAGGAAAAGACTGGATGCTCTTCCCGCTGCAATTGCCTGAAGTCTTCAGCAGAATCTCATAGGAAGTGCTGAAAACACTCCAGCATTGCTCCTGACAGAACTAATCCCACCAGGAATTTGAGGCCAGGGTGCCACTTCAAGCCATGTTTGTATTTTTCACACGAGCAGGGATTTGCCACATTTGGATGGAGAGGGAGCCGTTCCTTCAGGAATGAGGGATCCTCTCCCTCTTGGCTGGGTTGTGGCACTGCAGCACATTTCCCACCCAGGCAGATGCTGCGTGGGTCACCCTCAGTGTTCCCTGGAATGACCTCTCCCAGTGCTGGTCACTCGCAGGAGTCGGGGTCACCCGTCTGTGACTCGTTCCTTGGGCTCTTGCAGCCAGCAGCTCCAGTTTAGGAAGATTTCCCTGACACTGGAGTGTTTTTCTCTGGATTATCCAGCCATTCCTTATTCAGTTGTACGTTGACTAAAACCCAACAATAACATTCTGCTGAAAAAAACCAACCCAAACATCTAAGCCAAAGGCTTCTTTAGTATTGCTCAAAATAGCGAATTATCGTAGAGATCTGGAATTGCCCACTGCTGAAAACTCTTCCTTTGGGAAGCAGTTCCATGGATTTTGCCGTGCTCGCTGCTGGCACTGAACCATTTTTTCACAAACTTCTGCAATTGTGTAGATTTGGGGACTCCTAAGGGACCTTCAAGTTCATCCAGTGCCACCCCTGCCATGGGACACCTTCCACTATCCCTGGTTGCTCCAAGCCCCATCCAGGGGACAATTCCAGGGATAGGGCAGTCAGAAATTCTCTGGGAATTCCATTCCAGCACCTCACCACCCTCACAGGGAGGAATTCCTTAGCGACCTGCCCCTGCCCTCTGGCAGTGGGAAGCCATTCCCTGTGTCCCGTGATTCCATCTCTTGTCCAAAGTCTCTCCCCATCTTTCTTGGAGCTCCTTCAGGCACTGCAAGGCCACGGTTTGGTCACCCTGAAGCTTCTCCAAGTTGAACAATCCCAGCTCTCACAGCCTTTCCCTGCAGGAAAGGTGCTCCATCCCTCTGAAGCGCAGGTTGCTTTTGGGAAGTGCCATCAGGTAACTCCAGAGCTGCCCTGAGACGTTCCCCTCGGAGGACAATTCCGTGAGAGGATCTTGGAGCGGGAGATGGGTCAGAGGAACCATCCCGATTTCCTTTCTTCCCAATGTCCCCTTGGATGTGATACAGGGAGTTGAGATGAGGTAACTCCTGTTTCCATAACCAGTCATTCCTCCTGAAATTCCATCTGCACTCGAACTGCCAATTAACTATAATTAACCTTTGCACGTGTGCTGGTTTCAAGTGGATTTTCAATGGGAATGTTTGGATTTGATGCATTTGACATCATTGTTCAGGGCCTGAAGCCATCCCTGCTGGAAATCAAAGCAAAGCCACACTTTGCCATCACTCCTCTCGCTCCACCCGACCGGGGCAGGCAGGAAAAGGGACATTTTGGGGATGTTTAGGTGATGCAATGGCTGCAGGTTGTGTTCCTGCATTTCTCCAGCATGGGAAGGGAATATCGGATCACCGGGAAAAGCAGCTGGGATGGTTTATTCCTCTTATCCAATTAAATAATGCCCCTGCTAGAAACACACTCTGGAATTCTCCTTTTGGTTTGTCCCCACTCCGTGGATGAGCTGGAATCAGTTTCCCTTCCCATGCCTGTAATTCTGGGGAGTTTCCAGGAGGTGCTCCCTGCTCTATGGCCCTGCAGGGGGTTCCCTAATGAAGCTTTGACAGATTTAAGGTCACTTTTTGCACGGTTCCACTCAGCACTCCCAGAAATGCACAGCAGGGACAGTTCCTCTGCTCTGAGCTGCTTTTAGGAGAGCCTTTGATTTATGCTGAATTTCTTTTCACATTTCACGTCAGAAAGAAATAACAAATTTAGGTACAAGTTGTTGTTGGGGAAGGGAAGGTCTCCAAGTGAAGCTTTAGGAAGCAGCTCATTAAATTCCCAGTGAAACCCTCCCTTTAAGAGCAGTAGATGATTTTTATTTTGTTTTCAGCTACCTTAACCCAAGACACTTTTATTTTCAGAGCAATTAATTGGGACATTAATGGGAATAAAGCACCTGCGAGCTCTTGCAGTGGGATTTTCTGCAAAGCCCTTATCCCACAACACTGCATTTCCTTTATATTGCAATCTTTCAGGATGTGAGCCACTAAATGAATGTTTTGTTGGCACTAAATGCAGGAGATGGTTTTAGTTTAAGGCTCCAAAAGTTTCAGACTGAAGAGTCAGGGACAGGGAGTTATCTTTTTGAAGAGGACTCTTATCAGCAGAGCTTCTTATCATTTGACAGAGCTGTGTTTGTCATTTGAATGTGTTTGGCCATCAGTGTCCCAGGATTTTCAGCTTCCAGAAACATCCACTCCTTCTGTGATTCCAAACCTCAGTTTGGTTTAAAGAAACATTCCTGCATTCCTGCTGTAGAAATGGGAAAAAAACCATGGAAAAAAGGCACCAAAATCCCGATGTTCTTGGTTTTGAGCTTTTTATAGATAGGCAAACACATGTGCTTGCCCAGATTAATAAAAGAGCTCAAAACAGTAGCAAGAATGGTTTAGAAGGCTCAAAAATGGGGTGTAGAAGGTTCAAAATGTGTTTAAAAGGCTCAAAATGTGTTTTAGAAGGCTCAAAAATGGGGTTTAGAGGGTTCAAAAATGGGGTTTAGAAGGTTCAAAAATGGGATTTAGAAGTTTCAAAAATGGGGTTTAGAGAGTTCAAAAATGGGGTTTAGAAGGTTCAAGCTGCCAAGGCCCAGCCTGAGGAATGGGTGTTTTAAACAAATTTCACTATCCCCAAACCTTTACCTGTTTTTGGAATTTAAAGTCTTAGGTGATGGACTTCCCAAAGAATAAATCTCAGGGATAAGTAAATCAGCAGAGGATGTGATGGGAATCGAACCATGGTTGAATAATTTTGAAAGAAATCAAAAGAAAACTTCCTATATTTTATTATTTTTTTAAAAATTCCCTGTCGTGCCCTGGCAGTTGAATGTTAAATGGGAATTATTTGTTCTGGGATAAAATGGACACGGAAGGAAAGGGAGCAGAGAAAGTAGCTGGTTTTCGTCATTAATATTCATTTTCTTATGTCTGGTGTGGGAAATATGTCACTGAAGAAGGGTCAAAATGCAGAAATTTGGGAGATCAATTGTTTTCATGTCCCAAATCATCAAGATTTGAAGAGAGAATGATAGAGGGGGAAAAGGGGGAGAGGAAGAGAAAACCCCGAAGAGAGAGGCAGAGATTCAGGTCAGTGGGATGACACAGGGGGAGAATCCCAGAATCCCGGAATGGTTGGGTTGGAAGGGATTTTAGGGTCATCCCATCCCACCCCGAGTCATGGACAGGGACACCTTTGCTATCCCAGGTGCTCCATCCCAAAGCATTGCAGGAGTCTGTGCTCGTGGGGTTGTTCAGTCACTCACAGCCCTGCTGAATTTCACAGTTGAGAAATAAAGGAGAACAAAATCATTTCAAACCTGCAGGTGATCAGTGGGACAGGCCGTGGTCCTGACAGCATCGGGCGGTTCCAAAACTAATACCGTGGGATGAGAGAATTCTGCTTATTCCTGTGAAACCAGACTGGGACATCCCTGAGCATCGTGGTGCTGATGCTGTCTCAGAACACCCAAGATCCCAATAAAATCCTGACAACACCCCGGAGGTCATTCCTGGAGGTCACCTCCTCTTCCTCCCACGCTCCCCAGGGAAGTTCGGGTCCACCCCCTCGTCCATGGCCACCCACCCGCAGATCAGCTGAGAAATCATTCTTTGTTCAGCAGAACCTTTGTTAACAATGTTATTTTTGCTCTTTGTTCTCTTCCTTTGGTTTGAAAGATTCCTTTTGTTCGTTGTGTTCGGTGTTTAAAAATCCCTCATTTGTGGCTCATAAAAATTGAACCTGAGTGTGGGGTTGGGTTTGAGAAATGCAAGGGGGACTTGTCATTAATTACATACATGGATTTTATTCTGATTTTTGTTTCAAGAAGGGAATTTAAATGAGTTTATCCCAAGGCCATTTTTAAGTGCTTTGAGATGGATCAGCTGTTGTGGGGTTTGAAGCCTGTGAGGGACTTGGTGTCTTCTCCAGCCAAATGCAGATGGGATAAACGTAAGCATTAATTAGGAATTCCTAAATCAACACCTTCCTATTGATAGGAATATAAACATTGCTGTAATGAATGCCTTGGCTGTGGGAAGGAAAGTCTTGGATTTGGGTGTTCATGCAGGAAAACCTTGCTCAGTGATTTCTGGTGTGCTGCTGATGTTATCATGGTGATCTGTCACTCTGTCCCAATTAATTTATCATAATTAACATAATTATCAATCCCACAAGGCCACTTGTGCACTGAGCACCCAGTGTGGGAATCCATATGTGCTCCGTGTCCTGGGGGAAACCCTCGTGGCTGGGAGCTGCTGGGACTGAGGGACAGCTTCTCTCATGGTTCCTTTAGTGGGTTTTGGTGTTGGATCTGGATTTGTTTGGATGGTTCATGGGGTATTCCTGGGATGGTTCATGGGGTATTCCTGGTTCTATTTGGTTGGATGGTTCATGGGGTATTCCTGGTTCTGTTTGGCTGGATGGTTCATGGGGTATTCCTGGTTCTAGTTTGGATGGTTCATGGGGTGTTTCTGGTTCTAGTTTGGATGGTTCATGGGGTATTCCTGGTTCTAGTTTGGATGGTTCCTGGGGTATTCCTGGTTCTGTTTGGTTGGATGGTTCATGGGGTATTCCTGGTTCTAGTTTGGCTGGATGGTTCATGGGGTATTCCTGGTTCTAGTTTGGATGGTTCATGGGGTGTTTCTGGTCTGGGAGTGCATCTCTTTTAGGAGGATGGGATGAGGGAGCTGGGAAGCCTCAGGAAGAGATGGGTAAGAGGGGATCTCATCCGTGTCCATCTGCAGGGAGAGGCAGAGCATGGACCAGGCTCTGCTCCAAGGGCCCAGCAGTGGGATAAGGGGGAATGGTCAGGAACTGAGCATGGCAAGTTCCACCTGGACATGAGGAAGAACTTCTCCTGTGTGGGAACAGCTTGTCCAGAGAGGGTGTGGAGTCTCCCTCAGTGGACATCCCAGACCTGGACACAACCCCGTGCTCTGGGCTGGCCCTGCTGGCAGGGAGCTGGGACCAGCTGCCCCTCTGTGCTCCTCCCAGCTGCCCCTTGCTGGCACTCCCTGGTTCTCAGCCTCTCTCCCTGCCCTCCCACAGGTGCTGCAGGGGGCTCAGCTCATCGCCGTGGCCTCGGCCGAGCCCGCGTCCGGCGGCGTGGACGGGTCCCCGCTGCAGGGCAGCGACATCCAGGTGCAGTACGTGCAGCTGACGCCCGTGACAGACCACTCTGCCACCAACCAAGTACGGAGTGAGCCCTTCCTTCTCCACTTGTCTCCATTTCCCCTCTGAATGTGCTTAACTTGCTTGAACCATCTGTCAGATGTGTTTTGTGTCTACCCACAAACACAGGGAGCTCATGATCCTCTTCCCAAACCATAAAGCCCATCATTTGTAATAAGGAGCATCAATTTTTTTAAAGGTAGAAATGGTCCTTGACTGCTCCTGCTTTTTGGTCCTTGCCCAGTGCCTCTGGAGAAGTTATTTTGGTCACTGTTGTGTCCTTGAAGGCTGAGAGCCATCGCAAAGGACAGCACCAAAACCGTGTCTGCAATGAGCCAAAAAGGATTTTCATACTGAGGTTTCCCTCAGAAAAGTTATTCCTGTTCTGACAGCAGTTTTCCAGTTGTTTTGATCAACAGAAATTCCTGCAGCAGCTGGAAGTGAACACTTGATCCTCTCCATTATGGAGGAGGAATTATTGGGGATTTTTTGGTCTTTTTTAATCAGTTTGAACAGTTGTGAATCTGAGGCTAGAAAAAGTCTGTCATCAGCTTGAAGCTTTGGTGACGGCACCACAAAGTTGATTTAAAGCAGTTGGAACAAGTTTTTCTGAATTTGGTCACACATGGTTTTGAAAATCCCACTCCCTGGGCTTCTTCCCTGGGGAAGCCAAGTGCTTGTGGAATTTTTTTTGCCTCAGCACCGCCCTTGTCAATATTTTATTTTTAATCGCTTGTAAGAGTGCTCTGGGCACTGAGGGTGTTCTGCAGGGATTGTGCCTTGGTTTTTATGGATTCTCCATCACTGCTGCTCCCATGGATTTAACAAATCCAAGAACAACGGGATACCCTGAGTTGGGAAGGACCCACAAGGATCATGACCCCAAATAAGCGAAGCAGGTAGTGAGAGGTGTTCCTCACGCTGCTGTCCCCTCTCCAGGCCTGTGGAATTCCCACATTTCCCTCCCGTGGGGTTTCTCCTCGTGCCTGTGCTCCCTCCTCATCCAGCACCTCCTCAGGAAGGAATTATGGAACAAAGTTCCCAAGAGCAGCAGCCACCCCAGGAGTTCCTCCTTCTTCAGGGACACTTTGCACCATGTTAGATTTTAAAGCTGTGGTTAACCACAGAGGTTTACAGGGAGCCCAGGGAAAGCAGGGAAGGAATGCGACAGGAAAAGGGGATGAAAGGAAAAACAGACAAGCCCCGAAACAAGTTGGCCATAAATATTTCCTCACTTTGCACCGAGTGAAAACCGAGGATCTGGAAAGGAGTTGGAGAAACCAACTTGGTGTTTGCACTGCTCTGAGTTTATCCACAGTTCAGGAGCTTTTTTTGTGGATAAACATATGGAATTGTCCTGTGGAGAAGGATCTCTTATCTGAAGGGAGAAGTCCTATCTGAGGGGAGGGAAAACCCTCAGAAGGAAAAACCCTGCCCTGACGCTTCCACCTGGCTCTTTGTCGAGGTGCTGAGATGTTCCCAAGGATTTTGTAGCTCTTTATCAATCAAAGCTCATTCAAGTGGAATTTATTTTCCACCTGGCTTGGATTCTGTGCCAATTCCCTGTTTGAAACAGCACAAATGTGGATTTATTTCATGTCTCACAACAAGGTACCAGTTTTCTGCCCTTTTTTTCCTGAAATGAATCCCTGCTCTGAGTTCAGCTGGAGCAGAGCAAAATCGACCTCAACTCTGTATTTTCAGTGCATTCATGAATGATTTTTCCTTGGCTTCTTTTCATGTTTTGACAGCAGTTTGCAAAGTCTAGAAATACAGAATATTTGGATTAAAATTCTGTGCTCTAATGCAATGCTGGTGGTAAATTTTGTTAGATTTGGAAAAAACCCCACCATCATCTCAAATACAAATTCTTGTAATCCTTTCAGGTCTGAGTGTTGGATCAATATTTGATGTTGCTGTTGTGCTGATATTTGATAATTCTGTTTACTCAATACACTTTTCCTCTAAATGGGAAAGAAAACTTGGAGGATTATTTAAAAACTTTTGTGCTATCAAATTTAGCAATCTCATAGATTTTTTTCAGCACCTTGGCATGAATTCATTGAACTTTTAAGCCAACACAAAATACCCTTCAAATTAAACAGGCAAAAAAAAGTTCCCGTAGCCAAGTGCAATCAGTGACAACAAGGCAGAGGGAAATAAATGAATTTAGGAGCAACACTTGATGGTTTTGAACCTCTGGGGTTTTAATTTGAATCATGAGTAAGCTGAGACTGTGTAGTAAAACCTAAAAGCTGGGGAATCTGGTGGATTTTCCACCCTTGTGGATCTTCCACCCTTGTGGATCTTCCGGCAGGTTCAAGGCTGGGAGCACAAAGCAGGGCCTCAAATGAGGCTTTTTTGTCACAGGAATCCTGTCAGAGAGAGAATTCTGTGTCCAGGGTGTTGCACAGAGCATCCATTCCAGGTGTTTATGAGGGAAAATCCAGCAAGGGCAGATCTCTGGAATCAGAGGGAGTTTGGAGGGGGAATAATCCTGAAATCCTTGCCCTTTGCTGGGAGTTTTCTCCGTGCTGTGGTCCCGGCTGCTGGCAGGGGAGGCTTTCCTGGGTGTGAGGGGCTCTCTCCAAGCCAGTGCAGCTGTTCTGGACGCTGCTCCTCTCACAGCTCTGGAGGTGTTTTTCCTGCCTCCCGGGAATTTGGGAGTTTGCCGTGGGATTATCCCTCCCCAGCGTCGTTCCTGGTGGGCAGCGAGTTCGTTTGTAAAGAGATTTCCTTTGAAGGTTTCAGTCAGTTGTGCTCACTTTTAATTCTCTCTGGTTTTCCTTGGAAAGTGAGGAGAGTCAGGAGGAATTTTCCCTGAGGAAAAGCTGACTGTAGCTGTGCTGTTCTCACTTCACCCAGAGTAGGGAAAGGCTGCAGTGGGCAAAATCAGCATTTTTAGACCCTATCCTACTCCAGCTGGGAAATTCCAAGGACAAGGCCAACAGGTGATTTCACTCCCCTTACCCCCAACAGCTCTGGCACTCCAGAACTCCTTTCTGTCTTTTCCACGATCATCCTTGGTGGCCTTTCCTTGCAGATCCGTGCCCAGCTCCCTGTTCCCAAAGTCACTCTGTTGGGATGAGCCTTCCACAGCTTCGGCACATTTGGTGCCAGATCCTGGCTTTATTTCCTTTATTTGGAGCTGGTTCTTTCCTTGGGGAGAGAGAGGGAATAATTGCCTCGGTGCCACTCACGATTTTGTAGATCTTTATCATAATTGCATTATTTCAGCCTCCTCGTTGGGCTTCGTGGGGACTCTTGATGTTATTTTTGGTGCCTCTGTGTGTTCCCATTCCCACTGTCACAGAGCCCACATCCATGTGGATTTTGCTCTGGAATTTTTTCCGCTGGTATACACAAGAACTTTGTATAGTAAGTTCACATTCTCTTGGTAACACCAACAAAAAGCACTTTTGGATTGATTTCCTGCTGTCCTGCTCCCCTTTGCAGGGCACTGATTCCCTTCAATCAGCAATCCAGCCAGAAATGCAGATAGAACACGGAGCAATCCAAATCCAGTAAGAGGACTGAGGAATGCTGGGGAGCTGGCAGTGAACTCCAGCCAGAAACGGAGTGCCAGGGGCTGGAAATTCCTCCCAGACCCGTGGCCACACCTCAGAACCTCCAGCCATGCCCTGCTTGGCCTCCTGGAATAATTCCAACTTCAACCGGAGCTGCATCACCACACCAACCGAAGCCCTGGCCTTCAGAAAAACCCCATGGGCTGCACTTAGAGCCCCTCAGAGAGGACAAACCAAACCTTTCAGAGGGAGAGGAAGGACTCTCCTGCATCCAGACCGTGAGACTCGGTCCCTGCCCGTGCCGTTGGCTGCTCCTGTGAAAGCGCCGCTGGAATGCCCGCAGGTGTTGGGGGTGCTGCTGCCTTGCAGCGCCTGCCACAGAGAGAAAGCTCCAGAGCTCAGATATTTTTCACTGTTGGAACAACCTTTTTTTTTTATTTGCTATGGTGTTTATAACAAAAAAAAAAAAAAAAAAAAGGAAAATATTTAAAAAAAGGAAAAATCCCTTGACAGCAAGTCTTGGCCTTTTGCTGGTGTTTTCTGTTCAGTGTCATGAAAACTGTATTTGCAGAAGACTAACAATTCTGTTTGTACTGTTGCTTAACTACTTTTCTAGGGGGAAAATGCTTTAAAAATGCTGTAATTACGCATTTCTAATGAAAAATAAATGTGTATTTATGAATAGTGCAGCTCTAAGTTGCTCTGCCTTGGGAATGAGTCCGGGTTGGCTGGGCAGGAATGTTGTCCTGCGGGGATGGATCCACATCAAGCCTCTAAGGAAGAGCCCATCTTGGACCATTTTATGATCTAAATTCCCAATCCCAGACCATTTTGTTATCTGCATTCTCAGTGCAAGAAAAACGGGATAGTTGAGTTTTTGAGTCTGCAAAATTTAATGAGTTTATGAAATAATTTTGTTTAATGTGAACAACTCTGAGCTCTCTCCCTTTCAGTTCCTCCTGCCTCCTTTGTCCAGCAGTTCCTCAGAGTGGGATTCATCCATCTGAACCCAACATCCAAGAGCCAGGTGAAATCCCCTCTCCTCTGGAAGTTCTGGGAAATTTAATATGGATTTTGACAAAGCACCATTGTCCTATTTGCTAATCGTGAGTGGAAAGGAAACCTGTTTGCTATAACCTGGTTATTTGAATGCTGTGTGTTTGGGAAAAGAGGGTTTGGAAAATCGAGCTTGGAAAATCGGGTTTGAAAAATAGGGTTTGGAAAACAGGGTTTGGAAAAGAAGAGAGGGAGGTGCTGCTTTGTATTTGATTTTCAGCTGATTTTCTACATGGTCATTCCCAATGTATGGCTCAGAATGCATTTAAGGAATTGATAAATGAGGTATAGCCACAAATCCCACGTGGCTGAATCCAGGAGAACTTGAATTTTTATTTTTTTTTACCAAAGGAAGGGTTAAGCACCCGCAGCTTCTGGGAGTGTTGTCCCTGGTAAGTGTTACACTTTCCATAAATTCCTCCTTCTCTTTGGGATATTTCTTGACACAGAAGCACAATGCAAACAACCACAGCTTGTGGAGCTCGGGGTTTGCAGCAGGCCAAGAATTTGGCTGTTTTCAGCTCCTTTTTGAGTGGTGTTTCTCAGACTGGGGGATCTTTGAAGAGCTTGGCACCCAAAGAGAGGCCTAAAAATAAAGCAAGGCCTGGACATTTTAATAATCATGGAATTATGGAATGGTTTGGGTTGGGAGGGACCTTAAGGATCATCCAAATCCACCTCTGCTGTGGGCAGGGACACCTCCCACTGTCCCAGGTTATTCCAGCCTGGCCTTGGACACTTCCAGGGATCCAGGGGCAGCCACAGCTTCTCTGGGAAATCCATTCCAGGGCCTCCCCACCCTCCCAGGGAACAATTCCTTCCCAATATCCCATCCATCCCTGCCCTCAGTGGGAACCCATTCCCTGTGTCCTGTCAGGCTGAATTGGGAATTCCCCTCCATTCCTCAGGTTTGTGGTGAGCTCAGGATTTTGTTCTGTTTGCATTTTGCAGCCAAGGTTCAGGAGGAGGTTGAGCTCAGGAGACTGCAGCACTGAGCCAGGGATTCCGGTGAGTATTCCCTGTCCCTGCTCCCTCTCTGTGGGTTCCATCTCCTTGTCCAGGCAGGAAATGTCTCCAGCAATGCTGGATGTGTTTTCCAGGCATCATAGGCTGTGCCACCTACAAATAAATCATTCCCAAAAATGAGTAATTCAGGGATGAATTCCCTCCTGGGAATGCCTGTGAGGTTCTGTGCACCTTCACCTCAAGGCTGTGCCAAAACAACATCCACAAAACAGGAAGAAATCCACAGAACAGGAAGAAATCCTGGAAGTATTACAAGATAAGGAAGCAGGAGCTCCTGGGCATCCTGAGGGCTGGGAAGGTTGGTGTTGGTTCCCCATGGATGTGGTTCCATCCTTGAAGACAATTTTCAGTAAATCAACTAGAAACACTCAAATTACATCTCCTGTAGCTCCCAATCTCTGCCTTTTTTACTGATAATGTTCTTTTTCCCTCAGCAAACCTTCCAACAGCCTCATTTTTCACTGTTCTTTTCCTCCTCACGCTGCTTCTGTCCAAGAGCGATCGAGACCAGGAGTGTTCAGAGGACATTTCTTGCAGGGTCAGACTTGGATCAGCTGCTGATTCTATTGGAATCCATCTCATGCCCTGCAGATTCCAGTTTTCCTGGGATGATTTTGGTGAGGGCAATATTTTGGTGTGCAGGTTTTGGGGGGGAGGAGCCTCTGGTTGCCCTGCTTGGCCCTGTTGGTTATTTTTAACATTCAGTTCACTAGAACCAGGACCATTTATCCTGATTTTGGATTAAAATTCTCTTAGTGGACCATTATTAAGACTCTTCAGATCATTTAATCTTGATCTTTTAATCTTCTGCAAAGAAGAATCCTTTAGGGTTCCCATGCTCCTGATTAAAATATTCTGGTTTGGTGGATTGTACAGCGAGAAATTGGCCTGAGAAAAGTGAGGGATGTCGGGAATTTCTTTCCTGGTTTTCTTTTTCTTTCCATCTTTCCGTGGTAGTTTTATGTATTTTGTCTTGCAAAACAAATCTATAAAACCATCACCCTTCTGTGACCCAAATAACTGCAATGTCCTCGTCAGCTGCATTTTCCAGCATTTCAGCACTGACACTTTGCCTGTAAAGCAAAGAATTCCATCCAAAAAGCTGCCCTGCTGCTTGTCTCCATCGTGGAGCTCCTGCTGTGTGGAGATCCTCTGGTGGCCCTGGATTTTATTATCCAATTCTCTGGCTGTGGAGTTTCACGTTAGAAAAACACCGGGAGAAAACCAATCCCTACCAAAAAAACCCCCGAGCCCGAATCGCTGCAGGATCTCCAGCTCCTGTTAGCAATCAGTTCTCCTGCTGAATTCCCAATTATCCCAGCACTGCAAACTTCCAGCTCGAGCTGTAATTCGGCTCAAAGTGTTTCCCATTATCAGGGATAAGAATGTTCCTTTCATTCCTGGTGATCCCAAAGCTCTGGTGGGAGCTGCGCTGGTTCAGACGAGCCCTCGGCAGTCAGAGCTCGTTTCCTGGGATGGAGCTGGGAATAAGGGAATCACTGAGCTGGGAAAGGGAGATCCCTGCTCCGTGAGCTGCTGCAGGCACACCGAGCCCGGGCTGCTGCCTGCCGCTCCTCAAGGGGGCTTTGTGTCCCAAAAAATGGGAATATCGGCAGCGAGGGGAGGCACGAGGAGCCCTGCAGAGCCCACCTGCCAAGGCAGGGCTCAGCTCTCCTCTTCCTCCAGGTGATTTTTAATCCAATCTTGTTTTTATCATGGTAAATTGGATGGAAATGGATAAAAACCTATTTTTTCCCCATTTATGTCTCATACAAAGTTGGATTCAACAGCAAATGTTCCCTTCGTTTAACTTTTTTTGGCCTTTTTTTAAACTGAATTCTACTTTTCAAAGTTTCCTCCTCTTTCTTTTCTATTCAATTTTTCCTTTTTTGCAAAGGAAAAAATGTCTTCTAGTGATATTTAATAAAATTTCATTTTTTGGGCAGAAAAGAGATCTTCTCTCTTTTCTATATTTTACCTTTTTTTATTCATCATAGGGATTTTTTAATTAACCAATAGGTTGGGAAAGTTCTGTAGATCTGGTCCCTCAGGTTAATCTGTGTTTTGGATGTTTAATTAAACTGCCCAGTTCCACCTCTCCATCTCTGTGTTATGAGATTATCTTTTATAGAATTATTATCATTTATATCATTTCCCAGTAAATGGATTATTCCAGGTCTTTCTTATGAGTTAAAGTGGTGGAGAAACACAACAAAAACCTGGATGCAAAACTGAGTTTAGGCTGAGCTTGTGATATATACATATATATAAAATATATATGTATATAAAATATATATGTATATAAAATATATATGTATAATATATATTTTTTATATACTTATAAACTTATTTCTTTATTTTTATTTAGTTGTATAACTCTACACTTATTTATTTATATATTTAATTTAAATAAATATATCAATATTTCATTTATATATATTTACTATAGATATATAAAATATTTCATTTATATAGATATATACACCACGTATAAGATATATGTATATTTATTTATATATGCACCATATATCAAATATCAATTTATGTCTGTATTTACAATATGTGCAATATAGAATATATAGTGGAAAATTTATATATACACGCCATATCTACAGTATCTATTTAGATATATGCACCATGGATAGAATATATAGATTTATTTCTATATTTATACACCATATATACAACATGTATTACTATTTATATTTATGCACACAGTATGTATTTATATTTATATTTATATTTATACTTATGTTTTCTATATTTATATCTATATCTATATATATCTATATCAACATCTATATCTATATTTATATATTATTTATATTTCTATCTCTATTTATTTGTATTTGTATTTATATTTGTTTATTTTACATTTATAATTTTTATTTTTATTATATATTAAGTTATAGTTATAGTTATATTTTATTTATATTTGATTTGTATTTATATTTATGTTTGTATTTTTATTTTATTTAGGTTTTTATTATTTATTTTTTATTTATATTTGATTTGTATTAATATTTATGTTTTATGTTTATGTTTATGTTTTATTTAGATTTTTATTATTTATATTTATATTTTATTTACATTTGATTTGTATTTATATTGTATTGTATTTATATTTATGTTTATGTTTGTATTTTTATTTTATTTAGATTTTTTAAATTTATATTTGATTTGTATTTATATTATTTATGTTTGTGTTTAGGTTTATATTTATTTATGTGCATGTTTTTAATATATATTCACACGTATTTCTATGTATGTTTTAATATATATTTATATATTTACAAACCCCTTGCTCTGCTGCGTTCTGAATTCCATTCATCAGGAAAAACTAAAGCCGTTTCAGCCCTGAATGTCATGCACAGGGAAGATGCTTTTTACTGGGCTGATATAACCATTCCCAAAATGCCACCGTTGGGAATTGCAGCGTCTGATGTTAACTGGGAGCATTCCCAGTCCATGCCCGGATTCCCCTGCTGCTCCCACGTGGCGCTGAAACGAAAGCTCCCTCTGGAAGCACCCCGGTGACGGCACCGGCAGCTCTGCGAATTCCCACTTTGGGCTCAGCAGCAAACTCATGGATTGGTGCCTTTTCCGCCCGGAATTCCGGCTCCCAGCTGCTCCGGGGCAGCCCTTCCCTGCCGATCCCAGCTGGGGTGGCTTCAGTCAGCCCCAGCCCGCGGGTTTGTCCAGCTCCGCTCCGTGTCCCATCTCCTTGGGGCCGTCTGCCTTGCACAATTCCCGGGATTTCACAGCCCTTCCGTTACTCAATCCTCCCTCAGCTCTCTCAGTCCCCCTGCTCTAATGGGCTCCCTGCTCTCCTCAGCAAAACCAGCGGAGAAATCAAAAAAAAAAATAAGAATCCAAACGTTCAGAAAAGAGGAGGCGGGAGGAATCCAGGGAAAACCGAGGCGAAAAAACGAGGAACAGTTTGTTGGTTTGGTTGGATCCCTCCCTCCTTTTCCAAGCTCAGGTTGCCGTTCCCTCCTCTCTGCAGCCCAGGGAGGGGGTTCCTGGGAAGTTCCTCATTTTCTGGCTTAAATTAGTGCCCAAATCTCCTCATTTATCCAAGGAGCAGCAGCGCCGGAGGTAGGCAGGGGCGAGGCGGAGGGGAGAGGCTTGGGGGGGATTTTCCATCTTTTTTTCCTTTCCCATTTTGTTTATCCCTCGCTGGGTTTTGAAGGAGTCTGTAAACATCTGGGGGGATCACATCTGGTTTGGGTTCTGCCTGGAATTCCTGGGAGTTTCGTTCGGTTGAGCGTTAGAACGAAACCAGCAGCTCCTCTGGCAGGTTCTGCCTCAGGATTTTCCAAAAATAAACCGTGCATCCCCACACTTCCCCCTCGGACACTTCCCTGAGTTTTCATGGAAGTTTTCTCGTGCGGCAAAGGGCTCACTGAACCTTGGGTTCAGGGACAAGAATGATTCCCTTTTGTTTTCCCTGTTGTAAAAGGGGGAAGGTCTTCATTTTTCTGCCAGAAAATCGACTTTGTCAAAATATTCCCTTAAAAAACTTGGAATGTCTTTGCATGGATTGACACTTTTCCATGCCGATCCCTTTCTTTGAGCAAACTCTTGGCACTGATAAAAATTCATTGATAGGAAGTGGTTGAACGTTTCGAGGTGGGGGTTTTCTGTGTGGTTTTGGTTTTATTTTGGGAGTTACCTGGGTCATTCCCTGCTCCAATCCCGCTGGAATCCCAGCTCTGTGCTGCACAAGTGTCCTTGGATTTGAGGTCCCTCAGGCTCTTGGCTCCAAGTCCAGATCTTTGCAGCTTTAATCCATGTGCAGATCTGTCAAGTCGAGGGTAAATTGAAAAGCTCACGATTGGAGTTCTGCTGTTGGGAAAAAAAATTGGGGAAAAGCTCTTTGGTTTGGGCAGGGAGGGAATTGCAGGAACTTCCAGCCAGGAAATCCAGGTGGGAATTGAGGCAGAGGGATTGGGAGTGTGTGTGGAGGAGGAGGAGTAATGCCCAAGCAGCTCTGGAGTGGTGGATTCCACATCTTTAGATCCCTTCTGGCACTGCCAAATGTCACCAAATGCAGCCCCACGGTGCCATGAGGTGCCCTGGGACAGGAATGGGAATGGGAATGGGAGTGGGAATGGGAGTGGGAATGGGAGTGGGAGTGGGAATGGGAATGGGAGTGGGAATGGGAATGGGAATGGGAGTGGGAATGGGAATGGGGGGAATGGGAGTGGGAATGGGAATGGGAGTGGGAATGGGAGTGGGAGTGGGAATGGGAGTGGGAATGGGAATGGGAATGGGAATGGGAGTGGGAGTGAGAGTGGGAGTGGTGTGTGGCAGCCTGGGATGGGGGTGCAAGGCTGATCCCAAGGGATGCCCCTGGCTGCCAGCGATGGATCCGCACAGTCCAGAGTCACTGGATCCATTCCCAGGCTCCATCACAGAACGTTCCCTCTGTTCCCTCCCTGTGCCAGAAAACACCACCCAAAAATGTGGGAAATACCCTAAATTTAGAGGATCAGGATTCATTCAGGTTGGAAAAGACCTTTAGGACCATCAAGTCCAACCATCCCCCAGCACTGCCAAGGCCACCACTGACCTGTGTCCCGTTGCCAGGGCAGGACGATCCTTCTGGGGGAGAAATCTTCCCTGATGTTGAGGAATTGTCTTACTCACCTGAAGTTCTCAAAGTCAGAGGGCTGAGTTGGGCTAAAAGTGCTTTTTACTGGGTTCTGACCAGAGAAACGATGAGATCTTGTCCCCCTTGTTTGTGGGGGACAGCAAATCTCTGGCTGGGAACCCAGGGGCTGATCAACATCATAAAACAAAGAATTTGAGATAAAAGCAATTTTAAAAAGCCTTGAAACCCTTAATCCTTTGGGGCTGGTTTCTGAAGGTCCAAAATTAAAAATTTTATTATTAAAAAGAGCTTTCTTACAGCACAGAACATCCAAGAAATCCCTGATTTTTCTCTTAAAATTCCACCTTCCCTCTTCCTTTTGCACCTGAGATTTCGGTGGGTGCTGACCAGACAGACCCTTCCAGCAAAAAGAGGGTTAACTCCTGGAGAAAGGGGGTGGAGAGGGAATCCCAGCTTGGAACTTGAGACTTTCCAGCTGAGAAAGAAAGATTTGGAGATGCAGACGTAATCAGGGAGCTCTGCAATCAGCTCCCTGTCAAAGGAAGTCGGGAGAAGCGCAGAAATAAGAGCCCAGGCACGCTGGGTGTAGGGCAGGACACGGAGCAGCAGTGCCACCACCTCCTGCAGGGTGAGTATGGAAAAAGTTCCCGTCTGAACACTCGGAAAATGGTTTAAATGTTGGAAACGGCTCGGTGGGAAGGTCAGGAGTGGAGGTGAATTGGGATTGTTTGGTACCGGATGCAAAAGGTGCTCTCTTAATTCAGGTTTTCCTGCAGAACAGGCTCCAGGAATGAGCTGGGGGGGTCTGGAACAGAATCTCTGCTCTTTCCTGCTCTAAATCCAAAAGTCCTCATGAGCTGCCAAGGACTGCAAACAAACTCATGGAGCGGGAATGTAAATTTGTGTGGATTTCATGTCAAAATGGGAGCATTTTGATTTGTGGGAGCATTTTGATTTGCATGGCTTAACTCCTTCCAGCTTGAGCTGCTCTCCTTATCTGCCTGCTCCAGCTGCAGGATTCCAGGTAATCCACGTGTTCAGGATGGGCTTTCCTGAACCTTGGAGCATCCTGGTGTAGCTCCACACTTTATTTGCTGCCTGTGTGATGCTCCACAGCTTCTGCACTGAGTGTGGGGGGTTTGTGCTCCGAGGGATCCGAGGATTTTCTGATTGATGCAGACACGATGAAGGATGGAAGAGGGAAGAGATGCTGCTGCCTTGCTTCTCCACGGGGGTTTCCAACCCTGCCAGGTGCATGGGGATGGGATGTTGCAGCTGGGGTGTGATTTATTGCATTATTATTGTTGTTGTTGTTGTTGTGGTTAAATAATAATAATAATAATAATAATAATAATAATAATAATAATAAATAATAACAACAGCAACAACAACAATCCCAGGCTCTATGGAGCAGCTCGTGGTTAACGCGCTCGACTTCCTGAACCGTTTCACGCTGGGTTTTGTGGGGATGTGTTTGTGAAATGCCTGTTTTCCATTACAAAACCGGGAGATAAACGAAGATGACAGTCACATTTTCCTAACATAAATTTCTCCCTTTCCCAGTCCTCCTTGGAAACCATAAATTCCAGCAGCCTGGCTGCCTGCTCCAGACATCAAAAGGCCCCATGGAGGCTGCTGGGTTTACAAGCCCTGCTTGCCTGGGTCAGGTCCTGTGCAGGAGAGGCACAGATGATCCAAATCATCCGAACGATAACAGAAAGCTGGGATGGGAAGCAGAGTGAAAGGAGGAAGCTGGACAATGTGGGAGGGGAAGGAAAATCTCCTGAGAGGCCTTGTCTCAGCTGATACAGTTCAGGTGGTGGGGGGAGATTTTCCTCCTTCTTCTGGCCAGCCAACATCTTCCTGTTTTCCTGCCCTAAGTGTTTTCAGCCCTAAGAACTCAACCTTCTGAGCTCAGACTCGTGTCCAAGTTGTTGTCTCATCACATCTCCATGAATGCAACATCCTTTGCTCTTGGCCTTGCTGGATGCTGCCTTTGCCCGGATCAGATCCATTCACAAACTTCCTCTCCTTGGCTTTTTCTTCCCTGTCACATCAAATACTCATCAGGGCTTTTGCTGTCCTCCCTGACCTCACCCCATTCCTGTTCTCATTTAAATCTTCTTCCTCCCCCTGCTGCCCCTTGGCCCGTGGCTGGACGAAAATGTCAATGCAAACAATGAAAATGCAAAATTTCCGTGCAATTTCAATGCTTCACTTCTCGTCCTTTAGTCCCTCCCTGCCCTGCATTCCTGGTTTTCATGGACCTTCTGTCCCTCTGAGCTTGGATCATCCCTCCTTGTGCAGCACCTACAATCTCTTTGTAGGATATTAAGGGTAATTCATCCATGAGTTTCAGCTGTCACCAGCTCAGAGCTCTGGATCAGTGATATTCCTTTTTTAATTATAATTATGCTGAGATTAAACATAATTACCTCAGAGTTACAACACTGAATAAACCCAAGGCTCAAGTTACACATGAGGAACCTTGTTCTGGTTTTCACTCTGCTTTAAAAACTTCCCCGTGCCCTGGAGAGCAGCTCAAACCAACTGATCTGTTGAAATAAACCCTTTTTTCCATCTTCAACCTGCTGAGTCCTCAGCAGCACAGGGAAACCTTCAGTAACCACCACCCCAGTGGATCAGAACAAAGAATCCTGTAGCACATTAACATTCCTAGCTCTTCCATTATTATACTTCTTGATATTTGCCATAAATAAATTCCGTTTCTAAGGAATAATAAAAGTAATGATAATGGTAATAATGATAATAATGGTAATAACAGTAATAACAACAATAACAATAATAAAAATAAGGAGAAAATTTTAAAAAATTTTTAAAAAATTTAAAATGGTAGTTCTACATTGTGGGGAAATGTTGTCCAGCAAGTCTGAGCTCTTGTCCTCATGTGCCTGGAAAATGTCTATTTATATCCAATGTGCAGAGGCTTTTCCCAGTTTCCAGGTGGGGATTTGCTGGAGGCTGCTCCGGGCGCTCCTGGCAGGGCCAGGCTGAGTCACCCTCCCTCTACAAACAGCTGATGCACAGGAACTGGGGTTTCTTTTGCACTTGTTGCTCCCTCTTTTCCTCCTGGGTTTTAAATTCCCTTGGTTTGTGGCAGGGAGGTGAAGCCAAGAGCAGCTCCCCTCCCTGAACTCCTCCCAGAACTTCAGGCTGAGATTTCAGCTCCTTGAACCAAACTCTCGCCTCCTTCACTCTTCAGAGGGCAAGGGATGAAGTGCAGGCCTCCAGATTCCCTGTTTTTATGATTTTTGTGTTTCTTCTCATCATTATCAGTTCTCTAAGCCCTTCTAGGTCTGGCCTAGTCCATTCTCTTATTGAAAAATCCACTTTCAATTTGGTTTGATTTCATTTCATGCGTTCCCAGAACCGAATGTTTCCCTTCAAGCTGGGAAAGCTTCCCCTCAATTAACTGAATTCCCTTTTTATCTGCATTCCCTGCTCCTGTTTCACTCATTTATAAATGACAAGTGTTTCAGTTCTACCTTGGAATCCATGGACACTGCATTTTGGGATTCCAGCTCCTGCTGGAGATCCTTTGCCATCGTGAGGGCCCTTGGCAGGAGATCAGACACACAGATCCAGCCTGTCCTGTGGGGATGTGTCATTCCCAGGGCTCCCAACATGGATATCCGTGTCCATCACCTCCCAGAGCACGGAATTCCCCCCTCTCTGCCCCACCAAAAACACGGACACAAAATTCTTTCAGTATTTTTCACCAGCACAGCTGGGACAGGGGGATGTGGCGCTGTGGACACAGGTTGGAAACTGTTTGGTAACGGAGCTCAAGGAATGTTTGGACAACAGCCTCAGGTGGAATTATTGGGGTGTCCTGAGCAGAGCCAGGGGTTGGGCTCGATGATCCTGAGGGATCCCTTCCACCCCAGGATATTCCATGATTCTGTAGTGGAGAGTTCTCTGCTCATGGCAGATCCTGGAATGAGATGAATTTGAAAGTTCCTTCTACCCCAGACCGTTCCATGATTCCATGGCTGTGATCCATGTGGGGATAAAACACTCTGGGAGCTCTAAAGGGCTCCAGCAACGATGGCTGAATTCTGCACTCCCCTTTCCCCAGACAGACCTGGGGCAGGTTATTCTCAGTTTAAAACCTCTTTCTTGCCCGTGAACTCTTTCATTTGGTCTCCTCTCTGTGGAAGAGCTGAGCTCCTTTTCACCCCCCTTGGATGATTTGCTTCCACACAGAAGCCAGGTCTAAAATCCACTCCTTTCCCTCATCCACCTCTTTTAACCCAGACATAAAATCCACTGTTCTCCCTCATTCACCTCTCTTAAACCAGGTCTAAAATCCGCTCTTCTCCCTCATCCACCCCTTTTTTAACCCAGACATAAAATCCACTCTTTTTCCTGAGCCACCTCTCTTAAGCCAAACGTAAAATCCACTCTTTTTCCTCATCCACTCTTCCCCCTCAGCCACCTCTTTTAACCCAGACATAAAATCCACTCTTTTTCCTGAGCCACCTCTTTTAACCCAGACATAAAATCCCCTCTTTTCCCTCAGCCACCTCTCTTAAACCAGGTCTAAAATCCACTCTTCTCCCTCATCCACCTCTTTTAACCCAGACATAAAATCCGCTGTTCTCCCTCAGACACCTCTCTTAAACCAGGTCTAAAATCCACTCTTCTCCCTCAGCCACCTCTTTTAACCCAGACATAAAATCCACTCTTTTTCCTGAGCCACCTCTTTTAACCCAGACATAAAATCCCCTCTTTTCCCTCAGCCACCTCTCTTAAACCAGGTCTAAAATCCACTCTTCTCCCTCAGCCACCTCTTTTAACCCAGACATAAAATCCACTCTTTTTCCTGAGCCACCTCTCTTAAGCCAAACGTAAAATCCACTCTTTTTCCTCATCCACTCTTCCCCCTCAGCCACCTCTTTTAACCCAGACATAAAATCCACTCTTCTCCCTCATCCACCTCTTTTAACCCAGACGTAAAATCCCCTCTTTTCCCTCTGCCACCCCTTTTTCATCCCCCGTGGATGTTGCCCTTCCCTCAGTGCTCAGCCCCGCGCTGTTGGGCTTTTGCCTGCTGTGCTGCTCTCAGCCCGTGGCTCAGCATTCCCATGTCCTGCTCCTGCTGCTCTTCCCGAGCCTGGACTGGGACCTCTCCTGAGGAATTGTCTGGTTCCTGAGCCTGCCAAGAGCTGAGGCAGCTCCTGCTGCAGGACACGGGAGCGTGGCAGCGTCTGACCTTTGCAGTTCTCTCTTGGGAAAGGGGAGACAAAAAGGCAAGAAATAAAGCAAACAAAACAAGGAACAGCGCTGCAAGTGCCAGAAGCAAAAGGCAGTGGAGATAGCAAGTTGTTGGGGTTTGGGTTTTTTTTCCTCTTCTATTTTTAATCTGCTCACTTTCATTTTTCTCTGGAACTCGTGGAAAGGACAAGCTTCTGGATAAGGAGAAGTGGCTGAACTTGTGCTGAGACAGAAATCATCTGGGTGATCAGCAGTGCAGGGCAGGGGGACACAGAACTACGTGACCACCGAGCTGAAGCCTGGGCAACTCCCTCGTTGTCTGGGAGGTTTTGCCTGGTTTTGCAGAGAGCTCCAGCCCCCAGTCCAATCTCAGTGCAGTGTTGTTACAGGAATTCGTCTTTGAAACCCCAGCAGAATTTGTTTGGATTGCTAATTTCCTCGAGGCCTCGGGATATGCTGAAGTGGAGGAAATCCACGGGTTAGCACACGAGGTATCCAGTTGCAGGGTCTCTGGGGGGTGGGAAATCACTTCCCAAACGTGCCTAATAGTGCTGGGGTGGAGAAATTATTAGTGCTGATTACACCCTGAACCAACAAACGATCAAAGCAGATCCCACCCAGGGATGTGGGTGCTGAAAGAGCAGGAAAATGGGTGGGGGAGTGGGGAGATAAAGACTCCACGCTGCTTTTGCTGGGTTTTGTCCCCGGGCAGAGCCACATCAGTGGCTAAATTACATTTCTTTCAGCAAAGGTCTTAACGAGGAACTTGCAATTGCCAGGATGGGGGAGTCATGTGTGGCTTTCATCCAGTTCTCCGCTTGTTGGGACCCTTGGAAAGATGGAAACCAGCTCGATTTTACCTTCAGACTGACCTTGGAAATCTTGACTTTCAGAACTGAAGGGACTCTGGAAGTGGCAGTTCCTGTCCTTGCTGTCCCCTCCAGATGGGACATGGTGACACTGGTGCCCATCCCCCCCTGAGGTTGTGGTGAGGGGCTTCACCAGGCCTTGGACAGTGCCAGGGATCCAGGGGCAGCCGCAGCTTCTCTGGGAAATCCATTCCAGGGCCTCCCCACCCTCACAGGGAGGAATTTACAATGGCTCTTTCCTCAGGGACATCAGATTGGAAAAGGGACCCCAAATCACCACCTACGGGGTCTTAAATCTGCAAAAATTCCAGGAGAAACAGGGATACTCAGGGGCAGCGAGGGCTGAACTTCCTGCCTCAAACAGAGGGGTTTTCCTTGAGGATTTGAACCGAATCCCTGCAGGGACCCCTGCACTGAGCCCTGTCCCTCCCCTGGGTGACCCAGAGGCTGCTCAGACACCTCCAGGAGAGCTCCATGGATCTCCCAGGTTTCCGGAGGGAGCTGCAGGGACGCTCTGGGGTGTCCTTGTGGGTGGCTGTCCCTGGGAACAGCAACACCTCGTGCTCCACAGCACCCCCCAGATGGGACACCCCCGAAGGAACGGCATCTTCCCTGGAAAACCTTGTTTTTCCGAGGGTGGAGATGAAGGACAGCCGTGAGTAGGTGGCACCTGTGGTTGGTCCCAGGAGGTTTTGTGCTCACCTGGCTGGTCTCGTGAAATCCATGTCTTGTAAACAGCATCCCAGGGAAAATCCTGGGGAATTTAACAGGAATCAACTGTTCCCACTTTTTTTCAAACCCCCCCCCCCTTTCATTTATTTAATGTTTGAGGTGCAGCTTTGTCCCAGACAAACCACATTAACCCAGTTCTGATCCTTCTCACCAGGCAGGCGTGCTGTCCCACTTGGAAAAAAGGGATTCCCTTCAGGAAGCTCCTTCAGGAGTGAGGGATCTGCAGAGAGACCTGAGCTCCCAGCCCCCAGGGCCTCCAGGTTAGTGGATTTCATGTTGCATCCTTTCAAAAACCATTGGAACTGCAACAGCATGGGAGATTATTTGGGAGGATAAATATCCGCTGCAAGGAAGCTCGCAGGGATATGGAGAAGTGTTTCCAAAGGCAAGGTAAGCAGAGGAATCTATTTTCCCTAATTTATTCTCTCTCCACCATCCTGGATGGAAGAGGAGCCTGGGTTGGTTTGCACCTTGCATGAGAAATAATGAATTGTTGTTCCTAATGATTGGAATTTGTATGAATTGACAATATCACAAAGGACAGGGTGAGAAACAGTGCTGGGTGTTAATTATTCTCCTGTTAAAGTTCGCTGTTGGGCTCATGTTAATTGTGTTTAATCACAGGTTTAAGGACAGGTTTCAGCTCTACCAGGAATGAGGGAATTCCCTGAGTCTCTTCCAAATGCTGGGTTTTCCTTCCTCAAGGGCTGCACTCACCAGAGTTTGGATTTTCTCTCATTCCCTATTTTATCCCCATTATTTTAGAAGATGCAGTGCAGAAAAAGGAGGATTTAATGCAAATTAAGGGGTGAGGAGGAGAAAATCCAAACTGCTTTGGCTCCGGGGACTCCCAGGGTTTCCCTCTCCAGCCTGTGGAGACAGGGAAGGGAAAAGAAGCAGGAAAGGAAAATCCAAGGCAGTTGTCAGTGGCAGGGAAGGCACTTGCAGGCCTTTCCCATCCATCCCTCCCCTCCTGTGCAGCACCTCCCACTCCAGGCTAGAGAAAGCACAGAAAGGTCGAAATGGTGAGGACAGAATTAGTTTTTAATTTGCTTTCCTCAGTTTTTAACAATCCCCAATGCCGTTAATAATACATTTCTGTTCCTCCAAAGAACAGAATTAATAAACTTCCTTTTTTCCAAGGTAGTGCCTGTTCAGGGGGTTCAACCTTCTCCCAGGTGCCATTCCAAAAAAGAGCAGGGATTTAAACTGCAGGAATTTCAGTCTGCAGGACAAAAAAAAAAAAAGAGAGACTTATTTGAAGCTTGGGTAGGTCTGGTTTTTCAGTGTCTCAACCTCCCTCCCCCCTAAAATAACACTTGAGCCACGGTGAGGGAAGCCCTGGGCCAAGTTTTACAACTGAACCACATGCAGAAGTGCTTATGCAACTGCTGCCTCCAAAATGAACTCAGATTTCAGGCGAAAAAGGAGAGTTTTGGGACACTGAGGGTGTCAGGCTGCTCTGGAGATGTGCTGGCACCTTTGGGGGCTTCACACCTTGGCTTCTGCGCTTTGTGCTGGTGCCAAGAGGGAGCTCAGAGGGTTTCCTGTGTGTCCCTGGATGTCATTTAAGGTTGGGCAGGAGGGAACTTTAGGAGATGAGCAGCACCTCCTCGAGTTACTGTCTGCAGGTTAAAGCAACACCAGAAAAAATGGAGAGATTTTAAAAAAAAAGAGAAAGGTATAAAAAAATCCAGGCCCTTTTTCCAGCTGGTTCCATCTGTGTGGTCTGCTCCGCTGGGGAATTCCTGCTTTGGGAGATCTCCACGGCTCCCAGAGGGCTGAGGGAGATGTGTTGGAGGGGTTCATCAGCTCCTTTCTTCTGGAGACCTTCAAATTTGGTGCCTTCGAGGTTCTGGTGGCCCCCGTGGCCTTTGGATGTGTCTTGGCCCTGAAAACGAGCACAGGACCGACACACAGAGTGAAAGCAGAGGCCTGGAGCTGGAGCCCTGGCTTTGCCCCAGCCTAATGGATATTCAGTGCTGGCCTGGAGCCTCTGGGATTAGCAGAGAGTTGTTTTCCTCAGGGATTGGGGAAGTCTCCAGCTTGGCTTCTCCAAGGCCTGTCCTTCCCCTGTCTCGTGACGGGTTCATCCCGTGAGCGAGAGCAGAAGATAAATCCAGCACCTCCTGAGATTCTCAACTTCGTATTCCGGGTTTTTTTCCTTTTTCCCTTTCACACCAGGGCCTTCCAGAGGGAGTTGATAGTGGTGGGTTTCCAAAGGAAAGGGATGTGCCAGCTCTGCCCTCCTGGTGCCAGCAGGGGCACAGCACTGAGGGATTGCTGGTGTGGAAATCCATCCCATTTCCAGCCCCGGCTTCTCAGGGAGCCTCTGGGAATGCTGCAGGCAGGGAAGGGCTGTGAGCAGGCCCCAAGGTGGTGCTGACATCACCAATAAAGCTCAGGGAGCTCCCTCCAACTCCTGAGCCTCAGTGCTTGGATTTAATGAGCTCCAGAGCTCCAGCACGACCCCGCTGTACTCCCAGAGCTCCCAGGTCATGGAGAATGAAGGATTTCTTTCAACACCCCAGAAAACCCCATGAAAAACAATCTCCAACCCATCCAGAGCCCACCCTGGCTTCCACCCTCCGTTCCTGCCTCGGAGTGTTTGCCAGGAACCTCCTGGAAGAGAAAAACCCCAGGGCTGCTGAGCAGGCTTTGCAGGAGTTTGGGATGGATGGATCTTTGATCCCCTTGGATCCTTCGGGGGCTGCAGCAGTGGCAGCTGCCAGTCCCACCAAACCCTGCTCTCCAAACAGAGATTCCCTGGGAATTTCCCTTGGGCTCCAGGGCTTTGTCTGCTCCCCACTTTGGGGGCAAAGCTTTGCTTTGCTGCACTGCTCTGAGTTCTACTTCTGCCCTATTAATTCCTGGCAAAATAAAGCCCAACCAACTCTAAATAGGGCTGGATGGCAGCGTGCGCCAGAGGTTGTTCTGCTGCTGCCATCTGGAGCATCTCCCCTTTACCTGCCCCTTATCTCCTCTTTATCTCCCCTTTTCTTCCCCTTTGTCTCCCTTTTATCTCCCTGTCTCCTTCCAGGTCTCAGCCTGTTCAGTTCCTGTTCTTCTTCCCTCACATTTCTTTTATTTCCTTCTGCTCTGCTCCTGTTTCTGCCTCACCCCTGTCCCTGCAGGCCCCACAGGCCCCATTCCCACAGAAATGTTGTTAAAACGAAGCCAGGTTAATATTCCCTCACTGGAGAATCCCTCCCACTCCGAGATGGCATTTCTGAGCTTTCAGCATTTGTAGGATGTTGGTTTTTGAGGGGCTTTCAGCTGTGCCACCCAGAACCCAGAAATGGTGGGTGAAAATGAAGTGAGGGTGGAAATGGTTCCCTGCTTGTGCACTGAGGCCCAGAGCTGAGGGACCTCCTCCATCCCCACTCCCTCTGCCCTCATGGCACTGGAGATGATAAAGGAGAGGCTCAGACCCACCAGCCTCCTCCCAGCCCCTTCCAGCAGGGAATACTTCCCACGGATTTGTTCCCAGTGGAGCCTATTGCAGCATTAGTCTGATTTTAAAACAATAAAACACCCCAGGGCTGCTCCATCTCAGAGCCCCCAAATCTGAGGTTATTCAGCCCAAAGCTGCCACATCGGTGCCACATGGAGCATTTCAAGGTCATTGCTGCCTTCCCCAGCTGGGCAAGGCCCAGAGGTGACAGCCAGGAGTGTTTGCCATGGTGGGAAGGACGTTTCCAATGGGAAAAGGCCGTGCACGGAGCCTGGACCTTTTCCCTCCCCTCCCACTTCAGTCACAGTGGATGAATGATTTGTTTGTCATCAAATTAAGGCCCAAGCTGGGCCTTTGGCTTTGCTGGTCCATTCAGCAGAGTTTTGCTTTGTGTCTGGCCAAAAAGTGACTCAGAGGAGCCATGACCGAGGGGCACGAGCCTCCCTGCAGCCAGGCAGGGACTGGAATTCATCCCTCGGCAAATCCAAGGAGAGAGCTGGGTTAGGAAGCAGAGGAAACCACAGGCAGGGAGATTGGAATCAAGAGTTGCTCCACAGGGAGCAAATGGTTAGGAAAGGACAAGCTGTGCTGATCCAACACCCAGGATAAGGACCTGGCTGGGCTCAGGCCTCCCTGGAGAGCTCTGGGAGCTCCCAGACAGTTTTGCAGCTGGGTGGGATCCAGATGGAGCAGCCGGTGGGAGCCAGACTGTGCGTGGGATGCTGAGGATGTGTTTCCATTCCTCATCTTCCATCCCAGCAAGAGTTTTTATATGGCAATAAACCGAAGGAATTCTGCACTTTCCCAGTAGCACCGGGCTCCTGTTGGGGGTTCTGGGAGGCACTTTGGGGGCTGGGAATGTGGGGTGGGAAGGGAACCCCATCCAGGTGGTCCTGAGGAGAGCTGAGCAGTGTGGGAGGGATGGATGCAGCACTTTTGGGGAGAGCAGGATCCCACTGGGAGCCGCTTTGGCTTCTGCAGCCGTGGACGGCAACTGCTGCCTTTGGTACGGAATTGTCTTGTCTTGTCCAGCTTTTATTCCAGGGCAGCAGCCCCTTTCTTCCCCCATGGAAATCCCTTCCAAAGTCCAACCCCTGGCTGGCTTGAGGGAATTTTCGTGGGGTGAGATTGAAGGGTTGGGATGTGACCCTTTGCTGGGAAAGCTGGGATTCATGAAAAGGTGGGAATGCACCGAACCAAGTGAGCTGAGCTGGAAAGTGCTGCTTCTTCCACTGCACTGGAAAGTGCTTTGGCTGCTTCTGTGGAAGGGACCAAACTCAGGGAAAAGTCTGTGGGATCAGGGAACAGGAACCAGGAGAGCTGAAACCAAGCCTTGGCTCTGTCATGGACTCTACATTGCACTGAGGGTGTCACTTAAGGTCACTTCAAAAAAAATCAGCTCCTAATCTGGGGAGTTAAGTCAGGCTTTAGGAGTGTGGGGAACTCCCAGGGCCTGGAGTTGTCCCCTTTGGAAAGGTTCCAAAGGGCAATTCCTCAGGCTGGGACTTCAGCTGCCCCTCCACTGGAAGATATCCATGGACAATTGCAATATCTCGGCTTCAAGGGGTCGGTGATGGTTGACTTGGAAGGATGGGGGAGAAGGAACCCGTGTCCTGATTGCTGGAATTTCAAAGGTTGCACTCCTTGGATCGTTGCTTGCCTTGACCTCAGTGAGAGGTGCTGGTGCTCACAGCAGGGAGGAGAACATCTCCTACTGGGACAGCTGGGATTTTCCATGGAGCTTGAGCTGTTCTTGCACATAATTCCCACCGCAGTTTATGAGCCCTTGGTGCCTGCTCCTTTGCAGATCCTGGGAAAACTGCTGCCAAAACCCACCAGCCAAATGTTCTGGGAGCTGGTGCCACCCCAAATCCAGCCAGGGGTGAGGAGCAGCTGAGGAAAATCCCCATGGAGTGAATGATCCCAAAGCTCTTGGATCAGCTGTGCACACGTTCATTTAATCCCAATAAAAGTCTCTCCTCTTGCTGGGCAGGGAGCAGCTCCCGGCTGGAAGGCCCCGGGATGACTGGACTGGGAGGGAGGCTGAGCTCAGCCAAAGGCAGAAACGCTTCAGCTCTGCTCAATTCCACGTGCCAGATCTCCAGGTGCCTCTCCAGGCTCGGATCTGGCTGGTGGGGAGGGTGATCCGTGTGTGCACCTGCCCTTGGGATAATCCCAGCCTTGGGCAGCCCCACTGGCTCCTCTCAAGGTGAAATAATGGGCTTGGAAACTTCTCCTCTAACACCAGGGCAGCCTTGGCCGTTGTTTCCTTGGGATTTGGTTCCACCAGCTCCCAGGACCTGTTTTCCACGGGGCTGGCAAGCTCTGCCTGGCCATTTGGTCTTGGAATGATGGGAGCAGAGCCTGTGCTGAGCCTGTCAGCTCGGGGGAACCATAAAAAAGGAACTGAGAGTTCAAGCAAACAAAACCTGGAAGCCTGGAGAGGGGAAGGTCATGGAGACAGCCCCTCCATGGCAGGACACTGTGTTTTTTGGGGCTGGGCTGCTCTGCCTGGCTGCAGATCTCTGGCACATCCCAGATGGATTCTGTGGAGCTGCAGGAAGCAGCTCAGACTCGGGATAAAGCAGGAAGATGTTTTTGAAACAAAACCAGGTGTTAAACAGGACTCAGGGAATGCTTCAGGTGCCTCCTCCCTCCCTGTCCAGAATCCATCTCCAGCAGGATGGAGAGTTCCTCGGGAAAACGGACCCAGGCTGCAAACCCAGGATCTCCATCCCAGGCAGGGAATTTGCTTTGATTCCCTTCTGTCCCTGGAGCAGCTGCCACGCTTATCCCACAGATGGGGAGATCCCAGCTCTGCCCGAATCCTGATTTGTGGTGCGTTGTCCCAGCTGCTGGATGTGTCTGGAGCCTGTGGGATTGGTTTCCTTCCTGCAAACCTGTTTGGGACTGGTGCTGGCAGCCGAGGAGCTGCCACAAACCTGGCGGGAACAATTCCCAAAATCCTCCCTCGCAGGGCACAGCAGCCTGAGGCTTTAGGGAGCTGCTCCATCATTCCTGTGGCATTTCCCCATCTTGACCAGGGCACAAACCCCATCCCTGGCAGTGTCCCAGGCCAGGCTGGACAGGGCTTGGAGCACCCTGGGATAGTGGAAGGTGCCAGGGTTGGAATGAGATGAGCTTTGAGGTCCCTTCCATCCCAAACCTTTGGGCAGAGGGTTCTGCCCAGGTTTACCAGGTGGGAATGGGCTGGGAACCATTTCTCCAGCCTGGAATGGGGCAAAGGCTCTCTCATCTCCTTCCCAAGCCTTGGGAGACCCTCCCCACTGAACCCCCGCTGTTCCCACTGAGCGAATCCAAAGATTATTTCATCCCTGTCCTGCGGCCCAGCCGGCCCCAGAGCCAACGGGAACGTGGCTTCAGGAGCTGGGCAGGGCCCCCAGATTCCCAAACATCCCAAAAATCCCTGGAGCTCTGTGCTCCGTGTGCACAGCCGGGATCTGCTCCGGCTCCCGCCAGCCCCGCCATGCTGGAACGATCCCAGAGCTCCACGTGCAGAGGGACAAGCTGGAAACAAACGCTCCTCCCCAGGATTCCACCCCCAACTGCACCAGCTCAGACCATCCACGCCCTCCTGGGACTCGTGGCCTTTTCCTTTGTCTCCTTGTTGGGGAATCCAGCTGATTCCTGTCAGGAAGACAAATGGTGTCTCCGAAGCTCTGATAAGAAGGATGAAATCTGTCCTTTGCCGAGGGCTCTGCAGAGGTTTGGGGGGATGCAGCTGGAAAATCAGGATTAGGCTTGCCAAGAGCATGGAGGCTGATGCAGGGGGTTGGATTTTTGGGGGAAGTGGATGTGAACTCTTGATTTGGAGGTCATCTGCCCGTTTTCATCCCGTTTCCATCCTGGTGGAGCAGCGTTCCTGCGGGATCAGTTAAACTCAGGGACATTCGGGTGAGCAAAGTCTTGGAAGCACAAGGGCAGATCCCGAAAGGTCTGGTTTTCCCTGGGTATGGGGAAGCTGAGGGTGCTGGCCTCCATCCTGTTCCCACAGCCGGTGTCCACCTGAGGAAGCCCCATCAATATCTGTGGGGTGGAGGCTGTGGCAGCTCTGCTCCCCAGTCCTGGCAGAATCCAGCCTGGATTCACCCCCTCTGCCATTCAAGCAAAGAAATTCGCTGCAAGCTCGTGCTGAGCCCTTTTTAGTGAGTGTAGGTGGTGAGAAACACAAAACTCCCCAAATAAAATCAGCAAAATGCTGGGTGGCAGCCCTGGTTCCCTTGGCTTCCTTCAAAACCCAGCTCTTAATGGATCTGCTGGAAAGTTTTTGAGATGTTCTGTTTGAAGTCTGGGCTGGTTTTATGTTTTATGCAGGAATTTGGCTGCGGGAAGTCTCGGTTCTTTCACGTATTTTGTATCAAAATCCCTTTATAGAGCAAATAATTCCTTTTCCATGGCAGAGCCTCTGCCCCGTGCCCAGATTGCTCCAACCCGCTCCTGCTGCTGAGATGATTTCTGCCTAAAAGACAACTTTGTAGCTTTTTTTGTTAAATTTCCAAGCTTTTGCTGTTCTCCAGGGACATTTTCGTGGGGTGGAATTTCGAGGGCTGGGGAAGTTGGGGTTCATGAGAAGCTGGGAATGCACTGAACACCAGTGAGCTGAGCTGCTCGGTGCTGCTGGAGCTTTGGCTTCTCTTCCAGTCCTGTGTAAGGGACCAGACACGGGGAAAAAAATCCTGTGGGATCAGGGAACAGGAGCAGGAGAGGGGAAAGAGGAGAGGAGACAGCTCAGCAGAGCCGGAGCATCCCTGAGTGTTGAGCGCTCGGAGCTCGGAGCCGCTGACCTGGAGTCACCTCCGCTGGCACCGAAGGGAAAGCATCGCCAAAAATTCCTGTGGTTTCCCAGCTCCTGGGCTGCCGGGGGTTCGCACCATTCCCGAAGGCAGCCGTGCCTTCAGGATCCCCCTCTGGAGCCGGCAGCTGCGGCTGCTCCGTCCCGCCCCGCACACGCTGATAACGAGCTGGGCGAGGCTCTTATCAGCGTCCCGCTGACATCCCCGCCACGGCGATGAAGGCTCGGGCTGCTGGAGGCACCGGGAGCCTCCTCTGTCTCCTCCCGGGACACGCGGGATTGATTAGGGATGCGCCGGCTGCCGGGATGCAGCGGGAATGTGACGGCCAGGGAGCGGCGGGCGCTGCCCTCCCGGCAGGAGCCAGGGAAACGGGAATGAGCTGCGGGAGATGGGATGACAGCGGCTGGCAGATAAGGATGTGGTTTGCATTTCAGCATCCCATTAAACGGGAGGAGAACGTCCCCATCCCGCAGCTCGTTCGCAGTTCTGCGTCGGGATGGAGCCGGCAGGGCCCCAGATGTGGCCGGGAATGAGATCCCAGGGATTGCAAATCCCGGCTGGATTTGTCTCCTGAGCCTTGCACAGGCGTTTGTGCTGCGTGCAAGGAGGGGAAGGTCCCAACGTGGCTTTGCAGGGCCGGAAAATCAGGAGGAGGCAAACCCTGACTGTGCTTTTCAGGGAGAATTTGGCTCTTCCAGCGCCGGAATCCAGGCTCTGGTGTAACACCAGGAATCTGCTGTTTCAGTGGGAGCAGGCAGAAATCAAACCCTCAGTGATGACATTTAGTGAAGGACATCCCTCGGCATCAGCCTGGATTTCCCATGGGGGTGGATGTTGGGAAAGCCTCCTGGACACCCAGCTTGGGGGATGGGGTCAGTATTCCCAGTATATCCCAGTATAGTGCCAGGCTGGACTGGTCATCCCTGCATCTCGTAGCCTCTGCCCAGCCACTGCAAAGCTTTCCGAGAGGAGGCTCTGCATCCACGTTATCCTTTGCCCATTCCCAACTGTGTGGTTCAGTGCTGACCTCGGATTCTGGAAAAATCCCTCCGAGGCCAGCCCGGGGTGTGCCAGGTCTGCAGAGTGGAGCATCCCTGTCCTCTGCTCCCAGCTTTTCCAGAGCCCTGGCTGCCAGCACACAGAAACTGCTGGACAGACTCATCCTCATTTCACAGAATCCTGGAATCAGGATCACGGAGGGTGGGAAGGAGCTCCGGGATCATGGAGCGCACCCTGTGCCCAATCCCCACCTTGTCCCCGGCCCAGAGCCCTGAGTGCCACCTCCAGGAATTCCTTGGACACCTCCAGGGATGGGCACTCCAAACCTCCCTGGGCAGTTCCAAGGCCTGAGCACCCTTTCCATGGGGAAATTCCTGCTGCCGTCCACCCTGAGCCTCCCCTGGCCCAGCCTGAGGCCGTTCCCTCTCCTCCTGTCCCTGTTCCCTGGGAGCACAGCCCGACCCCCCCCGGCTGCCCCCTCCTGTCAGGGAGTTGTGCAGAGCCACAAGGTCCCCCCTGAGCCTCCTTTTCTCCAGCTGAGCCACTTCCCAGCTCCCTCGGAAGTTCTCCAGCTCCTTCCCAGCTCCCTCAGCCTCTCCAGAATTCCAAATGAAGCCAAACTGAGCTTCCATCAGACACAAAACTCTTCAGATTCCACAAACTCAATTTTATTTCACAAACAGCCCAATGCTGCTGCCCTTGACCAATCCTTTGTCCCAAGGCTGGATTGAGGAGCCAGGTTCAGCTTTGCTTGAGCTCTTGGAAAGGCAGCACTTGGAGCTTGGGCCTCTCCCGACCTTCCTGGAGCGCTCACATGTGCGGAGCAGAGCCGGAGCCTCGCCCGCTCCGAGTGCATCATGACCTCAGTTAAGCAAACACTTGCTGTAATCGCCTCCAGATCTGCCCTGGCTTTGATCAGCTGCAGGATCACTTTATCTTATGATATAAATATGTAAAACATCCATTTGTTTTCGGGCAGGATGCAAATAAATCATTGCGTAAGTTCGGCCCGAGCGAGGAAGCCGAGGGGGGGGTGCGGCCATGGCTTCACAACTCCTCAGGCTCCACCTCCTGGAAGGTCATTCCCGCAGGAACACGGCGTTTCTCTTCCCAGCGAGGCTCTACTTTGCTTTATTCCAACGGTTCCTGTCACCCATGGACAGCTCTGGGTGTTCCCAGCGGAGCGGTGACGCCGGCGGGGACGTGGTGTCCCATGGGAGCAGTGCCCGTCCATCCCTCCCAATCCCACCCGGTGATCCCCAGCGCTCCAAAAATAGCCTCAGATTCCTCCTGGGATCACTCAGAAGGTCTGGTGGTCATCAGTGTGGTGGTCATCGCTCTGGTGGTCACCTCCCAGCCCCGCCGCCCATTCCGCGTTCCGCTTGTTCCCAACACCCCTTTGCTGTTTCCACAGGAATAATTTATCAGGGAAAGGGGGTTTATTTTTAACCCTCTGGCTTTTTCCCAGCCTTTTCCCATGGCCTGTCCCCATCCCAACCCCTGATCCCATCCCCCGTGCCTGCTCCTGGGGGGATTCCATCCCTGGCTCCCGTTGGCTGCTCATGGCTGTGCCCCCCCAGCCCGGAGCCCTTCCCCAGGGATGGCCACGGGTGGTGCTGCTCCCAGCTGGAGTTAATCCCCTTGGAAAGCAACAATTCCCAGTGGGAAGCTGCTGGGAGTGCTGTCAGGGTGGTTTTACAGAGGTTAAGCTGAGCCCAGAGCTCAGCAGCTCCTCTGTGGTGTCAGCCAGGCTTAAGTGCTTGCTTAGTTGATGGGAAATCGGGATTTGGGCTTTCCCCGGCTGAGATTCCTCAAAATCAGCTTCCTCTGCTTGTTCCCAACCCAGGCACGAGCACAGCCCCTGTTTAAGATGTCAGGGAAGGGAATCTCTTGCCAAGAGATTCAGGAAAAATTATAAAAAACAACAGCTGATGGCTGGGGAATCTCATCGGCTGAGCCAGGAGAGGCAGATGAATATTCCCATTTTTCCAGAGCTAAGGAACAATCAGGGTCTCCACCAGCTGTGTTCTCCGAAGGTCTGGCAGCACCTTCCCAAGAGAGAAGGGATTTGGGGCAGTTCTGGCTTCATTCCTACTCGTGGCCTTGCATCCCACCTTCCTGCAGCTCCGGGATTTTAACAGGGTGTCCAGAAAAGCTGTGGATTCCTCATCCCTGGAAGTGTCCAAGGCCAGGCTGGATGGGCTGGGAGCACCCTGGGATAGTGGGAGGTGTCCCTGCCCGTGGCCGGGGTGGGATGGGATGAGCTTTAAGGTCCCTTCCCACCCATTCCATGATTCAATGATTTTTCCTCACCATTGAAAGGATTTTCCAGTCCTTATCCCAAATGCGCCGCCGGTGGCTGGATTTGGGGGCAAAGCTGTGTTCCCATTTCCCTAAATAACAATGCCAGAGAAGAACATGGATACAACAATAGGAATCAATATTCCAGCGCTGCTCCAGGATGTCCTGCAAGGGGAGCTTTGGGAAGATAAGATTGGGTGCATCAAACAGTGCCAGATGATTAATGAACCTTTGTCCTGGCGAGGGAGATAAAACCCCTGGAGCTGCTGCCCCCTGCTAACAGCTTTTCCATCACATTGGAAATATTCTTCCTCATTCCAGAGGTATTTCATTATCTGTCTTCATCCAAGGGCAGATGAAATTGGAAATCTCCCCCAGCCCCGTTCTGCTCTCACATCGCAGAGCTCCTCCCTTTCTGTTTGTTGTTTTCTCACCTCTGCAGAGCCGCGAGAAATCCACACCAATGACTGACATCCCACTTCTCCTCCTTCCCAAATTTCCAGCAGGGTGTTTTCTCTCCGGGCTGCCACTGCTGATGGATCCCTGGCTGTTCCCAAGGGTGGAGGGAGAGGTGGATCCGTGCCAGAGCTTTGTCATTCCACAGAGTGATTTGCACCTGGAAAAGAGAGAGGGAACGAGGCAGAGCCCCCAGGGCACTTCCCGGGATTTTAAACTGGGATGGAGTGGGAGAAGACACTGGGATTTGGATGGGCAGAGCTCTGGAGCCTTTAGAGCTTGGAAAATCCCTGGTGCCTGAAAAAAGCCTTTTCTCCTGCTCTTCCAGCTCAGCTTTCTCCTCTCTTCCTTTCAATTTTGCCACAGCTGATCCAAGGGAAACCCTCGGGACAGGAACACCAGGCTGGGATCGCTCCCTCTGGGAATTCTCCAAGGAGGCAGCCAGGCTGGCAGGTTGAGGACACTGCTGAAAAGCTGGGAGTGGGATGGTTTGGATGCAGAAAACCTGCCTGATTCTTGCCTTTTTCCATGGAATTCCCTTGGAATTCTTGTCACACGTGGTACTGTCCCTGGGAGGTGGAGATGTTCATCCATTAACAAAAATTGTATTTCCTGTCTTTGGAATGTTTTCTCCACAGTTTCTGTTGCGGAGCAGGTTGTGTTTTGGAACTTTATCCAGCAATATTCCAGACAAACCTGTGGACACTGGAAATGCCATTTCCCTCGGGTTTGGCAGGTTTCGCAGAGCCCAGTGAGCCTCCAGCACAGCAATGATGAGCTCAGGATCTCTGTAAGGTGAAGACTTCAGCTGGGACAATCCACAGGAACATTCCCTGCTGGAATGAGTGGTGCTACTTTTATCCCCATTAAACTCCAGGATTTCAGCGAGTTTACTCCCGATTTATTTCAAGGACAGGGCTTGGAGCAGCCTGATCTAGTGGAAGGTGTCCCTGCCCGTGGAATGGGATGTTTTAAGGTCCTTTCCAACCCAAACCAGTCTGGAATTCCACTGTGTGAGGTCACAGCCCAGCTGCTCAGGGAAGAGAAATATCCTTAAATGTTTGCTGCCTGCTTGGATGAAAGGAATGGCAGGGCTAGAAATAAATTCCAAGTGGGAAAAATCAGACTGTTTTTGGAGAGGTGAGGAGGACACAACAAATCCAGGGACAAAGGCGGCGTCAGCAAAGGGGAGATGCAGGGACAGGGGGGCTGTGGGGACAAAAACAGGGATTTGACAGCTGGAATGGCTTCCCACTGCCAGAGGGCAGGGATAGATGGGATTTTGGGAAGGAATTGTTCCCTGTGACGGTGGTGAAGCCATAGAACGGATTTCCCAGAGAAGCTGTGGCTGCCCCTGGATCCCTGGCAGTGTCCAAGGCCAGACTGGACAGGGCTTGGAGCCACCTGGGATAGTGGAAGGTGTCCCTGACCGGGCAGGGGGTGGGATGGGATGGGATGATCCTTTTTCCCTTCTTTAGCAGGAAACCCCCAGAAGCCCCTGGAAAACGGGATAATTCCAGCGAGCACCTGGCTCCGGGGCATTCTCTGTGCGAGGCTGATCCCTGCCCGGGCTGGGCTCAGCACGAGGCAGGACCTGAGCACCCTTTGAGCTGCTCCAGCTCCCTGAGGAAGGACGAGGGAGGAATTCATCCATGGAGAGAACAGCCAGGGAGAACAGGTCCTGGAAGGACTCCGAGAAGAGGGATCCATAGGGATGGGAGCTGCCAGGCTTCCCTGGGTGCCCTCCAGGCCCTCAGCGCTGCCCAGGTGGGGCCATCGGTGACCAGGAGCAGCTGGAGGTGATCAGTGGGACGGGAATGCCCCGCCCATCCCATTTGTCCCACCTGGCAGCGGCACCGAACCCACCCATAAGCGCCGCTTCCCCGCCGCGGGCAGTTTGTGGTGAAGGTGCTGCCTGGAGCTGGCGTTTATTCCTCGTTTTTGAGTTTGTAGGGACAGTTAGGGGATTAGAGGATGATTTCCCTCTTCCTGGGGGGCTGGGGAGGTCTTGGTGTCCCCCTGGATTTTGGGGACGAGGTGCCACGGAAATTTTGTCACCTCTTTTGGAACCCTGTGTGTTTCCCAGCGCCGCCCTTCCCTTCGTGAGCAGCGGCCCCGGAGCTCGGCAGGTCGGTGAGGTCCCTGTCCCCTCTGTGTCCCCAAAGCGCCTCTGCTGGAGTTGAACGGATTGGGATTTCCCGGGATGTGCGGGAGGGAGGCCGAGCTGTGCCTTGGGCTCGGTTGTGCTCCTGGCTCGGAGTTAGGAGGGATTGGAGCTGTCTGGGATGCAAAGCTCGTCCTGCTCCTTCCCTTCTCCTTGGAGCAGCGTTTGGAGCCAGCCCCTCAGCCCTGGGGCTGGGAATGCTCAGGATATGGAAACCATTCCTGCTTCACGGGATATTCCCTGCTTGGGTCTGTTTTCCTCTCCATTTCTCCCCAAACCTCACCCCTGTTGCTCCTGCGCTCCGCTGGCACCCCAAGGTATGGCTGTTATTTCTCCTGCTCCCCTTTTTTATCTATTTTAGGTGTTGGCAGGTGGCTGTGATGAACATTTGGCTTTTATTGGGCTGGATTTTGCTGTTTTCCTCTTTTTATTCCTCTCCTGTGTCCCGTGAGCTCAGCCTGAGCAGTGTCCCCGAAATCTGAATTTTGGGGTGTCTCTGCTATCCCTGCGCCCTCCCTTGGAAAGACTCAACTTTCTGCCACTAAAAATCCTATTTTTATTGTTTTTGCAATAAAAAACCGAGTTCAAGCCCTTCCTGCTCTCTGGACACAGATGGGGTTGGTTGGTTGGGTTTGGTTGGATGCTTCCCATCCACGCTGGAATTTTTGGGGGGAGCAGGAGCGGCCCCATCCCAGGCTCTGCCACCGTGACCTGCTCCAGCTTCCCCTGCCCCTCACATCTGGAAAAGGGGAAAAAAGGGTTTTGTGTTCCCCCCGGAGAGAAGTCCTTGTGATTATGGAGGAAAAGCAGCGGCTGGGGCTGAGCCAAAATCTTGGGAAGCCGCCTGCGAGATTTCCGTGGGTTTAACGGGCTTTGGAATCGATGCCGGGATGGTTTCCCTCCCTTTTGTTTGAAAGTCGCTCTTTGCTTTCCTTCCCCAGCTGAGCGTCCTCTGCTCCCAGCTGGAATCACTTGGGATCATCAGCGCCCGGCCCCGCCCAGCTAATTAAGTAATTAACGCCGGGCGGCGCAGGTGCCGCCACTTCGGGGCTAATTAGGGCAGCACGGCCCCGTCCTTGCCAGGGATCCTGTCCCGGCTGTCCTGGCCCTGCGCTTTCTGCTCCGAAGGGAATTGGCACAAACGGACGGGAAAGAGCAGGAAAGGGGGTGGGGAACACCAAATCCGTGCGTGGAGTTTCTCTCTCCGGGTTTGCTCCTCGGCAGGAGGGCACAGGGAAGCCCCGATGCTGCTTCCCTGGGTGTCTCCTGGATCGTGATCGGATTAAATCTGGAAACAGGGGCTGAGCTGCGGAATTCTCCCGAATAAATCCATCCTGCCCGCCCGGAAGCGGAATATTGGATACCTGGAGAGCTTTAAAGTTCCTTTAAGTGTCCACAGGGTCTGAATATTTCTAGGATTAGAGAGCAGCTGAGCTGGGCTTTCTAAATTTCTTTTTGATTTCTTTCTTTGAGAACCTCTGACTCGGTTGTGGGGTTGCCTTCACCTGTCAGGTGTTTGAAGAGCTTTAAAAACCTGGTTTAGGCTTCCTGGAATTTCTGGCTGCACTCTTGAACCTCTGCAGCAAGTGCTTGTCGCTGTCCTTTTCCTAGGGGAAAAAAAAAGGGATGGGTTTCCTAGGAAAAAAAACAAATCTGTGTTCTCAGGAATTGCTTTCCTGGTCCTCCAGGGGCTGCTGCTGCTGCGGGAGGAGCTGGGAAGAGGGCGCTGGTTTGGGAATTAGCGCCGCAGGAAAGCGGGATGGGGAGCTGCCGGTTTTTGTGGGAGCCGTGGAAAGGGGAAGCGGGAGCTGGTGCCGCGATGGTTGTCCGTGGCTGGAAGCTGCTTTGGGAAGTGGGAATGGCTGGGTTGGTTTGTTTTCCTAGCTGGAAATTCTGCTCTTTTATCCCAGGGCACCCATTTCCTTCCCAACTGAAAAGAAAACGATTTTTTTTTGGGGGGGGGGGGGAGTAAAAATCCCATGTTTGGTGAAGGATTTTGGTGCTGGAGAGGGGCTAGGCCTGGCTGGGGGCACAGATTTGGGAATACTGTCCCTGAGGGAGGGGCGATGTCACTGCCCACGGTGGCATCCCTGGGTTGGGTGTTCTGGAGTGAAATGGAGTCCAGGATTTTACCCCGTCCTTGTCTGGGAGGGTGCAGTGCCTTCACTGGCACCTGAAAAGTGAATTTATTGACACCTGGAGTGCCTGGGGATCTCAGGGAGAGGAGTGGAAATGGAGAGTTAAGAGCTGGAAGGATGGGCTGGAGCAGGACCTGGCCGATCCCGTGTGGATCCAAGTCCTGGCAGCTTTTCCAAACGGCTGCTGAACTCCATTTCTCCCTGCTGAGACCAAATTTCCCGTGGGATGTGCAGGAAGAGCCCCCAAAGTCCCAGGATGGTGCTCAGGGCAGGGTGGGCACTGCCAGGGGTGCAGGAGCAGCACATCTGCAGCACAGCTGGCTCAGCACCCTGGGCTCAGCGGGAGGAAATGTGGAAATAAACTATTTTATTTGGGATCAGGTTGCAGCACGGCCCTGATAAATGAACATCCCATTTTCCCCAAATGGGGGAACCCAATCCTGGAGGTATCAGTGCATCTTTTAATGGCCTTGCTCTGAGAAACACAAGGATTCTGTTGAAATGGGATTTTAATGGTTCCTCCTCTTCCCCTGCTGCTCCCTGCAAAGCCTTTTGAGCTGGGAGGGAGGCAGGGGATGGTTGGAATGCTGCTCCTTTGTGGGCAGCCCAGTTAAAATCTTAATTATGCCCGTTATCAGTCTGTAAAAGGCTCTCCCAGAGAGAAGGGGGTTTTATTTCTGCTTGTTAGACAGCGAACCTGAAATGCGTCACTCGATACCGTAACTGTGCTCCTTTCACCCTGTTCTGCTGTTCCAACAAAAAAAGGGGAGTTTGATGCTCCCTTTAATGCCCAGAACTCCAGAAAAGGTCACTGGAAGTTTTACTGGCTTGTTAATTCAAGCTGCTCACTCAAAGTGCATCTTTCCCGTGCCTAAAAATGTGCTTTATTTGGGTCTGGAGATAAACGGCTCATCCAGGGAGACTGCGGGCTCTGGAGAAGATCCTGGGTCAGAGATACGTGTAATAAATCCAGGAAAATGGGCATGGAATGATGCCAATGGGAAAAGCTTGCTAAATACAGGCTGGGAATGTGGATGCAGCCCCTGGATCCTTGGGTTTGGTGGGCAGGGAGGGGCTGGGGGTGGGTCTCTCCTTCGGGATTTTTCTTGCTCCCGTGAGGTAAAACTTCCCAAGCTGGGCTCTGCTCCCAGGGAACAAAGGACAGGACAGGAGGAACCTGCCCCAGGTTGTGCCAGGGGAGGTTTAGGTTGGATTTTGGGATAAATCCTTGCCCAGAAGGGTTGGCCAGGCTGGCACAGCTGCCCAGGGCAGCGGTGGAGCTCCTGTTCCTGCAGGGATTTAAAAGCCACACTGAAATAGCAGAATTCACAAATTTACACTCCCAGCTGCCATAAACCTGGTAAAATCAGGGAATAATGTCCTTCTCTTCCCGCCCCATCCTTATTTTCCTGCCTCTGTCTGCCCCAGGTCTCTCAGGTGCTGTGGCACAAGCAGGGACCTCCCCAGGGTCCGAACCTGCATCTTCCCAAATCCACCCCAAAATCCTCTGGCCCTGGGAGAGGGAGGAGGGTGGGAAGCTCGGTGGGATGGAGCTGGATCCCGGTTTTGCAAGGTGAAGCTGCAGGGAGAGAGGAGATTATCCTGGGATTCTTTTGTCTTTGGAGAGGCTAAAATTCAGGAATTGTCTTTAGGATCAGAGGGGTTTCTATCCCTATGGAAAACGGGTAACTCATCCCTTGGGATGCAGGGCCAGGGAGGGAGTAAAAGCCTTCCTGGCTCTGGAATGCCTCCTGCTGGGAGCTCCGTCTGTGCCTTGGGATGGGAATGGTGGTGGAGGGAAAGTTCTAAATGCCCAGAAAACAAAATCTGCGCTTTGTCCAAACCCGGAGTGGTTGAGTTCCACACAGGAATGAAAACAAGACCTTGGAGGCTGAGGGTTTGTTCCTTTGGTGTTGGGCTTTTTCCCTTTTTTGAATGGAATGGAGTCAAAACATGAGGTTTTTGGATAGGAAAGGCTCCCCCTCCCACCACTCTGCCTCCCTTCATCCCTCTGGAGGCAGCCGAGGGATCACGTTGGACCTGGGATTCTGTTCCACCAAATATTGTCGGAATTAATCCCAGTCCCCTTGGACTGTTTGGGCAGAAAACATCAAGTTCCTTCCATGCAGCCGAGAAGAACCATGTCCTGAGCCCTAATCCCAAAAAAAACCTGGGATGAAAAGCTTTGCTTCCAGCCAGCAAAGATGGTCCTGCTTAAACTGAGTGCCACGGAAAACTTCCTGTGCCTGATTCCCTGTTTTAAATAGGGATGGTGCAAGCACAGCTGGTGGCTCCTGGATCTGCAGGCACCTGTGGGACCTGGCGGGGCTGGAATGTCCCCACCTGCGAGGGGAGGACCCCTGGGGTGTTGGGAATGCCGGGTGGGAAGTGCTGGTACCAAGGATAATCCCGTTGTTCTGCTTTCCCTTTGGATAAGGGCACTGCCTTGTTTTTCCAAGCCCTTTCCAAGTGTAACTCTTGGCTCGTGGGGGCTGCAGGCGGTGGCGGCTGCCAGCTGCTCCATAAAAACACTGCCTTGATCCAAAATCCCTCCGGAAGCGCTCCGGGCTCATCCCAGCGTTCCCGGGCGATCACGCTGACCTAGATTCTGCTGGAGCGCTTGAGGTGGAGCCTCCACTACAATGTGGCTTTTATCTGTTCCAGAGTGGATCCAGAGGGTGTGGAATGTGCAGGGAGCTTTGATTTCCTTGGAAAGCCGTCGTGGCCAGACCTGCTGCCGCATGGTTGGGTTGTTTTTCCTAATCTCCCTCCTTGATCCTTTCGGAGGAGTTCAGGAGGAGCTTATCATCCAGCCAGGAACGGCTGGGAGAATCCACGGATTTATCAGGCACCTGGAACACTCTGGAGGCAGGAGCTGGAGCAAATATTTCCTGGGAGGAGCAGCTTGTCCTCTTTGAAGTCCCCATGTGTTCAAGGCAGACATTTCTTATCTGGGTTGTTTTTGCAGGGGGATGTAATGCCATGGGAAAGGCGTTTTTATAGAATTCCTGGAATAACATTTGACAGGCTGGGAAGAGCAGGTTGTCTGCAAGAGTCCCCCCTGATCCCTTGTCCCCAGTCCCTCTGCAGCTCTCCTGGAGCCCCTTTAGGCTCTGGAAGGGGCTCTGAGCTCTCCTTGGAGCCTTCTCTTCTCCAGGTGAGCACCCCCAGCTCTCCCAGCCTGGCTCCAGAGGGGCTCCAGCCCTCGGAGCAGCTCCGTGGTCTCCTCTGGACTCGCTCCAGCAGCTCCACATCCCAATGTTGGAATTCCCAGAGCTGGAGCTCCTGTGGGGTCTCACCTGAGCAGAACAAAGGGAAGAATCCCCTCCCTCTCCTGCTGATCCCAGTGCAGGAGGATTCCCTTTGCTCACCTCCTGCAATCCCTGGTTGCCATCTCCCCACCCCAGAAGGGTTTTCCTCCCTGTCTGTATCTCGGACCACGTCCAAACCAAGGGAAATGGGGTTGAAATCCCGGCTGTGCTCGGGATGAGCCCAGTTCAGGTGTTCTGGTGACATCTGCACACCTGGGCACTGCTGGCCAAGGGTCGCTTGAGTTCTGCTTGCAGCTCCAGGGAAAGATTCCCTGCTTTTGATGTGCCACGTGTGCTGGCCCTGCCACGGAGCGGGAATTGTCTCACGGAGCAGGAATATTTACACTCCAATCTTCCTCCTTTTGGGCAAAGGAGAGTCCAGGCCCATTTCCCCAGCCTTGCTTTCATTAGCGCAGGGCTGCAGTTCATCAACCCCCATAAATATTTATATCCCGAGCATTCCTCGTAGGATTCCAAGCCCTGCCCGCGATTTCACGGGATGCTTCGTGCTGTTTATTGTGCAGCAGCTTTGCCATGGATGCTCGGACAGGGAATTCCCTGGTGGCCATCAGGGCCAGGGAGGCCTGTTCCCCTCTGGATGTGTTCATGGTCCTGTGGGAGCTGCCCTTCCCTCGGCGTTCCCTGAGCGGGTGTGGAGCAAAGGCTGCTTGGGGATTCCCCCATGGATGCTCAGAGTCCAAAGGATTTGCAGCTCTGCCAGCTCTGAGCACTCAGAAATCAGGAGCTGTTTCCAAAAAAATCATGGATTTGTGATAAATGAAGGAATGGAGGGGGGTTCTGGCTCAATTCCCAATAGCTGTGGTGCTGGGTGGGGAGGGACCTTAGAGCTCCTCCAGTCCCACTCCTGCCATGGGACACCTTCCACCATCCCAGGGTGCTCCGAGCCCCGTCCAGCCTGGCCTGGAACACTTCCAGGGATGTGTCCCCTCACTTCAGAGGCAGGAAAAGGCAATGTTGGCTCTAATGGATAAGGATTTGTTTGGATTTTAGGGGCATTTGGATTTTGGGCCTTGTTCTTGCTGCTCTCATGAACCTGGTTGGCTGTTAAGCCATCAGTGCCTATGGAGAACACTGGGAATGGCAATCATGGAATTATAGGATCGTTGAGGCCAACCATGTCCTGAAGTTTTAGGTGTTTAACTGTTTATTTTACTTTTTTTAAATGGAGAAAATGAAAGCAAAATGGTCTTTCCTGAAGGTTTTTCCAGAGTTCTGTGGAGTGAATGGGATGTGTGGCCATTCCTACTATTTGTATTCCCAAAAAAATTCCCTGATTTGGTGCCTGAAGGAATCAGCTGATCAAGAACCTTGCTCAAGTAACTTCCATATAATAGAATTCCTTCAAGATTCTTCCAGATTTTTCTTCCAAGTGTTTTATTTGTGAAAATGAACCATTTTTGGAGAATAAAAGGAGGCATGAGCATTAATAATTATTAACAACTATTAATAATTATTAATTATAATATTAATTATGTTTAAATTATTTTTATTATTATCAGAAAGAAGTTCCTGCCGTAAAGAAAAATACAAACCCAAAGTCTCGACTACTTAATAAATAGTGGATATTTTACTTAATAAATAATTTTACTTAATAAATTAATCTGCTGAAGCGTTGACAGCTTTAATGAGTTCATTATCTTCATTTTATTCAATTAGAGAAGATCTTTATTTTGAATTTGAACAGAATATTAATTTTCCTTCTCTCTTTTTCCAGGCAGGATTATTGACTCCACGCTGTGGGAATTCACCTCCTGAACACCTGCACCAGGTACTGCGTTCCTTTCGTTGCATTTCTATGCCGTTTTCCCATGGAATGCCGCTTCCAAAGGTTTTAACGCTGGAATGGTTGTGCTGTGCTTGGATTTTAATCTTGCTTTCGGAGGTCTGGGCTCTGTATTTTACCCACCTCCCACCGGCATCCCAGATTTTAATTGCAGGAAGAGGTGATGGGGCCCTTGGAAACAGGGATATTGTTGTGCAGAGTGAATGGAATGGAGGCCTTGGAAAAACTGGGATCTTTATTCCCAGTTGCTCCTGGATTATGTGGTGAGGGCCTTTGGAAATGGGGATATTGTTGTTCAGAGTGAGTCAAGGTTCATGCAGGCCTCGGAAAATCCAGGATCTTTATTCTGGAGCGCATGGGGAGGGCCCTTGGAAACAGGGATATTGTTGTGCAGAGAGAATTGAGTGGTTCGTGGAGGCCTTGGAAAACCTGGGATTTTTATTCCAGTTCTTTCCAGAGCATGTGGTGAAAACCCTTGGAAACAGGGATGTTGTTGTGCAGAGTGACTCAAGGTTCACGGAGGCCTTGGAAAATCCAGGATCTTTATTCTGGAGAGCATGGGGAGGGCCCTTGGAAACGGGAATGTTGTTGTGTGGAGTGGATTGAGTGGTTCGTGGAGGCCTTGAAAAACTGGGATCTTTATTCCCAGTTGTTCCCAGAGCATGTGGTGCAGACCCTTGGAAATGGGGATGTTGTTGTGTGGAGTGGATTGAGTGGTTCATGGAGGCCTTGCAAAAACTGGGATCTTTATTCCCAGTTGCTCCTGGATTACGTGGTGAGGGCCCTTGGAAACGGGGATGTTGTTGTGCAGAGTGACTCAAGGTTCACGGAGGCCTTGGAAAAGCCGGGATCTTTGTCCTGGAGCACGTGGGGAGGGCCGGATGAGCACCTGGCTGCCTCTGCCGCTCCGGCTGCGCTCTCTCCATGCCTGTGTAACTCAATCGTGTTCCCAGCTGTTGCTGATCCCAGATGGAGCCTGTCAGGAGGAGCAGCCCCGTGTGTGACCCGAGCCATCCCCGTGCCTCGGGTGGCTGAAATCCTTTCATGCTCCTGTCAGCCCGAGCCCCCCACCCGTTTCATCACGTCCGAGTTCTGGCATGTGCCGGCACCGCAGGGCCCGAGGCAAACTGGGAAGTGCTTGACCAATTTCTGGGATGGCTTTCAGATGGGATTTTATTGGTTTATGAATTGTTACCTCTGTTTCCTCTTCTAAATGAAGTTGCAAAAGTGGAGAGGGAATCGAGGCCAATTCTCCCTCTTTCCCAACACGGGAAAACCGATCCCATGTGTCGGCCCCGCTCCCGTCACGTGCTCGGGCTCATCCTCCGCTGGTATTTTTTCCATCCCGAACCCGCTGCTCTGCTTCGCTGGTGTTTTTTGCTCCTTTGTTTATTCCCCAGCCGCTCGGGATGAGCGCAGAATCCCGCTGGCAGGAACATTTGTGGGAAATCGCATCACGTTGCACCAAATCCACCAGAGAGCCCCCGGCGAGCGCTCGCGCGGCCACGGAGCAGATTCTGTTCCCATTACTCAGCGGAGAGGCTCGCTGGATGTTTATAGCTGTTGGGTGGGCAAGAAAGTTGGGAAGAGTCGGGATTTGTCGGAGCCTTTGATGGTCGTGGCTGGGTGGGAATGAAAGCAGCTGGGCTGGGTTGAGTAATGGGGTGGCACTGGTAGCCCTGACTCGTGATAACTCATTTCTCTCTGTGGTGACTCGGATTCGCCTGCTCAGCCCGTTCCTCGGAGCTGCAGGAATTGCTGGAAGGCTCCGAGTCAGTTTGTGGATTGTTATGACTCGGCCTAAGAGCCGGATTTGCCGGATAAAGGAGCCGAGGCTTCTTTGTTAGGGAAACATGAGGACTTTATTTAGCAATTCCCCCTTAATGCCCGTGCTCCTGGAGAGCTGCTCCTGGGTGATGGTTGGTCCCAAATTCTCTGCTCCCAGTGCCCTGCACTGATGGGTAATTCTGTGTTTTCCTGCTTCTCTCCTTGGAAAATCCTGGGAAAAGCAGCTGTGGCGTTAATGCTCAGATTGGACTTCACAGCTGAGTAAAGCATCCCTTGATGGCTCCGTTTTCCTTCAGGGGAGCAGAAAGGCCCAATAAACTGTTCCAGTTGTGGTTCTGGAGACAAATGTGGGCTCTGGTGGACGCTTTTTAAATGGAGGTCAAGCAAAAGTTGCCTCATCCTTGAAGGATTTGCTTGACAAAGGTAGCTGGAATAAAGCCGGATGTTTTTCCGGAGGGCTGGCCGTGTATCTGAGGAGAACAATTAGCGTTTTACGGGCTGAAGCCACACCAAAGGGATTCAAAACTGGCCGAGACATCTGAAATAAAAATATTCCTCATCAGGGAGCCCTCAGGAATTGGGAGGTTGGTGCTTGGGCTCTGTGAGCTTGGCCTGCTCTTGTTCCATCCCCTCATCAGCAACCCCGCGCCCTGATAGAATTCCTGCTGCTGGAGCCGTGCACGGCTCAGCCTTGGCTGGGAAGCACGGGTGGTGGCTCAGGGAGCTGTGGCTCTGGGAGCCTTGGGAAGCTCAGCCCGCGGAAAGCAGACGGGCTTGGATGCAGCTGGGGCTGGGATTGAGGCAGGAGGGCGCTCCCAATGGCACTGCCACGGGAATAAAGCCTTTGGGAAGGGCAGGATGAGCTCCCAGCAGGGCAGGGAAAGGTCAGTGGGGTGCTGGGATGGGTGTGAAGGGAAGCCTCGTGTCCCTCACCAAACCGTGGGGGATTGGTCCTACTTTTGTTTTCCGAAGGATGTCAAAAAGTGGAAGTTAATATTAAAAAAGGGCTAAAAAAAAATGAGAGCAACAGATTGGAAAGCTCTGAATCCACTGCATTTCTGAAAAAACCTGAAATAAACGGAGCGACTTGGTATTTATGCACTGGGATCGTTCTGAGAGAGAAAACTTTGGAAACAAAAGGATAAGATGGAGTGAGAATCCGAGCCTTGGCCGCAGCCCAGGGCTTGTGATGGAAGGGCCACAGAGGATCTGCTGTCCCCTGGTGCTCCTCAAACCAGGCCTGCACGGGAGGGGTGCTCAGGCAGGACCCCGAGAAGCTTTAATTTTAGGATTTTATGTAGTTTTGGGGTTTTACGGAGCCAGGTGAGTGGAGGAAATGGGATTGCTGGGGGCGTGCAGGAGATCAGCACTGATGAGTTCACGGTCCCTTCAGGACTCACAGCTTTGTGAAGAAATGCACTTGAAAATCCTCCTGTGTTCCAGAGGAAAGGACTGCTGTTCCTGGGGATTCACGGGAGATTGAGGCTTGGAGCCACAGCAAGGTCCTCGCTGGCTGGAGTGTCCCACCAGGAGGTGCTGCCTGCTGTGTCCCTCAAGGGAGTGAAGCTCTTGGAGCTGATGATGCTCGTTACTCTAACGAGTTTTCTCTCATTAAACGTCACAAAAGGATATTTAGAGGGAAGGACAGCTGTTGGATGGATTTGGGTGTCTTTATGTTCTGAACGTTTGAAGCTGAGGGCAGTTTGGTGCCTTGCTCTGGGAGCTCTGGAATGGGCAATGGATTTTAAGGGAAAGGAAACTTTTCCTTCCTTTCCTCCCTGATTTATCTCAGACACCTCCATAGGTACTGCTCCGTTTGTCATGTGCAGAGTTCCATCAGCACAGACAGCTCTGATGGGACAGAGGGTGAGGGCGGTGATAAATCCCCCCTGTTAAACCCCACTTATTCACTTCCCAAAATAAATCAATTTGGGAAAGAAAATAGTTCTGATTTTGTGTAGCAAAACCAGGGAAAAAAAGTATTTCCAGATCAGCTGGGTGCCTGGTGATGAGTTCTTGTTCTAATCCAGTGCTGGGGGGTTGATCCCAGTGATTCCATGCTCCCTGGAATCCCATTTTTCCTCCCGGCTGTGCCCTGCCTGTCCTGCCTTTCAGCCCAATTCCATTTTGCTTCCATTATCACAAACCTGAGCGAGTTTAATGAGCTGTGTTGTGGAATTGCTTCCAGCCCCGAGGTGAAGTGCCTCCAAGGGCAGGGAAATAATGTTCTCCATCTGATCCCGTTGGGATGGGACTGAAGGATGCTGAGGAGTCGTTGCCTCTCCTGTGGGTGACTCGGGATGAGGAGTTTGGGGGTGTTCTCCCTGTTGTTGTTGTTGTTTGAGCTGAAAAGGAAACACCTCTGGGTGTCCCCTGGAATGTGAACAATTTCCATCATGGATCAGGATCGTTGGGATTCATCTGCTCTGGCCTTTCTTGGCCACGGGAGGAGCAGGGCACTGTGAAAAATCAGCTCTGTGTGCGTGAGGCTCTGGGCACTGAGAGCTGAGCTGGTGTTCCCGAGATCCCTGTGAAACACAGCCGAGCACGGAATGACTCCAGAGCCATCCCCTGGCAGGGGAGCCATGGATATCCCCTGGTGTGGCGTGTGGGATGATCTCCTGAGCCCTGGGAGGAGCTCGGGACCTTCTCAGGCTGCCTGAGGACAAAGGATTGGCGTTCCAGGCCTCGGGGACACAGCTCTGCTGCCCTGGCAGCATCTCCAGTTTCCTGAAGTTGGGAGAAGCCTCTCCAGGACCATCAGCTTGGAGCTTGCAGGAGGGATTTAATCCCGGGATTTATTCTGCTGTGAGGCTCCTTTGGGGCAAAGCAGTTCCTGGGGATGTCCTGGAAAACCACAAAGTGGCAGGGAGGTTCCTGGGGATGTCCTGGAAAACCAAAAATGGCAGAGAGGTTCCTGGGGATGTCCTGGAAAACCAAAAATGGCAGAGAGGTTCCTGGGGATGTCCTGGAAAACCAAAAATGGCAGAGAGGTTCCTGGGGATGTCCTGGAAAACCAAAAATGGCAGAGAGGTTCCTGGGGATGTCCTGGAAAACCAAAAATGGCAGAGAGGTTCCTGGGGATGTCCTGGAAAACCAAAAATGGCAGAGAGGTTCCTGGGGATGTCCTGGAAAACCAAAAAGTGGCAGAGAGGTTCCTGGGGATGTCCTGGAAAACCAAAAATGGCAGAGAGGTTCCTGGGGATGTCCTGGAAAACCAAAAATGGCAGAGAGGTTCCTGGGGATGTCCTGGAAAACTGAAAAGTGGCAGAGAGGTTCCTGGGGATGCCCTGAGCTGGCTGTGGCTGCAGGGATGGCAGTGACCGGCTGCCACAGTGGGCTCAGGATGCCCCATTCCAAATAACATCCAGCCCAGGAAGAGGGAAAAGCCCCCAAAAAGCAGCCAGGATGACTGGACTGATAAATTTTTTGGCCACTTAGCTCCGAGATTTGAAAAGCTTTAATGGGAATGGGAGGGAAATCTGCTCTGGGGGGGGGGCGCAGGAAATGGGATGTGGAGGCCCAGCGCCTCGATGGGAGCATTGTTGTCCTCGGAGGAGCCGTGCAGACGTTTCTTTTTATCCCAAACAGAGCAATTTCCTGCCTTCCAACCGTTCCAGTCTGCGTGTGCTTCCCCGGGAGCCCACGGCAGCCGGAATGTGGCATCTGTCAGCAGGAGCAGCACAGGAGCCGCGAGCGGGGCTCGCCAGGAGGGGCTGAGCGTGCCCGAAATAACAAAACCCCCGCGCTGCTCCCGGAGCCTGGGGGAGCTGCAGGAGCGGGGGGGATGCGGGGAACACCAGGGTTTGGGGCTCAGAGGGCAGAGGAGGTGGCAGAAATGTGGGTGACGAGTGTGGCAGGCTCGGGGACAAAAGCAGAGCTCAGCCTGTGGTGGCACAAGGTGGATCTGGAGTTGCTGAAAGGAGCGGATTTCAGCGGGGTTTAGTCTGGGGCGGCTCCAGCTCTGGGGGACTTTGGGAGCTCTCTCACGCCTATTGGTTAATTTGCTTTTGTGGCCAGAACCCTTCTCCCGTCCCCTCTGCCCCTCCTGCATCCTGAAGTGTTGGCACCTCTTGGAATCACAAATTGGAGGCCCTGAATTTCCAACCGGTTACGTGCCCAGTGGATTTAATCTGAGTTTTTGGATCAGTTTATTTAAACCTTAAATACCGGGCTGAATTTGAATGAATCCTCCCTCCTGGGGTGGACCTGGGAGTCTCCTGAGGGTTTTTATTCCCTGTGGAGTCTCCAGCACACCTGATTTATGCAGCGCAGCCCAGCAAGAAAAACTTGTCCTGTGTCAGCTCCTCTCTTGTAATGCTGAATTTTGGGATCAGTTTATTTAAACCTTAAATACTGGGCTGAGTTTGAATGAATTCTCCCTCCTGGGTTGGACCTGGGAGTCTCCTGAGGGTTTTTATGCCCTGTGTAGTGTCCCTGATTTATCAATGATCTCATTTATGCACTGCAGGTGCCCCCAGCAAAAAAACCTTGTTGTGAGTCAGCTCCTCTCTTGCAATGCTGGGTTTTTTGATCCATTTGTTTAAACCTTAAATACTGGGCTGAATTTGAATGAATGCTGCCTCCCGGGTTGGACCTGGGAGTCTCCTGAAGGTTTTTATTCCCTGTGGAGTCTCCAGCACACCTGATTTATGCCCCCAGCAAAAAAACCCCTTGTCCTGAGTCAGCTCCTGTCTCATAATGCCTGAAAAACGAGACCTTTGGTAACTGGGGCAAGATAAGTGCCTTGATAATCTGCATTCCCTGCCCAAATATTGATGTTCCAGGGAAGGGAAGGATCTCCTGGAAGGTGTTTTGAGGATGCCGATTCCATCTGCTCCTGGCTCCACGTGGGATTCTCCAGAGCAGCTCTGGCTGCCTGGGCTGAGCCCAGGGATTTGTTTCCAGGAGCACAGGCTGGGTCTGTGCTGAGCCTACAGAACAGTGCCCTCTCGTGTGCTCGCAGGGCTGGGAGCTGCGCTCCTGTCCCAAACTCCCCGCGGGTTTTGGGGCGTGGGTCGGGAATTCAGCCTGACCCCTGTGCACAGGTTGTTATTCGTGGTTTTTTTTCCTCTCTGTGGCACAACGGCTCCAAAGGTTTTTGTGGCCTTAAAATTACATCATTTTAAATTATGTAAATGAGATTTTTTTTTTTAGTACTTTATAGTTAGATACATTGAATGATTTTTTTTTTATTTTAATAAGGAGAAAAGCCTAATAATTAAATTATCTTTTTTACTTTCATGCTCCAGCTGACACAGATTGCAGTGTTCTGTGTGCAGTGGCAGCAGCTGAGCTCATGTGCCAGGAACTGGAGGTTTAAGGGGTAGATCCCCATTTCAGAACGGTCCCAAAAGAGAAAATTCAACATTAATATTTGCATTTCTGGGTGGTTTTGGTTTGGGTTTTCCCGTCATTGTTTGTCGCTGCAGTGGGACTGTGTGAACTGCTCTGTGAGGTTCAAATCCTCGAATTTTGCCAGAGACTTTGCAGTGCAGCCCCGTTGCTCCATGGTTTCACTGGCTGGGGATAATGAATCCCATTTCTCATCTCACAGAATCATCGAGGTCGGGAAAGACCTCCAAGGTCGTGCATTCCAGCCCTGCAGCCTGTGGCAGTGATGGCCCTCCTGGTGTTCTCTCTCCATTTATTACCACGTTTTACCCTTGGCTACTCTTTGCGTGCTCTGAGTTTGGTTCTTTCCGCAGGGATTGATCCGGGTGAAGTTATCCAGCCTGGAGCTCTTATCTGCTCCAGGGACAGATGGTATTTTATGGATGGGGAGATGTGGAGAAATCAGCTTCATTCCGGGCCCATACATGGGTTGGAAAGGCTGCAGTGCTTTTAGGCTGGTCCTAGAATAAATGCACCTACAAATTAATATTCTTTGGAATCGTAGGAGAACCTGTGCTGGGAATTAACTTGATTTGGAGCAGTGCTCGTTTCCTGAACACACTTAAAAATAATTAATCTGGGAAGACTTACATTTTTTTTGAGGTTTATAACCCTGCTTTGCTGGTGCCTCCTCCCTGCTGCAGGAGAGTGGAGCCTGCCTGATTTTTCCCTGGGATTTGGGAGTGTTTTCCAGCGGGATGGACGGAGCCTGTCCCGAGGTGGAGGAATGCGTGTTAAATAAACAGCCAGCGTGGGCCCTGCTCGCACTGGGTGTGTTTGCCTGATGTTTAGGAAGGGGGGTGTGTTTGCATGGAGGGGGATGTGTTTGGATGAAGGATTTATACTTTGTGTTCGGGCTCCCTTTGCGCTCGCTCCAAGGGCTGAGATCCCGCGTTTGGATCCAGCCAAGGGGAGTCAGGAGGGGACTGGGATTGCATAAACCAGAGATGTTGTCCATGTGGATGAGCCTGGAGAGCCGGGCCCTGTCCAACGTCTTTAGGATCTTGCTGTTGAGGGTTGGCCTGGATGACCTCTAATGTCCCTTCCACCCCAAACTGTCCCAAAATTCTGTGGGATCTGGGTTGTAATTGGTGCCATTTCCCTGTGGTTGGTCCTGTTTTGCTTCCAGCACAATTCCAGCATCAGTTCCTGGCTTTGAGGATGGAGATTCCAGAGTGAAGCTTGTGGGTGCTCCTGTGCTCACAGCCCCACCTTGGTGGGGGAAGCATTCAAACCTTTCTTTTGATAAGTGGAACAATGGAAATTCCCATTCCAAGGGCTGGGTCCTTCCAACTGAAACCACCCTGTGGAAGCTCTGGCCTTGCAGAGGAGCTGAATCCGAACCAGCTCCGGGGAATCTGCAGGGTTTTCCCAGAGAGTGGCTGTGAGCGGGACTGGTGGAATCTGTGTCAGAAGGGGCAAATGGACCAGGAAAAATCCCTGGGAATGCCGGTGCTGTGCCCCAAGGTGATGCCAAGAGAACAACAACAGGCTGCTCAGGCAGTGTTGGATTTAACCTGGAAGTGTCTGGGAGGGAGGGAATTTTCCTACTGTTCCTGCTTGAGTCAGGGAAAATGACTCGGTGTGCACGTTTTTCAGTTTGAGTCGAGTCGCTTCCCATTTTTCTCCTGGAAGCCAGGCAGGAAGATCCTGGGAATTGGCAAACCAGGGTGGGAAGGGCTGGTGCTGCACCTCTGCTTCTCCTGATGATTGATTACAAAAGTCTTTGATCTGAGCTTGGTGTTGACTCCAAAGTGGGAAGGCAGCACTAATCCCGCTGCTCCGACCAAGAGAGGTGCCAAAAGCTTGGGATATTCCATGCTGGGAAGCCCCGCTGGTGCCTCTGGGTGCAGGACTGGTCCATGTTGGGCTGGGCTGGCCCAGCAGCTGCTGAGGCCTCGGAGCTCTGAATTTCTTGCCACGCCAGAATTATCTCCCTGCCATTGTGCCTGCATGCAAAGGCTGCACCAGTAATTCCATGTTCTTATAATCCCCCACTCGGATAAAAATCAGATGGGAACAAATGTGCAGCACATGAGGACTGAAGACTTTTATTACAATATCTTTTTAATTATCAAGGTGGGGAATCACGTCTTACAAAGTCCAATAAATTGAATTTTATTATGGTTTGTGTGAGGACTTATTTAATGGCAGATTACACGAGACGCTGACACAATTCCTTTTTCTTTCCCGGAGGTTTATTTGTCGCTTGTTGAACTCTGGGAAAACGAGCTGGGACTGGGAGCAGAGGGTTGTGGATCTAATCCGAGGGATGGTTCATGTTCATGGTTTAGAGTAGCTCAGCTTAATTCCAGGTTGTGAGCACTTGGAGCAGCTGGGAAACCCGACCCAGGCAGTTGGGCTTTATTAGGAACGAGCTCCTGCTCTTTTCAATAGGTGCTTTGGGAAGTCTCAAATCCTGAATTGTGGCTCTTGGCTTTGGAAGGAGCTCCAGTTGTTCCGTCTGCTCCCTGGTGTTGGAACTCGGGGCTTCTGTGGAGCCTCCTGCCCTGGGCAGGTGTGGAGAGGGATGGATTTGGTTCCCTAAGCTGGGAACTGCTGGATTATCCATGGAATCATGGAATGGTTTGGGTTGGAAGGGATCTTAAAGCTCATCCAGTTCCACCTTCCGCTATCCCAGGTTGCTCCAAGCCCTGTCCAACCTGGCCTGGGACACTTCCAGGGATCCAGGGGCAGCCACAGCTTCTCTGGGAATTCCATCCCAGCCTCTCCCCACCCTCTCAGGGAAGTTTTCCTTCCTGATATCCCATCTGACCCTACTCTGGTGAAGCAGCCCTGGGATTCTGTGGGTTTGTGCTTTGTTGGGAATTTTTTCACTGACTCCGAGGTTTGCTCACAGCGCATTCAGCTCTCGGTGATGAAAAGTTCCTCTCTTGGATTTTGGATTTATTATTTGGATTTATTTGGTTGTATTCCCTGTTTCTGACAGTTTACAGTCTCTGGGAGGGTCAGTCCGTGCAAAATCCCCTTTCAGTTCTGGATGCAAACAAAAGTTATGAGCAATAGTTTGGATATCAGGTTCTGTGTGTTGAGGAAATGCCAGTTTGAGGGAATTGCACATGGATCCCCTTCCCAAATTTGTCTTTGGAAAAGCAACAGACAAAGCTGATCCCCGTGCTAAATAAAAGGGAACATGAGTTACAACTTGCACAGCGCGGTTCCAATGTGATCAGGTTTACATTCCCATTTTAACTCCTAGGAAAACTTTTGGGAGTGAAAATCAATCCCATAAACCCACGGAGGACCTTTCTGGCCCCATGGCTACAGCGAGCACAGACGTTTAAGGGATGATTTTCATATGCGTGGAGTCATCTTAGAATTCTGGAAGGGAACAGTTTGTCTGGGATTCATAATAAATTATTCATCCTTTTATTACCATAATAATCGCTTTTTATGGTTACCCAAGTGAATGTTCTTATGAAAGCACAGAAAAATCTATTAATTATTTTCCAGGATTTTATAATATTTAGTTTTTTCCTAGAGTTTTTCCCCATTCTGGGGGGTTTTTTGATGTTATCAGAAAGAAAAGCAGATTTTTTTTTTTTTTCTCCAAAGATAAAAGTCTCTCTGCACACTTGTTTTGTGTGTCAGAGCTGGAAGAACATGAGAACATCTTATCCAGGGAAAATGCCAGTCTGGAGGCCTCTTCCCTGCTTTTTGGTCCCTATGGATTCTGGGGGTGTTTCCTTTAACCTTGTGTAGGTCCAGAATTGATTTATGGAAAATCCCGAACGTGAGGTGGGGTCTTAAAAATAAGAAATGTTGTCTTGTGCCAGGAACAACTGGAAACAGCCTGGAATGGAGGATTTTCCCCCTTTAACAGGAGGAGGGATTAGTGCTGATTAATAGGAGCCTCCAGGGCCTAAATTTGTCCGAAGTTTATCAGGGATTTGTGTTAAATTTATAAATTCTCATTCTCAAGCTGGTTGTTGGAGGTCTGGATGGTTGTTGGTTGGTTTTTTCCCAAAATAAGTGATTCCTGTGTGGATCAGCAGCTCCCAATGACATTTATTTCCATGTTTTTCACCAGCCTGGTCTATGGAAGCTCAGCCTCAGCAGGGGGTTGGAATGAGGGGAGGTTTAAGGTCCTTTCCAACCCAAACCACTCCAGGATCTTCTGGAAGTTGCTCTGGGAGCATGGACTGGGTTGGTGCTCTGGGCTTTGTAATAATTCTGGCTTTGGAGGGAAAAGCTCTATGGAATGTTGTTGAACCAGGATATTTGGTGGTGTCAAGAGGCTGAGGGAGTGTGAAAAGGACAGATGAATCTTGACTTTTGTGTCTCTTTTGATGGGCTGAGTCTCACCTCAGGCCAAGTTCAAGGTTGCCTGCGATGCTCTTGAAGTGATGGGTCTTTAAGTGATGCTCAGCCTGTGGAGCACTGAACACCAGGGAATCTTGGAATAATCAAGGGATAACCTTGGAATTCTTTAATGAGATCAGCTCCTTTGGTCAGAGCCTGGTGCTGATGGCACCAAGGTCGTGGTTCAATCCCTGGATGGGCCACTCGTGTAAGAGTTGGACTTGATGATCCTATGGATCCCTTCCCACTCAGAATACCCAGTGACCTGGAAGTAAAGTGGGGATGAATAACACTTCCAGAGCTTCTGAAGTGTTTAAGAAACCCAGTTTTGGATTTCCTGGATTGGATTGGATCCCCTGAGGGGATCCTGCTGGATGTGTCCACGTGGTTCCTGTGTGACCCCACACGTGAGGAGGTTTGAGAGAGGGAAATGACGGTAACAGCCCAGCACAGCGGGGAGGTTGGGTCCTGGTTCACCCCATATCCCTGATTTCCTGCTTGTGCCCCACGGTGGATCCAACAGGACTGGGTTCAGCAGCAGAGCTCAGCACATTCCTAAGCTGAGGCATGGGACTAACCCTGTGGAATGAGGCTCCTGCTGGAACAGCATCCTGGACTGCAGCCTGGATACCCCCAGGGAAAATATTCTCCAGGAAACCTTGCCTCTGGAGCTGGTTTTATCCTGTGCATCCATTTGGGCTCTGTGTGCTGGAAGGGCTGGGAAAGTGCCACCTTTTGGGGCCTGTGCAGGGCCTGGGCCACCTCGTGGGGCCTGTGCAGAGCCCAGCCCAGTGCACTCAGACTCCCCTTCCCATGGTGTTTAAGCCTTTCCTACACCCAGAAAATCCTGGATAAGTGCACTACAGGTGCTTCCTCCGTGGTCCTGCTTCATCCATGGACCAGCAGACTGGGAGATCCAGGAGCCCTTTGGCCACCTGGTTTTGGTGTTGGCTCCTTGTCGCCTGGGATGTGGCGCTGGGAGCTGGGAGAAGCCGCTGGGAGCTGAATTCTTCCCTGCCAAATGCCAAGGAGCTGCTTCTCTGATTTTTTCCTGTTCTGAGTTTATTATATTAATGGAGAAGAAGTGCTTAAAGCCCTCAGTGGTTGCTCAATGTAGCCTTTGGCACCACACGCAGCAGTGGTGGAAAAAAAGCAAACAGAAGTGTGAAGAGCCCGACAAAACACATGGAAAATATCTCGTATTATATAAATGGGCTCAATGCCTGTGCCTCAAGTGCTGCCTCTCATTCGAGTAAATTCCTCCCACCAAGGAGGCAGAAAAATCAGGAATTCAGAGGCAGGAGCAATGAAAAGGGAGAGCAGTTGAGTGTTTTGGAGGTGTTTTGCCCTTAGTGGATTTTAAAGTGGCTGGAAGGAGTGTAAAGGAAGGAGGTGCAATGACTTCAATGTTCCTTCTGGGAATACACAACAGAAGAGGTGCCTGAACAGGAAAATCACCAGACTGGGTTTTCAGATGTTGGGGGTGTTGCAGAATCAGGCTGAGACCATGAGCTCCACAGGTTGCCACTGAGATAAGAGTTAAATGAGATTTCAAAACCCCAAAAAACTCCAAAAATAAAACTCCAAACAACCCCTGAACAACAGCAAAAAAACCGCAACAAAACCCCCGACTAAACAGTACCCAGGAATAGAAATCCCAAGGTAATTGGAAGGGGAATATGTTTTAGTGGTGAGCGTGGTGTTGCTGGGTTAATGGTTGGATTTGATGTTCTGAGAGGTCTTTTCCACCATGAATGATACCAGTCACTCAAGATGAACACAGGGATTCATAATCGAGCAGAAATGGTTTGGGTTTTTTGTTTACTGTCATAATTTGGGGGAGTTTCTTCCTCTCCCTGTGGTGCCAGAGGCAGAGCTGCTGGTGGTGCACAGGTGAAGATCCTTTCCAAGAGATCTGGTGGTACCTCTGGTATACCCAGGTGTTTTCAGGAAAATTACCTTTGGCATTTCTTCTCTGATCCAGGGTTTTGGGGCTTCAGGGAGTGAAGAACCCTGTGGGCTGTCAATGCAACCTCCCCTCTCCATCCTCCAAGGAACATCCTGCCTCTTATCCATCCCCCCTCATCCGTTCTCTGCCTCCATCATCTTTCATCTGCCCTTAATTAACTTTTCCCGTTCTGCTGAGTGTACAACGTCCCAAGATTAACCTAAGAGGGAGCGCGAGGTTCCCGGAGAATTGAAAATCAATTTCTCTGTCTTCGTGTACCTGTCAAGGATTGAGTGCCAGGGCTGGAATTCATCCTCTGGTGGCTGATGGTATCGTATCCGCCTAAATCACCTTTCTAGCAGGGCTTGAGATGTGTTAGGCTGAGTTCCCTGGCTGCCATCCAGTTCTTGGTGGGATAGGGAAGCAGCGGGGTTGGAGTCGACGCCGACTCCTCCGCGTCTGGCAAAAATCTGGTTGTGGAGCAAGAGGGAAACGCTGGCTGGTCAAAATTCCTGGGTGTCCTCATCCCTGACAAAAGCTGAGCTCTGCTGTTTATAAAAAGGATTGAGGGCCTTGAGTTGGGCTTAGTCAGCTGCTGATCCCTGGGAACGAGGAAGGGGGGTGTTGTTTCTCCATCTAATCACTTGCAGGCTTGTGATTACAACATTTAATGATGATGGCCGAGGTCAGTTTTTAATTAGCTGAGCCACATGATGGGCTCTCGCAGTGCCAGCAAAGCCTTTCCTCATTGATGTCTGGTGTGATGTTCCAGAAGAGCAGCTGTGCCAGTGAAATCCTGGATTTATGGGTTAAATCATGCTGTGTATTTCCCAATCCCGAGCTGTTTTGCTCTGATCTGGATGGGACACGGTGGGTCCAGATTGCAGCGTGCAGCAAGTCCCTGTCTTTGTCCAACATGTTGAGGAGTGAGCAATAAATAGGAAAAAAATAATCCGAAAGTCTTGGGAAGTTGGCAGATGTGGCTGTTACCAGGACTCACATGATGCTGTGGCCCGGTGGAACCGAGCTGTTGCCGATTGAATCACATGTTTTTGTCCTGGTAACAACCAATAACACCCCGCTCCTTCCCAAAAACCCTAAATATAGCCCTGAGAACCTCCAACCAGGGAGGACTGGCACCCGACCGTGCCTTTTCCACAAGCCCCGTGTGATGGCCAGGACACAGCGGGGCCCGTGCCAGGAGCAGATGGCAGAGCAGGCTGCACATTCCTGAGGCGCTCAACTTCTCCCTCTCCCCTTCTCCGCGAGGCGGGATGGATCCCGGGCTGGATTCACGCATGGCTTCGCCTCCAGCATGGATGGAAAGGTATTGGAAAAGGCAAACGTATGACTTGGGTTTTCCTGGCCCACACGTGGATGATAACAATCCCCCCAATTCCCTCCCTGCCGTGGGATGGGGTGGAGGAGACGATTCCCTCAGGGATGAACCAGCCCCTTCCAAGCTGAATGCACACATTTGTTTTCCTGAACGTACATCTCGACACGCTCCATGCACGCTCTGCCCTTGACCCTGCTTGCATGTGAGCTATAAAATTTTCCATTGATTTCCTGGAGGTCTGGAGCTTTCAGGCAAGGCTGTGTCCCTTTGAGCCATCCAGGTCTGGAGTGTGTTTAGGGGATGAGGTTTAGCCAAGTCTGAGGTCGCTCGGAGCTCTGCACGTGAGCAGATCTTCCCTTATCGTGCTGCTATGCCGAGCCAAGGACGCGTCCCTGGGGTGTTGCTCCTCAAGCTGGGGCGAATTCTGGGGGGGTTTCACCTCCCCTCAAAGTCTGGGGCTGGTCCCTGCTGAAGGCAGAGCTTCCAACCTGTTGCATTGTTCATAAATTCATCAGATTTGGCTCTCAGACATCACTGCTGGGATTATTTTTTATGTTTTCCTGTAACATCACTGTCGAATTATGGTGCCTCAGTTGTTTTGTATTTGCCTCATTTTTGTGATCAGGTTTAGCCCAGTTTGTGTTTTTCCCCCTCGCTTTTGTCACCAGGTTTAGCCCAGTTTTTTTCTGCCTTCCTTGATTCCATCAGGGGCCAGGGCCCCCACCAGGAATCCTCCAGCCCTGACCTCGGGCACATTTCTGCTCTAAAGAGGGAGGAATCTCCTGCAAACCTTTTTGCTCCCCACTCTGGCCAGTTCCTGGCACCCACTGGTCCCATTCCAAAGGAGATGTGCTGAGTGAGCTCTCTCCAGTTCCCTCACACTCGACTTCGAGCCTTTCACAGCACCCAAGACTCCCAGTAAGAAAAAACTGGAACACGTGGAAGTTTGTCCCGTATCTCTGTTAATTCCCTACTCGAGGATTTTTCCGCTGAGGTTTTGGTTTATGCAAAGCTGAGTTAGGCTAAGGCTGGGTTTTGCCTCAAGGATTAACGTTGTGCTTTATGAAGCTGAGCAGTGTTTTGTCCTCTGAGCCTGACCTGGAGTTGCAGTTCCTGGGGAAGTTGGAGGGAAGAGCTGTCTGGAGCAGCAGCGGGCTGAGGTGAGGGCTCTGTTTGGGGTGTTCCCCATACTCGTGGTGGGAGCTGTTCTTCCTTTCTTCTTGGCACCCAGGAAATGAGAGCAGCAGGAAAACCCTCTGGAAAACTCAGAAGTGAACTTGGATAATCTGAGGTTTGCTCTGTCGCTTTGGCACTTTCCGTTTAACGGGGTTGGCACAAGTTTGACTCTTAAAATTCCTCAGGATCCCTGTAAAGATGAGGATGAATCCATTTCCTTCCATTTTTGTCTGGAAGGTGCCTGCTCGATCCAAGTATATCCAGTTCTGCCTGCGAGGAAGGACGAAGAGCAGACTTTGGTGATGTTTGGGGTTTTTTCAGGCCACTTGGGGTTAAGCTTTGATGTTAATGGTTGTTCTGCTGGAAGCCTCAGGGCTTGTGCAAGGAGCTTCCAGGGAAGTGTTAAATCCAGCTGGGTCTGGAACAGGACACGGCTCCCACTGGGAGGTTTTTTTGTGTCTGGACAACGCCAGTGGCTTTCATGAGGATCTCATCTTTTCACTGTCCTGACTTCCTTTTCTTATCACTACTGGCTTTACATGCGAATTTCCATCAACAGGCGAGGGCTTGGAAGCTCCGATCCCAGCCGGATCCATTCCAAGGGTTTCTGGACGTGCCAGTCAGGAAGGCACTGTAGCGTAGCCTGATATGAAATATTTTGAGTGTCCTGCTGTAGGTCTTGCCTTTGTAAACAAGAGCCAATCCAGAAGTTTAGCAAGGACTGATAGGATCAGGATGTATTTGCAGGGAGGGCTGGCTCAGATGGAGCAGCTGTAACTCGCCCTCAGTGGGAGTGGAATCTGCTGCTCTCCTTGTGTGGCTGTGAGGGGAAAAGGACCTAAAAATGAGGAGAAACTCTTTGAGTTGAGATGTATGTTCAGAATGAAGTGTTATGGGAGGGATTTGGGATGTTCCATGGGTGTGCTAAATTAGTTCCAGTCTTAATTAAAAGGATGTACACAGCTCTTAATGAGGGCAAGCACATACTTGGAGTATGGAGTGAAATAGAACATTTGGGATTTTTGGGAGAAATCCTTCCCTGTGAGGGTGGGCAGGCCCTGGCACAGGGTGCCCAGAGAAGCTGTGGCTGCCCCTGGATCCCTGGCAGTGTCCAAGGCCAGGCTGGACAGGGCTTGGAGCAACGTGGGACAGTGGAAGGTGTCCCTGCCCATGGCAGGGGTGGGATGGGATGAGCTTTAAGGTCCTTCCCAAACCATTCCACGATTCCTTCAGTGCTGGGTGTGCTCTGTGTCCCAGCATCCAGGACCTTGGGATCCAGCTGCTGTAGGACCCTTTGGGAGCCCATCCCGGCTGGAGAAAGCGCTGGAAGTTGTGGTGTGGGCAGACCCGCCTGGACGGGGGCGTTGGGGTGATGTTGGAGGACACACATTGGAAGAGCTCCATCCCAGGGCACCTTTCCCTGGCCCTCGCTGGGATCAGCCCCCGAGCTCTGCGAGGCTGAGCGCGGCTCTCCCGCGTTTTACGAAGCCCCGTCTCCATGGCGTAATTGCCGCCACACCCTTTTGGAATAACGCGGGATCCTTGGGGAAAGGAGAAGTGGATGGGGTGGGGTGCCCTTGGTGGAGCTCCACACCCACCCTTCAGCTGCTCCGCTGGCCATCCCCGTCCCGGGGAGCACCGGACCGGGCCAATCAATCCAGGACTGCTCCATCCCGGACTCCCCGGCCCTGCAGCTGTATCGGAGTTACAACACAAACACCCTCAGTTATCCCAGTTGGACGCGAAAGCAGCCGCGCGTTCCATGGGAAGCGGCGATGCCAGAACGGGGAGGTCAGCGCTGTGCAGTGTTTTTCTGGCAAAGGAAAAGCCCATCCGATGGAAGGCGGTGCCTGGGGAATCTCCGGAGCGGCGGGATGAGCTCCGAGCACGACTGGAGATAATGGGGCTTGGGGAGGGGATCGAGCCAGGGAATACTGGAGAGAATCCAACCCCCCAAGCCCAATGGCCACCCTTCTTCGGGATGAAATCATTGGAAGCAGCACAACCACTTATCCAGAGGGCCAACCTGCTTCCAGGAGTTTTGGGATCATGGTTTAAACAGGTTTTTGTGTTCCCAGCCCTCCGTGCCCACAGGTGCTGCTGGCGCTGCCTCATCCCCCCTCGGAGCAGCTCCAGCTCGAGTTCCCTGTCTTTTTTTATCCAGGAAAAGGCTTTTAGCTCTTCTTTCCTGCAGAATGGGGTGCTCAGAACTGTCAGCACCACACAATCATCCCTCTGGGAACAGCCCCCGTCCAAGGGGATGGAGGCAATGTGTCAGAACATGTGGGAAAATCCCCCAGAGCTTCCAATTGGCGCTGGAATTATTAAAAACAAAAAGCGGAGAAAGCGCTCATGGAATTCTGGAAAATGCCACTGATAAGGATCTTTTTGGGGCTATTCCAACTTTCTCCCATGAAAAGATGAGCTCAAAGTACCAAGGTTTGGGTCTGGATTTGCAGTTTTCCAGACTTTGGGGGCTTGGAGCTTGGAATAATCTTTTGGTTTCTTGCACAGTGCGAGAGGGACCAAAGCTCCAGCAGCAGGAGGCACCTGGAAGCTGCTGGAGATGAGCATGGAGCTGGTCCCCTTTTCCTGGAGAAGGACTAAGCCAGTGTCCAGGTGATGGTCACACCCCTGGAATGGGCTCTGGTGAGCTTTGGATGAGTTTTGGTTTTTCTCTGCAGAAATCCGCAGCTTTTCCTCGTCGCTCCCCAGACCTGGATCCATTCTGAAGAGCAACAATACATGGAAAATGGAATATTTTGCTTATTAAAGTCACTTGGAGTCGCAGCTCCGAGGTTGGCAACCAGAGCTCGGAGAGGCTGAAGGAGCTGGAGAGCTCATTGTTCCCCTTTTCCAAGAGAAACTTCCATGTGTGCCAGCACTTTTATTTATAATGCTGAAATAAATGGAGTCCATTTAAAGGTATTATTGAGGGAGCAGCACTTCAAATATATCATTTTTATGTTATTAGGCTGCTCGGAGTGAGGTGTCCTACTGCAGGCGGATAATCCGTCCCCCTGCCTGGATTCCAGGCTGGAACTTACTGGAAGCTTTGCACCACAAGAATCCGAGCGAAGGGATTATTTTCAAGGAAAGAAAAGGGAGCTTGAGGAAAATCAGGCTGGAAGGCAGAACCTCAAACCACGGCGGAGAAATTTCCTGACAGCAGCTCCACATCTCGTGACCACCTGATGGCTCCTGAGCTTTTTTGGGATTTTAGCAGATGCCCAAAGGGGAGCTCAGCTGGCTGGGAAGGGTTTGGGGTGGGCTGCACCTGGAGTTGGGGCCGGCTGCCCCCCTTCCTTCATTCCATCCATTCTTCTTTTGTTGGAACAAGGGAAATCCTGAAGGAATCCAGACGTTTTGAGAACATCAAATGACTGCGCTGACATTTGCAGGCTGTTCCTGGTGCCGGTGTCCTGTGCTGGGATCCATGGAGCGAGGGAACGCTGCTGGCTGGGGCAGCACTCGGAGCAGGAAAGATGCTGCAGGGAGAGCCAGGACAAGCAGCCGGATATTCCAAGGAACAGGAGAGAGGGAAGATGGACTTGCTCGGGAGCACTGAGCTTGCAGAGGATCTCGTGCCAGAGCAAGATCCCTGTGTCCAGCTGAGTTCCCTGCAGCCAGGAATTCCCAGGGGCTGATTGTGTGAAATCCATGGGATTAGTCAGTAACAGCAGGGCTGTGCACGTGAACTCCTCATGGAAAGGTGGCCCGGGGCTGTGGCACACGAGCAGGTGTAGGGTAAAGAGGGATTGTTCCCTGTGTGTTTCCCCACTCTCACGGATGCAGAAATCAGGATTCGGCCGTGCTCAGAACTACCCCAGCAACTGTCGGAATCCGGCAGGAAAAGCTTTAAAAAAGTGGGAAGAGGACTGGTGTTGTACCTGCTTTTGTCAGAGAGGAGTTAAACTCCAGCCAAAGGGAAGCCCATGGAATTACAGAGGGGGCAAAACAAGGTGCACATGTGTGGAGTGCAGGGGGGATTGGAAAGTCCGTTTAATTCCCGAGTTTTTGGGAGCAGGGGGTGTGGGGAGCTGGTTCTGGTTTTCGTCTGCTCCTGGTGCAGCCTCGTCCAACTTCCTCCAGGTTCTCCACTTCTCTGAGTCCCTCAGGAGCTAAGAACAAGCCCAAAGGGGTTTTAGCCAAAAATGGATTTTCATGTGAACTTTGGAAGCTTAGGAAGGAACTCCTTCATCTTGAGCTGTGGATGTTGGTGTGAGGCTTCCAGGGAACTCCAGGGCTGCACCAGCTGGATACTGGAGGGAAAAGGGCTTAGGAGATGGAGGGGGAAAGCTTCCTCTGCAGGCTCTTGGATGAGCTCTGTGTTATTAAAAGTCATTTAGCGCTATCAAGGAAGCGCCTGGAGGCCGGGGCTGGGATCTGTCATTCCCAGTGAGGTGCCCAGGCAGAACAAGAACCAGAGGGAAGAGCAAATGAGGTGAAGGAGAGGAGGCAGAATCCCAGATTCTGGCTCAGGGGATCCAACACCACGCTTTTCCAGGATTTTTCTTCCAGTTCTGGTTTCCCTGCAGCTGCAGGAAGGACCCATCCTTGTGGCGAGGCTCCCGTCTGGTGTCCGTAAATTCCAGTCTCAGTGTTCCCGACACCCAGCAAATGTTCAGTTCTTAGGGAATATCAGAACCTTGTGGCCGTGCTGGGATGGTTGGAGCCATGTGGGGAGCAGAGGTTTGCAGCTGGAAATGAGTAGATTGGGGGGATTGCAGCTCGAGGGAAGTCCTGAGTGTGGCTGAGAAGCCGAGGGGGATTTATCCATGGAAATCTGTGTGCAAGGGCCTGTGTTCCTGCAGAAAGGATTCCTGGAGCTTCTGGGTGAAACCCTCCTCTCCCTGAGCAGCTTCCTCAGCAAATCCCAGGCTGAGCTCAGGGTGAGGACCAGGCTTCCCTGGGAAAGCTCTGGAGCTCTCTTGCCTCAGTGGAACTGTTTCCATTCACTGAGGACCAGGTTCCTTAGGGATCGATATGATTGGCATAAACTTGAGATTTGCTGCATTTTGTGTGGCTATTCCTGAGCAAACGGTTCAAAGAAGGAAAGACTGAGGGAACAGAAGTTTGCTTTCCCTGTTGCTATTTTTATTTTCCTTTTGCTGTGTGGTCACAGGAAAAAAAAATCCTCATTCTGGAATCCCAGAGTTTTCTTTCCCTCTCCCCCGATTTAGGGTTTGAGCTCCCCCCTCCTCCCGGCTCCTCTGGGTGAGGAAGATGAGGAGGTTTCTTGGGAATGCTCTGTTCCCTCCTCGCTTTCCTGCGGGTTGGCACCTCCGCAGCCCCGCGGCTGCTGCGTGTTTGGGGATGCAGGAGATCTCTGCTGCTCTTTGGGGTTTGCTGCTGTTTGCTCGGATTTCCCTGAGCTCCTCTGGGCAAAACCACCTGGAATGAGCTGGGAGAAGCCCACGTGGAGCTGGACTGTCCCTGGCTGTGGGTGCTCGGGAAGGAGCAGCCGTGTTTTGTCTGGGAACTGGAGCAAGCAGAACCATTTGGGGTTTTATTTGCATTCTGCACATCCAGCCCCTGGAGAGCTCCAGGGTGGCATTGTTCTCCCGATCCAGCTGTTTGCAGCTGTTTTCCTGCTGCCTGGGCTCCCAGATGTGCTGGGCAGCTGCATCCAGCCCCACCTGTGGCTCCATGGAGCTCGCTCGGAGCGCGGCAGGGAGAGGAGGTGGCGGATTCCTGAGGGGCCTTCTGGAGGTGTCCCCTCCAAGCTGCATTCCTGGAGAAATTCCCGTTCCCTCGGGTGGTCTTGCAGCTCCTGGGATCCCTCAGGAACAGCCAGGGAGGGATCCCAGCGTTGGTGGCCCTTTCCTGGGATGGGCGCCTGCCAAACATCCATGGATGTGCTGATGTGGGTTGAGGTTGGACCATTAGCTCCAAATGCCATTCCCAGCTCCCTGGAAAAACCCCAAATTCCTGCTCTGCTGAGTCACCTTCCACAGGGGTCCTGCCCTGAGCTGATTCCTGCCTCAGGACAGGGCATTTGAATGCTCCCGTCTCCTCAGATTAATGGGAAGATGGATATTCCTGACCCAGGCTCCAGGGAATTTAACAACCAACAGATTCCACGTGGTGGATTCCCACAAGGATTTTGGCACCTTATTCCAGCCTCCAAACCATCCAGAGCAGCCGTAGTCAGGGAAAACGGGAGGGGAAGAAGAAACATTTCCTTAAGGAAGTGTTGGATCCAGAGCACAGATCCAGCTCCAGAATTCCTTCTGTGGGATGAGCCATCGGGAAGCCCAGAGGATTAGTTTAGATTTTGACTTTGGATCTGAGCTCTTTTTTGGCTCAGTTCCTTCTCTGGAAAAGATGGATCTGATGATTGAACCCCACGAGGGCTGGGTACCTGGAAGCACAAAGATCACGGAATCCTGGAATGGTTTGGGTGGGAAGGGACCTTAAAGCTCATCCAATTCCAATCCCAACACCTTCCACTATCCCAGGCTGCTCCAAGCCCTGTCCAGCCTGGCCTTGGGCACTTCCAGGGATCCAGGGGCAGCCACAGCTTCTCTGGCAAATCCATTCCAGGGCCTCCCCACCCTCACAGGGAAGATCGAAGGGATGCTTTGGAATTGGAAATTGGCTTTTTCCCCTTCTTTAACCCATCTGAGATCTGGGGCTGCTCTGGGTTTTCCCCTGGATCTGCTGATCCACACTCCGTGTGTCCAGCTAATGGAAAGCAGGAGGTGGGATGACATCATCCCACCCTGCAGGAATTTAATCCCACTCGACAGGCGCAAACCTTTCCCTTTTCCTTTTGTTTTTCCTCCTTTTTCTCTTTACACAGAATCCCTGTCCTTTTCCAGAACGGGCAAAGGATGAAACCAGCTTGGAAAGCCCTAAAAGAGCCTCCCTGTCCCTTCTCCAGCTTTTATTTCCCTCTGGCATCAGCTCCATCCTTTTCCAGTCGCATCCTCTCTCTTTCCTGCCTTTGATTAAAAACAGGACCTTTTCCAAATCATATTTAGGGTTTTAATGACCCTGAATGCATCTTCTGAGCATAAAAAAAATCCCTGTGGAAGATGCCAGGTGAATCCTGGGTTCTTGGGAGCCAGATATTCCATGCCGCTGGCTGGCCGTGGGATGAGGGGTGCAAAGAGATGGAAAATTAAATTCTTTTCCTTGGGAAAAAAAGGTGGAATTGGCTCCACAGTGACAGAGAAGCTGTGGCTGCCCCTGGATCCCTGGAAGTGTCCAAGGCCAGGTTGGACAGGGCTTGGAGCAGCCTGGGATAGTGGAAGGTGTCCATGGGGTGGGATGGGATGGGATGATCCTTAAGGTCCCTTCCAACCCAAACCATTCCATGATTCTTTCTGGAGGGAATAGCAGTGCACTTGAGGGAACTGATGTGGAGCGGTGTCTATCCAAGATATTACTGGGAAAGGGATAATTTTTCATTTTCATGCCAGAAACATAAATTATTAAATTTTAAATGTATAATTTTGGGAAGAAAGGGAGCAGGGAAATTCCTCCCGTGAAGCTTTAATTAATTTTGACAAGAAAAACAAGCCAGTTTTTCAATGGAATATTCTCCTGTTTGCTCCTCCTGAGGGTGTCCATGAATCTCCCTATTAAAATGTTACCAGGTCTGGGAAAACTTCCCGTTATTCCTTCACTCCTCCAGTCTTTCCTTCACCTGGAGCTGGATGTTGTTTTTTGGGAATTCTAATCTATTTTCTCCCCAAAGCTACTGAATGAATAATCCAAAGTTTTGCCTGAGCTGCCTAAATTTGGAGCAGGCTCAGGTTTTGTCTTCTGCAGCAAATTCCCCCCAGGAATGATGGGATCCTGGGAGAGGGATCTGGTTCCTTTCCGCAGGGCCCTGAAGCTGTGCCAGCCTCAGCACCTCCTGCTCTGGGTCAGGGCTGTTTATGGGCTGCAGCAGAATCTCTTCTTCTTCCAGACTTTCCCGAGATCTCTTCCCACCTGGAATTCTGAGCTCCAGGAATGCTGTAAAATGTCTGCTCCTGTAACTCCCGTCAGCCCTCCGCGGTTTGTAACGGGACCTTTTCCCCAGTAATTCACCTTTCCACCACTTGTGGTCACGGTGGGATTTGCCCACGAGACCCATGAGCTGCTTTTTTTCCCCCTGGATAAATCGTGCTCCGCTTCCCTGTGCTTTTCCCAAATCCTTGGCACTGCCACAGCTCCGTCTTTTCTCTGGGAAATCTTTGTGCTGCTCAGCTCTGTGTGGTTGGGAGCGCGTGGATCAGGACTGACGGGTTCAAAGGGAGCTGGATCATCCTCCAGGAATCCCAGAGCTCTGGAGCACATCCCCAAAACTCTTAGATACCCCTCGGGTCTCAGCACAGCCCCCAGGCCTTGGCTGTGCTCCCATAAAACTGGGAATGCCGCGGGCTGCATCATTGTTGATGTTCCGGACACCTCCATCCCAAACCTGTGCAGCCTCTTTGGATTCCAGCCCGGATAAAGCTCCCCAGGAAGCCTCTTTCCCTGGATTCCTAGAGAGGGGGAGAAGTTTCCAAGCTCCCAAGTTCAGCGGGGTTTTCTCACCTCCAAAAAATGCCTGGAGTTGAAATGTTGGCCGTAGAAGATTTTCAGGGCGTGGGTCCCTCTCCTGAACTCCCTGCTCATCCCAAGGAGCTGTGTCCAAAGAAAAATGTGGAGTTTTGAGCAGGAATAAATTTTGCAATGAACCAAGCAGGGAGAGGAGCCGCTGCCCTCTTCTTCCAGCTGATCCATCTGTGCTGAGTTCCCAAATATTTCCGAAGGACAGCAACGCAGAAGAGGTGGGAAGAGCTCAGCACGTGAACAAATGGCTCTTAGATCCGTGGATTTTTAATCAAACTGGGTTCATGGCGTCTCCAAAGTCTATTCCTGGGCACAGGAATGGGGATTTTCCCACAAATTCTGTGGAGAAAAGCCGGGGCAGTGCCCAGGTTGGTGTTGGGCTGCGGGGCTGGGCGTGGAGGGGCTCAGAGCGTGGCAGGAATCGGCCACTCCGGGTTTTTGGCTCTTTTTGCCATCATCTAAATGTGGATCCAGTGCAGAATTCCACCTGTGCCTGCTGCCTGGAGCAGAGAGGGAGCACATCTGGCCAGGTGTGCTGGAAAAGGGGGGTGGCAGTGCAAGCCCAGCCGTAGGGCTGTGACGGTCTCGTCACCTTTGTGGTGGCGATACCCAAAACGTCCCCAAATTCTGATCAAAAATAGCCCAGAATCTCTCCCCTTCCTCCTTTTCATTCCAGAATCCCTACAAATGAATTTTCAGGGAAGGGTTTTCAGTGTGGAACAGGGAGAATTAAGGAGAAAAGTTCCTCTGTGCTTTCTGCTCCGCTTTGGTTTAATCGTGTGGTGAATGAAGCCTCCAAATGTCTCTTTTGGGGTCCGGAGAGAACCTTTGCAAGGAAAATGGGAATTTCTGAACTCAGCAGCGTGAGGATTATTAGGAATCCTGGAGAGTGGAAATGTGCTGGGTATCAAATAATACAATTTATCAATCACTGAGTAATATAAATCAGCGCTCAATGTAAATCTTTGTCCTGTCACTTTCACAGATCCTCTCAGATTGGCTTTGAGTGAGGGGTTTTTCCACTGGATTCACTTGGAAAACACATTTTTCCGGGTTGCCAGACACCTTTGTGCATGAGGAGGTTTTTTTTCTAAGGATAATTCAATTTTTTTTTTTTAATAAGTTGTGGTGATTTAAGTGAAGAATTGAATGGTGGAAGGTGTCCCTGCTCCTGGCAGGGGGTTGGAATGAGCCGAGCTCTGTTCCCTTCCAACCCAAACCATTCCAGGGCTCTGTGGAGGTGAGGTCATGAAAAGAGCCTGGACTTTGATCTCTCCACATTTGGCTGGAATCTGGGAATCATGTGGAGGTTAAACTTTTCCAGAGCGATGCAGAGCCGTTGCAGCGAAGGCTGGTGGTGACACCGGGAGGGAACAGAGCAGGACGGGGCTGTCACTCCTTCCTTAAATATTGTGGCGGAGGATTTTAGGATCACCAGGCCTGTGTGACACCAAATTGCTGCCCCAGGGCGGGTTGGAGGTGAGATTTGGAGCAGGGCCCTGCCCTCATCCCGCTCTCCTCCGGCGCATCCATACGGTGTCCGCACCGCTCAGATGTTCCCCTCCCGTCCTGCCAAATTTCCAGCTGCTGCAGATGAACGTTGAAGTTCCTCTGAGCTCATTGTCGAGGCAAACAGCTGGCCCTGTTGGAATATAGGTTTGGATGGGGCTCCTTGGGATGGGAATGTCATTAATGTCTTTGAGTGAAATGAAATGAAATGAAATGAGATTCCTGCCGCGCGCCCCGCAGGGTTCCAGCGCTCGCAGTTCAAGGAGAACGGGAAAAATCCCTTTAGTGGAGCTCTCAAAGTTCAGCTCCTACCAGGGACGAGTCAGTTTGTGACCTGGGCATCCCAAGTGTCTGAAAATCCTCCTGAAATTCCAATTTCCTGCTCTTTATTGCTCGGGGAACGTTCAGCCTAATAGGAGTCGGTAGGGAAAAGGCAGAGTTAGGATGGTGACGATGGAGCTGCTGGGATTGCAGCTTTTCTGGGAGTTTCCCTCACACGTGTGAAAATGAGGCGTTTCCTGGTGTCTCCTGGGCTGTCAGCAGGCTCTAAGGGCTGGAACGGGTTGGGATAAACCTTGGGATCCCTCCTCTTGCTGGCCGGGCTTTCCTCACCTTCCTGCGGGGAGGAGTGGAAAGGGAATTGCACCAGGAGGACAAATCCTGTCCTGGTTACAGCCGGAAGGTGGAATCTGGACCTCCAAACTCTCTTTCCAGCCCTGGGCACGTTGTTCACCATTCCCAAAATGCTTCCCCTAAAATGCAGGTGCCAACTCTTGGGAGCATCCCCACAACTGCCCCCTCCGCAGGCAGAATCCAAGGTGGGAATTCCGCTGGTAGGATGGGCCCTGGGGTGTGCAGGGCCCTGTAACAAATATTGGTGTGTGCGAAAAAAAAGGGGGGGGGGGGAAAAGGAAGGAAAACCCCACCTGCCCTGTTTTCAGCTGATTCCATTGTCTCTCCTCAGAACATCCTGCTCGGCAGCTGAGCCCTCTCCCCAGAGCTTTTCCACACCCCCTCTCCTTCCTGCCCGGAGAACGTGGCTCTGCAGATGGCAGTTGTTTGCTTTGTGGTTACGGATCCGCCGAGAAATTAAAAAGGGAGGAAAAAAAATCCCCAACTTTTCCTTGTTTTAGGTTTAGGGGGTGGAGTCTCTCGGTCTGTTCATCTTGGGTGTTCACCCAGCTCCAGGGCTGGGATGGGAGCTGAGCTCCCAGCCTGGAATCCCAGACTGGATTGGGTGGGAAGGGGCCTTAAAGCTCCTCCAGTTCCAACCCCCTGCCGTGGGTTGCTCCAGGTTGCTCCAAGCCCCGTCCCTTGAGCACTTCCATGGATGGGGAATTCCCACCTGTGAGCATCCAGGGGTGGGGAAGGAATGTGGGCAGGCAGAAAGGAATTGGGCGATAATTCCAAGGGAGGAATTGCTCTCTGTGACCTTCCCTGTGCAGCTCCCAGGGCTGGCAGTGCTCCTGCTGCTCCTGCTCCTGCTGTCTCCAAGGATAATGCACTTGACGAGGATTTTTAGGATGGGAAAGAGCAGGATAAGCAGGATCGAGGTGTGGAGGTGTCCAAACTACACCCAGAGTATCCGTTTCCCGATAAATGAGTGGTATCCCAGCTTCCCTTGGGGCCTGTTCTTGATCCATGTTTGGATTTGGCATTCAGGGATTGCAGCACCTGGAGCTGCAGCCTGAACAGCACCGAGCATCCAGAGGCTCAGGAAAGCTGGGAAGGAGCAGCCAACTGTGCCAGCCTTGTCCTTCCTTCTCCTCATCCCTCCAGGCACAACCTCCCAGCAGCGGAAGGGGACGTGGATCCCATCTCTCCACGCTGGAAGTGTTCCTTTGCAGACTTTGGGAATGGGATGAGCGGGAGAGCTCGGAACAGGCAGGGAATGTCTGTAGGATGTAACGACTGCCCCACAGATTTTATGGACGTGCTAAAGTTCAGGATGTCCACAGGAGCCGGGGTGGGAAGTGGGCGAGTGGAGATGCTGTCAGGAGCGTGGGGCTCCCTCCAGGACCACCCAGGAATGCTCCATCTTCCGGCAGATGTAGCTGGAGATTCCCGCTCCTGGCAGCGGCTCCGTGCGAGGATGAGTGGGCAGGAGGGAGCAATCCCAGGGGCCGGAGCTTCCGGATCGCCCCTGCTCGCGTCAGCGGGATGCTGGGTGGGGAAGCAGCGGGAAGCAGGAGCAGGGATGCCGGGATAAATAGGGATGGAGGCCGGACCTTCCATGGGAGCTGCGGCCGAGAGCAGCGGTGCCACTGCCCTGTGCCTGCAGAGGGATCTGGGGGAGATCTCCAGGAGAATCCCATGGGATCCCATCGCCGTGAGGGAATGTGGAGGCACTGACCTTCCAGGTGAGGGTCTTTCCCAGTTTGCTGCTTGTTCCCAATCCCACGTGGAGCTGGAATTCCTCGGGAGGAACCTTGGAGTGAGGCCCGGGCTCTTGGGATGGTTCGCTGTGGAGATTCCCCTGCCCGGTGCTCTCCCCATCCCACCCATTCCTCCTAAAAGGAGGGCTCATCCTCCTTCCTCCCATCCAGGGATCTCCGAGCCCGTTCCTGCAGGGAGCAGGCAGCGAGGGGGAGTCGGGATGGGTTTGGGGATGGGTTTGGGGATGGGTTTGGCACTTTGCTGGCTCGGCTGGTTGGGTTGGGGTTGGTTGGTTTGTTTGTTTGCTGCGAGTGGTTTTCCTCTGGCTCCAGCTGGAGCCTTGCCCCGAGCTCCAGGGGGTGTTTTTGGGGAATCAAAGGACCTTTCTGCTGTGAAATGCAAATGTGAGGGTGCTGTGCAAGGCAGGCTGAGGGCTTTGTACATTTATACATTTGTATTTATAAAAGCCCTTTTATTTCCTTGGAATCCTGTGGCCGTGCTGCTCTAACAAAGTGAGCTCTGATTAAATTTGTGGTTTTTGTCCAACCTGCAAACAAGGCCGACTTCTGGAAGTGCTTTAAATCCCATCAATTCCGGGAGGCTTTTCCTCTCAGAATTCATTACAGCGTTTTCCTCCTTCGTTTCTTCCTGTCCCACCCTGTAACCCAAGTATCCTGCCCTGGGATGCATCTCAGAGGTGAAATTCCTGGAATTGTGCATGCGTTTTACCACAGGAATTCTTGCTTTATTAATAAGGATTTCGGCACTAAATGAATCTACTCAAGCCCTTGGTTGTTTGGGGATTTTTTTTGGGGGGGTTGTTTTTACTCATTTTACATTTTTCACACCCTTTATCTTGCCTGGTTTTCCATCTCTTTCCAGAGGTAAAGTCCTGTGCAGTGTCATTATCGCTGGAATGAGCCTGAAGGTTCATTATGGCTCGGGGAAAACGAGCTGGGTTTGATCCTCTGGTTTATTATTGCACCTGTCTTGGCTTTAAAGCAAATTAATAGGGAAAATTCAATAAAACCTGGAAATCTGGGGCAATATTTCAGTCTGGGGTGTTGTGCAGCCCAGGGTGGCTGTGGGGCAGGGCAGGAGCTGCAATTCCAGGGATTTTTGGGAGAAATCCTTCCCTGTGAGGGTAGGGAGGCCCTGGAATGGATTTCCCAGAGAAGATGTGGCTGCCCCTGGATCCCTGGAAGTGTCCAAGACCAGGTTGGACGGGGCTTGGAGCAGCCTGGGACAGTGGAAGGTGTCCCTGCCCATGGCAGGGGTGGAACGAGATCTTCAGTGTCCCTTCCCACCCAAACCATTCCATGATTCCTCCACGTGAGGCCTCTGAACTGGAGACAACTGGTCTGGACTCAGAGCTGCCGGCTGGAACTGGGAGATTGGGAATTCCGGGCTTAAAAACCAAAGCAAACTGGTAGGGGACGGATCCCTGCGGTGGGAGCCGCGGGAAGCTCCTGCTGGGAGCAGTGGGACGCTGAGGAGCGGTTGCTGCTCTGCTCAGTCCCTCCGACACAGCCACGTTCTCCCAATCCCGTTTCCCTCCCCCTCTGGCAAGAAGGGCCATTCATTGGAAGTGAGAAATGCCAGGGATCTTCCTGAGGGGTGTTGTGTCTGCAGACAGTGAACTCGGAGTGCAGAGGTTTCCCGACGAGCCCTTGTTTTCCCACAGTGAGTTCTGTTTTGGCCTCCCTGTTCCCGGTAGCTCCCGAGTTGTTTGCTGGATTAGCAGCGACTCCGATAAAATCTGGATGGGCTGGAGAAAGTCTGAGGGATTCTCTCTCCTTGGGAAAAGGCCTGGCTCGGGTTCCGTTGCTGTTTTTAGCCCTAATGCAAAGGTGCTCGTGGTCCAGCTCAGGCTGTGACAGCTCCTCACATTCCCTGCATCCCAGGGAAAGGCCTTTGGACAAAATGCTGCGCTCATGGGTTTTTCCTTCAGGGCCAAATCTACCACCAGAAAATTCCACAAAAAGCTCCCGGGGTTGGGATGAAATGTCCCGGCCTTGCAGCTCCAAGCTCTGCTGGGCAAGGGGGAGGCAGAGCTGGTGACCTCCTGATGCCCAGTGACTGACCTGGATGGGAGGGAATGGGAAGGAGCTTTAGGGATGATCCCGGAGTGTGGAATGAGCCCTTTTGAGGGCGGATCCCTCCCAGCACCCATGGCTGGAAATCGCTCGGGGTTGGATTTATCATCTTTTAACTTTGCTTGTTAATCAGAACCCCCCAGCCCTGTCCTCCAGGACACGCTGTTCCCTGAAAAGCTGGAAAAGCAGCTCCTCCTTGCTCCATCCGGTGTTTAAATCCCTTTTTCTGTGTGTGGAGAGCAGGATTCTGTCGGGGTTTGGGAGGAAATTTGGAGACCCTTTGCCTGAGGAGATGCTGCAATCCTGAGTCATCCGGAGCATCCCAAGGACTCCATGTGCTCGCCTGGAGCTCCGTCCTAGCTCTGAGTTATGGTTTGGAGTTACAGCTTTGAGTCTGAGCAGACGGGTTCATCCCGATGGATCCCAGAGCAATAAACACAACAAATAATTCACGGATGCACCGAGTCCCCAGGGTCCTCCCAAAGCCCTTCGTCACTGCCTGGGGCTTTTCTCCCTCCATGTCAATGAGCCCTTCTGTTTTCCATGGATATTTCTCCTCTGCAAGGGTGCTTTAACTCAAGAATTGCGGATTTAAACCGAGACGGAGCCAGGCTGTGAGGCCGCAGAGCGAAGTGCCCCTCCTGTCCCGAAAAATTCCTCGGGAAATCTGCAAGGGATATTTCTCAGCAGCTGTTTGTGTCTTCGGGGCTGGAATTAGGTGACCTATATTCCATGGAAGGGCTGCAGGACAGGGCTCGTCCCGAGGCAGGAATTTCACTCCTGATGAGCAATAATCAAATCAAACAGGAGGAAACCACATCTGACTCCTGATCCCACTCGGACTCTGCCCGCTCCCAGGAGCCCGCGTGACTAATGGGATTGCTCCGGGGCAAGCTGGATGTTTCACAGGAGTAAAAATAAAATCCAGAAGCCCAGACTGATGTGTGTGACGTGAGTCATCCCCAGGCTTCTGCAGCTCCGTCCCCGCTCCGTGGGATCAGACAGCAGATCCCTGCTGAGCTCCGTGCCGGGGGCAGGAAGGGCACGGAAAGCCCTGAAAAAATAACTGGGAGGTGACTCAGCCATGCTTGGATCTGCTCGGACTCCATGGCTGGAATTTTGGGGTGTGTTATCCAGATTTTGGCACGGAGCACAGAGGGCTGCTCGGCCTCTTTGTGATCCCAGCCTGGGGTTTTCCAGCTGGGATTGCTCCTTGCACAGCCACGGGCAGCGCGTGGCATTCCCACTTTTCCAGGAGGTGCTGGGGCTTGGAGCAAGCTGGGATAGGGAAGGTGTCCCTGCCCATGGAACAGGATGAGCTTTGAGGTCTTTTCCAACCCAAACCATTCCATGGTGGCCGCTGGAATGGCCAAAGGGAACTGGGGTGACCAAAGTGGGATGGCTTTGCAGGGAATTGTGGAATCAGCCAGGGGGGGCTTGAACTGGGAAGGGGATGGGCTGGGAAGGGCAGGGAAGCACTTTTCCCGCTCTCCATGAGCAGCCACGGCCCATGGAGATGCAGAGGCACCTCCAAGACCTCGGCTCATTCTCCAGAGGTGTCCTGGTTTTGCTCCAGGAAGGATCTCACCCAAAATAGACCCGATCTGGCTCCAAGCGGAGCGGGAGCCGTCCCGAGCCGGGCCTTTGAAGGCGCGCAGGTCATTTCACACTTGGGGGTGAGAACTGGGCCAAAGAAGGGAAATTATCTGAGATTTCCACCCAAAAGCAGGCAGGAGTTGATATCTTGGACCATGCTGGGATTGAGTCACTGAGTTTGGCTCCAGGAGAAATTAGCTGGAATTGCAGTCGGTGCAAACCAAACTGGATGGAGGCACAGGGCAGATGCCAAAAGTCGGAAAAGGTGCCAAGATTTGAAGGGGCCGGGCTGAATTCCTGCTGGGATGGAGCTCCCCTCCATGAGGGACGGGGGACAGTGACCTTGAGGGGCTGCTCTGGGGTGACACAACTGAAATGTCCTTAGGGAACACGATTATCCTCCTGTTCTTTACACAAAACCGGAATAAAATCCTCCCAATAACTCTGCTCGGGAAATGTGTCTCGGGGCAGATAAAAATGAAGCTTAAAAAAAAAAATCTTCCAGTAGTTTTTGGTTGTATAACACCGAAGGCATCACTTATTTCTTGCCAAACCCCCCTGATAAGACCCCTCTGTGTTTTTCCTTTTAATTAAAACGAGGCTTTTTATGTACAAATAAAACACTGGTGCCATATTTTTCTTTTATGGAATATTATGTCATGGCAGGATTTGTGGCTGCTCCAGACACTGAATTCCCGGCGGGAGGGAAGTAAATCTCCTCAAGTGCATTCTCCAGTCATTCCCTCCAACACTCCTCGCTGATATAAAGAGGCCCAATGCCTGCTCATAAATATTCCCGGCTTTCCAGAGGATCCTGGATGCCTCTGCTGCTTTAATGCTTCGGATTAAGAGTTGCAAGAGGGACATAAATTTAATCTCTGGACCTACAGAAAGGAAAGGGCTCTCTCAGTTTAAAAATGTTTTTCTTTGTAATAAAACCAGCAGAATTATTGATTTGAGTTGCTGGGACTTGCAGGGTTTTGGGGTTTTTTTTTAGTTTTTATTTAATTTTATTTTAGTTATAAATGCCCTGGAGCAGGGGGTGTTTGTTATGTGCCAGCACAACCCCAGGCAGGGCTGCTCCCAGCTTTTTTGGTGGCAGTTGGATTTGTTGTCCAGGAAATGAGGAGAACAGCAAGAAATATGGGAATGTGGGGGATTTTGCGTGGGTGACACTTCGATAGGGCTGGATCTGCCGCAGGAGGCCTGGAATGATCCCGCTCTTCTTGGTGGCCTTCCCCAGGGAGGGAAAAGAGAAAACCACTGGACAGGAGTGAGAAATCTGTGGGATTTTGGGAATTACAAGGAGATGGAGTCAGCAGCCCTGGAAGTGTTCATTAGATTAAAGGGAGCTGTGACTCAGTTTTGGGGACATTCAGGAAGTTCTTGTCCAGTTCAGGATGTTCATCCCTCAGTGGGGAATCTCCCACCCTGCCAGGGAGGGAGAGCAGAAATCCTGGGAGTTTGTGAGTGTGATTCCTGCAGATTTAGAAGGAAAACTTCACACTGGAGAGGGGATGGTGGCAGTTCCTGCTGAAACCTGGACTTAGGAACCTCGGGAAATCCCCTCCCAAGCCACGGATTTGTTGCATTAGCGGAATTTATTTGAGGGGGGGGATCCTGCTGTGCCTTGTGGAGGGAGGGGTGGGGTCTGCTGCTGGAATCATCCCACCCATCCAAAGGAGAACACGCTCCCAAATACTCCAATGGCTGATCCGGGCATTCCTGGGCTTGAATTCCAGCCAATTTTCTGGAATGATGTCATTTGCAGAGCTGGCACAAGGAGAAGTCTCCTGACTTGCAATCCTAAACCACTTTCCACCTGCCTTTCCATCTTGGCTGCACATGGAAGGGAGGAAAATCCATTGTTTCCCATCCCCCTCGATGTTTTGGGGCTGGAACATGAAATATTCCTGGTTTCCCTCCCAGGAAAGGTGAACTTGGAGCGTTTCTCACGTGGTTTTTGGGGTGCCTTTGAGCGTGGCCCCCCCTCTGCTGCTGGCAGGGTCTGACTCCTGCCCAGAGGAGCTGCTCTGGCCCCCTCTGCCCTTTCTCCATGAGCTTTTTCTAAGGGAAAACTCATAAAACACCAACTCTCTCTTCCCTGCTCCCCTCATCTCCTGGCTCCCCCTGGCTCTCTCCCCAGAACACGTTATTGGGTTTCAGTGGAAATGCTCTGGGAGCCCCCCAGAGTTTCCAAGGGGTCTCTCACCCTCTCAGCTCCCTGATGCTGCCTGGGCTTCCTCTCCTTGGATTCTTTTTCTGGACTCTTCCCTTGTCCAGCTCCTCTTATCTCTGATCTCCAGAACCCTCTTTGCTTTTCCTCTCTCAGCCTCCTCCTCCATCCTTATCTCTGTCACCATCCTCTTCTTCCTCAGGGTTCCTTCCCTCTTTGGAGATTTTCTTTATTCCCTTTTCACCTTTTTTTGGTTTTTTTGGCTTTTCCTGTTGCTGCTTTTCCTGCTCAGGACAAAATTTCTGCAAATACCTTTGAGGTCATTTCATCTTCCCTGCTCCAATGGCTGCAGCCGGGATTAGGGCAGTGCCAAGCAAACTTCCCAGAACTTTCCATAGCTTCCTTTAACCCTTAAAGTCCTCTATTGTCTCCTTATTTAATTATCAAACTTCCTGGGTCACGGAATCCCAGAATTACTTGGATTGGAAGGGACCTTTAAAGCTCATCCCATCCCACCCCTGCCATGGGCAGGGACACCTTCCACTGTCCCAGGCTGCTCCAAGCCCCGTCCAGCCTGGCCTTGGACACTGCCAGGGATCCAGGGGCAGCCACAGCTTCTCTGGGCACCCTGTGCCAGGGCCTCCCCACCCTCACAGCCAGGAATTGCTTCCCAGTATCCCACCCATCCCTGCCCTCCTTCTTGGACTGCTTTGTGTTGGCCAAGCTTTGGTCTCCTGGAGCCGTCTCAAAGCGAAGAATTTCCTTCTCCGTATGAAAAATCCACATTGATTGCCAAGGAGCTGATGGGATCTAAGGTCAGCAAGAAGCTGGGGGCAAGAGAGAGTCTGCAAGTTTTGGGATTAAGGTCAGGCAATGGAAAGGGAAAGAGGAAAGGGGAAAAGGAGAACAATTCCACACGGGAACATGTGGTTGCTCTTTTGCCTTGTTGTGCATTGTCAGCCCGGTGATTTACACCGGGTGAAATCCGTTCCAGAGCACGAGAGCAGATTAATAAATACAGGACTTCGGACAGATATTTGTCTCTAGGATGGCTCCCTAAAGGTGTGGCCTGTGTTTTGTGGATCAGCCACTTTCCAGGAGCAGCGTGCTCCATCCCTGACACGGATTTGTGGCATCAGCAATTCCTAAAGCAGGGGAAATGTTTGGTTTGGAGTTTTGGGGGTTTTTTTCTGGCTCCGTCCTTTCCAGTGTCTATTTTTTAACCTAAAGTACGTTCTTGGCTCGGCCAGGAAGGCCAACCAACTTTTCTTTTTATGATCCTTCGTTTGCCAAAGGTATTAAAATGTATATATTTATATATGTTTCTATATTCCTAGAGGGAGTTGCCAAAGCAAACTGTCCTCACTGTGCGTCTGCTCCCGGGCAGCTCTGCCAAGGAGCAGCTCTGGAAGCTCCTTTCCAGTTGGATTTTCCTCCTAATTTAGCCTCCATCTGTGACAGAAGCAAGGGAATGGGAGCAAAATCCAGGTGTTCCCAGATTGCCGAAGCGGTGCCTTCCCCTCTCATCCTGGGGCAGGGAAAAGTGGGAGTGTGGGATTGGTGTTCATGATGATGTCCTGCCAACGCTGCTTGGGGATATCCAAAGCTGAGCATTCCTGAGGCATCCGTGCTAAACTTTGGGACATTTCAGTGGCCAACGTCTCAAACCAGCCCTGTGTGGATGCAGGGATGAGGGGAGAGAGCTCCAGGGATGAGGGGATGGAGCTGCTGCTCCCAGCAATGAGGGGATGGAGCTCCAGGGATGAGGGGATGGAGCTCCTGGGATGAGGGGATGGAGCTCCTGGGATGAGGGGATGGAGCTGCTGCTCCCGGGGATGAGGGGATGGAGCTCCAGGGATGAGGGGATGGAGTTCCAGGGATGAGGGGATGGAGCTGCTGCTCCCAGGGATGAGAGGATGGAGCTCCTGGGATGAGGGGATGGAGTTCCAGGGATGAGGGGATGGAGCTCCTGGGATGAGGGGATGGAGTTCCAGGGATGAGGGGATGGAGCTCCTGGGATGAGGGGATGGAGTTCCAGGGATGAGGGGATGGAGCTCCAGGGATGAGGGGATGGAGTTCCAGGGATGAGGGGATGGAGCTGCTGCTCCCGGGGATGAGGGGATGGAGCTGCTGCTCCCGGGGATGAGGGGATGGAGCTCCAGGGATGAGGGGATGGAGCTGCTGCTCCCGGGGATGAGGGGATGGAGCTGCTCCAGCGCTCAGGCGGGTGAGTCACGGCCCCTCTGAGTCACATCCCAGATCCATGATTTCATCGCTGGAGGTTCAGGCTGAAAGTGCCCCAAGGAGGGAGATTGATGACCTTGGAAGTCCAGAGGAGTGGGATGTTTATGGGGAGTGGAGTGGAGCTCCGGGCTGGATGGGACCCGCACGTATCGGGATGTGCTGATGTCATCGTGCTGACAGTGTGTGCTGGAAAGAAAAGCTCCAGGCCGCAATCTCCAGGTTCCTGGAAACTCTGAGGAGGATTTATTGTTCTGTGCTGCTGAATGGGGCTCTGCATCCGCCTTTCCCTGCGTTATCCCAAGGTTTGGATGTGTGGTTTCGGTGCTGGCCGGGCTGAGGAGCGCGTGGCTGCTCCGTGCAGCTCCGATCCCTGGGGAAGGAAGGAAGGCTGAGAACTCCCAGGAACAAAATCCCCTCCTCAGCAGCCTCCTGCACTCCCTGAGCCTTTCCCGACCCTCCCAGCTTCCCCGAGCCTGCAGCCAATTAACGAGCCTTTGGAAGCTCATCTCTTTAATTGTTTTGTGGGATCGGCTTCCGACGCTCAGCTGCTGCTCCTGATGTTTTCCTTGGCTCTTCCTGCTGGGAACACCTTGAGGCAGGCGGAGCACCACGCTCCGGCCTGATGCGTTTTGCAGCGAGGATTTCCAAAGGAATCCAGACTCTGAAATCCCACAACTCTGCACCTGCTGTCCAGCCTGGAAAAGGGCTGTACAGGCTGGAATATTCACGGGGAGGTGGTAACTGAACGGTAAAAACGAGGAATGGGACAAAGACCAGAGGGTTCTGTGTGGTTTTTCCTGGGATCTGAGGGTTTTTCCATGATGTGAGGGAATTTGAGCAGCCCCATCATTGACCTCACCCAAAAATCAGGGATGAGCTCGAGGTGAGATACCTGTGGTTTTCCCAAACCTTCCCAAGGGCAGGAATCTGGGATTGCCTCTGCCTCTGCTCCGTGGACAATTCCAAGAGATCAATCCCTCTGCCCCGAGCCCCTGTTTTGGCCTCTAAAGCAGAAAAGCAATAACACAAAAGTAATGAAGGGCTGGGGAGCTGTTCTGGGGAGATCTCTCTGGTTTGTGTCAGAAATGCAGAGCTGGGCCTGGGGGTCTGGTTCAAACCTGATACAATCAGAAACAGCCCCAGAAAAAGGCCGGGTAATTAAAGAGCTCCTCAGCGCAGCTCCAATAAAACACAGCAGCTCAAAGCCGGGGGATCCTGGGAGGAGATAAAGGCACGGGGAGAGGTGGATGCGCCCTGGCCTCGGGCATGAACAAAGCCCAGAGCAAAGCCAGATGTGGGCCGGGCTGGCCCCGCTCCAGATGTGCGCTCTGAACTCTGCCTACCTGGGGCTGCGCTGGGCTGCAGCTGGAGGGGTGACGGGATCTGAGGAGTGCGGCCAGGAGGGGGAGATTTCCAGGGAGATTTCCAGGGAGATTTCCAGGGAGATCGGGATCGGAGCGGGCAGCGCTGGGCCAGCCGGGCTCGCCAGCTGCGGTTCCTTAGAGAGGGATGAGAGGATGGAATTCGGTCCTGCTCTTTTCCCTTGGGTGATGCTTCTCCCTCTGTTCCTGTCATTAATTTCTCCTCCAGGACCTGGGGGCTGTGAGGACCTGGCACCTGCAGATCCCCAGTCCTGCCCACTGCATGTCCTGGGGATCCCTGCTTGGATTTGGCCTTGGCTCTGGGTAGTTTAACTTTACAAAAGTCTCTGGAGCAAGAGGGGCTGCACAGCTCTTCCAAACTCCAGGGTTTCCCCTCAATATTTCACTTCAGAACTCCCAATATTCCTGCTTCATATATTCGTATACAATCCTTTAGAATCCCACTGCCTCGGGCTTTTTCCTGCAGTAACTCCCTCTCCTTTGAATCCAAAGGTTCACAGCACTGTGGCTCTCTATCACTCTGGGAGCTGGGTGAAAACTCCTGTGGTCCTTCCCAGCTTTCCTGGCCTTTGGATACCCCTGTGGCCTGGCTGGAAATCCGCCCCCAGCTCTTCTACCCTTTCCTGTGGGCAAGATGTGCTCCGTTCTGTTCATCCTGAGCTTGCGCTTCCTTCCCCGCTCTCCATCCCTGACCCCGAAGCTTTTGGAACTCCCTCCTGGGAAGGAGAATCCTTTGTGTGGGGTGTGAAATGATGGGAATCCTGAGGAGTTCTGGATGCACCTGGCTGGGGCAGCAGCCAGAGCACAGCAGGTACCAGGCCCCCACCTGCCATTCCCGGCTCCCACAGCTCCCACTCCCAGCACGGATGGAGCAGGAGCAGTTGCCAGGGAGAGCGGGAGGAGGAGGAGGAGGATGAGAAGCCCATTTGGATGTGAAAGCAGAGGAGTTGTGCAGATCTTCCCCCAACACAAAAATAGCAGCTCCGAGTGCATTTGGAGGAGTTCTGGCACCGCTCACCCGTGGATGGGAAGCACATTAGGAATTGTGCCTGGTCTGGAGCAAGCAGCTGTTATTGTGTCCTCTGGAATTGTGGCAGTGAACACAGAGCACAACTTCTCTGCTGCCCTGGCGTGGATTGGGATCTCTCTGGAGTAAATCAGGCTCCACGGAGGGCACTGCTGTTACTCCATCTATGCCAGGCCTGGCCTGGCCTTTCCAAGTCCCACGGGTGGTTTTTGATATCCAGAAAACGAATCCTTGACACGGACCTGACCCAACCCCCTGGATCTGAGCTCTTTGCAAGTCGAGATCCGGATGCAAACTTCCCAGCTGCACCCTCTTGTCCCCGAGCCCGACCAAACCCTGTCTCTGAACCACCCACAGGCTTCAGGAAAACGGGGATTGAGCTCAGCTCAGCGGGGCCTGGAGCCAGCGCTCGGAGCACCCCCGGCCCCTCTTCCCTGCTCTCCATGGTGAGAACTGAGCAGTTCATGGAAATCCGCTGGGTTTCCCCAGTGTGGGCTCAGCTGGAGGTGTGGACAGAATCAGACCTTACAGAGTTTGGGGTTTGGTTTGTTTTGAGGAAGGAGTGGACTCCCACCTCGTGCTGGCCCGGTTCGGGAGGTCACGGCTGCCAGGAGGAGCCCGGCCAGCAGCTGGGGCTGCATCAGCCCTGCTTATCCAGGCACGATTTTGGGGGATGTCAAGTCAGGGCTATTTCTGTTCCAGCCTCAGCCCTCTCGGTTCCTTGGGGAAGCTGATGAGGGGTAAGGAAGTCCTGGGGGAGAGGAAAGAGGGAGAGGGAAGGATGGAGCAGAGCAGTCTGGGGGGGTTTTATAAAGGAAACTGCAGCATAAAACTCCTGAGAAAACTTTTCCCCTCAGTTCCTGCTGAAGTGGGAATTTTGTCCTCTGCCGTCTCTCAGCTGTCTCTTTACAGGGATGTGCAAAATGCTCAGACTGGCCCAGGTGAGGTGGAATATTTCTGTGGTGGTTCCAGCTGAGAGTGGTTCTTGCTGCCTCAGCCCTGAGCTGGGTGTGTGTGATTTAAGTTTCCCTGGGCAGATCTTCCCACCTGGAATGGGAATATTTCATTTCCTTGACACTCAGAAGATCTAATCCTCACCTATAACCTTTTCCTTTTCCTGTTTAATCATTAGTTTTTCAAACTTTAGGGGTTTGGGGCGCGTATTTTATTTGTTGTGTTTCTTGTGGGCAATATTTTCATGATAAAAACTTGATGTGTGCAGGTCAAACTCATCTTTGGGTGGCAGGAGTTGTGCTGGATTTAATTTCTGGATATTATTCCTCATGGAATGTGTCACCTCTTGAGCTCTCCCTTCCCGCAGAAGCAGATCTTTGCCAGGTGTGCTGTCTGTGTTTATTTTGCTGCTTAATAAGGGAATTTTGGGTGCTGCTTCACCTCTTCTCCGGCTCTCCTGGAGCTGCAGCAGTTCTGGGAACAGAGGAAAAGCCTTGGCTTGCAGGGAGCAGAGTTTGGAGCGCTTCAATTCCCAGGGTCACGGGTTTGCTGTGTTATGGGAGACCATGTGCTCTTTTCCCAGCAGATGAAAGGGTTTTGCTGTCAGCACTTTGAAAAACACCCAGAGCAAACCAAACCCAAGTGGGACTCTGGGTCTGCCTTTGGCATCTCCTGGGGTTTTTTGGGTCAAGCCACCACTGGAAAAATCCCCCAATTCTTTCCACTGGGAAAACCCACAAAATGGGCTGGCAGAGGGAGGAAAATACAGGCAGATTAACAGCCAGGTAGTGGGGCCAGGCCTTTTTAGGGATGCTCCCCTGGATCATTTAACCAGTTTAAGCACCTGGTAGGGCAAAATTCCCATCTCCTACTCCTTTTTGTTCCTGAATAAAGGGGAAAAATCCCAGTATTTCTCTTATTTTCCTCTTAAGAACAAAGCTAAACACCATTAAATCACTTTTATCAAAGTCCTTCTTAAAATGTTTCCACGCTGTGGCTTGGGAACATTCGGAGAGGATCCAAACCTGGATGTGGTGATGGAGATTTAAACTGAGCTCAAATCCTGGAGCCTTTTTTCGGAATCTGCGGAGACTTGGGCAACTTCTTCCAGGATGAGGAGTTGATTTGCTGAGAAATGCAATTTTGGGGTTGACTGCAGCTCTTTACTGGGTTGGCACTGGGAGCTCCTCTTTCTCTAAAGGGCAGCTCTGTTTTGTTCCTACATTTCCAGAGCTCAGTATTCCCCTTCTTCCATTTCCCGGCAATATTTTATAGCCTCCAAACCTTTCTGCAAAAGGGGAGAATGATCAGGAGCACCAAACCAAAACGAAGGGATTGGTCATGCTCTGGGGTTGACCTGAACTTAAAGGATTATTTGGGGTTTTCTTTCGCCGAGCGGAAAAACAAATCCGGAGCTTTTCACTCCGAGTGCAAACATAACCTTCCCTCACCCCGGGAACGAGCCAGGGAATCTCATGGTGGGGTCGGCCTGATTGGGAGAGCAGAGCCAACCTCCACATCCCGGGTGCTTTCTCAGCTTTCTCATCAGGAGGATGAATTAGGACTTAATTAATGCTTTGATCTCGGGACGTGGCGCTTCCCAGATCCTCGTTGCCGCTGCCTGCTCCCAGACCAGCCCCTGTCCTTGTCCATGGTCACTTTGTCCTCGAGTGCAACCAGGCTGAATTCTTGTCAATGCCAGAAGGGCAGATTCAGACCTCAATTAACGGGGTAATTAACTCAATTAGCACACTGAGACAAAGGTCAGATGTGCTTTTAGGAACTCGCTGCACTTAGGGCAGCACTTTGAGCTCTGGGAACGTGGCCATAAAATTCACCTCTTTTCCAACAAGGTGTTCCTGAGGGCTGAAGAGGATCCCTGCTGGGGTTTGGGCAGAGGGTTTGGATGTTCCTGCTCCACGATACTGATCCTGGCTGCGCTGATCTGGAACTGGAAGAGCTATGGGATAGAATCACGGATGGGTTGGACTGGGAGGGATCCCAAACCTCATCTCGTTCCCTGGGCAGGGACACCTTCCATAGAGCAGGCTGCTCCACGAGAACATTCCATGGAGTGATTTGGTGTGTAACAGGCTGGAATCCAGTGCTGGCTTTATCCCAAAGCCTGGAACGTGCAGTGCAGGATGCACTGGGACACTGGGACACTCAGCTCCGCCGTTCCTGCCTGGCCAGGAGCAATCCCAGCTGATGGCACTCGAGGAGCCACCGAGGGTCCCTCCAGCTGCTGTCACCCAGGGGCTCGGCGTTCCTGGGGGGATCAGCGCTCTGACAGGGAGGAGGAATGAAGGATTGCTGCGTTCCTGTCAGCACCTCCGGATCCAGGCAGCGCTGCCTCTTGGAACGCGGGAACGCTCATCCCCGCCTGGGCGGGAGCCGGAGCCGAGCGCGGAGCTCGGGGTGTCACAGCCTGCGAGTTCCAGCAGGGCTGTGCTGACAAGTGATGGCTCTGTTGGAGGTGCTGACGGATTCCCGGGGAGCTCCTGGGGCCAGGTTCCGTTCCTGGATGTATGGGAAACCAGGACACTCCCATCTCCTCCATCTTCCAGCTCTTTCCCTGCTGCTTTTCATTTTATTGCCATCTCTCCTCATTCAGAGACTCCCTTCTGGGAGATGTCTTTCTTCCATCTTCCTCCTGCTCATCCCTCATGTTGCCTCCTCCTTGCTTCTCCAGCCTTTGCCGTCGGAAGCAGCTTGTCCGTGATTTTCTGTGTTTATTATGACCTATCCATTATCCTCAGGGCTGATTTTTCTGCGGATCTCCCAAATTCCTGCTGCAGTGGCATCTCCCAGCTTTGCCTGTTGTTTTGTGGAGATGGGGAGCCAAGGGAAGCTGGGGAATGTGGCACGGGGATGTTTCTGTGTGACAAACCTGGAGCTTCTGGGCCTCCTGCCTCTTCTCAAATCCATGCAAAGCGAGATAAATATTCCCTGTCCTGCCATGAGATGGGTTGGAAATGGGCAAACCTCCCTTAAGCTGAAAGACAAAACCATTCCTGGGTTTGCTCAAGTCCCCCCCACGTGCAGGAAATAAATATTCAAGTTATTCCTGAGGGCGACTCCCTCGTGTGACACCAAAGAGTTTTAGGTGGCTTTAACGGCAGGAAGCTGCGTCAGGGGAGGGTTAGGTTGGATTTTAGGAAAAGTTCTTCATCCAGAGGGTGGAACAGGCTCCGCAGGGAATGGTCACGACTCCAGGAACATTTGGATGCACAGGGTGGGACTGTTGGGCGTCTGTGCAGGGCCAGGAGCTGGATTTGGATGATCCCTGTGGATCCAACTCGCTTAACTGCATTTATTTCTGCATTTAGGAGCAAAAATGCTCCTAAAAGCACCTGTGGGTGATCCCCCTGTTCCTGTGGATCTCCACATCCCCCTGGGAACCAGGGGCACACACACTGCAGCCCTGCAGCCGGGAATGCGCCTTTGTGGATGCTCCCTGTCGCTCCGAGGCCCCGCTCTCCGGATGTGTGTGGCAGGGGGGCTCTGCAGACATCCAAACCTTTCCATGCTCCCCTTTCAGGTCGGCTTCGCCTTCCCTTGGATGGAGTGAAAACAAACAGATGTTCCTGGAGAGCCGGGCTGACCTGGAAACCATCAATTAGGGAGCGAGGGAGAGAGGAGAGCGCAGGGTTTGGATTTCCTTTGAGGAGAGCTATTTTTAGGCTCAGGACGAGTTAACAGCAACCTGCTGCTGCTGCCAGTGGGGAAAATGGGGAATAATGGCTTCCTTTCGGAGAGGGATGGTCCCTGGAGTGCTGTGATTCCTGGGATTAGTTCAAGTGAAGTTTAGATCTATTATAATTTGGGGGAAAAAAAGTGTGGATGTGTGTCCCTAGTCTAGGCCCAGAAGAATCGTGGGATCATGGAATGGTTTGGGTTGGAAGGAAAATCAAAGCTCCTCTCACTCCATCCCCTGCCATGGGCAGGGACACCTCCCACCCATCCCGGGGTGCTCCAAGCCCCGTCCAACCTGGAACAATTCCAGGGACGGGGCAGCCACCGCTGCTCTGTGCCAGGGCCTCACCACCCTCCTTGTAACAAACCTGCTTCGGATCCTAATCCAGTTACAGGTTTATTTCTGTGGGATTGGATCTTCCCGCCAGCTAAACCAGGCTTATTTTTGGACTCTGGCTTGGCTACATTTTCTGGTGACAGCCTGGCAGATTCCCAGAGCCGTGCCACCCCTCTGCCTCCCTGCAGAGCAGGGAACGGGCGCTAATCCCGGCGTTCCTTCCCCACAGCTGCGTTCCCAAAGCTCGGCCGGGGTGGGAAGCTCGTGGGCTTGCGTGAGATGACCCCAGCTCGGTTTGTCCTGTCCTGCTCAGCCCTGGCAGGCCAGAGGCCACACGAGCTGCTTTAGCTGCATCCTGAGCTCCCGAGCACCTGGGCCCAGTTCCTAGAAACCTTAGAGCCGTGGAAGCAGCACATGGAAGTGCTGGGGCTGGAAGGGCAGGGCTGGAGCAGCCCTCGGGAATGTGTGGGAGTCCTGGTGTCGTGTTCAGCCATGGAGCCTCCCCAGCTCCATCCTCGGGGAGGGATCTGTGCTGTCCTGGAGCACCGGCCAAGGAGCAGTGAGATGAGAGCAGCACAAAGCCAGGAACGCGGAGCAGGCTGTGGGCTGTGGCACTGGGAATAGCGGGAATGGCAACCCCTGGGCATCCATGGCTTGGGCACGGCTTGGCACTGCCCTCTTGGCATTATCTGTGCTGCCCAGGGAGCTTTTCCAGCCCGAGGATCCAGGGAATCGCGTGGCAGCACTGAGGATACGCAGGCAGGTGTTAAAGCCTGGCTCCGTGCGCTCACAGATGTTTTCCAGCACAGAGCCGGGGCCTGGGGTAGGTTCCCATCCTTAATGAGGTATTTCTGTGGGAGTTTTTTCTCCTCTCTCCACTTTCTAGGGATGCGATTGCCACAGTTCCTCTGCCACGTTGTGGGGGGAGCAGTGCAGGTCACAATTTGCTGTCACCTTGCCCCGGGGTAGCCCTTGAGTGACTCGTTGTCCCCACCGGGACAGAGCCGCGTGTGCTGCGGTTTCCTGGAGAACGGAAGGACTGCAATAAATGTGTTTGACTTCTCTTAAGCATCACATTCCTGGCTCCTCTGGAAATCAATCATCCCTCTGTCAGAACCTCCCCGCTCCCCCAGCCCAGGCCTGCAAGTCTGGAGTTCCATGGAATTCAGTGACGTTTCTGGTGCTCCCAGCGCGTTCGTGGGGGCAAGACTCGACTTGCTGCTCTGGGAAGGAGACGATGGACGGGGCTCGTTTTTGTGCTGTCACCCAGATTTAATCATCGCACGGACAAAGAGTTCCCTTCTGCAGCTCAATCCGTGTCAGGCCTGGCAGGAGGAGAGGGGCTCTCCCCTCTGTTGTAGGGAAGGAGTTGGAAGATGTTTTCCCTTGGAAAGGCTCCTGCTCGTGTGTGTGTGTGTGTTGTATTAAAAGGTGTTTAATCCTATAAACTTCCCACTTATAATGCTGCCATAATCCTGTCCCTGGATCGTTGTAATCCCTGGATCACCATCCCTGATGTGCTGGTTTGGGACGGGGAGGCAGCTGAGCCCGGGCTGGAGAGGTGAGCGCCTGTGGCAGTGGCACAAGAAGGTCTCAGGTGCTTCTTGTGCAGCCAAGAAAAGCATCAGGGAGGGTGGGACTGCAGAGCCCAGGGGGAGAGGGAGTGCGCCTTCCAAAACATCCTTAAAATTGTAGGACCATGGAACGGTTTGGGTTGGAAGGGACCTTAAACTCATCTCATTCCTGCCCTGCCGTGGGGACACCTTCTGCTGTCCCAGGTCGCTCCTGGCTTTGGACACTTCCAGGGCTGGGGCAGCCACAGCTTCTCTGAGCACCCTGTGCCAGTGTTTTACCACCCTCATAACAAATCTCCACCTGCCTCAGATCCCAATCCTGTTGTGGGATTATGTCTGTGGGATTGAACTTTCTCCCTTCTGAGACAAACTTATTTTGGGGCTTGGGGTTGCGCATAATTCTTGGGAACAACCTGGCAGATGTCCAGACAGCCTCTGCAGGTGAAATACCTGCAGCAGAGCTTAGATCTTGTGTCCAAGTCATTTCCATTGCCGCAGCATGGGTTTGTTGGGAGAGGCATGGAATGTTTTGTGTCATCGCTTGTGAGTGAGGAAAATTCACAGCATAATCACATCTGCTGAGCACGAGTTGTGTTATTCTGGAGGTTCTCTCTTTTTAATAAAAAATGGGCTGGCTGAATAATGTGAGCAATTTGAGCGTTTTCTATAGGACCGAATTGCAGGGATGTTTGTTTAACCTGCAGCAAGAGACCCCAAATCTGTGGGGTTTAATTTGGATGCATATTTTACATAGGTGAGATGACAAGGTTATTAAAAACGAAGCCGTTGTTGATGTAAAGCACGAACTGACGTCAGCAGTGAAGCCTCTGAGCGGGCTTTTCCTTCCCCTCAGCAGAACCCTCCACCCCTGGAGCCAAAAACTGAGATCCCAGAATCATGGACTGGTTTGGCTGGGAAGGCACCTTCAAGATTATCCAGTTCCACTATCCCAGGGTGCTCCAAGCCCCATCCAAACTGGCCTTGGAGGCTTCCAGGGATGGGGCAGCCACAGCTTCTCTGGGCACCCTGTGCCAGGGCCTCCCTGCCTTCATCCTTAGGGAAAAGGGATAAGGACTGGATGTATCAGTGACTCTTCCTCGGTGCTTTGGTTGCTTTGGGGGATGAGTCAGACTGAATTCCCTACAAACAGGGGGTTGTCCATATGGGAATGGATGTGGGGCCAAGCCCCAGCAGCAGCTCCAGGCAGGAGCAGTTTTCAGGGACAGCCCCAGCTCTGGAAACATTTGGCACAAAGGACAGGTGGAGGCGGCGTGCAGGATCAGAGAGAGGATCCTGGGGGGTTGATTTATGTTCACCTTTAATCAAACTCCTCAGAGCTCTCTGAGGTGCCGTATTTTTGAGCCGTGTCCGTCATCCCGTAAATCCATCAAATCCCATCGGCTTTGCCTCAGAGCAGGACCCAGCTGCAGCTGAGCGGGAGCACGAACAGGGCGGTGCCGCAGCTCCGCATCTCCTGCCTTTGCTCACATCTCCTTCCTTTTCCTCACCTTGGTGAGGAAAACATGGAATCACTCAGCAAAGGGACGTGGGATGTAATTCCTGTGGCTCTGTGGGGTGACCCTGGTCAGGTTTTATCCTTTTCCTGTTTCTCACCACCCTCTGTCCTGTTAATTCTGAGGAAAATCCGTGCTCACGCTGGAGGAATGCTCCTGGAGCGGGTTCTGGTGTGGGGTTTTGGGGTATGATGCACTTGTGGTTCTTCCCGCCTTGGTGCTGATGGAGATTCCCAGCACCTCGGAAAACTGGCTCCGTAGTGCAGACCTTGAAAGGAATTTGGAATACGTGGGATGAGGCAATGAGGGCTGGGAGAGGGAGGTGCTGCTGGAGAGCCCCGGCCAGCAGCACTGAGGACGTGCTGGAGGACACAGGGAATGTGCCAGGAACACATCCAGGTGCATATCCCAAAATTCAGCTGCTCCTGACCCTCAGGAGAAAGTGGGAACACCAGGGCTTGCCCTTTCCAAGGTGTGTTATTTGTGCTTCCAAAGAACAAAAGAAAGAGAACTAAATCAAGTGCCTGGATTTCAGTTTTACTGGGATAAAAGCAGAACGTGGCATCGTCCTGTTAATTAATAATTAATATTCTCCTTTAATTAATAATTAATATTCTCCTTTCTACCTTCTTTGGAGGCAAACGTTTGGTTTGAAGCATCTCTGTTGCGTGTGTGAGAGAAATCTTAGGAGCAGTCTGAGCATTCCTGCAAATCTGAGGGGATTCCTGATTGCTTCCCATCCCAAGAGCAGAACCACTTGGAAAAACGCCCTGAGGCCCCCTGCCCTCTCCGAAGGGCTGTGTGATGAAATGTTCTGAGGCTCATCCCAGAATCCCAAATAATCCTGCTTTATGTCAACTGGAAGCCATTCCCCCTCATCTGTCACTACCTGCCTGTGCAAAAAGTCACTTTCTCTCTATTTTCCAATTCCTCTTTAAGCACTGGAAGGGGCTCCAAGGTCTCCCTGGAGCTTTCCCTTCTCCAAGCTGAGCATCTCTGTGCTCTCCTCTGGACCTGCTCCAGCAGCTCCTTGTCCTTCTCGTGCTCAGCACCCCAGACCTGGACTCAGGATTAATTTTTGAGCTCGTTTTTCCAACTGGACGACATTTCCACGGCGCAGATCCAAACGTGGTCCTGGCTGGATAAAAAACCTGTGGAAAATTCAGGGCGCCTCCTGTTGGAATTGCCACTGAGCCGATGAGTCTGTGCCACCAAACTGGGACCGTGGCACCACAGCTGGTGGTGACAGCTCTGCCCCAGGGCACTCATTCCAAAGCATCCTCGGAGCAGGAGGATGAGAGGATCCTCCTTCCACTCCTGGAGGAAAAACGGGGAGATGGGAGGGAAACCAGCAGCTCCCCACCCCTGCTCGCCCAAACTCCCCGGTTGTCCCTTCTGGGTTTTTCATCCGTAGTTCAGGAACTCTTTCGTACTCCTGGAATATCTGAGAGCTCGTGGAGCCCCCGAGTTCCTGGGTGTTACCAATTGGCCGCTCGTTCCGAGTTCTCCCGGGATTTTTGCCTTAAATCACGAGGAGGGGAATCCTGCTGACAGTCGGCCGGGGCTGTCCCGGCAGCTTTGCGTGCGGAGCAGCTTGTCCGGAGGCCTTGGCTGCTGCCAGGGAATCCAGAGGCTTCCCTGGGGCCGCGGGATTTGCACAGCTCCCTCCTCCCCCGCCACGGCTGGCTTGGGAAGAGGAGGAGGGAAGAGAAATCCGCGAGGAGCAAGGGTTGTCCCACCCCGTGTCCCTAATCCTGGGTGGTGTTGGGGGCAGGATGTGCCGGAGCGCTGCGTCCCAGCCAGTCCACGTAGCACCTCCAGACATCCCTGGAATGCTCGTCCCTGGAAACAGTTGGACGAGGCTCTGAGTGAAGATGTCCCTGCTTATTTGAGGGCCTGGGAAGTTTCCTTTCCAACCCAAATTATTCCGTGGTCCACACCTGATGTGGATCCCACGGTTTGTACCCAAAGCGCTGCTGGGAGGGAAACTCGGAGCCCGATATCCTCATGGATTTGGGAGCACAGCTGGGCTGAGCGATGCTCACGGAGCTCCAGGCCGCTGATCCTATGAACCAGCTGCTGCTGGGCTCTGCCAGGGCTGGACTCACATCTGGACACCTGATCCAGACTTTTCCTCCTCATCCCAGCATCCAGCAGTGGGTGGGGTCGGTGGAGCAGCCAGAGGAGTGGGAAGTTCTCCCAGGGAACTGAGACAACACCAGCTTTGCTCTGGAGGTAACACCTTGTCCTGAGGTTAATGGGAAACATTTGTGGGAATGCTCAGGGAAAAGAGGTGTTTTTAACAGAATTCCAGCTTGGTGCTGCCGCTTCTGTCAGGTTTGTCGGGATCCCTTTAATTCCCGGAGCAGTTTGGTGATGGCACAAGTAGGGGACTGGAGCTAAAAAAAAAAGGGGTTTGCCCAAGGGAAAACTTCGATTTTCTCCTGGAGAGACCGAAATGCAACAGAGAAATCTGTTCCCAAATTGCTGATATCTTCTGGGGAAAGGGATCATTTAAAAGAATTAATTAAATCCTAATTTGTCATCCAAGCACAGCCATGACGTTTGTCGGGGCTTTGATCAGCTCCCACACCTGACTCGCGTGCAGCAGCTCCATTCCCAAACATCCACAGCTGTCTGCTGGAGCTTGGAAACGGTGCCAAGAGATTGGAAGGTGCTGCCAGGAAAAACTCAAGTTGACGAATGGGAATTACCCTTCCTGGGATGGCTGGGAGTGTTTTTAGGAAATCCAAATCTCTTGCTGGTCTCTGGCAAGTCGTTTGTATTCCAGGCAGGATCAGGCAGCCACCTCCCCTTTTAGTTTGTTTGATTTTAGTTCATTTGATTTTAGCAGAGCAGCCTCAGCTCCGTGTTTTCCTGGAGCAGGTGAGCGGGAATTGCGTCCGTATCCCGACGTGGGAGCTACAGCTGGAGCTGAGGGGAGGTGGGAAGGAGGAAATTGCTGCTCTCCCTGCCGTGTGGCGACACTTGATTCCTGCTCCTTCATTTCTCCCGCCCTCCCAGCCTGGAATTCCCCCCTTCCCATCTCCCTGGAAGAGTGGCAGGTCCTTGGAAGTGCTCTGAGGTTTTGTTTGGAGTGTCGCCTTTCAGTGTCACCTCCGTGGCTCCTCATGGAGAGCGAAGCCCCTCGTGGTTTCAGGGGAGCCCTGGAGGGCTGTGCTCGGTCCGAGGAGCGTGGAGCGGTGAGGAGATGGCTCTTCCATGCCCACCCTCGAATCAGTCACCCAGGCTGTGACTTCTCCCTGCTTTACCTTCTGGTCCCCGTTCCCTTGGGATGAGCCTGGCACTGGCTCTCCACATCTGCTGCTGCCAAGAGGAACTACTGGAAGTTCATTCCTCCAGGGATGTTTTGGGAAGTGGCCATCTCTAGGAGTAAAGCACCCATAAATTGTATTTTTCCCTTTCCTCTGTCGCCATCACCCCTGGGTATCCCTGGGTATCCATGGGTATCCCTGGGTATTCCTGCGTGTCTTCATGGATGTAAATCCCCCCTGCTGGGTGCCCTGCCATAATTTGTGTTGGAATGGTTGTGGAAAATTGTCGTGGAGAAGGAATCCAATCCCCTGGGAGCAGGCAGGGATGAGATGGGGCTTGGCAGGGAGGAGAGACGATGATCCCCAGCAATCTTCCTCCTTTTCCTCTTCCCTGGAATGCCCCAGACCCCTGGAGCTGGGTCTGGAACACCCCAGATCCCTGGAGCTGGGTCTGGAATACTGGTGTGCTCCTCCTGCAAGTGCAAGACCCTGATTTTTGATAAATTTTTGTGCACAGACATTTTTTCAAAAAGTCTTTTTTCACTCCATTGAGCACAAGAGCCAAGGAAAGGAAAAGTTCAAGGAAAAGAGCACTCGGCAGCGTGGGCCGGAGCCCAGGCCGTTGTCAGCCCTCCTCCCTGCCAGAAGGATTTGGAGATCTCTGCAGAAGAAAATGATCTTTTAATTTGCCATCGATATCTGCAGAGCGCAGGACGTGGAATTCCAATGCCGGCTGCGGATGGAGTTACTGGAATAACAGAAATGTGGGAAGAGGGCTCCCAAACTTCCCACGGAGCCTCGGCGAGGGCTGGGTTTGCACATCAGCAGAGCAGCAGTAGCTGCAGGGAGGATGGAATTTGCCTCTGTGGCGTTCTCTGCTCCTGGAGCTGGGGATGGAGAGGCCCAGGCAGCCAAGGAGGAGCGTGCTCCTCTCCCTGTGAATTTTAGAGGATATACTACTGGAAGTGTGGAAAACGGCTTTGACTGGAGCTGGAATTCCTCACAGAGCTGCTCAGGGCCCTGTCTGGAATTAGGGAAGTTGTGGGTTTTTTTCTTTTGTTGAAGGATTAACTCAAAGTCTGAGGGTTTTTCCCTTTCCCTCAGCCCTGGTGTAGCTGGAGTCTCCAGTGCTTTCCCTGGTGATATTCCCTGACTTCCCCTGCCTCATTCCTGGTGCTCCAGGTCTCTGCCCCGGTTCTGTGCGTGTTTCAGAACCATAAAGATGATGGATCCCTGTTTTTAGTAAGCTGTTGAATTATTTATGGATCTGCTGGGATGCAGGAGCTGCCAGCTACCGGCACACAGCCAGCAGGGAACGGAGCCAAACTGGGAAAGGGAAAAGCTTCCACACTCGGAGATGAACTTGGGGAATGTCGGGGCTGTGATCCTCGGGTGAACATCCTCCAGGAGGTCTGGAGCATCCCTCAGGAGCAGCATCCCGCTCCGGAGCCATGGAAATGCCAGCGGTGGGAAGGGCTGGCCTCGCAGCACAGCGAAATTCCGTGCGCTGTGCAATACGATGGATTTAGTTCCTGACCTTTTAAAATCCCGGGAAAAGGCTCGTTGTCTGGGCTGAAGCGTTTCCCAGATGTTCCCTGTCTGGGGGGTGCCACAAGCCAAGGCTGAGGTTTCTGAGGAGGAGCCAAGACTTCCAATGTCAGGGTGACACGCAGGGAGCATGCCCGGGGCTCCAGGACAGCTGGGATGTGGGATTTGGGGCAGGAAGAGGAGCAGGAGGCCTGGGAAAGCCACATATGGATGTGGGGGGTCTGTGCCGAGGAGTGGGCAGCATGGATGGGGTCCAGGCTGGAGGAGAAGGGGGATGAGGGATCTGGAGCACGTTCCTCTGGCAGGGCGGTGTGGGACACCTGGCAGGGCAGCTGCTCCTCTTCATCCTCCCTCTCCCCACAGGATCAGCTCTTTGGGATCATTCTCCCCACAGGCTCAGCTCCTTGGGATCACTGTCCCCACGGGATCAGCCCTTTGGGATCACTCATGGCAGGAACACCACTCACTGTTGGTTGGTTTTGTGGGAGGTCTCCTTGAAAATCTTCCGGGAGAGCAGCTCTGTTCGGCTCCCAGGTGGAGGTGGGAAGATATCCTGGAATGTGCTCCCAGACCTGTTCTAAGGGATGGTGTCGGATGGGGCTTGAGGGGGTTGGAATCTCCTGCCTGTTCCAGGCTTTGCAGTGAATCCATGACCATCCACGGATTTTGGGGCTGGAGCAAACCTGGGTGAAATGAGAAAAGGCAGGGACAGACTTAGGGTGGAATCCACCTCAAAGACACGAAAGGTGGGCACGGGTGGGGTTTGCAAAGGTGATTTTCCAGCAAAACCTGGAGCCAGGAGCCCATGGACGAAGGGAATAGCCTTGGAAAGGAGTCTGGGAGTGGGAGCCGTAGGTAGGGCTGCATTCCGGATGCATTACAGGGATAAAAGTGTGTTTTTGAGCTGAGCTCAGCCGCTGCCAAGGGACACGGGGCCAGTTCCAGATTCCTGCCCTGAACCTCCAAACAGCCCCACATTGTTGGGCCCGTGAGTCACCCTTGTGTCAGCAGCAGCACAAGCCAAGCACGCTATTCCTTCGCAGGGAAGCGGCTGGAAAAGACAATTCCTGCTTTTTCAAATTCCCATTTCACCTCCAGGTCTGGCGTCCGGGAGCCCGCGGTGCCTTTGCTGGGCAGCAGGACTGCGGGGTTGTGTGAGGGAAAGGGAACCACACCGGCCCTGGGCTGGGGACAAAGCTGCCTTCCTAAAATATCCTCTGATGTCACCGCTCCTGGGTGTGGATGTTTGGAAGAGGGAGAGGACAGACTGGGACTTCTGCTGGGAAAAAAATAAACAGAGAGGAGAAGTCTCCCATTGATCGGATCTCCCGAGGAATTAGGCAGGAATTTGCTGCACATCCCTGCATATTTTTCTCCTTACCTCTCCTGAGGTTGAGGGAGGAATGTTAAGCCTCCCAAAAACTCAGCCCTATTTTTTTTGAGGAGCACAAGGAAGAACCAGACTGAGGGTGGGAATCCCAGCGGGCAGAGGTTTGTTGGAAAATCTGGGCAGCTTTAAAGGCTGGGGAGAGGTTTCAAAATTAAAATAAATTAACCCCAGTGCTGGCTGGGGGCTGGCAGGGCAGGAAAACTTTGGACATGGTCCACCTGGAAAACACGGCTTGATCCACCCCTGCAACAGGACTGAGGGCAATAATCATGGAAGGGTTTGGGTTGGAAGGCGCCTTAAAGCTCATCCAGTTCTATCCGTGGGCAGGGACGCTTTCCACTATCCCAGGTTGCTTCAACCTGGTCTTGGACACTTCCAGGGATGGGGCAGCCACTTCTTCTCTTCCCTCCCAGGGAAGAATTCCTTCCCAATATCCTATCTCGCCCTGCCCTCTGGCCACTCCCCCTTGTCCTGGCACTCCATGTTCCTGCCACCCTCTACAACTCTCTCAGGGAGAGGCACTGGAAGAGGCTCCGAGGTCTCCCTGGAATCTCCAGGCTGGACGATTGGTTAGTCCCTTCTCCGTGCACAAGCCTCATCCTGCTCTAATGTTTGCTTGCAAAAAGTGGGTGTTTCCCTGCAGTCCCAGTGAGGGACTCTGAGCTCCTTCCCCCACGGACTCACCTTGGAAAAATGCTCCTGACTCCAGCTTCCCACCCATGTCCCTGCTGTGGAGCAAGTACAGCGCTTGGCCCATGGAACACATGGAAAAACCCTTCCCACGGGGCTGGAGCTGCCTGTGGAGGCTCAGGGCTCAGGGATGTGTTGGACTGGACCTTCCTCCTGCTTCTTTTGGAAGCAAAGTTCTCCATGTGTTCAAGGGAGGATGCTGGGATGAGCTGGGATCAGGATGTGGATCATCCCAGGATGTGGATTATGCCCTGCTGGGGGTTGGGAAGCAGGTTTAGTGTGACACCTCCAGCATTCCAAACCTCATGGAGCACATCCTTGCTCCAGGTCCAACATTGCCCTGGCCGAGCACTCCTGCCCTGAGAATCTCCCAAAGGCGTTGCTGTGCTCCGTGGGAACATCCATGGAGCAAATCCCGCTGTTCCTGCTGGGAAGCATCACAAGATGGTGCTGGAAGAGCTCACAGCTCCTTCCTCATCCAAGGGTGGCCTCACAAAACCGGGATGAGCACGGCACCGGTTCCTTTGGCAGCGTCCGAAGGAATGGGGAACGTTCTCCTGAAGGATGTGAGCTCAGGGCTCCAACACAAATGGGAAAGAAAACAGGGAGGGTGTTTGAGGAAAGCTGGAATGGCTCTGGGATTCAGGCTGGTGGCGTCTGGATGGGAGGGAATCCACGCCAAGGACGGGCGGGGAGGGTGAAGCCTTGGTGGCATTAGGAAATTCCATAAAAAATTCATATTTTCTCCTGACCTTTCAGTTTCTGGAAATGCAGACACAATAAACAAACGTGGAAGGGAGGAGCTGGCGCTGGAATATGAGGCTGGAGCAGAGTGGAAAGTGGAAAGCAAACAAGGAAGCAATTAAGGGCACAATGAAGGGAATTAAGCACTGTGCACTTCATTCCGGAGTTTTTTATACTCCGAGGCAGAACTAAAAATAAACATAGGATTTCCACAAGGAAAACAAGCTCAGTTCCCTCTTTTAAACAACTTTATGGAGCTGTGATGGTTATAGATGGAGAAATTCCTTGGATCTCCTTCTCCACGTCCCGGTTTTTGCCTACAGCAGGGATTTTATAGCTGGAGTCTGGGATTGCAGAGCTCTGGGAAGGCTCTGCTGAGGCTCCTGCAGCATTCCAGAGCAGGGCAGTCACTGCTTTCCAAGTGGAATCTCCACTCTGGAGCTTCTGGATACCACCAGGCTCTGAAGATGAAATAATCATCCTTGTGATCCTTGGCTTGGAGCCAGGACAGCGGCGGGATCAACCCAGACCTCGGGGAGGAGGTTCCAGGGTAGCAAAGAGCAGCTCCCGGTGGGGTTTGGACCCCCTGGGATGGTGGAGGGAATCTGGGAAGAGCAGAGTTTTCTCTGGGATACCTGCAGGTGTGGAGTCTGAGCCCCCTCGGGGGTCTCCTCCAGGGCTTTAATGCTCGTCATGGGTTTGCTGAATTGGGATTTTGGGGGGGAAGTGGGGTTTGGAGGTGGTGAATACCCACAGTGACTTTACCAAAAATATGGGCTTTTGGAGTGCATGGTGATGTGTGAGGAGATCCAGGTGGATTTACCTCCTTGTGGAAATTATCCTGGATGGGATAACATTGTTCCTTCCCCTGTGCGAGCTCTTCTCGTGGGCATGAGCCAGAATCCCTCTGAGCGCGCAGGAATCCTGGGATGGTTTGGGTTGGAAGGGACCTTCAAAGGTCACCTCATCCAACCCCCTTTGATGAGCGGGGACACCTTCCCGAGGATCCGGCAGCATTCCCACCTCCCTGTAAACACTGGGGTGTGTTCCCGCTTGGAAACCTTTCCAAATCCCAGTTTCCCAACCTCTGGTGTCACACAGAGGTGGTTCAAGGTGCTTTTCCCATTCCTTGCCCCCGCTTTGGCTGTCTGTAGGCACTGCCTGTATCCGTGCTGGGATGGCGACTGTCACCATAATCTTGGATCATTTATGGATCCAACTCCAGCTGTTAAACCCCTCTTTCGGGAGTGAGCAGAATTCCCTCCTGGCATGAAGGGTTGGCACTTCGGATAATTCCCTTTTGATGTCCGCGAACACGGAGAGCTTGGAATCTCCTCCCTGATGAGCTGCCGCGTTCCCCAGGGGAAAGGGGGGTGACAACTGCCTCGCAAACTTATTCCTTCTGCTCCAGGATTGCCCTGGATCCTTTTGGATCATCCAAAATCCCTGTTGCTTGTGGGAATCGTTAATTTGCATAAAGCTTGGGAGATGTTATGGAAGGGCTCGTTAGCGCTAGACATTGTTGTTAATTCTCTGAAATTTGGATTGTTGTTGTTTTGTCTGAGGGCAGGGCTGCGATTCCCAGTGATCCCAGGAGGAGCACAGTTAATGGAGTTGTGGTTGGGCCTGTAAACCCTGGATGTACTCAGGAGCATATGGGGAAAGGGGAGGGAGGGGGATTTGCCTCATTTGCCAATCAGTAAAATGTCTCCGTGGATATTTCTGGAATGTTTATGCTTTTCCTCTTCCGACTTTAGATGAAGGATGGGAAACATCCCGGGCCAGTTGCTTTGGAGCCTTTAGGAGGGAGTGGAAATGAGGGGGGATAAAAAGATCAATGTGTAGAGTGCTACTTGTTCTAAGTCCTTCACTCCTTGAGTATCCAGGCCCTGGATACTTTATCCAGGCACTTCAGTCTCTTATTAATTAATTAATGTATTTATTTATTCATTTATTTATTTATTACCTTCCCGCTGCTTTTCTCAGGCTGCCAGTTTAAGCACAGAGATGTCTCCCAAAGAAAGAAAAAAAATAATCTCTTGCTTAGCAAATTAAGGAAGGTGGGATCCCAAATCCCAGGTCAGCCACTTATCCCTCTGGACCAATTCCAATCCTGGGAACTCCTCCTGGGGTTCCCCTGGTTATGGGATATCCAAAGTGTGTCTTGTGCCTCCCTCCTACTTGAAGGTTTCGGTGTGGGGTTCATTGAGCTTGAGATTCCCTTGTTCCAGGAAGGTGGGATCCTTCCTAGGGATGGACCAGGAGCTGTCCTTTGATCCACAGCCTCCAGCACTGACCAGTGCAGGTGATTCCCAACGTCCCTGTCCCGTGGCTGCTCCCTGGCACCAGCACAGACCCGCCCGGACTCACTCAGTTCTCCCTCCTTGAATCCCCTCTGAATTTCCACCCAAATGTGTTTTGGTTTTTCTTCTCTCCTGCACTGTTGGGTTGTCTCATTTGGGCTGTGAAAACTCCAAATTTTCTCCAGCTAAGGAATAAAATGGAAGGAATTCTTCCCTGTGAGGGTGAGGAGGCACAGGGTGCCCAAAGAAGCTGTGGCTGCCCCATCCCTGGAACGCCCAAGGCCAGGCTGGATGGGGCTTGGAGCAGCCTGGGACAGTGGAAGGTGTCAGGGTTGGAAGTGGATGATCTTTAAGGCCTTTCCAACCCAAACCAGTCTGGAATTCCATAAAACCAATCACAGCTAAAAAGCCCCTGAGGTGCTGAGGAGCTCTGGGAGCTGTGCAGGCCCTGGGCAATGGGAAAACGAGCCCATTTTCCTTGGATTTCCTTTGATATTGTCCCAAACGTGCATTCACTGAGACTTTTCAGGAATGTGACATTGCCTGTGGAGCTGATTCCTTGCTTAGACTGTGGTGCTGATGTGCAGGGATGTGGAACAGATTTTATTCCCTTCCTCTGGAGTTTGCTGTTGCATCTTTCCTCAGCTGTGATCTTTTCCTTCTGGTCTTTCCCTCAGTCCTTCCCTCGCCAGCCACATCCCTGCCCTTTGCTCCTCATGTTTTAAAGCTGGAAGAGCTCAAAGAGGTGATTTATTGTCCTGCACAGACAGGATTGCATCTCCTGACCTCCCACTTGGAAGTGATTTTTCCACTTGTTGTCCTTGAGCTGTTGCACAACCCCCCTGGCAAAGCCACGGCGCTGGGCAGGGATGAAGGATGTGCTGGGAATTCCTGCCGGGAGCAGCCTCTGGAGCCTCCTGAGGACCAGAATGGGTACTGTGGAAAAAGAGGGGGAAAGGGGGCTGGGTTAGGGTTGATTATTTCTGTACCATGAGGATTTTGGGGGTTGCTGACACCGTGTCCCCCTGTAAAATGTGTCCTTTGGGGACAGAGGAGGGAAAATCCATAGGGAATGAGGCACCACTTGTGGGGGGAATGCCATCCCAGCCAAGCTAAGCCTGAGCCTGAGACCGTTTTCCACAATTCCCTCCGTGGGCTGGCGTCACTGTCACCAACTGGGCCTGTCAGGAATGATTTACAAACCCAACCCAAACACTGGCAGGATCCAAAACTGCCACGGGAACCACGGGAACAGGCAGGAAAGGGATGCTCTGCCCCTGGCAAGCCCCGCTCCTTGCTGCCTCCTGCTTTGCATTAAGCTGGGACTTACAAAACCAAACAAACAACTCTCCCTGCTGAGGGGAACAGAGGGGAGGGCGTTGGGAGGGGGCTGTGTCTCGGAGCCAGGGTTTTCAGGGATCACAATCCATGGCAAAGCCGAGCTGCTCCAACGTGGTTTGTGTTAAATGTTCTTTTCATCCCGTGCAGAAGCCACGGATGTGCAGGGAGCTCATTGCACACGCTGGGTTTGTTCCTGTTTTTTTTTATTTATTTAGATCACATTTTTTAGAGGTTAAAGTTTTGGGGGTTTGAAGGGAGGAATTCTTACAATGGTTAGAACTGCTTCTTCCCTGGAAATTCTCCTAAATCCCACTCAGAAATGGGTATGGAAGAATCCAATGGATGAAAGCAAAGCAAACCATTTGTAGCAATCCGGGATGAATTTATAACATTTTTTTAACGAGCTGAAAATTTGGAGGGCAATGATTTCCAGTCACTCAACATTTCTGAGAGGATGATTTCAAGAGGTTGTCAACAAATAGTAGCTCTTGCCTTGGTCCTGCACTCCCAGTGGGAATTTCCAGTCCCAAAAATTTGAGATGTGATTCAGCCCAAGCTTTAATTTTCTGGTGCTTTTTGTGTTTAATGCGAGGCGTTTCTGGAGTCCCACCACAATTGTTCTCCCATTAGCACTGAAACCCAACTCCTGCTCCGAAACAGCCAAATGTGGGGATGTGGGATTGGGAATGGGTGTGGGATTGGGAATGGGTGTGGGATTGGGAATGGATGTGGTGCTGGCTGTTGGTGGTGAGGGCGGCGCGAGTGCAGGTCGGATTGAGTTTGGTCCCACCTCAAGAGACACCAAGGGACATCAGGCAGAGTCACGGGGCAGAACTGGAGCAAAACTGGTTTGTAGATCGCCCAGATTTTGGGATTTGGGGAGCGAATGAAGCCCTGGGGGTGTTGTCTCCATCTCCCTCCGCAGGGTTTTGGTGCCTCTCCCGTGGGATGAGCCGTGTGGGGACAGCCCAGGTTTGCAGCCCCAGCTCCCTCCCCGGCCCCGCTCTCCGGGATCAACTCCAGCTCATAAACCTCGGGCTCAGCAGGGAGCTCTTGTGCCATAAACTAATCAAGGAAGGGCTCAGGTCCCACAAGCTCCCTCCCTCCCCCTCATTAGGGACCCCTCAGGATCCCGAGGAGGTTCCTCATTAACAGGGAGCAGGGCCTCGGGATTGCTCGACAGCCCGAGGGGGCAGGAATTCCTGCCGCTCCTTTGTGCCCTGCTAATGAGTTAAACGGCAATTAGCCGGGCCAGTGCTGTGTCCATGCCCAGGGCTCGTGGATCACACAGCCAAGGCGTGGAGAAGAATTTGCATTTGCTGTGGAGATGAGGAATTTGGAAGGTTTGTGTGATGAGGAGCTTCTTCCCCTCCTCTTCACCTGCCCTGCTGCAGTGTTGATTTAGTGCTGCTCTCCTCCATTTTTCCAAAACCCCCTTCCCACCTCTCCTCTGGATACGTTCTCTTCCACATACACCATGTTGTCCTCAAGGGCTGCAGCCCTGAGTTTTAAAGGATTTGGGTGGAAACCAGAGTCAGGCCACATTTTTCAGCAAAAAGTGGGGTTTGTGCCCAGTGATGTCATTGTGGGATCTGGAGGTGCCAGGCAGAAATTCCTGATTCAGGAATTAGGCTTAGGCAGGTCCTCTAGGCCCAGCCTTCCGCCCAGGCTTGTCCTGCTGAATACACTCGGGGTTTCTCCAGCGGAGCAGAAAGCTCCAGCAGCATTCCTGGGATGCCATCCAGGGAGGGATGTGCGGAAGGGCAGAGCCTCTGTGTTTGCCCAGGTTGTGTCAATGGGAAAAACACAACAAATCCCTTAAAAATGTGGGAGGGTGAAATGTGCAGCTGGAGGCCCTTCCAGATGTGTGAGGAGGAGGGGCATGCAAATGCCTCAAAATACCATTAAAATACCATTAAAATACCATTAGAATACTATTTAAATAGCATTTAAACACCATTAAATTCCACTTGAATTCCATTTATTCCCCGCTGCTGGGGTTCACCCCAAAAGACCCTTTAGCACTTCCACCCAGATGTTTGGGTGCCGATGGGTCCCCACTGATTTGCTTTAAAAGCCAAAACTCACTCGCAGCTGCTTGAAAAATCAAGAGGGACATTTTGTAGCAGGAATAATAACGTTGAAGGAAGGAATCCCTCGTGGATTTCCCCAACCTTTGCTGCTTAATGAACCGACTGATTGAGCCTGTGGGGTTGAAATAATCCTTCCAAGGACCTTGGAGCCATCCCATTAAGTCAGGGGAAAGATTTTACAGCACGATTTTTGTTAATGAACCCGGACTTTGTCGTCAGAGGAAGAATTGGGGCTTTCTCCGGCCTGGCTTGAGGTGCAGGTGAAGAAATTTAATTTCTTGCCCTGCATTTTCAGCTGACACCTCATCATCAGTAAAAGTTGTAACGTTTCTTTCTCTTCTTTCCTTATGAACTGAGGGACAATGGAGAGGTTTGTAGGAGGAAAATCCCCCGAGCCCTGTTTAATGCAAAGACAACTCCTCCTTCAGCTCAGGAAATCCCTCAGCTGCTGATTTTTTTTTTAGGCTGGGGGAGGAAAAAAAAAATCACAGTGTGTTTATTGTATTCTTAAACCTTTCCTTAAAATCTCCCTTGGGCCACTTCCAGGGACGAAAATCCGAGCTGGATGGACCTTGGGAAGTGATTATCACCCTTGGTGTTGTCAGGGTGGTGTTGTCTGCAATTAATGCTGGGGAGGTGTTGAGGGATGGCTGCACAGAGGGGGTTTTGTTGTCATCGTCCTCATCCTGCTTTTCTTCCCACCTTTCCTCAGCTGCTCCCTGGCTTTTCCTCTGGCTGTGGTTCCACCAGCCTTTCTCAAGAGGTCAGTCTTGGCTGGCTTTTGTGGGTTTGATCTCCCACCTTGCACTCCTAAGGTGCTCCAGCCTCCCGGGTGGGATTTATTTCCCCTCGGATACCACAGCAGGGTCAGCCCCATCGTGGAGCAAATCTTCCCCACGTTTCCAGAGGAAGGGTTTCCTATCTGTGTGCCCTTTAATGTTGCTGATCCTCTCCCAAATCCAAGGAAAGGGAGTTCAGGGAATCACTTTGTGTGGAAGGAATGGACTCGTATCAGGGATCCCACAGATCTGAGTGGGGGCAAAGCACTGATGGGATTTGAGTTCCCTGCAAATTTAAAAGCTCTGGATCCACTTAAACCCTTGGAATACCTGCAGATCTACTTCACTCCTCACCAGGGATCCCTCTCAAAATACAAGTTGGGATCTGAGTTGAAAATCCTTCCCTCATGGAAGCCAAAGACAAAACTCCCCTTTCCTCAGGTGGGACCAGGATTCCCAGCCTTGCCAAAGCCTGTTTGACCTCCTCCTGCCTTGGAGCAGCCAGGGGATGAGGAAAGCTGCTCCAGCGTGACCCAGACAGGCTGTGGGTGAAGCCTGTTAGGAGAGAGCCCCTCGGGAGGAGGCAGCTTCATCCCCGTTCCCACCAAAGCCGTTTGGCTCCCAGTTGCCAAAGCAGTGCCAAGCCCCAGTGACCTTTCAGCCTCCTCGCTGTGCTCTGAGGATTTACAGTGGAAAAAGCTCCTTCTTGGGAGGGAATCTTGCTCTTTCCTCCCAGGAGAGCCTCCAGCAGTGACTCAGCCCTTCAGCATCCCGGCTTCCCGGATCCCTCTGGTTTTTCGAGGCTCGGGGAGAATCCGTGTGCTCGCCTCGGAGCCGGGCTGATGTCACCTCCTGCTCTGGCTTCCCTCAGCTTTCCAGGCTGCCCAGAGTGCACAGCTTTGATCTCAGTCTCCGTCACCACTCCTGGCTCAAGCCCTGACTGGATTCTCCTGGAACGATGACATTTTACAAAGGCTTTGGAATGACAGCGGTCCCGGAGGAGATGGACGTGAAGCTCACTGGAAGTCAGGACCTGGCTTTCCAGAAGATCCAAGTCACTGCCTGCCTGTTTCAGGCAGAGCTGCAAACCACAATCAGCATTTGGAATGGGAATTTTCATTTCCAGGTATTCTCTACAAGGGACCCTGCAGGGCAAGCCCGTGGAGAAGGAATTCTGGGATCCTGGGAAAAGTGGAAAAACAAGTACACCAAATTTGGGAAGGAGACAACTGCTCCTCAGTAAAAGAGGAGTTGGAAAATGAACTGGAAGATGGGTCCAAGCTCTGAATGGGAATCTGGGACAGATTTCCAACACCTCCATCAGGTGCTGATTTTACTTGGGATGAATGGATTGCCAGGTGGCTACCACGGACTGGAGGGATCCCATGGGGGCCCAGTGCACTGGGAATCAGGGAGGTGTTGATTATCTCTGGTTGCTCCATCCCAGCAGAATTTTTGGGCCCTTTGGGGTGGAAAGCTGCACCAGCAGGGCACGTGGGAGCAGAGCTGGGCTTTTCCTTCCCACCAAATCTCTCCTTGATTTGTGCTGTGCCTGCTCAGCCCCGAGGAATTCCAGCGCTGGAGGATGAAGTTGTCTGGGCCGTGCTGTTAATGAGGCCACCGTGTTGAACAAACCTCAGCCTGGAACGTTATCCCAGACAAATCCCTCTCTCTCTCTGCCCTGACTGAGTGGACAGACCAGAGAAAGTCCTCCAGGCTCATTTTTTGGGATTCCAATAGAGGTGGAGCAGGGCTGGTGCCAGAGATTGCACAACTCTGCCCAATTCAAACCAGCTCCAGACGAGCAGTGGATGCCTGGTGAGGGCTCGTTAGGGATGATGAATAATTAGGTGTGAAATTTTCAGGAATGGCAGCTCCAGGGTTGCAGAGGAGCGTGGGAATGAAAGAAGGAGTGGAGAGGAATCCCATTTAGCACCAGTTCAATCTGCAGGCTGGGTTTTCCGTAGGAAACTGGCAGTGCTGGCATAAGGAAAACAGGTGACTTGGGAAAGGGTTGGATTTCCTTCCCTTCCCCTCCAGCTTTTCCCCAGCGGTGCCGATCTGCCAGCTCAGCTCCGAGGAGAAGTGACACATCCAGCACTTCCAGCCAGGAACTCCAGCCCAAATCCCTGGGCTTTGCTAACAACTCAATATTGTGTCATATTCCAGGCCACCCGTGAACCTCGGAGAAGTCCGACGTGCCAGGAAACCTCCCTGTCCAGCTCTTCCGGAGGGATGGGGAAGCAGCAGAGGTGGTCACAAGCTGCAGCTTGTGATGGTCCCACCACTCCCAGCTGTTGGGCTTGTGGTGGAGTCTCCATCTCTGGAGATATTCCAGAACCGTCTGGACACCGCCCAGTGCTCCGGGATGGCCTGGCTCGGGCAGGGGGGTTGGACCAGATGAGCCATTGTGGTCCTGTCCAAACTGACCTATCCCGGGATTCCATGACGTAGACCACGATGGTGAAGGTGTTTTCTGGGAAGGATGGAGGCAGGCTGATCCAGGATCATTTTTCCATGGCTTTTAGCTGCTCTCAGGGCTGGAAGGAGGGTGTGATCCACATTGGCATCTCAGCAGACGCCTGGGAATTATCCCAACAATTCCCTCTACTCCAGGTGTGATAAGAGATTTCAGACTGCTGCTTCCTAAATCAGCATCCAGGAAGGGATGCTGCTGCTCCATGGGGCTTCTTCCATGGCTTGTGTCAGCCACAAGTTGAAGGGAAGACCCAAAAATTCCTCTTCGTTGGAAATGTCCCCAGTCTCCAAACTGTTTTTCCTGCCTGCACTCATCAGACAACTGCAGGGATCAAAGAGGTTTCACAGTTTGGTGTTGTTGCTCAGTCTTGGGACTTTTTTCCCTAAAATTTATCAAGTCCCTAAAGCCAGTGCAACAGGAATTGCTGAGCGAGGGAATTGTTTAGTGCAGCTCCTTGGACTCTTGTTTTACGTGGAAAATGTGTTGATTTGGGCAGGTGCCAACCAGGAAATTCCAAAAAGCTGGAGATGGCCCCGTTACAAACAGTTTAACCAACCTCAGATGTCCCTTCGCTATCGGAATAGGGAGCACATGGTCCTGGAAATAATGAGGTAATTAACAAATGCACAGAAATTAAACCCTTTGGCTGTCTCTGGGAAACCCTGAATCCAATGGTTCCAGCTGAAATCTCCCAGTTGCCCCCGCTTGCCCTGGAATGGGCGTTTTTCCAGCAGCCTGTCGAGATCCGAGGTTGGATTCTGCATCTCGTGTGTGTCACACTGGAATCCTGCACTTTCCTCCTGAGGAAAAGCTGGATGAGAGGCGGAGGCAAAACAGGGATGCTGCTGCTCCGAGGCACAGGGGGTTGGCAGGAGGAGGGATGTGGCTGGGAAAAGTGGGAGAGACGAGTGCCCATCCAAGGAGAGCTGCACTTTCCCTCTTCTCTTGCGTGACCCCTGTCCTGCTGCTGCCACTTCGTTCCTGGAGCCTAAAAGCTGAGGGAAGAAGGAACTGAGGCAGGAAAATCTCAGGAAAACTCACAGCCCTCAAAGCAGGGAGCCTGGAGTTGGGTTTTCCATCTCTCCTTTGGTGTCCTGATAATCGTGACCCAGTTTAAGGAGGAGACTGCTGGGAGCTCTCGTGGGTTGTAAGGAAATCAGGTCACTTGTCCCTGTGCCAAACGATGGATCCAGGAGTCCCACTCTGGGCATCCAGCCATGGAAATGTTGTCCCAGTTTTTCATTCTTGAGTCAGGGTTTCCATTCCTGGGGTTGGGATCAACACATGGATCTGGACATGTGTGTGTGTGTGTTTTCCCCTTAGAGGGAGGAGGAGGGAGAACAGTGTCCAAAGGAGGTGCCTTCAAAGTCGTGAGGATTGGGAAAGGTCTTCTTCCACCTTCCACGGTGGTGGGAAGGATTGGAGATGTCAGGGATGAGGGATGTCCCCTATCCCGTAGCTTGATGCTGAATTATCTGGGGTCTGGAGGAGATTCCTGCAGCCTTCTGCACTTCAGGGATCTCCGCCCTTGGAGCGTCCATCTCTCTTGGAGCATGGATCGGGACCACTGCATTCCCTGAGCCTGGGAGGGAGCAATGAGCTGTGCACTTGAACATCTTCAGCCCTTTCCTCGTGGAGCTCCAGCGTCGCTGTTTGACCTTGAGCATTTTGGGGAGTTTGGAGCCATTTTTAGCTGCCAAGGGGAAGGGAGGGAGAGAGAAATTCCAGGAGGTTGGAGTGGCATCCTCGACACAATGGGAACTTTTCTTAGCAATTTTCCACTGTGCTGCAAATGTCAAAGATCATGGATATATTTGCATGTCTCAGACTGTCCTGGGGAATTAACTTTCCCTGTGTTGGGGTAATAAATTTCACATCACAATAATTTCAGCGTTGGGAGGGAGATCTTTGTTCTTGCCCGGTGTTCAACCTCAGAAGTCCCCAGGTTTAAGAAGCTGGATCCCTTTGTGGGACCAAGAGGAGGTGGCAGATGGGCAGTGCCTTTGCTCCGAGGTTGATTGCACTCCTCAGCCCAGTGGATCCACGTGCATTCCCGGCTGCAGTGACAATGAGGATGTTTTTTGCTCTGGGATAAGTCAGGATTGGACCAGATTTAGGCTTGGCTCTGCGGAGGACGTGCAGCTCTTGGCAGCCTGAAAGCAATTAGCCCAAGAAAACAAGGCAGAACCAACTGGGCCTCCTTGCAGCTTCCAGGGCCTTTGGATCAGGCTCTCCTTGACTCCAGGCCATGGCCCTGCTGGGATTTTTCCCCCCCAGTTTGAGATTTTGCCCAGTGCTTGCTGCAGGGGGAGTTGTGTGGTCTGGGTGGAGCTGCCATGGGCGTCTTCCCCGCCGTGGGACCTGGAGCATCCCCAAAGCACTGGCTGAGGGCAGGATGGAGGCTCAGAGGGTTCTGCCTCTCTTTGTCTTCGCAGGTGGCGGGGTTTGGACCCTTCTCCCAGGGAACGAGGGCTTTGTGAAGGTGCTCAAGCTCTAAGATGAGCTTCCTTGGGCTTGTAAAGTGAAAGAGAGTAGTTTTAGATGGGATATTGGGAAGGAATTCCTGGATGTGAGCTGGGGAGGCCCTGGCACCAGAGGCCCTGGCACAGGGTGCCCAGAGAAGCTGTGGCTGCCCCTGGATCCCTGGAAGTATCGCAGGCCAGGCTGGACAGGGCTCAGAGCATGCTGGGATGGTGGAAGGTGTCCCTGCCCATGGATGGGAGTTGGAACAAGATGATCTTTAAATCTTTTCCAACCCAAACCATTCCATGGTTCCATCAACCCAAACCAGGTGCTGTATGAATAAGACACCTCTGCTCTGCTGGTCCCAAACCCCATCCCTGATGCACAAGCCCAAGGGAAAAGGCACATTCCCGACAGCGGGAAGGTCGGAATGGCGTTCGGGCTGCAGAGCATCTGTTTGTCCGTTCTGCTCCCAGAAAAGTCCTTCACGTTTGTTCCATCTGGACAACAAATGCGCCCTCCTAGGGGAGCTCAGGTTTGACCTCTGGTCCTTCTGTGGAAGAACAAATTGAAGACAAATGTGGAACATTTTCTCTGGGAATCTCCTGTCAGCGCCATGGAGAGGTCGGGAGCTGGCTTGGCTGTCCTGCTCCTGTCACGGATTTGTGGAGACGTGGCTGGAAATGCACGGCCTGGAGTCCATTCCGTGTGTTTGGCTGAGGCTGGGGAAGAGAGAGCCTCTCTTTGAAGCAGGGGAATTGAGGACGTTGCCATTTTAGATCTCTGATTATTGGTGTTCATGGGAGCAGTGAGTCCCACCACGTGCCAGGACAATGGGATCTCCCATGGCATGGTCACCACTGGGATCTGCCACAGGTCCCTGGGTTCATGGCTTGAGTTGCTGAGATGACGGAGATTGATCAAAAAGCGCAATTAATTACATTTATTAAATAATCGGGTGCTTTACCCTCCTTTTGCCTTGCACCCACAGGGCTGATGCTGAGCTGTGCGCAGACTCTTGCACAGGCAAGGCCTGGATCCAGCTTTTTCTTTGGGTTATGGATTTGGACCAGCCAGTTTCATTTTTTTCGGTTGGTCCATGGTTCTCTTCCAGTTCCTGTTGGTTCTTCCAGACAGGCCTGGGGGCCTTTCCTTTTGTGCCAAAAACTGGAGCTTTGACAGCCAACCAAAACAACTCCATCCCTCCATCCCACGTCACTCCCGGAAAATTAAGGAATGTCTCTTCTTTTTTTGTTATTATTTGTGACATGGCTTTGGTTTAGAACACAAAGCCTGGTCTGCATCCTGCCACTCCAACACTGTCCCAGATTTTGGCAGCAGTTCTGGTGGCAGATGGCCCCAAGCAGACGGGTTTAGTTAGGCCAGACTCAGTGGCAGATCCCTGGGTTGCCCAACCCCTGCCTCGTTGCCTCATTTCTCCAGTCATCAATGAAGCCATTGAGAGAACCTTTAATAAATAAACAACAAAAAAGCATTTTTGGACAGGCAGTGGGATGGAAAATGACTCATAGGAAAACAGGGATGAAGTCCACTCTAGGATTAGGCATTCCATGTGTGGAGTTTCTGTTGGGGCTCCAGGAATGCTGTGGTTTTTCTCTCAGGATGATGCCAGCGTGCAATGATGTCAGTGTGGAGTATCTGGTCAGGGGGAGCTGATGGAGTCTGGTGGTTACTCACAAATATAGGTCTTTCAGCATCTGGAAAATCCGTGACCAGCGCTTTTTGGGAGGCTCCAGGCAACTTCAGTGTTTCCAGCCTGGCTGAGTGCCATGAAAACTGCTGGAGTCATGCTTTCTCTCCTCCCTCGTTTTTGTAGGACCTACTTTTTTCCCTTGGGATTGGGTGCAAACAAACAGGGCAGGGTTCTTTGTGTTGGTTTAGTCCTACCAAAGGACGGATCCAGCCCTGGAGGAGCCAGTCCTTGGAGGAACGTGCGTGATATTGATGGGAATGCAGAGGAAAATCCTTAAGGGATGGAGGAAAAGCAGGAGAGATACCCTGCACAATTAAATTTGGGGACCCAGTGGGTGGTGGGCACCAAAAAGGCTTTGGGAGGAGAAACCTTAATCCGTTAACCCTTGATCCTCCAGTGTGAATATTAATGGGAAAAGGGGCACTCCTAGGGGCACTTGGACTCGTTCCAGCAACTCATCTGCAGAGTTAAGGCGGTTCCTGAGGGCGATGGTGCCCAGTTTCCCTTTCCTTGTATCCTGTGATCCTTGTTTTCAGCACTGTAATCCCTAAACCCACTGCTGTATCCCATTTTTTAGGAGTTGCGTCCTTCCCATTATTTATGTGAACTGATCATTAGAAAGGGAGAAGAAAAAAACACTTCCAAAATTTTGTTTGCCAAAACTTTCTCCTGAAGTGCCCACGAGCCTGCCTGGAGCAGGGATTAATTAATGAGTAATTAATTAGCTTTAATTTTCCTACCATGGCAGTCTCTACCTGCTGCATAATTGACATTAACACCAAATTAATGCAAAATATAAATGTAAACCCCTCGAGTATTTGTAAATATTATAAATAAATTATTGGAGGATCCTGGAATGGTTTGGGCTGGAAGGGGCCTTAAATCTCATCCCATCCCACACCCTGCCATGGGAAGGGACAATTCCCACTATCCCAGGTTGCACGATTGTTGCTGTTAACACATAAATGTGGATTGGTGGGAAAAGGAGGGAAGAGCCACCAGTTGGGCTCCTTTCCAGGGGCTCCCAGGGCTGGGATGAGCTGCTGCATTCCCGGGATGGGGCAGCATCCAGGTGGTGCAGGAATAACATGGCCCAAGGACAGCATCAGCTGGGAAAAGCCCTTCTGGCCACATCCCATCATGGGAATGGCATGTGCCATTCCTTCCATCCAGTTATTCTTCATGGGCTCGTTGACCTGGAACTAAACTCTCGGAAAAGCTGGGATTCCAGCCTGTCCGACTCCGAGCAGGGCGCGATGAGGCTCCAGGGCAAGGGGCAGACATGTGGAGGAAGCCAACTTGCCATTCCCATGGATGTTTTTGGGGGATTAAGAAGGGAATGATCGCTCTCCAGGCCTGTCTCAAGGTTGAGGAATTACCTGGAGGGCCCGCTGGAATCCACTTTTGGATGACTGGAGATTTTTTCCTATCTGCAGTGACAGGAGGCGAGTCCAGCAGGCTGGAAGCGGCCCCAGAGCTGTCAGAGGAATGATGGCTGCAACCCGTGGCTCCATGGAAAGCTGATCCATGGCCGGCTGCACTGGGAGCTGGGAACAGCTCTGCCCCTGGCCATGGACAGACCTTCCATGGGGAGTCTGGGGACAGGGGACACCCAGCCTGTGCCTCAAACCGGGCTCTGGCTGCTCCACCACCTGGGTTTGGAGAGGAACGGAGGAAGAGGAGGAATTAGTGAAAATTCCTGCCTTTCCTGAGGTTCGGTGTTGCCTGATCTCCAGGAAATGCCCCTATTTAGCACAGGGAAGATGGTGTTGGAGTGGGACAGTTTGGGTCTCCATCACTTAGGTCATCTCCATGGATCTGGAGGAACCACTCCTCCCAAGGGCCTGTCTGGGAACTGGAATGATGGGAAGTGTTTGGGGAAAGAACTGGAATGTGGGGAGCTCTGAGGAGCCCTAATTCCACCCACAGCATCATCCCAGATGTGCAACTTGCTGGGAAACCCTTCCCAGCCCCATTCCTGGAGGACAGGGATCAGTTCCACTGTCACAAGGGATTTTTGCTCTGCCCTGCAGCTTTTTCTCAGGTGCTTTGCCTTGTTGCTGTTCCATTGCTGATATCCCTGGATAAAGAGAAAAGTGGGAAAGCAGAGGAGCAGCAACACAGATCTTTCTGTTTGCTAAAAAAATTGGCTTAATGGGTTTTTTTTTTCATCCCGAAGGTGTCCAGGGGCAGATGAGGGGCAGGGACAGGAGCAGGAGCCTGGATTAACACCAAGGCCATCCTAGACAGCGCCGCTTCCCACCGGAGCGTGGATCCAGCTGAGGGCGGTAAGGAAACAGCTCCTTATTTTTTCCTGGATTGGTAAATCAAGTAGCACAGTGGAGAATATTTTCCATGTTGTGGACTTTGCTTGTGAGGTTTTGGTTGCTGTCAGCCCCCCTGGCTGCTCCCTGATTCCTGCATCCGTAAGGAATGAGCCGTCCTTTCCCAGTTTCTGGATCTGTTGGTCGTGTGTTCGTAGGATGTGATGCCTTTTATAGGGTGAGCCCAAATTATCCCTCACCTTCCCAAACAATTCCCCTGTAGGAACCTGTGAAAGTCAGCGCTTGAATCCCACATTTGGGAAGCAGGGAATATCTCGGGTGGAATCTTGGCCATTGAGGTTGGATGTGTGATGTTGTTTCCAGGTTTTCCTGGATGCTCCAGGAGAGAGCCGAGCTCAAGGTCCCATGTGGGGAACACTCTCTGTGTTTTCAGGGTGGAAGGATGTGTTTGCAGCCCAAAATCCAACCTAATTTTTCCTTGTGCTGAATCATTCCCAGTCCAGCATCCCAGGCTGCCCGGTTTCCAAATCCAGGATTTTATGGCACTTCTTTCCTGCAGGAAAAAGGAAATGGCGGCGGGGGGGGAACCAAATAATTCTAAAAGTTGAATATCACCGAGCAGCCTCCGAGTAAGGGATGCTCCTCCAACGGCCTCAAGGTGTGCCAGGGGAGGTTTGGGTTGGATTTTAGGGAAAATCTCTGCGTGGAAAAGGTTGTCCAACCCTGGCAGTGGTGGAATCCCCATCCCTGCAGGGATTTCAAAGCCGTGTGGATGTGGCACCTGGGGACATGGTCAGTGGTGGCCTTGGCAGCGCTGAGGGAATGATGGGTTGGGCTCAATCTCAGAGGGCTGTTCCAATTTAAGTGATTCCGTGATTTTAAAAAAATATGGGAGAGAGATGGCGGTTAATGGAGGATCCTGTGCTGTGCAGAGGTTTTGGACCTGGGCAGGTCTTGTGGGCAACCCTAAAAAAAACCCCAAACCGGGATGTGTTTGGGAACAGGCACAAAAAGCCATGGAAAAGAACCATTTCCCTTTCCAGCTCCTCGGCAGTTGGAACTGGTGTGGAAAAAGATGTTGTGAGTTACTGGTGATGAATGAGCCGCTGGCAGCCCCATTAATCAACGCTAATCATCGGGATTGTTTGGGGAGCGGGAGTTCGTCTGGGCTGGGGTTGATTCCTGTATGGAACAAACGGCTTTATCGGGATCTGCTCCGGAGTTGGACAGGAATCCGGTGCCTGATGTTTGCTTGACCGTCTGATGACTCAGGAAAATCAGGAGAGCTCAGCAGAGCTTTTGCTGGCATGGGGAGCTCCAGGGAATCCTTCCAAAAGCGGCTCCAGAGGCGGATTCACATCCCCGTTGATTCTTGGGGGGATTTTTCCCGGGATTTGTAGCTCTGGTTTTGATTTCTTTACTTCTGCTGAGTGTGTGCGTTGGCATCTGGGCACCTCTGTGGTCTAGAGGTGTGATTCCAAGGGGGTGATTTATTCCAAGTGATTGCTCCATGAAAATCCTCTCTCCAGAGGCTCCACAGCAATTCTGCATCGTTCCCGCTCCTAAATCCCTGTAAAGGACCTTTGCTTGTTCAGGAAAATCCCTCTCCTGCTGTGCAAAACGTAGGTGTGACAGAAAAGATCATTCCAAAGGTTTTGTCCATCTTTATTCCTGTAAAACCAGGGAAACTCCTCATCCAGGAGACTGGAGAGGGATTCAAGGTCGAAAGCACGGGGTGAATTCCCATTTTATGGTCCCACAGGTGTCAGGGACAATTTCCATGCAGAGAATTCCCGTTGAGCCCAGTGTGAGGATCCCACCACGCCAATTAGAGCCTCCCAGGGTATTGGATTTATGGAAAAGCTGAACATTTTGCGCCCTTTTTGGCCAGATTTCCTTGCGCCGGCAAAAGGAACAGGAAAATCCTTAGTGAGCCCTGATCCCTGGACCATCAGTTCCAAAAACAAAGCTGGATGGGAAGGAAAGCAGGAGGAGGGAGATAAAAAGTTATATCCCAATTTATACCGCAGGGTTGGGAAAGGTTGATGGGAACACCGGAGCGGCCGGGAATCACAATTTTAGGGAAGCAGCAGCCCAGGAGCAGCTCTTGGCCAGGGATGGTTCCACCAGCCACAACCCACGTGAACATTTTTCAGGGTGGAATTGGGACTGTTGTGCAGAAAAATACGGACTCAGGGAAGGCAAATGCCCATAAAGTGCCGTGGAAATCCCCGCTCCCTTCCCCGCCCTGCCTCCATCCCCGCGAAAGCCGTTACGGACCTTGTGTGTCAGCCAAGGCTCGGCTTTGGGGTTTTCCCTTTGTCTCAGCGCTCCAGGGACCTCTTGGCCGTGCAATTCCTGAGGTTTATTTGCTCTCCCGAAGAGCTGATAGCTGGATATATCCCCAAAATCAACACTTTGGATTGTGCTGTTTATTTAATGACCTTCCCTCACTTCGCGGTGATTAAGTCCGTCTGCGGCTGGCTGTTTTGCTTAGCGTTAAATTCCCGTTATTTTGGGAAGTTCCTTTCCACACTGCGTCCTCCCAGTTGCCTTCCTGTAAGTGAGGAGGGTGGCTTTGGATCCAGGTTTTCCTCCCCTCCTCCCTGCTCCTGGATTGCAATTTTCCCTTCCTGGCTTGCGAACGTCTTCCAAATTCTGCCTCTCGGAGCGTGAAAATCCGCCCTGGAACGAGAGGCTTTCTCCAGGAAAGCCCAAAACCTTCCTGCTGCCGTGGGAAAGATGCTCCAAACCTGCATCCCTTCGGGATATCCCAAAATCCAGTCCCTTGCAGAACATCCCGGGATGGTGGCGGGCACCAGGGTTCAAGGACCTCTTGGCCTCTGTCCGTGTGTCCCAGCAAGCGATGGCCCCAGTGGTGTGAGGAGCACGGAGGAGGTGAAGCACCCACCAGGATCTGCTGGGAGCCTGGAAGGAATCCACCTTTTATTCCTCCTTTTCTTCTTCAGACACATCGATCCCCGCTTTGGCACGTCACAAACATGGCCATCAGGCACACGAGTCCTTCTCCTGGGGACAAAACTCTCTGGGGCCGGGCTGGGCACTGGCTGTGTCCAGTGATTCCAGAGAATTACCCAACAGAGTTTCCGGCATTATCAGGTCATGGAATCCTGGAGAGTTTGGGATGGGAGGGGCCTTTAAAGCTCATCCGGTGCTGCGAGGAGCAGGGACACCTTCACCGGGTTGCTGAGGGTGAACATTTCCAGGGATGTGTGAAGCATTCCAGACTGGGAACTGCAGCGGATGGAGAAGATCCCAAGGCAGAGCGCCAGTGGAGCCAGGAGCTGTGGGTGACGTTTCCCATGGGGCCCGGAGACTCCACGGCAGCTCCCTCGGGAAAGGGGGATTGGGAAAATACCTCACAGCCTTTTTTCCAGCTGGAAGTCTTTCCCTGAAGCTGGAATGAAGTAAGATTTCCCCCAAGGAGAGCAATATCCATGGATATCACAGCGTGACGCTCCTGCTGGTCCTGCTGTGCCTCAATCCCGCTGGAATCTGCAAACCTGGGCAAAACGAGGGCTTCTCCTTGACTCTGCCGCTCCCTCTGGAGGTTATTCCCAACCCGGTGCATTTCTTACAGCAAAGGAGGTTTCCCAATCTCTGGATAAGATGTTCCCTGCCCTCAGTGGAGTCATTAATTCCATGTGCTGCAATCCCACTTTAATTGGGTTAAATTAGTGCACGCCAGTCCCGGGAGCACTGGGATAAAGCTCTTCATTGTGTGAGGATGCCGAGTGCTGGGCGGGATCCTGGTCCTTATCTCTTATCTCCTGCTCTGTCTCCCAGTGCATCCTGTCTCCCAGTCATGCCCGGGGCCAGCATTCCAGCAACCCCCAGTTCCATGCTCCAGTTGCCTTAAAACCTCGTGGTTGTTGCTCGGCTGCCAGAAAAAGCAGAGTTAAAATTAATCAGAGTTTAATGGGAGTTTAATCAGGTTTAAGTCAGAGTTTGACTGCTCGTGTTGTGCCAGGTGTGACGAGGATCCCGAATTCCGTGTGATGCCCTTTTTCCTAAATCCCCACGTCCCTTATCCTTATCCCCGCTCCCCCCTGAGCTCTGCCCGTTGTAGGACCAAGAGCTGCCCAAGCTGAGCTTTGTCAGGAGCGGCCGGTCCATGGAAAGCCTGGCTTTGAGCATGGGGATGGATTCAGGGGTTCACTCAGGTGCTCTGCAGTGAGCAGAGGATCCGGACAGGATGATCCGAGCGTGGATTGTCCCAGTGCCAGCTCTGCCTTGGAGGACACCAGCATTCCCAAAGAAACCTCGGCTGTCTATTCCGGCTAAGCCAAGATACAGATTTAGACAAAATAATAAATGTCCAAGTCCATTTTCCTGCTTCTTTTCCTTTAATGCATCATGAAAGGTCTTTGAACACAATTCCAAGCCCTCTAAACAATCCCATATCCCCCCTCCTCCCGCTCCGATGCACCTGAACTCCCCTCCAGGAGACGCCCTGGCTTTGTTCCCGAAAAAACAGCTGGGAAATCTTCCCTTCCATAACCTCCCCGTCCTTTTCCAGAGGATCCTTGCTCAGGCCCAGCCTGGGATCCAGGCATCCCCCCAGCTCTGCTCCTTTGTTCTTTCAGCGCTGGAATTCAGCTTCAAGAATCTTTGTCTGAGTGATCCGGGTGCTTCTGGCTGCGCAGCTTCCAGAGGCTCATCCATGGAAAACAGCAATGGGAAAAACAGATCCAGGAGGTTTTCGGCCATAAAACACAGACAGAAAATGCCCTCGGTGACCAGAGTTCATGGGCAGGACAAAGGCTCCCAAAACCATCCGGGTTTTCCTGGTTTTTTTAGGATAATCACATTTTTCATGGATTATTGGGATAAGATGGAGAAAACAAAGCCAAAAAGAAACATCTTCAGTCCTCTAAGATTCTGACATCCCATCTTCCCGACATCCCAGACGCCGGGAGAGCCGGAGCTCAGGCTTGGAGATGCCCAAAGTGAGGGAAAAGGGCAACCCCGGCTGTTTTCTGGCTGTTCCCAGCCGATTTAAGGAATTGTGTGAGTGCCCGAGGGAAGTGCCGGGAATTCCCGGCTGCCCTGGGATCCAGGCTGTTGGACGATGACCCCCGAGCAGCTCTAATTGCAGCTGCGCTAACAAGCTTTTCCCAAGCCCCACGTCCCGGCCCTCCCTCTCCTTCCCCCCCCCATCCCATTCCTGCTTCCAGCGTTGGTGTGTTTTCCTTAATTTGCCGTTTATCCAATGACGATCTTTAATTAAGGAATGAGGTGCAGAATGCCGGGAGCTCGTGGAGCATCCCTGGCTGTGGAAAAGCTCCCGGGAATATCTGCCTTTGCCATCAGGGATCCTTCACTTGTGGGCAGCAACAGCCAGAGACCTCTTGTTCCACACTTCCCATTTGTCTCAGACACGGAGCTTTTCCACACCTCGGCATTCCTGGCAACCGGAGAGTTCCCTCCGGAGCTTTCCTGCCCTTTTCCCGCCTCTCCACATCTTCTGAGGGAAGCTTCTGCCTCTCCTCCCACGCTGTCACCTCCGGGCAGGGACACGGCGGTGGCTCCAAGCCTCTGCATCCTCCTGGTGCTCCAAGAGCAATTCCTGTCCCACTGCTCCACCCCCAGCTCCAGGAAAAAGCAGGGAAGCAGGACAACATCTACCTGTGGATGTTTTAATTGATATGAGAGTTCAGACCTGTGGATTCATTGATTTGGGGACAGATTTGGTTTAAATCTCATTTCTGGTTCGTTTTTGGCTGCTGCCGAAGGGTAAATTATGGATTCCAGGACCTTTTCCTGTTTTTGGAGCCTTAAAATGGGATTTGAACATCCCCAGGCAGCTCTGGGGACAGCACATGGTGGCTTTGGGCTGCTGTGGCAGGAAATAGGGGGAAAATTCCGGATTAGAACCCATCAGCGCTGGGAAAAGAGGGAGAAAAGCTTTTTATGCGAGTTTGGAGCATTTTATTTACAGGGGTGGGAAAGGCTTTTCCATCCGTTTGGGAGGGTTGGTTGGTTTTGAGGGATAGGATGTGGATTCAGGGATTCATTCCCAAAACCTGCTCCTGTCGCGCTTAGAGCCCGCCCTGCCCGTGCCTCAGCCTGGAGCTTCCCAGCTCCGCACATCCATGGAGGCAGCGCCGCGGTTCCCGGGATGGATCGGCGTTTCTAAGGATAGGAGGGAGCCTGAGGATCCGCTGAGCTCCAGCCGAGCTCAGCTTAAACTCCAGGATTCTCCTGAGGCTGGGAATCCCGAGGCTGCCGGAGCTCAAAGCCGATTTCCCGACCTCCGCTGCCGGCTGCCTTTCCCATTCCCGGCGAGATTTTGTTGGAAAAGCAAACCGGGATTGCCGCTGGAGCATCGCGGCTCCCGGCCGGGAGGATTCCTGGGCTCGTCCCTCCTGGAAGCGGCGGGAGGGAGGGAAAACGGGAATTCCACGCAGATGCGGGGCTGAGCCCGAGCCGGGACGGCTGTGCCGGGTGTTCCTGCGGATTCCCGCTTTTCCATGGAAACGGAGGCACCGCCTGGCCCTGGGGCGTCCCTGCCAAAGCCATTCCCGAGCTCCCGTCCGGCCCCTCGCACTCCATGGTTTTCCATAGGAAACTTCGCTCCAGAGCCCGGCGGTCGCTCCGGCTTTTATGGGATTGCGCAATCCAGAGGCTGCTCCAGCGGTTTTGGAAAGGGGGAATTTTATTTTATTTTATTTTATTTTATTTTATTTTATTTCATTTCATTTCATTTCATTTCATTTCATTTTTTATGTTTTTACTAAATTTTATTTTATTTTCTTTTTTTTATTTTTATTATTTTTCATTTCATTCGTATCTTTGTCTTTTTATTTTACTTATTTCCCTTTATTTTCTATTTTAGTTTTTATTTTACTTCTTTTTCTTTTCTTTTTCATTTTGATTTTTTAATCTTACTTTTGATTTTATTTCTATTTTACTTTTCATTTTTCTTTCTTTTTTATTATTTTGCATTTTATTTTGCATTTTGCTTCTACTCTTGTCTTTTTATTTTCTTCTTCTATTTCATTTTTATTCATTCCTTTTTCATTTTATTTCTTTTCACATTTTTTTACTTTTACTTTTATTTTATTTTATTTTTATTTTTTATTTTACTTTCTATTTCATCATTCTTTTGATGTAATTTCTCTTTTCAAAGTATTTTATTTAGTTTTATTTATTTTAATTTTATTTCAATTTTTGTTTTTTTATCTTAATTTTATTTATTTATTTTCATACCTTTTTAAATTTTATTTCATTTTATTCCATTTTCTTTTAAATGTATTTATTTATTTTCATTCGATTTTAAATTTTATTTCATTTTATTCCATTTTATTTCATTTTATTCCCCCAACCAAGTGGCAAAAATACCTTTAGGAATGAATATTGGGGAAAATTCCTTCCTGGAAAAGGCTGTGCAGCGGTGGAGTCCCCATTCCTGAGGGATTTGTGGCACCTGGGGACATGGGCAGGGCTGGGGAATGTTGGACTCGATCCCGGAGGACTTTTCCAACCTTAATCCCCTGATTCCTCACAAAGGCAAAGAGGTCGAGCCCATTGTGGACAAGTTCTTCTTCCAACCCCACATGTTCCATAAAAGATCCAGTTTTTCCCAAATCCCTTTTCTTTGGTTCAAAAGAGCCAGGCCCAAGGAGCTGCTCCTCGTTCAGCTGAACAAAGATCCAGGGATGGGATTTCCCCGGAAACCCCGGGGTCTGTCCCTCACCCCGGCACTGGTGCTGGATCCTGGAATTCTGCCCTCTCCAGAGCCTCGTGCTGGCCCTTGGTGACATCGCTGGGAAGTGCTGGAAAAGCAGCTGCTTCTCCTCAGAGTTTGGGAAAGGTTTTTCCTTTCTTCCCGGGAAGGAAATCTTCCTGAAGCTCCTCGTTCTTCGAGGAAAAGCAGCTGGAAGCAGACGGAGAAGGGAAGGGAGATTTTCCTGGCTGGGGAATGCTGGGGGCAGCTCCTGGCTCCGATAAAGCAGAGGGAGAAGGGAATAAACCAGCGCCTGCTTTCCGTTGGAGCTGTTAAGGAATCATGGAATCCTGGAATGGTTTGGAGTGGGAGGGACCTTAAAGATTCCAATTCCATGGGACACCTTCCACTGTCCCAGGCTGCTCCAAGCCCCGTCCAGCCTGGCCTTGGACACTTCCAGGGATCCAGGGGCAGCCACGGCTTCTCTGGGAATTCCATCCCAGCCTTTCCCAAATATCCCATCTACCTGCCTTTGCTTCCTTCCTTACCCAAAAATTCCAGCGCAGGTTGCAGATCCCAGCTCCTGGTGATGGGCAGGGTGGGTCCCTCACCTTCCTGTGCCGTTATTTTATCCTGCATCCCAAAAACATTCCCTGGAATGTCCGTTCCCGAAGTGGATCCCTGCCCGAGGGGATGGATTGTTGGGTTTTCCTCCCAACCCAAAGCCTCACGCTCAGGACTTGCCTCAAAGCAGAGGGAATTTGGGATGTTCCCTCCGCAGGCTTAATCCCAAAGTTTAGGGATTTGTGCTGGGAGGGCTTTGAGAAAGTGAACGGGAAATGGAAACATTCCCGTGAAAACGGGGTTTGGAAGTCCCTAGGCAGCTTTAGGGACAGCACAGGGTGGCTTTGGAGTGCTGTGCCGGGAAATAGAGGGAAGATTATCCACAGGGATCTGGGAAAAAGGTTCAGGAAAGCTCTTTACCACTTTGGCTTTGCAGGACATCAAACGCTTTTCCTTCTGCTGGGTGGAATTTCCTTCCAGGGGGGAATTTTGATGTTCCCTCCCCCTCTTTTGCCCTTTTTTTACCAGAGCATCCAAGGAACCTCCTGGCTTCTGCAAGGTTTCCAGATTTTCTTTTTCCACGATGTAACCTTTTAAAAATTCTTCTCCCTTTCGGAATCTTGGGATGTTTCAGGTTTCCTTGGCCAATCCGGAGCCTCGTGGAGCTCAGGCTGTTCCTTTGAAGCCACAAAAGGCTCAAATGCAACCTAAGGAATTTGCTACCAGAAAGGGTGGAAAATTCCCCCTCCTCCGGGATGTTCCCTGCCGGATTCGGTGGCAGGAAAAGGGGAGGGAAATAAAAAAGGGCAGGAAAATAAAAATGAGGAATAACTCAGCATTTGGGGCCCAATAAAAACAGGGAATCTTAAAGCAAAAGGAAAAAAATGGAAAAGGTTTATGGGGGTTTGAGGAAAGGTCAGATTTTACTGGATTTCCTCCCAGGAAGGTCGGAATTCCGAAGGATTGATCAAGAAATGGTCCCTGCCTGGTCCTGCTGAGCAAAAAGTGGAAGTTGTGGGGTAGAAGTGGCGACAAATCCCAGGAATTTTTAATTTCCTGCAATTCATTAATTTCTTTTTCATTGGCTGGAGATCAAGCTGTGCTCAGACCCACAGTGGGAATGTTGGGATGGGGCTCCAGCTCTTGGGGCCGTCTCAAGACACCCATAAATGATTGGGATTAGGAATCCGTTTTCCAGTGCCGGCTCCTTGGGTTCGAGGGGGATGCGATGGAAAAATGGAAACACCATTTTGGGGACAGGATCTGCAGCACTTCCTCATCCCAAACACTCCTGAGGGGGATTGTTCCTGCGTCCATATCCATCTGGATTCTCCGTTTGGAGATTGTCGTGCCTTCAGCAGAAAAACAGGTTCGATCTGATCCAGCTTCTTCTTGATCCCTCCAAATCAAATCCAAAAAAAACCCCATCTCACACGGAATCATGGAATGGCTTGGGTTGGAAGGGACCCCAAAGCTCATCCAGTACCACCCCTGCCATGGGCAGGGACACCTTCCACTATCCCAGGCTGCTCCAAGCCCCGTCCAAGCCGGCCTTGGGCACTTCCAGGGATCCAGGGGCAGCCACAGCTTCTCTGGGAAGCCTCTTCCAGCCCAGGAATCCTCTCCTTTCTGACAAAGCCCTGATGAGCTCAAACACCCGGCCCAACGCATCCCAGCAGCTCCAGGAGCCCCTCCTGCAAACCTCGGCACAAGGAGAGGCAGGAGAGGGAATTCTTGGCTGCTAAAAATATTCCTGGGGAAAATCCCGCCTCAGCCCCTTTTGGTGACACGATCCCAACTCCGCACTTCGCCGTGGCGGCGGCTCCTGCCAAAGGCTGAGCTGGAGCTCCCGCTCTGTGCTCCGGCTCTGGCTTTTGCTGGTTTTCCTTGGGAGCAATCGGGATTTGCACGTTCAGACAACCTCCTGATGCTCCTCTGGCAGCGGGCAGGGCTGGATGCAGCGTAGGAAAGTTCCTTTGTCTCCTGTTTCCATTTTTCTTGGAAGGGAGGGCAGCGCGAGAGGCGGCGGCCGAGGAACAGCGGGCTCGGATCCGCCGGCCAGATTCCTGCATCCAGCAGCCGAAAGCAGGGAAAGGGGTTTATCCCTGCTTGGAGCGTTGGCTTGGAGGCCACAGCCGTGATGGGTGCTGGCTGGAAAACCCCAGGGAGGATTCCCCTCCAGCGGCAGGAGCAGCGGTGCCAGCGGCTGGATTGGGACCAGGATGGGCAGAGGGATGGAGCAGTGGGATGAGCATGGGAAGCAGCCCCCCAGCAGGAATTCAGCTCCCCAGCTGGGACAGTGGCACCCCAAATCCTGGGGCAGCGGCACCCCAAATCCCGTGGTGCTCACTGATTCCCTCAAATCCCCAGCTGCCGGAGATTCCCAGGTTCATTTGGACTAAAAATGCTGGAACTGGAAGCCCAAGGAGACGCTGCCAGAGTGAGGAGAGAATAGAAAACCCACCCTTTTTCCCCCCAGTGGAATTATTTTGAAGGCAGCATGGCTTTGCCTGGCGAAGTCTGACTCAGGAATTTTGCCTCCTCGAGGCTGGCAGGGCTGGCAGTGGGACAGAAACGTTTGCTCCAAGAAAACTTGGCAGAAAGCAGGTTTTCCGAAAAAAAAACCAACTCAAACAAGAAATGGAGTTAATCCCTTCATTTTCTCTGTAGCTCTTCCCTCCCGAGCTGCCTTTCCACGGCCTGGGTGTGTTACGGGTCCCAGGTGCCTCCCAGCAATTAAGTGGAGTTAAAATTCCTCCCTGACCTCGGGTTTATCGAGCGCCGTGCTCGGGTTTGGCATCTGTCGGGCTGCTCAAAACAACATCCCGCGTGCCGGGGCTGGTCCCCGGAGCCCGGGGGCACGGGGGGATCGGGAGCAGGTGGGACCGGGAACAAAGGGGGAGGCGGGAGATGCTCCCGTGCAGACGCGGAGCCGCGGGCTGCTGGAAAACGCAGCGGGAGCAGCCGCAGGAGGAGGGGCTGGCAGGCGGCCATCCCCACAGACACTCCCGGGAGGTACCTGTCCCTTCGGCTCAGCCTTCGGAATTCCTCATCCGTGCGTGGAGGAAGAGCTGGCTCTCCCTCTCCGCTTCTCCCGAGGGAGAGTGGAGAAGTCCGTAGGTGGGGCAGCCATGGAATCATGGAATGGTTTGGATTGGGAGGGATCTTAAAGCTCATCCCATTCCACCCCCTGCCATGGGACACCTTCCACTATCCCAGGCTGCTCCAAGCCCCATCCAGCCTGGCCTTGGACACTTCCAGGGATCCAGGGGCAGCCACGGCTTCTCTGGGCACCCTGTGCCAGGGCCTCCCCACCCTCCCAGGGAAGAAAGTATCCGTGTGTCCTGGGAGACAAATCTTCATCCCAAATATTCCCCTGGTGGTATTTCCGATGGTGGCTGGGACTGGTTTGCCCATGTGGGGAAGTGGAAAATGGGATTTTCCAGCTGCCTGCAGTCAGTGTCCATGTCAATCCCAATTGGATGACATCCGGAGGCTTGGGTGGGATCCCGTGTCAATCCCAATGGGATGACATCCAGAGGCTTGGGTGGGATCCCGTGTCAATCCCAATGGGATGACATCCGGAGGCTTGGGTGGGATCCCGTGTCAATCCCAATGGGATGACATCCAGAGGCTTGGGTGGGATCCCGTGTCAATCCCAATGGGATGACATCCAGAGGCTTGGGTGGGATGAACATCTCGGCTTTGTATGGCTCAGATAATCTTTAGATCCAGAAAAAGTCAAGGAATCTGGGGCAGTGCCCTGGGATTTGACTGTAAAACCAAGGAGTCGCTTTCGGTCCCTGTGTCCTGCCCCATCCTCACGGCAGGTGGCTTCTCATAAGGGAAGAGGGCTTGGGAGAAGGGAATATTTCTCAGGAATAAAGTAACCAGGCAGCAGAGGGTGCAAAATTGGCCCAGATTCCCAGAATCCCTCTAAATTTGGCAATTTTTAGACTCTGTGTGGTGGGAAATGTCCTCTTCTCATGTGAGGGAATGGACCCTCTTCTCCCACTCCACAAAACCCCCCGGGGCTTTCCCATGAAACCAGGTTAGGTGGGATTTGTAAGTGAAAACCTCCTCTGACCAAACTTTGCGTTTTCATTTCCTCTGTAAAACCGGGAAATCACCAGGTTTTTATTGGGAATCAACTGCTCTGCCCCAGCTCAGAGCAGCAAGTCCTCCCTGGGCAGAGCGGCTGCTCCATCTGTCCAAAGGGAGCAAAAATTCCAACCCAAACCTTTCAAAAATATCCCAGAAATGGCTTGTTTTGGCTGGATTGCTCCCGCGAGCTCGCTCCAAGCTGGCAGGGAAGCGGGGAAGATCTGCTGGAGCGGGGTGGATGTGGGCGAGCGCTGGAGCACGGAGAAGCCCTGGAAAGTTTGGGTGGATTTGGAGGAGAGTGGCTTTTTGGGGTGGTGTGTGTGGAGGGAAAAGTGACTTTTCCGTGGATCCAGCTGAGCCTGAAGGTTCCTGAAGCCAACGGGCCAAGATGCCACTTAAGGAATTCTCAAGTTCCTCCTGCTGTGGTGGTAATAATCCCATAAATAAACCCCTTTCCCTCTATGGGAAGCAAAGAAAATACCTTGAAAAAACACATTTTGTGCTGAAAGATTTCAATTCTCCAGCTCGGGCCAGCCCCCCAAAAAATCCTTTTTTCCTCTTTTTTCCCCTTTTGCCTGATTTCTGTTCTTCCACAACGCTTTTAAACGAAACGATACCAGCAGCGGGAGAGGAGCCGAGCGGATCGTGCCAAGCCCTGTCCAAACAACCCCGCAGCCTTGAGCTGCTCCCGGCTGGATCCTGGAATTCTCTCCCGCTGGCTGATAACGTGAGCGTGATTCACGCTCTGGCAAATCGCGGCGTCAGCTCCGCTCGGCCCCTCACAGCTCCTTTGACGCGCTCCTTTGTAATGCAATTCCCTTGGCTTTTCACGGGAATCGTTGGGAAAACTGCCGGGAAAAGGGGAACGGGTGGGAGAGCGCGGCTCTTGGGGGTTGAAAATGCGCCGAGGTCGCTTTTTGCCGTGCAGGGTCTCTCAGACCGCGCTGGGATGCAGGAATGATTCCTCGGATGGAGCCGCCCCACAGCACTTCCCTGCACAGTGGCATTTCCCACCTGGGGAGGACAGACTTTCCCTGGATATCGTGGTTAGGAAGAGTTGTTAAAGCCGTGCAGGGGTGGAGGAACCACAAAAATCGGATTTTCCCAAAGCGTCGCTGCTGCGCTCTGATCCCACCGCTGGTGACTCCAGCAGGAATTTTGCACCCGTTCAGTGCCGTGGCTGGGTGGCACCAGGGTCCCTTCTGCTTCCAGGGAAATGGATTTTGGAGGGCGGAGTTGGGAATGGGGGTGCTCCCTGGGTTGTTTTTCAAAGGTCACGTCGCTCCGGCCGCCTGCAGGAAATTATTTGTGCCCCAACGCCAGGAGCTAAGACCGGGGAAGGAGAAATCCCTGGGAAACAAAACAAAGGGAAAGATGAGAGTCCTGAGAAATCCCGGCTGTCCCTGAGCGTGGATGGAAGGGAAATTCTGGGCGGAACAGTTTTGTTGAAGGGAAGAAGAAGGACACAGATCCTGCACCGCTTCCCTCGGGCACCGAAGGGAAAAACATCCTAAAATACCTGGAACATCACAAAACCTTCCAAATTCCCGCTGGGGAATGGGAGCACCCTCGGTTTCCTTTGAAAAGGTCAAAATGCCGCAATAATTGAGATGGATTCGGTCTGGGTGAGGCTCCGTGCTCCCCCAAAACAGGTTTTTCCCACGGCTTTTCAGCTCATCCAGCCTCCACTTTTTTTCTTGGAGCTGCCCTCGGAGCGTTCCCCCCCTCCAGGTTCACTGGAATTTGCAGTGATCCAAAAAATCCGTTGTTTTTCCAGCCCCCCACCTGAGACTGGGAGGATTCACTGGGAATTGGGATTGGCAAAGTGCTGAGTGGTGATTTTTGTGCTGGAAAAGTCCCCTTTTTCCGTGGGAATTGGGCTTTTGAGCCGGAATTGTTGGGAACAGCAAATCTTCCATGGTTTATTGGTCTGTACTGGATTTGGCCAGGAACTGGCATCTCCATGGCTGCTCCTGGGAGTTGTGCCGGGTCCCAGAGCTTGGAGATGGTATTTTCTTGATTGAGGTGAAAATAAAATAAAATAAAATAAAATAATAGTAAAATAAAATAAAATAAAATAAAATAAAATAAAACAAAATAAAATAAAATAAGATAAAATTAAACAAAATAAAATAAAACAAAATAAGATAAAATAAAGTAAAATAAAATAAAACAAAATAAGATAAGAGAAGATAAAAGAAGATAAAATAAAATAAAATTAAATACAATACAATAAAATAAAATAAAACAAAACAAAACAAAATAAAATAAAATAAAATAAAATAAAATAAAATAACCCAAGCAAATCTAGAACTATATTGTGCAAAGCAAAACCTACAACTTTTCCAAGCATTCCCGCATTCCAGAGTGGTGAAATTCCAGCCAACCTTCAGCAGCATCCCTACATCTGAGGCGATGGGGGAAAGCAAATCCTGTCATGGAAAAAGGGGGGAAAGGCATCTCCAGCTTCCAAAGGGTGATGGATATCCAAAGAAAATTGGGCTGCTGAAATCGTGCTGGGAAAGTTGACGTGACCTGGCTGGGTCGTGGTTGAATCCTGTCTTTTCTCAGCCCCCAGCGAAGGAATTGGAGATGCTTGGACAACATCGTGGGAAGGGGCTGGATCTGCCCCTCCGCGGGGTTTGTTTGCTTTAGCCTGGGGCGAAGCTCCTGGAGCGCTTTGGAAGCGTTTCCCAGCGTGTCCGTCGGCTGCTCCCCACGGAATCCGCATTTTTCCCGGTGACCCTCTGTACTGCCCGTGGCCTCTCCTCGCTCCCTTGTCCCTCTCCCCTCGGCAGCAATGGTGCCAACAAAACTCTGCTCCCAAAAATGCAGCCTGACCCTTTTCTGCCCAATTTTGGGGGCAGTTTTTCCCCCCCACTGTCCCGAGTCTCCGGAAGGATGGATGGATGGATGGATCTTGGCTTTGATGTTGAGTTTTCCTGGCTTGTTCTGGGAGCACAGTGGGGTTTCCTGGGAGCTTGGTGGATCCCACTGGTGGGAAGTTGTAGTCAGCAACTGGGGCTGCTCCCCCTTAGCAGGACACGCGTGGGGAGAAGGGAGCTGCTGCCCCAAAATTCCTCAAGGAATTCTCTCTGAGACGGAGAGAACGAGGCTGGATGGGAGAACTGCGCTTTGAGGTCAGATCCCTGGCTGTGGGGTGGAGCTCCTGGATTATGTGGGAACGCTCCATGTGACGCTCCAACCCACTCTTCTCCATGGGCTCGGATGATTTTGGAGTGTTCCCGCAGGGATTTCCTTGGAGAAGCAAAGCTCAGCCTCTCAGTGGTGGGCTCCCTGTCCATGTCCAAGGTCCCATCAGGTCCTTGTGGCTGCTCTGGAAGGCAGCTCCACCACGGCATTCCCAGGAGGACCCTGCCATCGATCCAAGCGTAGGGAGAACGGACGAGGGGCGGAGGCAGCGGATCCGGGCTCTCTCCGCTCTGGAATGACGGCATCAGTTGTGGGATTGGGAGGATGAGAACTGGGATGAACTCTCTCCAAGAGGGTGGAGGGAACGCCCAGGGGATGGTGGCACGGATTTGGCTTTCTCCAGACAGCTGGGAGCAGCCAGCTCCACACACTCCCAATTATCCTGCTGGGCGACTTCCAGCGCTCGGTTCTCATTGAATTCCTGGCCCCGGAGCGTTATTGTCAGGATGCTTTTGTCTGACTCAGGCCACTCCAATCCCACCCCAAAGTGTCTCCCAGCCTCCTCCCAGACAGGAGCACAGTGGCTGCTGGGTTTCGAGGAAGCCTCCTGCTTCCCTGTCCCTTCTCCGTCGGCTTTTCCTCACCCTCCTGCTCTTGGGGCCGGCTGGAGCCCATCCATGGCATCTTGGAGCCCCTCCATGGGATCTGCTGCTCTATTGTTTGACTGCTTCCTAACCAGCTTTCGTCTGGTTGCTTTTTGGGGGTGGCTCAGTAGGAGCTGTTCTCAAGGAGACACTCGGAGAATCCCAGAAAATCAGGAAAATGTGGCTGCTGGAAGTGTCAGAGCCCATTAACGGTGCCAGATGTGCCCTTTCTGCTCCCTTTCCTTCGCCATTCTGCTCACTCTGGGTTGGTTTTTCCAGGAATTCTCAAGGCTTTAAATAGCAATTCCAGAATGGCAGCAGCTGGCGAGGAGCTGAGCCCACCCCCCGTCGCCCAGCCCAGCCACACTCCATGGGAATCCCTGGAACTTGGCCACCAGAGGCACTTTGGGAAGGGCAGAGCTGCTGGAGAGCCACCAAGGAGCCACCCAAAGCCAACCCAGCCTTCACCACCCACAGAGCGCTTCCCAGCTTTAAAACTGGGAATGGGCTTGGGATGGGAGCGTTGATAGTCCCAAACATCCCCACGTGGCCTTTGCAGAGGCTGCAGATCCACGGGATCACAGGATCATCAAGGCTGGAAAAGCGCTCCAAGGTCATGGGATCCAACGTGAGACCAATCCCCCCCACCTTGCCGCAGGAGGTGCCACAGAAGGAATTCCTGCGGGAATGACTGGACCATGAAGTCCTTACAAGTGGCAGCAAAGGAATTTCCTTCCGGCCTCCCACGCCTGCCCGTCTCCGGCTGCTCCCTGTGGAGATGGGACACTGGTCCTGCTGGGACAGAGGTTGTTTCCAGGAGGGACCCAGGATCCGTCATTTCCCAGCTTTGGGAATGAGCAGAGGGCTCGTAGCTCCTCTGCAGCCAACCCTTTGGAAGCCAGGATTGAAAGGACGCACGAGGAAAACGAGGTGTGTGGTGTCCCCTGCAGCCAGGCAGGATTTATTCCGTAAATTTCCACTTGGGATGAGCCCTTTAAGTGCTGGCACCACTGCAGAGCCCTGGGGAAAATGAAGGAATGCAGAGGCAGCAACAAGACCCAGACCCGTCTGCAAGGTGTGCTCACCTCATTGGGACACCCTGGAAGTTGTCCCTAAAACCTCCCTGAGGATGGATTTTAGGGAAAGGGGGGGATGTGCTCCAAGACCTTGCTGTTGCTGGAAGGGATTTCCGCCCCTGCTGCCCCAAGCTCGCACATCTGGAGGGAACAGCCCCACACTGCAGAAGCCCTTCACCCTCCCAGGTGTCACCTTGTCCTTTTTTGGGGTTCTCCACCCCAAATTCCAAGGCTGGGGGTTCTCCCATGCCCTCTTTGGAGGGATGAAGCTCCCAGATGAGAAGCCTCCAAACTTTCCTGTGGTTTTCCAGCGCCGCTGGGAGGCTGTGGCCGCCCAAGGGGAGCGGCCAGTATCAAACATCTGGGTCTGATATCTCTGTTTACCGCAGGCTCGTTGGGAGCCACATTCGTGGCACGTGAAGTCATCTGGCGTCCTCTGGAGATGCTTCCCTGCAGCCCAAAGTGGCTCCCTCGGATCCGCAGCGCTCCCGCCCCTCATCCCACTCGGTCTTTGCATCCCTCTGGCTGCGAGGAGACGGGGGGAAAAAAGGCTGTGTTGATGTGAGCATTGTGTGAAAGTATTTTCCCATCGTTTTCCATGAAAAGCATGATTTAATTAACATTTTTAGATGTTTATTATTGAAGAAAGCCTGCGCTGCTGCCGCCGCCTGGGTTGGGCTTTTTTTTTCTTTCCCCTCGGTTTCCCCCAACTTGTGTTTGTTGTGAAAGAGTTGAGTCACGTTCCGTGGGATAGCTGGGAGGGGGAGGGATGGATGGATGGATGGGTGGGTGGGTGGATGGATGGGTGGATGGATGTATGGATGGATGGATGGATGGATGGGTGGATGGATGGATGGGTGGATGGATGGATGGATGGATGGATGGATGGGTGGATGGATGGATGGGTGGGTGGATGGATGGATGGATGGGTGGATGGATGGATGGGTGGATGGATGGATGGATGGATGGGTGGATGGATGGATGGATGAATGGATGGATGGATGGATGGATGGATGGATGGAGAGCACCCACCCATCCCAACCTGCCCCACCTGGGAATTCGTGGGGCGTTATCTTGGTGTGGTTGGTGTCCACGCATGGAATAAGTCAGGAATAGCTTCAAGTGGCCTTTAATCCCCAGACTGGCATTTTTTTGGTGGTTACGTTACAGGTGTGAGCAGGATCCATGCATAGACCTTCTTCCCATGGTTCTCATGGAATCTGAGAACACTCTGGGCTGGAAGAGACCTTTCTGATCTGACACCGCCGGTTTAAGCAGCGTTTCCTGGGATTTATGGCTTTTAAATCACTGATTGTTGGCTTTAGGAAAAGGAATTTTTGGGATACGCACTTCCATAGGGAGATCACCCAAACCCAGGAGAGGAATCAAAGTCACGGTGAGGATCTGATGTCCTGATCTGGGAAAGGGGGATGTTTAAGGGATTTGGGGCTGTAAGGGACAGTGCCAGCCTGGTTCCTGATGGGATGTAGCAAATCCAGGGGACAAACTCTCTCCATCCATCCCTGCAGGATGAACGGGGGTATCACCACTGGCTTGGCAGTGGAGGCGGATCTCAGGATGCCAGGAGATCTGTCCTAGCTCCTAGGAGTTATTTTCCAATTTTACAAAAGGAATGAAAACATAAACTTTGGTCAGAGGAGGCGTTCCCAGTTAAAAATCCCACCTAACCCGGTTTCCTGGGACAGCCCCCGTGGATTTGGTGGAGTGGGAGAAGCGGGTCCATTCCTAATCTCCTCTAAGCATGACTTGACCTGATTTTGAGGGTCCAGCAAACCCTGTTCAGGTTCCTGGTGAGGGTCCAGCAAACCCCATTCAGGTTCCTGACTCGGTTCTCCTGGAGACCCCGTGGTCTTCGAGGAGGTCGGTGACAGATCCGTGCCAGTGTCCAGCCTAAAAGGCACAAACTTGGGTGCTGGCTCTTGAAACCAAGTAACGTCTCCAGGTGACAGGTTTCGGGTCTGGATTGGGGTTATTTAGAGCCAAAGAAGTCCAAAATTGAGGTGCAAAGTCCATTTTTGTCTCCAGGGCTCTGCGCAAGGAGGGGGTGGTGGTGGTTGCAGGGTTGTCCTCCTGTACCAGTCCCAGGGATGGGTTTTTTGCTGCTTTGTGGCTTTGATTTAAGAAAAAAATGGAGAAAAGAGAAAGGAAGAAAATCCATTTTTAGCCCTTTAAGCACATCCTTAACCTCACACCAGCTCCGGAGGCTCCCCCGCACCAGCGCCGGGGCTTTGCTCATCAGGAAAGTAAACACGGGCTTTAGGGCTCTGAAACAGCTTAAATCCCAAAAAACTCACCCTGGAGGACAGGGATAAACAGTGCTCAAATGTTATCGTTTGTGCAGGGGGTGCTGGACGCGGCCACGACCGCAAGAGGTTCCTCCCCAGCCGGGGAAAGGGCCTGGGAGTTTGGCCGGGAGCAGCTGGAGCAGGGAACAGATTTGTTCGGCATCTTCTGCCCTTATAAACAGCTCCCCATCTTCTGGGGGGCCCCATCTCAGCGGTGACTGCAGGGTGGGTGCTGGTGGCTCCTTGGTCCCACCGACCCATCAGCAAGATGGGTTTGGAAAACTCCCTCTCCCGATTCCCTGGTCCTCCGCAGCCGGCGCCGTTTCCAGAGGGTCCCAAAACGGGTTGCAATCAGCTCTGGCTGGGTGGGAGCCAGTCCTGAGGAGGCCCTGGACTCCTTGTGGGATTCTGTGCTGGTTAAAGGTTGGGCTGGATGGTCTTGGAGGTCTTTCCCAGCTGGAATGATTCTAGGATTGTCGGGGTTAGTCCATCAAACCTGTGCCGGGAGCTTGCGCCGCTCTGCTCTGGGAGACGCCATAGGAAGCAGGGAAGGTGTGTACACATATTTATATCCCGAGAAAATCCCAGCCCTCGGAGGCTGGAGTTGCAGAGGGGCCCTCTCCTCGTGTCTCTCTAAAGATAGCCCTGAGTGCAGCTGAGCTGTGAATCAGGAGGAAAAAATGTGGGGCAGCTCCTGAACGGAGCAGGGAACGCTCCGAGACTCAGCTGCTCCCGACCCCACTGTGCCGGGGAGGAATCGGGGCTCCAGCCCGGGAGACCCCACAGCTGCTCTCGGTCCCGCTCCGGAGGCTTCGGGAAAGGCTCCCAAACCCCCCGGGGTTGATGGATTGTGGGGCTGGGGTCTCAGCAGGGTTAACTGGGGGGGAGGGCTGGGAGTTGTTCCCAGGGCATGGAGTTGATGCTGGGAGCAGGGATCCAAGGGGTTAAACCCGGAATTCCCGATCCATGGATGTGCACACGCGTGTGCTTGGTGTGACATCGGCGTGTGCTGGGACAGGGGTGACCACAGGCACGTGGCTGTGGACACACTGAGGGTCACTCGTGTCCATGGACACACGGATGGACACACTGATGGACACACGTGTCCATGGACACACTGGTGGACACACGTGTCCATGGACACACTGGTGGACACACGTGTCCATGGACACACTGGTGGGTGCTGATGGTCACTCGTGTCCATGGACACACTGATGGACGCGTGTGTCCTGCACACACTGATGGTCACTCATGTCCCTGGACACACTGATGGACACACATGTCCGTGTGTGCCCCTGTGGCCATTGGGAGCAAGTTCCTCTTTTAATTCGTTTTTTTTCCTATCCCACTGTTGCAAAATCCACTCCCGTTTTTCCTTGTCAAAGAAAAACCTGACCTGGACTCGGAACCAGGTAGAATCCCGAAGGACGGGCAGGGGCTGGAGCTGGGAGCCTGGGAAGTGTCCCTGTCCCTGTCACGCGCTCCAGGTGTGCTCGCAGAGTTGTTTTATTTTTCCATGCTTTGCTTTCCCCTTTTCTATCCCGGGAGTGGGTTTCCCTCTTGAAGGCAGCTCTGCTCCCAAAATACGTGAGGGAGGGGGAGAAGGCAGCGGTGGCATGTCTGGAGGGTGGCATCACCTGGGAGCCGGCTGGGTCACAGAACCATGGAATGGGTTGGGTTGGAAGGGACCTTAAGCTCATCCCATTCCCTGAGCCATGGGCCGGGCCATGTCCCACCATCTCAGGTTGCTCCAAGCGCCATCCCGCCTGGAATCACATCTCCCCAACCTGGAAGGGACATTTGGTGCCGTGCCACAGGTTAATCAGTGCCTGAACCGCTTCACCCTCTCCCCAAACACAACAATTCCGGGGTGGGAATCCCATCCCTGCTTTCCCTTTCCCTCCCGCCGCCGCTGGAAGGTCCCGGCAGAGATCGGAGGTTTCACCCTGGTTAAGGAGATAAAACTGGGACGTGCTCGGAGCCATGACCTGCAAATCCTGGGATCAGGAATTGCCGTGGGACGGCGGCTGAGCCGGTGCCTCGCTCTTCTGCTGCCGCTGCCCCGCGGATTCCCATCTTCCCGAAGCCCCGGCGCCAGGAAATAGTTAAACCACTCCAGGATTTTGATTAGCAGAGCCTTAAAGTCAGTGAAAAAGACAGTCGGGGAGAACTCTCAGGAGCATGCTAATGAAGTGAAGTCATCCGCGCACACCAGAGGAGTATCCATGCCTGCTCCACGCCGGAGGATTCCCGGAGCCCGGCGCAGGTGGAGCGGGGCTGGCGGGGACCCGCGGCTCGCCCGTCCCGACGCCTTCGCTCCCCTCCCTTTGGATATTGCCACGCTTTCCCTGGGATTTTTTTCTTCGCCTCACTGGAGCTTAATGATATTTCCAGCTCGGCGGGAGCTGCGGGAAGACTGGAGATAGCGCGGAGAGAGGCTTGGAAAGGCGGCAAAGGGCAGCTCCAGGCTCTGCGGGAAAGGTGAGGGCATTTTCTTGGAAAATCCCCTCTTCTCTTGGAAAATCCCTCGGGTCTCTCTCTGTCGCCGGCGCTCGGGCTGTGGCACTGCTGGGGGTGGGGAAAGGGGGGTGCTTCTGGAAGCAAACGCTGCCGGCTCTGCGGCTGGAAAGTTTGGGAAGCGGGGTCTGGGGGATGGCGGTGTCCCGGCGAGTCCGGCGGTGCCCAGGTACGGAGCTGCTCGGAGCAGGAGCAGCTGCCTTAGTCCCGCTTGGAAAAACCCGTGGGCGGTTTTTAGAGCATTGACAAACATCCTTCTCCTCTTGTGGGATTTTGCAAAGAAACTGTGCAAAGGTTGGATCCTTTCTCTGGGGGTCGGCGCCTCACAGGTCCTATCTTTGCTGTAAAAAATCGGATTTTTGGGATAACTGAGAAACTTAGGACAGAGCAAAGTTTTAGTTAAGCCTGAGGGCTAAACCCGGCAACTCCAGCGTGGCCAAATCCACGCTGGAGCTGATGAGTCGCCGGGGCTGTTTAATTTATAAGAAGTCCCCCCACGAAAACATTGCATTTTTGTTTATGGAAAATGCAAGAAAAATATGCAGGCGAGGTTTCGCTCCTAAACAGCCGAGGTTAACCCGTTCAGGATGATGATTCCAGGATTATTCCTGGGATAAGCCAAGCACAGATCACTTTCCAGAGGTTAGAAATGAGCTGGTGACTCAGCGGCTGCCTTGGGGTTAGCGCTGTGCAGATCCTCGGTCTGGCTGTTCCCAAATTTTATGTTTTCTGCCTCATGGAATTTTAATTTTCCTTTTGGAGAAGTGTCCAAGCTTGTGGCACTGTGAGGATTTCGAGGCAGGCAGACACCCAGCTCCCGGGTTTCGGAGGTCTCCTGGAATACCCCGCTCCTCGCTGCAAAAATGCATCCGTAGAAACCAAAATCTCCTGATTTTATCCATATGGGGTTAACGGGATATCAGCATTAGTGGATTTGTGGGCCTAGGGACTCACAGCAGGGCTGGTGACACGAAGGCATTTTTAATCCTGTGTGGAAGCCACATTTCCTCATATCCCAAAAAGTGAGAGTTACCATAAAGGCAACATGTCTATCCCAAAGCAGAGCCCTGCAAACCTCATCCCTGGAAAACAGCTCGGTGTCCTCCTGCCATGCCCATGGAATCACCTTCCTGGGAAGTTTGTCCCTTTTCAGCATCCCTGTGCTCCCAGGAAGGGCACCTTGTCCGTGGGCATTGCACATCAGGGTGACATCGCAGCAACCCCGTGATGGCAAGCCCAGGTGACCGGATTTTGGGAAGAGATTCCTCCCTGGAAGGGTGGGGAGGCCCTGGCAGAGATTTTCCGGAGCAGCTGTGGCTGCCCCATCCCTGGAAGTGTCCCAGGCCACGTTGGACGGGGCTTGGAACCACCTGGGATAGTGGAAGGTGTCCAAGGTGGGCCTGGATAATCTTCAGTGTTCCTTCCAATCCCACTCTGGGGATCCTGGAATTCCCTGGCCCTTGGTGATGTGTCCCCTCTCTGTGCTGCTTTCCCAGCCCAGCTTCCCTCTGCCAGCTCTCGGGGTGATTCCCCAAATCTGAGATTCCCCTCGTGTGTCCTGCCTGATCCAGGCTTGCGGCTCTACCGAGCTGCCCAAGGAATGAGCTAAAATTCCCAATTCCTCCTTTTTTGGTGTGGGTAGGATCTGATCTCCACACTCATCAGCGGGTCCAGATGTGTCCAGCTGTGGGTGGCAAAGCCTGACCTTGGGGCCGGCTCTGGCTGCCTTCAGAGGGAGATGGGAGCACGTTTCAGAACCTGGAATGCTGGAATGCCCCTCTTCCCAACCAGCACACGGATTGTGTCCGTCTCCCAAGCCCCGTTTCAGCTGGAACTGCTCCATAACCTTCTGGATATGGGCATCCCATGCAAATGTCCTGGTCACTCCTTGTGCTGTTGGGATCATTCCTGCAGATTTCAGGGGCTTTGCAGCACTCTGAGACCCAAAAATCATCCAGGGGAAGCTTCCCATGGATCCCGTGGGCTCCAAACCCTCTTGGAATGTGCCCCATCCCTTTTGGCTGGCGGAGCTTGGAGCAGAAAGGTGTTAAAAGGGCCCGTGGCCACTACTAAGCAACAGTTACCAACAACCTCAGGCAAATAAAATGTAGGAGATGATGGAAACAGGGAACAGCGGCCGCTTCCCAGCGTCTCCGCTGGGTGAGTCAGGAGCGTGTGGCTGCTGCTCCCTGCTCCTTCCTCGATGACAGCATCCACACATCCAGCCCTTGGAGACGGCAGATCCTGGGATATTTACGATGCTTCCACACAACGAGCATTTCTCTGGCTGCTGGGAGAGCAGGAGCGAGGAGCCAGGATTTGCACGTTCCCGTCCTTTGGGGCTGGGTTTTTAGGGCTGTTGCGGGATGTTCCCAGTGCCGTGCGCTCTTTTCCTGGGAATTTTGGGCGCCTTGAAGGTCATCGAGCCTTGACTCGGCACCAGCCGAGAGGGAAATCCAAGTGTGGAAGGAAGGGCGTTATCCCAGTGGTGTTTGATGCAGGTCCTCAAGGAATGGATCGCTCTGGGATAATTTTGGGGAGGCCCTGGCACAGGTTTTCCAGGGAAGCTGTGGCTGCCCCATCCCTGGAAGTGTCCCAGGCCAGGTTGGAGCACCCTGGGATGGTGGAAGGTGTCCCTGCCCATGGCAGGGGTGAGATGGGATGAGCTTTAAGGTCCCTTCCCACCCAAACTATTCCATGATTCTATTCCACAGAATTCCCCCCACAGGGCTGAGTATTCCCAGGGAGATGCCTGGGCTCCATCCAAAGCTGGGAAACCAGGAATCACTTCTGGAGGTGCCCATCCCTCTGCTGATTCCCACTCCAGGGAATACCAAGCAAACACAAAACTGACATTTACTCAAAACCTTGGGAAAATCAGTGATTTTATCCGGTGTGCTGTTCCCAAGGCAGCTTTCCCAGGATGGCCCTGCTGCTGCTGCTGGAAGGGCTGGGAGCCACTGGAAGGGCATTTCCCATGTGCAGGTGGATTTATTCCAGCTCTGAGCTGCCATTCCCTAGCTCCACATAAATAACTGCCCATGGACGGATGTCCGTCTGCCCGAGCCCATCTGCAGAGGCATTCCCTGGATCTCCTGGAATGTTCTGCTCCCAGAATCTCCCAGGATTTGGGGACAGCCAGCCTTACTGCAAGGAAAAGTGTCCATGCCAGGGCTGCTTCGCCATCCCACGGGCTGTGCTGCAGGGTCTGGCTTCCCAGTGCTCCCAGCTGTGGAAAAAGGATGGGATTCGGGTTGGTGGAGGGGACCTGGTTCCCACAGTGGTGTGGTTGTGACCTTCCATGACTCCCGTGCCCTGTCCAAGGTGGATAATTCTGGCTGGGCAGCGTGGGTGAGCCAGGAGAGCCCAGATCCTGCAGGAGGGGCACGGAAAAGTGGCGGAAAGTCAGGAAATCCCTGTGAGCAGGGAAGTGCGGCTGCTTTTCCCAACACTCCTCTAAACACATCCCGCCACAGAGCCCGTTCCACCTCACCTGGGAATTGCTTTCGCCGCCTTCATTCCCATCATTTGTCATCCCGCCACTCTTCCCCATTCCTGTGGATGCTCCCTCGCCTTCCCAGCCTCTTCCTCACCCCAGGAGCTGCTGAGGATCCCCTGGGATTTGTGGCTGCCACCTCCACAGCGCATCCAGCTTTTCCTGGGCAGGCAGCACTTGTGAAAAGGATGGAGACCTTTATCCAGGTGCCTCTGGAGCTGTTGCCCCTTTGCCTGGCACCCTCTGGCATCGCCCATGAGCCCAGCGGTGACAGTGACGAGGACTTGGCTGGGAGGTGACATCACTGCAGGACGTGGCACTGCCCGATGTCCTGGGGCTTAGGCAGGGCTTGGAGGAGCCTCTCCCGGAGCTTCCACCTCTCCCTTTGGAGGATGGGGAGTAGGAGACAGATTCCAACAGGGACTTGGTTCAGAGAACGACCCCAGCGCCTTCAGATTTGTTCCTCTGGGAAATCAGGACATGGGGAAGCAAAGCCCTTGGAAGCTTCTGGATTTGTGGGAATTTTGGGCGGCATCGCTCCGGGTGGGGAATGCAGGGGCAGAGGTGGCCGCCGGCACGGCCCTGTCCCCTCTGTGCTGCATCCCTTGGGATCACGCGTGAAGCAATCCCTGGGAGCATCCAGCACATCCCAGGTGCTTCCTTCCCTCCAAGATGAGGAATTGCTCTGACGCCGCAGGTACACGGGAGATCCCCCCATTCCCACTGCTCCAGAGCCTCTGTGCACACAGATCCCGCAGAATTCCAGCCCGGGAAGTGCCGGTCCGTGCCGTGGGTGGGATCATCTTCCAGGATGGATCTCTGCTTCCCTTCGGGCATTTTTCCCTCTGCTCGACACCCTCGAGTGTCCCATCTTTGCATCCTAAACACAATTCCTGTGTCTGCATCCATGGGATGCTGCACCTTTCCCAGAGCATCCTGACTTTCCTCCTCGCTCCCAGGCTCAAGGGGAAAATGCACTTCCAAGGAATGGGGTCCAGTCCTGTGCCTTGATTAAAAGGGAATGGAAGGAGAGGCTTTGGCCCGAGTTTATCCTGACTGAAGTGCAGGATAAAGCTTGGGATCACTGCGGCACGGCTCTCCTTGGCTCCCAAAGGATTCCTGGGGGGAACGTGGGCCAGGGAGGCTCCCGGGAGGCTCCCGAGCGGGTTTCGGCCAGCAGCCGGCGTTTTGGGGCGGGAAGCTGAAATCCTGGAGTACAACATCGCCACCTGTTTGCCACGCGCGAACATACAGCGGGAAAAATCCCGGCTGGACGGATCCCCCCGGGATGCACAGCGTTCGGGATGGATCCCAGCAGGATGCGGCTCCACGGCGGTGTATCCCAGCAGGGGATGAACTCCATCGGGCAGCCCCCCCGCCGGCAAGAACCCATCAGGATACAGCCCACCGGGATGCATCCCTTTGGATGGCCCCAAATTGAGATGAGTCTTATCGGGACGCAACCATCGGGACACATTCCATTGGGATGCAGCCCTGTCTGGATGCACCCTCTGAACAACCCTCCACCAGGCTGCATCCCAGCAGGATGTATCCCATCAGGATGTATCCCAGCGGGATGCAGCCCACTGGAAAGTCCCAAATCAGGATGAATCCCACCAGGGTGCTCTCCCATCAGGGTATATCCCACCAGGATGCATCCCATGGCACAGCTCTCCATCAGAAGGGCGTCAGGATGAAAACCCAAAGTTCAGGGTCACCCTGGTGTCACGCGGAGTCTCTGAAAGCGCACAGAGCCCCCAGATAAAATCTCTGAATTATTCGGGTTGGAAGGAACCTCAAAGCTCATCCCATCCCACACCTGCCACGGGCAGGGACACCTTCCACTCTCCCAGGGTGTGCCAACCCAGCCTTGGACACTTCCAGGGACCCAGGGGCAGCCACGGCTTCTCTGGGCACCCTGTGCCAGGGCCTCCCCGCCCTCACAGGGAAGGAATTCCTTCCCAAAATCCCATCTGGCAGTGGGAAGCGGTTCAGAGCTGTTCCGTGCCCACGCAGCACGTGCGGTGTGGCAGCTGATCCATGGGCACAGTGAGTCCCGGGATCACTGCAGTTGGAAAAGACCTCCAAGTTCACTGAGTCCAAGCTGTGCCCAATCCCACCTTGTCCCCAGCCCAGAGCACTGAATGCCACCTCCAGGAATTCCTTGGACACCTCCAGGGATGGGGACTCCAAACCTCCCTGGGCAGTTCCAAGGCCTGAGCACCCTTTCCATGGGGAAATTCCTGCTGATGTCCAACCTGAGCCTCCCCTGGCCCAGCCTGAGGCCGCATCCTTTGGTCCTGTCAGGACTTTGTCACCTTCTGCCTCCCCCGGGAGAGGGGTGGCCCTGGGACCATGTGCTGGCACTGCAGGTGGCAGCTGGGGACAGGCGGTGCCGGAGCCCTGGCGGGGCTGGAGCTGGTGGGAGGTGCTGGGAGCTGTTTGTGTGGAGTGTGGCGATGGAATTGTTCGCCCTGCGCCGGCTGTTGTTATGCAAATCTAAGTCCTAAAACAATACTGGATTTCCTCTGCCGTAATTTGGAGGAAAAGCACTTCCCTGGAATTCTGCAGTGATTGGGGGGTGTCCTTCCATCCCGAGCACCTCAGGCTGGGAATGAAGTCTGTGTAGAGCAAAGACCCAGACCAGGGCAGAAACCTCCTCCTCCTCTTTTTATGATTTTTTTAACCCTCCAGCAGCTCAGAACCCTCTGAAAAGCTGCTTTTTATTCACATGCTCCAGAAAAATTCCAGCTGAGCCACTGCGGCTCCAATAAAACTTTAAAGAGAGTCTGGACTTGGTGGTGGGAAGGAGCCGGGATGGAAATGGGAGTGAAGGAAAGCCTGGTTGGTGTTAGGAGAGATTTGGGAAAGCTCCTGGCTGTGGTGACATTGGGGGATGCAGCAGGGATGGATGCAGTGTCCCAAATCCCCAGAGCATCATGGATCAGCCGTGATCCATCCAGAGTAGCTCTGGGATGATCCCTGCGCGGACAGGTCCGGGATAGGAGGAAGAGGAAGGTGCTGTTCCCTCGTCATCGCTCTTGTTCAACTCCAAATGCCAAAAAAAAGAAAGGAAAAGGACTGAATTCCAGCCAGGTTTGGCAGGGCTGGAGGCAGGAATGGGCTCGGGGCTGCTTCGGCCTCTGCAGGTGACACCCAGGATGTTTGTTTGGAAACAGTGGAGCTGGAAAATCCAGGGTTAACTCAGTTGATTGGAAATGGCAAAGGATAACCAGTCCTGTTGCAGTGCCAAGAACAATCCACGGAATCAAGGACTCCGGGCAGGTGACCCCCGCGGCGGCCGGGGGGTGCCAGGCTCCAGGACACCCTGCCCTGGGGAAGGAGCTGCCTCACTCCTGGAAGGTTCCCAGCTTTTCTGAGGACACCCTGAAACAGAGATCTCCCTCAGGAATCCCAGTGTACGGATGGAAATCCCGGAGCAGGGACAGCTCTGCCGTGGAATCGATGCTAAACCCTTGGGAAGGGCGGCTCCTGCTCCTGCCAATGCCAGCAGTCACCCTGGAGTCACCTCTGGCGCAGGATCCTGCATCCCAACAGCCGCTGGGGACACGGGAAGGGAGCCGGGAGCCGGGTCTGGCTGAGCCCCATCCCGGCTGGATGCTCCAGAGCATCCCTCCAACCCCGCAGGCACAGGGAAGGGTTTAGCACCGCGCGGCCGCCCCCACGGTGCCTATTTTGGCACAATCCCGATCTTCCTGCATCTAAACAGCCGGGAAACTGAGCCCCGGAGTTTCACGTCTGCGAGGTCGAACCGCTGCCGGAGCCCTGGATACGTGGCGGGTTCCTGGAGGGAAGGGGATGGCAGCCCGGGAGCCGGGAATGGGGACACAGCCGGGGCCACTGCCCTGGCACCCCGGGTGGCATCGGGGCACCAGCAGGATCCCGCATCCCTCCGAACCAAGCAGGGGCCTCGGGAATGGGGCAGAGCTCTGGGTGCCACCCCTCAGTGACCCCTCCAGTGCCACCGATTCCCCGGAGCCACATTTCCCTCCTGCCCATTCCCATCTCTCGCTCCGTTTCCCGCTCCCGGGCACAGCGTCGGAGTTTTTTTGGCTCGGCAGGAGCAGAGGCCGCGGAGCTTTGGTTGTTTTGATTCCAGTTCAAAAGGAAGCCTGAAAGCAGCCGGGGCTCCGTGTCCCGATCCCAAATCCGCACGTCCCAGCCGGGCCGGCACAGCCAGCAGCAAAATCCGCACGTCGGCGGAGCGGCTCCAGCTGGGAGAGCCCGGGACATCCCGCGGCCAGATCCCAATCCTGTGAAATCCAGGAGCAGATCCCAGTCCCGGGACATCCCGCGGCCAGATCCCGGTCCCGGGACATCCCGCGGCCAGATCCCAATCCTGTGAAATCCAGGAGCAGATCCCGGTTCCGGGACATCCCGCGGCCAGATCCCAATCCTGTGAAATCCAGGAGCAGATCCCAGTCCCGGGACTTCCAGCAGTCAGATCCCAACCCTGCGCTATCCAGCAGCCGGATCCCAATCCCATTGTACAGCAGCCAGATCGCAATCCCGGGATATCCAGCAGCAGATCCCAGTCCCGTGCCAAGGCCAGCGGGGATTTGGGAGCAGCCTCAGCCCGGGGCAGATCTGACCCTGCGGTTCCCCTTTTGCCTTCACCGGCTCCAGGGGGATGTCACACCCCTGGGACAGGAAACTGTTCCTGGGATTGTCCTGGATCGGTGCCTTGGGTCAGCGAGAGCTGCTCCCGATGTCTGGAAGGAGCAGCAGGAATGTGCCCCGGTTCAATCCCGTATCCCAACCCAGGCAGGGTGATCCCAGCCAGCTCCAGGAGGGATTTGGTGGCCCTTGGTTGATGGAAGTGATGCGGATCCGTCTTTCACCAATGCAGCCCTTTATTCCATGCAGATGTGCCCGTTTCCAGGGGAATGGGAGGATGGGAAGCCCAGGGCCCACATCTGGCCCCTGGAAACATCTTGTGCACAGGAGCTGCAGATGTTGAGCAGGGAGAAACATCTGGGCTGCTTGGAGAGAGGGAGCCAGAAATCCATGGAATGGGAGACAGTGCCCAGCGGGGCCAGGGAGCTTCCATGGGGCGAAATCCCATCCCGCAGCCCCTCTCCCTCTGTGAGCCTCCTTTGCCATTCAACAGCTGCTGAAACCCCAGCATGGGCTCCCACAAAGATTCCTGAAGGACAAATCCACAAGGAGACTTTCCTGGATAACCACGGATACCGCAAACTGCAGCACAAACACAGGGCCGTCCACCCAAATCCGTTTGTCCGGAGCTGGCCCCCGATCCCAGGGCATCCCCAGCACAGCATCCCTCCCGAGAGCCTCGTGCCTCAGTTTCCCCTTCCACAAAGTGGGAATGCTGGGTCTGGCACATCCCTGGCATCGTGCCTCAGTTTCCCCTTCCACAAAGCGGGAATGCTGGGCTCATTCCCAGCCAGGCTGGCACATTCCCGGCCGTGCTGCTCCATCCAGGACTGACCTACTTCCCTCCGGCAGAACTTTCTGCTCCACTTATTTGACCCAGCACCTTTTTGTTTGCCTAAAGCCGGGAATGTTTCCCCTCGGCCAAGCCGGGCACACGCAGGGAATGTTTGCTGGAGACACAAACCGCTGCTCTGTGCATCCCTGGAGGAGCCCCGACCCCCTTTTCCCCCGCTGCAAAATCCAGCCTGGAAAGCTGCCACGTTTGGCTTTGCCCCCTTTTCCCCCATCCCTCTGGTCGTGCCGGGGACAGGCAGGAGAAAGGTGACATTGTTCCGTCCTGGAAGCAGCAGCATCCCGGCTCCCGGGCTCTGTGGCTGCCTCAGTCATGGATGTTTGCATATGTTAAAAATATTTAGTCCGGTGCTAAAAAAAATATTATCCCCGAGCCTTGGGGCCAGCGGAGCATAATGGCACCTATGTGTCCGTGGGGCGGCGTTCCGGAGGCACACAGGGCTCCTCTTTGCCTCCGGAGCCATCCCGGGCTGAGCGGGGATGCTGGGAGCGATCCCGGTGCTGCTGCCTGCCGGGAATGCTGCTCTCCCCCTCGGAGAGGGGTTTGGGGCGAGGGAAGCGCCGTCGGGCTGTGGGGCAGCGGGATGGGATTCCCTGCGCAGGGCAGGAGGGATGAAGGGTCAGACAAAGATGTCGGCTCTGGGAAAAAGTTGTGAAAACTGGGGTAAGTCCTGTATTCCCAGCTGGTGGAACTGGGATGAGCAGGGAATGGCCCTGCTGCCCAAATCCATGGATGCAGGCCATGGAGGGCAGGGCTGAGACCTCCCGGGCTCGTTCCACCTCTTCCCAGCCTCATCCCAGGCTTTGCCCGTGGCCTGGAGGTACCCAGAACTTCTGGGAATGGGGAGAGGCTTCCAGCGGAGCTTCATAGGAAGAATTCCAAGGCAGCCGAGAGTGTGGGAGGGAAAACATTTCCCCGTAGTAATCTCCCCGCGAGGAGTTTGGAGTTTGGAGTTGGGTGATCTGGAGTTTGGAGTTTGGAGTTGGGTGATCTGGAGTTTGCAGTTTGGAGTTTGTCCTGGCCGTGGGAGGAAGACAACAGGGAGCAAGGCCACGGGATTTTTGTGCAGGAGCATTAAGGAATCGTTTCCTCGGCTTTTTTCCCTTCTGTATTTATTTTTCAAGCGTGAAAAGGAGCTGGAGGAGGGCGTGGAGGTGAAATAATCCCGGCTGGAGAGCGTGAAGGGATCATTATACCCCGTCCTTCGGCTTTTCTGGCGCTTTTTTTTCCCCCCCTTTTCCGAGGGTTTCGGGAGCAGCCTGCGGACACTGCGGCCATTCATGGCTCGGCTGGGGGTGTGTGGGGCGCGTGGAGACGGGAATAATTCCTTCACAATATGGAGCAGGGAAAAATAGGCCGGTTGTCTGAGGTGGATGGAGCTCAAGGTATGGAAGCGTGAGCGTCAATGCAGCCCTTTATGAGCAGAGCTTTTTCCCCGTGAATAAAACTCCACAGCTCCGAGGAAAATGTAAATGTTCGGGAGCCCTCGGAGACAGAATTTCAGGAAAAATAAGGACAGCTTTCAGCGCTGGGAAAACGGGATCCTGCAGCCCCCCACTGCTGATCCAGGCATTATTCCCTCCCCCTTCCTGCAGCTCCTCCATGGTTCTCTGTCCCCTCTTGGAGGGAGTTGTGTCCCTGTGTCCCACGGAATGTTCCCCGCCCGCTGCGGAGCTCGGGAATTCCTCCGGCTCCGGTGCCACCGGCTCCCCTGGAGCAGCGTGAAAGGTTCCATTCATCCCTGCCCTGCTTCCCTCTGGAGTCACCACACCCCAGGCCTCGGCTCCGCAGCTCCACTGCTCTCCTTTCCTTAGCAGCGTTCCCACACGGAAGGCTGGGAAGGGCTGGGAAGGGATGCTCCAACTCTCCTGGCACAGGGATAATCTCCCCTGCCTTGGTCTCTGATTTCCCACCTGGAGCCGCTTGGATTGGGGGTTTGAGGAGCCAGAAAGAACAAGAAAATGGGGGAGATGAGTGGTGCCGCCTGCGGAATTCCCATCCGTGAGTGGATGGGCTGGGAGCAACCAGGGGTAGTGGAAGGTGTGCCTGCCCACGGAATGGGATGAGCTTTGATCCAGCCCAGACCATCCTGGAATTCCACAAATCAACCCCTGGCTGGTCTCTGGGATTGGATCCTCAGCCCCTTCTCCGAATCCATCTCACTCCAGTGGTGGGAACCTCCCGGTGGAGCTGAGAAACCGGGAAGCCAAATCCTGGTCTGGGTGGTGGCAGTGATCCCACAAACTCCCTGTCCTGCAGCAGCAGGATGCTGGGAGCCTCTGGATAAAAGGGATCACATCAGGCGGGAATGTTCCATATGAACCCGCACTGCAGTGCGTTAATGGGGGATGATTAATTTCTAATTATAATTAATTAAAAATAACGCGCCCAGCTCTACTTCGAAAACATTTTTAAGGGTAAAATGAAAATTCCTCCGAGCCCACCTGGTTCCTAGAAAATTCCCATGTGAGTTAGATTAGCATGGAAGAATTCCAGGTGCCAAAGAGCCAGAGCACTTCCATCCTGCATCCAGAGCTGATGGGATCTTCACCCCTTGGGGGGAAAACCACAATCCCTTGGCAAACAGGGAATTCCGAGGCCTCCAGGGGATGGTGTGGGGGTTCTTTAAATGCAGATTTTAAGGAATATTTATTGGTGAGGTGATTCCTGCAGGAAAATGCGCCTGGGTTGGATCTCTGATCCATGAGGAACGTCCTGGCCAAGGCAGGGCCGGGAAGGGGGCACCCAGCCCAGGGGTTTTGTTTTGCACGAGGAGAAGTTGCTCTGGGACAATTCCATGAGGGATTGACCCAAATCCATGGATCCAGTGTGAATTTTAAAGTGCATGGCTTTGCCCTCGGAATGAGGCTTCCAAAAATATCCGGAAGCCGGAGCCAAGACCCAGGGCAGCTCCGAAGTTCCTCTGGATTTCCCTCAGGAGCCTTTTTCCCTCCTCCATCCCTGCTCCTGGGTGGGAGTGCTCCATTCCCAGGGATGTTCGCCACACGGATGCTGAAATCCAGCACAGGGTACCGTTTTCCCTGGAATATCTGTGATGGATGCATGGATTTGCTATTCAGGGGATGGATTGGGGTGTTTCCCTCGAGGAAAAATCAGGGAATCCAAGTGTGAAGCTAAACCAGTGCAGCACTGGCAGGGTACTGGGAGAGCTGGGATGGCACCAGCAGCATCCTGGAGTGTTCCCCCATGGAGAGCTCGGGGTTGTTGGGATGGGCTGGAGGCAAAGTGGGGGAAAAAACCAATATTTTAATTCTGGTTTTCATCCAAATTGGCCTTGGCCAGAATTGTGGAGGCCTTGGGAGGGCTTTGGATCCGAAAGAGTGGCTCTTGTTTTATATAGTTATTTTTAATACATATATTTTATATATATATGTATCATGTATTGTATACATGATCTCTATGAACCCCATACGTTATATATATAATATTAGATTTTAATATATTTCCATGCACATCATATATTAAATTCACTGTATTTTTATATATTCACCATATTTTTATAAATTCACCATATTTTTATATATCCACCCTATTTTCATGTATTCGCCCTATTTTTCTCTGTATCCACACATCATGAATTATCTAGCTCTCATATTTTTAACCTACTCATTTACCCACACCCCGTATTTCCATAGGGGATTGGAGAGCAAACCCAGGGATGGGAGCTTTTCCGTGTCCCAGCCGTATCCCAGAGATGCCAGGAAGTGTTTTCTCCTTTTTTGGAGCTGGAAAAACACCAAAAACTTGGGGGGAAAAAGTTGTTAAACTCCCAATAATTCAATGTGAGCAATTCAAACCCAGGCAGGAGTTGGTGCATCCCGGTTATCACCGTCAAAAATGGCCTTTTCCAAGGATTTCCAAGGATTTCTGCAGCCGCTGCTGTAGATAGGGATCTGCTCTTCCAGGGGCTTGGATGGACTCCAGGCCAGGGGTTTGATTGCAATTCCACTCCATCGCCGGGATTCAAGGAGGGCTCTCCATGCTCAGGGAGAGCTGGGAATGCTCAGGGGAGAGCCGGGAATACTCCGGGGAGCTCCGGGAAGGTGGCACTGGGTGCTGTGGGAAATGTGCTGACCCCGGAGCCAAACATTCCACTGTTTCAGAATTATTTCCCTGTTTTACCCTGACGCACCAGCAGAAATGGGGGGGAACCTCCCAAATCCTCCTGCCCGGAGAGGGAGCGTTTCCCAGACTTTTCCCAAGGCGGGATCTGCTCCCCAGATCAAGCCCAGCTGCTTCCAGGGGCGGGAGGTGGCTCTGGACTGACTCCGGAGCGAGCGGGAGCCGCTGGAGCGCGGGATGAGCTCCTTTGATATCGGAGCCCGAACCTGGCAGCGCTCCCCGCTCTGGCAGCCCCTTGGAAGCGTTGCCAGCGGAGGGGCCTGGAAACGCGATCCTTTATCTGATAGTTTGGAGCAGCTTTTTTAATTAAGGCTCTGGCCCGGGGCTGATGGAAGAGGTGTGGGGGGGATTGTCCCGAGGGATTTGGCACGTCCCGGCCTCTGGCACCCTGGGCAGCTCCAGGGCTCAGTTTTCCTCCGGTGCCACGTTCGGGATGAAGCCTTTTTTCCCACTTCTATCCACTTTTCCTCCCCTTTCTATCCCCTGCTTTTCCCCCCGTCTGTCATTTTCCCTCCTTTCTATCCCCTTTTTATCCCACTCCTTTTTTCCCCCTTTCTGTACCATTTTTCCCCATTTCTGTTCCTTTTCCCCCCCTTTCTTTCATTTCCCTTTCCCCCTTTGTACCCCCCTTCCATCCCTTTCTATCACCTTTATTTCCCTTTCCATTCTTTTCCCTGTCTATCCCCGTTTCCCCTTCCCTCCCCTTTCTCTGCCCTTTCCTCCTTTCCTTTTTCCCCTTTCTACCCCCATTTCCCCATGTCTATCCCTCTTTATTCCTCTACCCCTTTATACCCTTTCCCCCTCCTTCTCCTCCCTTCCTATCCCGTTTTTTGGCCACTTTCCATCCTTTTTTCACCCCTTTCCATCCTTTTCCCCTTTCCATCCTTTTTTCACCCCTTTCCATCCTTTTCCCCTTTAGCTTTCCATCCTTTTCTCCCACTTTCCCCCCTCTATCCTTTTTCCTTTCCCTTTTCCCTCCCTGTCCCTTTTTTGTCCTTTCTCTCCTTTTTCCTTTCCCTTTCCCTCCCCATCCCTTTTCCCCCCTCTCTCATTTTTCCCCTTTCCCTTTTCCCTTCCCTTCCCTTCCCTTCCCTTCCCTTCCCTTCCCTTCCCTTCCCTTCCCTTCCCTTCCCCCCCTCCTACGCTTTCCCTTTTATCCCTTTTCCACCCGTTTTTTCTTCCCCTTTCCCTTTTCCCCCCCTTTTTCCCCCTTTCCCTCCCCGCTCTCCGGTGCCGGCGGAGCGGAGCGATCCCGGTATCCCGCTCTCCTCTCCTTCTCCCGTATCCCAACTTGTGTGCGCTACTGGCTGGTGCCGCGCGAGGGGCGTGAGCAGCGCCGTGCCTGTGGTCAGTGATGAAGACTTTCTGCTCTTTTCATCCCCACAGCACGGAGCCACCGCTCGGGGCCAGCCGGCAGCTCCTAATTCCCGACTTTCCGCCTTCTCCAGCCCCTTTCCAGGAGAATGCAGCCTTCCCCTCCGGCCGGCTTATGATGAGGTGAGTAAATTCCCTTTTCCAGCGCCGCTTTGCTGCCCGCTGTCATAAAACCGGGTTTTTTCCTCGGGGGAAGGCTGGGGGGGAAGGAGAATGTGCTGTTTGCCACACGTCGCTGCTGGGGGTTCACTCCAGCGCTTTCCCAGGGTTTGTTCCCCTCGGCATTCCCGGCTGGAGGCTCCTGCCTTTCCCTCTGCAGACACAACTTTCCCCCCCCTTCCCCCCCGGCTCTGGCTCATTCAATGACTCAACGAGGTTTGTCAGAGTTAAAAAATGATGCTCTTTGCTCGAACTATTCGGGATATTTGTGTCATCCCAGAACTTCCAGAGGAAAATCGTTGCCATTCCCATTCCTCCCTCCCGAGGCTGAAGCTGCCCCCGGGCCCCCGCTGCTCCCGGTCCCCCCCCGGCCGCGCTTTGCCGCTGTCACCGCCTGCGACGGTGCCACCTCTGCCGGGGAAGTGTCGCCTGTGCCCCGGCGGAGCCACCCCTGTCAGAGAAGGAGTTAATCCGGCCCCCCCTCTCCCCCCTCCCTCGGCTTCAGCTGCAGAAAATATGAAGTGAGGATGGATCCGCTCATCTGCTGAGCAGAGGAGTTGCTTTGATGTCGGTCCTGCTGTCGGTCCTTCCTTTCCTCCTTCCCCTCCTTCCCCCCCCCTTAACCCTTCTGCCGGTGCCCGCCTGGAGCTGCGGCCCCCCCGCCCCGGGAATTCCGTGTGCGTGGCAGGGGGCGCGGAGGGACGCGCGGGGGGCTGGAATTTCCCTTTTATTTGCGCCCCACCGCCACCCCATTCCCGGGATGCGCGTCCCCCCGGGAGCGCTGCGGGGCTGGGGGGGACACCGGCGACAGGGGAGGGGGTGGCGAGCGCGTTGTCGCCTGGGGTGGCCACAGAGGGCTGAGCTCTGGACGTGTCGGGTGTTGTTGGGGTGGGATTTTTCCTTTGGGGGGGGGGATTTAAGGGGGTTTTAACCCCATTTTTCCGCCGCTGGAGAAAAGCGCCGCTGCCGCTTTAAGGCAGAAGTGTCCCTTTAAGTGACTTTCCATTTGCTGCTTTGGAAAGCCGAGAATTCGGTTTCCCAGATTTCCTCTGAATTGTGTGCAGGAGGCAGAGGGAGTTAAAAATTACTCGGGAAACCTTCGGCAACTGCAAGGCAGGGGGGGGAAAAAAGGGGGGGAAATGAGATTTAGGGGGGAAATGATGTGTAGGGCACAAACTGAGATTTGGGGGGCGGGGGAAAGATTTAGGGAAGGTTAAAAAAAGGAGATTTAGGGAAGAAAAAAGCCATCTGCTACTGTTTCCCTTTGGCTTCCTGATGTTGTTCCCAAATCCCTGCCCGGGGAGCAGAGAAATGGGATCATGGGGAATACAGGGAGCTGGGAGGATGCAGCGCCGCGGGTACCCAGGGGTTAACAGCCCTCACCAGCTGGGGAGCATCATAAATTGCAGCCGTTCCCCACCAAATTCATTCGCACTTTCTTTTCCTGATGTTTGCCCTGGGAAGAGTGAAAAAGAAGAGGAAGGGGGAAAAAAGCCCCTAAATAAATAATCCTCCTGGAAGGGGCCGGGAAGGCTCTGGTTCCTCAATTAGCTGGGAATTGCCTTCTCCCGACCAACGGAAGGCAGCAGCGTGTTTGAGCCTCTGGATTTGTGGAGCTTTCTCCAAGTGCCAAGTCTGGTTGTGCGGGACTTTGGAGGGGTAGGTGGAGGAATCCGAGCGGCTCGGCTCCCTTAACTCCTTCGGAGCCGAGGGGATTTGGGAATGCGGCTCTGGCAGCGCCGAACCGAGCGGTGGCTCCGTGGGGAGGGAGGGTTTGGGCACCGGGGAGCTCGGGAGAGGCGATTCCTGCAGCTGGGATGTGGCGGGCTGGGAATTCACCTGCGCTGATGGAGGAACGCCGGGCGGGATAACGGACCTTGGGATGAGCTGGGCTAATTGTCACAGTCATTAATTGGGGACACGTGGGACTGTGGGCACAGAGGGATTTGGGAATGTGCAGAAGGTCAGGAGGTATCCATGATCCTTGTGCATGGGTGGTGAAGTTCAGGGATTTGGGAATGTGCAGAAGGTCAGGGGGTATCCGTGATCCTTGTGCCTGGGAGGAGAAGTTCAGGGATTTTGGGAGTGTGCAGAAGGTCAGGGGGTGCCCGTGATCCTCGTGCCTGGAGGAGAAGCTGGGGATTGTGCTGTCACACCTGCGTGATGCCATCCCAACCCCAGCACTGGGAAATGTGGAATAATCGTGGCAGGAATTGCTTTGGGCACCATGAATGCCGTCAGATTTTGGGATAAAAGCAAAACTGGCTGTGCACCACAGCTTGGGAGGGAGAGAGAGACACACACAGGTACCTGGAAAATCTCCCGGGAATTTCAAATTCCCATCCCAGTCCCATTCTTGGCAAAGAGCGTTTGGATGTGGGATTCTGGGTGTGAACACCTTGCATTTGAGTCGGGCTTGGCCTCTGCGTCGTCCACCTGGGATCCAGTGAAAGCATTTCCCAGTTTGAATTCCCGCTCAGGCACGGGAAGGGACTTTCCCGTCTCTCCTGAGGGAGGGCAGATGGAAAGGGGAGCTGGATGAGTCCCGGAGGGAGTGGCCGAGGCTGTTGCTTGTCACTCAACACCCACTCGTGTGGATGTGGCTTCCCGGGAAGTCTGAGCCCGTCTGTTGTCCCAAACACAGCAGGGATTGGTGCCTGTGGAGAGGGAACAGCCTGGCCGTGCATCCCGGGAAACCCCGCGGGGTTGTTTGGGGTTTCCCTCCGAATCCCAGCTGCTGGAATGCTGGAATTCCTACCGCAATCGCTGCTGAGGGCTGCGTGTGGTCAGGTCGACACCCACAGCCCAGCCAAGGGTGATGGTGCACAAGTCCTTGAGCAGAATTCCTTGTGACACCCCAGGAATCCGTGTCCCCCTCTCCACATCCCAGAGGAGCTGGAAAAGTGACATCCAAGCCCAGGTGTGGTGATCCAGAGCCAGGATTCTGGGAAACTCGGCCCTCATGGACAGCGGGATGGCTGGGAGAGAGGGTTTGGATCATGTGGGGATTGCCTGGCGTGGGTTTCCCAGGATAGCACCCACCAGGGATGGATCTCCCTTTGGAGCATCTCCTGAGGGTACCAGGATCCGGTGCCTCAGACTCGGGAACAAAGAATCCATGGATGAAACCACTGTGGAAGAGGCTGGAACCCAGAACCTGAAGTATCTCAGAAGAGGACGGGTCATTCGTGTCCAAGAAAGCCATCCAGATTTATCCCAGTCCGGCTGCAAAGGGAATATCCAGCCCAGAGTTTAGGATGCAGTTGGTGATGATCATTCCCACGGGCAGGGTCCTGCCTGGGGCTGTTCCCACACCATTCCCTGTGGGACAGACACACCAGCCTGAGGTGTGAGCCTTCCTCACATTCCCACGTCCCAGGGTGGCTGGAATCATCCCTCCCTGCCACACCGTGGGATGTGGGATGGACTTTGCCCTGCGAGGACACTCATCCGCCTTTCTCCAGGATCCTGCTCCGCAGGGATGGAATCCAGCAGGGCCTGGCCCTGTCGCCTGTGTTTTCTTTTGGGTTGGAATCTGTTTTCTTTGGGTTTGAACACTGGTTCCTGGTCAGCTGTCGCTGCGCTGGCGGGAAGCGGGATCGGGAATGCGGCACGGGAGCGCCCGGAGCTGGCAGGGCCACGGGCAGGTGTTTGCTCTGCGTCTTGGCCTCCTGCAGCTGCCCCTGTGCCAACCCTTCCCGCATTCCCACTGCACTCCAGGCTGGCATCGGCCTGGCACCGGCTCCTTCCCTTCTCCTGGTCTTTTCCAGCCCCGTGTCCCCTGTGTGGACAGGAGGAGCTGGGCGTGGATGTGTCCCCAGGCACAAAGCAGCTCCTCCGTGGAGATCTTCTCCAGAGGCTCCTGGAAAATGCAGCCTCTGGTGGCCACCTTCAAAACCCAGCTTAGTTTTGGGTTGAATCTGCTGCTTTTTAATTAAGGGGAAAAGCCTGTCCCTCCCTCCCCCATGCATGTCTGGAGATGCCAGGACAAGTGGGATGGCAGGAATTATTTAAGGAATTATTTAAGGAATTATTTAAGGAATTATTTAAATCCCCTTCCAGTCAAGCTGGGATGTTTAATGAGCATCATTCCATCCCTGGGATCCAACCAGGCTGGAACAGCATCCAGGGCTGGCCCGGGGCTTCCTGCTCCAAAACACCTCCCTGGGAGCGACGTTCCTCCTGGAATTTCAGGGAATCACGGAATCACAGAACGGTTTGGGTGGGAAGAGACTCCGAAGCCCATCTCATTCCACCCCTGCCATGGTAAGGGGCACCTTCCACCAGACCAGGATGCTCCAAGCCCCGTCCAGCTGGGATAGGGTTTGTTTTCGGCTGGATCGTTGCCGTCAGGATTCCCTGGATGAAGGATGAGCCACAGGCTTGGAGCTGGAGACTCTCAGGAGCCATGGAAGGGATGGGGGATGGACATGGATGGACATGGAGATGGATGGACATGGATGGACACATGGGATGAAGAGCTAAAGCAGCTTCCTGGCTCTCCCTTCCACACCTGAATCTGCACATCCAGGGTGGACAAACTGCTCCTGGGAATGTCTCCCACCAGCCTGGAGGTGTGTGGGGAATGCTGATGGATTCCTTTGGCACCTCCTGGCACTTCCAGGATCAGCCTGGATCGAGCAGGTGCAGAAATTTGGCTGGAAACGCCAGGGAAGCCTGGGATTTTCTGAGGAAGAGGAGGAGCAGGGATGGACACGGAGAGGCTGCAGGAGGGGTTCAGACGTTTCCCACCTGTGGATCATCCCTGGCACTGCCACTCCCACCCACCCAGGAGCACAATTCCATGTGCCAGCACTGGGACGGACAGGATCCCTCTGCTCTCCCAGAACTTATCAATGGCCAGAACCCAAATTTTCCCAACTTCCAGCAAACCACAGCATTTTGGAGAGCTGGAGAAGGCCGCCGGTGGCTCAGGCGTGGAATGGGACAGGATCCAGCGCCGGTGGATTGAGGGAAGGAGGGAGCCGGCCTGGCCCGGGGCCAAGCGCCCGCTCGTGTTTGGATTCCCTTCCCAAACATCCAGAAAGGCCCTTCCCGTGCACAACAACAAAGCCCGGAGCCACACTCCAGAGCTGGCTTTGGGACACTGGAATTCCTTCCCAAAATAGCCCTCGGAGCCGTGCCAGGAGGGAAAATGGATTGCAGAGGGCAGGGCCCCCACGTGGGGCTCCCAGAGCCGCTCCCTGCCCGGCCCAGACCCTCTGGAGAGGAGCCGGGTGGAGCACGGAGCTGTTTTCCACCTCTTGGCCTTTTCCTCAGGGATGTGGCAAGGCTGGACGTGGCCCTGGAGGGTGTTTGGGAATGTGTGGAGGTGCCCTCCTGAGCCTGAAGTGCCGTTTGGGAGGCAGGCATGGATCCCCTGGGGAGCTCTACCTGGAGTATCCACAGCAGGGAGGAGGCTGGAGGGGAAACTGAGGCAGCACTGGTTCAGATCCAGGCGTTCTCCCATCCCTTTTCCATCTTTCCCGGGATCCTTTTGGCTTCCCGGCCCTTCGGCCCAACCTTGGCCAAGTGTCCTCAGGCTGGTGGCTGGGCCAACTGCACTTTGGGGTGTTTTTTCCTCTAAACCAGGGAATTTTGCTTCCCTGAATGCTTTCCTGAGCTTTGCTGGAGGTTATTCCTCCCTCACCCATTAGGGATGGATCAAATGATAATTCCCAGAGCGGGATTTGCACTGAGATCCCAATTCCCACAGTGATTATCGGGGATAAGCACAAATCCCTGCCGTGCCCTGGCTTGGAGCATCCTCAGCACATCCTGACCTCCCTCAGGGCCAGGGATTTAGGCAGGGGATGCATCCCTGGAGCTTGGAGGGAAGGGCTGGAAGGAGCTGGAGCATCCCTAAACCTCCCTGTGCCTCCCTGTGACCAGGGGGTGGATGCTGGATGGAGGGGCTGGATCCGTGGCATCGCTCCCATCCCGCCCATCCTCCTCGGGAAGGAGGAGGATTTTCCCTCTCCGCGTTTCCCTTCCATGCCGACCATCCCTGCCGCGTCTCCCGTTTCCTCTGCATCCCGAGGAAGGCTCGGAGCTGCTCCTGGGCTGCCCCAGCGCTCCGAGGGACACAAAGAGCCGCTGTTCCGGCCTCGCTGGCTCCGGCTGCTCCTGACAGAGCGGGGTTTTCCTTGGCTGGAGTCCAGAGGGAGATGGTGACAGGGAGGATTCCCACATTTTCCCAGAGAAAGTGCCCGACTCGGTGACGTTGCTGCCGAGCCCATCCTGGGTGTTGGAACCCCTGGGGAGGGGTTGGGATGTTGGAGTTAAGGGAAGTGGGGTCTGTGTGTGCCAGGTCTCTGCCTCATCCATCCCGTTGCCATTCTCTTGGGAATTACAAAAAAACCTGGATTTAGTGGCGGAGCATTGAAATGGAAAATTTGGGGATTTTTGTCCATCTCCGCTGGCATCAATCCATTAATTCCTCCAGCATCTGGGAGGAATAAACCCTTTTTCCATAATATTCTCCCCTCAGCTGTAGCAGGGCAGCAAGTGGTGCTTCCCAATTGCATTCCCAGGAACGCCAGGGGTTTATTCCATGGATAAAGTCCTTCTGAACAGGTGTCAGTGGCTTCTTCTCCCTCTGGGATGGGGAAGTGTTTCCTGGACATTTATTGTGCCGCAGTGGAGGGACCAGCCAGGAACTGGGAGCAAGGAATTCTGAGCTAGGAATTCTGAGCAAAGAATTGCAGGCAAGGAATTGTGAGCAAGGAATTTCCAGCAAGGAATTTCCAGGGAGGAATTGTGAGTAGGAAGTTACAAGTAAGGAACTGCGAGTGTTCCAGCTGGAAGCATGGAATTGCAAGCAAGGAATTGTAAGGAGCAGAGAGCGAGGTGGGTGTTCCCTGGAGAATCCCGGAGGGATCCCTTCCTCCTGCTCGCTGCTTTTCCCTCTCCAGCAGGATTTTTGGAAGCAGCACGAGCAGTGCTGGGGATGCCCGCAGGTGCTCGGCATCCCGGGAGTATCCATGGAAAATATCCAAGGAAAAGGTTCCCGGGTGGCATCTCAGCCAGAGCAGTGAGCCCGGGGCTTGTCATTCCCAGGGGAGCTGGGGGAGATCCTGCCGGGAGCTTAAGCCCGGTTTTAGTGCTAAAACTGGGAGTCTCCAGCTCGGTATTCCGGCTGGAGGGAAGATTCCCGGAGGCACCGCCGCTCCCATCGCTCCGGCTCCAAGCGGAGCACGCGGGGAGGGCTTGGGGAGCCGGGATGAGGAATTTGGGAAGAGGTTACGAAATCCGTGGTGAAATCCCTGTCCCGTGGAGAGCCCGGAGCAGCCTCTGGATGCTGGCATCAAATCCCTGCTTCCGCTGAGCCGCAGGCTCCCGGGATGAGGCCGGGATCCCTCTGCCAGGATCCCTCTGCCAGGATCCCTCTGCCTGGCCAGCGCCGTGCCTGCTGCTGGCAGGGAAGAGCAGGAATCCTAATTTATCCCATCCTTTCCATCCCAAAGCACTTCCCCGCTGCTTGCTGCAGCCCCTTCCCTGCCCGGGATGAATCCCGGCTCCGACGGCAGCGGGAGGCAGGGGCAGGTTACTCCGGAAAATCTCCTTTTCCAGCAGGGAGGAATCCTTGCTGGGGGCTGCGGCCGGGGCTCCCCGGGTGGGTTGGGAATGTCGGGAAAGTTTCCCATCTCGGAGTTCACCCCGAGGTCCTTGAGATGGGTGCGGGGCTCGCAGGGTGCCGATCCAGGCTGCGTCCCGAGGGATTTTTCAGTGGAATGTCCCTCCCCCGGCTGTCAGGGTGTCACTGCCGGCAGCACGGGAGAGCGATCCAGGGAATTTTGCAGCATCCAAAGGCAGCAGGAGCTTCCCTGAGCCCCAGACAGTGGCACCAGCCGTGAGAGGGCTTGGCCTGGGGGGAATATCTCCATGGAGTCCTGCATCCCGGTGGGGCTGGATAAACCCTGGAGGCAGGAACGGCTGGATGCACATCCCAGCGAGTGCCGGATGTGGGAAGGCACATCCTGATGGGAGCTGGATGTGAGGGATGGAGATCCCAATGAGTGCTGGATGCAGGGGATGAAATCCCAATAGGAACTGGATGCTGGGGATGCACATCCCAATAGGAGCTGGATGTGGGGATGCACATCCCAATAGGAACTGGATGTGGGGATGCACATCCCAACATTCCCCCGATGGCTGTGGATCGTCTCCCTGCTGCTCCTGCCAGCCTGCATCCCTTCCCTTGCTGGGAAACACTTCCCAACCCAACAAAATCCATGGGAGCAGCACAGCCGAGCGTCCCCTCTGGTTTTAACACAACGGCTGGATTCTCCCGGAGCAGCAGCTGATTTCCAGCAGCCAGGAATGCTCCGGAGGAAGCGATTTTATTTTCCCTTCCCTTGCTGGATTTCCGAGGACGCTGCCTTTGATCCCGACTCCCGATGTTATCGAGGAGGACGCTGCAGCTCTTTGAAGTGGGCTCCACGTCGGGCCTGGAACCTCGGGGGGCTTTCACCCTTTGGCATCGGGGAGAGATCATCCCAACTCCGTATCCAGGGATTGTGGCCACCAAGGGGTGTCCGGGGCACCGCTCACACCCAATTTGGGGAGCAGAAAACACAGGATGTAATGCCTGGAGGAGCCCAGATGTGGCTGGGTGGGATTCGGGTGTCCTGCTGCTGTTGGGAACATCTGGCCTTGCCGCTGTGTCCCGGGGCGCTGGAAATGGGTCATGTCCTGATTCCGGAGGAGCTGCCCGGCTTTGGGATGAGGTTTGCAGGGCTGGGCCTGTCTGGGTCATTGTAAAGCTTCTCTGTGCTTTGGGGCTGGGGCTGCCTGCCCTAAAATTCACCCCAAAAAGGCACCTTCTTCTTCTGGAGCTGCATGGATCCCGCTGGAAGCAGCAGCAATGGCTCCGCGATGGGACCAGCCCCGAGTAATCATCACTGGGATCCTGGACTGGAATTATGGGAATGTGGATGGTTTTGGGTCAGTTCCCAAACGAGTCCCACACCATGGAATGTGGGACAGGCAGTGGCAGGGACAGAAGAGCCCCCACAGGGGTGTTCAGAGCCTTTTTGTCCCCGTTGTTCATTATCCCAATAAAAAGTCAGGGTGCTGTTGTAGCAGCCCCACAGCATCGCCCTCCCTGCCAGGCCTGGGAGCTCCTCCAAAATCCCTGACTCCTGGAGCATCTTCCCAAAGAGCTCCACACTCTGGCCTGGATCCCCCCGGGATGAGATCCCAGCAAGGGCATCTCCAGCATCCCCGTGAAGCCATTCCCAGCTGAGCCAGGTGCTCCCTCCTCCCACGGATCCAGCTCCCTGGAAGCCCCCTTGGAGTGGCCCGGAGCAAGCAGGAGCCTGGGACAGTCAGGAATGGCATCTCCAGCCTTCAGGATTTGCTGTGCCAGGGAATTCTGCACATGCAGAGCTCCTGAGGAGCCCAGCAGGACCTGAGGAGTGCTCAGGGACGGGCAGGGGGCACAGAAGAGGAGCCCAGAGTGTGCCCACAGCTCAGGGCCGGCTCCAGGGATGGTGCAGGATGCTCCCAGCCTCGGGATGAGCTCTGTGTCTTGGGAATCCTCATCCGGCACCAAGCACCATCCGCCGGTCCTGCTCCATGGGGATGGAGACTGCAAAGGCTGCCGGAGCTCTGGAGGAGAGGATTGATCCAGATCCAGTCCCTGGGATGCTGGAGCCACAGGAGGTCCGTGCCTCCCTCGCCAGAGCTGTCACTCCACAAACCTTTCCCTGAGCTTCCCGTGGGCTCCATCGAGGGACACACCAGGAGGAGCTCCCGGGAATGCTGGCCCAGCAGTGGGATTGATGTCCTGGGGAAGGAAGGATCTGCTCCAGAGGATCACCCGAGCACCTCCCAAGGTTGATTCCTGTGCCAGAGGTCAGCGATCCCGACACTGCTGTCTTGCTCCCTGGGAAAGCTCCCGCCGGTGGTGGAAGGATGCTGGGCATATCCATGAGCCCACACCGCTTTTCTGGATTCCAGATTTAAAGCTCCAGGTGGTTTTTCAGCCCAGAAAATCCTGGTTTTTCCCTCACTCCCAGCGCCCTCAGCTCCGTCTGGGGCTGAACTTTTGCCCTGCAGACAGAGCTGGGTTTAATTGTGCCCCACAAAGCAGCTCCGGCTCTTCCCTCCAGGAAGGTTCACCAGGAAGGTGAAAAATAGGCCCTTAATGCCCTAAGAATTTGCCTCTCTTCCCCCATCTTCCCGTCCATGAACTTTTAAGCTCATCCAGAAAGCTCCATACGCTGATGGCAGGGCCGGGATGCTGCAGCTTTGCCAGGAGGGCAGGATTTCCATGGAGTTCTAAGTGGAAGCAAATGGTTTAAAAGGAAATTAAATTTACAGCTCTATTTAAAAAAAGGCATTTTATTGCTTTGCTTTGCCTGTCGCTCAGGAGAGGCAGGAGATAAAGGAATGCTCAGAGGCTGGAGGCAAAGAGGAGCAAACCAAACCCATGGATCACTGGGCGGATGGATTTGGCCCCTGGGAAATCCTGGATGCTTGGAAGCGATGCTGAGGACACTTCACGCTCTTAAATGTTGGCTGGGGACGCAGACACAGCAACACCTCAGGGTTTATTTATGGGGAAAAATAGCAAATCCCTGGGATTTATTGATTAACCCCTTCCCATGGCATTGATTGGAGAGCTTGGAGTAAACGGGAATAAGATGGTGGCACTGGATATCCTTGGAATCCAGTAGGAATGGCAGGGAGAGGAGGGGTTGGTGCCTTCATGTTCCAGGCAAGGAGAAGCCTGTGGGATCCATCTGGATCCATCTGTGCTGTGTCCAGAGGAGCCGGGAAGATCCCGGGGGACAGGGGAAGGTGACAGCCAGTGGCTCGTGCATCCAGGGGCCTCAGCATGATCCCTCGGGATTACAGGAGCACCCTGGTTTGGGATCCCTGGATGTGGCTGGATGCAGGAGCAGCTGAAGGCTCAGCTGGGCTCGTTTCCCACCGGCAGCCGCAGATCCAGGGCTGCGCATCCCCCTCATTCCCGGGCGGGGAACGCCAGCTCCGAGGGGACCCGGCAGGAGCAGCCGGGTGACATTTCCCCGTTGTCCCCTGGCTCGGGGCCCTGCGATGGAGCAGGGGGTGCTGTGGCTGTGCCCAGCTGGGGTGGCCGAGGGGCTTTGCCTCTTCCCCAGCTCCGAAGGGAGCGCACGGAGGCTCCGGAGCAGGAAGCTCCCCCGGCTCCAGCGCTCCCAGCTGTGTCAATAGAGGAGCCAGGAACAAAGGGGCTCTTTCTTCGCCTCTGTTAGTGCAGGGGGGACAGGCCGGTGGCAGTGGCACCGGGACAGTGGCTGCTGGGGACGGGCGTGCGCGGGGCTCAGCCACGGCTCTGTGGGAAGGAGCCGGCAGCGGGATGGAAGGAGGGGAGCCAGGGTCTGTTTGTATCTTTGTACCTATTATTATTATTATTATAATTATTATTTATATCCAATTATTACGTATTATGGGAAGTTTGTATATATAAATATATGGGGGAGTTAAGTCACCCCTGGATCCCTGGAAGTGTCCCAGGCCAGGTTGGACGGGGCTTGGAGCAGCCTGGGATAGTGCAAGGTGTCCCTGCCCGTGGAATGAGATGAGCTTTAAGGTCCCTTCCCTCCTGTGATTCCATGATATTTATTGATGTATATGAATATGCATTTCCTTTTGGGGCTTTATTGGGAGATCGTTGCTGTCTCCAGAGCCAGGATTTTTCCCAAATTTCATCCTCGCTGCCACCACTCAGGGTGGCTGCACACCCCTGGCTCTGCTGGGACATCCCTCCCTCCGTGCCTGTCCCCAGTGCCATCTCAGCTCCCACAGCCCCTCCATCCCCACCTCCAAGGAGCCTCCCTGACAGGAGCGTGTGACACATCCCGGGACAAAGCACTGAGGGACACCACGGGGACAACGCCAGGCTCCGGCTGCTGCTCTTCCAAGTGATCCTGCAGGAACTTCTGGAGAGCTTTGCAGGACTCTGCAGCTCTCCCTGCGGCCACCTCGCCAGAGCATCTCCCAGGGCTGCTGCCATTCCTGCCAGAGCTCCGCAGGGCTCTGGAGCAGCAGCTGATCCCTGGGAAGCTCCTGTGCCCTCCATGTGCCCCCCCAGGCATGGGGCCGGCCCCAGCCCAGGTGCAGCAGCCTCGGGGTTCCTGTGCCGCGCTTCCTCCTCCTCGGAGCTCCGGGAATCCTCCCCAGCCCCGGTGTCAGCTGTGAAAACACGAGGAGCCCCTTCCTGCAGGGGCAGAGAAGCGTCCGGCCCCTCCGGCACAGCCCCGGCTCTGGAGCGGGGAGCTGAGGGGCCCCGGCACTGGGAGCACTGGGAGCACTGGGAGCACTGGGAAGCTCAGCTTTGGCCACTGGAGGATGCCCGGCCCCGTTGCCAGCTCCCAAACACTGGATTGTGGGATGGAAGTGAGGGAGTGGGACAGCTGAGTCTCCGTGTCCATGCATTTTAAAGGGAGAGGCTCGGAGGACACCCCAGTCCTGGTGGGAACACGAAGCTCTTCCCGTTTTTCTCCCCAAATCTGCTCCCGCATTTTAAACCTCAAATTTCAGGATCTCACCCCTGCTCGTGGCACTGCTGTCGTCCTGGAGCCGTCCTGCTGGAGATCCCAGATTCTGTCTGTTTTCCACCAGCCAGGCTCCTGACACGGGGAATGTGCTCCAGGTCAGCTCATCCCTTATCCCGGTGGATAAATCCATGGAAGCTTCTCGCAGAGCTGCTGGGAATCTTGGGAAGCTTTGCTTCAGCTTGAACCCAAGGATGTGGCAATGTCTGTGGGCAAGAGGAGGCTCTGCCCAGGCCAGTGTGCACCTGCCTGTGTCAGACCGGGAACAACTGGGATTTTTCCCCTTGGATCCCCATTTTCTCCACAGCCAACGCTGGATTTGGTGGTGGCACCGTTCCCGCTGGGTGCTGTGACATCGCTGATGTGACACCGGTCTGCTGGCTGTGACATCCATCCCCTGTCCATAGGAAAAGCTCCGAGGATGAGTCGGGCAGTGAGGGGATAAAGCGGAGCCGAGCGGAGCTGTTCCCGTTCCGGCCTTGGGAAGCAGCGGATTTATGGGAGCATCCACGGGGGCACCGGGATATGAATCAGCAGCTCTTCCATGTCCCTTCCACAGCTGCTGCTGCTGATTCCCACACACAGATCCATTGAAATCTCGGGGCTGACAGGGCCAATCATTCCTGGCTGCTCCAGAGGCCTCTCCAGCGGGAGAAGGGGAGTCCCAGGGAATGGGGAACGATTGCTCCTCAAAAAAACCTCCTTGCATGGAGCAGAGCTGGATTTTGGCGGCTCCTTCCCAGCTGGATGCTCTGGATGCTCTGCCCTTGACCCGAGGGTCACCTCTGGGGACAAACCTGTTGTGCCCCGAGCCCCGAGGATGCCGCGGAGCTGCGATTCCCGGGATTGCGCTCCCGGTGCTCAGCCGCTCGTTGGCAGCCGGAGCCGGGCAGAGGAAAACAAAGCCTCGCAATTAAAGAGCCTCTTAATTGCAGCGCTACACGCGGCTCTTCCGCTGCTTTCTAAGTTTGGGGCCGTAATTACAGCAGCAGGGAAAGGCAGCAGCTGCGGCCCCGCCGCGCCAAGCCCTGCCTTCCAGGGATTCTTGGATTTGACCGTCTAAACCCTGGGCTGAAGCCTGGCACGGGATGAAAGGGAAAAGCAACCCCCAGGCCCTGCCCGGGCAGAGCCCTCGCAGCCCCTGCAGCCCCCGCCGTGCTCCGGGGGCAGCGTTTGTTCCTCTTTTCCCTCTTTTTTCCTCTTTTTAATAGGTTTTTTTGCAAAGCAGCTTTAAAAAAAAAAAACAAAACAAAACAATCCGGGGAGGTCCTGCCCTGGTCAATCCCTGCAAGTCTCAGTTTGGAAACAGCGGCCAGGAAGATTAAAGGGTGCCTGGAAAGCCGGGCTGGGTGTCAGGATGCTGGGATGTGCTGGGAGCGGACACGGCCAGGAGGGAGTTGTCCTGCTGCTGTCTGTCCGTGTCCCTGGCTCAGCTGGTTTTTGGGACGCCCCAAGCGGGTGAATCCATTTCCCTCTGGCTTGTAGGGCTGATTTCTTTGGGATCATCCCGCAGCATCCCCAGCGGCTCCGATCGCTCCGGGGGCAGACGGGGAGTGTGGGCACAGCCATGGCAGGCAGACACCCAGACCCAGATTTAGTGTTCTCCCTGTTTTTTCACCCCGCGGCTTTGAGGAATCCCGGGATAAACGCCACTTTCTGTGGCAAAAGGGGAGGATGTCTCAGAAGCAGGGGAGGGAAGCTGAATCCAGGCTGTGTTTTCGGCTGGAGACGTGTCCCAGATCCCGAATGTTTTCCATCACACAGGCAGGTTTGTGTGGGATCACCTGGGCAGGAAGCAGCGGGGAAAAGCGATACCCCACAGGGAGGCCCTTCTCCAACACCCCCTTTCCCAAAATCCAGCAGCAGCCGGGGTTTTAATGGGAGAAGCAGCCACTTTACAGCAGCTCCTGCTCCATGTGGGAAAATTATTACTTGCAAGGTCTGGCTGGAAGAGGGAGGGAAAGGAGCAGCACAGATGAGAGATGCACAAAGTCATTCCTTATCCCCGTGCCGGGATGAGGATCCCACATGAGTTTTCCCTGCAAAAATCTCCTCTCAGAGCCTTAAATCTCCAGGTGAAGGAAAAAATGCTCTTGGTCTGTGAATTCACTGGGAAAATATGTGGGGTTTGGTGGTGTTGCATTAGCACTGGGCATTGCTGAGGGGCTGAGGGAAAGGAATCCTTTCCGGTGTCCACGGGATTAGGTATTGTCTGGGATTCTTTCTGCGGACAGGACAAATATTCCCGGGATGAGTGTGGCCCGTCAGACACAGAGTGATGTCCCGACCCCCGTCCCTCTCCTCCCTGCATCGAGGGGCTGGACAGAAACCTCTAATGAGTGCCTTTCACTTTTTTTTTTTTAATGTTTATTTTTTTTTTAATTGTCACCGTTGGAAAGAATTCAGTTTTCCAGCCAGGATATAAAAATATCCCTTCTTCTCCAGACTCCCAGAGGGTTGGGTTCTTTCATTCCTCCTTCAGTGGCTGAAGATGAGGAAAGGGATGAGTCACATGGATCCCACTCCCTGGTGGTGCTGCCCACCCCATGCTGGGGGAAATTCCCGGATTCCCTCATTTCTGTGCTTCCAGCAGCATCCCTCAGCGCTGGGACACAGCCCTGGGAGCTGCAGGAAGAGCAGCAGCATCCTTTCCTCAAAACTCTGAGACAGCATTTTAAAATCCCCCTGTTCCACCTGAAAGCCCTATCCCAAAGCAGAAGGGAAATTCCCAATCCTTGCTTTGCATCCCTAACAAGAGGGATGTTGTCCTGGAGCGGTACCTGGACCAACACAGCAGGAACGGGCTTGGACTCTAAGAGCTTTTCCAGCTCATTCAGCACCAGCAGAAGGAAAATATTGACAGGATGCCATTCTTCAACCCTCGGCTCGTTTTGTTTTTTGCCTGATGAAAGGAAAACCCAGCAGCGTGAGGAAGGGGATTTTGTCGCTTGGAGTGTCCCTGGAGAAAACATTCCTGGGAGCAAACAGAGCCTGGATTTGTCTGGGCCATGAATATTGGCATTATCTGGCCTCGCTCGGGCACGGATGGGGCCTGGGGAAGCAGAAAAGCAGGAAAAGAAGCAGGAGAAGCGGCGCTGAGGGGTTTCTCCAGCTCGGGCGGGAGCGCAGGGATGTGTCCGTGTCCCACATCTGCCACCCAGCAGCCGGAGCAGCAGGAAGGGCTGGAAATCCCTCGGCGGGATGGTTTTCATTCCTGGCCCTTTGAAGTTCCAGGCATTGTGCCGGGCTCGTGGTCGGCACCTGCGGACAAACCTGACCCGGCTTCGGTGCCGGAGAGGGGCTGGAGGGAGCCGGGAAAAACGATGGGAAATGCGCCGGGATCCGAGCGCGGCTCCCCCCCCCACCCCCAAACGCGGGATGCACCGGCGGGCTGTGCGAACCCATCCCGCTTTCCCAGGGCTTTGGCACGGCCGGGTGAGGCTGGCGGGCACCGGGGCCGGGCTGGCACTGCCCGGGGCTGGAGCCGTCCCGCTGCTCCCGGCCGGGGCTGCTCCCTGGATCCCGCCCGGCTGCAGCGGCATCCTTGAAGCTGTCCATGAATGTGTCTCTGTTCCCCAGACTTTTTATAGCTCCGGGCGTTTTTCTTGGCCCCGGGCGCTGCTGCTCCCGTGGAGAACAGAGAGCATCGCTCAGCGCCGGCGGCCGCAGCCAGCGGGGCCGCGGGGGCTGCAGCAGGACAGGTTTTTGGGATTCTGCTTCCCAAAATTCAGTTTTCTCCGCCCCGGCTCTGCCCTGCCACTGGTTTGGTTTGTGGCTCAGATGTGGCAGAGCACAGGAGGTGTCCTGGTGATGCCGAGTCTGAGAACCCATCCCTTTCCTAAACTTCTCCCTGCGTGGCACGTCCCTCCTGCCTTCCAAGGGCCGTGAATTCCAGGGAAACACCGTGTGAGGTGATGGCAACCTTGGCTTCAGGCAGCAGCTCCAGCTGGAGGAAGCCAAACCAGGTCGTTCTCCACCAAAATCCCGACAGCTCCGCTCCCGTCTCCCATCGGTGCAGCTCCCACGGGATGTGGTACCCATGGAGCAGCCCAGCCCCACGGCTGGGAGAGGGAGCCTAGAGGAGGGGAAACCCCGAAATTCCCTGCTCTGTGGGAGCCGATTCCCTTCCCGGAGAAACCCCTGCATCCTCTTTGGCGTGCGGCCAGCACCGGGAATACGCTCGGGAGAGGTGGCACCTGGGGCACGAGCACCCTGTCACCCCCAGAGGGACACAGGCAGCACCCAAGGGCCACCCCAGGCACGTCCCACCAGAGATCCCCCAAATCGGCCCGTTCCCAGCTCAGCACTGGGCATCTCCCAGCCCAAATTTGGGCTTAGCTCAACTCCGCCTTCGCTTCCCAGAGCCAAGGGGAGCAGCGGGGCTTTGTAGGGCCAAGATGGGGTTGAAGCCCGGGGTTAAAGCCTGGGGTTAAAGCCAGCCTGGGGTTAAAGCCAGCCCGGCAGGGGACTGGGCCGGGGGTGTTCTCCAGCAAAGCCCCGCGTGGGGCTGCTCCCCGTCCCCTCCGTGCTCCGGTGAAATCGGATCCGGCCCCCACCAAGCCCGGGTTTGTCCTCGCAGCATTTTCGGGATGTTTCGCATTCGGGAGCCACCCGAGGAATGTCTGCTGGGCAGGGCAAACAGCCCGGGGGGCAGCGAGGGGACTCCAGGGCTGATCCCTGCTCGGATCCTGCTGCAAAGCACGTTTGTTCCGTGAAAAGAGAAACTCTGGCTTCTTCCAATGCCTTCCCAGTGGGATTGACATCCCCCAGAGCATCTCCCGGCCTCTGAAACTGCAGCCAAGCGTTGTTTGGGAGAAGGAGCGGCACCCCCGGCTCTCCCCATCCCCATCCTCCTCCTCCTCCCTGAACCCCCTGCCCAAAGCTGGCGCGGCGCGGGCGGCTCCTTTCAGACACCTTTGCTTCCCTCTGCAGGAAAACTCCATAAATTACAAGTTGGCCTCTCTGAATCCCGTTATCCCAAAAAACTGGACCCCAGTAGGGATGGAAGCGCTGCCGGGGGGGCCCAAGTTCGTGTCTGCACAACGTGGCCTGCCGGAGCCACCGGCTACTCTTATCTCCATCGCTTGACTATTATACTTAATCAGGAAAGGGGGGATATTATATTTTTATTTGAAATCCACTTTTCTTTTATAGAGAGCAAATTATAATCACTTTTAATTGAAAAGAAAAAAAAAAAAGCTGATAATATTCTGCACCAAATTTCTGGCAGAGAATAATTAACAGTGCAATAAATCCCCAAAGGAAATGCTCATTAATCTTGTCTTTCCGAAGCAAATTTCAGAGGAGAACTGATTGAAAACATTGCTAATAATTATAGGAAAGTTGACAGCTTAAAAGCCCCCAAATCTGGCAGCAGTCTCCTCCTATCAGATCCCGTGGGAACTGGTTCAGGCTGGACGGGAGCATCCCGGCTTTCCGGGACAGCATTGGGATGGGTGGGACTCCCTGGGATGGGGATGAGTGGGATGTGATGGATCTGAGTCTGCAGGGATGGACTCTGGCTCATCCCGGGATTCTGCGGTGACAGGATCGTCCAAACCAGTTTGGTGGGTGGGCTCAGAGCATCTGAGCTGGGGCTGCTGGTCTGTGCCGTGATGATCCTTGTGCTTCCCGTGGTCCTTGTGACACCCAGAACCCGTGTGCCAGGATCCTTGTGCTTCCCATGATCCTTGTAACACCCAGAACCCGTGTGCCACCCAGGATCCTTGTGCTTCCCGTGGTCCTTGCGCCATCCATGGTTCTCGTGCTTCCCATGGTCCTTGTGACACCTATGGATCTTGTGCTTCCCATGGTTCTTGTGCTTCCCGTGGTCCTTGTGACACTCAGAATCCGTGTGCCACCCGGAATCCTTGTGCTTCCCATGGTTCTTGTTCTTCCCATGGTTCTTGTGCTTCCCGCGGTTCCTCGTCCTTCCCATGGTCCTTGTGCTTCCCACAGTCCATCCAAGCCCCAGGTGAGTTCCTGCCCTCTCCATCAGCCGAATCCCAGCTGTGTCTGGCTCCCTGGGCCTCTGCGTCCCTGCAGCCAGAGCAGTTTGGGAAGGAACTCCAGGATTTGCCTGCCCTGGCTCCGCCGGGAGCTGCTGCTCCCTCTGTGCCAGGACCCAGCAGGACCTGTGTCTCTGGGAACAGCCAGCAGCAGGATGAGACCTGCAGGGAAGTGGCTCCTTCTGTCCCTGTCGCACTCCAGGGGCTCACAGCACCCCGAGGAACTCCTGGAATCGTGATCCTGTTCGTCCCCTGACCCCAGCTGAAGCCTGGGATGTTTAATTGCAGGGAGCCAATTAATTTCTGTCAGTGATCCGTGTGTGTGAGCCCAAAGGCAGAACCACCCCCAGCCCTGAGCAGCCGCTCCCAAGGAGAGGAGCAGGATGCCAAAAGGACAAGGAGCTAAACGAGGCTTGGGTGAAAATCCTGGGATGTGCTCACCGCTCTCGGGTTTCCTGTCCCCGTTTGACCAGGGCTGGGAGTGGGAGCGGGAGCTTGGAGCAGACCCAGGCTCTGCCGGGAGGAAGGAAACGTGAGATTGGCCTGGGAATGCTGTCATTGCCTGGGATTTCTGGCTTTTTTCTCCCTTTTTTGGGGGGGTCACGGGAGGCTGGGAGGGAAATGCGGAGCGGGGCCCGATCCCGGGATAGTGGGGTGAGGGAATGTGGGATCACAGGGCACTGGTGATGCCCTGGTGATGCTCAGGGGTCAGACAAGGATGTGGATGGTCCTGGTACGGCCTCCGAGCTCCCCTTCTCCCAAATCCATCCTTTATCCACATCCTTCTCCCAAATCCATCCTTTATCCCCATCTCCAGCAGCATGGAATCATTTCTCCCCTCCTGCCAGCAGCTCCCCTCAGCATCCCATGCACAGGAGTTTCCAGGCACAAATTTTCCTTATGTTTAGAGCAAAAGGGAGCCAGAGAGAGGAAAACCCTCCCTTTTGGCTTCTGGAAGTTGCCTCTTGGATAAGGAATGTGCCCAGGTGAGGCAGCCCTGGGGATGGGGACATTTCCCATCAGGAATGTTTAACCTGTCCAAGGAAAGGCAGCGCTTCAACCCCCGCTTAATTTCAGTTCTGGGCCCTCAGACACTGAGGGAGCACCCTGAGGGACACCAAGCCCTCCGATTTTATCGGGGAATCATGGAATGGTTTGGGTTGGAATGGGTCTTAAAGCTCATCCGGTTCCACCCCCTGCCATGGGCAGGGACACCTTCCACTATCCCAGGTTATTCCAACCTGGCCTTGGACACTTCCAGGGATCCAGGGGCAGCCACAGCTTCTCTGGGCACCCTGTGCCAGGGCCTGCCCACCCTCCCAGCCAGGAATTCCTTCCCAATATCCCATCTAAACCTCCTCTCTGTCAGTTTAAAGCCATTCTCCATCCTGCCTCTTCATGCCCTGTGAAACTCTTTTATCACCCAACCCGTGTCTAAGGAGTTCATTGGATTTTTTGGATATTTTTGCCCGGGTTCCACCTGCTCCAGGCAGCTCCAGGCATCTCAGGGACCCCAGGGTCCCCTCCCAGCTGCTCTTTGTCACCCGGAGCCGTGGTTGCCGTGAGGCAGCCGCTGTGGCCCTCGCTGCCCCTTTTATCTGGGCTCTGTGAAATGATCTCAAATATGCGATACGATAAAGACAAACAAACACCCGCTCAATTTAGTCCACCCTAATGCCAGACTCTACTTTTACCCAAGTAATTAAGATTAATGCAGTTGATAATTTAGGAAGTATTCTTAAATGTACCCTTCTGGCAGCATCCAACATGTAATTTTACCTTCGAAGATTTATCGGAGCACTTAGGTAACAGATAGGTCCTGAGCAAACAGGAGCATTTAGAAGGAAAATGAAAGATTAATATTCCTTAAATAAATGGCACAAGAAGTCAGGCTTTATTCCAGCCCCACAAAGATGCTGCTGTCAGCCCCAGCCCCGCTGCTGATCCCCAGGGAGATTAAACCCAGCGCAGCCCCGGGCCCGGGAGCTCTCAGATGTCCGATTCCTCTGGATTTTTAGGGATGCAGGCGCTCTGAAGGGCATCAAAACACAGCAGCCCTGATTTGGGGGGGGGGAGGTTTGGGAGCTGCCTCTCACTCGGAAGCAGCGCAGGGGGATGCAGCTCCTGGCTCTGCCCTGGCTCCCCCGTGGAGGATGCGTGGATCCGACCCGGATTTCCCTGCGGCGGCTCCAGCCCGGCAGCTCCCGGCCCCGCCTGGCGCATCCCAGCTGCTTTTCCCGCTCGTGATGGGCGAGGAGAAGCGGAGCCTCCCCTCTCCCTATCTCCAGCCATCCTATTTCCTTTGGAAAACGCTCCGCTGCTGTTGGCGGAGATGGGATGGGACCGGGGCGGGCGTTCGCAGCTGACACCCGGCTGCCAGAGCAGGGAATTGCCAGCTCCCCCTGAGCCATCCATCCCTTGGGACTGGGATGGCCTCCAGCTGGGGCCGGGGCCGTATCTGGTGTCTCCTCCTCTCCCCCCATCCCAGCCACCTCCGCCCGTGCCGTATCCCAGACGTGCAGCCTCCGCTGGAAGCGCCTCGGGGTTGGGAAGGGACCCTGGGCACGGAGCCGAGACACTGGCTTGTGACACCGGCTGGTGACACCCCCACATCCCGTGGGGCGCCCCGGGAGCTGCCAGGCCCAGCCTGCCCTCCTTTTCCTCCTCCTCCTCCTCCGTGACTTTGCATGCCAAGCCGAGGAAGGATTAGGACTCTTTGCAAAATCTGCATCCCCAGCGAAAGCTGGATCCTCACCAATTCGGGGATTCAGAGCTGCTCAGATCCAGCAAATCAATTTTGGATCATTGTGAGCAAGAAAGAAACTTTCTGTACAACCTTCCAGCTTCCCTGGGCCAGAAAAATCTGCTGGAAATCACTTCTTGCCCCAGCACAGCCAGACCAGAACATCCAGGACCGTGTCCATGTGTCCCTGTGTGTATCCCTGAGTGTGTCTTCATCCCCAAAATCTTTCCCAGCCTCTCTTCCAAGGTTCTTTTCAAGCTCTCAGCACCAAGGCTGGGCTCCTTCCCACCGTGGTTTCTTCCCAAGGGATGCTCCAGCCCAGCCATCTCCCAGTTTTCCTGCCCCTTTGAAGGAGCCGCAGTCCCCGCTCCCAACCTCCCTCCTTGGGGACGAGCAGGGACCTGGGCTGGCAAGGAAGGTGTCCCATCCCTCTGGATGTGATGCTCCCACTGCAGCGTCGTGTCCAGGCAGGAAGCAGAGCCCTGATCCTGCTGTTCTCCATCTGCCTGGGAAATGGGTTAACAGAGGAGGGTTGGATTTGTCGGGATGTGATCCATGGTTTCTTCTTCAAACAGGGGTGAACTCCAGGCTGGAGCTGGGGCTGGCAGGGGAGGAGGTAACAGCCAGCCCTTAAAATCCCCATATTTACCCAAACTTGGGGAAAAGCTCCCTGTGGGGGGCACGGAGGGTTGGGACTGGCAGGGGCAGGAGCGTGGGATCAGGCCTGGCTGGGAGAGGTTGGCAGCTCCCTGTGCGCAGAGCGTGCCCAGGGCTGGGGTTTGGGCTTTGGCCATCCTCAGTTCCCCTTTCCTCCTCCTCCTCCTCCTCCTCCTCCATCATTTCCTGCCTCTTGGAGCCATATCCTGACCACGGATGGGATGAGCCCCCAATGGCATCAGGACCCCCAGTCCTGCATCCCTGCAGGACCCCAGCGGGATGCAGGGATGCAGGGATGGAGCTGGGATGCAGCAGAGGGGGAGGTGGGATCCCATCTCCTCCATCTCCTCACTCCCACCGCACCCACTCAAAGCCACCCACCTGGGGGACCCGGCTGGGGGTGGCCAGGATGGGAATTTTGGGGTGGAATCCCCCCTTTTGGCGCTGAGCGCTCCCCACACGCCGCAGCACCACGGCCAAGCCAGAGGCAGATTCCTGACATATTTTTCTCTTTCCTTTGCAGCCAAGAAATTCATTTTTCATGGGAGGTGAAAGTGAGTCCCGGCAGTAGCTGAGCACGGAGGGTGCCAAGGTAGGGGCCAGCTGACAGCACGGGCTCAGATGCTATTTTTGGGAGCCAGACTCTTTCCTTCCCATCCCAGATGGGCTCCGGGAATGCCTCTGGCTGCAGGGATACTCAGGGACCTTTTCTGGCCCTGCAGCTGCTCAATGGCAGCAGGGAGGGAGCTTGAAGGGCCTGCAGAAGGGGCCAGTTCACAAGGGAAGGGATTTTCCCCCGCTCCAGACAAAGCCATGCTGGGTCGGATCGATCTGTCTGGGTGGGATTTCAGTCCTTTAGGCAGGGGTTAAAAGCCTCTTTTTGGGGACAAAGTGTGTCCAGAGTCACCCTCGTGTCATGTGGAGCCACTGAAAGCCCACAGAGCCAGGGGGTTCTGCGTGGGACCCCCTCAGGGAATCCCAGAATTATTTGAGTTGGAAGGGACCTTAAAGCTCATCCAGTCCCTGCCATGGGCAGGGACACCTTCCAGTATCCCAGGGTGCTCCAAGTCCTGTCTGACCTGGTCTGGGACACTTCCAGGGATCCAGGGGCAGCCACAGCTTCTCTGGGCACCCTGTACCAGGGCCTCCCCACCCTCACAGGGAGGAATTTCTTCCCAATATCCCATCTAATCCTGTCTTCAGTCATGGGAAGCCATTCCCTGTGTCCTGTCCCTCCATCCCTTGTCCCCAGTCCCTCTCCAGCTCTCCTGGAGCCCCTTTAGCACTGGAATGCTGCCCCCACCCATCTCCCTCCCACCAGCACAGCGAAGGGCACTTCCCTGGCTGATGCCACCCAGTTGGCATCCTGAGTTTTTTCCAGCACCCACTCCCACGCCTGTCCCTGATCCCTGGGCCGAGCCGCCGCACTCCCGACTGTGATAGCAGCAGCTCCATAGAATCATGGAATATCCTGAGCTGGAAGGGGCCCACAGGGATCATCCAGCCCAGCACCTGGCCCTGCACAGACACCCCAACAACTCCACCCTGGGCATCCCTGGCAGCGCTGTCCAAACGCTCCTGGAGCTCTGGCAGCCTCGGGGCCGTGCCCATTCCCTGGGGAGCCTGGGCAGTGCCCAGCACCCTCTGGGGGAAGAACCTTTCCCTCATCTCCAACCTGACCTCGCCCTGGCACAGCTCCAGCCGCTCCCTAGGTCCTGTCCCTGTCACAGAGCCCCATCCTGGTTTGTTCCCCTTGCAGGAGCAGCCCCTGAGCTCACCTGGGCCAAACCCCGACCGGAGCCCCGGCCCCGGGACTCCACCCCGAGCAGAGCCCCTCACCCCGACCCCTGCACGTGTCCCGGCCCCAGCAGGGCTGCCCTGGGCACTGTCCAGAGGCAGAGCAGGAACAGTCCTTGCCCGGCTAATCAGCTCAGGCGATACAGGAGCGATAGGCGGGGGGAGCGTTATCGGGCTGATTTCCAGATGGAGCTGAGTCACCGCGAGTAACCGACCCGCCAAGGTCAGGCCGGGGAGAGGCCGAGCCCAGCGCTCAACCCGGCTCTGCCAGGCCCCGCCGAGGCCATCCCCCCTCTGCCTGCCATGGGAAGGAGTAAACCCCTGTGCCAGAGCCTCTCCCCAAGCGGCTGTGGGGTTTCTTATGGGATGTTCGGCTTTTTCCGTTCTGTTCGCTCCTGGCTGTGTTTCCACTAGAGGGGGAGTTTGCCCTGAGGAGATGCTGCCCCTGTCGCTGCCCTGCTCGTGGTGGGCACCCGGTGGTCCCCTCACCACGGTGTGGCCCCTACAGGGTGTCCCGCATGAGCTGCTGGTGGGATTCCAGCTTCTCTCTCATGGGAAGGAGTCTTCATCCTTGCTGGGGGTGCTGTGGTCCCCCGGGATTTGCACCCTGCAGGGATTGGGAAGCTCTGAGGTGCTCAGGGACCCCCCCGCTCAGCTCCGCCCCGCGGGCAGAGCCAGCTCCGGAGGCACCGGGAGCCGCTTGGCTGCGGTGCCGGGGCCGGGGCGGTGAATCACAACCCGCCCGGCACGTCGGGCTCCCGGCAGGACGGGACCTGCCCCGCGGAGCGCCAGGCACGGCTCTGCCTTGGCAGCCAGGCTGTGCCATCGCTGCCCGCCGTGTCCCCGCCGTGTCCCCTGTCCCCGAGCCGCCCGCACAGGGGCTGCAGGAGGCTGTGGGTGGCCCCGGGTCGGCCCCGCAGCGGGAGGATGCTCCAAGCCCCGGCAGCGCACACGAGTGCAGGTGGGATCGCTCTCCCTGCGGCCGGGCAGCCTGGCCATGAACGTCACATGGGCGTTTTTAAAGCCCGACTCCCTTTGCCTCCGTTCCGTCCCTTTCCAGCTCCTCTTCCAGGAGCTGAAATGTCCAAATCCTAGAAGTGATGCCGGTGGTAACCCGTGGAGGAACCCGCTCCTGAGGGCAGGCTGGGGCTGTAAAAGCCAGGTGGAACTGTCCCTATGTTCATTTTTCCCTGCGTTTCCCATCCCGCAGCGGGTGAACTGTGCTTGTGCCGGATCCATATCCCCTCGGGGGATGGATGCAGGAGCTGCCTGGGGAATATCACTTTAAACCGACACGCCCAGCCCTCCTTATCGATCGCCCCATCGGAGCCGCACGAGGCCCCGGATTTCCCTGCTCCCAGGGCTGCTGGGCCACCTCAGAGTGATCCCCGTGGCCACAGCCAGTGGGAGGGACCCCCACGCAGGGACAGGGGGTCCCCAAGCCCCGGCACGGGGGTTTTGGCGAACAAATCCCGATTTTACACCTTGCCCTTCTGTCTATGCACTATCTGAGATTTGCATGGAGTAAATTCACACCCATTTCCTGCCCAGGCTCTGCCACCACGAGCAGGACGTGGGTGCCATCGTCAGTGGGGCAGTCCTGCGTGCCACCAGCCCTGCTGTCCCCGTCCCCGTCCCTCTGCCAGCACGGGGAGCAGGATGTTTGTGTCTCCTGGCGCTCAGCACCGCCCCCCCCGCAGCCCTTGCCATGCAAATCCCGCAGCTTTCCAGCCGCACCGACGAGCCTTTCCCTGGCAAAAACAAAAAAAGGCTCCTTTATGTGGCTGAAAAGCCCGACTGTGATAATGTAGCGAGCGCTGGCCTTGGGTATTTTATCTTGGCAAGGAGCCTTTGCAAATTTAAACAGCAGCGAACGGGCTCTGGACTTGTGGCTGGCTGAGGCATAAGTGGGGCATTGTTTTCCCAGCAGAGCCCTTTGTGCCAAAGGGCCGCGTGTGAGCTTTGGCCGCGGAGCCGGCACGCTCGGCTCCGACCCTATCGGCCCCGGATCCGTTTCACTCGGCAGGGTGTGAAACTGGGGAGGAATTCAGGCCCGGGAGCTCGAACCAGAGAGGGGACCCCCGGGAGCGCTGCTGCATCCCTGCAGGAGCAGGGGGATGCAGCCGCCCCTCTCTATCCCGAATATTGTTGTTAATGCAGCTTTGAGGGTGCTGGGTGCTCATCCCGGCAGATTCCAGGTGGGAACGGAGGGGTGAGATCCTGGATAGATGCAGGGTGCTCCTGTTTTCCTTGGAAAATCTCCTTCTGTGCTCAGGTCACTGCTGGGCAGGATGGGTGAACAGAGGGGGGTTGGGATCTGTGGGAATTACCCCCAGGAGGAGAGGAATAAGCTGAATTTCCTGCTCCTCACCCCTTCCCAGCAGTGTCGTGCCTTGACCCACTGCAGCAGACGGTAAAGAAACATTTCCAGTGAGGGAGGAGAAATAAACTCTCACTGTTTCCAGCAGACTTTTCTGAAAAAAAAAATACTCTTTAAAGCAGAACTTCAGAACTTTACCCTTCTTTTTATTAAACCCTTTCTCGTATAAAATCCTGGTGGCGCCTTTTAAAAGGCTGCGCTTGACTTGCTCTCCGTGTCCAACGCCCCAAGGTCTGGGTTGTAAAATCAGCTGGGAAATTTGGGACTCGACTTTTCTGCTTTTGCCTCCTTAATAGCATCTAAAATTTCCAGGGCGCTTCGCAGGGAGGGTGGCAAAGTTAAGGCAGAGGCAGCAGAAGCTCAGGTCCTTTCTCCAAGGATTTCAGAGCGATGAGGGGCAGCTCCAGGGGGAAGGTGGTGGAGCAAAAACCTTTCCCTTCATTTTCCCTCCAGCAGCGGGGCCGTGGGGACGCGGGAACATGAGGACACAGGCACACGGGGACGCGGGCACGCGGGGACATGGGGACAGAGAGCCCTTCCCAGGATGCCTCTCCCAGCCCGTCCCGACAGCCCTTCCCACTAATCCGTAGGTGGAGCTCTTCTGTCATCTTTTTCTGCTTATGTTGCTAAGAAGTAACCCAGAAATAGCTTTCCCGGGAGAAGGAAAAGTGCTTCCTCAGCAGCTTTTGCCAGAGGTGAACCGCTCTGAGCATCCTTTGAAGAGCCCGAAGCTGCAGGGCTTCACCCCGGGGCCGCTCGGGGGGGCTGCGATGCCCCTTCCTCCAGCCGCAGTCCAAGAAAAGGGGCCAAAATCTCTCCCGTGCCTCTCCTGGCCCCTTCCCTGACTGACATCCACCCCTTCCCCTCTTCTCTCCTGTTCCCTGCAGGTCTGAAAGGATGCGGCAGAGCCCCGCCGGCCCTCGGGACCCGCCCCCACCCCGGCCCCGGGGAGCTGCTGCCCCTCTGCCCGCGCCGGTGCCCATCGGCGGAGGACCATGCCCGTGACGAGGGCGCGGCAGCTCGCAGCGGGACGGGACAGCGGGGCTTTGTAGCCTTGTCCCCTCCTCGGTATCATGACTGGAGAGACCCAGCATGTTTACACCATCGGCGATACTGAGGCCGGCCCCAAAGAGCCCGACAAGGACTTCGGCTGTGAAGGCTGCGGGGACAAGGATGGGAGGGCGCTGGGCGGGGAGGGCGCGTCCCCCTTCCCCGGCCCCAAGGACAAGGAGCCCCACAGCCAGCGGGAAGCCGTGATCCGGCCGCAGCAAGCGGGCAAGATCGACTTCAAATCCCTCCACTGCAAGCCCAAGTTCGGCAATGACAGCACCTGGGGAGAGGTCAAGGGCAGCCCCTCGTCGCCGCCGGGGAAGGGGCGGGCCCGGGAGCGCAGCCGGCGCTCGGGGAAGGGCGAGCGGGGCCACCAGCAGCTCTACCGGCTCAGCATCGCCGGCACCCGGCCCAGCCCCACCATCGGCATCGCCTACCCCCAGCAGAAGGTGACGCCGCCGAAGAAGCCGGAGGTGACCCCCGCGGCCGGCAGCTACCGCTTCCACGTGCCCGGCATCCCCCAGCGCGACGCCGAGCTCCGGCCGGAAGAACTCGGCTTCGGCCGCTGCTTCCCCGATGCCGCGGGCGGCCGGACCTCCAGCAACTATACCTCACAGGCCGGGCCCTCCCTCGGCCCCAAGGGGCAGCCCCCCGCCGCCGGCATCCCCCTCAAGAGCCCCGGCACTCATGGGCAGCTACATTACCTAGAGTTTCAGGCAAACCGGGCCGAGTCCTGGCCTTCCCCGGAGAAGAGCTTTGCCGGTGCTACCTACGGGATCTCGGTGCAGAAGCCCAGCTCTTTCTCCGAGGGTGGCAAAGCCGCCGTGCACGGCCTGGGGGCTCTGCCGTGCCAGTTCCCCTTCCAGCTGCTGCACGACGCGGGGAAGGAGCCGTTCCGCAGCGACGCCGGCAGCCAGGAGTACCTGGACGTGGGAATGGCCACCAGCGCCCAGCTGGCTCCCGGCGCCTTCGCCTTCCACTCGTCCTCCAGAGAGTGGCCAGAGGAGCCGCTGAGCGGAGGCTCCTACGAGGACGTGTCCCCCGAGGGGAGGCTGTACGGGCTGCCCGTGGCCCCGCCGCCGCCGCACTTCCTGCACCCGCCGCCGCCGCCGGCCCCGCACCACGGCCCCGTGCCCTGCTGCAAGGGCAGGGCCGAGCATCCCGCCGACCCCACTGGTGCTCTCCCGTCGTCTGGTGCTATCGACCAAAACCCAAGCACTTTCCAAGAAAACCAAGCTGTTTTTCCGTCTAGTTTACACTCGCCTACCATGCCAAAGCCGGTGGGGAAGAGGCAAGCCTCAGCCAAGGACGGTGTCCCCAGCCCGCGGCTGCTGGTGCAGAGCAGCCCCCTGAGAAGGACGGTGCCACCAAACTCCCTGTCCCAAGTGCACTTTCAGAGCAAGGCCTATTGCAGCTCCCCCGTGGGCAGCACCGGCGCAGGAGCCGTGCCTTTCGAGATGAGCGTTCCCACTACGGCACCCACCCACCCCAGGCTTGTGCAAGCTTGGGAAGGTGCCACGAAGGCGTTTTCTCCCATGGACCAGAATTCAGCACCTTATTCAAACCCTGTTGGAAACCAGTTCTCATTCGAGTGCCAGTCTGGCCCCGAGCAGAGGCAGCACAGGCAGAAGAATGCCAGGCTGCCTTGGCAGCAGATGCACCTCCCTTCTGCAATGCCCGGTGCAAACAGGCTGGAGCTGTCGAGACACATCAGCAGCCAGAAGCTCCCCTTCCCCCTGGGCACGTTGGACTGGCAGGGCAGCGGGAAAGCCCAGAAAGGGCCCCCCATAAGCAACTCTCCGGGGTATCACGGCAAAAAGCTCTTACCAGGAGAGAGCCTCCAGAGGGGAGATCCCAGCGTGACGGGAGCTTTCTCCTTTGAGAGTGGGAAGGAACCGGGGTCTCCTGCCTGTGACTCAAGAAGCAAAGCCCTGTTCTACAGCATGGCTCAAGCAGCTCCTCCTCCTCCCACAAGGAGCTCATCGGGCTCAGGGCTGGTCCTGCCACCATCAGCCTTGGTGGCAGCCTCCCCTTGTGAGTCCCCACTGCCATCCCCTGTCCCCAACCCCACGTGTGGCAGCACCTGCTCGTCGCTGTCCCCCATGTCCAGCAGCCCACTCAACCCTGGCTTCGAGGACAGCCAGATGTCCGGAACGCTGACCCCCTCGCCCTTCTTCCAGCACCCCTGCCATGCCAAGGATGCCAACAAAGCCTTCCACCCCTCCGAGGTTCTGAGTCCCAGCTCACTTCATTACCACACCCCGGACTCTGTCAAGTCCTTCCACTTCCCTCCGGATGCTCTGAAAGACGACAGCCTCCTGAAATGCGCCCCGGCCAGCCCGTTCCACAAACCCGGTGGGGAGGCGGCCAAAGGATGCTCGGACGGGCTGGATGGGGAGCAGCCTCCGCCGCCGTACTCCTCCCACCACCTGCTGGCCTCTTCCCTGAGCAGCGCCAGCCTGGACCAGCTGGACGTGCTCCTGACCTGCAGACAGTGCGACCAGAACTACAGCAACCTGTCCTCCTTCCTGCAGCACCGCCAGTTCTGCGCCTCCCACCCCGCTGCCCAGGGAGAGCCCAGGGATGCTCCCCGGGCAGCCGAGGGGCGGAAAGCGCTCCCACCAGAGCCTCCCAAAGCCCCCAGCCTGGCGCTCTCTCCAGACCCCCAGGGACAGCTGTTGGCATTAAACAAGAGTGATGACTTCTTGCTGGACGGGGAAAGCAAAAGCGAGGGCAAGGAGGATGCTCTGAAGGGCGGCCTCTTCCACGGCCTGGCCGCCAGCTCCCTCCCGCTCAGCGCCTCCGACCTGGACATCGACGATGCCAAGCTGGACAGCCTGATCACCGAGGCCCTCAACGGGCTGGGTTACCAGTCAGACAACCCGGAGATCGACAGCAGCTTCATCGACGTGTTCGCCGACGAGGAGCTGCCCGGCGTGAAGGCGGCCGGCGGGGCGATGGCCCACAAGGCCAAGGAAGGCCTGGCCCCCGAGAGCAAATCCAACCAGGCAGCAGAGGAGAAGGCAGCAGGAGAGGCCAAGGCTGGCTGTTTTTATGAAGATGGCCACCCAGGTGGGGAACAGGTGAAGAGAGGGGCAGGGAAGCAGCACCTTCACAAAGGGAGGGTGGCACGCAGGGTGGCACCGCAGGAGCCGGATCCCGCGGCAGAGGGAGCGGAGAGGACAGCCAGGCTGAGGGCAGGCAGGAAGAACAGCGTCCCACCAGCCACCAGCTCCAGCCAAAAGCATCCCAGGAAACTCAGCCAGGAGCCTCTGACGAAGAGTGAGGTGGGGCCGGGCATCGCCACCAAGAGCTCCAAGCCACCGCGGTTCTCCATGAAGGACATGAAGAAGCAGAAGGCCCGAAGCGGGACGTGGAGCAAGGAGCTCATCCACAAGATTGTGCAGCAGAAGAACAAGCTCCACAAACTGCAGGTGAAGAGCAGCAAGCAGGCCCAGTTCCCCCAGGCCACCGAGAGGCCGCTGGCAGCCACCAAGGAGGGCAGGCTGCGGGAATACGACTACGTGTCTGACTCGGATGAGGAGGGGGCAGAGTGCAGCAAGCCCCGGGGCAGGAAGAAGCGTGGCGCGGGATTCCTCGGGAGGAGCAAGTACAGCTTCAGCAAGAAACGCCTGGGCAGAAGTGAGAGAGCCAGAGAGAAAGACCCAGCCTGGAGCTACAGCCGGAAAAGGGACGGTCAGAAAAGGGAGGCACAGGAGGACAGGGATGTCCCGAGTCAGGAGGATGCTGAGAAAGAGGATTGTGCTGTCAGAGCCCGAAGGCGGAGCAGCCACTCATCTGCTGGCAGCAACCACAGCGTGCCCAGAGAGATGGGCACGAGCCCATCCCGTGCTGGTGGGGCTGGTGACAAGGGTGGCACCCAGAGGAGGAGGCGTTCGGGCAGCCCAGCTCGTGTGCCAAGGACTCCCCTCAGCCCTCCCGAGGACAGCAGCCCAAAGACGAGCCAGGAGAGCAAAGAGGACATTGCCAGGGGGAGCAGGAGGTTTGGCTCAGCCAAACCTTTGTTGGCAGGCTCCAGGAGACGGCCGAGTACCGAACCAAACGTTGCTGCAGTGGACTGTGCGAAGGAGGAGCCGTCACCGCAGCCCCAGGAAAGGCAAGTGCCTGGCACAGCCTCCCCAGGCAGGAGCCCTGCCAGGTTCTCCTCTAAGGAGGGGGTGGAAGAGCCCAGAGGAGCAGCAAAGCTCCCGGGTGAGGCAGGAGAACCCACCCTGGAGGCTCAGGACTCTCCCGAGCTCACCATGGACCACCAGGGGCACCAGTTTGCCGCTTTCCCAAGCGAAGGGCTGAATTACCACACAGAGGAGGTGATTGCTCCACCCCACAGCGGTAACAAAGCGAGTCCTGGCCAGGGGAGCGCCACCTGCTCGGAAGCAGGAATCAAACTCGTGAAGGGACAGGGGCTCTGTGACGGTCAGAAGGATTATCCCACGCCGGCTCCCACCTACGGGGAGGATGCAGTGGGAATGATGCTCACTGCCAAAGCGCCCGATCCGTATGTCAGCAGTGACAACGCATTTTTTGATCCCAAAGGCCTTCCTGGTCACTACGACAACAACCTCTTCCCAAAGCCCCCAGCCCTGGGCTCTTCCCACATGGATGACGTGTACCTGTGCCGGGATGACATCGGCGCCGGCTCCTTCGAGCAGAAGCACTCCAGCATCTCCCCTTTTGCCGCGGAAATGCCGCAGGGCAAAGTGTCCTCCCCGCTCAGCTTCGATTCCTCGTCGATATTCGGAGAGCTGCCCGTCTCCGAGTTCGATCCGTACGAGAGCAAGGATGGATATGTGACAACGTTCCCCTGTCCCGGGAATGCCTCCCGCAAGCCGCTGCCGTTCGAGCAACCATACCCACCCTTCCTGCCGGAGAAAGACTGGTCCCTCATGGAGGAGGTGGCTCCCATGCTGCCAGAGGACGTGACTCAGTTCCACAGCCTCTCCGTGGAGAAGCCACCAGCCAAGAAATTCCCCGAGGAAGGAGCTGTCCCCAGCAGCCAGCTGTCCCTGCCGCTGCCGGACAGGATTGCGGATTACAACGTGACTTTCATGAGCAACATTTCAGATGATGAGCTGGAGATCAAGCGCTTGGTCACGGAGCTGGAAAGCCAACTGCAAACCAGCAAGTTGGACTCCGAGGTGTCCATCAGCCTCCCGAAATCTGAGCAGAACGTGGCTGTCCACCTGCGAGCACAGGGGGCCGAGCAGTTCCCGGCACTGCCAGAGCCAGAGGCAGCCCAGGAGAAAGGGCTGTTTTTGGCAGGTGAGCTGGGCAGATCGAGCCTCTGCGTTGGGGAGAGGCTGGCAGGGGACAAGCCGGACATGGTGACCACGCTTGCGGACTACGAGAGACCCAGGGAGCCCTGGCCGTGCCCGCTGGAGCTGGGCTCGCTGGAAACCGGGATGTGCGTCCCAGCCCCGCTCACCACAAACCATTTCTGCTCCAAAGACAACAGCGAGCAGCTCCAGGGAGCTGTGGCCACTGAGGAAAGAGAGCTCAGGAAGATGGAAAATGGGTCTTCTTCCAAAAGTCTGCCCGGCTCAAGCACAACTGACCAAACAGAGGCTCCCATCTACACAGGCCCTGTGACAAAAACCCCTCCTGCTGTCACCGACTCCGTGTTCCCCCAGACCGTGGATGCAGCAGAAGTAACCAAAGACCCCCTGCCATCCCTGCCACGCCAACGCGGTGCCAAGGGCTTCCCTGTGCCGGGCAAAGCAGACCCTGATCCTGCGGAGCTGGAGAAGTTTGATGCCCATCTCCCAAACCCTAAGACTGAATTTGGCTTTCAGCAGGGTCCCGCCCCAGCCTTGGATCTCGCCTTTTCACCTCATGTCAAAGAGGTCTCAGACACAGAAGAAAAACCCTTAAGCAGGACTGAGCCCCCCAAAACAGTGAAAAATGCTGTGGATCCCAAAGGGGACGGTGGTGGGGAGGAGACAGAGGAGAGGAAGAATCCCACCACCCACCCAAGCCCTGGACCCAGTGGCAAAACCAGCAAGCCCAAAGTGCTGCTCTTTGAGATGCTGAGTGCCCCCAAGGAGAGCGACCACCCTTCCCAGGAGATGATGGCGGCATCCCAGGAGACCTCAGCCAACCCTCTGCAGCAGCTCCAGCTCTTCGTTGCCCGGACGGTGAAGAACAACGAGGAGGAGCTGTTGATGCCGTGCTTCCCCGGGCTGCTGGCTCCCAGCCACCCCTCTGCCACCACCCACGAGCAGACGGAGCACAAGGAGCGGAGCAGTGGTGCCTTGGAAGGGGAAGATCAGACCCCAGGGGAAGGGGATATCCCCGTCGAAAGCAGCACGGGAAATATCGCTGCTCTGGGGAAAGAGGTGCCTTCTCCCAGGGGACACGAGCAGCTGGAGTCATTGGATGCAGAGGGCTCTTACCATGCAAAACAATCCACGTCGGCAAAGCCGGAGCTGCAAAATAATGTAACAGAGCCGCAGCACTTAGCAAATGAGCCCCCGGAGCCAAGGGACATTAATATCCCTGCAGATGGTGTTTCCCAGGAGCGTAATGACCTCTCACCACCCAGCAGCACCGCGGTGACCCCGCTGCCAGGGCAGGGAAGGAAAGCTGATAGGCTCAGGGAAGAGCAGGAGGGAGATAACAACACAATGACCTTGGCATTTAGGAAACATGAGCAATCCCACTTCAGCCGTGGTTTGCTCGAGGAAGAAACGCTGGGCAGAGAAGAGGGAGAGAGGCTGGAAAGGAGTCGGGTGGGGAAGGGGGCACGGCAACCGGGCAGTGCTTCCACGAGTCCCATCAGCCCCCCGGGTCCCTCTGAGGAGGATGTCCACCAGGATCATGGCTTGGGGACAGAGATAAAAGCCAGCACAGTCAACGCAAAGGTTCCCAGAGAAGGGAATGACAAGTTGTCCCTCAATGGCTGTCATTACACGGGCGAATCTCCAGCCAGCCTGCTCTTGCCGGCCAAATATTCCGACCTCAAATGCTTGCAAAGCAGTGGGGCCAAGGCGGGAGAGGTGCCTGGCTTTGGCACCCAGCTCTCAGAAGAGAAGAAATATTGCTCGTCCCTGCCTACAACACCAAGTTCATTCCTCACAAAGAGTTGTCCTCCCGAGGCCAACAGCCGTCACATCCACCACACCGTGAGCCCAGCAGAGCAAGGGACATGGGAAAGGGCACCCGCCTTCCCTCCCTCGCTGCACCACTGCGGGGCTGTGCCGATGGAAGCGGCTGAGGAACATCCTCATCGCCTCCCTGACGGTGTTTTGGGTAACTATGAATCACCTGGAAGAGAGGGGACAGTGAGACCCTGCACTGTGCTGTATGGTGATGGTCTGGTGGGCTCTGCCTTGGAGATGGGTGGTCCCCAGGAACCTCCTGGGAAGGACTGTTCTCTTCCCTGCTCACCGCCTTTCCACCAAAAGGGTGTTGGGAAAGAGGTCCCTGAAAACGCCAGTGCTGCGCTGCCAGATTTCAGAGAAAACCAAGGATGTGCCATTGCAGACACAGCCATTAACTCCAGTCCTCCAGAAACCCAGGATTACCCAACCCGGCCCACAGCGGATCTTCTGCCCATGGGAGAAAGGGAGGTGGACGTGAACCAAGAGAGCAAGCTTGAAAGCTGCTCCCACATTGGGAATAAGCATCAAAGCCAACCAGAGGCTTTGTCCAATGGTTTTGCTGTTCAGGACATGACAGCTGCCATCAGCAGAGGTCTTACAAGGGTCGGAGATCTTGGTCCTGCTGAATTAAATGGCCGTGAGTTTTCAGGGGCAGCGGAGGCGAGACTTGGTCTTTCCAAAACCACAGAGAGTGAAGGAAAGAGTTTAAAAGGGGAGAAATCCAAAAGCCATGGGGCTGCAGAAGCTGGGGGTCGTGTGTTAAACAGCATGGGCCAAGGAGAGGACCACACACCCAACAGTACTCCAGACCCTTCCCAAAATGAACTCCACAAAGGGAAAAAGCTCAATGGACTCCCAGTTACCTGTGACATTTGTTCAGCCACTTTCCGGTCCAAGCCCGGTCTGACCAGGCACAAAGCTGTCAAGCACCAGGTGAAGAACGGTGGTTTGCCACAGCCCAGCAAGGCTCCCAGGTCCCCTCTGATTCCTGCACACAAGACATCAAAAGCAGCCCAAAAGGTGCCCAGGAGGAGCCTGAAGGCGTCAGTCAAAGACAAAACCTGCAGCTCACAGGAGCCGACCTCCACCATTGAACACATTCCCCAGAAAATACTCCCAGACCTGGAGAAGGAGCCCAGCACGCAGATGCAGGAGGTGGTCAGCAGAGTGCTCAGCGACCTCAGCGTGATCTCCTTGGAGATGTCCCAGGAGCTGCACCGCACGCGGGTCCTGCAGCGGGAGGGGAAGGCAAAGGGACCGCGCCCCGAGATGAGGGGATCAGAAGAGGCGGCGTCTGGGAAGCTGGATTCAGGATGGCAGGTCAGGAAGGGAGACAAGGGCAGAAGGAGCCAAAGCAAAGATCTTGGAGAGGAGAACAGCAATACTGAGAAGCAGCTCAACAGGAAAGTGAGGCGAAGGAAAGCAAAGGTGTTTCCCAGCAGGAATGGGCCCGATGGTCCCTGTGAGCTGGAGAAGAACACAAGTCCTGCTGTCCTCAGCTCCAGCCTGCCTGGGATCATAGAGGGCTTGCACGAGCCAGGGGGTTGCATCTCCACAGAGGAGCAAAACAGGACCGGCACAGCCCAGCACTCCCAAAAAGCCAAAGAGTCCCCTTGTGCAGCCGAGCTTGCGGAAGACCTGGGCAGCAGGATGGTGTCTCTAAAGGAGATGGTCAGCAAGGAGACAGCCACGGGCATGGTCACCTATCCTGGGGAGGTGGAAGATCCAGATGGAGTGGAAGACACGCAGGCTTGCAAAAAATGGATTAGCGGGTTTGTGAAGCAAGTAGCGAAGGGATGGGGCAAGGTGCGCACAGGGGACACGGATGCTGGGACAGGGGGCAGTCCTGCGGCAGGCAGTGACACCAGGAACTGGAGTGGTGCCCTGCAGGGTCCCACAGCTCCTGCTGAAGGGGCTTTGCTGCTGGAGAATCATGATTTGGGAACCACCCAAAATGTTTCTGGGCATGGTGCTCTGCAGACCACGCCGGGGACCAGCCCTCCTCCCGCAGAGCCGAAGCGGTGGGCGGAGGCAGACGTGCCACCAGATGGGGAGCACTGCGCGGACAGCACAGCCACCTCGGACCTCCAGAGCTTTTTTGATGATGATTCAACATTCTCCCAGCTGTTCCCCAGGGATGACCAGTTTGTCCGGAGGAAGTGCACGCGGGTGTATGGCAAGCGCAGCAAGAAAGCCAAACCTGTCCCTGAGGTCAGCCTGCAGCCAGCAGGGGCCATCGACCTCTTCACCATCCGCCTGGCTTCTGACCTCAGTGACACCAGCTCCTTCTGTGTCACCAGGGAGGACCCTTGCGAGTACGAGACCATCTCTGTTGACGATGCCCTGATGTTGAACATGTGTCATGGCAGCAAGGCCAAGAGCGGAGGTGATGCTCCAAATGGATCTAAAAGCATCGAGCTGAGGTTGGACCAGGAGGCAACCGACCAAGGGAAGGAGGACATTGACCTGGAGGACAACATGCTGACCTTCTTGTGCCAAAACAGCCATGTGGACAACATCCCCAGCTTGAACATCTGGGGCAGTCTGGAGAAGGAGGGGGAAAGCCTCTCTGCTGAGGACATGTTTGAGCCTCTGATGGACCTTGAGGATGAGCACTCGCTCCAAGAAGTGAACTCCGAGCCCCCCGACCTGGCGGAGGAGTCCTATGATGCCAAGGATAACGAGGATTCGGATTCCCCTGAATTTCACACCATCGACATCGAGGTGCTGAACGCAAAGCTGAAAATGAGAGACGTGTGCTTCTTCAGCCCTTGCGAGGATCTTCCTGGCCATGGCGAGGACAATGCTGTGAGTTTGAAGCCGAAGTCAGGCAAACACAGGAGCAAACTGGAAGATGGGAAACTGGGGAAAAACCGCGGGGAAATAACCATCAAAACCAAAGACAAGCAGTACAAATGCAAAGTCTGCTTCCAGTGGTTCCTGACGTTGGGGGAGCTGGACTTCCACAAGCTCTCCCACAACCCTTCCCCTCCTCCTACCTGCTACATGTGTGTCCAGCGCAAATTCAGCTCCCGGGAGCAGCTCCGGGACCACCTGAAGGAGAAGCACGCCAGGAACAAAGCCGGGCTGTGGGCGTGCGGGATGTGCCTGAAGGAGATCTCCGACGTCTGGATGTACAACGAGCACCTCCGGGAACACGCCACCCAGTTCGCGCGCAAGGGGCAGGCACAGAAGTCGGTGATGGGCCTGCCGGGCTGCTTCGGTGAGGACAATGCCGCTGTCACCCACTTCCTCAACACCATCATGTATCGGAAGCCCAGCAGGTCCTCCCGGCACGGTGACCCCGGCGGCCGGCACGGGGCCAGCAGAGAGAGCAAGAGCCCCAAGGAGTTTCCCCTCGAGCAGGAGAAGGCAATGAAAGACCCCTTGGAAAGCAACATCAAGGTGAAGCCACCTGCACCCAGCTCCTCCAAAGCATCCTTCAGCCCATCTCCGGAGCACACGGCAAAAAGTGAAAGCAGCCCAAAATCTGTCCCCATGCACCCAGACTGCAAGGACCCTTCCCGGGACTGCCATCACTGTGGCAAACAGTTCCCCAAACCCTTCAAGCTCCAGCGGCACCTGGTTGTGCACAGCTTGCAGAAGATTTACTTGTGCCACAAGTGCCCCATGTTCTACCAGGAGACCAAAGAGCTGCGGAGCCACCTGAGCCAGGAGCACGGCGTGGTGGAGGAGCAGGAGATCAAGCACACCACCCTGTACGCCTGCGAGCTCTGCGCTGATGTCATGCACGTCATCAAGAAGTCCTTCATCTGCAGCATGTGCAACTACACCTTCTCCAAGAAGGAGCAGTACGACCGGCACATGGAGAAGCACCTGGCGGGCAGCAGCAAGACTTTCAAATTCCGAGGGGTCATGAGGCCTGGCACTGCCTCCAGGGAGGGCAGGGAGAAGGCGAAGGAGGATGGGTCTCTCCAGGAGGGAATGCCGCCGAGCAAGAAGCGGAAAGTGGCTCACCATGGCAGCTTAGTCCCGCACAGGTCACCAGTCCACCTGGACCCCACGAGTGACCTTCAGCTGGTAGAAGCTGGAAGCCCCAGCCTGCAGGTTCCCACTGACTCCTTCCCAACAGCTCCTGATGCCCGGGGAGCACCCCAGTCCCCCGTGAAACCAGAAGTCCTGGTGGGTGACTTCTCGGAGCTCCTGGCAGAGATGGAGAAGTCCCCGTTTGACCCCCTGCCACCACCTCCCTGCCTGTCACCATCTCTGCCACCGGCTGCTGCGGGCAGCCCTGAGCTCGGCCACATCGCTGGCCTGACCATCGAGGAGCTGGAGAAAGGAGCCTTTGATGGGAAACCACTTCCTTTCTTGGACTCGCCTGAGTTTCCCATGGACCTTGCTGGCTTGGCTTGTCACCAGGCCACCAACCAAAAACTGTCCCCTCCCCTCCTGATCCAGAAACACGGCTGTGCCGATGCCCACAAAAAAACAAGCACAGGCAACAAAGATGAATACAGGGCATGCATCCTGGAAAACCCCAGCGCAGACACCGACGCTGTGGATGCGATCCCCTTTCTCCAGCTTGCCAAGAAGGTCTCAGAGCTTCCTTCCCCTCAGGAGGAGTCTCCACCAGCCAAGGAGACCCACAAATGGGGCAACCCCAGTGCTGGTGATGCCTCAGCCTGGGAAGGTGCAGCTAAGGCCGCGTCTCCAGAAGGTGTCCACCAGCCCCTGCCCCCAAAGGACAGGACGGCGTCACCCACGCTCAACAGAGCTGCCAAAGATTCGGTCCCACCAAAGAAGAGCGTGGGTAGCGAGGCTGCTCCCGGTGCATGCAGCCCCGGCAGCAGCGCCGAGGAGGGTCAGCAGCCCATCTCAGGGAAGGAGAAATCCATGCCTGAGGCTAAGGACAGTAGCACTAATGCCAAGGACCAAGGCGGCAACCCAGGCAAATCCAGTGGCCACCAGCCCAGAGGCGAGGTGGCCAGCAACACCACGAGGCACGGCCACGCAGAGCCAGGCAGAGCCACCAGCAAGTTTCACCCAAAGAGGAGGAAAGAACACAAGCCCTTGAGCCACCGGAGCAGCTCCGGCTCCCGGGAGAACATGGAAGGAGATGGGAAGAAGAAGAAAGCCCGGCCGCCATGCCCGGCGAGGAGCGAGAGCACGGCTGAGCTCAAACGTGGCAGCTGGAGCAGCGCCGAGGCTCCCGCCCTGTCCCCCGGCAGGAGGGACATGCACTGCAGCAAGCTGGGACCCAAGCCCAGAACGGGCCCCCAGCTGAAGAAGATGGTCCTGGACCCTTACAACCAGAAGAAGGGGGAGCTCCGCCATGCCAACGGGGATGTGAAGCGCAGGAAGGCCATTCTGGGCAAGAGCCTCCACCAAGTGTTGGCCAAAGGGCCGGCACCGTCCCCGCGCGGCTCCTGGCACGGCCCCCGCGCCGCCCGCGGGGCCAAGGCGGCCGGCCCGGCCAGCTACCGCAGCGCCGAGTCCCAGAACAACCTGCTCAGCCAACTCTTTGGGCAAAAATTAACCAGCTTTAAAATTCCTTTAAGAAGAGATACTTCAGAATAATTTATGGAAGTGACTTATGGTGATCCTCAGCTGCTTTCATGGGGTTTGCAAGGGAAAAATTATCAAAGCATTAAATTCGTTTGTGTAGCATGATTTCTCTGTCTAGCTTAAATGAACTTGCACTGCAGCCTCTGTGAAATAGTTTGCTTTGTGTCTACTAATCTACTTTAATTCACCTGATTTATCATGCAAATGCTAGAACTTTGATGTTGCTGATGATTTTCATGAACTGAAATTGTAATCGCTTTGGGCAGACTGAATCGTCGAGAGCAATTGCTTTATTGCAGAAGTGCTGAGGTTATAAGGATACTTGCAAATCTCAGACCCTTTTGAGTCTGTGTCTGTGTTATCTTTGTACAAAGTACTTGAAGAGATGAACTTCATTCCGTAGACGTCTTATTCATAAGGTGCAGTACACTGTAGAAAGCAAATTTTTTTTTTTTTGAAGATTTTGCACAAATAATCCCGTACAATTCATTTAATTGGGAGCTGGCCTAAGCGATGATACAATTAAAAAATTAAATTAAGACCCAAGTGTCCTATATTTTGACAGCCATCCCTAAGAATTTTGTTTCTACATCGTCAAGAGAAGAACGACCCAGCTCTGGGGCTCCAGGGCTGTCGGAGCCCTCCAGAGGATGCTGCCACTCTTTGACCACTGTAGACGATGGGACTGGAGGAGAAGCGTCCCCGCGAGCAAACTGCACCTTGACACTTGTGACAAACTCTGATTTTTTAGGGGTTTTGGGGTTTTTTTGTGTGCGTGTGTGTGTGTTTTTTCTTTTTGTTTGTCGGGGGGGGGTTTTTTGTGCAACGAGAAAACTGTGCCAATTTACCGCAGCGAAAAACGGTACTGTCCGAGTGCCCTCAACGGTATCACTTCTAAACTCTCTTACTGTACTGATGTAGTGGCTCTATAGGTATCCGCTTGTACTATGCAGTTACTGGTGCTATTCTTCATTTGTAATGTGAATACAGACTTCCTTGATTGAAAAAAAAAAAAGGGGAATTGGTAGGAAGAAGCCGTTACCTGTCCAAAAAAAAAAAACGAAGCGGGAAAAGAGAATTTAAAAAAAAAAAAAAAAAAGCCAACTCGAGAGGAAAACCATTCAGCTTTAGGGAGAAAAATTAACTTTAGGAAAAAAGTACAACTTAGGGAGAAAAATCAGCTTTAGGGAAAAAAATCCAACTTGGGGAAAAAATACAACTTTAGGGAAAAAAACCTTTAGGGGGAAAAAAATACAACTTTAGGGGAAAAAATCCTCTATGCTGGTACTCCATAGTGTCGAAAATGTTACGTCACATTAAACGAGCACGTTCTGCAACCGAACTTTTGGATCCGGAAAGAAATCTCAGGTGCAAACGAGGACATGGAAAGATTTTATTGAAATACTCCCAAGTCAAGGAGGTGAAGTAATGCACTGATGTGATATGAACAGTCAGAGTACTTTGCGTCTGTCCTGCAATGATTTTTTGTTTTGTTTTAGAGTTAAAAGGAAAAAAAAAAAAAGAGGCTTTATTCTGTTAATATGTATCTTTACAATTCTTTGTATTGTATAAAAAACTATTGTAGGTAATTTACCTTGGGTGCAATGTGTTCTGTCAAAAGTTTTTATTTTGATATTTTGTCCAGAGAAGCAGAGAGAGAGCAGGAAACGCCGTTTTATGATGTTGTCCGTGTGCTTTTAAAGTGCCTCTTTAATATTGTTAAATAAAGTATGAGATGAAAATATGGGGTGGTACTGTAAAGTCATCCACGATTAATCTTTTCAAATATATTCCAATATTTTCACAGAAATTCCCTGTCTGCGTGATGTTTGTGGGATTTTTGAGGTGTCCTCTGTAAAGGGGCTGGGGAGGACGTTGGTGCCACTGCTGTCACCTCAATGGTTTGCAAAGTGTTGGAGCTTCTCAACAGTGAGGATGTTCCTGCAGCTCCTCTTCGCCACTGATCTTGTGCAAGTCCTGCTTATGGCAGGAGAGTCTTGTCCTTGAGAGGAAAAGCCCAAGGTGATGGTGATGGCCTGGTTTGGTGGTCATCAGTTGGTGATGGTGATGGCACAGTTTGGTTGTCGTGAATTGGTGATTGTTATAGCCCAGTTTGGTCATTACCAGTTGGCAGTGGCAACAGCCTGGTTTGATCATCATCAGCTGATTATGGTGGTGGTCCAGTTTGGTCATCATCAATTGGTGATGGTGATGGGGATACCTAGTTTGGTCATGACCAAGTGTTGAGGGCCCAGTTTGGTAATCAATTTGTGGTGAAGGTGCTAACAGTGATGGTGATGGTGTTGGTGAAGGTGATGTGATGGTAACAGCCCAGTGTAGCCATCACCAGTTGGTGACGGTGATGCTGATGGTGTTGGTGATGATGGTGATGGTGTTAGTGAAGGTGATGGTGTTGGTGATGATGACAGTGTTGGTGATGATGATGGCCCAGTTTGACCAGCCCCCATTTTTGATGGTGATGGTGATAATGACAATGATGGTGGTGATGGTAACAGCCCAGTTTGCTCATCCTCAATCTGTGATGGTGATGATAGTGTTGGTGATAGCAATGATGATGGTGGTGATGGTGACAGCCCAGTTTGCTCATCCCAGATTTATGATGGTGATGGTGATGATGGTGATGATGGTGATGATGATGGTGATGGTGATGATGATGATGATGATGATGATGGTGACCATCCAATTTACTCATCCCCAATTTATGATGATGGTGATGATGATGGTGTTGGTGATGGCGATGATGATGGTGATGGCAATGACGACGATGGCGCTGGTGCTGGTGACTGCCTAATTTGCTCATCCCAAATTTATGACGGTGATGGTGATGATGGTGATGATGATGATAGTGCTGGTGACGTCCCACTTTGCTCATCCCCAGTTGTGATGGTGATGATGACGAAGATGACAGTTTTGGCAATGATGATGATGATGTTGATGATGATAATGATGATGATGATGGTGCTGATGAGGGCCCAGTTTGCTCATCTCCATTTTATGATGATGGTGATGATGATGCTGCTGCTGGTGCTGCTGCTGCTGATGCAGATGATGATGATGATGATGATGATGATGGTGCTGGTGAGGGCCCAGTGGTCTCGTCCCCACTTTGTCCTCGAGCTGACCTTTGCAGGCCTCGCTGAGGTGGGGTAGGAGCCGCCACAAAGGCGGTGTATTCTATCCTTTAATTACTGCCGCAATCACAACACGGAGACGCTGTCAGTGAGAGATAGCTCGGCACCGCCGGCTGGGATCCTCGCCACTCGGGGCTTGTAACTAAAACTGCAGGATTAATTTGATTAATTGATAGAATTATTTTCCAAACTACTCTTTTGTTTATGGAGGCTTAAAATGCTTGCCGCCTGCACCCTCCTGGTGTGTTGCAGAGTGGAGATAAAGTGGCTGAAAATAATTAGTATGGCTTAATTTAGGGAAAAAAATAACCTCAAAAGAATTTTGCAGAAAATTTAAGGCGGCACATTTTACTTTGTTTTGGCAGGAAATATTATGGAGCTGGAAATGGGACTTTTATGTTTTCCCTGTACTATATTTCACCAGGGCAGCAAACCTGCGGGGCGGAGGAGGAGGATTTCATGCCTGGTTGTTACCAGAGCTCTCCCACACCTCCAGATTGATCACCTGGGCACCTGGAAATGAGTCTCCTGGGAGCCAGGAGAATGCTGCAGGGATGGGACCCATCCCCGGGGCCCTGGGATGGGTGCAGGGGCACCACCCCAAAGCAGCACCCATTTTATGGAAGCCCAGGACACGAGTGATGCTCACCTTGGGCTCCGCTCCCTCCGGAATGCCACTCCCCAGGGAGACGTTGGCATCGTCCCCACATCTCTGGGGGCTGAATTATTTAATTAATCCTTTCCCCTCTAAATGTGAGTAGTTTTTTTGCCCCCATTCTTCTCCCCTGCTCTCACCCACATCCCACTCCCTCAGTCTCCCCCGTCCGTCGGCTCCTCTGAGCTCCCTAAAGCCCCCGGGTTTGCTGAGTCCTGCATTATCCGGCAGCGTTTGTCACTTGGAAGATTGCAGGCCCCTGTCACCGTAATTCCAGCGAGGATGCAAAGCCGGGCAGCTTCTCCCGGCTGTGGATTAACTCCCTGCTCAGCGGGGGCCAGCGGCACAGGGGGGGCTCCAGTGGGATCCAGCACATCCGGGGGTCCCAGCCCTGCACCCCCCCGGGATATGGGGCCAGTCTGCACCATCCTCAGCCCGAATCCACAAATCCACGTCCTCAGGGATGGGCCAACTCCACAGCCGGCCCCAGGGGTTACAGGGTGGGTCTGATGGAAGGTGCCTGGCATTGACAGAGCCCCTCAGGGGATTTCTTGGCTTCCTGCCACCACCCTAAATTTGCCTCAAGCTGTTTGCTCTTCAAACCCCCTCCCCCCGAAATCCAGCCGGCCTTTCTTTTCTCAGCCCCACATCCAAGTTTCTGAGCCCGAGGTGCTTTAAGCCTCTCCATAAAGCCTGGAGCATAACGGGATCCACCATGGTTGTCACGCTGCAAGCAGGGGCTGAAGATTTAGAATTTTTTTTTTCTTGCTTTTGAGTCAAATCTGGCCGTTCCTTGTGCAGCAGGAATTTAAAGCCCAGCTCCCACCTTCCCCCCCCCCGGGGTGCGTGACAGGGACCACACGCACCAGAGGGATCCTGCATCCCCGATGCTGAATTCATGCAGGAAAACCTGGAGCCCTGGGGGCCCTGAAGGGTGGGAACAGGAGCACAGGAGCCATGTACCTGCCATCCTGCCAGCAGTGATGCTCCTGAAGCCCAGTTTCGCTGCCCAGTTCCCAGGGATTGGTTGGATTGCTCCTTTTGGAAGTTAGAGCATCGTTCCTGCAGCAGGAGATCAGTAAGAGGGAGAGGGAAATAAGCACTGAGACATCCCAGCCTTGGATTTGGGATGTGGGGGCTGCTCAGCCGCACATTCCCACCTGGTTTCAGGAGCATCCAGCATCATTTGTGCCAGGGGAGGTTTAGGCTGGATATTGGGAACATTTCTTCATGGAGAGGTTTGTCCAGCCCTGGCACAGCTGCCCAGGGCAGTGCTGGAGTGCCCATCTCTGGAGGGATTTAAAAGCCATGTGGATGTGGCACCTGGGGACATGGTTCATGTGGCCTTGGCAATGCTGGGGGAACAGCTGGGCTCGATGATCTTGGAGGCTTTTCAAACCTGAATAACTCCATGGCTGTGATTTGCTTTAATCCCAAAACCTTCTGTGCTGCCACCACAGCTCCCAGGAGCCTGGAATTCCACAGCAGCATCTGTGCACGGGACGTGCCCAAGCCGTGCCCAAGTCATGGAGGGACGTGCCCAAGCCATGCCCAAGACATGCCCAAACCGTGCCCAAGCCATGCCCAGGCTTTGCTCCTGCCATGTCCAAGCCACGCCATATCCCTGTCTGATCCATATCATATCCATGTCCTATCCATGCCATATCCATGTCTGATCCATGTCATATCCATGCCATATCCATGCCCTATCCGTGTCCTATCCATGCCATATCCACATCATCATATCCATGTCCTATCCATGCCATATCCATGCCATATCCATGTCTGATCCATGTCATATCCATGCCATATCCATGCCCTATCCGTGTCCTATCCATGCCATATCCATATCATATCCATGTCCTATCCATGCCATATCCATGCCATATCCATGCCCTATCCGTGTCCTATCCATGCCCTATCCATGTCCTATCCATGCCCTATCCATGCCATATCCATGTCACATCCGTGCCCAAGCCGTGCCCAAGCCACGGAGGACCCCGGGCTCTTGGCAGCCACCCGAGGCTGAGCCACAGGCAGGTGACAAGTGGCACCCAGGGCCAGGTTGTCCTGCCAGCAGGTGGCAGGGCCCTTCTGCAGGTGGGGCACCGGGATGCCAGTCCTCCCTCTTGGGACAAAAAAAACCCTAAAATAAGACATTTTGAGCTGGGAAAAAGCTGGGTTTGGAGCCTTGGCAGACCGAAGTGCTGGCACCGCTGGCACTCAGCCCCTCGGGGCGCTCAGCACAGCCCCCCAAGATCCCCCCCAGCCATCCCTGAGCCCTGAAATCCGGCTGAGGCAGCGCCTTGGCTCTTCCCATTGACATTCCTGCGCCGCCACCTCCTCTCGCCGCGTCTCTAATAATATCAGGCCAGATTAATTGGCACTAATACAAATGTACACAGCTCCATAAAAAGATGTCACCTCGCTCACAATGGGGGGAACGGCTGCTCCCGCATTATCTCTGCTCTGCAGGCGTGTAATTCACTCCTCGGGAAAACACGCTATTTATTCGGCTCCCCTATAACAATCTCTCTGCAAACACCGCGGGAGCGCGAAGGGAGCAGCGAGACACCCAGCCCTGCCGCTGCCACCGCCACCGTGACGCTTGTCCCCGTGCAGGGGCACCCATGGGTCCCCCCGGGGGATGGGGAAGGAGGATGCGGGGTTTGGGGACGTCCCGCGCCGGGATCCAGCCCTCGGGTGGTGGGTGAGACTGCGAATTGTCTGGCCTGGGGGGGAGGGGGGGGTCTCAGCGGCTCTGGGATGGTGCCAAAAAGGGAATTAAAGGGACATCGGCAAGGAATGTGCCAGGGGAAGGACTGCAGCCTCTTTCCTTCGCTCCCCAGGGCAGGGCGGCACCGCCGTGTCCAGCACGCACCGGCTCCAGAGAGGCTTTTGGGGCATTTTTTGGGGTGGGATGCAGCCCCCCGTGGGTGTGACAATGTCCCCTCGCTCCCTCGAGATGCTGCCACTGCTTCTTCCAGCACAAAGAGCCGGCGGCAGCCTCCATCCCCCTGCTGCCTCCCGGGGAGAGGAAATTTGGGCACCTCATCGGTGTTCGCTCACCCCCAGCCCCTCAAATCCACGCAATTAACGAGGCTGTGTTTAATTAAATGGTTGTCTAATTATCTCGGCGTAAGCAAACACGCCAGGCAAACACCACGGGAGCGGCGGTGCCGGTGGAGATGCCATGGATGTGCCAGAGGAACCGGCTGGATCTGCAGTGCCCCCAGCCCCAAAATCCCTGGGGCCGTGCCGGGGGGAGGCTGGAGACCCCCGAAAGCATCGCGGTGGATTTTGGCTCCCCATCAGCAGCCCCCGATGGAGTCCGAGGCAGCAGAGCAGAGGCCACGCCGGGCTCCTTGGGCCGGAGCCGGCAAAGCCGGGCCGGGAAGGGAGGGAAAGGCTCTGGAAGCAGAGCTGCTCCCCGGGGAGGGGATGGTCTCCAGGAAGGCGGCGATTCGAGGCCACACGAGGTGAAAGGCGCCGCCAGGATCGTTTTGGGGGGTGGTCAGCCAAGGGGGGGCCAGCAGAGCCTTGTCCTCAGCAGCATCTCCCTCCTTCCATAGGGTTTTTTTTTCTCCCCTGGATCTCTTCTTAATTCCTAACTTAATTTCTTTTGACATCCTCATTGCCGGTTTGACCTCTTTACTGGAATCATGTGCTGCTTAAAACTCATTATCCCACCATTGAAACAGGAAGTTAATTAAAAACCCTTTAAAAAAAGAAAAAGAAAAGGGGGGAAAAAAGCACGGCCCACGTCCGGGGATAGATGGAGAAGGGATATGACCAAGCTGTGCCATGTCCCCACAGCCCACCAGCCCCCTCCATTGACCCAAAAACTCCATAATTATTTGGGGACCACCAGCCATGGCCACTGGCAAATCCCCTTGATCCAAGATCCATGCCACGGGCAAGGTCCAGTTTGGGAGAAATATGTTATTTTTCCACAGGAAAATATTCCCATTGTGGATCCAAAATATAAGCGGCTCCTGTTTATCCCACATTTAGCCCCAAAATTTCTTCATGCTCACAGGTGACTTGGCTGGGATGATGCCAAGGGGGGACCCCAGGCCCCCTACACCATCCCCAGGGTGTCCTGGGGTGTCCCCCACCCTGAGCCAGGGTCATGGTGACCACGGAAGTCACGAGTGGGAGGTTTCGGACCGTTCATCTGGAAATTAGAATGGTTTTAAGGGGTGGGGATCCCAAAGAGAGGCCCTGGGGACCCCACAGAAAGGTTTGGGGGACGCCAAAGAGGCTTTGAGGATCCGCGAAAGGCGAATTAGGACCCACTGAGGGCACTGAGGTCCCAGAGGGGGGGATTGGTGCGAGCGTAGGAGCTTCCAGATTGGGCACAACGGATCCCAAAGAGGAATTTGGGGAACCCAAAGAAGGATCGAGGGAGACTTTGGGACGCCCACGATGGGTTGCGGAACCCTAAAAGGGGGGGGTCCTACCAAACGGGGTGGGCTCAGAGACCCAAAGCAGAGGGTGGGGCCTCAAGGGGGGGACACTGCCGGCGGGGGCTCCGTGCCCCGCTCCCCCCCCGGGGACCCCAAAGGGGTCCCCGGGGGGGGAGCGGGGCACGGAGCCCCCGCAGGGATCGCCCCCCCCAACCCCGCGGGGCCCCGCCCACCGCGCCGTTAGCCCCGCCCACCTCCCCGCCCCTCCGCGCGCGCCATCCGGTGGGCGTGGCCCGCGGGGGGGCGGGGGCCTATGGGCGGCCGCGGCGGCGGCGGCGGCCCCGCCCCCCCCGGAGCGCTCCGCGGGTTTGATCCGGCGCGGCGCCCATTGAGAAAAAATCCCGCGGCGGCGGCGGCGGCGGCGGCGGCGGCTTCGCTCCGCCGAGCACGGCCCGGCCCCGGCCCCGGCCTCGGCCCCGGCCCCGCGGGCGGGCGGGCGGGCATGCGAGCAGCCGGGGGCCCGCCCGCCGCCACCCACCTGCCGCCCGCCCAGCCGCCAGCCGGGGCGCCGGGCTCGCCCCTCGCCGAGCGATGTCCAGGAGGAAACAGAGCAACCCCCGGCAGATCAAACGTGAGTCCCCCCCCCCCCCCCCCCGTTCTGTGCTGTCCGCATCACCCCCCCCACCACCACCCCCCCCACCTCCTCCTCGGATGTTTTTGCACCACCCCTTCGGCTGCAGCGCTCCCGCGCCGCCTCCCCCGGTCCCCCCGGTACTCCCGGGACACACCCGGGACCCACCCGCCGCGGCCGCTGTGGGTGCCCGTTCCCGTTACCGGCCGCTCGCCCGCCTTGGTCTCGGGCCCCCGCCGCTCCCCCCCTCCCGCGCCGCCTCCCCCCCGCCAGCGCGGTGGCTCCGGTACCGGCTCCCGATGGGGGCCCCGATAAGGCTTTAAAATATTCCGTTCTGCAAGTCCCGTCCTGATAACATCGCGCTGTCGGGACGGCCTGAAATTGTGATCTTATCTCCCCCGCCTGCCTCCCATCCAGCGCCGGCAGCCGGGGCCAGGGGCTCCCCAAACCCCCCCGGGGCTCCCCATCGCCGCCGGGCCGCCCCAGCCCTGCCAAGGGCTCCTCACCCCAGCTACGGGCCCCTCACCCTGCCAGGGGCTCTCCGACCCCCCCTGGGGCTCTCCATCCGCCCTGGGGTACCCCAACCCTGCCAGGGGCTCCTCACCGCGGGGACAGCACCCTGACGCTGCCAGGGGTCCCCTTCCCGCATGGGGACCCCCATTTGCCTGGGCGCTGCTGGACCCGCCGCACCATCATCCCCACGGTGCCATCGTCCCCATGTGCCATCCTCCCCCCCGGCCACGCTGTCCTCGACCCTCCGCCCTGCCCAGTGCCCCCCCCCGAGTCCCGCTTTGCATCCCAGCCCAGGTGGGACATGGCCACGAGGAACCACCACGGGGTCCCGCGGGACTTTGGCCGCATCCCCGTCTCTCTCCCTGTGGAATGGTGATTCCAGAGGGTCGCACTGCCCACGATCCAGCCCATCGGCCGGGCTCTTGTTTTGCTCCAGCGGGGATGTACCAGCAAGGCAGAGAAATCCTGCAAAGTGCTGGAAGTTTTTCGGTGCCGGGCTCAGCTTGGCTTTTCTCCTTCCTCTCCGGTGTGTGTGTGTGTGTGTTTTTTTCTTTCCCCCTCGAGTCGATGGAAGCTGGTGATAAGAGGGAGATGGGAGGATAGGGAAGGCTGGCCACCATGTGATAATCTACCTTTATCTTTCTCCTGAAATAATTGCAAGGCTGAGTTGCACCTACCTGTTTCCCTGCCTGGGGTGATTGCTCTGGTGATAACGCTCAGCTAGACTTTTACCCGGGGAGAGTTAAAAATAGTCCCAGCTGCCTCCTTTTTTTTTTCTTTTTTTCTTTTTTTTTTTTTTTCGGGATAGTTTTCTCCTTTGGCTTTATCCAACTTCCGCGGCTTTATTTCGGCAAAAAGCCCTGCGAGCCCTGCCTGGGTAACTCCAGCTCGTTAAACCGGGAGCGTTCAGACCGGAGCGAGCGGTAGCGCTGGAATGACGCTGCTCTCTGCGGGAGCCTTGCCTTCGGTGGGATGCCTGCTCCCAGCACCCACCGGCGTGGACTTTATGGGGCAAACTGGGGCAGGACGAGGCCGTGGCAGCTCGGCCGGGCGGCGGCGGCTCCTCGTATCTCCTTCCTCTGCTGCTTTTCTGCAGAGATGTGAAGAAATGATAAAGTGGGAGGCTGATCTCAGGCCGCCGCCGATGGCCAAAACTGATTAAAAGCTGAGAGCTTGGAAGCCTTCCTGTATGTGTCAACATGAAAACAGTCATTAGAGGCGGCGAGCGCGGCGAGAGCGCCCTGCCGCTGCTCCATCAGGGAAGGTATGCATGAATCAGGGCTCCGGTAACCAGACTCCTCTCATGTACAGACCGGACCTGTTTCCACAAAGTCTATCCTCCTTATCATCTCGGCTGGAGCATTAAAAACCTCCTCCAGATTGGTATCTGCTGATTTTATTTTCCTGGGTGACGCGATGTTCTCGCTCTGCCTTCGCCTTCTCTTGTGGGGTTGGGGTTTTGTTGTTTTTTTTTGAAGCCCGATGCGAGGCGCAGATTAAGGCTCGCGGGGAGATCGCCGGGAGAGCGGGCGATCGCCAGCAGAGATAAGACAAAGATCAGACACCGGACTATATTTAACCAGCTGCCTTAACCTTCCTCTTCTTCGTGCCTTTCCGGGCTGGAGCCGTGCGGGGATGGAGGGGCCGGAGCTGCCGCTCCCTCCGAGCGCCCCCGGCAGCAGCGGTGGCACGCGGTGGGGAGGCTTTGAAAGCCGATTGCATCGCGATGGTGGCTTTTGATAGCAGAGAAAACACCCCGAGCATCTCTTCCTTTCATTTTTGGGGGTTCCTGCCCGCAGAGGACAGTATCTTTCCATCCCTGCCTGTACCACCAACCTCCCTGCAGCTGCTGCTGCTTTATGGGGTGGTTTATTTTTTTTTCCTCACTCTATTTTTTTTTTTTGTGTGTGTGTCTGTCTGTCTTTTGTTCTGCTGGTAGATAGATGTGAGGGGCTGATAGGGAGCAGGAGCTGATCTCCAACCCAGATAGCCTGTTATATTTATTAACTTCAAACATGGGAGCGCGGGCGCCCAGCTGATGAGCGAGGCTCTGGCAGCTGCCGGTGCTTTCGCAGCGCCGGGTCCTGCGATGGGGGAGCCTGATAAGCGGGAGATTGATCTCATCGCGCTGATGTGCCTCCCCCTCCCTTGTTCTTTTAATACAGATTTTTTTTTTTTTTTTGTTCCTAAGTGAGCTGGAAGCCAATGTTTTGTCATAGTTGCAGGGGCCTGTTTGTGGTTATTATTTTTTATGGTGTTTTTTTTTTTCCTTTTCCCTTTTTATTCTGCGCTCAGCTACAGTAGATCTGAGCTCCTGATAAGCGCCGAGCCCCGATCTCCATCCTGATAGAGATTGCCAGGGTTGATAAGGACCACTTATCTCTCCCCACCAGACCCGAGCAGGACTCGCTACAACAACAAACACAGCAAAGAGGGGCAAAAGGGCTCCAACAATTTGTTCCATTGCAAATATGATTAACGCAGGCACTTTAATTATCTGATGGGGGGCAGCTGCATGTGTGTTTTTATTTCTCAAGGTGGTTTTCCCCCCCTCCACGTGCTCTGTGGAACGAGCTGGGTTGAAAAGCCGAGCTCTCCCCAGCGCCTGTTATCGGCTGCAGATGTTGCATTAGTTTGATGAGAGCTTTGACTTTTTTTGATGATTATCTCCCATTCTGCTCCGCCGAGCGAACGCATGGGCTGGGGGGAGGGCGGGGGGAGGTGAAAACACCGTCTTATTTTTGCATGTGGATTTTCTTTAATTGCTATTAGATGGTGTCAGATAACGAGTGTGATCTGCGCTGTTAAAGCCGCCGTCTCTTGATGGGGTGTGTTGGGCTGGGTTTTATTTTTTTTCCTTTTCCTCCTGCACGCTCAGCTGCTCCCTGGTCCCGCGTGGGCTCGGCGGCGATGCCGGGAAGGGGGTCGTGGAGCCGGGCAGGGGGTGGCGGTGCCGGCCGGGCCGTGGGAGCCGTCCTTCCCGGGAGCTTGGAAAATTGCATTTCTTGTAAAGATGACAGTGGCCAACCCAGCGTCTATTTTTAGCGGCGGCGTGGTGAGCCGGTGGCGTGGGATGCTCCCGGCACGCCTCCTGCCCGCTCCTTCCCGCTGCCTTCCCTCCCTGAGTCTCTCCTTCCCTTTCAGGTGACTCTGTTTCAACCTCCTCTGCTTGCTGCTTTTTTTTTTTTTTTTTTTGTCTGTTTTTCCCCCAGCGCTCTGCTGCTGCTGCACTTTTCCATCCCTGCCACCTCCGTGCCTCAGTTTCCCTATCCCCGCCGCCGGGCCAGGGTGGGCGGGGAGTGTTTGGGGCGGTGTTACCCCGGGGTGCTCCGTGGGGTGGGGAGGGTTTGCTCCCGGGATGAGCCGGGTGCCGGAATTTTCTGCACATCCCGGGGCTCCCTCAGCCTCGCATCCCCCTGTATCCCACTCCTGGCATCCCGAGGGTGGCATCCCCGTGTCCCACATGTCTGCTACACCCACGGGCGCTGCCTGCCTGCCAACCCCTCCCCTCTTGTGCAAACGCTCCAAGGCATTTGCCAGCCCTGGCGCGGTGGCATCCGAGCGAGCGGCGGCTCCTCGAAGCTGGCAGGGGTGCGGGTGGCAAAGCCCCGTGGCACAGCTGCCCCCGCAGCGGCTCTGCCCAGCCCGGCTGTCACCGGCCTCTTGGGATGTGCCGTGGGTGACATTCGGGGCTCCCAGGGCTGGGCACCCGTCGTGGTCCCCACGGGTGGGGGAGTGACCCATGGGCTGTGGTGCCAGTGGGACACTGGTGGGATACTGGTGGGATGCATCCGGCAGAGTCCACCGTGGAGAGTTCTCCCAGCTATCCCCCGCTGTTTCCCACCACGGACAAGCCACATTCCTGCTCAGTGGAGGGTCTGGACCAGCCTCAGGCAATGCTGGAGGAAGTTTCCCTCCTCTCCCACAGCCAGTGCTCCAGGTGTGAGCATCCCTGCAGGCCCCAGGTCTGGGAGAGGGGTTGGCACCGTGCTTGGCAGCTGGTGGCCGAGGGGACAGCTTGGGGCAGGAAATCCATTCCCCATGGATAATGGATAAATAGCCCTGGTGGCCAGGGCCACCAGCCCCGTGCCATGCCAGCCATGGCACACTTCACCCCTCGATGCCAGGGAACCCCGCAAGCCCTTCTGGGACCGTGCTGGGGCTGTACCCCAGGATGACCCTTCCCGGCCACCCCATGTCCGCAGCGGGCAGGGAGGATGAGGGGGATGCTCGGGGAGCGAGGGCTGGAGCCGGGCCGGCCACGGCAGCCACGAGCACGGCCAAACCAGTTCTGCCGAGAGCCCGGCGCACGTCCCTGCCGGTGCCGCGGCCGCGGGGCGAGAAGGCGGCGCTGGAGCCGCGCCGGCGAGGGAGGCTCCGGAGGCTTTGCCAGGCGGCTGCTTCCAGGGCCCGTGGGCGCCGGGGCTGGGTCGGTTCTGTGTCTGCTGCCGCTCTTCCGCCTCCCGAGCCCCCGGGGGACGCCCCCGCGCCGTCCCCAGCCCGGGCACACCGGGCGGGCACGGAGCCACGGCGATGGACTGTCCCTGGCATCCCGGGGAAGCGGCCTCCAGCCGGGATTTGCACCTCGGGATCCGAAGTGGCGAGGTTGGGCAAGGTCTTATTTTCCATGGTGAATCACGAGGCCACCTAGCAAGCTGCAGCTTCCCCTTTGGCCAAGTTGTGATGCGGCCAGCTCAGCAATCAGGGCTTGGGAAGAAAGCAATGCTTTCCCCACGGGTGCTGCGGGAATTGTGCAAGGAGGCAGTGCCACGGCACAGGTGATCCCAGCTTCCTGGAGAGGGGCAGCCCCAGATCCCCTTCCCAGGAAGCCAGCGGGGCCACCTGGCCACGGCAGCATCCCAAAGGCATCACCGTGTCCACGTCCACCGGGGCAGCATCCCTGTGAGTCCCCGTGCCGTGCGGCATTCCCAGCCCTGAGGGGACACCCACGTCCCTGGGAAAGGAAGGGACAACGCTGCCCAAACTGGGAGCAGCGGGGCCGGGGATGGAGCTGCTGGGCCCTGTGTGGTGTTGGTGGATTTGGGGTCAAACACACCCGAGCTGGCCAAAGGAAGAGGATGTTTTGAGGATGTTTTCCATGCATGCCATCTGTCCTACTGCAAAAAAAAACATGATCTGCCTTGGAACACACTGGATGGGGCGTTGCTGTGGAGGGAAAACCAGCCCAGACCTTGCACGGAGGCACAGCCAGGGCTGAGATCCGATGCTGCCCGGAGAGAGGATGTGAGCAGAGGAACCGAGGAGTGAGGAACCTGGAGCTTTTCGGAATTCTACATTTAAGAAGATAAATTGGAAAAGGTGTCTGTGCCAGCCCTGCACCGCACTCCACCTCTGCTCCATGCCAAGGGCATGGATTTCTCTTCCTGTGGGACCAAGAAATCAGCTCCCCCGCTTTGGAGAAGAGCAGGAATGGGAGCAGGAGGCCAATATCTCCTTTTTGTTCTGCGCCACATCCCATGACTGCCTTTGCTGCCTGACTCAGGGCTTTTGGCCGCTCCGGCTTGGCCGGGCTGTGTCCCACTGCTCCTTTATCAGGAAAGTTCAAGTGTTTCGGGGCTAATACAGTTCCCTCTTCCGATGGCTGCCCGGCAAAGGCTCCACATTGTTCCTGCAGCAACATGTTTTTTTGGAAGGGCTGAAATGCCGAAAGGAATGCAACTGCTGACCTTGGGCTGCAGTGGGGTTAAGGAGTGTGTGCCTATGAGTCACTGCAGATAAGAGCCTTCCACGGCTTTTTTCCTCCAAAATAATTCTTTATCGCCTCTTTCTCACATCAACATATTTTCTTGACATCTCCCGTTCGATAGCGCGTGGAGGAAATGCGCTCCTCTAATTTGTTCATCTGATGAAATGTGGGTCCATTGTTTTCCCTCGGCCTTGGCCGGCCCGGAGCGTGACCCCGGGATTTGGGGATGCGCCTCCGAGTCGGTGCCCAGGGCTTGGGGATGCTCAGTGGGGTCGGTGTCCCGGAGCGTTGGGAATGCTCAGAGTTATGGCCCAGAGATTTTGGGGTCAGTGTGTGGGGCTTTAGGGGTGTTCCATGGGGTCAGTGCCTGGAGCTTTGGGAGTATTTAGGATTGGCACCTGTGTTTTTGGGGATGCTGGAGGGGGTCAGTGCCCAGGGTTTGGGAATGTTTGATGGGGTCAGTGCCCCCTGCTTTAGGGATGGGCTTTGGGGTCAGTGCCCAGGATTTTGGGAATGTTTGGCACCCTGGACTTTGGGGATGCCCAACAGATTCAGTGCCTGGGGCTTTAAGGATGCGCCTTGGGGTCAGTGCCCAGGAATTTAGGGCTGCTTGAAGGGGTTTGGGGGTGCTCGTGGAGGTCAGTCCCTGTCACTTTGGGAATGCGCCTTGGGCTGGTACCCAGGGCTTTGGGATGCTCGATGAGATCGGTGCCTGGGCTTTTGGGGATACTTCTCTGGGTCGGTGCCTGGGGCTTTGGGAATGTGCCTTAGGGTTGATACCCAGAGCTTTTGGGATGCTCAGTGGGGTCAGTGCCTGTAGCTTTGGGAATGCACCTTGGGGTCAGTCCCCAGGGCTTTGGGGATGCTCCTCCAGGACAGCACCCGGGGCGCACAGAGCTTTGGGAATGTGGGAGAGCATCCCCAGCCCGGGGGGGCACGGCGGGGAGGAAAAGCCGCTTTTCCCTCCCCTCCCTGCTCCGCCGGGAAGTTTGGCCGCTCGCTCTCTTCTCCGTCTCCCAGCCGAGGCCTCTCATGCTACTCGCAGCTCCTATGATAATGCGGAAAGTTGAACTGGCCCCATTACTGCGCTGCGATGGTTGCCGCGATAAGGGCCCGATAATGGCAGCGATAGCGGCAGCTCGGTAGCCAATGGCTCCGCCGCTCCTCCCATTAACATTCCCCACCACGGCCGGGCTCGGAGCTGCCTATCTGCTCTCCATTTCCACTCCTCCGCTAGATAAGAATGGAAATACTGACTTCATAGCTCACTGATTAAAGTGTCTGGATTTCTTGATAATACACAGATAAATTATGTTTTTCAAAAAGAAGGTAGGGAAGGGAGTGCGAGGGGAGGGAAAAACCTCCAGTCCATTTTTATTATTTTTTTTTTCCTTCTTCCTTCCCTCCTTCTGGCCGTGCCCTGGGAGTTGGGTTTTTGCTGCTCCAAAATGCCCTTCCCAGCAGGAAGGCAGAGCCCTGTGAGGTGCCCTCAGGAACGGGGCGGGGGGCAAAAGATTTTTGGGAGCCACGTGGACGGGGTGTAGGGCACATCCAGTCACGTCCCTGTGCTGGGATGGAGATGCTGTTCCTGCATCCAGGGACCTGGATCACAGGGAGCTCGGGCTTTGCCAGCTGATCCTGCATCCAGGGACCTGGATCACAGGGAGCTTGGGCTTTGCCAGCTGATCCCGGCTGGGGCACCTCAGGTGGGATCTTTCCCCAAGCTGTCAGGACCCCGGGATGCTCGGGAAGCATCTCCGTGTCTATATCCATCTCCAGCCTGGGCCTCGCTGGTTCTGCTGCTCCGTGGTTCTCCCTGCCCTGGATGCTTTGGAGCAGCCTCATCCCACTGCCCCATCCACACTTAACTCCCTGGCTTTCCTCACTCATCCCCACTGGAGCAAACAGAGCTCCCAGACTTTTTGGTTTGGAAAAGGTATCGGCCACGAGAATCTGAGTTTGTTTCATCTAAATATAAAACTAAAGAGCAAATAGTATAAAGTTCATTTTTTAATGTGCTGCCCCATTCCAGTTGGGCTGCTCTCTTTATTTTTTTTAGGGGAACTGTGATAAAAAGCAGAGATAAAGCCAGGACTGTTTTGTGTAGGAGTTGGTATCTGCGTTATCTATCTCCCTTTTTCACTCTCCGAGCAGCTCTGTTGTTTTTTACTCTTATCTCGCTCCACCAAAATGCCAAGAACAGGAAAAAAAAAAAATTAGAAAAAAGAAAGAGAAAGAGGCAGCACAGGCACGTTTGCACGGAGAGAACTCGGCGTCCACGGAGCCGGGCGGGAGAAGGGCTTGGAGTCGGAGGAAGAGGAGGGTTGGGGTGCTGGGTGAAGGCAGGGAAGGTTTTTGGGAGCAGCGCTGTCGCAGGGATCTCCGTGTGCCGGCTGCTCTCAGATGGGTCACCCAGCCTGGCTGTACCCTCTGAGGGTCCTTCCCTGCTCCAGGAACCCCCACGGCTCCTGCTCGTGGCCACAGCGTTCCCTGGAGTGCTCCAGGATGGCACCGGGAGCTGGGATTGGGCACCCTGTGGGACTGGGAGCAGCAGGGACATCCCAGCCAGAGCATCTTTGCTGATGTCCCCTTGTCCCCATCCTTGTCCCAATCCCTCCGGCCGTGTCGTCACCCAGGGCTGTCACAGACTGAAAGGGTGGGGGTGGGCACTGAAAACCATCCCTGTTCCCTTTCCATCACTTTTGGGAGCGGGATGGACCTGGCAGGACCTGGAGCCCCTTCCCACGGGAAGGGGGATGGCTCCAGTTCGGCATCTCCGGGGTAATTTGTCGCTGGATTAGCCCAGAGCTTGACCTCTGTCCTCACTGTCACCTGGTATTGATGTGCTCTGTGCGGTGCCTGAGCATCCCCGCCCCCAGCCATTCCCGGCTGGAATGCCTTTATTCCAGGTGGGAGAAGAAGTATCCGAATCGAGGGGTTTCCCCCCAGTTCTGGCCTCTGGCAGGGAGCAGTGGTGGCACACTTGGAGCCTGATCCTTCCTCATGGACGGAGTCTCTTCCCGTGTTGTTGGGTATCCAGCTGCTCCCGAAGTGCCCCAATCCTGGATCACCGTGGGGACGAACACCTCAAACTGATGGAGACACCTCCAGTCCCCCCAGTAAGGACCGGTCCCTGTCTCCCAGTCTCACCAGCTGCCTCAGTTTCCCTGCTGCGCTCTGAGCAGCCTCTCGTGGCTCCGTGTGCTCACCAGCTGGGAAGGCAGGCCCACGTTCAGCGCATCCCTTCTCCCGGAGCAACCCCATCCATCTGCCGCGCCGAGGCCGGGGACGGCTCCATTCCGCTCTCTCCTCTCTCCAAATCTATCAGGGCCTTATCGACCCCATCTGAAACCTAAAGTCACTCCATTGTCATTGTCCCCGGATCTCTTCCCTCGCCGTTTCCCCGCGTCCCCTCCCTCGCGCGCGGCTGATCCGCCGGCCGTTCCTATTGGGAATGGCGGCCCCCGGAGCGCCCCAATCTCCCGGAATCTCTCGGTGGTTTATCGGCCCATCGGAGCCCGGGCTGGCGGGGCTGGCGCTGGCGCCGCTCGCCGCTGATAAAGTTACAGAGTTCAGGCAGTGATGAATGTTCAGTAACTGCACCCGCCGCGATCCCGCCTGGGCTTGGCAGCGCGAGCAGCTCCGGCTGAAACCAATCCCTCCCCTATCAGCAGCGCTGCTTTTTCTCAGGCTCGGCCTCTCCCCACTTCTGCTCTTCCCCGGGGGGCTCCCCTGGGGCAGCCCAGCACCGGGGGATGCTCCGGGGGGCTCCGTCCCAGGGGTGATGTCTGGATTTCACCCTGGAATGGTTTGGGTTGGAAGGGAGCTTAAAGCTCGTCCAGTTCCAGGGTTGTGGTGGTTGGGACAGAGCAGCTCCCCAGCAGCGACTGGAGCATCCCATCCCATCCCATCCCATCCCATCCCATCCCATCCCATCCCATCCCATCCCATCCCATCCCAGCCTTCCCAACACCTCCATTCCCCCTCTGTCTTCCGTTCCCCTCCTGGAAACCTTAGGCCTAAGTATATTACCTATTCAATTATTATTAGAAATCTCATGATTATTGTATCACCCCATGAGCAATGGCAGCATCACCCACCACCTCCATGCCCCCACCACCCTTTATTCCCCTCCTGGAATTAATTAGGCCTAATAGATTATAAATGCAATAATATTAATTGTTATAAAACCCCTCATGAGCAGTTGGAGCATCTCCCCCATCAGGGATTACAGCATCACCCAGCACCTCTATCCCCTATTCCCCTCCTGGATAAATTAGGCCTAAATACAAAAATGTAGTAAGTTTATAACTGTAATTTATAAATGATTATAAATATCCCCCATCAGCAATCACAGCATCCCCACCACCTCCTGGATAAACCAGTAATAATTTAATAACAAATTAACAAATCTCCCCCTCCACCTTCCAACTCTCCAACCAGGTACTGTTTTTTCCTTGCCCTTTTCCCCCAGGGCACCCCGGGCAGGGTCGGGGTGAGTTTTATCAGGGGGTGATGGAGAAGGGCCCAAATTGGAGATAAAGCCCCCTGGGGCCGGCCCCGGCCGCTATCGGCTCCGTGCACGGGGCTGATCTTTCACGGGGAGATATCCATGGGAAGAGCCCAGCCCGGGATGCTGCAGCCGGGCTGATAGGGAACAGGGCTGAGTTGTGCTCCAAAAAGCCCCTTTTCCTCCCAAACGGACTCCAGGCTGTTGGAATTGAGTGCAGCATCACCCGAGGGAAGGGAACATGTCCCGTTGGATCATTGATGGGACCTCTGAGGGCCGGCAGCCACCGAAACCTCGTTTGTCCCGGCTCGGCATTCCCGATCCGCAGGGAACGGGCTCGGGAGCAGCCGAGGTCGTTGGTAAAACAAACATTGGTAGGGCCCAGGGAGGAATTGGGTGAGAAGAGCGGGCGGGTGTCCCATCAGATACCGGCAGCAGCCGGGATTTGCAGCCCGGGTTGTTCTCCAGGTGTTTCTGGCTGCGGGGCGGGCACGGCACAGCCCCGCCACCAGACCCTGGGGAATCCCGGGATGTCCCAGGTCCCACCAAACCACCAGGGATGCCTTTCCTAAAGGAGCAGCTGGGACTGTCTCCAACAGCATCTTTCGCTGAGGAATACCAGCCCTTTGCTCTGGGCTCCATAATTTGGGGGGAAAGGAGGTGATTTAGGGGCAGCGAGGAAGCGATGCCTGAGTGGAATTCTCACATTTCCAGCATGAGGTGATGGATGAGCATCCTGGTGATGCTTTGTGCATCCCAAAACCTGGTTTGGAGCCTTGCCAACCTGCTTTTGTGTTAGTTTCCATTATTATTATTATTATTATTATTATTATTATTATTATTATTATTACTGTGGGTTTTCAATTGGAAGAGGATGGTGCCAGCGCAGGGATGAGGAGGAGCTGGAAGGATGGAGAAGGGATCCTCCATTACTCTGCCTGCCTGGTGGAGCTGGAATATCCCCCAGGATGCCCTGGCACAGCTGGGGTGTCCCCTCTGTCCCCCCCCCAGTGACACCCAGAGCCAAGGCTGAGCTTTGAGGTGCCTGGAGAGAAGGTTTGGGATGTGAGGCCGTCCAGCTCCAGGCTCTGTCTCTCGTTCCCTGGCTCCTGGAGCCTTCCTTGGACTCATCCCCTGCCCAGTGGGACTTGGAGGAATTTTTATTTTAGAAATAAGGATCATGGATTCCCAGAACGGTTTGGGTTGGAAAGACCTTAAAGCTCATCTCCTTCCTCCCCCTCCACGGGCGGGGACACATTCCATTAGCCCAGGTTGCTCCGAGCCCAGTCCAACCTGGCCTTGAACGCTTCCAGAGACAGGAATTGGAAGGAGTTGGATGGGAATTTTTATTTAAATTCGTATTTAAAAATAAACACTTGGACCTGACGGCAGCGCCGAGCGCCAGCCGGCGAAGGCAGGTTGCCACCAGCCCGCACGTGTTCCCGATCCAGGACCTGCTTTCCACCACGGGAACTCCTCCTATTCTTCCTCCTCCTCCTCCTCCTCCTCCTCCTCCTCCTCCTCCTCCTCCCTGCTCCAGAGCCGGTGGGAAAGTCTGTGGCTGTTGCTATTTTCTATCTGTTATCAAGGCCTCTTATCGCTTTGCTCTTGTCTCCGTGCCGGCTCTCCGAGCGCCCAGGGTCTCGCTCTTGGCAGCCTGGAAAAGTCCCCCCGCCTCCTCCTTGATATTCCCTATATTCTTTCGCCTTTCATTTAATTTACCAGCTAAGCACAAAGAGCCAAGAAAAGCTTTATTGTTCCTGCTCTGGGAGAGCCTTAATTGGAGTGCAGTGATCAAATCATTACCTGGATAACGCCGGGTTTCCCTGGGAATGCCGACCCTCGGCCCCAGCCCTGGTGGCATGGGCACACGGCCTCGGCTTCCTGCAAGTTTGTAGAGTCCCTGTCCTTTTTTATTTTTGTCTTTTTTTGAGGAAAAAAAGAAGAAAAAGAAGAAGAGAAGAAAAAAAAAGAAATCCTTGCTCGTTATCAATAAAAAAAAAAAGAAGAAGGAGGGAGGGAGAAGAGTTAATCGTCGAAGCGGAGTATCTTGGAAGGGAGCGTTTTTTGGCTCTTCCCCTCTCTGTAAAACCAGCCTCAGTAATTCAGTTTTAAAGCATGAAAAAAGGGAGTTGATGAAATTCCACTATCAGCACTGAACCAATATGCAAAATATCTCGCCGAGAATCAAATAGCTATTATGTTTTCATTTCCATTTCAGCGTATTTGCTTAATGAAGAATAGACAGATCAGGCCAGCCGAGGGAGGCTGTGTGCGGTGATAACTGTGCAGGGCTCCCAGCAATCCCAGCAAGTGACGCTCCGCTCCTGCTCCGCGCTCCCTCTCCCTCACTCGCTTTTTTTTTTTTCTTTCCCTTTTTTCCCCCTTTTTTAAAATTTTTTTCCCAGTGGATCGTTTAACCCGCGCAGCTGGGAGCGCTGGCGGTGCATCCGTGGGGATCGGTGGGGAGCGGGGTGCTGCAGTGGGGTTGGGATGCATCCCAGGACACGATTCCGGGGTGCTGTTGGCCACCCCTCCTCCCCACGGGCACTGGGTGACACCGTGGTCCCCAAACCCCATGGCTGGGTTTGTGTGGAGCATCCCCATCTCCCTTGGGAATGTTCAGGGGTGGGATGTGGGATGCATCCAGGGACGGTGTGAGGTGATTCCGGGATGCTGTTGGCCGCCAGTCATCCCCGTACCAGGTTTGGCAGAGCTGGGTTTGTGTGGAGCATCCCCATCTCCCTTGGGAATGCTTGGGAATGTTCAGGGGTGGGATGTGGGATGCATCCAGGGACGGTGTGAGGTGATTCTGGGATGCTGTTGGCTGCCAGTCATCCCCGTACCAGGTTTGGCACGGCTGGGTTTGTGTGGAGCATCCTCATCTCCCTTGGGAATGTTCAGGGGTGGGATGTGGGATGCATCCAGGGATGGTGTGAGGTGATTCTGGGATGCTGTTGGCCGCCAGTCATCCCCGTACCACGTTTGGACCACTTAGGTTTGTGTGGAGCATCCTCATCTTCCTCGTGGCTGGGCCTCAGTGTTTTGGAGTGGGATGTGGGTGGTCCCAGGATGCAGCCAGGGATTATGGTGATGGGATTCCGGGATTGCTGATTCCCCATCACCCCTGTAGGAACTTGGTGACACCACAGGACTCAGACCCCAGCTGGATTTACATGGATTTACATGGAGCATCCAGCTGGATTTTTATGGGGCATCCCCATCTCCCTCCTGGCCAAGCATGGATATTTCGGGGTGGGATATGGGATGCATCCAGGGACCATGGATGGGATGCTGTTGGCTGCCCATCACCCCTGTAGGCCCCGATGCTGTGGTACCAAAGCAAAGCCCATCCTGCTTCCCGCTGTTCCCGGGCAGGATGTGGGTGGTCTCGGCACCCTTGGGTGGGTGCCGGGTGCCCTCCTGGTCCCACCCATCCCTTCCCAGCCCCGTCCACCCCTCCCTGGGCAGGCTGGAGGTGCCAAACCCCGGCGCAGGCGAGCGTCGGGTTAACTTTATCAGAAGCCCAAGAGCCGTGAAGGCGTGAAGGAAGAAATTAGCCTAACAATGTTTCATTTACAGCGGGAGAAACGATTTGTTAGCTGGCGATTGTTTCTGAATATTATCAGAGCCTTTTTAATTGTGCTGGAACTGAAATTAGCAGAATTAGAATAAATTGCCTTCCCTTCTCCGGCAGCCTCTTTATTCACGCTCATTGTTGTGTGCTTTGTATAGATTATGGGCTCTTTGTTCTGCTGCTGTAAATATACATGCCTGGAGTCACGGCGAGCAGCTGAGGTCTGCAGACGGGCTGGCCCCGCTCCGATCCCCCCGTGATCCCCCGATGCCGGGCCCGGGTGGGGCCCCGGCAGCCCCCGGCACCGCGGCGTCGTGCGGCGCCAGCCACGTGCGCCGCCGGTGCTGGGCCTGGCTGGTGTGCTTGGGGGATGCTGCGTTGCCATGGAAACGGCCGAGAGGGGTGCCAGGGCTGGGGGTGTCCCCCGTGTGCACCCCCTTTGCAGCCTCTTTGTCCCCCCTGCAGCGTCATCCCCCTCTGTGTGCATCCCCTGTCAGATAAGGGGTGGCGGGGACCGTTTCTGGGGTCCCTTGTGGGGACAGGCGACGCCACATCCGTGTGCCCCCCTTGCTGCCAGGCTCGTTCCCCACGGTGCCTCGGGGAGGAGACACCTCAGGAAGCACCTGGAGCAGGACATGGCCACCTCTGCAGGGGGACAGGGGACTGACCCCAGGGAGATGCTGGATGGCTGGGCAGGGGCTTTCCCTACCGTTCCTGTGGGGTGTTTCCTCTCAGCATCCTGATTTCCCAGCTGGGAAAACCCCCTGGGTTCTTTTCCCTCTGGCTGTCCCCTCCTGACCGCCCTGTCCGTGTTCCCGCAGGTTCCCTGGCAGCGATGGAGGAAGGCGAGGACGCCCCAGTGGGGGACCAGAGCCCCTCGGAGAGGGACGGGGCCGCCTCGGACCGCGAGGGCTCCGCCGAGCGCGACACCTGCAGCCCCCCCGGCAGTGACGGTGAGCCCTGGCACTGTCCCTGCTGTCCCCTCCCCATGGGGACAGTCTCTGCTGGTGGGGCAGGGTGTTAATTAGCTAACGAAGCAGCCCGGCCACCCCTCGGGGTTGGTGGGTCAGTGACACCCCCGTGTCCCTGGGGGGTTCCATCCCTCTGGGCAGCCTCTGGCCGGTGGCAGGACACCCTGGGGACAGCCCAGGCTGCAAAGTCGTGTCCCTTGGGGGATAAAGTGACCCCCTTGGGGTGTAGAGTCACAGAGTTTGGGGTGCAAAGTGACCCTTCACAGGGATGTAAAGTGGCCCTTTGGGATAAAAAGTGACCCCTTTGGGTTCAAAGTGACCCCTTAGGTGCGAAATGACCCTTCCCCTTTCCTTGGGGTGCAAAGTCACATTCCCTTAGGGTGCAAAGTGTCCCATCCCAGGGATGCAGAGTGACCTCTTGATGTACAAAGTCACGTCCTGTGGAATACAAAGTTCCTTTCCCCACTCAAAGTCTAAGTCACGTCCCTCCGGGTGCAAAGTTCCCGCTCCTGGGGCACAAAGTCACATCCCTTGGGGTACCAAGTGACTCCCCCAGGGTGCCCAGCAGCCCCAGAGGCCATGGGTGCTGGCCCTGGGTGGGTTGGGGGCACAGGGCCATTGGTGCCACTGTGCTGCCCACGCAGCCGCCAGGCTGCCGCCGTGCCACGCTGTGCCGCACTGTGCCGCGCCCCAAAGGTGGCTGAGGCTCAGGGCCGGGCTGAAACAGTCCCAGATATCCTTTAAGTTCCTTCCTGTGGAGGTGGGGGCAAATCCCAATCAGTTAATGTTTGCAGTGCCCTTTGAGATAACCACGCTGGGGCAAGGCTGCGCTGCCTCACCGAGCCCAGCCGCGGCTCCCGGCAAACCCCGCTGCCTCCCACTGCTGGCTCTGGGGGAGAAGTGTCCCCCAAAACCGGGGCAGCCAGGCCACGATGCACCAGGGATCCGCACCAGCTGGGGTGGGGGAGGACCCCGATAGCCGGGATAGGGAGGGGACCCTGAGAGCTGGGACAAGGACAGACCCCGATAGTCGAGATAGGGAAGGGACCCTGAGAGCTGGGACAGTCAGGGACCCCAAAATTTGGGGCAGTGAAGGGACCCTGATATCCCCAACAGACGAGGCAGGGAGAGATCCCAATAGCCCGGGCAGGGAAGGGACCTCAGTAGCTGGGGCAGGGAGGGGACCCCAATGGCCAGGGACCCCAATAGCCAGGGCAGGGATGGAGCCTGATAGTTGGAGCAAGGAGAGACCCCGATTTCAGGGAAAGGACCCCAACAGCCAGGGCAGGGAAGGGATCCTACAGCGCAGCAGGGAGGGGAGCCCGATAATTGGAACAGGGAGGGGACCTGATAACTGGCGCAGGGAAGGGACCCCAGGGGCTGAGTCAGGGAGGTCTCCCAGGCAAACTTTGCTCAGCGGCGGAGGGGAGTGAGGGCTCTTATCTGATGGGGGAGCGGGGCTGGGGGCGAGGAGCCGGAGCCGGGGCGCGGAGCTGCACCTGGCACTGGCCTGCCTCGATAAAGAGGTGATAGCAGAGATAAGGCCGAGCAGCAATAACGGCCACTAAAGCTTTCAGCGCGATGGATAAAAATCGATATGCCAGGCACTTTGATTTATAGCCAAAAATAATAGGACTTTTATACCCGGTGATTGATTTATTTGATGTTAATCATTGCGCTTATCACCTGTATTAATAATCTCCGATGGCGGTGACGTCACCGCTGGGCGGCTGCGGTGGCGCCGATCGATTGGGCTCCGCGCTGCCTGATCCGCCCGGGACGCCAAGGCAAACATGTACTTTGGGCACTAATCTGCCACACTGTCATATGCAGATTGGCCTTATCAGCCCATCTCCAGCAGCAGTTAATGGAGAAAATAATTGTTATCAAGTTGCTATGAATACGCCACAAATGGAGCCGTGAGGGGAGCGGGGCGCAGCCCGCTGGCGTGGGGTGGCACCGGTGTGCCGCGGGCTCGGGGTGGGCTGGGGAGTCTTTGGGGTGGAGGGGCTTGGCTGGCCTGAGGGGGCATTCCCAGGGGGATGTGAATCCCCTCCCTGTGCCCAGCCCAGCCCTGGGTGTCACCGGTCCCGTGGTCCCAGCCCCCATGGAATGCTGCCCCTGTAATTCCCTGCTCGTGACCTGCTGCCTCCCCCCTCCCGCTGCAGAGTCCAGAGACGCTCTGGAGAGTCCGAAGGAGCCGGACAAGCCGGACCCTGGAGAAAACCCCCAGGAGCCGGACACGTGGAATGGGCCAGGTGAGTCCCTGGTGTGTGGCCGGTCACCCTGCTCCATCCCAGTGCCCTGACTGGATCTGCTGGAGCAGCCCTCAAGCATTCGCCTCCTCTTGCAAACACCAGAATGAGGAGGACTGGGAGCACTGGGAGCCGGGCAGGCTGCTCACCCCAGAACTCCTGCTGGAGGGGAGGTGTGAGGTGATGGTTGTCACCCGCCACGTCCCCGGGGCACTGTTGGGATGGTAAAAGCAGATTTGGGAGCAGCAGGGATGCCATCCCCACAGCTGGCATCGCGCTCCCTGGCACTGGCAGGGTTTGGACCCGTCCCGCGTCACACCAGGGCACTTCACCAACATCCTGGCAACCACAAGAGTGGCGCCGGGGCGGTTTGGTGATGGTTATCAAAACCCCAAGGAGCGAATTCAGCCTCTATCTCTCCCTGGTATCACCGGGGCACCGGCGAGGCCGGGCTGGCCCTGTGGGCACCCCCAGCCCTATCACCCATTATCTCCAAAGCCACGGGGTTACGGGGCTGTGCCACACGGATTCACAGAATCACGGAATGTCTGGGGTTGGAAGGGAGCTCTGGAGATCACCCAGCCCAAGGCAGGGGCACCTGGAGCAGGTGGCACAGGAAGGTGTCCAGGTGGGTTTGGAACGTCTCCAGACAGGGAGACCCCACACCCTCCCTGGGCAGCTGCTCCAGGCCTCTGCCACCCTCCATGGAAAGTTCTTCCTCATGTTGAGGTGGAACTTCTCGTGGTTTAGTTCATGGCCATCACTCCTTGTTTGGGGTTGTGGGTTGTTACACTGGGAATAGCTCCTGGCAGGTGGATGGGGATGGGACCAGGGGAACCTGAGACCCCCCAGGAGTGGATGTGCCACATTTCGGGCCCTGTTGGTGCTGCTCACACCCTGCTCCTCCCAGGGGAGCTCCCAGCTTTGGCGTAGGGAAGTGGCGACCCCGATCCAGGGCAGCGATGGCCCTTTGGGGACGGATGCGGCGGGCGGGTCCCGCTGTGTCCCCAAGGCCACCAGGCTGCGGGTGCCGGAGGAGCCCTGGGAAGCGGCGGCTGCCAGCGCACGTGCTCCTGCAGCTGCCCAAATCCCCACAGCCCCGCGGGAGCCCCGCTCCCCCTTCCCGGCCGGCCGAGGGGAAGCTCCTGCCGGCCCCGCTGATATCCCGGCCCTTCCTGCGTGCCGGGCAGGAAGGAGGTGCGAGGCCACCCCCGGCTCCTCCTTATCTGCTCCGCGACCCTTTGCCCCCGGCGCTCCCGGGATCGCGGTGCAGGGCAGGAGGGGGCTGCCGCTCCAGCCCCGCGGACCGCCCCGTTCCCTGTGGGGTCACCGCGCCGCGCAGCCCCTCGTCCCCAGCTCCCGAACGGCTGAGGCCGCGCCTGCCCTTCCCCCTCCCCTCTCGGAGCGGGTTATTTGCATTCTTTATGTAAAAGAGATTTTATTATCGGCCTCTCGCAGCCCATCTCTATTCTGGTAATTGGAGTGGTGTTAATTTCGGTGTGGCTGGGAGTCGCTGGCGGGCCGGCGATGCCGCGCCGATAGGGTGTTCCTCTCGCACCAACCGCCGCGATAGCCCCGGCTATCAGGAGCTCTGCAGGCTCGGCACTTATCAGGGATGGAGCTGGCGAAAAGGGAAGCTCGGAGCAGCCTGAGTTTTCTGCTTTATCTGGCAGGATCCGCCGGGTGTCAGCCATGGCAGCCGTGAGGATGCGCAGCGCCGGGGGGGCCTTTGTTCGCGCCCCGTGGGGCCTCCCCGTGCCCTGGGCGGTTTTGGGGGGTCACTGGGTCACCCCCTGCTGTGGGTTGGTGCTCCCAGAGGTGTTCCCGCTGTTCCAGAGGGGATGTGGCCTGCCAGGACCTCGCCCTGGGGCTCCCCGGCCCCACATGGCAGGAGGGAGAAGGGGGATTTTGGTTTATCTTTGAAATGACCTTGTTCCCCGGAGGGGGCTGCAGCTCATCCGGCTGATGGGCAAATTCCCGGGAGCTGGAGGCTGAAATCCTGAACTTGGGAGCCTTTATGGATGTGCCAGCCCTTCATCCAGGATGCTGGGACATCCTGGCTCAGTTCTGCTTCCCAATGGGATCACGGGATGGAGCATGGCCATGCTTTGTGCTCACTCCATCCTCTGGCGGGGCTGGAGACTGGATGTCCATCCCTCCCAGATTCCCCCAAACCATCCCAAATTGCCCCAAACCCTTCCCCAACAGCCTCAGGTTTCCATCTTTCCCACTCATTTTGGCTTGCTCTGGAGAAGGGCTGGTAGCAGAGAATTTCAGGAGCACCCACAGCCTCCAACTCCCATCCCAGGGCTGTCCCATCCCTGCCCAACCTCAGCAATTCCAGCCAGTTTTCCCAGAAGGATGAGATGAAAAGCTCTGGCAAATTTCACATGGAGCTGGGGCAGGAATGAAAGCAGAGCCCTGCTGGGGGACAGGCTGCTCAACCCCATGGTGAGCCACCAGAAAATTCCCGCTGGGAGCTGCCGGGAGGGTGCAGCCCCTGGGAATCCCGGATTCTTGCCTTTCCACCAGGTGAGATGAAGCTTTTCTGCTTTTGTCCCTGTGGGAGCACCACGGGCAGGGACAGGATGGAGGAGCTGTGACCAAACCCTGGGTGGCTTCTGCGTTGTCCCAGCCAGCCGTGTCCCACCAACTTCCCAGGGAATTCTTCACCCCCTTCCCCACATCGGCAGCACAGTTTGCAGCTCCGCCTTGCTGAACCCCGAGCCCTGCTGCCGTCTTGCCTGTTTGGGCTTTATTTAGTGATTAATTCCTCATTATTCAATATTAATTTAATATTAATATTTCCTCTGGGTGGTAACGATGGCTCTGGGTTGATTACAGAGCTCCGGCTCCTCTCCCGATCTCCCCAAACCCATCCTCACCCCCCATCCTCCATATCGGGATGGCACAGAGCAACTCCTCATTTTTTTGGTGCATCTAATTAAAACTCCCAACTCCTTTTTTTTTCCCCCCCTTTTCCCCCCAGCTCCCCCTTCCCCTGTGCTCCCGCTCCCCTTCGGTTGTGTTTATCTCCCGCGTCAATAATCTCCGGCTGCCCGGAGTTTGTCTGGAAACCTCAAGGTTTATTATCGGGGCGAGCAGGGCACAATGGGGGGGACGGCTCGTCCGGGGGGGGGGGAGGATGGGACACGGCCCCCGCCACGTCTGCCCGATCCCTCCCCCTCCGCCCTGGTATGTGTGGGTGGGAAAAATTATTCCAGCTATTCCGTTTTATCGCTGGGAGCGGAGCAGCGGAGAGCAGTGTTTGTGGGAGATTGCTGGGGGATGGGGGCAGTGGGGATTCAGGGGATTGGCACCCCCACCGTCCCAAATCGGGGGGTGCCCAGCACCCTGACGCCCTCCCCCTGCCCAGCTCGTGTCCAGCAAATCGATCCCAGCAGTGCTGGTGGCACCTGTCCCGGATTTGGGACATGGAAGAGCACCTGTCCCTGCTGGGGGATGTCCCACATGTCCCTGGGTCTGGGGTCACTGCAGGGTGGAGGGGACAGTTTGGGGACACTGATATGGTGAAGGGATGCTCCGACTGGCTTGGGGACGTTGCTGAGTGGAAGGGTGATCAGACCAGTTTGGGGACACAGCTGGGATGGAGGGATGCTCGGGGTGTTTGGGAACAGTGACTGGAGGGATGCTGGGGATGGTTGGGAACACTGACAGTGTGGAGGGATGCTCAGGATCCTTTTGGGGACACTGACAGGGTGGAGGGATGCTCAGGCACTCTGTTCCCATCTCCCTTCCATTTTCCCTCAGGAAGCAGAGCAATGTCTCGCACTCTTGTGGTGAGAGCCCTGAGGGCGATGCTGCCAGCCTGGTGCTGATTGACAGCTGTCAATCACTCCCCTTGCTGCTCTGCCCTGGCTGGATCTGAGGACCAAGGGCGATTTGGGGCTTGGACCCTCCTTCTCCATCTGGGTACCCCCTTCCTGGGGGTTCTCCCATCCCCCTGCAGGCACTTGGGGCTGTGGCAGGGACCCCCCCTGCGGTCCCCTCCCCTTTTCCGGACGGGATATCTTCCCTCTGCATCGGCTCCGGGGCCCCTGCGTTCCCCTTCCTCCCCCTCTCCGGCTTCCTGCCCCCCCAGTGCCCTCTTCCCGCTGCCTGGGCAGAGCTGGGGGGTCCTGGCAGCCCCAGGAGAGGGGACAGAGCAGGGACAGGGTGTCCCTGGCACAGGGGTCCCGCCACCCTGGCAGCCCTGGGGAATCCAGGAAGTTTTCCTCCTTCCCATCCTTCCTGAGTGCTTTCTGGTGTTTTTCCCAGTGTTTATTCCTGTCCCCAGCTCTGTGGTCACAGGTCCCGTGTGTTTCCTGGTCCTCCCGTGTGAGGAGGACCCCTGGGAACAGGGGCTGCCTTGGGATGGGTCATGGGAACCCCTTGGGATGGGGTCCATGAGTGGGGACAGAGCAGGGACAGAGCAGGGACAGGGCACCCCTGGCACAGAGGTCCTGGCAGCCCCAGGGAAGCCAGGAAGTTTTCGTCCTTCCCATCCTCCCTGAGCCCTTTCTGATCTTATTCCCAGTGTTTGTATCCGCATCCCTGCAGGCACAGGTGCCAGTTATTTCCTGGGATGGGAACCCCTTGTCACGAGGGATGGCACCCCTGGGGATGGGGACCCCTTGGGATAGGGACCCTCTGGAGACGGGGACCCCCTCCCAGCCCCATCCCAGCAAGGCACAGCAACACCCCAAAGGCAAATGTCCTGGGAATGCTTATCAGCCCATCCTGCTGGGGCAGGGCACCCCACCTTCCGTGGGGTGATCCCAGGGGACACGTGGCACAGCCGGTGCCGTGCCGCCGCCAGCGCCTGCCAGCTGTGCCCCACAGCTGGCGAGCGGGGAGCGCGCCCTTTTGGGGTGCAGCCCCCCCCGCTGTGTGTCCAGCCCCCCTGTCCAGCCCCCCCGGGGGCCGGGTGGTGCCCGCTCCGGGCACGGGGCAGGGCCCGGCTGCTCCATTATCCGGGGGCAGGGTTCAGCCCGATAAGGAGTCGCTTTTGGACTCGGGCAGCAAACAATCAATAAGTGGCAAGCGATGGGCAGGAGAGATAAAGGCAGAAATCCCCCCTCGGATCCCGCCCCACCGGGGCATCCCCAGCGCCCCAAACCGGGGGGCAGAGCCCAGCTCTGCCACAGCCATCCCCTCTCCATCCACAGAGCAAGCCCAGGCTGAGCCCAAGCAGGCGCAGCCCAGCAAGGCTCGATTTAAACCCTCCTCACTCCTTTGTCGTCCCCAAGGCTGCCCTGATTACTCGAGCACCCGGGACGGCAAAGCCGGGATAATCTCCTTAGCCCCTTTGGAGAGATTTCCCTTTGTGAGCGGAGGTGAAGAGTGGAGATGCTGCGTGTTCACAGCTTAAGACTCTTCCCAATCGGCTCCCTCCATCTTATCGGAGCGGTGCCATCACATCATTGCAGTAGTTGAGTTGTCAGGATTTATTCCTTCCGCCGCGCTCTCACCGCGTCTAAAAACAGCAGCTGGGGCCGGGACGGGGCCGCTGGGGGGAACTGGGGGGAACCGGGGAGAACCGGGGCTTCTCCAGCTCGGATTTCCCCAGGCAGGAGCAGGAGAGCCATGAGAGGTTGGGTGCCCATTGACGGACCCATCCCTCCATCCATCCCTCCCTCCATCCCACTGCCAGGCCAGCTCCTGCAGCCACTCACGTTTGCTCCTGGATGTTCTGGAGATGCAGCCACCTCCAGGCACCCACATTTGCTTCCCTTGCAGGAGGGAAGGGCAGAGGGGCCCCAGACAAACCCACCCATCCCAACCCATCCCATTCCAAGCTGCTCCCGCATCTCTTTGCCTCAGCTGCATCCAAATGAACTGTCCGGCCTCTTGGCAGGGATCTGGGCTCGGAGGTCCATCTGTCCATCCATCCATCTGTCCATCCCCATTCCCCAGTCTCTCCATCACCACGGCCGGTGCCGGATCTGGCGCGTGGCCCCCCAGGCTGGCACAGGGCGCTGAATTTAATCGGAACAAGGCGGCTGATCCCGGGATGTGATCCCGTGACACGCCGATAGCAGTATTTATCCTGATAGTATCCAGGCAGCTGCAAACACTGCAGGGACCTCTGTGCCTGGATGCCCACTGAGGGGCAGAGCCGTTGGTTTGGATGTGGTTCAAATCCTCTGGATGCAGCTGAGGCAAAGGGATGCGGGAACAGCTTGGAATGGGATGGGCTGGGATGCTCTGGGGGCCCTCTGCCTTTCCCTCCTGCTCGCTCCCACAAGGAAAGCAAATGGAGGTGCCGGGATGCGGCTGCGTCTCCAGAGCTTCCAGGAGGAGCTGGTCCAGCTCTGAGCTGCTCCAGGCAGTGCCGTTCATTTCCCTGGCCGTGGGAATGCTGTGGTCACCGTGCCCGTGGGCTCGGGCCGCTCATCTCCGTCACACCCCGTGCTGGAGGAAGACGCAGCCCCACAGCTCAGCGATGCCTCCCTGGAATTGTGCATCCTCACAGGCTTCCTCCCTCCGCTGTGCCCGCCCTGGACCCTCGGGATGGGCAGGAATGCGGGTGCCGGCCGTGCCTGCTCGGCCATCGATCGCCCGGTGGCCATGGGGTGGTGACAGGTTTAATCTTTGCTCCCGGCACAGCTCAGCCGATTCCTTTGGAATCTCTCAACCAGGAGATAAACCGGGAGCAGCCCCGTGGTCCTGGGGTGTGTGTCACACCAGGCAGGTGCACCTGGCTCTCCGGGGGCTCTTCCCCCTTCCTTCCTCCCTTCCTTCCTGCTGCTTTTCTCTGTGCCCCAAAGCAAACAGGCCGGTCCCTGCCCAGCTTGGTTAATGAGCTGGGAGATAAGCCCTGCTCCTGTGATAACGAGGGACCGATGGCCAGGTGAGATACCTGGGGGGTGTTCACCTGCCAGGGGATCCCACAGGGAGCTGCAGCCCATGGACTTTGCTCCAGGACACCCCAGGGGCTGGCAGCAGCTCTTCCCAACCCTGCAGGCAGTGGGATGTGCCTGGATCCACGGTGGGATCGCTCCCTGCAGCCTGGTGGGTCCCCACGTGGGGACACGGCCTTGGGCTTTGGGCTTTGTTCCCAGTGTGGAACACGCAGCATCTCCCAGCCCTCCCCATCATTTTCCCTGTTCCCATTCAGCGGTGCCGTGTGTTTAGCTGGGAAAAATCAGGGGCTGCGGCAGCATCCCTGGCTGGCACGGGGACCCCCATCCCGCTGGAGGAGCTCTCAGCACCGCTGAGCCGGGGTTCAGCCCCGTCGGTGGGGTTCCAGCGCCCCGTTTTTGGGTGGGTGGAGGCCGTGGCCGCGGGGCGCTGGCGGGAACGGGGCCGGCTCCGGCAGCACTATTTTTGTCCCCCTGTCTGGAACGGTTTTCTCTTTATCAGCGCCTGCGTGTTTTCTCTGCTGGGGATTGATACACACAAGATGAAGTGCTCTGACATGGGAAGTGTCAGGCGAACGCTCTTATCTCGGAGACATGGTCTCCTGACCCAAACGCCGCTGATTACCAGTGAGACGGGCAAGGGGGGGCACCGAGGGGGGGCACCCGGACGGGGACGTGGCCGTTGGGCTCCGGTCCCCAAAAGCAGCCGGGGTACTCGGGGTGGCAAAGCCAGAGGGGAGCCAGCACTGCTGGGGCTCTCCTGGGGGTTTAGAGGTGGAGGGGAGGGTGGGCAGCTCGGGGATGCTGAGGCTGGAGGGGGTCCAGCACCCCGGCAGCACTTTGGGAATCTGATGGGAGGGCACTGGAAATGTGGGAAAATGGGAGGGTCTGACTGCCCCACTCAGCCCCGAGGCCGCTCTGGTGGTCACTCCCGCCTGCCCCCAGGTCCTTCACGGGAAGGCCCAGCTGGACAAGGAACTGCTGCTGCCCTTCCTCATGGTCAGTATGTGCCAGGGAATAAATCCCAACAGCTCCTCAAAGGCCTAATCCCTCCTCCTCCTCCTCCTTCCTGTGCTGAGGTGGAGCTGATGAGGAAATGGGCAGGGGCATGCAGGGCAGGAGGATGCCAGGAATGTGGGGGGTGTAGGGTGGGAGGATGGCCAGGGGTGCAGGGCAGGCACGGCCCGTGCCACGCTCGCTCCCAAAACCCCTTTGCAGCGATGAAGTCGCAGCTAGAAACAGAGCCAGCATCTCCATGGCCAGGGTGGCTTTGGGAGCATTCCCAGGCTGTGGGAATGGGAAGGCAGGGCAGGGGAGCCGTGGCACAGGGATGGAGGGTGGCACGTGCCCGAGCACAGGGACCAGCCTGGTGACCCCAAACACCTCGGGGACCCTGGACACCTTCCCAGACCTCCCAGTGGGCGGCGGGTTTTGCCGAGGTGGCACCGGCTGCTCCCCTGGGATGTGCTCCGAGCGGTCCCCGGTGGCCCGGGGTGGCCGGAGGGGAGCCGCGGGTGGCAGTGGCACCTGGGCGATCGCAGGTGACACCACCCAGCTCTCCCAGTCGCTCACCTCAGCTCACCCCAGCGCCGGGAGGATCCAGATGTCAGCCCTGCTAATAAACACATCAGATTTCAATCTCCGCAGCCATGGGATCGCTTTATCCTCCCCGTGCTCCCGGCTCCAAAGGCAATTTCGCCTTCAGCCGGCGCAGCCTCCTCCCTGCCCACGGCACCCGGGACCGGCTGCATCCCCTCGGCGCTTTAGGGGGCCCTTTGTCCTGGAGCGAGGGGTGATCCCGAGGGGCTCGGAGCATTCCCGGCCGCAGACGGGCTGCGTTTGGCTCGCTGTCCCCGGGGAGCGGCTCGGGTTTGGGGGCCAGCAGCCGGCGAGGGGCAGGCAGCGCATCCATCTGGGTATTGGTTACCTGCCATCTTATCTGCGCTCCCAAAGACAAAGGCACAGTTAAAACATTTTCGAGCAGCCTTCATAGCGTATTAACATGTTATCTAACCCATTAAACCAGAGCCTTATCAGATAATCAAAGCCATTAAGCCCTGAAGCTGCTGCGACTTTGGGTGCGGGGATGGGAAACGCTCCTTCCGCTGCGCCGTGCCGGGCCCGGACCCCCCGGGCCGTGCCGGGACTCCCCGGGAAGGGGACGGATCCCCCCACGGGGCACCCACCAGCAGCTCCCGGCTCCAGCGGGGTGCCCGCATGCCCCGGGGTTTGGGGTGCTGCAGGCCAGGGGAGTTTGGGGTGCGTCCCGCTGATGCTGTGCCTGTCTCCCCGCAGATGAGCTGGATCTGGAGGTGCAGGATGGGCAGAGACGGGTGCGGACCCGCAGGAGCCTCCCCGAGGGCTTCTCCTGGGGCCCCTTCCAGGGCAGCATCCACAGCGAGCCGGCATCACCGCCGGGGCACGGCGACACGGTAAGGGGCACCCCGAGGGCACGGTGGCGGGGGAAACAAGTCCTCTTTGGGCAGGATTTTCCCTGCTTGAGCTCCTCACCCCCCGGGAATCTCCTGGTTTGGGTGCCCAGGAGGTTTCCCTGCCACTCGAGAGCATTCCCACAGGCAGGGGACAGGATGTTGGCTGTCCCCTCTGCACAGGTGGCTTGGTGGCACCTGTCGCCTCACACAGGAGATGGGATCTGGCTTCCCCACCCCAAAGCTGCTCCCTGGGGACTCTGGTTGTGCCTGGAAAGGCCCAGCAGCCGTGGGGAAGGGGCAGGAGAGGGGCACTGAGGGGACACTGGGGGCTGGTGGCTGTTGGTGCCATCACTGCGGGGGGAGCCCCAGAGGAGGGGGGTGCCCATGAGTGTGACTGTGGGTGTTTTTGGGCTCTGGATCCTCCATCCCAGCCACATCCTTCCCTCCACATCCTCCCCAAGCCGCACACAGGCAGCTCCAGCCCAGGATCCTCAAGGCCTGGCTCCATCCTCACCTCTTCCTCCTCCTCCTCCTCCTCCTCTCTCCTTTGCTCTTTTTTTTCTTCCTTTTCTTTTTTTTTTAAAGCTCAGGCCCGTTTATCTTTGCTGAATTAAATCCTTGATTAACCCTTATCTGCCCAGTTTGGCTCCCTATCTCCCGGTTGGCGCCGTGTGTCCAGACACCCGGTACAGGATGATTGATTTCCCGAAGATATGCGCGGCTTTTTTCTGATACTTCATTTATTGTCTAAATATTTTTGCTCCCATTTCAGCAGCTCCCTTATCGAGCCCGGCTGATGATTCCCAGCCCTGCTCTCCTCTGCCACTCTCCTCCCTCCCTATCTCTGCTCAGGGAAGGGAGGAAGGAATCGCAGCCCCATCCCTGATAGGGGCTGTCGCCCTCAGGTCCCTCTGTCTTTGTTGCTGGCGGCGGTGGGGGGGTGTGCAGGGGGTCTCCCCCAAATCCTGCCCGGCTCTGCTCTTCATCTCCATGTGGGAGATGATCCCAGCCTGGCGTTTTAGTGGGAGCTGGGAGCACTGGGTGGCTTTGATATTCCGTGGCGTGGAGCACCATGTGTGCCCATCGCCTGCTGGTGGAGAAGAAGAAAGAGGAGGAGGAGGGAAAAGAGGAGGAGGAGGAAGATGCCTGCCCGCCCCTGGCTGATCCCACAGGGTTCCCCCAAAAGATCCTTGCTCGGGAAGGTGTGGAAACCCTCAGGCAGACAACTCGGGGGTGCCAAGGGAACGTGAAGCCCCTCTGGGACTGTCCCCCGAGTCCATCCGTGCCCCGCGTGCCCCCCAGGCCGGGCTGCAGCGAGGGCAGGGGCCGTGCCGATGCGCCATCCCGGCGGATGCGGAGCAGATAGGGTTTCCGATGGTTATCGGCCGGTGTGGAGCGCAGACAGCGACCTCTTTGTTCCAGGGAGAACAAGGAAGGGCTTCACGCCGGGGCTGGGGCCGCCGCGGGGAGCCGGGGTGGGCACCCTGGGGTGCTGGGAGCACCTTGGGGTGCCGCGGGCTCCTGGGCAGCGCAGGGACCTCCCTCCAGTGGGGGTACCGGCCGGTCTCCCCATGCCCGGAGCAAAATTCCAAAGGGACCCTCCTCTCCCCGAGGGTGCCTCGCCCACGGGGCACCAGCGGTGCCCATCCCTGTGCCCCGTGCTGGGGGTCCCAAAGCCCCCAGCCCCATTTTGGGTGTCTGCAGGGGCAGGTGGGTTCCTCCACCGCTGTGAGAGGTGCACACCCCTGTGCCAGTTGGTCACACCCCTGTGCCAGTGCGTCACACCCGTGTGTCACACACGTGTGCCAGTGTGTCACACGCATGTGCCAGTGTGTCACACCCCTGTGCCAGTGTGTCACACCCCTGTGCCAGTGCCTCACACCCCTGTGCCAGTGCCTCACACATGTGTTGGGGGCTTTATCACGCTGCCAGCACTCGGCTCCTGGCAGTGATAAGGCCCCAACCGGCTGCGACTGTCAGGCTGAGTTGGAGGGGTTGGAAATATTGGGATGGATAATTAGATTTCATATCGTTACTGCAGCAGCCATCGGAGGATCAGGGAGATTAATTTCCCCCCCCCCTTATGCTCATTAATATTCATTAGAATGCGGGGAGGCAGAGCTGGGCATGGGCTGAGCGGGGAGCGCCGTGACCCCCCTGGCAGCCCCTCAGTGTGACCCCAGCGGGTTTGGGGGAGCGCCGTGACCCCCCCGGCAGCCCCTCAGTGTGACCCCAGTGCTGACCCCCTGTCCCTGCCCCGCAGAGCTCCCCTGTGACGCTGGTGCTGGGGGACGAGAGCTGCTGGCTGTCCCGCCTGCCCCTCGTGCCCGGAGAGCCCGATGCCAACGCCGTCATCTACAGGAAAGGTTGGTACTGGGGGCAGTGGGGGCGGGAGGGGAGGGGAGGGGAGGGGTCCCTGTCCCGGTGTCTGCTCCCCCTGTCCCACTGCTGGCTGTCCCCGGGCTTGTCCATGTCCCAGCCTCCCTGGCTGTCTGCTGCCAGCGGGGCTGGGGAGGGTCCCAGCAGGGATGGGAGCAAGGATGGTGTAGGGATGGATGCAGGGATGGTTGTAAAGTTGGGCATAAGGATTGGCACAGGCATGGGCACAAGGATTGGCACAGGGATGAGTGCAGAGATGGGTGTAAGGATGGATGGGTGGATGCAGGGATGGACGCGAGGATGGGTGCAGGGATGGATGGATGCAGAGGTGGGCACAGGAACGGGTGCAGGGGTGGACGCCGGGATGGGTGTAAGGATGGACGTGGAAATGGACACAGGGACGGGTGCAGGGATGGATGGATGCAGAGGTGGGCACAGGAAGGGGTGCAGGGGTGGACGCCGGGATGGGTGTAAGGATGGACGTGGAAATGGACACAGGGATGGGTGCAGGGATGATGCAGAGGTGGGCGTAGGGGTGGATACAGGGATGGATGTAGGGATTGATGCAGGGATGGACACAGCGATGTCGCAGGGATGGGCACAGGGATACGTGCAGAGATCGGCACGAGCCGGCGCGGCGGCTCCGGGCAGGCTCCGCGGGGCTCAGCACGGGCAGACACCGCCATCTCCAGGCCGCGGCCGGGAGGAAGCAGCGGCCGCTGCCGGGACCGCGGGGACAAGGCGGGACAGAGGGGACGGGCCAGGCAGGCGGCAGGACGGGATCCAGCGATCCCCGCTCACCGCTGTCCCCCCATCCCAGACGAAGCCCTGTGGTGCCGGACAACGCGTGCGCTGCGGGAGGACGAGCCCCTGAGCGCCTTCGTGATGGCAGAGCCGCCGGCTGTCCCCAACCACGGGGTGAAAGCGGAGCCCGGCGAGTCCCCGTACCCGGCGGCGCTGCACTCGGACATCCAGCTGCTGCCACAGCAGGCCGGCATGGCCGCCATCCTGGCCACCGCCGTGGTCAACAGTGAGTGCTGGGGACACGCGGGGAGGGACACGCAGGGAGGGACACACGGGGAGGGACACACGGGGAGGGACACACAGGAAGGGACACACAGGGAGGGACACGCGGGGATGGACACACAGGGAGGGACACACAGGGATGGAGGGACACACGGAGAGGGACACGCGGCACCGCGACCCTGCCGGGTCTCCCGCAGCCTGTCACACAAGCGATGTCCCTGTCCCTCGCTCTCCACAGAGGATGTGTTCCCATGCAAGGACTGCGGGATCTGGTACCGGAGCGAGCGCAACCTCCAGGCGCACCTGATGTACTACTGTGCCAGCCGGCAGAGCGCCGGCGCCGGCTCCCCCGCCCTGGATGAGAAGCCCAAGGAGACGTATCCCAACGAGAGGGTCTGCCCCTTCCCACAGTGCAAGAAGAGCTGTCCCAGTGCCAGCTCCCTGGAGATCCACATGCGGAGCCACAGCGGTATGGCACGGCACGGCACGGCACGGCACCCCTCCTCTGGAGGGACAGGGAGGCTGTGGGGTGGCAGCATGGTGACCAGTTAGAGGAGGTTCACCCCAGCTGAGCTACTGGAGGGGCAGGGAGGATGCAGGGCTGGAGCACAGTGACCAGTCAGATGAAGTTCTCCCCAGCTGGGTCACTGGTTTGGCACAGCTCACTTGTAGGTCTTCCCCCATCTCAGACCCGCAGAGACAGAGGGAGCTGGCCCTGTGGGGTGGCCCTGTGGGTGTCCCCACGGTCCCTGTCCCCCTCCCCTCAGCACTGAGTGTCCATCTGTCCGGCAGGAGAACGGCCGTTCGTCTGCCTGATCTGCTGTCCGCCTTCACCACCAAAGCCAACTGCGAGCGGCACCTGAAGGTGCACACGGACACCCTGAACGGTGAGTGTCCCGTGGGGACAGCCCTGTCCCCTGCAGCACAGCCTTGGGACAGGTTCTGTCCTTCTCGCCCTGCCCACTCAGCCCAGTGCCCTGTCCCCTCAGGTGTCTGCCACAGCTGTGGCTTCATCTCCACCACGAGGGACATCCTGTACAGCCACCTGGTCACCAACCACATGATCTGCCAGCCGGGCTCCAAGGGTGAGGTGTTCTCACCGGGATCAGCCCTTCCTGCTGCCAAACCCCTCGCTCCCGGTGAGTCCTGGGGCTGTGGCCATGGGGCACACGGGATGGCGTTGTCACCGAGGGCTTGTCCCCAGCTGGGCCTGGTGGTGGGAAGGGAGGTGGGGACGGGACAGTGTCCCTGTGCCAGGACGTTGGGAATGGGGAACAGAGCAGGATCCCTGTGCCAGGGGCATTGGGAACAGGGGGTACGGCAAGCATCCCTCTGCCAGGATGTGTGGAACAGGGAACGGGGTGAGCACCCCTGTGCCGGGGCTGTCGGTGACACTGTCACCTCTGTCCCCCCGCAGGGCTGAGCCAGCCGAACAACGCGTCCCTGCGGAAGTGCAGCCTGAGCGCGTTCCTGCCCGAGGCGCTGCCGGCCCTGCCGCAGCACGTGGTGCTGCCCGGCCCCCCGCCCGGCCCCGACACCGCCCCGGTACCAGCACCGGCACCGGCACCGTCCGCCTCGCCCCCCGACCCCAGGGCAGGCAAACTCTCGCCCCCAGCCCAGCCGCAGAACGGGGAAGGGCCTTCATCGGCATCATCCTCCTCTTCTTCCTCCTCCACGTCCGGCGAGCCCGTGCGCATCAAGGAGGAGCCGGCCGGCAGCCCAGCCAGCGAGGCGGAGGCGCCGAAGAGCGGGGAGGGGGCCGGCAGCCCCGACGCCGGCTCCCGGACCTCGTCCCCCCGCAGCCTGCCCTCGGCCAAGGTCAAGTCGGAGCTCGCCAGCCCCACGCCGGGCTCCAGCCCCGTGCCCAGCGAGCCGGGGACGGGCACGGCCGGCGGCACCGTCTTCCTCCCGCAGTACGTGTTCGGCCACGAGGCTGCGGTGGTGCCGCAGGCGTCGGAGATCCTGGCCAAGATGTCGGAGCTGGTGCACAGCCGGCTGAAGCAGGGCCACGGGGGCGCGGTGCCGCCCGCCATCTACACGGGCACGCCGGTGCCCAAGGGGGCCACCTGCTTCGAGTGCGAGATCACCTTCAACAACATCAACAACTACTACGTGCACAAGCGCCTGTACTGCTCCAGCCGGCACCTGGCCGAGGACAGCCCACCGGGGACACGCAAGCTCAAAGCCCCCCCCGGGGCGCCCAAGGGTCCCCCCGCCCCGGGGACGCTGCTGTCTCCTCCGGCGGGCAACGGGCAGGGCCCCGCGGCGGGGGACGGCGACGCCGGCCGCGATGCCACACCGCCGGCCACCGCGCCAGAGGGCAAGGCTGAAGAGGGGGCCACCAAAGCGGGGTCCCCCGAGGCGGAGGGGGGGTCGGGGCGGTGCAGCGAGGACAGCCAGAGCCCCGGCAGCTCGGCGGGGGACGAGGGGGACGAGGACCCCAGCAAGACGCTGTGCGAGGCGTGCAACATCCGCTTCAGCCGCCACGAGACCTACGTGGTGCACAAGCGCTTCTACTGCGCCTCCCGGCACGACCCCCCCCTGCGCCGCCCCGCCGCCCCCAAAGTGCCCTTCCTGCCGCAGCCGCTGCGCACCCGCAAGCGCCGCAAGCTCTACGAGATCCACGGCGCCGCTCGCCGCCCCGCCGAGCCCCCGCCGGCCCCGGAGCCCCCGCCCGCAGAGCCGCCCGCGGCCGCCCCCGAGCCCCGCGCCAGCCCCGACGCCGAGGGTCCCATCGACCTGAGCAAGAAGCCGCGGTGGCAGAGCGAGCCGGCACCGACACCGACACCGACACCGGCACCGGCACCGGCCCCTCTGCTGCCCCTGGCCGACTACCACGAGTGCACCGCGTGCCGCATCAGCTTCAACAGCCTGGACGCGTACCTGGCGCACAAGAAGTACCAGTGCCCGGCCACGCCGCTGCAGCCCCGCACCCTCGAGCACCTGCAGAAGATGAAGGGGGCCATGGCCGCCCCCCTCAAGGGCCGGCGCAGCCCCGGCAGCCCCGGCGAGGGGGACCCCGAAGGAGCGGTGCGGGTGCGGGCGGCCCCAGCGGGGAGCCCCGGCATCCCGTACCCCGGCGCGGACTCGCTGCAGCGTCACCCCAAGGGTCCCCTGGCATCGCCGGGGGCCAAGGGCCCCCTCGCCGCCTGTCCCTACTGTCCCCTCAACGGGGCCATCAAGGGCGACCTCCTCGAGCACTTCCGAAACGCCCACGGGCTGGTCGTGGCCAAGCCGCCGGCGGGGGCCGGGCAGGGGCTCCCGGACGCGCTGGCCCCCGGTGCCGGCAGGACGCCCGAGCCCCCGCTGCCCGCGGCGTCCCCCCCTCGCCCGCCCGGCCCCCGCCTCCGCCGGGACAGCGTCACCGCCAAGGAGGGCCGGGACAGCCCCCGGCCCCCCGGCTCCCCCCGGGCCCCCGCCTCGCCCGGAGCCCCCGAGGGACTGCGGGAAGCCGCCCGCAAGCCCCCCACGCCCCCCGCCTACACGGACAGGGGGGTGCAGACCCCCCCGGCCAAGGCCGTGCCCGGCCCGGTGCCCAACGGCAACCACAGGTACTGTCGCCTCTGCAACATCAAGTTCAGCAGCCTGTCCACCTTCATCGCCCACAAGAAGTATTACTGCTCCTCCCACGCCGCCGAGCACGTCAAGTAACCCCCCCCCAGAGCCCCCTGCCACCGCTCAGGGGGCTGCAGGGGCTGGGGGATGGAACCGGTGCCTGACACCCCCCCGTGCAGGGGTCAGGGTGATGGAGGACCCCCCGGGAGGCTCCACCGGGGCAGCTGCAGCATCTGGAACCCCAAATTTACATGGGTTGGGGGGTGAGGACCCTGCGGTGGGAGCGTGGTGCTGGTGGGAGTCAGCCCCCACCTCTGCCCGGGGAGAAACTGAGGCAGGGGGACGGTGCATGGCCCTGCCCTGGGGGCTGCAGGGGGCTTTTCCCCCAGGTAGACACTACGGAGCTGGGGAGGGGGCGTGGGGGGTACGGGCTTGGCCCCAGCACCCCAGGGAACACAGGGGTGCCCCCGCCGCAGAGCGGAGCCAGCGCTGGGAGCGAGGACGGAGCTGCCGGGGGAGCTGTGTGTATAAGTGTGTACAGAAATAAATATGTCTGCTAAACACCTGCGTGAGGGTGGGGGACGCTGCGGGGCTGGCACGGCCCCCGAGGGGCCGGGGGATGGGGACAGCGGGTGTGTACAGCCACGGGGTGACAGCGGCACGGGCGGGGCAGGGCATGACGTGCCCACGCTGTCCCTGGGTGGCACCTCCGTCAGCCCGGGCAGGTCACACATCTGTGCCACGGGGCAAAGTCGCTGCTCCCAGATGGGGCTCAGCTGGTGCTGATCCTCATTAATTATCAGGCTAATTAAGTCCCTCCAGCCCCGGCTGGGGCTCAGGTCTCTGCCACATGATCAGCTCCTGCGCTGCAGCTCCAGACCCTGCAGTGGGTGCTCGGGTGAGTGTGGCTCAGCTCAGGTGTCCCCCGCAGTGTGATGGGGGGGGATGGCCCTAAGGACCCCCAAAGCATGGCCTCTCGCCTGCCCACAGCTCATCCCAGTGCTTCCCAGTGTTCCCAGTCCAGCACAGGTGGGCAGTGGGTTGTTCCCCTCCCTCCCCCCTCTCTGGCAGGGGTCGTGCTTCAGGATCTTTCTGGGCTCCCCCTGCGCACTCGGGGACAGTCCCCAAGGGCCAGGAGGCTGGAACCCCGTGCCCCCAGCTCTGTTTGTTTCCCAGCTGGTGTCCCTGGAGCTGCCGGGCCCTTGGGATCCGCGTGGACAGGGTCAGGCCAGCACCAGGGGTTGTACAAGGCTGGGGTGGCACAGTGAGCCCCTGCCCAGGGCTGCCAAGGGGGCTGGGGACGCCAGGGACCGGAACACCCCTAACCCTGTCCCTCTGTGCCAGCCCTGCACAGTCAGGGGCACAAGGAGCAGGGAAATCTTTCATCCCTTTAAAGGGAGCAAGGACAGGCATGGTGCCAGCTGCCACAGGCTTTGGGGTTTGCCCCATCACCCTGTTGTGGGTGGCTGCAGTGCCAGGGCAGTCTCATCTCTGTGCCAGGGGCTGGGAGCCAGGCTCTGGTGCCAGGGAGGAGGAGGATGAAGGCAGCAGCTCCCCTGGGGAAGTGCTTGCGACAGGTCCCCTCCTCTCACCTCTTACACCATCACCTCAGTGTGCCAAGCAGTGCAAGGGCTGCGTGTCCTGGGTGTCCCCCCCAGCAAAGATGACACAAGAGGCAGCTGAATTCAGGAGAACTTTACTTAAATAAATATATTTACAGAGCAGCAGCTATTCCAGAGCAGATCCGGCCACACTCAGCCAGCGGAGTGCGAGGAGAGGCTGTGCCACCGCAGCAGCCTCTGCCCAGGCATTGACCTAGTGGGGTGCTGGGACCCCAGAGGGTTGGGGGGACAGAGGAGGGGACAGGCCAGGCCAGCCAGCCCTCACTGCAGCATCTTCTTGTAGGGTAGGGCGGGGAGGCTGCGGGGCAGGAGGTTCTGAAGGGGGACAGGGCTCTTCTCCGCTTCCTTCTGCTCCTCCTCGGTGGCGTCCAGCAGCTGCTGCATGTAGCACGAGGTGCCCAGCAGGATGTGGCCCGTGGCCTGCATGGTGAACAGCGTCCAGCGCAGGGCTTCCCTGGGCAGGGAGAAAGGAAGGGGTCAGCATGGCACGGAGGGGCTGGGCAGTGTCCCCGCTCCCGGAGTGTCCCCAGCCCCCCGCACTCACTTCACCAGGCGCCGGGCCCCGTAGCAGCGCAGGTCGTAGGACATGCTGTAGGTGCCATACAGGGTGGCTTTGACGTTGAGGCAGCCCAGGTCCTTCGGGTGGGTCTTGTACAGGTCGAAGGTGACGCAGGCGACGTCGATCCTGCGCGGGGGCTTGCGGGTCAGGCTCACCTGGTAGCCACGTGTCTAAGGAAGAGCGGGACCACGGTCACCCGGTGCACCCCAGTCCCACCTCCAGTGCGGGACAGACAGGACAAACCAGCCTCCTGCCCCTCTCAGGGGTCCCCTCACCTTGGGGGCAGTCCAGGCCTGCCCCTTGCTCAGGGCCATCAGTGCTGTGCCCTCCTCCAGCGTCCGGAAGAACGACTCCGTCTCCACCGCGGTGCCGTCCTCATCCAGCACCAGCACAATGGGCGCCGGCAGGGCCAGGGCGCTCTGAGCCTGCAATGGGGCTGGGGGTGAGCGGGGCTGGGGACGGTCCCTGGACAGACAGCCAGAGCCCAGACAGACAGACAGACAGACCTGGCACAGCAGCTCGGCGAGGCTCGGGGCCATGACGCCCTTGCGCAGGCTGCGGTCCCAGTTGCACACGCGGTAGGGCCGGGGCGGTGGGGCCGGGCCCGCCAGCAGCTGCTGGGTCATGGAGGCACTGGCCGAGACACATCTGGGGAAGGGATACAGGGATTGGGGTGTCCTGAGAGCCAGCACCATCCCCCGGCAGTGCCAGCACCCTGGGGAGCGGGGAGGGCTCCGATGGAATGTCCCCATCCTGGGGACAGGGGCTCCACGGCACTTACTTGGAGACGGGGACAGCCAGGCGCTGGCTCAGGGATTTGGCGTAATCCATCTTCCAAGGAGCACGGAGCAGCCTGTGGGGAGGAAGGACGGTGGTCCCGTCAGCTCCTGTCCACTCAAGACCTGTTCCCACCAGTACCTTCCGCTCCGCTCCAGGGGAATCTTCCACTCCTTTCAGCTCCTGTCTGCTCCAGGAGATCTCTCCACTGGCAATTCCAGTGACAGAATTGAGCCTGAGCTCTGTCACCGCTGCCTTTACAGGGGCTGGTCCTGCCCTTTGGCCGGGGCCAGGCCAGCAGTGGCCGTCCGGCCAGAGTCCCTTGCCAGCAGGGCTCTTGCGTAAAGGGACACGTGGGAGCCTGAGTCAGCGCTGGAGCAAAGGTGAGACACCAGCCCTGGGCTGTGCCTGTGCTCCGGGCCCTCGGAGAGGGCAGCCGGGGCTTTGGGAGGCAGAGACACCCATGGGAGCACCCCCAACCCTGCTGATCCAGGGGTATCTCCAGCTAGGAGCCTCATGGGGGAGGTCCAGTGGCCGTGGCCATTGCCCATGCCCATGCCCATGCCCATGCCCCACCTCTAGCAGATCCCAGCTCTTCTCCTCTGGATCACCCCCGCCAGCCTCACCTCACCTTTTATACCTGCCACAGAGACTCCTCCCCCCGGGCACACCCCCTCCTGCCCCAGCCGGTCCCAGCTGGGGGATCCGGAGCGTGGCCCTGGTGAGGAGACCCTGCGGGAGCTGGGCACGGTCAGGCTGGAGAAGGGAAGGCTGCGAGGGGATGCCATCAATCCGTACAAATGTCCCCGGGGGGTGTCAGAGGACAGTGCCAGGCTCTGTTCAGCGGTGCCCAGCAACAGGAAGAGGAGCAATGGCCATGAACTAAACCACGAGAAGTTCCGCTCCAACATGAGGAAGAATTTCCCATGGGGGGTGGCAGAGCCCTGGAGCAGCTGCCCAGGGAGGGTGTGGGCTCTCCCTGTCTGGAGACGTTCCAAACCCACCTGGACACCTTCCTGTGCCACCTGCTCCAGGTGCCCCTGCCTTGGGCTGGGTGATCTCCAGAGCTCCCTTCCACCCTAAACATTCCCTGACTCCGTGACACGCGTGTGCCCCGTCCCTGTGCGCGCGCGTGTGTGTGTGTGTAGCCTGTGCACATCTGGAGCCACGCGTGTGCCCCCACGAACATCTGTCCGGCCGCACGCGTGCACGGACCGCGGCACCTCCCTGCCCCTCCACGTGCTCGCGTGTGCGCGCACGCCCGCGCACACACCCTGTTCACACGTTCACCTGTGCGCGCTCACGCGTGCCCCGTCCTTGCCGTGCGCGGCCCCTTTAAGACGCGGGACGCGGCCCCTTTAAGGCGCGCGCGGGGTGGCGGCGGGGGGGGGGGGGCGCAGCGGAGCGCGCGCTCCCCCCTCCCCTTCCCTCGCCTCGAGCCGGGGCCCGTCGCGCGCGGATGACGTCACGCCATGGCCGCCCTGCGCCGCCGCGAGTAGAGGCCGCTCCGCCGCCCCGTCCCGCGCTGCCGCCGCCGCCCCGCCGGCCCCCGCCGCCCCCGGCCCGCCCCCGCCGCGCCCCGCACCGCGCCGGGCCCCCGCCGCCCCCCCGACACCGGTGAGCCGCCGCCCGCGCCGCCGCGGCCTAGCGCCGGGGAGGGGGGGGGCGGGCCCGGGCCCGGCGGGGGGAGGGGGAGGGGGAAGCGCCGGGCGGGGGCGGCCCCGGGGAGGGGGGGAGAGGGGGCACCCCCGGGGAGGGGCCCGGGGTGGGGGGCGAGGAGGGGAGGGGAGGGCCCAGCGCTCGTTTGAAAGGGGGTTTGGGAGGGGGCGCGGGGAGCCTGGAGGGCGTTTGGGGATGGGAGAGTGCGGAAATCAATGAGTTCCCCCCGCTTCTTTGGGGTAATGAATGGGAAGGGGCGGCCCCGGCACTGGGGGGAGCCGTAGCTCTGGGTGGGTGCTGGGGGACAGGCGGGTGTCAGCGGGGGGCGGTGGGCGGGCGGGACAGACCCCGAGGGGTGCAGGTGGCTCTGACCGTCCCCTCTCCCCGGGCAGTGGGAACAGGGACAGCGCCAGCAGCCGCGGCCCGGGGGGCACAGCAGGAGGAGCCCAGCCTGGCAGGAGACCCTCTGAGGTGAGGGGGACACGAGCTGGGCACCCCACAGCAGCGCCAGCTGCGCGTGCGGGTCGGGCCTGAGGTGGGTTTGGGGTTTGTCACCCGTGGGGTCAGGTCTGAATGGGTTTGGGGGTCCAACCCCTGCAGGGTCAGTTCTGGGGTGAGTTTGGGGTCCATTGCCCGTGGGGTCAGTTCTGGAGTGAGTTTGGGGTTCATCACCTTATAGGGTCAGTTTTGGGGTGAGTTCGGGGTTCATCACCTTGTAGGGTCAGTTCTCAGGTGAGTTTGGGGTCCATCACCTGCAGGGTCAGGTCTGAATGGGTTTGGGGGTCCATTGCCTGCAGGGTCAGTTCTCAGGTGAGTTTGGGGTCCATCACCTGCAGGGTCAGGTCTGAATGGGTTTGGGGGTCCATCACCTGCAGGGTCAGTTCTCAGGTGAGTTTGGGGTCCATCACCTGCAGGGTCAGGTCTGAATGGGTTTGGGGGTCCATCGCCTGCAGGGTCAGTTCTCAGGTGAGTTTGGGGTCCATCACCTGCAGGGTCAGGTCTGAATGGGTTTGGGGGTCCATCACCTGCAGGGTCAGTTCTCAGGTGAGTCTCCTCAGAGCACCTCCGGGGTGTGAATTCTTTTTTCCCAAGGTTTGCCTGGATTCAGGAAAAGGGTCCCAGTTTATCAGGACAGCTCCTTGCCAAACTGCTGATCCAAAATCATTCTTTTGGGTGGGATGGTCCCCAAACCCTGCAGGATTCAGGTATAACCCTGCTGGTTGTCTCTTCCTGGGGCCCTGAGAACTCAAACTCAGCATTTGCTGGGGGACAGCTGCAGGAAGGAGCGGCAGGAAAATCAGCTGTGCTGGGAAAACAAACTCCAGCTGCTTTTCCCTTCAGCTTTCCAATACAAAGCCGTGGGGAACGTTCCCCACTGGAGCTCTTCGAGCTCCTCTTCAACCCCAGCTCCTGGAAATGCCTCTCACCAACAAACTGATCCCACAGAGCAGCTGAGTTTGGGGCATTAAAGGGTTCCCTGAGAGCTGCTGAATTTCCTGGGCATCCTCCACCTCGGAGCTCCCTATGGATGGCAGAGAAATGAGGATTTTGGTTAATTAACCCTGTTAACAACTGGAATTCCAATCAGGGTAGGGCTGCACACAAGTTCATCCTTTCAGTGTTCCGTGTTCCCCCTTTCCTGGATCCTGAGGCATTTTATTTCCTTCTGCTGCTGTCTCTGCCCTTCCGTGGTTTTCCCCATGCTGGTTCCTGCCCTTGTTTCTGCTTTGCCTCTTGTTTTTGCAGTTCTTTGTTCCCTAAATCTTCCTGTGCTGCCTTTCTCTCCTCACCTGTCCTGTCAGGGCTATTCCCACTCTCTCTCCTCAGCTCCCTCATTGCTCTTGCCTGCACTTAGACCCTGCTCCAGAACCTCTCTGCTCTGCTTTAACCCCTGCATTTCATGGAGCTGATTCTCAGGAGCATTTTCACGTTGCGTGGAGCTGTTTGGCCTTTGGGAAGTGGATTTTATCCTTTTATCCCAAAGATTTCAGCCTGAAGGAAAGAGCTTCCTCTCCTCTTTCCTTGCCACCTGTCCTGTGACCTCCCCCAGGGCTGTGAGGGGGACAGAAGTTGGGAATGCGCTTGGTTCTTGATATCCCTGAAAATTAGTAGGATTTTAAGGCTCTGCCAAGCTCCATGTTTTTATAGGTGCTCAGTTCCTGGCGGCTGGAATTTCTCCCTTCTTCATTTTGCACCTTTTGGTGCTGTTTAATTAACGAAAGAGGGGAAGTTGGGCCTGATTTAGCAAAGGGAGCTGCTGGGTAAGAATTCCTGCTCTGACTCCTCTCGCCTTGGACAATTCAACTGACAGAAGTGTGAGGTTCAGGATATTGTTTAAAGTGTATCCTGGGATTCCCTGGTGAGGTGGAAGTGGAGTTTTAAAAGCAGCTTAAGTAGCAAAGGGCTTTTCTCTCTCTGCCTTTAGGCTGTGCCAAGGCTGCTTGATCTCAGTGCTTTAAGTTAAAGAAATCTTGGATTTCGTTGAGCTTTGATAAAAATGTGTTATAAAGGAGGCGAAGCAGATGAATTTAAATTTCTGTGGCATCTCCACAGTTTTCCCCTCCCCTTTTTAGGGGGGAAGATGTGTAATTTTAAAAATTTCCAGGAAGGCTGAGAGGCTTCATTGGGAACAAATTGGCTCCTTCCTGGTGCATCCAGGGCAGGTGAGGATGGCCAGGTAGGAGGAGCATCTCTGCCCCACCTCATGCAAGCCATGGAACACTGATAAACTAAGGAGCAGTTCATGCTTCATCCCCTGATTTGAAATATTCCAGAGCTGGGACACTTCCGAGTCACTGATGTGTTGTGGAACCGAAAGCTCCTCTTTCCTAACTCAAGAACGTGGTTAAACCCCGGCTGGGCTGGTGAGGAGTTTCCCCCACTTTCTGTGTTAGTGGGATGTCTGGTCCTGCTGGGTGCAGCCCTGGCAGGGACAGGATCCAGCGGGAACAACTGGAGGGAAAGCCTGGCTGCACCTGTGGGGCCAGCGGTGCCATCTGCTCCCCCCGGGGAGGAGTTCTGCTGCCAGATCCTCAGTTCCTTCCCTCAGAGCATCACCTGCTTCAAAGAGGCTTTCAGCTCACTGAGGCATGCCCAAGTCATGCCAAAAACAGGGAAAGACACTTTTATTTTGCCTGAAAATGCCCCTGATTTAGTGCATTTACTCCTGAAGCTCCCCGTGGAAAGGCTGTCCCAGCTCGTTTAGCCTGGAAACAGGAGAGGTTTGTGAGCCTGGATGGAATTCCCAGTGCCCTGTGCTGCTCCAGGCTGCCTCAGACATGCAGGAGAGGAACATTTGACACACTTTGAGCAAATGGAGGCAGTTTTGGAGCAGAAATAGTTGTGCAGCTGGGACCAAAGGCAGCTTTGCCTGAATTTTCAAGATTTTTTTAAAGATGAAAGGCTGCTCAGTGAGAAGCATTAATACATCCCTGCTTCTTGCCTGAGCTGCAAGTCAAACAAGCTTATCTGGGGCTTAGGAGTTAATTTTTTGCTTTTATAACTGGTTGTGAATCAGGAGGAAACTGGCTTAGTTTTAAGGCACAAAAAAAGGCCAAGTTTAAGGTGAGGGAGGGATGAAACCTGAGGGTTTCTGCTCTGCCGCTTATGTTGCTGTTGCTTGATTTAAAATACTTCCATGTAGTCATTTTTCTCAGGTTTTTGGGATATTTGTCTTTATGTTTCACTAAAGGACAGCAGAAAGCAATTTTAAAAATGTACAGTGTACAAAAACCCTGAACAACCCCTAAAAAACACCTCAAAAAGACCCAAAAAAAAAACCCTTTCAGGATTTGGGATAAATTGCGATTTGCAGATTAAAAAACCTCCTCAGAAAAACCTTTCAAAATTCCAGAGGTTTGGGATAAATTGTGATTTGCAGATTAAAAACCATCTCAAAAAAACCCAAAAACTCTTGCGGAATTCAAAATATTTGGAATAAATTGATTTGCAGATTATTTTAAGACGACACTTAAAACTGGAATTAAACTTGCTCTCCTGTTTTATCATTAGGCAGTTTTCCTTTTAATTTCCACCTCCCAGGTTTTTTTTTCCTGCTGCTGATTTTACCTTTGGCCATCTGGGCTTTGCTTTGGGGCATTTCCACACAGGGTAAGATTGCTGCCAAAATCTGCTTTGTTGGTTTTGGGGAATCTTGGAGCAACAGCCCAATCCCTGAATCCAGGCAAATACACCCCAAAAACCCATCTCTGCCTGGATTCTGTGAGCCCTTCTCACTTGGGCCATCATTTATTGTGTTTCTTATCATTTCTGCTGATGGAAATTAATAGGAAATTATTACAACTGCTGGACGCTCTGGATTTTATAAGAGCTTTAGTAGCTGCTCTGGAGGTCAGTGTTTTATATTCCTCACCATCAGAACATATTTGTTTCCTCCCATCCCTCTAAAGGTCTCCGTGTCAAACACAAAAAGCCATTTGCTTCACTTAAATACCTTTTATTTCCCCTTTTTTGATGCTGCTTATTTGCAAGGAATCAGAAAACAAATTTCCTGAGTCCACGTGCCCCTGGCAGCTTTTATATTTCTGGTGGCCTCTCTGGGCTGACCTTTGTGTTCACACAAAGTCACTTCTCAGGCACTTGGGCAATTAAAATCCCTGCTCTGAGCCGGCTCTCAAAGCCAATAACAATTTGTGCAGGAATTTATGAGCTCAGCACCAGGCTCGATGTGCTCAATAAGGAGATAATTTGCTTCAGATCCGTCCTGGGATCGGAGCCGTTGTCACCAGGAGGCAACTTCTGCCTTTTCGTTTTGGGTTTGACCTTGTCAGGGAAATCAGAACTTTGCTGGTGAGCAGGAACCAACTTCAGAGGTGCAGAGGAGCTGGGAGGAAGCTCGAAATGTGGATTTTCTGCTGCTCTGGGCCCTGCTGATGTTGAAATCATCTCGTGTTTATCAATTAGCTGATATCAGCAGGGCTCTGAGGCCTTGGGGAGAACGCAGTCAGTCCTAAAATACAGCTTAAGGTGCTTCTGAGAGTGGTTTGGATTTGTTTTCTGGTTTTAACTCCTCTGCAGACCTCCCACAGTATAAGGAGCAGCATTTTCTGGAGGGGGACTTTGATCTTGAGAGTTTGCAGCAAATTCTGTTCATTACCAAAAGATTTTGGGGGTTCAGGTGCTGGGGAGGCTCAGTTTGCTGTAGTTGGGGCAGGGTTTGGTGTGTCTGTGGTGGCTCTTTGATGGGAAATCACCTTCCCTGTGCAAAACCAGTGGGAGAAACAGGGAAAAGTGTCAGGAAAAGGTGAAGGAGCAGCTTAATAGAAGTTTAATAAACTCTAATTTCCTGATGGATCTCTGGGTGTGATTAAAGGAGCAGCCAGAGTCTGACATTTGTAGCATTTCTGCTCCAAGGGTTTTAAAAATAACAGGTGAAACTCTGACCATTTATGCCGTGTTTTTGTGGCAGCACTGAATGAGCCTGCAGGGAGCAGCTGGAATAAAACATGGGACATGTTAAAATGAAGATGATTTGTAATTCCACAGCTTTTCTTTAGGGTTTTTAGAGCTTTTGCATGGATGTGAAGCAGTCACCTGCCTAGCAAGGGCCAGCTCAGCCAGTTCCAGTCAGGCAGGTCTGTAATTGATGGGGTTTTTGTTTCTGGAGTAAAATAAATAAATGTATGGCCTAGGTTTTCTCTTTGCTTTGCACCCTGCCCTTTTCTGTTGTATTTATTGGATTTATTCTCAGCAGACTTGGGATTTTTAGAGTCTCCCAAGCACATGTTTAGACATCTTCTAGAAAAGTCTCAGTGCAGGCAGCTGGATCTGCTGCTTGCAAGGAATTTTGGGTCTTTACTGAGGGTTCTGCCCCCTCAGGTGAGACCCCACCTGCAGGGCTGCCCCAGCCACAGAAGGACCTGGAGATGTGGAGAGTCCAGAGGAGGCACCAGGATGGTCAGAGGGATGGAGCAGCTCTGCTGGGAGGAAAGGCTGGGAGAGCTGGGATTGTTCACCTGGAGAGGAGAAGCTTTGGGGTCACCTCAGTGTGGCCTTGCAGGGCCTGAAGGAGCTACTGGAAAGATGGAGAAGGACTTTGGACAAGGGATGGAGTGACAGGACAAGGGGAAATGTCCTTAGGCTGAAGGAATGCAGGGACAGATGGATATTGGGAAGGAATTGCCCCGTGAGGGTGGTGAGGCCCTGGCACAGGGTGCCCAGAGCAGCTGTGGCTGCCCCTGGATCCCTGGAAGTGTCCAAGGCCAGGCTGGACGGGCTTTGGAACAACCTGGGACAGTGGAAGGTGTCCCTGCCCATTGCAGGGGATGATTTTTAACCCAAACCATTCTGGGATTCTGTGAAATTCCAGCCTCAAGCTCTGTCATTGTCTGTGAGAGGTGGCACATGCCAGTCTGGGACAATACTGAAGTCAGTTCTTTGTGCAGTTCAGACTCTGTATTTCCTTCCCTCTTGAAGGATCTCTGAGAAACCATATTCCTGAACTCATGGAATCCCAGAATGGATTGGGTTGGAGGGGACCTTAAAGCTCCTCTCGTTCCAAACCTCTGCCATGGGCACAGATGCCACTCACTGGGTTGGGTTCCTCAGGGCCCCATCCAGCCTTGGCTTCCCAGGAGTTCAAACAGCCTTTCTTTGGGAGGCGAAGCACAGGAGAGCGAGTCCTGCAGGGTGAGCATTCCCTGATTTCCCGGTTTGCTCCCGTAACCAGAGCCGTTCTCTCCCCTGCAGACTCTCGGGTACTGATGGACGTTTCCGACAGCCCGGAGCGAAACCCCTGCTCTCCTGAGGAAGAGGACCAGCAGCTTTCCGATGAGGAGGTCCTGAAGGAGAGCGGCTCAGACCGGGAACTCGATGGAGAGGGTGGCCAGGGGAGCCTCCTGGGCGAGGAGGAGGATGCAGTCAGGGCCCTGAGCCGGGGGGAGGAGGAGAACCACTCGGATGAGGAGGATCGGCTGAGCGAGGCCAAGTCCCAGGAATCCGACACCAACGAGCAGAGCGTGGAGCTGAAGAGCCCCCGGCCCCGCAAGGGAGAGGAGGAAGACAGGACAAATGACCTGGAAGTGTCCTCTGTCACCAGGGAGCTGGATGAGCACGAGCTGGACTATGATGAGGAGGTTCCCGAGGAACCCAGTGCTGCTGCTGCAGAGGAGGATGGGGAGAAAGCTGCTGGGGAGGATGACGAGGAAGAGGAGAAAGGAGATGACGCCCCTGAAGATGAGAAGAAATCCAGCAGCAAAAGTGATGATGAGAAGGATGGGCAGGATCCCCTCAAGGAGAAGAAGAAAGAAGAGGATGATGGAGAAATTGATGATGGAGAAATCGATGTAAGTAGGAGGTGGGCAGAGCCCTGTGGGGGTTCAGAGCTGGTTGCCTCTCCCATTGCAGTTCCTTCCTCCTCCTGAGGGGAGTATCCATGTCCCCAGTGTGCAGGGAACACCCTTTTCCCTGGAGGTAAGGCCACAGCATGGGGCAGGCCCTGATCCCAGGGGTTGGGGCCCCTGGTGCCACACGCTGAGCCAAAGCTTTGTGCCAGAGCCATCCCAAATGAGCTTTGTTCCCTCTCAGGATGGGAAGGCTCCGGTGCTTTACTGCTCCTGGAGGACTTGGGAATGCTGCTGACAGCAAATCCCATGGATTGGGTGTCCGGGAGCTGCCCAGATTGAGGGGCTGGTGCTGGAGGGTGGTTGTGGTGCTCATCAGGTGGGAAACCCTGATCCTGAGCTGTTTGTGGGGCTCCAGCAGCATCTGGATGCGTGGAAGGGGAATGGAGGGTGCTGGGATTTCTGGAAAATGCCCAAGGCATGGTTTGGGGGTGGGGTCAGGGACGTGCAGAGTTTCACAGCCCTGAGCAAACAAAGATACTCAGAAAAATCAAAAGTGGGGTTTAGTTGCAGTGGGGATTAGGGAAAATATCGTCTGTATCCCTGTTTGTGTGCAGCAGGGAGCTCTGCAGAGCAGCAGCTGTTTCGTGCAGCTCAATGGCAATTTCCCTCCTTTTTCATGGAGAAAGCAGGGCAAAGTAATTCCAGGAAAAACCCTCCCGTGGGCTCCTGGTCTGGAATTGCATCCTGACAGCAGGAATGTTAAGCACTGCAAAGAGAAATTGCTGGTGCAGAGCTCCTGGGCTGGCTCCCCATTCCACAGATCCACCTGCCCAGCTGGGCTGGGTTCTGGGAATATCCTGGGAATGCGCAGGGAAGCACCGGAGTGTGGGTGGGGTCCCTGGTGGGGCTCCTCAGCTGAGGAGGGGAGGTGCTGTGTCCTTCCAGGCCCCATTCCTGTGGATCTGCCCTGGCCACAGGGCCCTGGGAAGCTCCTGGAGCCTCACTGGACAGGGCCTCCTCCCTTTCCGTTAAAGAATCATATTTTGTATGGTTTTTACTCTTCACAGTTCGTTGACAAGTTTAATTGCTTTAAAAAATGATGTAATTTTTCTTCCTCGTGCCCATCCTGGCAGGTGATTGTGTTCAACGTGTGTTTTCCAAAGGTTTTGTGTATTCCTGAATCAGTTAGAAGGAATTCCAGCACGTTATGGGGCGCAAAAAAATTCCTGGAGCCCTGACTCCAGTGCCTGCTCCTTGATTAAAATATGAATGCTCTCCTTTGGAGCCTGAGGCATTCTTGGGAGCTCTCCTTACAAAGCAGCAGATGAATCTGTACCCTGGTTTTCATACATTAACTCATAACAGCATTCCCAGCTGCCTGATTCCAAGGAGACCTCACAGAAATAAATACTTCCCCTTTTGTTCCACACTTCACACAGTTCTTTTGAAAGCAGCGGAGTGGAGCTGGTCCTTCCATTGAGGCAGTGCTGAAAGCCAGCCCCAGCTTTGGGGAAAACTTCAATCTCTGCATTTTCTTCTGCTTTCAGGAGGGGAATATTAATGCAAGTTTTAATTGGAATATAAGTGTAGGCTTTTAAATCCGTTGCTGCTGAGGGGAGCTCTCCCTGTCTGGTTCAGGAATGCAGCAGGAGAGGCTCTTAACCCACCTCTCTGTTGCTCCTTTGTTTGTCTACAGCCCAGTGATGGCTTTTTCCTTCTTTCCAGCTGCTAAATGGATCAAAGGAGACAATTTTCCTCATCTTTTCCACCCAGAAAACGGCTGGCAGAGGGAAGGCCCATCCAGATGCTCCCTCTTCACGTGTTTCACGTGCTGGAAATAGGGAAATGGAGGCAGAGAGAGGGAAAATCAGGATGGCTTTTAGGATAAAATCCTGATTTCCTGGCCAGATTCCTGTGACAACTCCCTGGTCATTTGTACCTTTGCTTTCTGTGTCCCCAGCTCCTTTCAGCTCCTTTTGGCCTTCCAGGTGCAGCCTAACAAAGCCAGGGAAGGTTTTGTTTCTTCCTCTGGAAAACAAAAGCAAATGCTGTTATTTGAAAGTTCCAATAACGTTTCTTCTGGAGGTGTTTCCTGGCTGTTATTTCTTAATCTTGGAGCAACCTGCAGCTCCCAGAATTTATTCCTGGGGCTGCAGTCCCTGGGATGAGGCAGAGTTTTGTTGGAGCTGGTTCCCAGCTCCTGTGTGGAGCTGAGGAGTAGAAGGGAAGGAGTTGCTGGAGAAGACTGGAGGAGATGTGCTGGACTTACCCTGAAAAGTTCATTTGTGAGATTGTCCCTGGAGAGGGATTTTGGACAAAGATATGGAGTGATAGAACGAGGTGGAACTGGCAGGATTAGGTGGGATATTGGGAAGAAATTCCTCCCTGGGAGGATGGGGAGGCCCTGGCACAGGGTGCCCAGAGAAGCTGTGGATCCCTGGAAGTGTCCAAGGCCCGGCTGGAATGGACTTGGAGCACCCTGGGACAGTGGATTTACAGCCACCTGGAATCTTCCGTCTCCGTGTTGGTAGCAGCACCTTGTGGAGGTGCTCTGGGGGGTTCCTTGTAACCTGACCTTGTTTGTGTCCCGTGGTTTTGCCCCAGGGTGGTTCTCAGTGACTGATGTTTGAGCAGACTGGGAAATGTCAGGTCCTGCAGGGAATGCCCCTTGTGAAATGTCAGCTCTGTCTGTCTGTCTGTTCAGGATGATGACTTGGAAGAAGGGGAAGTTAAAGACCCCAACGACAGGAAAGTGAGGCCACGGCCCACCTGCCGCTTCTTCATGAAAGGTAACCACACTCTGGGCTGTGGGAGGAGCCAAAGCTGCTGGAGTTGGCCTTATTTGGGGATTTTTTTCCCCATTAGGCTGCTGTTACATGATAAACTCTGCCCCAGACATCCTCAGCGTCACCTTCCTGTTTCTTGGTGGCCAAAGCTGAATTTTCATGGAGCCACTACACAAAAAGGGCTTTGCCCTCAGCGTGGTGAGCCTGGAGGAGGCAAATAGAGGGAAACTTGCAGGGCTTTTTGGAATAAAACAGAGAAGCTGTGGCTGCCCCTGGACCCCTGGCAGTGTCCAAGGCCAGGTTGGACGGGGCTTGGAGCAACCTGGGACAGTGGAAGGTGTCGGGGTTGGAACTGGATGAGCTTTAAGGCCCTTCCAGCCCAAACCATTCCGTGATCCTGCTCCCTGCCTCACCACTGTTTATTTGGGATGCACTATGGTGCTTGCTGTGCCCTCAGGTTTCCTGTGAAAGGCAAAGCTCCTGATTGGAAATGTTTGTCATTAACTAATGAGGAGCTCACAGGCTTATTCCTGCATTTAATTAACAGTGTGTGTCCGTCCCTCCGTCCCTCCCTTCTCCCCACTGGCGTAAGGTTCTGGTACATTGATCCATCTGTGTCTGGATGTGTTTGTCCCCTCTGGCAGGTGGAGGGTGACAGGAGTCTCCCCATGTGTGTGAAGCAGCGAAATCCCAGCCAGGCTGGAGAGGAGAAAAGCCAAACACCTCAGACAATGTTACTCCTTGCTGCATTTTAAATGCTTGATGGGGTTTCTCGTGCTTGTGGGGCTGAAGTGCTGCTTGCTGATGGAGAGCAGGGATCTAACCGCTGTGTGTTCCTGCAGGGCACTGCACCTGGGGCATGAACTGTCGCTTTATCCACCCCGGAGTGAACGACAAAGGAAATTACTCCTTGATCTCCAAGCCCGAGCCCTTCTCGCCCAACGGTGCCCCTCCCATCGGCCCGCACCCGCTGATGCCAGCCAACCCCTGGGTATGGAACCTCTTCTGTGCATTTCTGGCTTCTGCACCGCCCTCCCCATCCCTGGGGGTGTTCAAAGGCTTGGAGAACCTGGTCTAGTGGAAAGTGTCCCTTCCACGGGAGCAAGATGAGCTTCAAGGTTCCTTCCAACCCAAACCATTCCACAATTCTGTGGCTTTTCTCCTTTTTTTCTGAGCTAATACCTCAGCAAAATCCAATCCACGACTGGCTGTGTGATTTTTAAATGGTGCTCTTGGAGCTGCCAGTAGAGGGGGGTAATTTCCACGCTTTCCCAGCTTCCATCATGCTGAGGCATCTCTGGAGATTCTCTGAGGTAGCTTTACAAAGCATGGCTTTGCTGTTTAAAACTAACTCAAGTGTCTTCTCCTTCTCTCCTCACCTTTCCAACAGGGAGGGCCAGTGGTTGATGAAATCTTACCTCCACCTCCTCCAGACCCTCCAACAGAAAGTGCCTGGGAGAGGGGACTCCGGCACGCTAAAGAGGTAAATCCCTTCCTCAGGGAGCTGCGGGCTGGCTCCAAAATCCACTGGAAAAGCTCCTTTTGGAGCACGAGTGCCTTGCTCTTTCTCTTCCCCTTTTGCCTTTTGACCTATTAATTACGTTTTGTTGTACATGACAGTTGTTAGACAGGCAAGAGGAGCTCAAATCCAGCTCAGGGGGGTTTTATATTTTAAAAATAGTGAGAATTTGTGGCCCTCAAGTCCAGCCCTCCACAAAGCAGAGCTTTAAGCTGATCCAATTTCCCTCACTTCAGAACCAGTTTCTCCAGTTCGTGCGATCACTGCAGGGGGGAAGTTTCTGTTTCCTGCTGGTCTGAGCTGGTGGAATAGGGAATTAATCAGGGAAAAGTCCAGCATCCTGCCCGTTCTGAGGGAAGAAGGTGCAGGGATTCTCCCGAGGGCAGGATTTTTAACTTCGCAATTTCTCCCCGCCCCAGGAACGTTCTCTCCTCACGCTGTTTTTGTGTTCTGACACACAGGTATTAAAAAAAGCAACTATGAGGAAAGAGCAGGAGCCTGACTTTGAGGAGAAAAGATTCACTGTGACCATTGGAGAGGACGAGCGGGAGTTCGACAAGGAGAACGAGTTTTTCCGCGACTGGAATTACCGCATCACCAGAGACGTCCGGGACCCAGCGTAAGAGGCACTCTTGGGTTTGCTCCAGGGGTACCTGGGTGGGAATGCAGTGCAGGGAGGCTGCCTGGGGTTCACCTGTCCCTCCAGACTGAGGGAATGTCACCTCCAAACACGGGAACAGCTTCTATTAAGCGGGAAGTTAAAAACTTGAGCCGCCTCCGCTCGCTCCAGTTCAACCCCACCTCCCTTCCCGGTCTCCTTTAACCCTTCCTGCCTCCAGCAAACCTTGGAATTCTGCTCCCCTCATGGGCCCTCTCCAGCTCTGCATTGCCTCCCTCACACCGGTGCATTCTTCCAGCTTTTTCCCCCCTGTTTTTTCCCTTATGCCAGCCCGGAGGATTTAGAAGCGTTCAAGCTGAGGCTGCGAGGTTGCAGCGTGTTCGGTGTGCAGGAGCTGCTCGGCCCCAGCCGGGGGCTCCTTTCACTGGTGCAGCAACTGGTTTTAGCAAACACCTTAACTGGTCCCAGTTAAACTGGGCACTGGGCAGAAGCAAAGCTGGTACCTGGCCACAGGAAGCACCCTGAATTTAAGTGTTCAGGTGATTGGGGTTTTAAGGTAAAATTTGAAGTGTTGGAGACCTCAAACCCAGCTCTGGGACATTGTTTGGTAGTTCTCAAGCCGAGAAAAGGAATGGGAAGAGAATTTTTGGGGAAGAGGCTTGTATTCTGCAGGAATGCAGGTGGATTTGTGTCTCCTTGCTCGTGCATCCTCTGTTCCTCCTACATGGACAGATTATGGAACTATTTCCACTCCCAGAGGGTTTGCAAGGCTTAGTTCTGTTTATTTTAGAGTGGATGAATTACTAAAAACCTCTGGAAAGGAGTAGATGAAGCTTTTGTTCAATATTCTTTGATTGCTCTAGAGTGCAATCCTTTCCCTAATTTAAAAAAACCCCTGTCCTCAGTTCTGCAGCCTGAAAGAAAAGAATTTTTCTAAAATATTAATATTTTCCAGAGTTTAATTAGCTCTGGATCTTGGCCTTGTGTTCCTCTGAGAGGCACCAGGGGTTTATTCCCGATGTTCTGGGGGCTGTTCATACATTACCTTTATTTTATGACTGTCTGTAAAATCCACCAGCAGCATTTTGGGCCTGTCTGATGTAGGAATTGTTAAGGGCAGGCCTGGCTTTCATACAGTCCAGAAAAAAATGTGTTGCACATAGCCTGTGTTAAACAGAAGTCATCCAACAAGTGGAATTCCTGAAAATTCAAAGATGTGTGAGCAGACTGTGGCACTAAAATATCTTCATTGTGTGTGAAGGGCAAAGTTATGAATCTGCTGCTGTAAACTCTAGAAAATGCTGATTTTTCTGCCCCACACACAATTTATTGCCCAGTTGGACACCTTGCAGCCAAGTGAACCTTGGAAGTGCAGCTGGGATGTGGAAAATGCTTTCAGCACTGTCTTGTGACCTATGGAGTTGTCTCAGTAGTTCATGAATCCCTTTTTCTTTTTTGAATAACTATAGGGAGGTGGACATCAAAGAAAACATTAACTATGGGTAAGCAGGTCTTTGATTCCAGTACTGTTGCAACTGTAAGAAAATATTCCTTTTCCTTTTTTTCCATTGCACTTCCTCAAACTTCCGAGGCCACAGACTGACCACTGTCCCCCCAGCAGCTCACTCAGTGGATATATTGGATTATTTTTGGGTGATACCAATGATTTTCTAATGATTTAAGCACTGAATTACCTAAACACACAGCAGTGATCCTTTTTGAAATTAAAAACCCCCACCAATATTACAGGAAGGGGAAATTTGGGCTTGAGGCTGTGTGGAAAAGCAGAGTTTCCTTTCTGGTGTGGCTTGAGATGTTTTTCTGTCTCTTTGAGCACCTGATGTCCCTAAATCCAGGCTGGGTTTGGGTTGGCATCAGGAGTTTGGTGCTGACTGAAGCATCCCTAATCCAGGTTCCCTGGTTCTCTTTCCCTTGGCTTATTGCTTCAGTCCAAAAGAGAAACCTCAAATTCTTTAGAAGCACAGAAAGAGGTACAGGTACTACTTGCCTCACGGGGCAGCACCTACACCTTAGCCTGGTTTAGGTTATTTGGCACTTTTAAAATACAAAAAGTGGCTCTTTATTACTTTTTTTTTTTTTTTTTTGTAAATCAGAGTCTCACTATGGATAATCTGGAATTTGGGAGCACTTGCTTTATAATCTTAGCTCTGCCACCAACTCCTCTGTGGCCCTGGAAGTTTCTGATTCCCTGTACCCACCTCCCCATCTTCGCAGTGGATCTGATATTTGCACTCCAGCTGGTTGGATGTTGTTGAGTTGGGGAATTAAAATCGTCAAACAATGTAAATAGAGATCAGGAACAGGAGGAAACAGATTTAAGGAGGGTGGGGTTTCAGTCCTTCTCCTCCCCAAAAATCCTTAGTTTTGCAGCCGTGTGTGCGCCACGTGCTCACCAGTCCGGGCGTGGGCCGGCACCTGATTCCCACTGGAGGATATCAGCTGGAGAAGTGGTGCCTTCATTCCATGGACATTCCAGGTGCAGAGGCAGGATGTTGCTGACCTGCCCCTGGAGCTCCACTTCGCCCAGTGGAAAGCTCAGCACCAGCTCCTGTCCTGTACTGGTGGCACTGGGATGCACCCGTCACTCCAGGGGCTGGGAACTGGGAGATCTCCATCCCTTCCCCTCCTGAAGGTGTTTGGGATGAGCTGTGGGTGCATGGACAGAAATCCCAGCTCTCAGTCGATGAGGGGAAACACATCCTGCTCCCTTTGCAGGCGTTGGAAGGGGCTCTCAAGAGCGGTTCCTGGGTTTGCACCACATTGGTTTGAAGGCTGAATTTTTGGTGCCTCTTTTTCTGGTGCTTATCAAGAAAGGTCTGTGCTTTTCTCTGATAAGCCTCAAGAGAGAATAAGAGATATAAGAGAGAATAAGAGATAAGCCTTAAGAAAGACTCTTTGGCTGGGCTGTGTAGAAAATCAACCTCTCTGTACAGCCCTGCTGCACTGCACGTGGTTTTCTTGTCACGGTGGCTGAGCTGACCTAGAACACGTAGTTTTTGCGGTGCCCAGGTGCCATTTCCCTCTCTAACATTCCCTGTTTTTCATTGTAGGCTTGATCCCTATGCAGATCCCTATTATGACTATGAAATAGAGCGGTTCTGGCGTGGTGGGCAGTATGAGAATTTCAGGGTTCAGTACACAGACCCCGATCCCTACCGTAACTACAGAGTAAGTAAGGAAATTCCCCCTTTCCCCGCTTTTCCTTCCCAACTTTCTTCCAGGTTCTTGTGGGCCTTGGCACGGTTCCAGTGCAGTGCTTGAAACAGGACTTTTCAAATAGTTAATCTTGGCTTAAGGACAGCACAGAGCACACTGGAGGTGAAGGGATGGGAGGAGGTTCTGTTCCAGCATCGTGAGGGCAAAAGCAGCGCTCCAGGCTTGGGAATGAGGTTGGGAAGCTGCCTGATGGGAGAGGACCTGGAGTGCTGCTTGGCAGTGGCTGAGAAGGCCACTGGCACCTGGCTGGCACCAGCCCTGGTGGGGCCACAGGCCCAGGGCAGGGATTGTCCCTGGAGCTGGGCACTGCTGAGGCCACACCTGGAATTCTGGGTCAGATTTGGGCCCCTCCAAGACAGACATTGAGGGGCTGGAGCCTGTCCAGGGAGCTGGAGAAGAGGCTGGAGAACTTCTGAGGGAGCTGGAGGGGCTCAGCCTGGAGAAAAGGAGGCTCAGGGGGGACCTTGTGGCTCTGCACAACTCCCTGACAGGAGGGGGCAGCCGGGGGGGGTCGGGCTCTGCTCCCAGGGAAGAGGGACAGGAGGAGAGGGAACGGCCTCAAGTTGCACCAGAGGAGGATTAGATTGGATATTAGGAAAATTATTTCATGGAAGGGCTGTAAAGCATTGGAACAGACTGTCCAGGGCAGTGGTGGAGTCCCCGTCCCTGGAAGTGTTCCAAAAACCTGCAGGTGTGACACTTGGGGACGTGGTCAGTGGTGACCACGGTGGTGGTGCTGAGCTGAGGGTTGCACTTGATGATCTAAAGGCATTTTCCAACCTCAGCAATTCCATGTCTGAGATGGGAAGGTGGTTCCTGCTCATGCTCCTTGGCTGCTCCTCGGTGTAGCAGTTGAGCAGCGCTTGCAGCCACGTCTGCTGCCATTCTCGGACATCTTGGAGAGGGAGGGAGTTTCCAGGGAGCAGCCTGGCCGAGGAAAGGTTTCCTTGTTAATTCTTGGGAAGGAGAGGGTTAGGTTTGGGCAGGTGTGCTCTGTGTACCAGCAGAGGCTCCACCCTGACTGTCCAGTGCTGGTGGAGCTGCATGTCAGGATTGAGGCACAGCAAAGCAGCAGCCAGGTGCTAAAATCCCAGGAGCTGGCTGGTGAAATAGATCCGGATGAAAACAAGGCTCTGAGCCCTTTCCCTGCTCTTCCTTTTCCCCTCATGCAAACTTTGTGCCTCTGGAGCAGTGACCAAACTGACCAGCCCTGCTCAGGGGGGAGCTTTTCAGTGCTTTCCATCAAATCCTTTCAAAAGGAGCTTTTCCTTTGCTCCAAATCCTTGTTTTCTGCAGAAGCAGTGCCCAGATAGGAGCCTGGGCCTCACCGTGGCCCCACATGACCAATTATTTTCCTGGTGCTCGTTTGCAAAGTTAATTAGCTGGTTATGGAAACAATTAGCAACGAGAGGAGCGACTCGTAAACATCAATACATTTATTTAATAAGCTTAATAAACCAAATTAATCTGAGCGTTGCCTTTGAAAACAGCAGTTGTGTGGGATATGATGCTGTGTTTGCGTCCAGGTTCTGCTCAGCAGGATCCAGGTTATTGATCTCTAGATTATTGATTTGCAGATTATTGATCTCAACCCTTTGATGAGGGAGGGCAGATGTAATTCCTGGCGGTTCCACACTTGCCACCCTCTTCTCTGGGAGCCGTTCCCACAGCATCACGATGGTTTCTCTGTTCTTTTTTCAAGGAAAGAGAGCGAGAACGGGAAAGGGAAAGAGAGAACAGACAACGGGAGCGGGAACGGGAGCGGGAACGAGAGCGGGAACGGGAGCGGCGCCAGCGGGAGCGCGAACGGGAGCGGGAACGGGAGCGCGACAAGGAGCGGCAGCGGCGGAAAGAAGAGTGGGAACGGGAGCGGGAACGAGTGAAGAGGGATGAGAAGGACAGGCAGCACAGGGACCGGGACAGGGACCGGGACAGGGACAGGGAGCGCGACAAGGACAAGGACAAGCCAAAGCCCCGGTCCCCGCTGCTCCCGAGGTAAGTGTTTGCTGGGATTCGGATTTGGCGGCGTCGTAGCTGGTGGGAGTGAAGGTGCTGGTGTGTGTAACTGCTGAGTAAAGTGGTAGTTAATGAGCCTTGTGGCCACTAAGTGGAGCTAAAACATCGGCGACGATGAGCGCGCATAACCCGACCCTCAAAGCAGGAGTGTCCTTTGGCGTGGAGGTGTTCGGCTCAGCCCTCTTCCCTTCGGGCTGGAGAGGTTTTGGGAGGGTGAGGGACTCCTGCAGCTTGGTTCCCTGGGAGCCCTGTGGTGTCTTCCTTTGAGGCCTTGACAAATCTCTGTCACAAGAACCAGGGCTGCTTGGGGAGTTTGGATAGCAAAAGTATCTGAAGATACTCTGAAAGGAAAAGGTAGAGGAACTGTCCTGGGAATGAGTGTCTGCTCAGTGGAATTGCAGATTGGAGTCAGGTTTGTTGCCTCTGACCACCCATTGTTTGTGAAAATCCCAGTCATGACCTGTGTGAAAGAGAAAATGGAACCAGACCAGACTGAAATTCCAGGAACCTGATCCCTGTTTTGTTCCTCTGTCAATGATTTATATACCCTGCCCTCCCAGCCTCCTCTGTCTGAGGCGTATTTGTAAAGCTCTGGATAAATGTCCCAGCGGAATGGAAGTTGTAATGTCACAGCCTCGTTTGGTTCAGAATCATGGAAAAGTGTCACATGTTTTGCTGAGGGACATCTTGGAGCAAGCTGGTCTAGTGGAAGGTCCTTGCCCGTGGCAGGGAGGTGGAATGAGATGAACTTCAATGTTCTTTCCAGCCCGACCCATTCCATGATTCTGTGGTCTCCAGGAAAACTGCTGAACAGTTTCTTGGGAAGGGTGGCAGATGGAGACTCCCATAGCATGCAGAGGACTCTGGGGACACACAGGCGTGTGTGGGGCGAAGAGAGGTGCAGGGAAGCTGTTTCCCAAGATTTATTGGAGCTTTTCCTGGTGTCTTTGTTCCTCTGCGCTGGAGGAAGGTGTGAAACACGATGGGCATGAGGAAGAGTTGGATCAATGAAGAGCAGGGCTCAGAATGCCAGGAATGAGGCTGCACGTGGAATCGGGTGGCTTCAGGTGGGAGCAGGGCTTAGTTTTATCTGCATTAGCGAAAGCAAAGCTGATTTTTGACCCTCTTTCCCAAGAGGAAGTGACAGTTTCAGAGCGGTCTGGAGGAGCAGCAGCAGCAGCAGCTCCAGAGCAGTTATAGGAATACCATAATTACATGTTCCGTTTAATTACAATCTTCACTTAACAGCCACGATTTGTGCACCTTAATTACCACATTGCCCGGTGGTTTGTGCTCTCCTTGGCTTGGTGATGGGACAGATCTTGTCCAGACCCATGTGATGGAGATGATGTCAATGAAAGTGATGTCACCTGCTTGGCAGCTCGAGGTCATGAGTCACTGACAGTCACCGTGACCCAAGGCTGAGCCTGCTGCCTGCTCCTTCCCTGGGCACTCCTGGAATCCTGGGGCAGGGCTCTGTTGGGAGAGTTTGGGCTGCTGGTGCTGGTGCTGGGTGGGAGCAGGGGCCGTGCTCACCGGTCTTGGATCCGTCTCATTCCATGAAACCACGTGAGAGCCCAGAGATGGGATTGACAGCATTCAGGGGACACACATTCCCTGCTTTCCTCTGGCACAGGGGAGCTGGGGATGCCTCTTGCGTCTCCAAAACTCCTTGAAACGAGTCTTGGTCATTCAAAAGCACCTCTTTGCTGTTTTTGTTTTAAGTCTTCTATGGAGAGGGATTTTCAAAGGGAATGGAGTGACAGGACGAGAAGGAATGGCCTTAAGCTCAAGGGAATGCAGGGTTAGATGGGATATTGGGAAGGAATTCCTCCCTGTGAGGGTGAGGAGGCCCTAGCACAGGGTGTCCATGTTGGAAGGGACCCTAAAGCCCATCCCATCCCATTCCATCCCCTGCCATAGGACCTCCCGTGGTTGTGTCATCCATGTCAACATGACCCCTTCCCACAGCACTGCGGGTGTCCGGATGTCTGTGGAGAAAACAAACCCACAGAAACAGGTTTTGAAAAAGCTTTTTAATGCATGAAAGCGTAATTCCAGCTTCTCCCTTGGAGAGCACGTCCCTCGTCCGTCACTTGGCATTTCCCCAGGAGTCCCGTCACGCTCGTGCTGTGACCTGGCTCTGGGCTGTGTCCCACGTCACTTTGTGACCAGCTCCCACCTTCCTCATGGCAGTGCAGTGGCTCGAGCCGTGTCACCTTTTCTCCAGATAGCTCCGTGCCAGGCTCCGGAGGGGCAGGTTTGGCATGCCGGGATTGCCCGGCTCCCGAGTCGGTTTAACGTGTCAAACAGCTGGGATTGCTCCGCGCTTCCTGGGAAGCAGGATGCACAGCAAGGCCACAGCACTCACCTGTGGCTCTATTTATAGACTCCGGGCTTTCCCTAATTGCTGGATCCCGGTTTTTGGCAGGTCCGGCCTCTCCGGGCGGCGCTGGGGGCCGGCTCACGCCACAGCTGCCCGTTAGCATTCCTGCTGCTTCCAGGGCCCACGTGGCCCTGCTCGCTAATGAGCTTGGAAAACTGCTCCACCGAGCCGGGAAAACTCCTGCACAGAGGTTGTGCAAGCAGCACCGAGCTTTGCCCAAGGCAGAGCTGAGGATGTCGGTAATTCCAGGTCGATGCCGGTCGCTCCGGCGGCGTAGGGGCTCCCGCAGGAGCTGGAGGAAGGAACAAACCAGGAGCTGCAGAATCAAGGGCTGAGAGAACCCAAACAGCAAATAGCCAGGAACGTGGGAACAATTCCCTTTGCATTCTGCTGAAAGCAGGAAGGTTTAACCTGATCTCTGAACAGCAGAGGAGTTCAGGGCTAAAAACGCGGAGAAGCCGGAGGAGTTCCCAGCACTGCTGGGTGATGGAGATGAGGAGGATTAGAATTTAACAAGGATTTAGACCCTCATGCTCTCAGGGACAAGTGTTTCTCCTTGAGCCTTTGGAAAGAAGAGGCTGCAGCGTTTGGGCTCCAGTGGGATTGTCACATGTGGATTGGCCTATTTTTCAGGAATTCAAAAAATTCCCTTCCCGTACTTGAAGGGAGCCGACAAGAAAGAGAGAGAGGGAATTCTACCAAGAGCATGGAGTGGCAGGACAAGGGGAGATGGATTCAACCTGACAGAGAGGAGGTTTAGATTGGATTGTGGGAAGAAATTCCTCCCTGTGAGGGTGGGCAGGCCCTGGCACAGGGTGCCCAGAGAAGCTGTGGCTGCCCCATCCCTGGAACTATTCAAGGCCAGGTTGGAGCAACCTGGGGTAGTGGAAGGTGTCCCTGCCTGTGGCAGGGGGTGGAATGAGATGAGCTTTAAGATCCATTCCAACCCAAACCATTCCATCGTTCTGTGAACGTGCAGTTGCTGCTTTATGCTTTGAGGTTGGGTTTTTTCTCCATGCTTAAGATGAGCACTCCAAGAAGTTTAAAATCTGAGGTTGCACTGCTGGTAAAAGTGTTCCTCCCCCTCCTCCTCCTCCCTCCTCAGGCATCGAACACTCAAACAAGCCAGGACACTTTATGATCAATTAGAGGGATAACTTGGCTGTCTGTCCTCCTGCTCCCATCTCTAGAACGGGTTCTGATGCCCCAGGCTGGGCCTGATTTTTGCTGAGTGCAAAATTCCTTCTTTTTCTCTCCCTCTTGCCACTGGAGCTCCCTGTTGTGCAAAGCCTTTCAGGGATAAAGAAGTGACATGAAATATGTCCTCTGAAGAAACTTGGAGCAGTGCAAGATGTTCTGACCCTTAGCTGGGAGCAAGGGCTCTGCACACTGAAATAATTTGCTTTAATCCTTTCTGTTGTTGCCATAGGCCTTGATCCCACTGGCAGCTGAGGGAATCTGGTTGTTCCAGGAGCTCATGAAGCAACCCAGCGTTGTGGGGCCTGTTGGTGGCTGTATTCCCAAAGAACTGAGGGACACTCAGGAGTTCATTCCTGAGGGGCAGCGCTGGCACTGATGTCCCTGTGAGCAGGGACAGGACCCAGGGAACGGCTGGAGCTGGGCCAGGGGCGGGTTAGGCTGGAGATCAGGGAAAGGTTCTTCCCCAGAGGGTGCTGGGCACTGCCCAGGCTCCCCAGGGAATGGGCACAGCCCCGAGGCTGCCAGAGCTCCAGGAGTGTGGGGTTGTTGGGGTGTCTGTGCAGGGCCAGGGGTTGGACTGGATGATCCCTGTGAGTCCTTCCAACTCAGGATATTCCATGATTCTATGAGTTGGACCCACCAGAGAGAGAAGGAACCTCAATTTTGCTGCCCCCTCAGCTGGGGTGGCGCTGGGTGTTGTTGACCAAGCAAGGAGGAAGAAGGTCCATGAGATGGGCATTGGTTTCTTTCCCAGCTGGATTTCCTCTCCAGGGAATGCTGAGGGTTCTGGTGAGGAGCAGCGTGGCAAAATGAACCTTGGAGTGAGATGTTGTCATCTCCAGTTCTTGGAATTTGTCCTGATGTCTGACCTAAACCTCTTCCCACACAGACCAGACAAGCCTCAAACTGTGCCTGGGGGGCTCAGGTTGGACATCAGGAGGAATTTCTTCATGGAAAAAGTGGTTAGGCACTGGAATGGGCTGCTCCGGGAGGTGGTGGAGTCCTCGTCCCTGGAGGTGTCCAAGGAGGGGCTGGACATGGCACAAGGTGGGGATCGATCACAGGTTGGACTCGATGATCTTGGAGCTCTTTTCCAGCCTCAGCGATTCCGGGATTCTCGTGGTACGGACCCCAATTCCATGGAACAGCAGTGGCAGGTGGGATGAGGAGAAGGAGGGGACTGTTGTCCTCGGAGATGTTCCCTGGAGGTGACAGCAGCTCCGAAGGTGCCAGGAAGGGGCAGTGTCCTGAGGACCGTGCTGTCATTATCGCACACACCACACTTTTTTTGGAAGGAAGTTCCCTCCATCAGGACTAAAACCTATAAATGGAGAGCACTTAGGCAGCCATTAAAAACCAAAATAACCCCGTGAGTGGGCACTCAGACAGCTGACAGCAAAGTCAGCGAGGGCAAATCACAAATCCTCGTGAAACCTTTCCAACAAGGAGCGTTGAGCTTCTTCCCAGCTGCTCCCGAGGTGTCACCTGGAGTGTGAGGTGCTGCAGATGCCGGGACAAAAGGTTACGTGATCCCATGGCCGTGCTCACCGTTGTGTTGTTTTCTCAGGCCGGTTCAAGTTGACTTTGTTAATCTCTGAGCGCGTTAATGAGCAGGATAACCCAGGTCTGGAATCAATGGGTGCAGGTTATCCAGGGCCTGCGAGTCAGAAAGCGTTGGAATGAGCTCGATTAGATAAAGGAGTGGCAAAAAGAAGGGAATGCAAATGGAGTGATTCACGGTGGTGTGTGTGCCACAAAGCAACTGAACTCGTTTTTTTGGAGGAATCTCTAATTTTAAGTGTTCCTGGGTCGTTGTTGTCTTTCCTGAGAGCTTCTGGTGGTCTCTCAGTGCTGCCAGCTGGATTTGTTCCCTATTTTTTGGGTGTAGAGGCTCTGAATGAAAGCAGCTGTCAGTCGGTTTTGGGGGGCTTAGCGGCGGCATCTCATCCTGCTGCACAAAGATGGGGTGGGAGGATGGGGGGTTTGGGTTCCTCTTAGTTTTCCCTGTGGAAATCTCAGTTACTTCCTAGAAGAAATCCTTCATTTGTTCCTGTTTGTTCTGCCACAGGAGGAAGAGCAGGCAGGGCAGACAACTGTGTGCTCTTCCTGGGTTTGGAGTTGGGCATTGGTAAAACCCTGGAATGCCCTGATTTAGTCCTGTATCCACGAAAATTTAGTGAAGGGGGGGGAAAAAGAGCCTCCATCCACGGGCATGGGTTTGCTCTCCAGGTGTCTGCACCTCCCTGGGCGGCTTCTCGGAGTGCAGGGAATTAAGGGAAGCAAATGTTGGGTTTCCCAGGCTGAGTTGGGTTTTACCTGCTCCAGCTGGGGCTGGACCTCTGCTCCTGCACACTCCGGGTGTCCCAGGACTGCTCAGAGGAGGAATTCCCTTCTTTTCACGTACAGAACTTATCCTGTGCTGCTCCAAGGTTCTTTGGAATCCCAGTCCAGTGCCCTGCATGGCAGCAGTGCTGTGATAAACACGATAACAACTTGTTTACATCCCCGTTTTTTGTGGTGCAGCTGCCAGCTGGAGCAATGGAACCTGCTTAGACAGCTTTGCTTTCATTTCTGCTCCCAGCTCTGTTGGGAAGTTGGTGATAAGAACAGCTCTGCTCTGGAGCCAGGCTGGGAGAGCTGGGAGCGTTCAGCTTGGAGAAGGGAGGGCTCCAGGGAGACCTTGGAGCTCCTTCAAGTGCCTAAAGGAGCTCCAGGAGAGCTGAAGAGGGATTTGGGACGAGGGATGGAGGGACAGGACAGGCTTGGAGCAGCCTGGGATAGTGGAAGGTGTCCCTGCACAGGGACTGGATGAGCTTTAATGTCCCTTCCCACCCAAACCATTCCGTGATTCCATGGTAATGAAATCTGTGAATCAAACCAGACTTTCCAAGTTCTCCATAAAACATTCCTGCTGACTGGAATTTCTGCTGGTCCTTACGGTTCTTGAGCTGCTGCCTCCACTTCCCCAGCAGCAGGAGAAGAGTTTCGCAACCCCAGATGGAGATGAAGGGCATTGAGTGACTCAGGTGTGGATCTCAAGGAACGTGATTTTCTTTGGCATTTCAGAGATGGAGTTACTGGGACATCTGCAGCCTGGATTTTAGGGAAACAAGGCAATTCCAGGGCAGGATCGCTGCCTCCTGCTCATGGAGAGGAGGCTCTCCAGGCATCAAATGCTCAGCCCTTAGGGGAGATGCCATCTCAGATAGCTTTATCTCCCTGCTGGGATGATTTCATCCTGGAGGTTCCGATTGTATCTCCACTCTTTAATTTCCAAGCCTCTCCCCATCAGGCTTTGAAGAAATCCTTCCTTTTTTTTTTTTTTTTAAATTTTTTTATGCGACTGATAACTCAGCTTCAGATGGAAACAGCTTGAGAAAAGCATTTTCCCTGTTGATGTTTCACCAAGATCAGTGGGCAGCAGCTCCAAGGGCCAGCATTCCCTGTCCTGGGCACGCATAGGTGCCTTTCCGGAGCTGTTGTCCCTCTCCATTACTCCAAGACAAGAAAAATCCCTGTGTGCTTGCACTCTGCTGGAATTTATTTTGCAGCAATTACAGGTCCCTTCACAACTGCCTTGGCACATGGCTCCAGTCATTCCTCGAGTCCACTTCCTCTGGAAAATTCCACTGCCGCTGCAGGAAAAGCGGCGCCGGCGCTGCTGACGCAATCCCAGCTTTCCTGCGAGAAACGCAAAGGCTGTTAAATCATCGCTGGACTTTCCTCCTGGAGAAAACTGAGCTGGAAGAGCAGCCCCGGAGCCAGGCTGACGTCACTGCTGCCCGGGGGTGATAAGGTTTGGTTCCCTGTGGGAGCCGTGTCCCACGGGAGGGGGAAGGACACGGGAAGCGCTTTCCCCGGGAAGCTCGTTTTGCTCTCCGAGATTAGAAATGCTTCGGCAGCATTTGCATAATACATGAGGAGAACTCGAGCTGGGCAGCTCCTTTTTTTTTCCCCTCTCTCCACAGTTTTGTTGGACCCAATGACGTGCCTCAGCCGGGGTTTTTTTGGGAGCCGGGTTTATTTGGGAGCTGGGCGCGTGCGTGGGCTGACCCACACCGGGGTGCTGCCAGCTGGAGCTGCCTCTGCTCCTCCTCTCCCTGCCAAAGCCTCACTTTTCCTCTTGATTGCTGTCATTACATTCCAGCCAAATGGGCATCAGCGTGTTCCTTCTGGAAAAGACAGCTTTTAGTTGTTTTAAGGGTAAAACTGCCTTTGGAAGCTGCTGCCCGAGTGATCCTTGAGGATCAGGGTGGAAATTCAGGTGCTTTTGGTCACTCTTGTCTTGTCTCTTCTTCCCTCTAATTTATTTTTTTTAAACCTTGTGGAATAGACTTAGGAGTTAATTCTGAAATATTTCGAATGTTTCCTAAAAACGGGAATTTGGTGAAAAAGGTTGGGATGAACACGAGAGTTCTTTGGCGCTCTCTGTGCTGAAGTGTGCGAGGTTTGCCAGCAGCCTGGGCGGCTGTGCTGAGGATGAACTCCTGAGCTGATCCCACAGCTCACCAGCCCTGGAATTCTTCCTTCCTTCCTTTTCACCGTGGCTCAGACCCTGCCAAGGGCAGGTTGGACTCACTGAGCCAGCAGCAAACCATTCTTATTTTTTAATTTATTGAATTAAGAAGCTGGGAGCTCCACCAAGCACCAGATGCAGCACTAAATGACCTGGTTGGAAGAGTGAAAGCCGGGAGAAATCCTTCCCTCCTCATCTCCCAGCCATGGGACTTGTCCAGGCTGGGATTGGGATGTTCCTCTAGGGAGCTGCTGAGGATCCAGCAGCTCCTCCAGCTCACTTTCCATTCTGCCTCCTGAATTCCACTGGAGAAGACGAGTCCAGCAGCATCAGATCCCAGGTTTAGGTTGAACGAGTTTCTTTGGTGATGCCGCACATGGGAAGCTCTGAGGAAAGGCTTTGAAAATGTCCTGACAGGAGCAGCATCTTCCTCGTCTGCAGCATTTACTGCTGAGTCAAAAAGCCAAGCACACCCCAAAATGAGGCTTTCTGTTGTGGTTTTCCTGGGGAAAAACCTTTCCTCCAGAAAGTGACTTCATCCAGAGGGAATTGCATCAAACCAGGTAATAGGTGCAAGTAAATGAGATTTGCTTTCAGAGTCATCCCTGCTCCCAGCTGGCGCCCAAGCTCTGCAGTTCAGCTGGATTTGCTCCAGCTCCCAGGATGTGCTGTTGGATGTGAATCTGAGTTGGTTTTAAGGGAGAAAAAATCCTGTAGGAGCCTTTTCTTTCTGAAAACTGGTTCAGGAAGGAGCTGAGCCCGGAGAGGCACGAGGGCATTTGTTAGTTCATGGACTCATGGAATTTCCTGAGCTGGAAGGGACACACGGGGATCATCAGCCCAATCCTTGGCCCTGCCCAGGACACCCCAAAATCCCACCCTGAGCATTGTTCTGGAGCTCTGGCAGCCTCGGGGCCGTGCCCATTCCCTGGGGAGCCTGGGCAGTGCCCAGCACCCTCTGGGGAAGAACCTTTCCCTGATATCCAACCTGAACCTCCCTGACAGTTGTTGGCTTCCACATTTGTCATCTCAGACAGTGCAGGAGAAGCTTCTCCAGAGGTTCTATCCTGGATAAAGCTGCCTCTCTGCCCACCTGTGCCAGCAGAACATTCCCCCTGCCTCTCCCAAAGCATGCAGACAGTGATCCCATGGGAAGGGACATTGGATCAGGATATTTGGGCATCATCCATGAGCATCCTCACATGGTTTTCTCTCCTCCTTTCCTTGCTCTTTATCCTGCTGCTTCATGCAAGGTGTGGAGGCTTCTCCCAGTCTTCCTTTCCTTCCTTCTCTGCACTTGGTTGATTTGAGGATATTCCAGAGGTTAAATAGGCAATTCCAAAAGGGATTTGTAGACATCAGCTGGAAGGAGCCGTAGAGCCCAGCTTGGACTATTTAATGTTATCAGGGTATAAAGAATAGGTCCAGTGTGTCTCAGCCCCCTGTTCCGAGTCATGGTGTTCCTCCATGATGAAATACTCATGGAATTGTGGCTGTAGCTTGGAAAACTTGACCAATCCACTGCAGATAGCCTGTGCTGAGTTAAACAGCGTGTGTTGGAGCAGTGCTGGGAGCGGGGCAGGGTGGAAGGGAGCTGCTGAGGGATAAAGCTGAGCCATAACCCTGCCTGGGACCCCCTTCCCGGGCACTCAGCACTTCTGCTTTGGATGGAAGCGCCCAATTCTCCTCTCCTGGAGCTGGGGTGAGATTTGTGGCAGGGGTGAACGTGAAAGGAGGGGTTTTCCTCTGAATATTCCAAGGGAGCTGTGGGACAAAGAGTAAAACTGCTTTTACATCAGTAGAGATAAGGAAAGAGTCAGATGCTGGATTTTTAGGTCAGCACATCCCAGTCCTGGATTCAGGAAGAGGAAACTCTGCCAACAAGGAGGGGATGAGGCTTCTCAGTGAGGTGTGAAGCCTTCAAAGGGCAGGACAGGCTCCTGACCAAGAGCTTTCATTATCCTGGGGTTTGTTGAAGTATCCCTGGAATTATTAGAAAACTTGGAGGTGGCTTTTTTATCTCAAAAAGGCAGAGGAAGTTGTGTGGGGAGTGGTTGCTTCAGTTGTGTGAGTAATGGGGTGGTACTGGCTGAACCCAGCGGGGAAGGGGCCTTTCCTTCCCCAGATTCCCAGGAAACTCATTAGTTTGAGGAAAGGAATAACTGCATCATTGTCCTGCTAATTTGGTGAGTGCAGGAGACTTCAGAAAGCTTCAATCCCTTACAAACTCTGCCTGAAACCCCAGGGAGAAGGTTAGGAGCAGGTAGTTGAGTGCAGGTTGGAGTGAGGGCCAGGAAAAAGTCCAGGTTAAATCACCCAGAGATAAGAGAGGTAATAAAGTCTCGGCCTCAAGAAACTCGTCCTGGAGTACTTAAGGAAGTGTCTGGTGCAGCTGCTGAAAAGTTGGCCCTGAATTATTTTCAGAGGGTTGGAGAGGAGAAGGGAAACGTGGAGAACCAAAAAAGGGGAGCTGAAAGTAGGACCCTTAACAGGGAAGGGAGGAGATGGAGAGTGGGGCCTGGCTGGGCACCTCTGCATGGATACCAGCAACAGCAGCACATTTGGGGGTGTTTATAAACACCCAGAGAGTGACCAGGGATGAAGCAGCCTGGTTTGTGCCCAGGTGGGGAGGGAGCTGTCCCCTTTGGAAGAGTGAAAGGAGGGTACTGTGTCTTGGCCTGGGACAGCCCCACGGGGTGTCCTGGGGACGGAAACATCGCGGTAATCCGGGCTCAGTGAGGACCCCTCTCTGCTGCACCAGGCTGAGCTTGCTCCAGCTCTGAGCTGGGCACAGGTGTAGGGAGCAGCAGGTTTCCCATTCCCTTCCCTCTTGCTTGTGTGCAGTCCTTGGAGGCCAGGAGCTGGACCTGGAACCAGCCAGGAGGTCACGGAGTGCTCGGTGTGACAAAGGAGTTCACAGAATTGTGGCTTTGTTGGTTTGCAGAGCAGCACTGGTTTGTCAATGGTCACAAACTGAGAGTTCTTCTAACACTTCATCACCCCAAAATGATGCTGGCATCCCACAGGGGAGGTTAAGAGCTGAAAGGGATTAATCTAAGGGGTGAATTCTGGGATCTTCCCATGGCCCCGTGGATCTATTCATACATTCTATTACAATGTATTTACCATTTCCAGTATTTTTCCCTGTCCCTCGTGTATCTTCCTTTATAAACCCCCCCAAAATCCCAGCTGCTGACCTCCTCCTTGTTTTCCAGCCGCCAGCCTGAGGCACCAAAGAAGGACAAGGATGCCACGGCGCTGGGCAGCGCCCCGTCCAAGCGGGCGGACGAGTGGAAGGACCCCTGGCGCCGATCCAAGTCTCCCAAAAAGAAGCTGGGCGTGTCCGTGTCCCCCAGCCGGGCACGGAGGCGCCGGAAAACCTCGGCCTCGTCGGCATCCGCCTCTGGCTCCTCAAGGTGAGGGGAAGGGGGGAGCCTGGAACGTCCTGGAAGCGTGTCCTGGAACGGGATGGGGCTCCTTCGTGGCCAGGGACGGTGTTGGGGTGTTGGGACAGGTTGTGCAGGGAGGTTGTGGATTATTCCCCATCGCAGGCTGGAGCAATCTGGGACAGTGGGAGGTGTCCCTGCCCTGTGGAACTGGATGATCCTTAAGGTCCCTTCCAACCCAAACCATTCCATGATTGGATATTTGGGAAAGCAAAGACTTGCTGCTCAGGAACACCTATGGACACGCAGCGAGATGGAAGCCAAAGGGGGCAGGGAGCTGTGGGAGCTGTGCTGTGACCTGTTGGAGATTAGGAAAGGGAAATCCTTGGAAGAGCCACTTTTCCAGTGAATTAGAGCTGGATGCTCTAGAGTGCAGATGATAGCAACTCACCTAGATGAAAACTGGCCTTAATGGGAGCAGAGAGAACTGGGAGCGGTGAAAATCAGATCCTGGTCACTCTGGGATGGATGGAGGGAGGAGTTGAGCCCACTCCTTTAAGAGCAGGTTGATGCTACTGGGAGAACTGGGATTGTGGAGGTTTGACAGAGCCTTGGAGGGCTGGAATGGGGCTTGGAAACCAATGGTGGAAAATAAGATAAAAAGCACCTTTCAGAAAGAAACTCCCTGGATCTGGGAGCCTCGAGGCACAAACTGGATCGATTTCCTTTAAATGTTTGAACTTGAAGCTCCTGAAAGAGGGGGGGAAGTATCCAGGAAGAATGAGGAACACGTTAAATTGGAGATAGGATCTAAAAGCCAGAGCCCTCCTGAAGCAGATTTTCCTGCTGGGATCACTGCACCCAGTCAGGTGATCTGTCGGGGTTTTGTCCAGTGAAAAGGCATGAAATATGTGGAAGCAGTTCCCAAAAAGGATGGAAAATCAGTAATTAAAGGAAGGGAGGCTTATTTAAGGGTGCAAAGAGAGTAGCAACAGCAGGATCCTCCCTAAAAGAAAAAGGGGATCTGAGGAGAGGCTGTGAATCCTGACAGCTCCCTGATGAGGAGAAGGCACGTGGGGTTTGGAGCAGAACTTGGGGAGAACATCTTTGGAAACAAGACCTTGGGGGCTTTTCAGGAAGCTCTGAATTTTAATTTTTCTCTTCCAGGTCCTCTTCTCGTTCGTCCACCTACTCTGGGTCCGGCTCCTCCCGCTCGCGCTCCAGATCCTCCTCCTACAGCTCCTACTCCAGTCGCTCCTCCAGGCACAGCTCTTTCTCAGGCAGCAGGTCCAGGTAGTGGCTCCTGGGGCTGGGAACCAATGGTGGAATGGTTTCCAAATGCTTCCTGACAGCTCCTTTTTGCTTCATTGAAATAAACCACTCCAAGCACTTCGCTGAGTGAGGGAGGCTGTGGTTGCTGGGTGAAGGAGATCTGTCAGCCACCCCCTCCTCTCCCCGGTGCTCCCGCCCACGAGTGCAGGGCTGTTGTGGCTGGGCTCTTTCCCATGCCTGTGGTAGATGAACATTCCCATCATTTGCATTTTCTGGTTGGAAGGAGTTCAGCAGCATCTCTTTCCTATGGCGCTGGAATTTCGATTTCAAGAGGCAAATCCCGTTTCTTTATTAAAGCAGTTGTGTCTTGTGATAGTCCTGACACTTCAAAGTAGCACTCCAGTGTCCCATGCTGATTAATATTTATTCCCCTGCAACTTCCTTGCCCCTGCAGACAGTTTGCCAAGTCTGGAATATCCACAGTGGGAGAACTGGCTCCTTAGGTAGGCGCCTCTTCAGAGCTGAAGCCACACAGGTACCCAGAGCAGATCCCACAGGTGATGGAAAAACACACGCTGTCACTTTTGGAGACTGCTTTCCCCTAGGAAAGGCTCAGCTGGGAGCTGATTCCATCTGGGAAGCAGAATGAGCTTCCCCCATGCAGCCCATGCCGGGCTCTGCTCCGTGGGGACAGTGCCAGCGTGGGTGACACCCCTGGCTGCCTCTCCCTGGGGTGCAGGGTGAGGAACACCCTGTGCCCAGCTGGTCCCCAGAAGAGCTGTCACGCAGGAGTCAGGCTGCTGAGGCACTGGGCTGCAACAGAGGCACTTCCAGTCTTGGCACTGGGGTGAATCACCCCAGCCCCAGCACGTGCTGTGCCTGCCAGGGCCTCAGGAAACAGCTCCTGCCCTTGGTGGTTGCCCTTGGGATGCACCATTAGTGCTTCTCCTTGTGTTCCAGAAATTAAAGATCTGCATTAGGTTTAGGTGTATTTTTTGTGTCCTTCTCCCAAGTTTTTTGGGGTTTTGCTGCTGTTGAAAGGATGAGCTGCTCTGGGAGTTACGGGACATAAAGTGATGAATGTACAAGTCAAAATCCTGCTTATTTTCCTGTGTATTCTCCCAAGGACAGAATTCAGGGAGGATGGAGACAGCCTCAGGTGTTGCTGTGGAATTCCTGGAGTGCCTCTTTTCAAGTTGATCCTATTTTTTCCTTTTGTTTTCTACTTTTCCCACTGGTCTGATGACAGAAGTTAAATTTTGTTGCACAGAGTCCAAATATAAAACCAGGAGAAGCTCAGGACAGGTTCCTGGGGAGGAGGGAATGGTGGCTGAATGCCCTGAGAGCCAGGAAAAGCTCCTGCAATCCCAGAGCCTGAGCTGAGGGATGTCTCCTTCCTTTCCAGGTCAAGGTCCTTCTCATCTTCTCCCTCTCCTTCTCCAACACCGTCTCCTCACAAGCCACTGGCAAAGGCTAAAGGGGAATTGTTGCCACCTCCTGGGAAAGGGTAAGGATCCATCTTCCTCTGGATACCCCTGAACAGAGTCCAGACCAGCCCTTCCTTCAGGGGCCTTAAGCTGAAGGAATGCAGGCTTAGATGGGATATTGGGAAGGAATTCTTCCCTGTGAGGGTGGGCAGGCCCTGGCACAGGGTGCCCAGAGAAGCTGTGGCTGCCCCTGGATCCCTGGAAGTGCCCAAGGTTGGATGGGGCTTGGAGCACCCTGGGACAGTGGAAGGTGTCCCATGGCAGGGACTGGAACAGGATCTTTAAGGTCCCTTCCCATCCAAACCATTCTGGGATTCTAAACCTGGTTGAGAGTTTAAGAAATAAGTGAAAGACGCAGAATACATCCGTTATTGAAGAGTTTTTAGCTTGGCAAATTTAATTAAATAATGACACTTTTACTTATTAGATCCAAGTTAAACTGTGCAAGTATCCTTAAATATTACCTGTATCCAGGTGTTTAAACACATCTGATTTACTGCTGAAACATTCTGTGTGTGCAGATGTATTTGTATAATCTCAATATATGTAGTAGGAGCTATAAGAAAGTTCAGTTTCCTTCCTCTGCTGTGGCTTTGGTTAATCCACAGCCTTAGAATAAAGAAATGATTCAGCCTCATCAACTTTTCACACTGGAGACAGATGAAAACAGGACTCTGGAGCTCTCTGCAGCTGGGTTTGGCTCATTCTGACAGCCCTGCTGCTCTTTTAAATTCCTGAAATTGCTATTTCACAAACCCCGCAGTGGCAAATTACGGGGACGTTGGAGGGTGACACAACACCGTAGTGATGTCACCTCTTCTAAGCTGACCTGCAAATAAATGACACCATGGGAATCCCCCTGAATTCTCCAGAATTTAGGACAGTCCCCTTTGCCACACTTCTTGTCCCTCGTTATGCTGCCTTTTGGGGGTTTTTTCCCCTCCACTCGGGGTGAGGCCCCCGCAGCGATGGCTGTGCTCCCTCCCGGCGCTGGTTTGGTGACACCACGGCAGCCTGCCCCAGCACAGCGATTATTGGCACTGGATAACGTGCCATGGGCTTCATCCTGTGTTCTGCAGGGGATAACTGCAGATACTGAGCACAGGAGGAGGAGGAATTAACTCTGTGTGTGTGTGTGCAGACTCACCTCCTCCCCAGTTAATAGGTGTGGAATCAGTGCTGGGATGTTCCAGGGCCTGAAGGGGGCTGGAGAGGGGCTGTGGACAAAGGCCTGGAGAGGGACAGGACACAGGGAATGGCTTCCCACTACCAGAGGGCAGGGTTAGATGGGATATTGGGAAGGAATTCCTCCCTGTGAGGGTGGGGAGGCCCTGGCACAGGGTGCCCAGAGAAGCTGTGGCTGCCCCATCATCCCTGGAAGTGTCCAAGGCCAGGCTGGATGAGGCTTGGAGCAACCTGGGATAGTGGAAGGTGTCCCTGCCCACGGGAGGGGTTGGAATATGCTCTTCAAGGTGTTTCCAACCCAAACCATTCCAGGATCATGAGTTGAGCAGTGTCCAGCTGTCAGAGCAGGGTTGGAGTGCTCCGAGCCCCGAACTGGGCAGCGCTGAGGAGCCAGAGCCATTCCCATCTCATGCAGTGGGTGTTGGAGAGCACAGTGGTGCTCCCACCGAGTTTTCCACAGGGAACACAAGCCAAGGGACAGATCCAAGGGATATTTGCACACACAGGCTGTTTTGCACCCTCCTGATCTGGGTGCTGGAGTTAAAAAGAGAATTTTTGCATTAACTGTGTGCATTTCATTCTGAGGCCTGACTGGTAGATTTGAAGCAGGTGTAAGTGTTTGGGATAAAAATGATGGAATTAAATGGATAAGAAACAACATTTCCACCCAGTCTGCTTCAGGAGTTAATTTACAAGTCAAATATCTCCACAATTGACTGTTGTGTAGTAATTTGTCTCTGAAAAGATGAATTGATTGAGAATATGGGGAACAAATCCCTTTAGGGAAATCCACGGTGTTTGTGTTTTGGGGAAACAGCCAAGCATTTGTAGCTACAGGAATCACATCAGGGCCAGATTGGATGAGGCTTGGAGCACCCTGGGATAGTGGAAAGTGTCCCTGCCCGTGGAATGGAGTGGAGTGGCATGAGCTTTAAGGTCCCTTCCAGCCCAAACCATTCCAGGATCCCATAATCTCTAGAATATTAAACCTGACGAACCTGAGCCCATCATTTCTGAGGATGTCCGTGGTCTGTGCCCACCTCCCGGGATCACACACCCGAAAATTGTCGTTTTTCCAGGGAGAAACCTGTGAAGAAACTCACTGCCCTCCCAGTCCCTCAGCCACTCGCGAAAATTACAGCAGCAGCCCCGGAGCCAGCCAAGCCAGGGGATAATCGGGAAGCCAGGAGGAAGGAACGTCAGACAAGGACTCCACCCAGGAGGTGAGAGAGCTGGGGGGTGCAGTGAGGCTTGATCTCCTGGAAGATCCAGGAAATCCTGGGTTTCTTTCTCCTGGAAGATCCAGCAAATCCCAGAGTCCCGACTGCCGCTGTTAAAGGAGAAATCCATCTCCTGGGGCAGGGGGAAAAGGGGAAGAGAGCTGGGGGAAATGTCCCTGACTTGTCATGAGTGGCTGCTGCCTCTGGAGGCTGGGGGGAGGATGGAGTAGGTGGAATACAGGAAAGATGTCAAAATCAGAGTGGGAGTGGGGAAAAAAGCCATTTTTGAGAGCTGCTGGTTGTGGAGGTGGCACAGTGAGGAAAAAAAGAGTGTGTGGGATCTGTTTGGTCCCACACAGATCTGATGTGGTGGAGGGTCAGCAGCTGGCCCACACTGGCCACAGGGATATTCCCCACCACAGAGCATCATTCCCAGGACATAAACTGGGAGAAGTGGTGGAAGGGGCCGATCCCCCTTCAGGGAGGGCTGGGCATCAATCAGGGGGTGCTGAGCAAATCTCTGGTTTCTCATGGGGTTTTCCGCCCTCCCTCTCTCTCTTTCCCGTTCCAATGCCCATTCTGTGAGGGGTGTTTGCTGTCCTGCAGGAGGACCATCAGTGGCAGCATCAGTGGCAGTGCCAGCAGCTACAGCGGGTCCAGCTCCCGATCCAGGTCCTTGTCCCGGTCTCTCTCCGGATCTCATTCCAGATCATCCTCTGCCTCAGTCTCCCACTCTCCCTCTGGGTCCAGGAAATCCAGGTACAGCCCCGACCCTTTGTGACCTTTGTTTAACAGCAGAGACTGTGACTGTTGTTCACTGGTTTGGTTCCTTGCACTGAAGACTCTCTGTAGCTGCAGCAGCAGAAGCTGCGGGTGCCTGGGAGGTGGGACAAGGCTGGGTTTGTGTTACAGATCCCAGCTCCTGAATTGTGGTGGGAATGCAGTGTTGGAGAGGGCATGGAGAGATAGAACAAGATATAATGGCCTTAAACTGAAGGAGGGGATGTTTATATGGGATGTTTGGGAAAATGCTTCCCTGGGAGGGTGGGGAGGCCCTGGCACAGGGTGCCCGGAGAAGCTGTGGCTGCCTCTGGATCCCTGGAAGTGTCCAAGGCCAGGTCAGACAGGACTTGGAGCAACCTGGGACAGTGGAAAGTGTCAGGGTTGGAACTGGGTGATCTTTAAGGTCCCCTCCAACCTAAACCATTCCATGATTGTCTGATTATTTCCCTTGTGGTTTATTCAAGGAAATAATCCTGTCGTGTGTGTCCAAGCACCCATTTAACCGAAGTGGTGACCAGAACAGCTCCTTCTGGCCAGGGTGATCCCACATCCTAATTAATTTACAAATGAACAGTTTCAGGCTATGGAGCTTGGCTCTCCTGAGCCTCTCCTACCTCTGGTTGCTGCGTGTCCTTAGGGGAGATGCCTGGCCTGTCAGGAGAGGTAGGTCAGAAAATCCCTAAAAGGCCCAGCTAATGATATTTTTCCTTTGCTGGCAGAGTTGCAGGGCCAGTTCCTTTGTGTTTAGCCCCAAGTGAATAGTTCCCAGTCTGTTGGTCTGTGGGGTGTGTAAAGAGCAAACTCCTTCCAGCAAAGAGAAACAAACCACTCTCAAGTCATTCCTGTGGGTTTCTTTCATCTCTTCACACAGAGGATTCCCTGAATCCTCACAGGCAGAGCCTTGAAACACAGCACTTCCCTGGCACACGGCTGTCAGAGTAGTCCTGTGGTGTAAAAGCAGGGGATGGAGCAGGATTTGGCTCTGAGCAGCTGCAAATTCCCATCTGTGAACTCTGTGGAACTCCGAGGTTCAACATCCGCGTTATTTTACGGAAATCCCGGCTTGTTTACTCCGTGCTTGTCACATTCATCAGCTCAGCCGGGGGTGATGCAAGAGCTTCAGGGAGCACCAGGGCATGGATGGGAAGCGTGAGCACACTGGGGCTGCTGTGCTGCTCCTGAGGGAAGGGGGAAGTGCGGGAAATGCACTGTGTGCCCACACCAGGTGTGCTGGGCCATCCTGGTAGCCTGGAGAAGGAGTTTCTGGCTCGTCCTGGCCCCGCTGGAACAATCCATGAGACCTCTCAGAACTCAGCTCCATCGTGGTGCCAGGGCATAGAGGTTGCAGAGGGTTGGTCTGTGCTGAAGCTGCCACAGCTCCTTCAGTCATCCCAATCCAGCTTCCAGCCAGGGAGCCTGGGCCTTGCTGGCAGAGCAGGTCGGGGTGGCCCGTGGAACAGGCTGGGGAGGCTCCTGAATATTCATGCAGTGGGATTCTTTGGCTTGGAAGGGAGCTTAAAGCTCATCCAGTCCAACTCTCTGCCACCTTCCACTAGACCAGGTTGCTCCAACCCTGTCCAGCCTGGCTTGAACACTTCCCAGGATAGGCACTGGTAGGAAATACCCATCTTGGAGGCATCTCCCTGTCGTTGCCAGTCGTGACAGTCGATGTGTGCCAACAGCAGAAACCCTGCCAGGGAACCTTTGCCCTGAGCTGTAACACTGACCTGGATGTGCCAGTGCACTCCCTGCTTTCACTCCTTGTTTTCCTGGGCAAACAGTGACCTGTTTACACGTTGCCCTAATCCTGGCTATAAATAAACATTACTTTCTAGGCCTGCATCCCACAGCTTTGGGTTTTTTCCTACCAGCAGCACCCCAGGACACGCAGCCTTTGTGTGTGTTCCCGATCATCGCCTGTCGAGCTTCCCAGCACCCAGCCATGCCTGGCAATGAAAAAAGGCCTCATTGCCTTCCTGCCTGTTGGTTGTTTGCAGGTCCCTGAGCGTGAGCAGCGTCTCCTCCGTGTCCAGTGCCTCGTCCAGCAGCAGCTCCGTGCGCAGCGCCGACTCCGAGGACATGTACGCGGACCTGGCCAGCCCCGTGTCCTCGGCCAGCTCCCGCTCCCCCACCCCGGCCCAGCAGAAGAAAGGTATAGGTACCTGCTTTGGTGGGGTTTTATTCCTCTAGGGAGTCTTTGGGAAAGAAAGGAGGAGCAGAGATCCTTCCCTGGGAATACTGTGGGCTCCAGGAAAATCACTGAGCAGAGGTGACACAGGAGCCCAGAGGTCCTGTGAGGCTGTGGAGAAGGGAGGCTGTGGAGCAAATTTACATCCACATCCTTCCATCCCTGCACCTCTGGTTGTCTCATCCCTTCTCCTGCCTGGCAGTTCTGCCTCTCCCTTGCCCCATTCTCCTTCACCCTTGGAAGGTGACGTAAGTCTGGACAACTCCAGTATCGCACTGCTCTTCCTCTGCTCATTCCAGACCATAGCAGAGTTGGTGGCAAAAGCCTTTTGTTCTTTGTCTTTTCTGTTCCTCCCTGTGGAGATTCTGGTTTCCTGAATCCCTTAACCTCAGGGCCACACACTGAGTTACTGCTGTGGGCTTTTCCCATCCCTGGAGCAGCATCCTCTTGCCCAAAGGGCGAGCAGGCAACAGGAATCGTTCCCAAGTCACTACTTGTGCTCTCTGCTTCCAACAGGAAAGTCAAAAAAAGAAGACAGTGCTAAAGAGGAGAAGAGGAAACGGGATGTGCCCGCTCAGCTACTGAAATCAGCCAAGCCCACCCCGGGAAGCAAATCCCAGCAGGTGCCCCAGGGCCAGCAGCCCTCGGCCCCCCAGGCGCAGCAGGGCGGCTTCAGCGGGCACAAGGAGATCAAACTGACGCTCCTGAACAAGGTGACATTCCCTGCTGGCTGGCATTCCCTGCTGGCCGGCATTCCCTGCTCCCAGGGGCAGCAGGGGGGATGGATCCTGGCGGGAGGGGAGCTCCGGGCTCAGCGCTGTTGGGATGAGCTCAGCCGGGAAGGTCTGGGGCTGGCTCGGAGGGCGGCACACAGAACCAGTCTGGCAGCACACGCCCTGTGGTGGCTTCACTTTGGGGCTGTGTTGGCGGCTTCCCTGGGGCACATTCCTGCTGCAGCTTCCAGGCTCTTCCCTGCTTGCTCGAAGGTCCCGCGTGTGCCGGGGCCTTTCCCCCGGGAGATGCTCCGGGCACGCTTCCTGTGCCAGGCCAGAGCGGGCTGGGAACAGCCAGGCACCGAGTCCAGAGGGGAAAGTGGCGAGTGCCTCAGCTGCCCAGGGTGCCCGCCTGGCTCTTCCCTGTCGCTGTTTTCCCCACGGACGAGGAGAGAAACGACACAAAGTCCAGGCTCAGGGATAAATGGATGGATGGTTTAATGAATTTTTAGAAGACTTTTATATGTTAGTCCGCAAAGTGTATTAAGTGGCATAAGGTAATTGGTTTTTGCCATCCACCCCCTAAGGGGATTGGTTAAGTTCTAAGACACATATCTTTGAGTGTTTTTTTAGTTAGAACCGTAACAATTTTACTCAAACAATCCGCAGCTGCAAGAAGTTTACAAAACTATAACATTGTTTTGTCTTACTTGCATGGGAAAGACAGAGCTCTCACAAAATGCTGCAGAAAGCCGGAAAATCTCTCTGCTAAAGCTTTTCAGTGTCCACACTTCCCGTTCCCACTGGTCCCGCTGCCCCGGTTTGGAGCCCTCGGCGCAGATCCCAATCCGCGGCGTGTGGGGGAGTTGGGCCTCGTGGGGTTTGGTGCCGGGGCAGGGTGTTGGCCCCATCACGTGGGCAGGTTCCTGTTTTTGATATTTTGCTCTGCCAGCCCAAATTCCCCGGCGCAGTCTGAGGCTGCAGATCTCTCTACTTCCCTGTGCTCTGACGTGAGGAGGCTTTATCAGAGGCAGGAAGCTGCTCCGGAGGGAGGAGTGTGCAGTGACACATGACAGCCTGGAAAAAGGCACGGCTCCACATGCCTCCTTCACATCTGCTATCCTTGGTGCTGCTGGAAAAAAAAAAATCCCAAAAAGCTGCTGTTTTCCTGTTCCTGTGCTGAAATTAGTGCAGCCTTAACCCCAGTGCAGGGGGATGTTGCTGTTGGCTTCTGGTGGTTGGGAATTACGTGGATTCGGGGATGGCTGGGACTGGTTTATTGGGAGAGGTGTTAGCAGGAGTCAGGCAGCACATCCCAGGGAATGGCTGTGCCTGTTTCCAGAGGGAAGTGGCTGCTCAGCTCCGTTGTTTTAATTCCATTGCAGGCAGCTGACAAAGGAAGCAGGAAGAGATACGAGCCAGCAGACAAAGAGAGGCCGACCTCTCCTCCAGCCAAACGGGCCAACCTGTCACCTGACAGAGGTGAGGCACCAGCCAGCCCGGGCTCCTGCTTTCCAGCAGCTGGAAAGATCCATTGCAGTCCTTCCAGAACCTCACAGTGGGATTGCCACCAGATAAAGGGGGGGTATTGACCATCCTGCTGCAAAAACACAGCACAGGTGTGCCCACATTGTGCCCAGCACGGCTCCACTGTGTCCCTGGAAGTCCTCTCCCAAAAAAAATAACCTCTTGGATTTGAAGACACCGAGACACATCCTCCCCCACGGCCTCCTGCTGGCCTGGGATGTGGCTGTGGAAATCAGGTTTAGGTTGGATATTAGGAAATGTTTTTTCCCAGAAAGGATTAGAACAGACTGTCAGTCTGGCAGTGTTCAGAAACGTGTGGATGTGGCACCTGGGGACCGGGTTAGTGGTGCCCATGGTGGTGCTGGGCTAAGGGTTGGATTGGATGATGTAAAGATCTCTTCCAAACCTCACCCATTCCATGATTCCAAGTCATAGGAGTTTCCTTTGCTGCATCCTGGAGTTTTCCCAGCCCCGTATCCCGGCGCATCCCAAGGGAGCTGTTGCTGGCAGGCGGGCTGGTGGCAGTGCTTCGAAAGGGAGCGCGGGCTGCCAAGCAGGGATGGAGGGATGCAATCCCTGCCTGCATCACCATCCTGGGCAGTGAGCTGATTGCCCCACCTCGGGGTGACACAACCCACTCTGCCCTGCATGTTTAGAAAGACCTGGGCTTTCCAAGTGCTCTCCTGGGCCTCAATCCTCCCCAGCAGCAGGAACAGCTCTGAAAACCGAGCTGGCAGCCACAGAGAGGGACGTCAGTGCCACCCTCCAGCCTTTGCTGTGGCTGCCGAGGGGCAGAGGGGGTGGGGGGCAGTTGGCAGCCAGAGGTGGCTGCTGGTGACGTCGGAGCTGCCACGTGATGTTGTTTTCCCTGGTGGCTCAGCTGTAGGTGGATCCTGTTGACTCTGGGTGCCAGCCAGCAGCAGCTCTGTGCTAATAACCTGCAACATTCACCTCCTGCCAGGGCAGCCTGCGAGGGACTGCCTGAGGTTGAAGTTCACTGGGGTCTGGTTCACAGACGAGCGGCTGGGCCAGGCCAGCGCAGTTTCTAGGGAGGCATCGATGTCGTTCCCTGCTTTTCACTCTCTGTGTTATCAGTTTTTAAGCTGTAGCAAATCATGGAAGCACAGATTGGTTTGGGCTGGAAGGGACCAAAGACCAGGGATGCCTTCCACTATCCCAGGTTGCTCCAAGCCCCATCCAGCCTGGCTTTGAACACTTCCAGGGATGGGGAGTGCAAGCCATGGAGCTCCAAATCCAGTGGCAAATGTGCCCTTGGCTGAGTTGGGGCTGAGGCCTTTGGCATCCCAGCACCAAACTGGTCAGTGGTGGTGGCCTGAGTGTGTCACTGTTCTGTAACCTGGGGCTGTCCCAGTGTCCATCCTCAGGAGCAGAGGGCTGTCCTGGCACGCACAGGGGCTGCTGCCACCAGGGGCTGGGCACCTTCGCTGCCCACAGTGCTGCTCCAGCTGAGGTCAGTGCAGGGCAGCAGGTCCGCAGGCTGCCCTCCAGGTAGAATTCCCTGTCGGTTCCTGGGATAACCCAGCTGCTCCCCAGCGTCCCTGCGTGCCCAGGGCAGCTCTGCTGGGGCAGGGCCTGGCAGCTGAGCCGTGCTGAACAAACGTGGGGGTGCTGCTGCCTCGGGGGAGGCCCCGCTGGCTCCGAAAGCGGCAGAGCTGCCCTCGCCTGTCCCTCCTGGAGCCGGTACACCCTGTGACCCGCCAGGGCAGGGCCAGCAGCTCTGCAGGCACGAGATGCCATGGAAGAGCCTTATTCCAGCAGCTGGAAGGTGAGGAGGGGCAGTGGAAGGTGGTGTGTCCAGGTGACCGTGGGGCACAGCCCTGACTGGCTTCTCCGCTCCCCCTGAGGTGTGGGGGGCACAGCAGTGAGGTTTTTCCAGCTGCTGCTGGACTTGGCTTTTTCTGGGGCATGATCTGGTCAATCCCTGCAAGCAGGGGGTGACCTGTGCCTTGGTGATAAGCAGGAAAATGAAGGAATGTCCTTTTCCTCTCCCGCCAGGCTCTCGCGATAGGAAGGCGACCGGGAGACTCTCGTCCCCAAACAGGAGCGGCAGCGGGGCCAGAACCCGAAACCTTCCCCTGCACAGGCAGACAGGTGAGTGCTGCTGCTTCTCCCGGGCCACACAGCTCTCCAGGGGCTCCAGCCCTGCTCCTCCAGGGGCTCCAGCCCCGCTCCCAGGCTCTCCCAGGCCGGCAGTTCCAGTTGCCATGGAGCACAGCACGAGGAGGGATGCGGAGCTGCCTGGGCAGGTGCCAGGGGCGCCCGGGCTTCGTGCAGAGCCTCCAGCTGGGCCATTCCTGCTGGGAGAAGAGCAGGAGCACCAGCAGCCAAGCGGGTCAGGAGTGAGCTCAGCCCGTGCCCCTGCAGCTCGTTAGCGTGGTGTTAATGAGCAGCAGAGTACAAGCCCTTCCCCCTGCCCAGCTCCTCCTGGACAGGAGTGCCCCATTCTTCTTCTCCCAGCCTGGCACACCCCCAGCTGCTCGCCTTGCTGCTGTGCCGTGTTCTGGGGTGTCCCCTGCGTGGGGCAGAGCAGTGACAGCCCTGCCTTTGCGCCTTCTCCTCTGGCTGACCAGTGACCAGCTCAGCCAAATTCCGGGCAGGCTGTGCCCGCTGCAGCACTGGGAGTGGCCCAGTGCAGGACTGGCTGTGTGGCTCCGGGGGCTGGAGGGTTGTGGAGCAGCTGGGACACACCTGGAGCTCCCTCAGTCCTCCCTGCCTGCAGCAGATGCTGCTGCTTTGCCTTTCTCCAGTCACCTCTCCGAGGATCTCTGCGAGCAAACATCACAGGGAAGGGGCTGAAGGATTTGGGATTGGGAGGATGCTCCAGGGTTGCTCTCCCCTCTGTGTCTCACAGGGAGCTGCTCACTGCAGCCGTGAGCTGGCACTGGGTTTAATCCTGGGAATCTGGGAATCCCTGTGGAATAGCTGGTTTTTTACTGTTTCAGCCAGTTTTCAACCCAGGGCCTCCTGTCTCCAGCCTCTTTTCTCACATCTGCTCCTGGAGTGATGTGTTACATGTGGCACTTCCTGATATTCCACTTAACTCAGGAATTTGGGAGAAATTCCTCCCTGGGAGGGTGGGGAGGCGGGCACAGGGTGCCCAGAGAAGCTGTGGCTGCCCCTGGATCCCTGGCAGTGTCCAAGGCCAGGTTGGACGGGGCTTGGAGCACCCTGGGACAGTGGAAGGTGTCCCTGTGATGGAAGGAGATGATTTTTAAGGTCCTTTCCAACACAAATTCCATGATTCCAGTATGGTTTAGTGGAGACAGTGGGGCTCGGTTGTACCTGATATTGGATTCCTGCAGAGCCGATGCCTTTGGGATGTTCCCGGCTCCTCTCACTCCCGTCTCCCTCTGTCCCTGCAGGAAACGCCAGCTGTCCCCTCAGTCCAAGAGCTCCAGCAAAGTCACGAGTGTCCCGGGCAAGGGCTCGGAGCCGGGCCCCGCGGCCGCCAAGGGCAGCAAATCCAGCACCCTGTCCCGGCGGGAGGAGCTCCTGAAGCAGCTCAAGGCGGTGGAAGACGCCATCGCCCGCAAACGGGCCAAAATCCCGGGAAAAGTATAGGGGGCCGTGCCCCGTAGTGACTGTTGATGTTTTTATAAATAGTGGAAAAAGCGGCCGCTTTGGGATTTTGCAGTTCCTGTCTTCATTTTGGCCGTGGTTCTTTTTAAAAAACCCACACAAAACAAAAAAATTAAGGAAGTTTTGTCCAGCCGGGAAGGCCCGCGACGAATGGCTCCGGGAGGGCTCCGGAGCCGTGTAAATTCTGCACAGAGGACTCCAGCCCCGTGGGGTGATGCTCCCACTTCTCCTGTGTCCCCTCTCCTCTTTGCTAGCCTCGAGTTGTATTCTCCTAGTTAGCCCTGCTGTGTGTTGAGTGTCTTCAGCAATGCAGTTCTAGTCCCGTGTGCCGAGAGAGCCGAAAACTGCTGTGAACTGCTGGCAACGCCCCTCCTCCCCCAGGAAAAATATATATATATATCCCTGCCTCAGCCCCCTCGGGAATGACCTGTCGTTTCTTTGGAGCAGGGAATCGGTTCAGTTGGTTTCCCAGGAGCCCTGCAGGTGTTGTGGGCATGTCCGTCTGCCAGGAGGGTCCTTCTTCCTTTGATTTTTCCTTTTATTTTTTTTTTGTTGGGTTTTTTCTTTTTTTTTCTTTTTTTTCCTTTTTTTTTTTTTTTTTTTGGAGGGATCTCCCTGAAATAAAATATTTTGATAACCAGTTTTTCCTTTTCCTGCTCTTCTCTGCATCTCCCTTGCCTTGGGGCGGGTCTGTACCCCCCTCCCTTTGGGGGTTTTTGGGATGTGAGCACTCCGTGGAGCTGGAAAAGCTGCTCTGTTTCCTGGGGGAGCACCCACTGTGTGAAACCAGTATCCCACTGGTGTGTGACTGGGGGGGCTCTGCAACCTCTGCCCTGCCTGGCATCATTGGGGGGTCCCTCTGATCAATCCCCCTAATTTAGGGAACAATGTTTGGGGGCCCTGAATGTCCCAATGACTCTCCCAGGCTCCTTGTTCCCAGTATCCTACTGGTGTGAAGTGTTAGTGGGGGGCGTCTGGGGCTGCCCCTGACAAACCCCTCTCATTTCAGGAACAATTTTTGGGGTCCCTGGAATTTCCTATCCCCTGGGCTTTCCCATCCTCCAGCCCTGCTCCTTGTTCCCAGGATGAGCCCAGTGTCCCCCTGGTGCTGTTGGAGGCCGCGGGGCCATCCCGGAGCGGGGAGCCCCAGCAGGGGGTGATGGCAGCCCTTGGCAATCCCAGGTTGCCCAATTTGGGATTTCTGCCCGGGAATGTTGTGGTGATCTCACGGTGCGGGTGACGCAACAGGGCACGGCCTGGGGGATGCCCGTCCCGTGTCACCAGGGCAGCCCTGGACACCCCTTCCCACCTCCCTCCCGAAATTCTGGAGGTGTGAGGCGCCCGTGTTCCCGGCTGGCACACGTGGAGTGGAGAAGGAAGTGCCGGCCCGCGGGGAGGAGGAAGGAACCTGGAGCTGGAGTTTCCAGGTGTGTGCACATCACCTGCCCGGCCCTATAAAAAGGCGGCGGCGGCTGCGGCGCTGCCACTCGGCCGCCTCATCCCTGGGGCTGCACTTCCCAAGGGGTCCCCCCCAAATTTTGACGTGTTCCCTCCCCAAATTTGGGCGTGTTCCCCCGCCTCCCCACCCCCCAAATTTTGGCGTGGTCCCTCGACACCTGGCTGATGGTAACGTGGGGTCTGGGGGGGCTGGGGGATGTTGGGGGGTGAGAGGGGAAAGTGTGGGGCTGGGAGGGTGCGTGTGTGTGTGTGTTTGTGTGTGACATGTCATGTGTGGGGCTCTCTGTGCTTTATGTGAGTGCTCCACACCATGTGCACAGCTCTGCGTGTGTTTGTTGCACGTGTGCGTGTGGTTTTATCTCTGTGTGCGTGTGTTACACACCGGCTGCGGGGTTCCCTGCGTGTATGAGCTTTGTGTGTGTGTCACACGCCCTGTGCAGGGCTCTGTGTGTGTTTATTGTATCTGTGAGTGTTTATTATATGTATTTTCTGTCATGTGTGTGAGAGTGTCTGTGATGTGTGTGTGTGTCACACGCCATGTGCAGGGCTCTCTGTGTGTTTATTATGTGAGTGAGAGTGTTCATTATATGTGTTTTCTGTCATGTGTGTGTGAGAGAGTGTTTGTGATGTGTGTGTGTGTCACACGCCATGTGCAGGGCTCTGTGTGTGTATTATATCTGTGACTGTTCATTATATGTATTTTGTGTCATGTGTGTGAGAGACAGTCTGTGATGTGTGTGTTACACACCATGTGCCCAGCTCTGTGTGTGTTTATTATGTGTGTGAGTGTTTATTACTAATGTGTTTTATGTCATGTGCAGGGCTCTGTGTGAGAGAGTGTTTGTTATGTGTGTGTGTGTTACACACCATGTGCACAGCTCTGTGTGTGTTTCTTATATCTGTGTTTATTATATGTATTTTATGTCATGTGTGTGAGAGAGAGTGTTTGTGGTGTGTGTGTGTGTTTTATGTCCTGTGCAGGGCTCTGTGTGAGTGTTTGTTACATCTCTGTGTGTGTTTGTGTGTTCATTATCTGCGTTCCCTGCCGTGTGCGGGGTTCTCTGTGTGTTTATTCCGTGTGTGTGTGTGTTGCACACCATGTGCAGGGTTCTGTGTCTCTGCGGGTGTGTTTTTATGTCTGTGTGGTTTTATCTGTATTTATATCTGGGGGGATGTTTATGTGTGTGTGTGTCTCTGGGTACTTATATGTGTCTGTGTGTTCCATGTCATGTGCAGGGCTCTGTGGGTGTATTTTCACACGTGTGTCCATGCGTGTCTCTCCGTGTTTCCATGTGTGTCTGTGTGTCCGTGTGTCTGTCTGTGCACATCTGTGCCCAGCTGTGGGGGTGTGCAAAGCGCTCCCAGCTGCAGGGGTGGGCAGGCGAACGCTGGGGGGTGTGGGCACACCTGGGCCAGTGCTCTGTGTGTGTGTTTGTATGTATTTATACATATTTATGTGTTTATATGTGTTTATATGTGATTATATGTGTTTATATGTGTTTATATGTGTTTATATGTGTTTATATGTGTTTCTATGTCTGTGATGTGCGGGAGCACAGCCCGCACGACGTGAGCAGCCCTGCACACACACAGAGGGATCCCGGTGTGTGTTTGGCAGCCGTGGGCACAGGCGCTGTTGGATGCTGTCCCTGTCCCCCCCCGTGTGTGTGTGTGTGCACTGTCAGCACACACAGGTTTTTATCTATTACTCCAGGGACATTATTTCATATTCATATTCAATTTTATGTTGTTTTTATTTATTATTTTCATTTCCTAGTTCATCTTCATTTTATATGTATATTTATACTCTCTATTTCTTTACATTATCCTTTTCTTTATAGTCTCTCTTCCTTTATGTTTATTTACTTATTTATAGTTATGTTTATTAGACATCCTAAAATAATTAAAATATTTTTACATTTTTATATTTTATATATCTATTTATATTTATTTCTAATTTATTTTATTTTATTTATTTATCTTTATTTCCACTCTATTTATTTATTGCATTTATCTTTATTTCTATTTTATTTATTTGTTTATTTATTTATTTATTTATTATTTATATTTTCTTTATTCACCTTATTTCTTTCTATTATTTGTTTCTATTATTGGTTTCTATTTCCGGGGGCTGTTTATCCTTTATTTAATATTTCACAGGTGTTTCCTGTGCCTGTGTGGGTGTGCATGCACAGGCAGTGTCTGCACGGGATCCCCTGCAGATGTGTGTGTGTGTGTGCACAGACATTTGCTGCTCCTGCGGGGTGGTATCAAACAGATAAACATAGAAATACATAAATAAATATAAAACTATATACACATCTATGCATGCACATATATATAATATATATATTTATGTGTGTATGTATACTGTGCTATATATGCATGTATGTACACACATGCAGATAGATAATAGATAATACGTTTTTAATATGTGTGTACAGTGCTGTATGTGCGTGTATACACAATATATAACATATAATATGTAACATATAATATATAATATATAACATAATAGATAATATAGAATATAGAATATAGAATATAGAATATAGAATATATATTATATATATGGACATATACGTGTGCTGCAATGTATATCTATATAATATATAATATATAATATATAATATATAATATATAATATATAATATATAATATATATCTCGTTACATAAATTAAATTATATATATTATATTGTATATTGTATATGTTGTATATTATATATATTATGTATATTGCATGAGATATGTTATATATTATCGTATATTATATAATATATATCATTATATAGTATATAAGATGCAATATATAATATATAATATGGAATATATTGTATATTAATATAATTATAATATATTATATCTATTATATATATTATAATATATACACGCCAAAATAATATTATAATATATAATATATATAATATATAATATATAATATATAACATATAATATATATAATGTATATAATATATAATATATAATATGTATTTATTTATTTATTTGTGTGTATATATATATCCTCTCTCTATGCTCTGTGTCTGTGTGCGTGTGCACTGTTGTGTGTGTGTGTGTGTGTGTATTTTTTCCTTTTTTCTGTGTTTCTGTGTATATATATATATACATATATATATACTCATATATTCTGTATTCTGTTTGTGTGTATATATACTTTATATATATATATGTATATATTTTTTCTGTGTGTATATAGGTGTGTGTGTATGTGTGTGTGTGTATATTTTTTGCTTTTTTCTGTGTTTCTATGTGTATATATATATATATATATATTCTGTACTCTGTGTGTGTTTTTTTGTGTGTGTATATATATCTATCATGTGTGTATATGTATCTATATATATATCTATTCTATATCTGTGTATATCTATATCTATATATATATATCAGAATAGATAGATATATATATAGATATATTTTGTGTGTGTGTGTATATATATATACTGTACTCTGTGTGTATGTGTATATATATATATTCTGCATGTATATAGGTGTATGTGTGTGTGTGTGTATATAGATATATATATTCTGTATGTGTGTATGTATATATATATATATTCTGCGTGTATATAGGTGTATGTGTGTGTGTATATATATATATATATATTCTGTGTGTATGTGTATATATATATATTCTGCGTGTATATAGGTGTATGTGTGTGTGTGTGTATATATATATATATATTCTGTATGTGTGTATGTGTATATATATATATATTCTGCGTGTATATAGGTGTATGTGTGTGTGTGTGTGTGTTACACAGTGTGTGCACATCCCGCACACCTGTGCCACCTTTTTGGGGTGGAGGGTGTGATACCCCTGCGCAGGCACATATATATGTAATATATATATATATATATATATATATATATATGTGTGTGTGTGTGTGTGTCTGTGTGTTGATAGGTGCATGCACAGCGTGTGTGAGTGTGGAGGGCATTGTGTGCGTCTGTGCACGTATGCACGAGTGTGCTGGCTTTTTAGGGGTAGGATACACAGATATATATAGAGAGAGAGAGATATAGATATAGATATAGATATAGAGATATATTGATATAGACATAGATATATATATATATATATAAAGATATAGATATAGAGGTGATAGAGAGATAGAGATAATATATTTTGATAGACGTAGATATACATATACATGTACATATACATAGAGAAAGATAAAGGTAGATATAGATATATAAGTGTCTACATCCAGAGATACAAAGAGAGAGGTTCAGAGATGATATATAGATATCTACTTGGAGATTAAAAGATTACTATATATAAAATAGATAGATATAGAGATATATAGACATAGATAGAGATGTATAAATTGTGCATACAGAGAGACATACAGAAATAGATATATAGAGATATATAGGTGATACATTTATAGACAGACAGATGATACACAGACACACACATGCCCACGCCCCAGGTGCCGTGTGGGTGCACACTGACGTTTTGGGGAGGGCTGTGCCGGGTCCCTTCCTGTCAAAACCCCCTGGCCGGGTGTGGCTGTCCCCGTGGGTGCCCCCGAGTCCCCCGGGGCTGCGTGCCCGTCCCCGCGGCTGTCACTGACGCTCTGCGCTGTCCCCACAGGTCTGGCTGGGTGCCCTGGCCGTGCTGGCGGTGCTGGGGCAGAGCCGGGGGCTGCGGCGGCCCCCGGGTGGCTCTGCCCACTCGGCCGTGCGCTGCTACAGCGGGGCCGAGCTGGAGGGCGAGGCCCCGGAGCAGCTCCTGGGCCGCAGCCTGCGCTGGGACCGCCACGTTCCGGTGCAGCTGGTGCCGCAGCTGGAGCGGCTGGAGGCCGGCGGGGCCCGGCGGCTGCGGCGGCACCGCCCGCACGGCTGCCCCGCGCTGTCCCTGCGCGCCGGGCCCCGCAGCGAGCCCCACGAGCGCTCCATCTCCCCGTGGCGCTACCGGTGAGTGCCGGCCGCGCCCCGACACCTCGGCCGTCCCTTCCCCGCCCTTGCCACCGGCTGGTCCCGCTCGGGAAGAGCCGGTGGCACAAGGGAAGGTGTCTCCGTGTCCCCGCAGCATCGACGAGGACGAGAACCGCTACCCGCGCAAGCTGGCCTTCGCCGAGTGCCTGTGCAGCGGCTGCGTGGACGTGAAGACCGGCCGGGAGACCACGTCGCTCAACTCGGTGACCATCCACCAGACCATGCTGGTGCTGCGGCGCAAGCCGTGCCCGCGGCCCGCGGGGCTGGGGCTGGTGGCGCTGGAGGTGGATTACATCCGAGTGCCCGTGGGCTGCACCTGCGTCCTGCCCCGCACCGCGCGCTGAGCCCGCGCCGCCCCGAAGCGTGACCGTGTCACCGCCCGGCCCCCGCCCGTGCTTGTTTTAGAGCACCCGACCCCGCCAGGGTGTCCCCTCCCCTCGTTATTTATGAGTTATTTATAAGCCTTGCTGCCGGGGGGCTTTTTGTACCCCCTATTTATTGCTGACCCCCGGCCACGGCTGCGACTCCGGGGCCAGCATCGCCCCACGGTGCTCGAGGCCTCCCCGGCCGGACCCTGTGAGCGCTGCCCGGGCGCTCGCTGGTTATTTATTCCCCCAAAAAGCTATTTATTGTCTCCTCTCTAGTGCTATTTAATGCTGCAAATAAAAGTCAACCACCCCTGGCACAGTCCTTGCTCTGTTCGCAGCCAGGGCACCGGGATGTTGTGAATTGGGGCACATCCACGGGCGATGCCCAGCTGTGGGACACCCCTCGGCCCCTGCACGGTGGGCAGAGCACCAGTGCACCCAGTGCAGCAGGGCGGGATGAACTGGGAGGTGATGGGGAGGGTGGCAGGGCACGGGGGTGCCCCACACCCCCAGCCCCGGGGGGTACCCAGCCCTGGCACCCCGACACCCACACCTTTCCCATGGCTCTGCCCCCGGCCACCACATCCCATGGACCTGGTGCCACCTGCCAGGGCCACCCCACCTGTGCTGGCAGCACCTGGGGGGGCCCCGGGACACCTGCAGCCCCCAAGGGATGGGGGTCTGTGTGGGGAGGGGGCAGAGGGGGACCCGGAGCAGCTGCTGATCCCAATGGGGTCAAGGATCTGGCACCTGCATCACACCAGGGAACTTCCAGCACCCACGAGTGGGACTGGGGAGGGAAATGCTCCCCACATTCCCTGCTGGGGGTTACCCCAGGTTTTGGGGGCTCCTTTGGGACTCGCTGTGCAGCTCCAGTGTGGGGCCCTCCCAGTTCCACCCCACTGCTGGGTCCACGAGGATTTTGGGAGGGGACCCTGCGACGGCTGCACTCTGCACATCCCCATCCCAGGTTTGCCCATAATCGCACCGTTTATCCTCAAAACACCTCCCCAGTCCTGGCCCAGCCGCCCCAGGAGCAGGGCAGGAGCAGGAGGCTCCCCCCTGGAGCAGGAGGCAGGGGCAGCCGGTGCCTTTCCCACTTTTTATTGCAACAGCAACTGCAGAACTGACAAAAACCAGGGAGAGCGGGAGCAGAGGTGCCTGATCCCCCCAGGGCGCTGGGGAGTCCCGGAGGGCTGTGCTCCACAGGGATTTGGGGAGCCCCCAGGGAACTGGGGGCTGCTTGGAGAGTTGGGACTCTCAGGGAGCTGAGCATGCCCAGGGATTTGGGGTTTCCCAGGAGCTGAGGAGTCCCTGGAAACAACAGACTTACAGGGCATTGAGCATTCCCAAGGATTTGGGGATCTTCAGGAGCCGGGAAGCCATTGGGGGCTGCAGACCCCACAGGAAGCTGAACATCCCTGGGGATTTGGGGAGGTCCACGAGTTGGGGAGTTCCTGGGAGCTGGAGACCCCACAGGGACTTGAGCATCCCCAGGGATTTGGGTATTTCCAGAAGTTGGGAAGCCCCAAGGGCTGGAAACCCCACAGGGAGTACCGCATGGCTGGGAATTTGGGAGCTGAGCATCTCTGGGGATTTGGGGATGCCCAGGAGCTGGAGATCCTACAGGGAAACAGAGATCCTACAAGGAGCTGAGCATCTCCGGGGATTTGGGGATGCCCAGGAGCTGGGGACCCCACAGCATTGCTGGGGATTTGGGAATCCCTTGAGGGGCTGGGGAGCCTGGGGGAACTGATGATCCCAGGGGTTTGAGCATCACCAGGAGCTGGGGACCCACCAAGGAGCTGAGCACCCCCGGGGTTTTGGGGATCCCCAGGAGCCTGGGGTGGATCCGGGAGCAGCTGGGAAGCAGGAGGGGGAGCAGGGCAGCAGGGCAGGAGGATCCCCCGTTATTCTGCCTCCACAGGGATGGGGTTCACCTGCCCCCCCACCTCCGGCTGCTTCTTGCGGGCGTCGGCGGGGGGCCGGGGCGGGGGGTTGCTGGGGGGCTGCTTGATGGTGCCCCCCACCTGCGGCCGCTCCCGGGGCTTCTGCTCGATGGGTCTCCACTCCTCCCCTCGAACTGCGGCCTGTGGGATCGGGAATAGCGCCAAGGAACAACCCTCACCACAAAAAGGGGCTGTGTGGGGCAGGGAAAGCACAGCTGGGACCAGAATGGGGGGAGGAGGATGTGACCCCCCGTCCATGCCTCCCACCCCGATCGGGATGGGGTTTTCCTGCAGCCCAGTCTGGGAATGCTCTTGGAATTCACATGGAAGTACCAGTCCATGGGTTTAGGGGTGCCCTCCTCCTCTCAGCCCCCCAAAGCCCCCCAGCACTCACCAGCAGGTAGATGCCGCTGGCGATGCCCAGGCAGACGGTGCCCAGGATGGTGGAGAGGAGGAAACCGGCAGGGACAGCCAGGCTGTGACAGAGATTTGGGGTTCAGAGGGGGTTTGGGGGGCCCAGCCCCCAGTCTCGACCCCGCACCCCACTCACGCAGCGTGCAGGATGGCTCGGATGTAGTAATTCCTGGTGAGGGGCCCGAGCAGCTTCACCACGGCTGTCAGGTACTTCTGGCCGCTGCAGGGTGACATCGGGGGGGGGGGGTCACACGAGGTGTCCCCACCCTGGGGGACACCCAGCCCCCAGGGACCCCCATCTCTGCAGAGATCACCCCAAGGAACCCACCCGCGGGATGCAGCTCTGCTCCCGGCCCACCGCTCCCACATCGCTGTGTTCGGGGAGCACCAGGAGCCCCAATTCCGGGGGGACACAGCACTCACCACCGCTCCATGGTGGAGCCCTTTTGCCGCCTGCTCCTGGGATACTCCAGCAGGCAGACCAGCACGCCTGCCGCGCTGCCGGGGGGTCAAGGAAAGGCGGGATCGGACCGGGAATAGCCCCAAGGAACAACCCGCATCCCAAAAAAGGGCTGTGTGGGGCAGGGAAAGCACAGCTGGGACCAGGATGGGGAGATGAGGATGTGACCCCCCACCCCCGTCCACGCCTCCCACCCCGATCAGGACGGGGTTTTCGCGCAGCCCAGCCCCGGGAATGCTGTCGGGAAGGATACATGGAATACGCCGCGAAGTACCAGCCCTTGAACTGCCCCGCCACGGCCACGATCCCGCCCGTCAGCAGGACTGCGGGAACAGCCGGGATGAGCGGATCCGGCCGGGACACGGCCCCCAGGCCAGGACACCGACCCCAAACCAAAATACAAACCCCCAAACCAGGATACAACCCCCCAAACCAACATACACCCCCAAACCAGGATACAAGCCCCCAAACCAACATACAAACCCCCAAACCAGGATACAACCCCCCAAACCAACATACAAACCCTCAACCGGGGATACAGTTCCAAAACCCGGGATACAGCTCCCAAAACCCGGGATACAACCCCTAACTCAGGATATGGCACCCCAGCCTCAGGATACAGCCTCAGGACCCCCCAGCATGGGATACAGCCCCCCGCAAATCCCCAGCCTGGGCTTATGGCCCTGGGGACTCTGACACACGGGACCCCCCGGATTCAGGGAAGGGAACTGGGGGGTTCCATGGCCCCAAGGACTCCAACACGTGGGATGCCGGGGAGATGCTGCGTGCGGGACTCCCTGGATTCAGGGAGCTCCAGGGCCCTGGGGGGACGTTTTTGGCCCCGTGGCCGGAGGAAGAGGAGAGTGGAGGAGGAGCTGAATGAACCGAGGAAGAGAGGGCAGAGGAGGAAGAGAAAAGGAGGAAGCGGAGGCTCCAGCCCCGCTGGGACGGGACTTCCCGGCCGTCCCCGGCGCCTCCCGCCCGCACCCCCCGGCAGCCCCCGGTCGGTGGGACCGGGACCCGCCCCATCCCCCGGGGCCGTGTCTGGGGGCACCCCCGGGGCTCAGCATCCCCTCCCTGGGCTCAGCATTCCCAGCCCGCCGGGCGCTCAGTCCCTCCAGCGCCTCGGGACCCTCTGAAGCGCCCGGGTCCCCAGCACCCGCCCAGCCCCGGCCCCCCCAAGCCCCCCAGCCCCCCGTACCCCCGCACTCACTGAGCCCGGCGGCGAGCGCCTGCTCGTTCGCCCACATGGCCCACTCGATCTGCCCCATGGCCCGCAGCAGAGCCGGCCGGCCCGAGCGCCTTCGGCTGCTCCCGGCTCCGCTCGGCTCGGTCCGAGCGGGTTCGGCTGCTCCCGGCTCCGCTCGGCTCGGTCCGAGCGGGTTCGGCTGCTCCCGGCCCGCTCCGGTTCGGCTCCGCTCGGCCGGTCCCGACCCGGAAGGCGAGCACGGCGTTACCACCCGCCGGCCACGCCCCCTTCACATTGACCACGCCTCCTTTTCACAGGCCACGCCCCCGACCCGGGGTCACGCCGGGGTCACGGGAAATGTGGGGTGACACGGACAGCGCGGAGGGACAGCATCGGCCCGATCCAGGGACACAGGATCAGCCTCAGGGACGCGGCGGCAGCAGGGGCCATGCAGGGGGACAGGACCAGTCCCAGAGGGGATATCTGAGGGACACGGGACAGGATCAGTTCTTCAGGGGACAGGGAGGGGACAGGGGATGTGGGATGTGTGAGGGACAGGGGCCATGTGGAAGGACAGAATCAGCCGCAGCAGTGACAACCCGCAGGCATTTGGGACAGGAGATGCCCCACAAGGGGACAGGGGTCATGTGGGGTGGCAGGGCTGTGCAGAGGGACAGAATCAGCAGCAGGGACTGTGCCCTGCTCCTGCCCCCCATTTTGGCTGGCACCACACACACAGAACCCAACACCCCAAAACAGCGCTGGAGCCAGGAACCCTGTATTCCTTACAAAAGAGTAAAAACCAGCCCCGGGGTCACATCCTGCCCCAGGGCTGGGGACAGCTTTGCAGCAGGCCTGGCTCAGGGTCCTGAGGCCCGCTGGTGGCACTGGCAGAACCCCCTCGGCGTGTCCCGGCTGTCCCAGGGTGTCACTGGGGTCAGGCGCGGCGCCGGGGCAGCCCATCCGCTCCCAGGAGGTGCTGGCTGGGATCGTCCACGAGCTGGGGACCAGGGCCAGGCTGGGGGACAGGACACAGGTCAGGGACATGGGTCAGGGACACCGGGAAGCCCCACTGCCTGCAGGGTCCCCCCACTGCGGGTGGGGGGCAGCTCTGGGCCCCACGGACCCCAAAAAGGTCACCCCACGGGTTGTGCCAGAGGGAATATGTCCAAAAATGTCCTGCACACCCCCCTGGGGATGGGGACAGGGATGGGGTCCCACACACAGCCCTGGGGATGTAGACAGGGTGCCACACACTCCCCTAGTAATGGGGACAGGGATGGGGCCCTGGACACCCCTGGGGACAGGAATGGGGTCCCACCACCCCCTCGGGGCCAGGGATGGGGTCAGAGCCTCCCCCTGAGGCTGTGTCCCCCCGGTCACCCTCCCCCAGCCCCCCCTGCCCCTCACCTTGGTGTGCAGGATGTACTGGACAGCCCCCGGCACCGGCTCGGTGACCACGGCGGCCACCAGCTCCTGAGACAGCGCGGCCGAGCCCACGGGCAGCCCCCGGACGAACCTGTGGCACGGCGAGTGCTCAGTCCCTGTGTCCCCACAGCGCCCCAGCCCTCCCCCACTAAGAACCGAGACTCCCTTACTGGTCCCCGTTGGTGGCCGGGGGGAAGCTGCGCCTCACCACCTCCACGAACTCGGCCACGGTGTCGGCCAGCGCGAAGATGACGGCGTTGGGGCCGGCGTCGAAGGTGTAGGCGACCTGCGGCGGCATTGGGGGGACGTGGGGACCTGGGGAAGGGCCACGGTGCCGTGACACCCCTGGGGCCCCGCGGGTACCTTGGTGTGGCCGTGGTGGGCGTTGTAGCGATGTGCCAGCGCGATGATGCGGCGCGACAGGTCGGTGAGGTAGAAGATGGGCGGGAAGGTGTCGAGGCAGGTGGCGTGGAACTGGTTGCTGTCCCTCATGGCCAGCTGGCCGAAGCCCTCGAAGTCCCGCTCCCGGATGTGCCGCATCATCTGGGCCAGGCGCTCCGGGACCACCACCTCTGCCCGGTGCTGCCACAGCAGGGGGGTCACCATCAGCCCAGTTCGGTGACACCCACGGCAGGTGGGTTGTGGTCGGTCACCCCAAATCCATGACAATCACAGTACACAAGTTGCGGCCACCCCAGTTTGGTGACATCCATGGCAGGTGGGTCACAGTTACCCCAATTTGGTGACACCCGCAGCACTGCGACCCTTTGGGTGTCACTCCACACCCTCCAGCCCCATTCCAAGGGAAAGAGGACCCTGTCCCAGCCCGGGCAGGACAAGTCCCGTGTCCCCGTACCTTCAGCAGGGGACTGGTCTCCACACTGGTCTGCATCCCCTCTGTGCTGCCCACTGGCTTCTTCTCCCCACTGACCTGGTGGGACACAGACAGTAGGACATGACCCCTCCTGAGCCCCCTGAGTCCCAAATCCCACCCAAATCCCCTCCCGGCCCCTCACCACCAGGACGAGGACGCGGAGTTCCGGCCAGTGCGTCTCAGGGGCCACTTGGAGGGCCAGGCTGTCGGTGCCATCGGGGCGCTCCCCGCGCTGCCACTGCACGAAGCCCCCGAACATGCTGCGGCAGGCACTGCCCGAGCCCCGCCGGGCCACCTCCGACAGCTCCTCCTCCACGCCATAGAGCCGGGCCAGAGCCGACACTGCGGGGACAGGCAGAGGGGACACCCCTGTCACCCCTCCTGGTGCTACCACAGAGCCGGGCCAGCACCGACACTGCGGGGACAGGCAGAGGGGACACCCCTGTCACCCCTCCCGGTGCTACAACAGAGCCGGGCCAGCCGGAGTGCAATCAGAGGGGACACTCCAGCCACTCTGTCACCCCCTCCCAGTGCCCTCCATGCCACACTGCCACATGCAGGCAACACATCAGAGGAGCGGGACACTCCTGTCACCCCCCTTCCAGTGCCCATCACACCACACAGCCACAGGCAGGGGACAGGTCACAGCAAGGGGACACCCCCATCACCCCTCCCAGCACCAAGGAGGGGACAGATCAGAGCTGGGACACCCCCCCAGCCCAGTGCCCGATCCCACACGCACCCAGGCAGGCGTAGCCGGCGGCGGACGAGGCGAGCCCGGCGGCTGTGGGGAAGTTGTTCTCGGAGGCGATGTGGATTTTGTAGGAAAGGCTGAGCGCGGCCGTGTCCTCACTGCCCCCGCGGCGCTTCCGGGCCAGGCGCCGCACTGGGGGGACAGCAGGGTCAGGGGACACCGGGGACACCGGGGACATCCCCGGGCAGGGGACGCTCACCCTCGCGCAGGCAGGCCTGGACCCGCGGGTGCCCCACGTCCGCCTCCTTCCCGTTGAGCCACAGCCGGTCCTCCGTGAAATCCCGGCTGGCAGCCGCCGTCGTGGTGGTCTTGAGCTGTGGGGAGAGAGGGAAGGGGGTCAGCACCCCCGGACACGGCTGGGGGGCTGATCCTAAACCTGATCCTGATCCTGATCCTGACCCTGACTCTGACCCTGACCCACCTGGTCCTGGTGCAGCGTCACGCTCAGGGAGGAGTTGATGGGCAGGATGAGGTCGGTGTCACGCTTGCCCCCTGCAAGAGAGCACGGCATGGCACGGCTTGGAATGGCACGGAGTGGCAGAGCACAGCTTGGAATGGCACGGAACAGCTTGGAATGGCAGGGCACGGCTAGGAATGGCATGGCAAGCAAGGACACGGTGCAGCGCGGCCTGGCCCGGCACGGTGCCACCTGTCATGGCACAGCACGGCACACCCAGCACGGTCCGGAACCCGTGCCCCTCGTACCCCCCGCGCAGGGGCCAAGCCCGCCCCCGCCCCGTGCCGGCCCCGGCCCCGTTCCCGGGGCACTCACAGTACTTGATGACGGCGATGTTCACGGGGGCCGTGCAGGTGGCCATGGCCAGCGCGCGCTCCGCCGCCATCGCTGCCGCCTCAGCCGCCGGCCTCAGGCCCCGCCCCCGCGCCGCGCACGTGACCGTGGCCTGCGGCCGGTCCCGCCTCGCCATTGGTCGAGGGAGCAGCGCCCGGTGCCCAACAGCCAATGGCAGCGATCGGACCACGGGCGGCCCCGCCCCCTGAGGGCGCTGGGCTGGGCCTGCGGGGCGCCATTTTTGAATTGGGCAAGAACTGCGCGTGCGCAGATGGTGCCGGTGCTCCCGGTACCGTCCCGGTTCTGCTCCCGGTACCGCGCCTAGGGCTCCCCACACCGCTCTGCCTCCAGCACCCCACTGCCCCGGCCTTGCCCAGTGCCCTCGGGGTCCCCAGTCCCCGCAGTGCATCAGTTCTCCCAGCACCGCCCCAGTGTCCCCAGCACAGCTCCAGTGCTCCCAGTAGCCCCAGTGCTCCCGAACTCCCCGTAACCTTCACAGCCCAGCGCTCCAAACATCCGCAGTACGCCCGGAGTGCTCCCAGAGCCTTCAGAGCCACCAGCATCCCAGTGCATCCCTTCGGTGCTTCCCCCCGGCGAGGCCAGGCGTGGATGAAACTGCCTTTATTGAGAAAAATGGTCTGCTACAAATACGTCATCGAGTTAATTCTTCTTCAAAAAACAGGACGGCTCGTTAAAAGTTCTAATTATGCAAAAAAGTGGTGGGTGACACACTGGCGGGCGCGGCCGGCGGGATCCCTGGCACGGTGGGATCCGTGGATCCACGGCACAGAGGGATCCCTGGCACGGCCTGGCGTGGCCCCTCACACCCGGGGCCTTAAAGTGCTTTACAAAAGCAGCTCTTGCTGCCCCTGCTCTGGTTCTGTGGGGCAAAAAGTATAAGGAGGAAAGAGGGAAGGAGCCCGAGGTTAACAGTGCTGGCCCAAAAGCAGGGAGCTCTCATGGAGGTTGCTCCAGGAGCTGAGGGTCCCGGCTGAGCACAGGACAGGGAAACCCCCCTGGGTCCCTCCTGGAAGATGCCAGTGCTCTCCATCCCCCCAGGAACATCCTCCAGGCGCCAGCAATGCCAGGCAGGTAAGAGAAAATCCCATCCCTCCTCGCTGGCCTGGCTCCAGACAGGGGAGCAGAGCAGCTCCAGCCCTTTCCCTGCCCTGCCAGGGGAGCCGAGGGTTCCCTGCATGCTCCTCGTGGGGCTGAAGATCCCAAAATCATCATGAAAATCAAACTAAAAACCAAGCCAGTATTGCTAGAGCAGAGCTGGAGCCAGGTTTTGGGTAAACCTCGGGAATTCTCCGAGCTGGGAGATGCAGAGGGGGCCTCTCCCACCCCTTTTCCCTGCAAATCCTGCAGGAAGGCAGCATGGCAGGTCTCGGGAATCACCCCCTCCCTCACCTCCACCACGGGGAGCCTTGGGCTCATCCCATGGCCGGTGCCATCTCCCTGCCACCCTCTCCCAGCCCTCCAGAGCCAACTCCACCAGCAGCAGGCAGGGCTGAGAGGAAAGGGACAGGAGGCACCAGGTCACCAGGATGCTGTGGAGCACCTTGGATCAACAGTGCCTACTCCCAGGGAGAGATTAGAAAAGGGAGATGCAATCCCTTATTTCTGGGGGGATAAGCAGCTCGGTGCTGGGGCTGGGATCCTGCAAGGACAGACATTCCATGGGCAACCAGCACCTGGATCCAACCCAGCTGCTCCGTGCCGAGTGCCGGCGTGGCACAAGGATCCTGCCTGCTCCCTCACAGGCAGAGGAATTCTGGTGAGGGAAGTGGAAGGCCCAGAAACATCCAGGAGCGGCCCAGAAACATCCAGGAATGGCCCAGAAAGATCCTTGCACTTCCCCCCACCTCAGAGTCCGACCCGCCGCTCCGGGATCCAGCTCCTGTTTCCCGCCCGGTTCCCAATCCACGTGCTCATTTGCTTGGGTTATTTGTGTAAAAAATAAACTTTCTTAATAATGTTCCATAAAAATACTCTTGTCCCGGGTGCCGGATATTGCAGTGTGAAGAGGAACAGCTTCTGATCCCGCTCTAGAAAACGCGGAAAAGGCTTCGCGCCGCTCCGTGTAGAAAAACGTGAGGATTTGGTATCCCAAGAGCCGGTACAAAACGAGGAACGGAGGGGTTTCCCTGGATGCTGGATGCCATCCTCGAGGGCTCCTCTGAACCACTGTTCAGTCTCATCCGGGGATTCAGGTGAAGGAGGCAGCTCCAGCCTCCGGCACGGGGGTCAGGACAGCCTGACATCTCTAGAAAAATCCTCGGGGAGTTTAAAAAAAGATGCTCCGTGCTGCCTTCCTCCTTTTTAAAAGGATGTGGCTGATTCCAGTCCCAAATTAGGGTGGTTTGCATCCAATCTATCAGTTTCAGGTACCTATTCTGTTGCAACAGAGAGCAGGGACGAGTGTGCCAAGAAGCATCTAATAATAAATAGATCTGGACACAGGGATGCGCTCCCAACACGGATATGAAACGCCCATCCAAGGACTGATCCCAGCCCTGTGGCATCGGCTCCTCTCTCCAGAGGTCTCTGCTCACTCACTGTGACACTGAAGAGGCTCCACCTTCTTAAACAAGGTGGGATTTGCCCGGAGAGCAGCGGGAACAGAGGCAGCAGCGGGGCTCCGGAGGGCTCCGTGTGTCCCGGAGTGTGCAAAAGGAGCCGGGGCAGGGATCAGCCTCAGTTCTCGGAGAGGGACAGAGCCAGGGCCGCCTGCAACGCTGCCTCCTCGTCGATGTTGTAATCCTGAAAATGAAGCAGGGCAGCTCAGGAGAGCTGGCACAGCCAGGGCACGCTGTCCCCACGGAGCCCTGCCCGCTCCAGGTCGTGCCACGGAGCCTCCGTTCCTCTGGCACTCAGATCCCAGGAATGCCACCTGTGCTCTTTGGGGTGTCCTCTGTGCCCACATCCCTCTCCTGCCTGGAATCCCACACCTGGCAGGAGGGATGGAACAGGCCCACACAAGCTGAGGACAAAGGGTGAAGCTTTCTATCAAGGCCAGGGGTTTTTCCAGAGCTAAAGGTCGGGTTCATCCAACACTGCAAGTCCTGAAGTCGGGATGTTCCCCTGTTAATGGCTGCAGGCTCTTTTCCCTCATCTATCCAATGAAAGCAGGATGGGAACAAAGCCTCCCCTGAGGCCAAGGCTGAGCCATCACAGTTGCCCCCCACACAGGAGGGGTCAGGGATCCCCCATGTGCAGCAACCAGACCCCCCCAGAGCCTGGGGGCTGGGCTAGTCCCTCCTCCTACTCCCAAAACCTCCAAGAAAAGGGGTTTTGTGTTAGAATTCCTCAGGGGAAGAGTTCAGTGGAACAACTTATTTTGTGGAGCGCAGGAACAATTCCCTCTCCTCCTGGTGCGGGAGGACACGTGGGGTGGGTGGGGGTCCCACGGGTGGGACACGTGTGCCACATGATTCCCGTGTCCCTATCCCAGCGGGATGGGGAAGGGAAGGGAAGGGAAGGGAAGGGAAGGGAAGGGAAGGGAAGGGAAGGGAAGGGAAGGGAAGGGAAGGGAAGGGAAGGGAAGGGAAGGGAAGGGAAGGGAAGGGAAGGGAAGGGAAGGGAAGGGAAGGGAAGGGAAGGGAAGGGAAGGGAAGGGAAGGGAAGGGAAGGGAAGGGAAGGGAAGGGAAGGGAAGGGAAGGGAAGGGAAGGGAAGGGAAGGGAAGGGAAGGGAAGGGAAGGGAAGGGAAGGGAAGGGAAGGGAAGGGAAGGGAAGGGAAGGGAAGGGAAGGGAAGGGAAGGGAAGGGAAGGGAAGGGAAGGGAAGGGAAGGGAAGGGAAGGGAAGGGAAGGGAAGGGAAGGGAAGGGAAGGGAAGGGAAGGGAAGGGAAGGGAAGGGAAGGGCTGGTTTCACCTCCTGGCATAGGACACAGGGAGAGGGGGTTCCCCTTTTTTGGCTGAGGGTCACACTCACCACGAAGGTGTCGTAGGAGAACTTGTGCCTGTGGAGCAGGTGCTGCAGGAAGTTGGCACTCTTGTAGCTGGGATCGCCCCAGGGCATGGCCGAGCACACCGGGCACACCTGCGGGGACAGGGACACGGACACGGAATGGTGGCACCTGCACAGGGACCTCCCAGAGAGCTGACTGGTGTCCCCCCCTGACAGGCTCCAAGCCCAATGTCCAGCCTGGCCTGGGACACTTCCAGGGACCCAGGGGCAGCCACAGCTTCTCTGGGAACCAGGGCCTCGCCACCCTCACAGGGAAGGATTTCTCCTCAATATCCAACCCAAACCAACTCTCTGGCAGTTTGAATCCATTCCCCCATGTCCCATCACTCCAGGCCCTTGTCAATAGCCTCTCTCCACCTTTCCTGAAGGTCCTGGAAGGCCACAATTAGGTGTCCCTGAAGCTTCTCTTTTCCAGGCTGAACAATCCCAATTCTCTCAGCCTTTCCTCATGGCAGAGCTGCTCCATCCCTCTGATCAACTTGGTGATCTCCTCTGGAGTCGCTCCAACACCTCCATGTCCTTCCTGTGCTGAAGATCCCAAATTCCCCACCTTGGTCAACCCAGAGGGAACAGGGAGAGGAAACCCAGCAGCACCCGGTTTGCAGGAACAGGGGGATGGAGGCAGCTCATTCCAGGGAGCCTCTACCAAAGCAGAGACAGATCCCTAGCTCCCAGAGGGATTTAAAGCAGCTGGAACACAGCTGTGCTTCCACACACAGCCATGCTGTGGCCTGGGATGCTGCATCGGCTGGGCTGCGTTGGCATTTCCAGAGCTGTCACGTACATCCCAGCATCGCCCACTCACCACCTTGTTGGGGTCATTCCGGTGGTTTTCCATGCAGTGCTTCACCAGCTCCTGCTGGTCCAGGTTGCGGGCCCCGCAGTACGGACACACGAACGTGGAGCGGTTGGGAATGTTGCTGCAGAGAGCAAGGATGAGCTCAGATCCCCAGGGAAGGGGCTGGATCGGCTCCTTCCACACTAACCCAGCAGTTCAGTGCCAGCAGAAGCCAGCCCAGCCCCTTCCCACCCCAATTCCCTGCTTTGGTGGATCCTTCATCCCACCCCACGCTCCGACACCCAGAGCAGCAGTGCCAGGAGGGAAAAGGTGCGGATCTTCCTCCCAGGGAAAGGCACAACACAGGCCTGGATTTTAGGGCACGCAAGGAGGGACGTGTTTCCCCACCCGAGGCGCAGGAATACCTGGGAATAGGCTGGGATGTGGGGACAACTGGAACAAACTTGGGGCAGTTGGCCATCTGCTCCTGCACCTTGGCACAGGACGAGACATGAGAGCGCATTTTGGCCAGGGTCACCTGGAGAAGGAGGACAAGGAATGTCCCTGGAGGTGCAGGAACACCTGCCAGGAGCCAGGACAGGAGCTGGCTTTGCTCAGCGGAGGTGGGAGTGACCCCTGGTCCATGTGGGATGACCCCCAGCAGTGGGAACGCTGCACCCACCCATCCTTCCTTGCAGGACGGAGATTTGGGGCCGCAGGGATCCCCAGGGGCTCTGTCCCTGTTCCCTGGGAGCAGAGCCCGACCCCCCCGGCTGCCTCCTCCTGTCAGGGAGTTGTGCAGAGCCACAAGGTCCCCCCTGAGCCTCCTTTTCTCCAGGCTGAGCCCCCCAGACCCTTCCCCAGCTCTGTTCCCTTCTCTGGACACATTCCAGGGGAGGATGGGGACAATGGGGACAGGCAGCTTTACCTTCTTGCTGCAGCCTCTGCAGGGAGCCTTGTAGGACGAGAGCTGCTTCTCCACGCTGGAAGCCTTCTCCACCTTCTTGGGGTCGAAGGGCACGCGGCAGAGCGGGCACAGCGGGGAGGGCACCTGCAGGCAGGGCTGCAGGCATTCCCCACAAAACCTGGGAGCACAGAGCGGCCCTGAGCACCCCGGGAACGGCGGGAGCCCAGCGGGGCACCCCGCTCCCCGAGACTGCCAACACCCCAAAACCCAGGGATCAGCGTTCCTACTGGGAGAACTGGGAGCAGCTGAGTCCCCAAGGAGCTCCCTGCACGCACAGAAGATCCCACTGCTCCGAGGAGGGATTTGAAAGGAGCCAAACCAAGTCAGTGCTGAGTATCCAGGCCAGGCAGGAGCCTGGATCACCTGCTTCCAATCCCCAGGAGCAAAGGAATCCAAGGGCTGAGGAATCCCAGCAGCCCAGAGGAGGCAAAGGAAGGCACCGACAGGCAAGAGGCAAAGGAGCCCCGTCCCCAAAATCCAATTATCCTGGCATTCCTGTCCCCTCCTGCCTGCGGGATGGGGATCCCAGTGTGGGATGGGATGGGGGTCCCGGTACTGGACCATCCCCGGTGTGGGCTGGGGGTCCCGGTGCCGGCTGGGGTCACCGGGCAGAGAGCCCGCAAGGATCCCACGGCCAGGACAGCGCCCAGCGCTCGCACCGCGCCCGTCCCCGGGGCCTGCTCAGCCCGGGGGTCCCCGCCGCCGCCGCCGCCCCCGCCCGAGCCCCGTCTCACGTGTGCCCGCAGCCCGCGATGCCGACGGCGCGGTGGAAAACCTCGAGGCAGATGGGGCAGCTGAACTGCGCCTCCAGCGCCTCGGCCGCGGCCCCGGGCCCGGGGGCGGTGCGGGGGGGCCCGGCCGGGCCCTGCGGCCGCTGCGCCGCCGCCACCAGCAGGCTCCGGAACATGGCGGCGGCGGCGGCCGGCGGGGCGGGCGCGACGTCACCGAGCGGCGCCGCCGCGTCATCGCCGCGCGACGGGAGCGCTCCGGGACACAGCGGGAGACGCCGGGACACGCCGGGGCCGAGCGGAACCGAGCTTGAGCCGAGCGGAGCCGAGCAGGGCCGAGCCGAGCCGAAGGGAGCCGAACGAGGCCGAGCGGGGCTCGAGCCGAGCGGGACCCACCGGGACACACCGGGGCCGAGCGGCGCCGCCATGTGCGACGCGGCGGGTGATGGTGGCGGGTGCGGGGCGGACACGGAACCGCCGCGGCGCCGCCGCGCACCGGGAGACAGGTGGGAGTCCGGTCTGGCCTCGGAATGGACAGCCTGGGCCGCTCCCGGTACCCCCCGGTATTACCCCGGGCATCCCCCCCGTGCTGCCTCCGGTACATCCCCAATGCGGCCGCCAGCACCCCCCGGTACCGTTCCCGGTATCCCTCCAGTATTCCCCAGTGCCGCTTCCGATCCCCCGCTCCCGGTGTCCCCCGATATCTCTCGCTGCTTCCCCCGGTAACATCGCGGGTATCCCTGGTGCTGCTCGGGGACCGGGACCGCCACCCCCGGGGGCTCGGGTCCCGGTGTCCCCGGTGACCGGCCGTGTCCCCGCAGCCAGCCCCGAACGTGCATGAAGTGCGGGCAGGGCACGGCCGCCCTCGTCATCCGCGTCGGGGACCCCTTCTGCCGGTGAGGGACCGGGCACGGACGGTGGGATGGGGACACTGGGGCTGGGGGACATCAGGGACTGGGGTCTTTGAGTCTCCAGAACATGGAGGATTTGGAACTTTGGGTCTGGGGGACATCAGGCGTTGGGGACATTTGGTGTGGGGGATGTTGGGTGTCTGGGACATTGGGATGTTGGGGCTGGGGACATTGGATCTGTGGGACTTCAAGGTTTGGGTGTCTGGGACAGCAGGAACATCAAAGCTTGGGGACACTGAGTCTCGAGGACATAGGGGAGGGAGGACAGTAATGTCTGGGGATCACTGGATCTCTGGGACGTTGGTCTCGGGGACATCAAGAGGGCTTTGGGGCCTGGGGATGTGGGGTCTGGGGGTGCTGGAACAGGCCGTGGCTCAGGGGTCCCCACGTCCCCCAGCGGCTGCTTCCGCGAGTACTTCGTGCACAAGTTCCGAGCGATGCTGGGCAAGAACCGCGTCATCTTCCCGGGAGAGAAGGTACCGGGAGAGGGGGACCCAGCCAGGGGACCCGGGGGTGGCACCAGGGCCGGTGACTGTCCCCGCTGTCCCCACAGGTGCTGCTGGCAGTGTCAGGGGGCCCGGCCTCCAGCGCCATGGTCCGGCAGGTGCAGGAGGTGAGATTCGGGGCTTGGGGGGATTCGGGGGCTGCACGGCTCGGCCACCCCGCTCACCCCACACCTCACCCCGCTCCTCTGCCAGGGGCTCAGCCGGGAGGCGGCCAAGAGGCTCCGCTTCGTCCCCGGCCTCGTCTACGTTGAGGGTGAGGGAACCCCGCTGCTGCTCTGTGTCCAACTGCCCATTCCCAACCCATTCCCTGCTCCGTGTCCAACTGCCCATTCCCAACCCATTCCCTGCTCCGTGTCCAACTGCCCGCTCCCAACCCATTCCCTGCTCCGTGTCCAACTGCCCATTCCCAGCCCATTCCCTGCCCCAGTGCCTGTTCCCTGTCCTGGTGCCAGTTCCCAGCTGCATTGCTCGTTCCCTGCCCCATTCCCAGCCCCACTCCCTGCCCCGTTAGCCACTCCCAGCACAGTGTCCCCTGCACTGTGCCAGGGCCAGGGTGCTGCCACCCAGCCCAGCAAGGCCGTGGCACCCTGTGCTGGACCCGTGGCCCCAGGAATGGGGCCGGGAATGTGACAGCAGCCCTGGCACTGCCCCCCTGCCTTCCAGAGGGAGCCGTGCGCAGGCAGAGCCCGGAGCAGCGGGAGCAGACCCTGGCCCAGATGGAGACCCTGCTGCAGGCCACCGGCTTCCCCTACCACCTGGTCTACCTGGAGGAGGTATTGGGGTGACATGGGGACAGGTGCTGAGGCGGGGGGACTCACCTGGACACCCCAGCTTCCTCCTGTGTCCATCTCTACCTGCAGGCGCTGGAGCTACCCCCATCCATCTTACAGCCGGGGCCGGAGCGCTCCGGCACGTCCGGCACATCCGGCCCTTCCTACAAGGAGGCTGTGGACAGCTTCATCCAGCAGCAGCGGCAGGATGGGGACAGTGGCACCTCTCTGCCTGGCCACAGCACCCAGGACACGCCAGCAGGACCCCCGGCCACCCCCCGCCTGCCGGACGCTGCCCAGACCCAGGAGCTGCTCCGCGGCTTCGAGGCCGCGGGGACGGCGACGGCGCGGGAGGAGCTGCTGCAGATGCTGCGGTGAGGGACTGACCCTGCCCGGTGCCAGCTCCAGCCGGGCGTGGTGGCTCTGATCCGCTGTCACCTCGTTCCCAGGACTCACCTGATCGTGCAGACGGCCCGGGACAGGGGCTACGCCAAGGTGATGATGGGCGAGAGCCTCACGCGCGTGGCCATCAAGCTCCTCACCAACCTGTCCCTGGGGCGTGGCGCCTTCCTCGCCGTGGACACGGTGAGCTGGGGACGGTCACCCGCAGCCGAGGGGTGACACGATGCCATGGGGGCGTGGCTTGGTGGTGGCACAGTCCCCTGGCAGCCCTGCACCCATAGGGCTTCACGGACCAGCGCCACGGCGACGTGATGGTGGTGAGACCCATGCGGGACTACACAGCCAAGGAGATCGCCTTCTACAACCACTTCTTCAGCGTCCCCACCGTCATCGTGCCACCCCTCTTCACCAAGGTAGGGGGGTCCCATGGTGGGGAGCCCAAGCTCTGTGTCCCCATGGTGAGGATAGGACCCCCCCAGCCCTGCCCTGCCCTCCCTCTTGGTTCCCACAGCGCCGGGAGAAGCCCAGCATCCACCAGCTGGTCGAGCGCTTCCTGCTGGGGCTGCAGGAGGAGTTCCCCTCCACCATCAGCACCGTGTACCGGTACGGGGGTCCCTGTGGGGGTACTGGGGCTGGGGGGGATTGGGGTGCACCCACACCGCCCGTTGTGGCTGCAGGACAGGGGAGAAGCTAAGCCCGGAGCCGGCCAAGGCCAGCAGCGAGTCCCAGCACTGCCTCCTCTGCCTCTGCGGCCTGGACACTGATGGGGGTGAGTGGGGGGGACAGTGGGGGGCTCGGGGGATTTGGGGAGCAGCCGTGCACCCCTCAGTGACCCCCTGGCTCTTGCAGAGGAGGAGTTGGCTCTGGAGCCCACGCTGATCTTGGAGCAGCCAGGAGCAGGGTGAGCACGTGGGCAGGGGGGACTCCAGGATTCCATGCCCGCTCCCAGGCCACCACAGTGGCAGCGCTGAGTGTCCCTGTCCTTGTCCCTGTCCCCAGGGCTGAGAGCAAAGCTGCCTACATCCCCCTGCTGTGCTACAGCTGCCGCCTCACCTTCAAGGAGCTGGTGAGGTTTTGGGGTGCAGGGGGTGGGTCTGGGGGGGGTTGGGGGTCCCCAGGCTCACGGCCCCACTCTTGCAGGGTCCCCTTGCCACACTGCCACCCTACGTGCGCGCCGAGGGCCAGCGCAGGATCCGCAGGTACCGGGGGTGGGGGTCCCCTCCCCACCTGCTCAGCCCCCTCCAGGCCATGTCCATCCACAGTGTCCATCCCTTGCAGAGCTGAGATGGAGCAGAACCAGGAGAACCAGGAGTCCAGCAAGAGCTGAAGGGGTTGGGGACAGCGGGGGACACACCCCCATCCTGCTGGGGCACTGCTGAGGCAGGTGCCATCCCTTAGGGGTACCCCAGAGGTTGGTGAGGACTCGTGACACCCAGGCAGCTGCTTTTATATCCCATTTCTGTCACAGGCAAGGGCGGGGACAGCCCCCACCCCCCGTTTATTGGGGGCTGGAGTGCAGGTCCCTGGTCCTCCCCCGCTCCCTGCCTCAGCTGCCTGCCAGCCCGGGAGGCCTCAAGTTTGTTTTATTTGATATCTGTATAAATAAACCATTTGAATTAATAAAAAAAACAAACCCAAAGTCACAAGTGTCTAAAGTCCAACTGGGGCTGCCAGACCCCCCCCAAACGTGGGGGGGCCACAACCCAGGACCCCCATCCTGGAGCTGGGGGTGGGGGCTATTGCTTTTGAGTTCAACCTGGTTCTGGAGCAGGGCTGGGGCCAGCAGGGAGGGGGCACGGGCTGGCTCCTGACCGCCCCCATCCCCACCTGGCAGCCAGGGGTGCCCAGTGGGTGGGGGGGCCACCTCCTGTCCCCCGCCCCGGGAAGGCACAACGTGGTCTGTGCAGGTCGGACGGCTTCAAAGCAACAGAAGAAAAACATCCAGAAAAACATCCTCCCTCCAAGGAAGCGCCCAGAACCCCACACCCCACTGCCTCCCGCGCCGGGATGTGGCCCCAGCCGGGGGGGCTGCTTAAGGCATTGGCGGTGATGTCCCTGTCAGGGGGGGCTGGAGCCCCTTCCCCTTATTCCTTCTCCCGTGTCCACTTGATCATGGTCTCGGGCGAGCGGTAGAGGAAGATGAGCTTGGCGTAGAGCTCCTCCTCCAGCTCCAGCTCGCCCGTCTCCCGCACCAGGAAGATGTCGTGGCACAGCTTCAGGATCCGATCCACGCAGGGCAGCTCCTCGAACATGATGGAGTGGGAGATCTCGCTGAAGAAGCCCCGCACGAACTTGCCGATCACCAGCACGATGGACACGTAGAGCCCCATGATCCTGCAAGGGTGGGGAGCATCCTGGATCCCTGGATCCCACCCTCAATTCCCTCTGGATCCGCCCCCACCCTGGCACCCTCCACATACCCGTAGCCAGCCAGGAAGCCCAGGCTGGGGGGGCTGACTTTGTCGTTGAAGATGATCAGGGGGAGGATGTTGCCGTCGCGGGGTGGGGCGTCCTTCAGCCTCAGCACCCACCACTCCACAAAGTTGTCATCTTGGCCAGAGCCCCTCTGCTCCCGTTTCAGCCACACCTCCACGTCCAGGTAGCTGTCCTTGTCATCTGGAGAGGGTGACAGCGTCAGGGCACAGCACAGTGGCTGCTGCGCTCTCAAGGATGATTTTTTTGGGGGGAGTGAGGACTCAAGTCCTCGCTGTCTGCAGGGGGATGGCACCACAGGCTACTGCTGTGCTCCCAGCGCTGATTTCTTAGGGAAGAGCACACAGGCACTCATGCCCTCCCTGTGGCACCCAGTGCTGATTTTCTAGGCGGGGGGGACACGTTGGGACCTACTTGGCAGCAGCTGCTTGACGGGTTCGGCTTCGAGGCCGCTGGGCGCCCGGATGTATTTGGGGAAGAGTTTGGGCAATTCCCTGCAAGAAAGGGGGGTGAGGGGGAGGTTACACCGTCCCACTGAGCACAGGGGTCCCGTCACCCCCCCAGGGGACACTCACACGGGGTCGTCCCTGGTGCCACCCAGCAGCTGGGCCAGCTGCAGGCGCTGGGGCAGGCCGGGCTCCAGGTCTCTGGTGAGTTTGCCGTAGGCGTTCTCCACCGTGCCCCCCTTGCTCAGGTCCCTGCGGGCGGGAGAGGCTCAGTGTGGGCAGGGGGGGCGCAGGCAGGGCTGGCCCCTCCCCTGGCCGTGCCGGAGGTACCTCTGGAAGGTCCAGGTGAAGTGCAGGGTGATGTCAGAGGAGCCGTTCTGCAGCTCCTGCTGCATCTGATCACGGCTGGGGGGACTGATGCTCCACAGAGAGCCCGAGCTGCCCTCGACACGGGCGGTCACGATGTCCTCCACGCCGTAGAGGGTGATGAACTGCATGGCCAGCTGCCACGGGGGGGACAGGGCTCAGCCCCTGCCCTGGGGGCTCCACCAGCCCCCGCCCTGGGCAGCCAGCAGGGATTTTTTGGGGTGGGGGGGGGATTTACCGGCTGCCTCTCGAACTCTTTGGTGAGGTCTTCGTAGTCCTGGGAGGTGAAGGGCTGGATGGATTGTTGCTGGGAGCTCGTAGTGAACAGAGGCTGGGGGACAGGGGCAGGGGGACATCAGCCGGGCAGGCCACGCTGGTGGTCCCAGCTGGGCACCCCAACACCCACCCCACATCCTCACCTCGTACCCCCCCAGCTTGAGGGTGACGGTGACGTCGATGGGGTGGTTGACGATGCCCACCACGGAGCGCACCAGGGACATGAAGAGCAGCGGGAACCAGATGATGCCCACGAGGAAGAGGATGATGAGGCCGCCCATGCCGTATTTCACCACCTTCTTCTTCTTCTGCCCCTTGGGCTGGGGGTATTTCTGGGGCGGGGGGAGACAGCACACGGTGTAGGGTGGGCTCGGGGGGACCCCAAGAAACAAGGGGCTTAGTGGGGGACCCTTCCTGGCACAGGGGCTGTACCTTCTCCGTCTCCCGGCTGCACTTGATGATGAAGATGTTGGCGTAGATGTCCTCCACACACATCCAGTTGGAGAGGGACAGCGTGGTGTCCGTCCACACCCAGTCCATGACGGCTCGCAGCTCCACCAGGAAGGGCACGAGGCGGAACCTGGGGGGACACGGGGACAGGGCGCTGGTACGGCACCCTCGGGGTGCCCGGAGGTCCCCGCGGCCCCGTGCCGTACCCCTGGAAGAGGAAGAGGTTGAGGTGGTTGTATTTCTTGGTGAGGAAGTTGCCCAGGATGCGGGTGGGGTAGCCACAGCGGATCTGGTAGGCCGACAGTCCAAAGTAGATGCACTTCACAAAGTACCACAGCTGGGCCACTGAGTTGTGGCTGAACAACCTGCGGGAAGGACGTGTCACCCCTCAGCCGCCAGCCTGGGCCACCACGTGGGCTCAGGGACACCAAGGTGCCATGCAAGGACCACACCGTGCCACAGCAGGGAAACCTTTGGGATGTACCTTTCGGTGACAGCCGGCAGGATGAAGAACATCCAGATGTGGATGCCGAAGACCAGGATGACCTGGAAGATGAGCTTGCCCAGCACGCTCTTGCGGAGGTAGAGCGCGCGGTCGATGACCATGGTGGTGAACTGGAAGAGCACCATGACCAGGAAAGCCTGCGGCACTTGGTTTTCTGACAGCGAGGAGGTGATGTCGGCGGCCGCCGTGTATTTCTGGGGTGCAGCAGAGGTCAGGATGTGGCCCAGCCTCACCCCCATGGCGGGGGCAGCACAGTCAGGGCACTGTGGGACTCCCTGCTCACCCCAAAGGCCCAGAAGCCGAAGATGATGATGATGAAGTCGACCACATCGGCCATGAACATGTAGGCGTAGACGTCGGTGGCCGCATGGTTCTGCGTGTTCAGGATGTCCTGGAAGAACTCGCGCACTGGCCAGTACATGTTCCGTGCCCTGCGGGGACAGGGGGCACAGGGGGCACAGGGGACACAGGGGACACAGGGGACAGGTGACTGGGACCGCACCCCACAGCCCCCACCCCAACCAGCACTGCCATGACTCACATGGTGAGGAAGAAGTCCTTGACCTGCAAGCCAAACGTCTTCAGCTTCCTCTGAGCGTGGCTCTCTTCTGACGCTTCCTCCACCTCTTCCTTCTTCTCCTCCTCAACCCCTTGAGGTGAGGCACAGTGTGGGTGACAGCCCGGGTCCTGCAGGGCCACATCCTGCCCGACCCCAGCACCCTGGAGGTGCCAGACTTGCTCCTCACCAGGGCGTGAGGGCTGGGATCTGGTGCTCACCTTCCCCCGGAACCGTCTCTGGTGTCTTCCTCCCCTGACTCTTCCTCCTCCTGAAGTGGAGCCACGTGCCCTCGGTCCCCTCTTTCTGCTCCACGGACTTGCCCTCCGGCTCTGGCTCCAGCTCCAGCTCCGTGGCTGCTCCCAGTGCTTCCGGCTGGGCCGGAGCCTCTGGCCATTCCTCAACCACCACCAGCGGTGGGGACACTGCTGCCTCTGCTGCCTCCTCCTTCTCCTCCGCTGCCTCCTCCTTCTCCTCCCCTTCACTGCTGTCCGCCTGCTTCTCCTCCGTCGTCTTCTCATGGTCCCACAGCCCATAGGACTGCAGAGGGGCATGGTCAGGGGTCCTGCTGCCCCCCAGCCCCACACACCTCACTCCCCATCCCGCAGCATCAACTCCCAACCAGCACTGGTGGGAAACCACGGCAGAGCCACCCAGCGCCCACTGGGCTCTCCCCAGAGCCCCCCAGGAGCAGCTGCAGCTCCCCCCAGACGCCCACCCACGGCCCAGGGCTCACCAGCAGCAGGGAGCGATGGAAGAAGAGGGCCAGGAGCTGCAGGAGGTCGTACTTGTTGTAGCGGCCAGTCTTCTCCAAGCCCAGGATGCGTGGTGGGAAGAAGGGCTTGCCCTCGTTGCGCAGCAGGGTGATGTAGCCATTCCAGGGGAAAAACCCGAACTGGAAGAGGTACTTCACCACCACCATCACCTGCGGGGACGCTGGGGTCAGCGGGTGGCAGCGGGGGCCGGGTGGCATCGTCCCTTCACCGGCCATCCCCTGCCCACCTCGGTGAAGATGATGGCGGTCATCCAGAAGCGCTTGGTGGGCCGGGGGATGGAAAGCATGGCCCAGAGGAAGACGAGGATGGGCAGGAAGAGGGAGAGGATGGAGGCAGTGACCATGTGGTTGAGGATGATGATGAAGTAGCAGAGCAGCTCGGAGTGGGCAGTCACACAGCGGTACCCGGCCAGCAGCAGCTTCAGGAACCGGTTGTGGGATTGGTAGAAGCGCTCCGACTCCTCCAGCTCGGAGACGTACGTCCTCCTGCGGGATGCAGGGGTGGGGTGAGCCCCCTGCCAGCCCCCATCCCCGTCCCGCTGTCCCCACACCCCGCTGTCCCCACGCCCACCTGCTCATGAGGAGCTCACTGGCAGTCCGCCTGCGCTGCTGGGGCACGGCCAGGAGCCCCTGAGCATCAGTCACGTCCTCCTGGGAGCCCAGGTCTGTCACCAGCTCCTGGCTGTCGGCAGGGATGGCTCTTGGGCACCCGCTGGGGATGACACAGGGACGGGGGTGAGCGCTGTGCCCGTGCCACCCCCCTGTGGCACTGCCAACGGGGTCTCTATGCACCTGCCTGGAAGCGCCGCTTTGGGAATCCGCAGCCAAGGCGCCGGGCGGGCTCGGCTCCTGCGGGAACTCCTCCGGCGGCAGCACGTACAGCTCATCCGGGAACTCGTGGTTTATCTCCTCTCCCTGCAGCAGGCAGGGCGTCAGTGCCACCGTGGGGTGCCACCCCCGTGCCCCAGTGCCCCCCCCGGGCTCACCCTGGCCAGCCGCTGCGCCAGGACGCATCTCTCGAGGAGCAGGATGCGGGACATGTCCGTGTGCTCCCGCGTGCAGGCGTCCAGCCACTGGGTCAGCCCGTCCACCAGGGCCTGGCACAGCAGCCACAGGAACCTCAGCGTGTTCAGCGCCCGCTGCAAGACGTTGCTCCGCTCTGCCAGGGCAAGAAGAGGGGTGGGGGCGGTCACTCGGTGCCCACCCAGACCCCCCCCAGCATCCCCCCGAGCTGCAGTCCTGCTGCCCACCTACCAGAACTTTCCGTGTTCTCTTCCTCCTGGCCTTCAGCCTCCTCAGGAGCCTCCACCTCTCTCCCTGCGTCATCCTCTGCAAGGGTCAGACCCCAGGGAACGGTGAACATAATTTCTGGGGCTCTCCCATGCACCACCACATCCACCTTAAAAACCAGGGTGGGCACCAAAGAAGCTGCACAGCTTGTGCCCAACCCCATTGTAGCCACCAGAGAGTCCCCACACGCACTGGGAGCGCGCTGCCAGAGCACACAGCAGGCACCAGGCAGGGCTGTGTCCCCTCCTGACCCCCCCCAGCCCTATTTTGGGGCGTCACACCCACCTGCAGCGCTCTCAGTGCTGGGTGGCTCTGGCTGCTCAGGCTGCTCCTGCTGCCGCAGCACTGTCCTGGTGTTGGTCACCCAGGCCTGGTAGGCCAGCTGGAGAGGGACAGTGGCCATCAGCACCCTGAGGACACTGCCAGCCCCCCCAGCCGTTCTGCAGTCCCCCAGCCCTGCTCACCTGGAAGGCGCTCGGCCTCTCCGGCCGTGGTTCCTCCTGCACCTCCTCCTCCTCCTCGCTGTCCGACTCGAAGAGGAAGTACTCCCCGGAATGCAGCACTGCCGGGGGGGCACAGGGTGTCACGGCACAGCCAGGCCCACGGCAGGGGTGTCACACCCCAGGCTGGCCCCGCTGCCGTCTCCCAGGGCTCCGCCTGGCACCGAGGACACCCACGGGGACATCATCAAAGCCAACGACTCCACTGCCACGTCCCCAAAGGAGGGTCCCTCCGGCACCAGCGTTCGGAGGCAACCGACGTCAGTGACCCCAACCCCAGCCTGGCACCCCCAGTCCAACACCCCGTTAGTGCTAGGGGGCAGAGGAGCCATGGTTAGTGCCCTGCGGCCGAGCCTGGGGACAGGGGACATGCAGGGTGTCACCGACAGCTCCCGCGGGCGGTGTTAGCGGTCCCGGCGGGGGGACCTCTCCGAGGGGCTGTGCCCCGTTACGGCCCCGTGCCAGGGCTGTACCTGCGGCGTGGTCTAACCATGGCCGCCACCACCGCTCCCTCTGCCGGGACGGGTCCGCAGGGCCGCCGGGCGCTGTGGGACGGCAGACAGGGCTGAGGACGGCCACACCCGGGGCACCCACCCCGGCTGGGGGGCACTCGGGGCGGGGAGGGGTCACCACACTGCTCCACGGGGCTCCACCAGGATGGGCGTCGGCGATGGGTCACAGTCGCACCCGTGTGCCTGGAGAGGGGGTGGGGACACGGGAGGGACCCCCCCCCCGGCTCTCACCTGACCCGGCCCCGTCCTGCCCCGGGCCGGCGCTGCGGGGCAGCCGCTCCTGGTGGTACTTCTGCTGCTTGGTGCGGATCCGCTCCATCCTGCGGGCAGAGCATGCTGCGGAGCCCGCTCCCCCAGGGGCACCCCATACACGGGAGAGCCACAAGGTGCAGGGAGGGGGGTCCCAGTGCCCCCCAAAACCCACTCACTGCCGCTTCAGCTGGTCCAGCGACTTCCTCTCGGCTCGCCGGTGCGAGCGCAGGCTCTTCATGATGCTGGCCTTGAACAGCGCCACACCTCTGGGGGACAGGGACAGTGGAGGGTCAGGGGGTCCCCCCAGCACCCATGGGAACCCTCCAGGACCCCAATCCCACCTGGAAGGCTGCAGGGCAGAGGCTTGGAGGTCCCACATGACGTGCAAGTAGTAGGAGCTGAGGAAGATGCGGCGCTGGAGCAGGAGGAAGAAGAAGCAGATGCTGTCCCAGATGATGCCGGCCTCCTCCACAGGCAGCGTGCAGTCGTGGTCCTTGGCCATTGCCTTGGCTGGCAGGCAGAGGTGCAGGCGGGTCAGGCAGCAGCCCAAACCTGCAACCCCAAGCCCCCAAGATCGCCCCCAGACCAGCAACTCACAGTCGTAGTACCCCTTGACGGTGCAGACGAGGCTGAAGAGCTGGATCACCCAGCAGAAGTTGCTCTGCATCTGCTGCACGAAGACGCAGGACAGGAGCTGCGGGCAGAGGGGGCACACACGGCTCTGTCACCAGCCCAGGGGATGCCCAGGGCGACCTGAGGAGAAGCACGCGGATCGCAACGCACCGACAGCATGTTTTTGGAGATGATGACGGTGACGTTGTAGAGGATGAGGCAGTCCCAGAGCACGAGGCGGGCGCGGGCCGGCTTGCGCAGCGTGGCGGTGCCCGAGAGCAGCAGATAGAAGCAGGCCAGCAGGTAGCCCAGGCCGAAGAGGCTGATGCGGTTGGCGCCGGCGATGAAAACCACCACGAGGACGAACCAGAAGAGGTGGCGGAACACCACCACCTTCACCATGTCCAGGTAGGACCTGCGGACGGGCTGCTCAGAGCAGGGGCCTGGTCCCCTCCCAGCACCGCCCCCAGTGGAGTCCCAGTCCCCCCACCAGCCCTGTCATGGGGGATAAAGGGCTTCGTCCCGGTCTGTGGGGTCCCAACTCCTGTGAGGGTCCAGCACCATCACCAGGGGTGTCCTGGACCACCTCATCTCCTTCCAGAGGAGCCTGGGAGTGTTCCTGCTCCAGCCATCAGGGAGGTCCTGTCCAAAGGGACCCCTGGCCCAAAGGAGTCCCAATCCCATCGCAGAGGATCCCAGCCCAGCAGGTCCCACTGCCTGAAGGTCCCATCCTATCCATACCTCAAGGGGTCCCATCCCAGGATTTGCCATCCAAGGGTGGGATCTCATCTTGTCCCTAATCCAAAGGATCCCACCCCAGGGGAAGAAACCATCTTATCCATACCCCAAAGTTTGGGATCATCCCAAGGTTGGAATTCCAAGGGTGGGATTCCATCCCATCCATACCCCCAGGGATCCCATCCCAGGTGACCGCCCCATTCACCGCCCACAGGGGATCCCGTTCCCGCGGCCCCAGCCCGGGTCGGAGTGCTGTGCCGGGGGCACCCACTTGCAGTAGATGAAGTTCCGGGTGGGGTTGTAGCGGTCCCGTTCCCGGTCGAGCCGGTCGGAGTTGTCCCCGGCCACCTGCAGCCACGGCTCGGAGCGCTCGGCCTCGAACACGCGCCACTGCTGGGCCGCACAGAGCAGCAGCACGAAGTCGTCTGCGGGAACACGGCTCAGCCCGGGCCACGGGGCTCCCCTCGATGCCGGTACCCCCAAACCCTTCCCCGAGGATGCCAGGATGGGGAGCTCATTAATTCCCTCCAGGCAGGTGTGGGGTTCCCAGCCCCACCTCCTCCTTAACCAAGCCCCTCCTCGGGTGTGGGTCTCTCCAGGCCCCTTCTTTTCCCAAAAGAAGGTGGGAAAATCAAGCTCCCCCAAAATGGGGTGGGGTTTGCCATGACTCCTCCTCCAATTGGGTGTGTGTGATTTAAGCTCCACCTCCAATGGGGTGGGGCTCCTAAAGCTCCTCCACCCCTCCTGCCTGTTCTTCCCCCTGCTGGAGGCAGGATGGGACCCCACCGATGGCTGGGGAGGTCCCACAGGTTGGGGGGGGACAGGGGCTGGAGTAGGGGGGCCAGGGGGCTGCCACGGGCTGTGTCCCCCCATGAGCAGGGGGCTGCCAGGGGCTGGAGTAGGGGCACAGGGCACCACACGGGCAGGGGGCTACTCACTGATGAGGTTGGTGGATTTGGGAGCCTCGAAGAAGTCGGGCAGGTAGAGCCACTTGACGAGCGCCGAGTTGAGGGGAATGGTGTGGCTCCAGCGCCACGGATAGTCTGGAGGGCAGGGGGGGCACCATCAGTGCCAGCCCCCTCCTCCAGCCCCTTCCCAGGGCAGGCAAATGGTGCCCCAGGGAAGGTCCCCGTGCCCCTTACCCATGCAGAGGGCGGGCGGCATCCCCACGCACAGCAGGTACTGGTAGAGGAGGATGATGACGAGGAAGAGGCAGAACTTGGGCCAGAGGCGGGCGATGGCCGCGCGCCGCCGCCGCGTCAGCATCACCACGAGCCAGCAGCCGTGCAGGATCACCACGAAGTTCATCCGCTGCCCGATCACGTTCACCATCATCAGGAAGCAGATCTGGGGGTGCAGGGGAGTGCAGGGCTCAGCACCGGGGTGCTGCGAGCGCTGGGACCCTCCCCCACAACGTCCATGCTCCCACCTCCAAGCCGAACTTGTAGTAGAAGTAGTTGATGAAGTATTTGGCGCAGCTGACGAGGCCGAGGTCGAGGTGCTCGCGGGAGATGTCCTCGAAGATGGTCTCGGTGACGGGGGCCACCAGCTGGTGCTGCTTGCGGTGGTACTGCTGGCGCCGGTACACCACGGCCTCGAACACCAGCAGCAGCAGCACCTGCAGGTGGTTCTGGGGGAGCAGGGGGTGCTCAGGACCACGGCGTGAAGCCAAGAATCCCCCCCAGGTGGTCCCCACAATGTCCCCGTGCCCACCTGGATGTACCCCAGGTTGGGAAAGCCCTTCCGGATGCCGAACCAGTTGGCAGGGTCCACGGGGCCGCGGTGCAGCGTGGAGTTGCCCAGCTCCTCTGGGGTCAGGTTGGTGTCATTGGGTAGGGGCTGCAAAGGGGAGCAGCAGGGGATGGGTCAGTGCCCCACGGCCCCCCGGGGCCCCTCTCCAGCCAGGGAGCCCCCCAGAACTGGCCCCGCCGAGCACACCTGGGTGCAGTTGCTGGAGTACTGGCGGGGGTCCACGATCTCGAGCTGGTAGAGCATCTTGCAGACGATGATGATGCAGGTCCAGACGGTGGAGAGGCACGAGGCCATGGGGCGGAAGCGGCAGTAGGGCATGGCCCAGGCCCACAGCAGCACCAGCAAGAAGTTCATCAGCGACACCTGGGGCACAGGCCCTGTCAGCACCTCAGGGGGCCCGGCTGAGCCCCCCATCCCCGCACCCCCAGGGTACCTCCTCCAGGGCCACCCAGACGGTGTAGATGGCCACCATCTTGAGGACGTGCAGCTCCAGCAGGCGCCTCATGAAGACCTCCCCACGCGTCACCGCATCCGAGAAGGTCCGGCCCAGCACGATCAGGCGCTCCAGCACCAGCCCCCATTTGTTGGGGTCTGTGGGACATGGACCCTCATGGACACCCTCGCAGCCTCCCTGGCTCTGAGGACACCCCAACCCTTTCCCACAGCCTCCCACACCTGGAGAACAACCCAATCCACCCCTGCAACCTCCAGCCTCTTCCTGGCTCAGAGGGCATCCCGATCCATCCTTCCAGACTCGGAGGAGACCCCAATAAATCCCTGCACCACTCTGGTCCCACCCTGGCTTTCAGGACACCCTAATCCACCCCCATGCCCTCCCAGCCCCTTCCTGGCTCAGAGAACATCCCAGTCCATCCCCATACCCTCCCAGACTTGAAGGACATCCCAATCCATACCCTGCACGTCTCTTCCAGGCTTGGAGGATGCCCCAATCCATCTCCACACCCTCCCACACTTGGATATCAACCCAAATCCATCCCCCTACCCCCGCTAGGTCCCTCCTGGCTCGGAGGAGACCCCATCCCAGCCCGTCCCCCATCCCTGCCCTGTACCCAGGGACTCGGTGTCGGAGTCTCTGGACTGGGCGCTCTCGGCCGCGGCCGCATCCCGCAGCAGGCGGCTCCCGTGCAGCTCCTCAGACCTGTGGGAAGGGGGGCTCAGAGCGGGGACGGGGGGCTCGGGGTGCAGGAGGGGTCACCCAGCACTGGGTCCTACCTGGGGATGCGGCAGGGGGCCAGAGAGGGGGGGCGGACGTGCTCCATGTCGGTGATGAGCATGAAGGGCTGGTGGAAGTAGTGGAGCTGGAGGATGCAGGCCAGGAGGAAGAAACCCGGGATGAGGATGCTGGAGAAGAGCTTGGAGACGCTGAACTGCTCCAGGCCCAGGTCGCTCAGCCTGGATGGGGACAGGAAGGTCAGCACTGGGCCTCATCCATCCCACCCCAAATGGGCACCAAGCTCCCATGCCGGGGCTCAACCTGCTCCGTGCCTCAGTTTCCCCATGTGCAACCCATCCCTTGGCCATGCCCTGGTGCCACCACAGGGCTTGTGCCGGCGGGGACTCCACGGTGGGTCGGGGACACTCACTGGTTATCAGTGAGGCCTGTCAGGTTCTTCCAGTACATGGGGAAGTCTTCGAACTGGTAGGTGTAGTTGGCGATGAGTACCAGCATGGTGTAGGCCACCACTAGCCACCAGAAGCCCTTGAGCACCTTGCGCCACAGGCTGTAGTACACCTGTGGGGACAGAGACATCAGCAGGGCCACCCTGGGGATGGCACAGGTCCCCAGGGGTCCCCATCCCTCCTACCTGGAACAGGATGAGGCAGAGGAGGAAGAGGAGCATGTAGACGATCTTGTAGACGACGAGGCGGCCGGTGAAGGTCACCACGATGAACATCCCGGCGCAGACACAGATCCAGAACTTGGCAAAGAAATTCTTCACCACCTCCCCCAGGTTCTTCAGCACATCGCGCATCTGGCTGGTGTCTGGGGGGCACAGAGGGGCTGCAGGAGCCGGGCGGGGGGCACCGGGATCCCCCCAGCTTTGGGGTGCTCAGCCTGGCGCAGCGTGGGTGACACCAGGAGCCCTCACCTGTATCCGTGACGGACACCTCCAGGAGCGGCGTGGTTGGGGACCTCCTCTTTAGCACCTTCTCCTTAACGAACTGCCGCAGCAGCATCCAGAAGGTGAGGGTGAGCAGGAGCTGTGGGGACAGGCGGTGAGCGGGGCCAGCCGGGCGCTGGCGGGGACAGGGCTGGGACAGCACCACACTCACCTTGGCCCCCAGGGCCAGGCAGGGGTAGCTGGGGTGCACCAGCCCCAGCGGCTGCAGCCTCATGAAGCTGATGCGGGTGGGCAGCTCGGGGGACAGGTCCATGGCCCAGACGTACTGCAGGCTGCACAGGGTGATGGCGTAGAGCACCAGGAAGGGCGAGCAGAGCATGGCGAAGTGCCGGCGGCTCCGCACCATCCAGATCAGGCACGACCACAGCAGCAGCACAAAGGTGAGCCAGCTGTGGTAGGTGATGCTCCACACCTGCGGGCAGCGAGGATGAGGGCTCGGCCCAGGAGGAGCCCCCCACCCCGTGTCCCCTCCCAGCTCCTTACCATCATGGCGATGAGGGCAGACACGTAGCTCTGCTTCATGAGGACGTGGCCCAGGGTGCGCAGGGGCAGCCACTCCACCCGACGGCTCCTGCCTGGCATGGGGAGGGGGCGTGTGAGGCACCCCCGGGCTGCGGGCAGGGTTTGGGGAGGGGCTGGGGTCAGGCTTACGTGCGCTCAGGACATGGACGGTGCAGTTGTCGGTGCTGGCGCTCGGCTTCTCAGTGTTGGGGGACAGCATGGGCTGGGGGCAGAGAGCGCTCAGAGCCCACCCTGGCACCCCCATCCCGCACCCATTCCCTGCACAGCCCCCCAAACCCACCTTGGTGTCCTCGACCACGCGGTCAGCGTCCCTGGGCCAACTCTCCAGCTCCACCAGGTCCCTCGAGCACGGCTGTGCCGGTGCCACGGTTCTCTGTGAGGAGCAGGAGCCAGCTCAGGGCATCCACTGCCACCATCGAGGAGCAGGATCATGCCCCAGCCCCCTGCCAAGGCACCCCACACTGCAGGCACCCCGCTGCCCCCCGCATCCCCCTGCGCCAGGGCCGGGGCAGTCGCAGCCATGCACACCGGGAACCCTCGTCACTGTTGTCACCATCAGCGTCCAGCTCAGCCCTGCAGCCCCTCACCTTGGCACCCAGCCAGTGCAGCTTCACCAGGGTGGCCACGGTGTAGTAGAGCAGGAGCAGGATGCCGGGGTTGGCGTAGACAGGCCAGGGGTAGCTGGTGTTGAGTTCCAGGGTGTTGGGCTGGGAGCAGTTGTGGTACAGGATGATGTCCTTGAAGCCAAACACCCTGTGGGGACAGAGGAGGTGACATTGACCCCCCAGCCAGGACCATGAGCCAGGGTCCCATCCTGGCGCCGACACTGGAGGGATGCTCTGGCCGGCCTCCCCGGGGTGGGATGGGGCAGCTCAGCATCACGGGGACCCTGGGCACAGCTCCCTCCCCACGGACCCACCGTGCCCAGATGGTGGGGGGTGGGAAAACCCCCTGGACGAAGGGGGTCTGGTAGGCATAGAGGCACAGGAGGTGGGCAGCGCTGTAGATGCCGACGAGGATGCAGAGGACGTTGAAGGCCTGGCAGCTGGCGGGGAGGTGACAGGCCCACCACGTGCACAGCCCCACGAAGAGCAGGAAGTAGACGCTGGAGGAGGCGGAGGGCAGGGTGATCCCTGGGGAGCAGCGCCCCGCGGGCGGTCAGTGCACGGCCCGGCAGCCCCCTGGACCGAGCAGCATCCCCCTGGACCGAGAGCACCCCACCGGACCCAGCATCCCTCCTCAGAGCAAGCGTCCCTTCCCCCTGGACCGCGTTTTCCACCTTGGACCGAGCATCTCCTCCCTCTTGGACTCTAAATCCGTCCTCCTCAGACCAAGCATCACTCCTGCTTGGAATGAGCGTGCTCCCTCCTTGGACTGAGCATCCCCTCCCTCCCCAGAGCAAGCATCTCTTCCTCCACGGATCAAGCATCTGTCCCTCAGAGTGAGCAGCTCTTCCCCTGGACTGAGATTTCCCCCTTGGATTGCACATTCTCCCCCCTTACACCAAGCATCCCCTCTCCTTGGACTGTTTTCCCCTCTGGACCAAGCATCCCTCCCTCCATGCACTGAGCTCTTCCCCTTGGATGTTCCATCCTCCCCCCATGGACCAAGCACCCCTCTGCTCAGACTGAGCACCACAACCCCCATGGATTGAGAGTCCCCACTTTGGACCAAGCTTTCCCCCCGGACCAAGCATCCCCCAGCAGCATCTCCCCCGAGCCCCCCAACTCACCCCGTGCCCCCCCACACCCCATGCCCACCTGCCAAGGCCAGCAGCAGGATGGCCAGGCCCTTCCCAGCCTCCCAGAGCAGCCAGTGAGCCTTGTCCCAGAGCCGGCTGCTCAGCGGCGTGTCCCTGCCGGCCACGCGCCGGTGCCGCCCCACATCCTTCTCTTCCCTCTGCCGGGGAAAACCAGGCTGGTGTGAGCTCCATGACCCGATCCCAGGCAGCTCCTGGCCGTGCCTCAGTTTCCCTGCTCCGGGGAGGGCAGGGGTGGCCGGCCAGGCAGGCACAGTGCCCAGCACCTGGCCGTGTTTATCTCATCAGCTGCCTGGAAAGTGCCTCCGAAGGGCGGCTGTTTTTCTTGGCACCGGGATGCGGGTTCCCAGCACGGAGCTTTTTTCCAGGCTGCCTCCCCGGGCTCACGGCAAAGGCATCCGCGCCGGCCGCTGCTCCGGTTACAGCCCGGCACGGCCGCAGCCAGGCGCGGCAGCCTGGGCAGTGGGGAGCCCAAAGCGGGGCTGGGGGTGCCACTGGGGGCGTGCCTGCCTGGTGACCCCCCTGCCACGAGCACGGTGTCCCCATGACCCGCTGGCACTGCCAGGTGGGGCTGGCATGGCACAGCAGGGCACAGCACCCAGCCCTGCAGCAGCGAGCTTGTGCTGGGGGCCAGCACCCCGTAACTGCCCACCCCACTGTCCCGGCTGTTTGTCGAGATCCCTGCAGCAGCGCTGGAGCAAACACGGGCACTCCTCCATGGCCGTGTCACCCCAGGCCGTGTGACAACGACCGAGCCCTCCACCCTGGCCAAAACTGCCCCAAACTGGGTTCCCAGCTACTGGGGATGTCCCCATGCCAAGCCCCCACACCCCAGGCTGTGCCCAGGGAAGGGACAGGGACCAGCCACGGACAGGCTGGCGCGGACGCGGTGGGATGGGGATGGGGGGATGTCCCCGCAGCACCGGGGGTGGCTCTCACCTGCTCACAGGACTCCAGGCACTCCGGGTTCCGTCTGGAGGTGGCGGGGCTGAGGCGGCGGCACAGGCACAAGGACACGGACGAGACCAGCAGGATGCCAACGTCGGGCGCCACGAGCCGCACCGAGTTGGGAATGTCACTCAAGTCCAGCCTGGGGGGAGAGTGGGCCAGGGGAGGGCTCAGGGGTGACCCCCCAGCCTCTGCCAGCCCCCAGCCCCACACGCTGGGGTGCCCTTACCTGGTGACCCCGATGTGCCGAGCAAGGACCTCCCAGGAGCTGCCTGTGGGGAGAAGGGGGGCACTGAGTGGGGCAGACCCTGCGTGGGCAGGCTCTGAGCACCCCCCCACCATGGGGAGGACATTCCCATCCATGGGATTGCAGGATGGGCTCTGTGCCCAGCGCAGTGGGCACCCAGCAGACACCCTGGCATGGCACAGGATGTCCCCAGAGCTGGCACGTGGTGGGACCCTGCAGAGCCTCAGCACCATCCCAGTGCCAGCAAGGTGGGTCCCACACGTCCCCAGCTGGAGGGTGCAGCCCCACGGCAGCACAGGGAGCAGAGCTGTGGGTGGGTGAGGGTGGGCACGGGCACCCCCTACTCACAGCTGGGCCCCAGCAGCTGGTCCAGCACGGGCAGCGTGTGCAGGCATATCTGGAAAACCAAGTGGGCGAGGAGGAAGAGGATGCTGGTCCCCAGCAGAGCTTTGAGGATGCGGCTGGTGTGACCTGCGAGACACGGGCAACCTGTCACCCACCACCCAAGGACACCAGCAACCCCAGCAGGGACCCTGCACCCTCGGGAAGAGCTGGGGAGGGTGCACTGTGCCCAGAGATTCCAAGGCTCTGCCCCAGGGACGGGATCCCACCAGGGCTTTGCCCACCTCACTGTGCATCCAGCACAGCCCAAGGGCACCCCAAGAGCCAAAGCCCAGGACCACCCTCCCTCCCTGTGTCCCTGCAGCACCCAGCTGGCACTTCCCTGGCCCCGCAGGTCAGGGAGCACACCGGGATGCAGTCGGCATCCCCATCCCTGCTGGAACGCCCCGTGGGAGGGCTCCAGGGGTCCCCCCCCACCAAACCCCATCAGCCCTTCCACCAGCTGCAGCCGTGCCCCCATCCCACCCGGCTCTCCGGGCCCTGTGCCCGTTTTCCTGGCCAGGGGGTGGGGTGGGCAGCGAGCCCACCACAGCTGCAAGCCGGCCTGGGGACGGCCCCGGGCCAGCAGCTTTCCCTCCACTTGTTTTTTCCTGTAAATCCACACAAAAGCTCTCGGCAGCGCCGGGATCCGGGGCCGTGCGAGCCCATGAAATATTCAGAGGGTAAAGCTTTCAGCTGTGGCCGTGCCAGGCGCTGGGGGCAGGGTCAGAGCGGGGCACAGGGGGCTACGGGCACCCCGTGCCCACCTGCCCCGGTGTGGGTGACCCCCTGCGGCCACCGCGACACCCCGGGCAGGGCGGAGGGGCTGCTCGTGGTGTGCCCGCACAGCCCAGCCCTGAGGTTTGTGGTTAATAAGGCTCCGAAGTGGCCATCCTGGAGCAGGAGGACTATTAATAGCCCCGCTGGGCTATAATTAACAGAGAGAGGCTCCACACGGAGCCACGCTGCCCAGCCGGGGTGAAACCGCAGCGAAGGTGCCCGTGGGAGGGGGGTGGCAGCCCCCCTGCTGCCCACCCCACCTGTCCCAGCCCTGCACCCCCAGGTGAGCCCCTTACCTGCGGTGAAGTGTGAGCAGGGCCCCGGGAAGCAGGGCAGGAGCAGCAGGAAGAGCAGGTACACCAGGGAGAGCACATTGTAGCGGAAAAGGCAGGCTGGGGACAGAGGGACGGGGTTAGTGACAGGGATGTGGGACAGGGAGGGCTCACAGCTGCACCCCCTCACACCATGGGGATCCCCAAAAGTGAGGCAACCTGAAATGCCAGGTGGGACTGGGGCCCTGGGGTGATGCCAGGTAGGACGAGGGGGTCAAGCCCCCCAGAAATGCCATCGGAAAGAGGGACACAGGCAAGAACTCAGGCTGTGCCACTCCTGGTGACCCACATGGGTGACACAGAGAAGAGGGGACACCCGAGGTCCCAGACACGTGGGGTGACAGGGGAGGAAGAGCCATGAGAAAAGTCTGCCGCGTTTCCACATCATTCCCACAAAACCACACTGAGGATTGCAGGGACCCCCACGGCCAGGCTGGGACCCTCACCCGTGACATGCCCGGGGGTGGCACAGCACCTGTCCCCAGCCCTGCTCTGGGTGTGCCACCAGCTCAGCACCTTCCCCCTCACTTATTTTTAGACCTAAATTACAGCTTGTTTGGAGGCACGAAACCGTCGGAGGAGCCGGGCCGAGCCAGCGCCCTGCAGAGCTGCCACCACCGGGGACAGGGATGGGGACAAGGACAGCACGGCGGGGATGTGGCAGGGCAGCTGCCGCCCCAGTTGGGGACGCAGCGTTCCTGTCACCACTTTCACAGTGACAGACACCGGCACATGCAGGGCAGGAGCTGGGAGCACCCCCAAGGCCACGGGGATGGGCAGCAGTGCTGAGACACCCCTGGAGCAGTGCCTGGCTGCACATGGGGAGCTCAGCTTTGTCACCGTGCCCTGCTCCAGGCAGTCCCAGGACATCCCCCCATCCCCTCTGCTGCAGCCCAGGGGGACACATCCCACCAGCATGGGGGGATCCCTCTGGGACAGCCCAGGGAGGGGACAGCCACAGGGAACCGGTGTTGGGGACCCCGGCTCTGCTCGGCCGGGGCAGGGAGCTGCTCCCCCTGGCACCCCACGCGGGAAGGGGGTGGGACAGGGGGTTCAGAGCGCAGCCCTGACCTCGTGGGGCTGAGGGGGCGAGGGGGGCCCGGCCGGGCGCCAGGGACGTGCTCGGCACCGCGGCCCGGCACGGCCCTTCCTGTGTTTACGAGGTTTCAATGGGACAACACATCCTGGGGAGAGGGACAGCGCAGCCGGGGGGGACACGGCACAACCCCCGGGGACAGCGGGGCACCCTCGGAGGGCGCGGGGGCAGCGGAGGGAGAGCCCAGGAACGCCCCGGGACATGTCCCACACCCCACACCGGGGCGAAACCCAGCTCCGGCCCCGCAGCGGGGTCCCCACGTGTCCCCAGGCCTGCGAGGCACAGCCCGGCCCCGAGCAGGGCTGGGGGGCACAGGGAGCCCGCGGCGGGGGCAGCAGGCCCGTGACCAGCAGCCACCTCCCCGCGGTGACCCCGGGCCGCGGCACCTCCCGCACGCCGCTGCCGAGGGTTCCTGGCTGTTTGGGCAAACCATGATCTCATGGAGCAAATATTCCCCGTCCTCGCCAGCGCCGAGAGGAGCCTTCCCGGCACGGGGGCGAGACGCTGCTCCGGCTTCCGTGGGAGCCAGGCAGGCCCCCCTTGGCACCCACCCACCCACCCCACTGCCCACCCTGGGGTGAAGCAGCCCCACCGCGAGCCCCCGGCCACGTCCTGGCTGCCGGTGGCACCCAGGGCACACCGTGGCATGGCTGGAGTTCCAGTGAGAACAGGGATTGTGGGGAGACCCACAGGCACGGCTGGCACTGGGGGGCACCCACATGCTGACCCCATTGCTTGGTGCCACCAGCACCCCCGGGACCCTCTGGCTGGCGGCTCACCCTGCGCCCCTCAGGCATCACCAGGAAAGCTCCCAGAGGTGCTCGATGGCTTCAACCAGGACGGAAAAGGAGGGAAGGAAGGTGGTGACAGCCTGGTTTGGGAGCACCCCCGGAGCCCGGCTCGGCTCCCACCCGGCTGCACCGGGGCGTGCCGTGCCAGGGTGCGTGGGTGCTCCGTCCTGCAGTCGGAGGGAACCGGTTCCCCGCAGTGCTGACAGCGGGAAAGTGCAGGCACAGGGAGAAAAACCAGTTTGGTGTGTGGGGAGAGCAAACCCGCCCTCCGAGCGGCCGGCCGGGTGCGCGGCTGGGTGGGTGCAGCGCCGTGGCACCCACGGCCCCCTCCCCATCCAAGCAGTGCCCTCGCCCACGACACCCCGGGGTGTCCCTCTCTGAGCATTCACCTTGTTCCCTAAGTCAGGTATCCTGGATTGGCGCCCCAAATTCCTGCTTGCCCGGCCCTGTGACCCCGGCAGCAGCCGGAGCAGCTCCCACGCTGCCGGGAGTTCACTGCCACCGCGGCCGGCACCGGCGGCACGGGAAATATTAACGACATTAACAAGCCGGGAGGAGGAAAATTGCAGCTCTGGGGAGCTGGGCGGGATGTGTGGGGTTCCTCCATGCCAGCCTTAATTGAATTTCGCCGTGGGAGGAGATTGGGGTCACTGGGCACCACTGGCGAAGTGGAGGCAGCCAGGAGGGGTCGGCATCAAGATCTGTCCCAGTGCACTGGGCCGGGAAGAGCGGCTGTGGGACAGGGTTGGGGTCTGGCACAGCCCCCTCCCACAAACCAGGCACCATTCCACACCCAGCCAGCTGCCAGGATGGACCCATTCCCAATTGAGTGGGGAAAGGGGGCTCCCCAGACCCCCCGGAGCTGGGGCAGCCCCTCACACCAGCCCTGCACCATCGCTGCATCCACACCGCGCTTGGCGCTGGCGCAGCCGCTGCTCTGCAGGGACTGCGGCCGCTCAGGATTAATTAATTAGCAGAGCTCTTTAATTCCCTGCCCTGCTCACTCACACGGCCGTTACCTGCTGCTGGAGCCAGGCAGCTCTGCCAAGCTGCCTCCCACTTCACCAGCCCCAGCTGGGCCCCCAGGGACCCTGACGGGGTCCCCAAGGTGTCACTTGGCTCCCAGGACTCTGCACCCGCTGGCTGCAAACCAGAGGCAGGGTGATGAACCCTGAGCACAGAGGCCCCATCCCAAAATCCCATCAATGTGGCTCTCCCTATCCCCAAATCCCATCAGTCCCGAAGCAACAAGTCCTTGGGCAAGCGGAACTGGCCACCGGCACATTCCCAGCCTCAGCCCCAGCTCCTCTTTCCAGGAAAGAACAGCCCCACCGGTTCACCCACCATATCCTGTTTTTGTGGAAAGTTAATCCCGATGCCGCCAGCTCCCGACCCTGCTCCTGGGAATGCCGCAGGAGATGCCCCAGGAGGGCTCCGGGCTGGGTGCCAGCGGGTGCCACGGCTGCCAGCGTGGGAAATCCCAGCATCAGCCAGGAGCTCGTGCCATGGGACAGGGAACGCAGCAGCCCAGGGGACAAGTGTCAGGGGACACCCCTTTCCCTGGCACACGCCAGGATGGCGCAGCCCGTGCCACAGGGCTCCCAGAGCTGCAGGCTCAGCACTGGGGACACATGAGGACGCACATTCCCAGATCCACCAATATTCCCAGTGGGGCCGTGACCCGTGGCTGCCATATGGCAGCGCCAAGCAACGCCCAAACCCTGCTGTCCTCACCCAAAGGGGACCTCTGCACCCCTGGGGAGCCCCCACGGTGTCCCCCCCCTCAGTGGGGCTGTGGGGGCTCAGTCCTGGGGACACGGGCACCCGGGCCCTGCATCTCCATCTCATCCCATCCTCTGATCCCAGCCCGTCCCCTCCCCCTGCGCCCGGGAGGAAGCAGCAGTTATTGCTCTTGGAGACAGCGGTGGCTTTGCTTTTTTTTTTTTTTTTTTATTACAGTTTTTTTTTCCTCCTCTATTTTATTTCCCTTGGTTTTATAAAAAGCACCTGACCACAGGAGGCAGCTGCTGCAGCCCACGCTGGCACCCGGCTGGGCTCCGGCCCTGCAGCACCCAGGACCCTCGGGGACCCCCCAGCACCCTGGGGGCTGTGTCCCCACATCAGGGGGTTTGGGGGCCACCGCAGCTGCAGGGAGGGGGTGCCACCCTCACCCATCACTCCTGCCCGAGCACCACGGAGCCACGGATCAGCGTGGCCACGACTGGCACTGGGGGTGCCCGGTCGGTCCCCCCTTGTGTGGGATGTGCTGTGCCCCCCACAGCGGCTCCAGCACCCCAGAATCTCAGCAGGAAGGACAGAGCCGCGGTGGGGATACAGCCCATGGAACGGCTGGGACCCACACACGGGGTCTGTGCTGTGCCAGCCGTGGGAAGCCGGGGGGCTGCCGTGGGAAGCGGGGCCGCCCCGAGCCACGCCGTGGGGCCCAGGGCCTGCGGCTCCACTCGCCCCGAGCTGGCCGGGAGCCGCGAGCAAACATCCTCCGGACGTTTGGGAAGAGCCTCATTGCCAGGGAAGGAAGGGCCGCAGGCGGGTCGTGGTCCGGGGCAATTCGTCCCACCCAGGTGCAGTGGGACGAGCCACAGCCCCCCGTGCCTCAGTTTCCCCCGGGTGCTCCTGCGAGACCCCTGGGCACTGCTGAGTCACCCCTTGTCGCCAATCAGCTGGAGCAGGACGGAGTCCCCGCCCAAGTGGGGCCCCAAATTTCAACAAGCCACCGACGAGCTCAGCGGGGGGGGGGGGGGTACAAGTAAGGCCACCAGTGTCCCCAGCTGTGGGGGACCGGGGGTCCCCAGCATGTCCCGTGCCGGAACAGGGTGAAGAGCCAAGCGAGCCTGGCACGATTTGGGGCCAAATCAGCGTTATTGGGAGCACGAGGGCCCCAGGGGAGGCTGCGCCCGCAGGCCACGTGTCGCCCCGGGCACCCATGGGATGCACCCGGCAGCTCCCGCAGCCCGGCCCGGCCGCTGCACCCCTGTCCGGGGAGCGCAGCCCCGGCTCCCAGCCCCGCTCGTGGGCTGGGTTATAATTAACCTCCTCACATCCTGCGCGATGCTCTGAGTCACTGCCCCAGCGAACCAAAGGAAGAGCAGCTTTTTCAAGAGTCACCGACTTCCTCTGCCAGCGAGGCTTTGCCCGGTGCCAGCGGCACAGCCAGCACCCCGAAACCCAACCCCGCTCCCCAAAACACAGCCGGGAACGGGGCTGCTCGGCCGGACGCGTCTCCCTCGGCCGGGCGCATGTCCCTCTCTCTCCAGGTGACGCTATCCCAAAAGTCACTCTAGGGGTGCCCCGAAAGCCATGCCAGGGCTCCCCGGGGTTCAGGCCCCCCAGCACGGGTGATGCGAGCCCGGCGTTGGTGGCGAACAGCCCCAGCCCGTGCCCGGCACAAGGAGCCCCTTGAACAATCCTGTTTATAGACAGGTTTTTCCTTTGCGTCTACGCAAACGCAGCGTCCCCGAAGAGGCTGCGGAGCAGCCGGGCTTCAAAGAACCGATTCTTGTCCTGCGCGTCCCGGGACACGGGGATTTTCCAGGCCGGTGGCCAGCCGGTTGCCTCGGTGGGTGGCACATCTGCCATCAAAGGCCGACAGTGCTGGGAAAGGGCTGGTGGCAGCTTGTGGACCGCAGAGCCACAGGGGCTGAGGTGGGCACTCTGCTTGCCAGGATCCACCCGGGCATGGGGACAGGAGAGGTGCCAGCTGCCCCCGGGCATCGCCCACCCCGGCCCCCTCCTCACCCCCCACCTTGCAACCACAGCGGAGCGAGCGTGGTGACACGGCTGTGACCAAACTGGGTCACCTGCACCCCAAACAGCCCCCGGGTGTCGGGGGGGACACGCACACACCCTCCCGCCCCGGAGAAAGTCGCAGCGCTACCCGCGAGCGGGCTCGGTCACGGGCGGAGAGGGGAGAACTTAGGGTGATCCCCGCGGGGGGACCGCACCACCGCCCGTCCCGGCACCGACCCCCCCGGAGCCACCGGCGGCTCCTCCCGGCGCGGGGATCCCAGCCCCGGCTCCTGGCCGCAGGGATCCGCTCGCCCCGGGCTTCCCGGCGCTTCCCGCGCCCCTCGCTCCACGTGCTGGGGGGAGCCCCGCGCCCCGCGGCCACCGGCAAGCGGCGGCAGCCGCCGGGGGGGTCCCCGAGCCACCCTCCCCACGGGCGGGGGACCCACCCGTGTCACCTTCGGGGGATCCCCGCGCCCCCCGCGCCCCGCACTCACCGGCGAGCAGGGCGAGCGGCAGCAGTAGCCAGTAGAGCCCCGCGCACAGCCCCCGCCGGTTCATCCCGCCCGGCGGCCGCGGCGGGGGGGGGGCCCGGCCCGAGCCGCTCCGAGCCGTTCCGCCCCGCCGGGGCTGGGCAGGCCCCGCTGGCCGGTGCCGGTGCCGCTGCCCGGTCCCGCGGCGCTCCGAGCCGCTGCCCCCGCCCCGCGCCCGCCGCTTTATAAAGCGGCACCGCCCGCCCCCCCCGCGGGGCTGGCGCGGCCTCAGCGCCGCCCGCCGGCACCGCGCCCGCCACTGCTGACACGAGTTGTCCGGGCTCAGCACGGGCCCCGCAGCTCCCCGGGTTCCGCTTTTTGCGGTCGGGAAAAAAAAATCCACTTAAAAAAAAAAAGAAAAGGAAATAAAGATAAGCAGATGTGTTTCCTGTTTATTTCGTCCAAAAGTGAAATAAAGAAGCCGGAGCTAATTTTTGCCGAATTTTTGTTCTTGATACCGGGGCTGAGAGCTGCTGCACGGAGTGGGGAGCTTGGGAGTGCTCCCCCCGGAGCTGATGTGCAGCCCTGGAGCTGGGTGCTGTGTCCCTGGCACTGGGGAATGATCCCGTGTTCCTGGAGCTGGGTCCGTGATCCCATACCCCTGGAGCTGGACACACAGTCCCGTGTTCCCAGAGCTCGGTGCCCACTGCAGAGCCAGAGGCAGACCCACAGCCCCATGGAACTGGGAGCCCAGGTGAGGGGAGTGGGGGTCACATCTGGAGCTGGGAGCTGTGCTCACCGCCTCATCCCAACCCAAATCCCGGTGGGAACGCGCCAGACACAGCTGGTGGCACGGGCAGCGTGGCCGGTGACACCTGGCAGTGCTGGTAACCACCAGCCTCCAACAGGAACCATCAGCCCATGAAATTCTCCACATTCCTTGGCTTCCCTGCGCCTGTTTTCCCAACACGGTTAATAAACTGGCATCCAGCTGGCACACTGCCGGACTGCTCCCCACTCTCTTCTGGGCTCCCTCCAGAATTCCAGGGCCTCTTCTCCCCACCCCAAATGTGCCCAAGCCCCAGCCATCCAGGCACCCTTGCCCACGCCATAACCCCCAAACCAGGATGGGCCTGATGGCTCCCAAATGTGGGTATCCATGGATTTGGCAGGCACAGCCCCTCCTGAGAGCATCCTGATGGCGGGGACTCGGCTGCATCTACCCTCATCACTGGGATCCAGAGGGACCTGCTCGTGTCAATTAAACCCTTGTCATCACAAAGACGTGAAGTTCAGCATTAACAGCGTGTCCACGAGACCTGCTGGATATGGGAATTACCTCTGCCAACCCCCCACTGCAGGGATCCAGGAAAGGGTGGTGCAGGCACCTGCCCCAGCCTCTCGCTCCCAGCCCAGCCCCGAGCACCCGCAGCCAGGCCGGGAATGGAGGCTGCGGAAGCAAATGGGCACCGGGAATGGCACCCCAGAGCCCTGCCCTGCGCAGCTGAATCCGGCCCCGCTCCACTTTGCCGGCCTCGCTCAGGTTTTACGAGAGATGTGAGGCATCCGTGAGGCTCCGTAAAGTGCTGCGGGCACGGCCTGAGTGCCTGGGCTGGCAGGGATGGGCCAGAGGCCTCTCCCAGCTCCGGGCACTGCCAACAGCACAGGGCCACAGTGTGGGGCAGGGAATGCCAGGGCAGGGGGATGCTGCAGGCGCCTCCGCAGCCCCTCGTTCCCATGGCTGGACCCTGGAGGGTCTCCATGCCACCACGGAGCTCTCGATGGAAGCCAGCCAGGGCTTGGCCCCACGTGCACTGGGGAGCACAGATGAGGGGGTGACCACCAGCACCATTCCAGATGTAAATTCCCTGCTTTTGCCCCACTTGCCCCAGTTGAATTTGGGCAACCTCCATCCCTGCCCATGGCGCATCAGGCGGTCCCTGACCCGGGAATGCCGGAGCCCCCCCTCCCCTGGACCTGGACCTGGACCCGGCCCCCCCGGCCCCCCATGTGCGGCACCGCTGGGGGGGACGCGGCGCCTTTAAGAGCCGAGTGGCGCCAATTCCGTCTCACGTGACCTCTCCCCGCCCCCGGTGGGCGGGGCCTCGGCGCGCGGGCTCCCGCCAAGCGAGAAGCGCGCGGGACCGGCCCCACGTGTCCCCGGGACTGGGATTGGGATCGGGATCGGGACCGGGACCGGGATCGGCATCGGGACCGGCATCGGGACCGGGACCGGGACCGCGGCCATGGCCCAGCTCCGCCTCACCGACTTCTTCGGCCAGACGAAAGCGACCACCGGAGCCCCGGCCAAGCGCAGCGGCGGCCGCCGGCTCAAGGCCGCCCTCACCGGTCCCCCGGTGCACCGGGAGGAGGAGGACGATGGTGCCCCGGCGGGGCTGAGCGCCCGCTCGCTGCCGCTGCCCGGCTCGCCGCGTACCCCGGCCCGCGGGGGCACCCCGGCCGTGCGGGGCCTGGCGGGCAGGAAGCGGAGCCGCCGGGAGATGGAAGCGGAGTCGCCGGTCGGGGCCCGGCTCGGCGAACCGAGCGGGAAGTCGGCGCGGAAGAGGCTGGAGCTGCCTCGGGATGCGGAGCCGGGGTCTCCGGGAGCGGTAGGGAGATGGTGGGGTCGGGGATGCGCCGCTTCCTCTGGGATGAGGCCCTGAAACGGGATGGGGGAGGATAAAGGCGTGGGGGGGTGAATGGGTGGGTGTAGAACCCTAAAACAACAGTCCTCGCAAGTGTTTGACCCCTTTTCCTAGTGCAGAACCCCCAGAACTTGCCCCCCTTCTCCTGATGCACAATCGCCCCCTCACCCAGACTTACCCCTGCCCCAAGTGCAGAACCCCCAAAATGTGCCCCCTTCAGCCCCTCTGCGCCCCGGGCTTGCCCCCTGCCCCTATTGCAGTCCCCCCCTATGGCTCCCCTTCCCAGTGCAAGACTTTGGGGGGCACAGCGGAAGGGATCCGTGCGGGTGGATTCCCTGGACATTCCCTAACTCTCCTCTCTCTTGCAGGCCACCAGCTCCTCCTCCTCGCCTCCGGCCACTCCTCGGTCCCCGACACCCCTCTCACGGGACTTGGCCGTGTCCCCCCCGGCCACCACCACCGGCTCCCCTGGCCGTGGGCAGGACACGGGCACAGCCAGGCGCCTGCAGCGGGTACGGGCTGCTCCCGCCTCTGCTCCCGCTCTGGGTGCGTTTGGTGCTGCGTGTCCCGCTCTGACCCTGTGTCCCCTCCCTGCCCAGGAGGACGTGGCCGAGCTGCGGGACCGCCTGCAGAGGATGAAGGTGCTGGGCCAGGTTCCCTCTGTCCCCAGCGGGACCAGCAGCGACCTGCGGAGCCGCCTGGAGCGGGTGCGGCAGCTGGAGCTGCGCGTCCGGCAGAGGAGAGCGGGGAGCGGAGCCCCGGCAGGAGCGGGGCCGGCCGGGGACACCGGGGCTGCGGCTCCTGCGGGAGAGGCCGGGTGAGGAGCAGCTGCAGGAGGGATTTGAGGGGGGTCCCAGCAGCTGCCGCAGCCCTGCGGTGGTTTTGTGGGGGTCTGAGGGGTGTGGGGGCTCTGAGCATTGGGACACCAATGTTCCCTGGTGACGTGACCCTGATACCTACTCAGAGAAGGGGTTTGGGATGGGGAGGTGGGCACTGAGTCAGCAGCAGGACCCATCCTGGCAGGACCCTGACCCCTGTCCTGTCCCTCCCCACAGTGAGAAGCCCCCAGCGTACCAGCGGTTCCACACCCTGGCCCAGGACCTGCCCCCGGGGCTCACGCTGCCCTACAAGTTCAGGGTGCTGGCAGAGATGTTCCGCAGCGTGGACACCATCACTGGGATGCTCTTCAACCGCGCTGAGACCGTCACCTTCGCCAAGGTCAAGCAGGGCGTGCAGGACATGATGCGCAGGTGAGCTGGCAGCGGCGGGCACTGCATTTTGGGGTCCCAGCAGCCCATTTTGGGGTCCCAGCTGAAGCTCTCGGGGCCGGTGACTCTGGAGGTCCCCAAGCTCTCTGGTGCTGTCACAGGCAGTTCGAGGAGCGGCACCTGGGGCAGATCAAGGCCGTGTATCCCGGCTCGTACCGGCTGCGCCAGGAGAAGAACGTCCCCACCTTCGGCAGCGGCGGGAAGAAGTCTGACTATCAGCTCACGCTGGAGCCGGTGCTGGGGGAAGGTATGGACAGTTTTGAGGTGCCCAAGAGCTGGGGTAGGCTCAGTCCTGGCTGATCCCTGAATCCATAGCGATGCTCTCTGCTTGGCCCATTAAATGGAGCCCCTGTGCGTGTTGGAAGTGCGGAACAGGTTTGGGACTAGAGGGAGGATGGTGGGGCCGTAACTGTGGCAGTGACTCAGCTCCATGGCAGGGCTCTGATCCCGTCCTTCCCGAGGCTCCCGTGGTTTGGGCCCCTCTGGGGTGCTGTGGGTGACGCTCGTGTCCCTCCTTGCAGAGGAGAAGGTGGACGGGCGCCCGCACCTGTCGGCGTCGCGGCTGCTGGAGCGCCGGAGGGAATTCCACCGCAACCTGGTGAACATCGTCAGGGAGCACCACAGGGTGAGGGCACCTGGCACCCCTGGCTCTGGGCTTGTCACTGTCTAGGAGCGGGGTGGCATCCAGGCTCAAGGACACTGCGGTTCCTCTTGGAGATGGGCTCTGAATTTGCTCCCTGTGTCACCGAGCCGTGCTGGGAGCGCACGGCAGTGGCTGCCTCCCCATTCCTGGTGCCCTGACACAGCTCTCGCCCCTCTCCAGGCATTCCTGGCTGCCCTCAGCCCTCCCATGGTGGTGCCAGAGGAGAAGCTGACCCGGTGGCATCCCCGCTTCAACGTGGACGAGGTGCCGGACATCAGCCCCGCGGAGCTGCCGCGGGCGCCGCAGGAGGACAGGCTGAGCACGGCCCAGGAGGTGCTGAGCACGGCCCGGGGGATGCTGAGCCCCAAGGTGAGGCAGGGCCGGGGGCTGGCTCTGTCTGTGCCACCTCTGGGAAGGTCTGACTGGAGAGGGGTGGGAAGGGTCGTTCAGAGCCACAGGGCTGGGAGCACTGTGAGAGGGAGGCGGGTGGGACACAAACCTGGCTGGGACTGCTGCAGGGTGTGGGGTAGGATGGGCTGGGATGGAGGAGCTGTCAGTGGGGCTGAGAGAGGAGACAATCCCCTCTGCTCTGGAGCCAGGCTGGGAGAGCTGGGGGTGTTCACCTGCGGAAGAGAAGGTGCCAGGGAAACCTCAGAGCCCCTTGCAGGGCCTAAAGGGGCTCCAGGAGAGCTGGAGAGGGACTTGGGATGAGGGATAGGACACAGGGAATGGCTTCCCACTGCCAGAGAGCAGGGATGGATGGGATATTGGGAAGGAATTGTTCCCTGGGAGGGTGGGGAGGCCCTGGCACAGGGTGCCCAGAGAAGCTGTGGCTGCCCCTGGATCCCTGGCAGTGTCCAAGGCCAGGCTGGACGGGGCTTGGAGCAGCCTGGGACAGTGGAAGGTGTCCCTGCCCATGGCACAGGGCTGCAAATGAGAAGATCTTTCAGGTCCCTTCCCACCCAGACAATTGCAGGATTCCACGAAGCGCCCTGAACTCCATGGTGCAGGCGGGATGGATCGGGAGCGCTGGGCTGGGATCACTGGGCTGCCGGGTGACGGCGGGGGCGGCAGAGGGGAAACTTCTCCTTCCTCCAGCCTGAACTGTAACCCAACTCCTCCTCCCTCTTCCACATGAGCAGATGGAAAAAGCTCTTGCCAACCTGGCCCTAAGAACGGCCGGAGCCGGTGCGGGGGAACCGGCGCTTTCCAGAGCCCCGGCCCCTGCCAGCACCTCCAGCGCGCTCCGAGGGGTGTCCCAGGGGCTGCTCGAGCGGGTGAGTCACCCTGTCCTGGCCGAGCCACGGGGCTGGGGGTGCTGCCTGCGCCCACCCCGTCCCCTCAGGGCCCGGGGGTGCTGCCTGTGCTCACCCACCCCTCGTTGTCCCGCAGATCCGGGCGAAGGAGGCGCGGCGGCTGCAGGCGCTGCTGACGCAGGACGCGCGGCAGGAGGAGCGGGCGGCGCTGCTGGCGCGGCTGCCGGCCATGGCGCGCGTCCTGCGCAGCGTCTTCGTGGCCGAGAAGAAGCCGGCGCTCAGCATGGAGCTGCTCTGTGCCCGCCTGGCCGACAGCTGCCCCGAGCTCGTGGCGCCCGGTAGGAATTCCGGGGGGGGAATCTCTGCGGGAGGAAGGGGCTGCGGTGGGGCGAGCGCTGACCCTGGTGCTCCTCGCCGCAGGTGAGATGGAGAAACACGTGCGGCTCTTCGCCGAGCTGCTGCCCGACTGGGTGGGCGTCCACGCCCTCAGGACGGACACCTACGTCAAGCTGGACAAAGAGAAGGACCTGGGCCTCGTCACCGAGAGGCTCAACAAGGCGGCCAAGGAGGCCGGAGCCCTCTGAGCCCCTCAGGGGTTGAGTTTTTTTCTCTGTGCAATCTCCTCGAAATGTAGCAAATCCCTACAGCACTCCAGGTCCTGGGGTGGGCTGGTGGGAGGCTCAGCCTCAGGGGTGCCTGAGGAAGGGCAAAATGCCTTAATTTAACTAATTCCTGCGGTGGGATCCGTGAGGATTGTGGGTCCCCTAATCCTTGAGCAGTCCTGGGGTGATGATGAAAGTGACCCTACCCTGAGGAACCTCTTCCTCTCCTTTTCTGTTTCTCCTGAAGTTTAAATGCATGAGGGGTCTCCTGAAGGTTCAATTTTGGAGGTTTCTTCCATTAACTGGGTCCTGGTGGGGCGAAGGCAGAACGGGGCAGGCTGAGAGGGTGACAGGCAGGAAGGAGTGAGAGAAAAAGTCACAAATTGATGTTTTTGGAGCTTCGGGCCTTGTTCTGTTTTTAAAGGAGGGAAAACGCATCCTCCAGTCCTCGCTGGAAACAACTACAGGACTTGTCAAAACATATTTGTATTAAATGTTTTAAATATAGTTGACTTGTGTTAACCCAGTGCTCTTCCTCGCTGCCTGTCTCGTGGCTCTCCATGGCAATTGGCGCCGGGAAGGGCTGGGTCCTCATCCAGCTCCTGGAGAAAGACTCACTGGAAAAAGTGAGCGTGGGTTTGCAGGGAGCTGAATGCAGCTTTTGTAAATGGGGACGGGCAGCAGCTCCTGCGGGGACAGGGGCAGGCAGGGCTGACAGGGATCCGGGGGGGCTTTTTCCCAGGGGAAAGCCCAAGCCACTCTGCTGAAGTGGCTTGGGAAGAGGGACAGAGAGGGTGAGGGTGGCTGCAGAGGCGCTGGGCTGGCACCGTGCCCGGGTCGGGGCAGTGTGGGCGCAGGGGAGGGGTGGGAGCTGCCCGGGGCCACGTCACACACACCTCACACTGCTCGGCTGGCTGGAGATGGGGACACCAGGGACTCGCAGGGAAAGAGACTCCCTCATCCTTCCACCCCATCCTGGTCCTGGGCAGATTCCACACCTGAAGTGCTGGGCTGGAGTCTGGCAGTATCTGAGGCCTTCCTCTTCCTCCTCCTGCAGCCCCGTGCTCGCCATGGGCAGCCCAGCTGGCCAGCACTGCTGGCGGGAGCGTGCCCGGTTTGCAGGGAGGAGAAGGGATTAAACCCGGCCCAGGGGCTGGAGGGATGCGCAGGGCTGGGTGTGAGGCTGGGGGCTCCTGGGGCAGCCTGGGCTCTCAGCCACGCTCGGGGACCTCACCGTGGTGGAAAGGAGCTGGATCTCAGCAGCTGGAGCCGAGGAGCAGGACTGGAAACCAGCTGGAATCAGCAGCCTGGCAGCCACACTCACATCCCAGGAGAGCCCCCAGCGAGCTCCTTCTCCCACCTGGAAGCCGCCCCTGCCCGGCCTCGTCTCTCCAAGCAAATGACATCAGGGGCTGCTGGCAGCCGGGCCAGGGCCAGGGCACCGTCCCCACGTTCCCTGATGTCACCTGCTGGCACCGGCGGGGCTGACGCTGCTGCCCCGGCACGCAGCTGCTTTCCGCGGCTCTTTGGGGTGGAACCGATTTTCCCTTCTCCCCCGCAGCAGGGACCCTCTGCTGGTGCCGAGCCCGTGAGGTGCTGCCGGCCCTGGCTCCCCACGGGGCTGGCTCTGGGACAAGTGCCCTGGGGCAGGCTGGTCCCCAGGGAACGCTGCTCCTCAACCGAGGTGGCTTTTCAGGAAATGGAGTAAGAACAGCTGGAATAGTCCTTACAAGTGGAAGGGCTGGGTGGGAGGTGGCCCCAGCTGAGCTGACCAAGCCCCTCCAGCCAGAGGTTGGTGCAAGGCATAAAGAAAAGGTACCTGAATGCTCCCTGGAAAACAATTCCAAGCATTTGGGGGATAAGGGAGAGCTCACACCACAGCCTCGCTCCACCTGGGGCTGGAGGGAGACACTCCCAAGGGTCATGAACGGCTTCAGTCACTGCAAGAACAGCTCTGAGACACTTTAGAAAACAGAAAAATCAGTCAATATTTATTTTACCCATGAGTCCAGTCCCTGCTGGGCCTGCGACACAGTCCCTGATGTTTTCAGGCTTGTGGAAGTTTTGGCAAACAGGGATTTGGCTGTGACCACACTGAGCGGTGCTGGAGGAAGCATCTCCGAACCCTCCACCATCCATCACACACCTGAGACCACTGAACACCTTTCCTGTGGCCTCTCCTGACCCCAAACTCCCCCGAAGAGCAGGCTCTGAGGTGGCAGCAGCCTGATGGCCCAAAACAGCAGAGCAGAGGAAAAGCAGCAGCACAGGGAGTGGGATGTGGTGCAGGAGATGGGGAATTGGAGCTGAACAAAAGGTGCCTGTGGGGTCCAGGGAAGGAAAACAGTGCCTGAGCTCATCCCCACCAGCACCATCCTGATTTAGGGACACAGCAGGCACTTTGTTCTCCCGGACAAGCACAGCCCTGATGTAGGAGCAGCTTCCTCTGGTGTGAGTGACAGCACAGAGCACCCGGACCATCCCCTGAGGTCAAATACAGCAGGATTTGTCCCCTAGAGAAATCATTGCTTTTTGCCCATCTCCTGTGTTTCTTTGGGAATTTTTCAGCAGGTTCCTTGGAGGCTGACAGGCCCAGCTCAGGGAATGCTGGTGCCCTGTCAGAGCTCTCCTGCCTCAGCAGCAATGTTGTCACTTCGGTCTCCTAAAAAGCACAGATTGAATGAAGCTGCACCTGGGTCTCCATCCCCCCAAACAATCGGCCTGTTCCTTCTTCCCAAAAGGATGAACTCCAGAAGGGATCGTTACACCCAACTCAGCATTTGGGAAATTTAGGATTGAAGAGCATCTGGCCATGCTCAAAACTGTGTGTTTAACCCCCTTGCCCACCCCCTCGTGACATCCAGAGTCACTGAATGAAGCCCCAGATTTGTTCCCAGCGCTCCCTTGTCCCTGCTGCTCCTCAGTCATACTGCAGCAGGGAGTAGAAAGGGATGGAACTGAGCTTTTCCGACCCTTTCAGCGGTTTTAACTCTATGATCACCAGGCACTCCAGGATTTCAGCCTTCAGCCTCTTCAGCAGCTCGCAGGCAGCACACATGGTACCTGTGGAGGGGAGCAGAAACATCCTCACTCCAGGGGCAGCTTCCAGCCCCACAGCCACCCCTGCTGCTGCCAACAGCCTGTGGGTACCACAGAGGTGTGGATACCCCTGGAAGTGCCCCAGGCCAGGTTGGACGGGGCTTGGAGCAACCTGGGCTAGTGGGAGGTGTCCCTGCCCATGGTAGGGGATGGGACTGGATGGGATTTATCCAACCCAGCCATTCCATGATTCCATGAACACAGGTGTACGTGGGTCACAGGTGCTTCCCTCACCTCCCGTTGCCAGCAGGTCATCCACAATAACCACCTTCTGTCCTGGTTCCACAGCGTCGCTCTGGATTTCCAGTTCAGCCTGCAGGGAGCAAAGAGCAGCTTTGTTTCAGTCTGGCCTTGGAGAGAAACCCCTCACGAGCCGCTGGTGCTGGAACACAGACAAGTCCTCAGCGACATCAGCCTGAACGCTCAGCACCTAAAATCCCGAAATTCCAGCTACAGGGGAGCGCCACGGAAATACAGAGCAGGGAGGGGATTGCTGGGCCAACCCTCTGGCACGCCAAGATCCTGAACGTTCTTCATGTGAGTTACGGTGGAATCTTATCCCAGAGCAGTTCTCCGGCGAGGAAAATCTCCTGTCACGCACTGGGGAGCTCTGCCTGGAGCCAGACCCAAGCTGGCACCTGTCTGGGTGTGCCACATGAGCTCGTCCCATGCCGGGGTTGGCCCAAACAATCCTCCTGGCTTAGGCCTGGCTTTGGGGGCTCTGCTGCCATTAGTGACTAGTGGGAGTAGCACAGATTTAGGCTCAGTCCTCGGAGCAGCCGCGGGGTTACGGGGCAGGAGGGTGGGAAGCCATGCGGGACGGCTCTGACTTACAGCACTTAACTGCCAGAGCGGGAAACACTCTCCATGGTCATGCCCCTGAATTCAAGCCAAAGAAAGCCATTTAGCACCAAGTCTGAGCACCAACCCCCTCACAAGAATCACGGCACAGCACCAAACATCACCCCCGGGCACAAAGGGAGCGACCGTGGCTCGGGGCCGGAGCCAGCTCAGCCATTCCCGAGGGTTGTGCGGTGCTGGATTACCCACAGCACCAGAAACCCAGTCTGGGACCCCCCTCCCCGCTGGTTTTAGCCCCCCTGGCCCCCCAGCCCGAGCCCCTGCTCCTCCCAGGCGTTACCTTGCCATATTCCAGGCTGTAGGAGACAGACTTGGTGGGACCGGGGAGTTTCCCCTTTTTCCGTACGGGCACGAAGCCGATCCCCAACCTCTGCGCCAGAGGGGGCCCGATGAGGAACCCACGGGAGTCCAGGCCTGGGGGAGCGCAGGAATCAGGGAATCAGGGAATCATTCACGTTGGAAAAGGCCTCCAGGACCATCGAGTCCCACCGTTCCCCAGCATGGCCAAGGCCACCGCTGAGCCTTGTCCCCAAGTGCCACATCGACACATTTTTTGGAATGGTGACTCCACTACTGCCCTGGGCAGCCTGTTCCGATACCTGATCATCTTCTCAGTGATTTAATTTTCCCTCATATCCAACCTAAATCCTCTCTGGTGCAACTTCAGGCCTTCTCCTCTTATCTCATCCCTCAGATCGGAGCCATTTCACCAGGGGAGGGTCTTGGCACGACCCCCCCATTTTATCCTCCCATTCAGGGGGGCTCTAAAAGCAGTTTGCTCTTGAAGTCACTTCTGAGGGTTGACAACACAGCCCACACTCCTGGTGTCACCCAGACGTGCTGCTGACGGGCCCCAAGAGCCCATCGCTCTCCCCTCTGGCCCTTCTCCTTAGAGATAAACCCAGCAGAGCCCCGGTATCAGCCCGGCCACACAAGCAGGGACTTTGTCCCTCTGGGCAGACCTCACTTATCTCAAGACACCTGGCCCAGGTTTGGTCTGTGCTCCCTGAACCCTGGGCTGTGGCCCGGCCCAAGCACTGCCTTCCTCAGCCCCGTGCCAGGTGAACACCTCAGAGGCCGCTTGTGCTGGCCCGGAGAGGCTCCCTGAGGAAAACACGCTGGGACGGGGCCCCGGGGACAGCGCAGGACGCTGCAGGCACAGCAGGCTCTGCGTGCTCCCTCCTTTTTAACACCGATTTATGCAACTGGCACTGAAGTATCAGGGCACCAGCCACATCCCAAATCAGTGCTTCAGGAAATTACAGCAGGAGGTTAAGGGTATAAACTGCCCCGGTGTTACTACACGACAGAGGCCAATGTTCATGTGATTTTCGTGTCCAAGGGCCACAACATTCCAGACGGGCCACCCCACACTCCCCACCCGGGACGCATCGCTCTGCCCTGGCCCCAGCGATGTTCAACCAACACTCACCTGCAATGAAGTCGATTTTGGGGAAAGACGCCCTCAAATGATCCTCCAGAAGATCAATCAAAGTCCTGAACGCCACAGGATCCTTCAGCAAGGGGCTGATATCGCTGCAATGAGAGAGGGCAGGGAGTGAGGGACCTGGGGGGGCTGCTGCAGACATGCTGAGCTCCTGAGCCCAGGGAAGGCTCCCGGTGCTGCCAGGGCAGGGACGCGCAGTGGGGACGGGAGCTGGCAGCGAGTGCCCGGCCTGGCTCCAGCCCTGCTCCCATCCCCACCGCCAGCCCTGGTCCTGGCGCCATCCCCGGCCCGATTCCCCTCCCCTATCCCGGTTCCATCCCCACTTCCGGCTCCACTCTCGGTCCTGGTTCCCTTCCCTGATCAATCCCTGGCCCTGCTCTCGGTCCAACCCCCGGCCCTCGTCCCCGTCCCCATCCCCGGTTCCGTCCTCATACCCGCCCCCATCCCCGTCCCCATCCCCGGCCCCACCGGAACAGCACGCCGGGCTCCGGGAAGTCCGGGAAGGACCGGACGCGGTCGCGCACCCTCCGCAGCCTCGCGTCGCTCATGGCGGCCCCGCCGTGCGCAGCCGCCGCAGCCCCGACACGGCCGGGCGGGACGGACGGAGGGACGGAGGGAGGGGCGGCGGCTCCGCCCGCCCCGGGGCGGCCCCACAGAGCGCCGGGCACCGGAGCGCCGGGCCCCGGGGCGTGGAGCTGATGTGCGCTTGGGACGTGGAGGTCTGGTACCGCAGGGCATGGAGCATCCGTCCCTGCGGTGCGCGGAGCTCCGGTACCGCGGGGCGTTGGAGCCCCAGTCCCCCCCCGTATGTGGAGCTCCAGTATCCTGGGGCATGGAGTATCAGCCCCCCGGGCACACGGAGCTCTGGTATCGCCGTGCACAGAGCCCCGAATTCCCAGTGCATGGAGCTCTGATACTCCAGACACGGAGGGATCCCCGGGCCCCGAGCCCCCCGGTGCCCGAAGGTCTGGTACCCCAGGACATGAGGCATCGATACCCCCGGTATGTGGAGCCCTGGCTCCCTGGTGCTCGGAGCTCTGACACCTCAAGCACGGAGCCCAAATTCCCCCGTGCATGGAGCTCTGATTCCCAGGTGCATGGAGCCCTGGCACTGCAATGGATGGAGCCCCGGGCTCCCCTCTGAAGAGTTCTCAGGTACCTGCTCCGTGTGGAGCTGGATTTCCCTGCCTGGCCCCAGCCTCAGAAAGGAGCCCCCTGCCTGGGGGTTCCGCTTCCACCCCCTCACCCTGCCCAGCCTTCCACAAGCTCCTCAGGACTTCACTATTTCCTGCTTTTCCATCCCTCGTCACCTCGTGTGAACTCCTGGAGTCGTTCTGTGTTTGTTAAAATCGTTGGTTGGGATGAGACCCACGAGGGACGATAACACAGCCCCGGGCCCTGGAGCAACAGCTCCTGGTGTCACCGAGGCCTGGGCAGGTCAGGGAGCTCCCACAGCTCCTATCTCCCATCTCCCGGTGGTCAATGTTGTTTGGCCACGCAAAATCCACTCAGTGAGTTCAGATCTCCTCTTCCATTAGCAAATCCACCTTGGATCTGCTCCAAATCCATCTGGGCACAGCTCACTGCAGAAGCAGAAGCAGTCTGAGCCTGTAACACCCCTGGCTGAGCTCAGTGTTCACTGCCGAGAGCTGTGACCGGGAAAACTTCACCCCACACCCTCTGGAGAGCCCCTGCCATGGGCAGGGACACCTTCCACGATCCCAGGTTGCTCCAAGCCCTGTCCAACCTGGCCTTGGACACTGCCAGGGATCCAGAGGCAGCCACAGCTTCTCTGGGCATCCTGTGCCAGGGCCTCCCCACCCTCCCAGGGAGGAATTTCTCCCTAATATCCCACCTAACCCTGCCCTCTGGGGAAGCCATTCCCCCTTATCCTGGCCCTTGTCCCCAGTCCCTCTCCAGCTCTCCTGGAGCCCCTTCAGGCACTGGAAAGAGCTCTAAGGTCCCTCTGGAGCCTCCTCTTCCCCAGGCTGAACAATCCCAACTCCTGTTAAGCTCTCTGCTGCCAGGGACAGCCCCTGTTCCCTTCACAACCATTCCCTCACAAACTAAGATTTTCCCTGAACTCAGATTATCTCTTTGGCACCAGAAAAATCCTCTCGGGCAGCTGTTCCAGGGAAGCAAACACAGAGGAAGGACACAGCCTTCCAGTGGAACCGGGGCTCCGCAGCACTCTCACTCCCTGGGATGAGCTGGACGGGTTTCTCTTGTGACCTTACAACCACAGCACTGGACAATGAGCTGTTCCAGCAACTCCTCTTCTTCCTGGCAGATGGAATTGCTGATGGAATTTATCTGCCTACTCGTGGAAATAAATAAGCAGGAGCTTATTTCCTGGGAAAAAGGATCATTTCAGCCTGCCAGGCAGCTCTGCTTCTGCCTCTCACTAACGGAGGGGCCGGAACAGGGGGTCTGTGTCACCCCTGTCCTGTTTGTGACCCCCCCCCACGACCCTACCCTTACTGCAGGAGACTCCACCACATTTTCCCAGAGGCTGAATGGGGTTCCCAGGCCCCTCATCCCAACCAAGCCCTGGCAAACCAGCAGCTTTCACCAGGATGAGCTGCTGAGTGCTCCCACTGCTCCAGCCCACAGCCAGGGTTCCCTGCTCCTCGGATGTGGGCTCACTCTGTCTCCACCAGTTCTGCCAGGAAGGGCACAAAGGTTGCACCAAATCGGACTTGCAGTGACCCAGCTGCCAGAAATCATGGTTCAAAGACAACATTCCCCAGATTCCTGTCTGAACTCCTGATTTATCCCCCATCTCAAAGGATTCCAACTGCACCCACCGGCACAGACCGGACTGTAACAGCCCAAGGAAACCAGTTTTCCCTGGGATTGTTCAACCTTTCAAACAACACTGATGACTCCTACTGCAATTTCCATCTGCAAAGAACTTTCCTAGGACCCCTTTCCAAATGTGATGTCAAAGGGCTCTGGAATATCACCCGGGAGGTGACTCCACATCCGCTTGTGGCTCGGAGAGCTTCAGGGCTGATCTGTGCCTGGCAAAGGAATCACCACCTGGAATCTGGATTCCCCCTGGAAACTCTGGGTTTGCCTCTTTTCTGGACACAGAGGCCATCAGTGATTTAAAAGTGCTTTGAGGTCCTGATAGGAGAGGTGTTATTGGCCAGGGAGCACAGAAACTGGGAATATGAAAGCTTGGGAACGAACTTTAATCAGCTTAACCAGGCAATTAAAGAGCTGTGCTGAGTCTGGAAGTTTCTGTTCCGTTCAGGATTTTAACACTTCAGTGTGAAGTGGAACAAAATGCCCCAAATTTCAACGAGGGAAAACGAGCACAAAAATTTCCCTGCAAATCCACTGGAACGTTTCGTTTCAGTCTCAGCTGAGGAAACACATGCACTTTAAACCCTTTAAAAAAAAAACCCAACCAAATTTGAAATATCTTATTTCAACACCAGAAGAATGCAGCTCCCCAGCCAGAGCCCCGGGCTTGGGATAGAAGCCTCGGAGATGGTTTTGTCCCCCTAAAAGAGGGAAAGTGTCATGATCCGGCTCTGCCTCCCTCGGAGCCCGAGCCAGCACCTCCTGCCCGCTGCAGCAGGTTGGATCAGGCCCTTGGAGAAGACACAAAACTCCTCTCTCTCCTCTGGCCAGCCTGGATTTCGTGTCTGATCCAGAACTAATGGATTTGGCTCGCATTCCTCGCTGCTGGCTTTTATCTGCTCTCCCTTTCAGCTGGGAATTGTGCTACCAACCTCCTGTCACCCAGAGGGTGTTAAGTGACTCCAAGAGGGACAAAGGCCCCGAGAGCTGCCCGATTGCCTCTCTCCAGAAGCTGGAAGGCAGAGGTTTTTTCTCCCTCCTAAAAGACCACGAGCTGCTGGCTATGGATCCACCCTTATTTAGGATTTATATAATCCGAACTAGACTTCAAGCAACAACAAAACTTTAAACGGTGGAAGGGGATATAAAGAAAACAGGCAAATGGAGCCTTGGTGTTTAAAAGAGCCATTTTCTAAAGGAAAAAAGAACCTAAAAATGGGATTTCAGTTCTTCCCTTACAGCTGTTCTTAAAACCTGACAGTTTAATTCAAGGGGCACCACAGTGTCGCCTCCTGATAACACAGAAAAACATCCAATGCTACCAGAAAACAAAAGGAAAAGTCCATTTCCAAGTATTCTAACTGCTAGGAGAGAAGGAAAACAGGCCATTCTAACTGCAGAGCAGTTATTTGGAAGCTGAACAAGCAAAGGAACTCTTAAGAGAATAAAAGTGTGTTTAGTTTGTAAAGTTTCCCAGTGCTGAGGACAAGGGCAGGATCCCTGGGGAGGGATTTCTCTGCTGGCTGTGCTCCAGAGGCTGCTGGGGACTCTGCAGCCAAAAATCCACCTCCCAGCACCTCCAAACCTTCCTCCCCCACAAACTCCATTCTGTTCTCACCTTCCACAGGTCCTTCTTCAGCTGCTGGAATTCTTTCATGTGGTTATTTCAAAGCTGCCGTCGCTGGGGAAAACAAGAGTGTCCAACCTTCAGGAGATCCTTTGTGTGAAACCAGGAATTTTGGGACACTGTCCATGATGTTTGGGAAGGGCTGGAGGTGGCAGGTAATGGGAACTGCCACTTCCACTGCTGTCCCAAGTCCCACAACCTCCTCCTTGGAGATATTAGTTCCACTTCTTTTAGTCAAATCCCACTGTCACTGCCCAAAACCTCAGCCCCCAGGTTTTACCAGCAAATCTGTGGGATTGCTCACTCCCCTTGTTCCAAACTTCCCCGTTTTCCCTTTAACACCACATTCCCGAGCCTCCCCTCGGACAGGCAGAGCCCTGTTATCCCTCAGGCAGTGTGCAGGGCATTAACCTTGGCTCTAAGTGTTCGGAATGGATCTGCTGCTTCCCAGTTCCAGCCTTCAGCTCCCCAAATTGTTGGTCCCCGGGGACCAATTTGCCACAGAAATAATCCATTTGTCGCTGCAGGATTTGAAATCAAGACTCCACTTTTTCAGCCAGAGCCTGCAAATGCAGCCGGAGTTTTTCCACGATTATTAGTTCCATCCATTTCGGAAGCTTCTCTGCACGGAGGGTGGGATGATAACAGAGCCTCAGGGGCAGAGCTGGGAGCCTTGAGAGGCTCAGCTAATTGGAAATTAAAGGCAAGAAAGAAATTCCTTGGACTCTTAGCCCAGGAAGATATTAAGCTTTTAGCGTTCAGCATAATAAATGTAAAGAAAGGAACATCACAGCCCTAAACTCCAGCATTCCTTTGGCATTTCTCTCGTAGCTTGAGAAGAGAAGCCACCACCAGACCAGTTGGGCTGCTGCAGGTCCCTGAGTGGGCAGGAAATCCCTCCAGCCCCACTCCTGCCCCAGCTCCCAAACTGGGAAGCTTCAGGCCAGCAGCCCTGGATGGTTTTTAAAGGCAGGTGTGGCCACTCTGTGTCCTGAGTGGGTACTGGGGCTGCAGGCACCATCCCCACCCCTGTGCTGGCCCTGCTCCTCCTCTCTGAACTGCACTGTGTGGGCTGGCAGATTGATCCATGGTAAAAATAATTCCAGGAAAACAAACCAAGTTATTTTTAACCCAAGTCAGTCCCATGATCCTGGAGGCGAACCTGGGAGAGTGCCCCAAAGCAAGGTGTTACTCCCTCGGCTTACAGGTGAAATCACAGACTGCATTTCTGATAAATTACTTTATTTTTCCTCATTCATTCTTTATCTCACAGCTCTTAAATCTGTACATTTTTAGGAAAGCCATTGATTTAAAATTCCTCCTATTACCCAGCTGTAAAACAACTATTCCTATTTAAATTTAAAGCAGAAGCTTTGTCACGTTAAACCCTGATGATTTATTATCTGCTTCGTGTCCTTTTATTCCAAACAGACACTCCACAGCTTCACTTACTTGCTCTCTAGTGCAAAGCTTCCCTCCAGGATCTGTGTCCTGAGATTATTCCAGGGAGGAATGAGGGTTTGCTGTGCTGGGAGGGCAGACAAACCCCGTGGCTGCCCAGAGCAGGGTGACCTGTCCCAGCACGTTCCAGGGGCAAAGCAGGATCCTCCAAAGTGCAGCTGTGAACGAGAAAAGGAGGAAGCAGCAGGAGGGGACAGGGAGGAGGTGTCCAGAGCACTCCCAATGGGTGTTCACAAGGGCCGGGGACTGAGTAGCACATGAGGGCCCAGCTCTGATCCTGGGGAACTCTTCCTAAGCAGCACAAAACCCCACCAAGTGTTGTTACCTCACAACGATTTGAGGGCTGACAGGATTTCCAGGGCGTTGCAGCCATGGACTCCCTCCTCTGGTGGGAGTTTTACAGTGAATGCAGGGCTCGGGCAGTTCTGGGGCACAGAATGGTGGAATCAAAGTCCTTAAGGTTGGAAAAGACCTTTGAGATCATCGAGTCCAACCCTCGGCCCAGCACCACCACCACGGTCACCTCAAGTGCTACATCCACATTTTTTCAACACTTTCAGGGATGGGGATTCCACCAGTGCCCTTTTCACCGTTTCCACGAAAAAAAAATCCCTAACATTCAACCTAACCCTCCTCTGGCACAACTCTCGTCCTGTCCCTGTTCCCTGGGAGCAGAGCCCGACCCCCCCCGGCTGCCCCCTCCTGTCAGGGAGTTGTGCAGAGCCACAAGGTCCCCCCTGAGCCTCCTTTTCTCCAGGCTGAGCCCCTTTCCCAGCTCCCTCAGCCCCTTCCCAGCTCCATTCCCTTCTCTGGACATGGAGAAGCACTAAAGCAGAGGTGGAGCAGCCCCAGCAAACGGGGAGTTACTGGTTTTATCTGGTCTCCTGTGCTGACAGACCCACAGCTCCTCCCAGTCCTCTCCTCTCCTCACCTCCGAGGGAGCGGCTGGCCAGACCTCCCAAGCCTGGAGCTGTGTCCAAACAAGGAGGAATGTTATGGATGAGCTGGAAATGCCATGATATACTTGAAGGACAATTAGGAACATCCTAAGAGATGTGGGCTATAAACAAATGCCACTTGCAGATGTGCAGGGATCCATGAAGTGCTGGCTGGCATTTCTGAGGGGTGGAACAGCGAGAGCTGACTCCAGCGCTGTTCTTAGCCCAGCCTTAGGGGATTATCCAGCTTCATGAGACACACACCAGGAATTACCGTGCAGGGGATTACAGGTACATAAACCATGGGAATGGGGAGAACGGGAGTGCTTGGGATTACAGGGGGGTAGGAACAAGCAGCTGAGAGCCCGGAGCAGGCGGCAGCACAGCAGCTGGCACGGAAGCAGAGCTCTCAAGCAGCTCCAAGCTTAGCTTGGGAAGGAAGTTGAGCTGTTTCCAGGTACAGAGCACCTGGATTTTAGGAAAAACTTGAGCTGTTTCCAGGTACAGAGCACCTGGATCTTAGGAAAAACAGATTTTCCTAAGGCAGCACAACATCCCCCAGAGAGGGCACGTGTACTGTGGGAAACACCGGAGGGGTGGAAGTGGAACTGTTGGTGGGGCAAATGGAGAATCATGGAATCCTGGAATGGTTTGAGTGGGAAGGGACCTTAAAACTCATCCAGTGCCACCCCTGCCATGGGCAGGGACACCTTCCACTGTCCCAGGCTGCTCCAAGCCCCATCCAACCTGGCCTTGGACACTTCCAGGAATCCAGGGGCAGCCACAGCTGCTCTGCTGTGCCAGGGCCTCACCACCCTCACAGGGAACAATTCCTTCCTTATATCCATCCTAAATTTCCCCTCTTTCAGTTTGAACCCAAACATGCTCAGGGTTCCCTCCAGCTGCTGCCCTGAGGGCCCAGAGGAGCCTGGTTTTGCTCCAGCCGGGTTTACTGGAGCCAGGGAAGGGCGTGGAACAGGCTCCGAGGCAGAGCAGGAATGTGCCCTGAGGAATTGAGCAAAGGCTCCGTGCTCCCCGGGAACTCTGGCTAAAGGAGAGCTACACCCAGGCTGGGGAGAGTTTGCACAAGGAGAATTCCTCGGAGAGCGTGCGCTGGAAACGGGGCCAGGAGTTAATGCAAAGGGGCATTTCTGAGCCTGCCCTTGGCTGGGCCCAGAGCACGAGATGGGAACTGTGACTTGGCACAGCTTCAGACCCAGAATTCTGGAAATTAAGGAAAGCCCCAGAATGAACACCTGACCCCCAGCTCCCCACAAACATCCTGCACCAACAATTAGGCAACAGAATCCTGGAATGGTTTGGGTTGGAAAAGATCTCAAAGCTCATCCAGTGCAACCCCACTTCCACTGTCCCAGGCTGCTCCAAGCCCCATCCAACCTGGCCTTGGGCACTGCCAGGGATCCAGGGGCAGCCACAGCTTCTCTGGGCACCCTGTGCCAGGGCCTCCCCACCCTCACAGGGAGGAATTCCTTCCCAATATCCCATCCAACCCTGCCCTCTGGCACTGGGAAGCCATTCCCTGTGTCCTGTCACTCCATCCCTTTTCCAAAGTCCCTCTCCAGCTCTCTGGGAGCCCTTTCAGGCACTGGCAGGGGCTGTAACCCCAATCCAACACTTACCTGAACACAATCCTCACCTCTCCTTAAACCATAACCTAGGCAATGTTTGCAGCTACACATGGAAGGAATTCAGGGCGTTCTCCCCGGATCCAACCCCTCAGCTGTGAACAGGAGGGATCCCTTGTTTGCACCCAGAACTCACACATTTAGGGAGAAAGGAAAAACAAGTTGATGTCCAGAGTTCACAATGGAAATCAAATGTTAAAACAACAAGTTACAGGCAAACACAACACAGGCACTTTGGGCAGGGCTCTCTGGCAGCTCCAAGCTTCCTGACCCGTCCCATGGCTCCTGTTGGGGCACCCGAGTGAGCAAGGTTGGGTGGAAGGAGCAGGAGTGATCCGTGGCATTTCGGAGCTGATGGCAGAGTCGTGGCTGTCCAGAGAGCTTTTCCAGCTGAAACAATCCTCACTGGAGTTACCATTTAGGGAAGCAACTGGGAGAAGAGAGGAGTGGAGGCTAAACCCTGAGCACGAGGAATATAAACACTGGCCCTTTGGAAGGGCAAGTGATGATATCATGCACACATCACACCCTTCCTGTGTAAACAGGAGTGCCAACAGGAGCAGAAGTGCTTTGGAAACTGGATGTCCAGCTGCCTCGGGCTCTCTGGGTAGCTCTGGAGGGCTGCAGCCATCAGTGAGGCCAAGAGCATTTCTTAGGATCAGACTCCGGCACTTTCAGGCACTTCCCAAGCTTCTCACAGCCTGGAGGGGACCAATTCTGGTAAAAACAAACAAAAATAGACAGAAAGATAATTCACACCAAGTATCTGCTAAGCTCTCACCCCAACCAGGCTCTTTATGATCCTCACAAAGACACTTTTATGTCCTGCTTGAAAAATGAAACTCCTCTTGCAGCCGAAGCCTCTGGGCTCATAAACTTCCCCACTCCAAACACTGCTCAAATAAAAGCTGGAGGGAAGGCTACAAATCCTGTGCAGCAGATGATTCCCTCTTCTGGGATACACCAGTCCTTCCTGGCCTCTCCCAGTTTGCTGGGATGCTGGTGACCCTCCTCTCTCTCCTGTAGAAGCACAGAGCAACCAGACCAGGAGGTTTTTCTGGGATTCCAGGAGAGTTCCCACTCTCAGCACCGCGATATCCAGGCACTTTCTCGAGGAAGCCAAAGGCAGCAGAAGGCCAAGGGTGTGAGAGAGATAAGAATGCTGGTATTTTAATGAGCATTGTGAGGGATGAATCCATGAGCAGATGGAGCAGGAAGCATTCCTGAGACACCTCTTCCAGTGCCTGCACACCAAAACTATTTGTTTTCCTTGTTTCCATGTTTCTTGAGCTACCTGAATGCGTGCAACAGGGAGAGGACACCAGCAAGGAGATCCACTGCCAACCTCAGCTCCCAGAGGGATTCATGGAGGAAGGAATTCGGATAAATGAACATTTTTAATTTCATTGAGGTTCTGCCATTTAACGTTTGGGATTGTGGTCATGGGAAGGGCAGGTAACAATTCCCATTCTGCCTTCAGGAATCTTTTGTGTTCATTGTCTGTCCCTCCCTCAGCAGGACATTCCTGCTGTCCCCTGTTAAAGGCCTGTTCAACTCTGACCCCTTGCCTTTCACTTTGCTGATTTTCACCCTGCAAGTATTTGTGTCCTCTTGGAATTAAATTCCTATGGAAAAGGAAAGCTCAACCCCAGGAAAAAACCGCTGGAGCAGGTTTGTGTTCCACGGAGCTGACAACAGATGGCAGTGAGACACCAGCTATTCCTGCAGAGGAGCGGCCACAGAGGGAGCCGTGCTGGAGGCACCTCTGCACCGAGGGCTCCGCACGCCTGCAGAACAATTAATGCCGTTTTCTAAATCTGTTTCTCTGGTTTAAAATGTGCAGCCGCGGCCGGAAAATTCACACCACTCTGCAGAAGGAATCGAGAGCCAAAGGAACACATGAAATGCTTGTTCTTTTGAAAAAGCAGAACAATAACTGGTCTGTGCTGCAGTCTCGCAGTCCCAGTCCCGTTGCTGGTCCGTGCTGGGAGCCCTGGGGACACCACGTGTGCTGCGAGCCAGGCCAGCCCCGAGCTGCAGGGAACAGCTTCTCCCACACTTCCCCAGCTGGAAAACCCAGCAGAGCCGGCTCTGGGGGAGCTCCCTGGACACTGCTGGAGGGACTCAGCACAGATGGGCTGCAGACACCTCCCCTGCTCCTGTGCCTCCATCAGCCCACGGCTGCAGGAGCCCCAGAATGATCCCTCTGTGTCCTGGAATCCTGCAATGGTTTGGGTGGGAAGGACCTTAAAGCTCATCTCATTTCACCCCTGCCATGGGCAGGGACACCTTCCACTGTCCCAAGGTGCTCCAACCTGGCCTTGGGCACTGCCAGGGATCCAGGGGCAGCCACAGCTTCTCTGGGCACCCTGTGCCAGGGCCTGCCCACCCTCCCAGGGAACAATTCCTTCCCAATATCCCATCCATCCCTGCCCTGTGGCAGCGGGAAGCCATTCCCTGTCTCCTGTCCCTCCATGGCCTTGGACACTTCCTTGAACACTTCCACACACTTTGATTATGTAAAAGTAAAGACAATTCTTGTCTCTCCCAAATATATCAAACACCCTTATCAAATAAACAGGAGATATTGTCAGCAAATGATCTTTATCTCCCAGCATCCCCCAAAACCAGATTTAGGCCCCAGCCCACCCCAGCAATACAAACACCCTAAAAAGATTTGCTTATCTTCATTTCTGGTCTCCAAAGGCAGCAATCTGGTGCCTGACATTTTAGTGTAGTGACTGTGGAGTTATCCTGTGAGGACCGTACACAGATTGGAAAACTCACAACGTTTCCTGCTGGGATTGAAACATTCCTCCTGGGATTAGGATCCCCCCAGCCCACTTTCTGCCCCTGATGGCCTTCAGTTTGTGAAGCAGTTTGGGAAGAAATGCCTTTGCAGTGCAGGGCTCTGGCAGCAGCCAGGCCCTGGGGACAGTGCCTGAATCCCAAAGGTCCCAGAGGAGCAGAGAACTGAGTTTATTAAGGGAAAAGTTGAATAAGGAAAGAAAACAACATAGAAACAATGGGCCCTCAAATCTTTTTCCTATTTAACATCCAAAAATAAAGAGATGGGACAAAGCTAAGGAAGATCTTTGCCTTGTCACTGAGCTCCACAGTTTGTTCTTTGCTGGTGACAGACCAGAGGCAGCAGGTTCTGGCTGATTCAGGAGATTATTTCTGCAGCAGGACGATTTTGCCTGTTACTATTTTGTGTCAGCCCACAGACACATTCCCTCAGACTCCACAACCTCCTGTCGACTGACAGCCTCCCCCAGATTATCCCGTTTCTCTCCCAGGTTCTCAACCAACCAAGCAGTGTTTGACAGGGGAGCCAAACTGGAACTGTCCAATGGAAACGTGAAGGAGAAAACAGAACTGAAAATGTTCAATTTCAATAAAGACTTTGGAAACTTCAGGCATGGGGGGGGAATTGGAGGAGACAGAGCAAGACCAAAGATGCCTGACTGAAAAAGAGGCACTGTCCCATGGAGGACTCAGAACAAAGAGGGCAGGGATGGATGGGATATTGGGAAGGAATTCCTCCCTGGGAGGGTGGGGAGGCCCTGGCACAGGATGCCCAGAGCAGCTGTGGCTGCCCCGGGATCCCTGGAAGTGTCCAAGGCCAGGCTGGATGGGGCTTGGAGCAACCTGGGATAGTGGAAGGTGTCCCTGCCCATGGCAGGGGGTGGCACTGGATGGGCTTTAAGGTCCCTTCCAACCCAAACCATCGCAGGATTCCAGGATTCTGTGACTTTTGCAGGAGGTTAGAAAGGAGAAGAAGGATCTGCCCTGTCTCTAAGGAAGGAAGCCACCAACAGGTGACCGTGCATCTCTTCTCCATCCCTTCCCAGCACTGACATTTTATGAAACCTTTACAAAACGCATTTTAACCCAAGGATCCCCCAGTGCATTTGTGCTTTAGGCACTCACCATGACAGCCTGGTCACACACGTTCAGCTGGGGCTGGCCTGGCACCAGGGTGGCCTTGTGCTGCTGCACCAGCCCCGAGATGTGCTCCACGGCCTGCTGGTATTCCTCACTGGCAAAACTGGAACGGGAGAGACACAGGGGTTACTGCCGGGGCTTCACTGGGGTGCCCACATCACCAGGCTGGGCCACAAGACTTTCCCTGGGCCACAAGGAGGAAGGAGATGTGCACACATCCTGCCAGCTGCCCGCGGGTCTGTAGGGAAGGAAATCCAGGCTGACAGGGTGCAGGTGCTCTGCTTAGGGCAACGAGGATGGCAGTGGCTTGTCCTCCCCAGAAATCACCTGGCTCCCAGCAGATCAGCTTTCCAAACTGCTGGTCCAGGGGCCCCAGAGGTTTCCTCCCCGTGCAGACCTGCTGTGAGTTCACGTGGATTCCCAAGGGAATGGTGTTAGCAAATAAAAGGGCATTTCTGGGTCATCCTCGAGCTGTCCCTTAAATGATGATCAAGGGAGACTTCCCAGACACAGGACAAACACTTTCCCAGACAGCTTAGGACAGAAATTTCCCAAGGCAGCCCTTCCAGCGTGTCCCACCTGAGGTCACCAGCTCTCCACACTCACCCCCCACTCTTCCAAGAGCTCTCCTGGAACACCTGCCCCAGGCGGAGGCGTTTGTTGTAGGGGAGCGAAGGGAATGTCAATATTTTGTTTTACAAGAGTGTTCTCAGGAAGGGTTTCAAACACAACCCTGGACCTGTTAAACTCCACAATCACCAAGGAAATGAACTAAAATTATGCAAACAGAGAGGAGAAGAATAGAAGGGCCTTGTCCAAGACGAGAATACCTCCCCCATTCCACAACATCCCGAGGTTCTGCCCCATCCACATTCTTCTATTACAGCTTGATTATTCCAAGCTGGGACCCATCTGCCATGCCTCAAACGTGGTTATAAATTACCAGATCCTGATCCACCCGATTCCTCCAGTAGGTACTTGTTGGAGCAGCTCAGGGTGCACTTCACTCATGCCTCGAGTATTTCTAAAATGCAGGATTCCTAACAATGATCTCACTTTGTCCATCATGTTAAGAGTCACTTTAAAAACCACCAAAAACCCCACAGAGAGCGGCAAATTCCTTCTGAAGATAAAAGAAACAATGCAGCTGGGTCCTGACCTCGGGCTCCCTCTGCTCCCAGGCCGAGCTGGCCACCAGCCCCACACTCCGGCTAATTTCCTTCTTTGCAAAACAATCACATTTCGAAGGCCAGCAACGTGCCAAGAGTTTCCAGTAAACCCTATAAATATCCCACCTCGGCAGGCAGCCAGGGAGAGGCTGATTGTGGGGCTGGGCCTGAGCTGTGCTGATAGAGAGCCGGAAGGGAACGTGGGATGAGGAGCTGGAGCAAACGGAGCTGCTGCTCTCACACCCAGCCGGCTGCATCCTGGTGGAGAGAGCTGATGGACCACCCTGAAATCCAGAGTATCCTGAGAAGCTCCCGAATTTCACAGAATCTCACAGCCCTGGAATGGTTTGGGTCGGAAGGGATTTAAAGCCCATCCCATCTCACCCCTGCCACGGCAGGGACACCTTCCACTGTCCCAGGCTGCTCCAAGCCCCGTCCAGCCTGGCCTTGGACACTGCCAGGGATCCAGGGGCAGCCACAGCTTCTCTGGGCACCCTGTGCCAGGGCCTCCCCACCCTCCCAGGGAAGGATTTCTAACCCTCCTGTCCATCAACAGGAAGCCATTCCCCCTGTCCTGTCACTACATACACTACATACCTGGAATTTCCTTGCTCCTCTCCCCACACATCCCACCTCAGCTCTCCCAGCTGCTCACTCCTGCACTGCTCCAGAGAGGGCTGGGAGCTGCCAAAGGCCATCTCTGCCTCACAGCCTGACTCAGGGCAGCAATCCCAGTGCTGCATCCCCAGGGCACAGTGGCCTTTCCACCTGCTGGGATTTTATCTGGGAGCCTTCTGGTTGAATTCCAAGGGGATGGGATTGGCAGCCTGGCAGCAAAAAAAAAATCCAACCGGATTTTTTGAGGAGCAGAGAGGGTTTAAAGCTAAGCTGGGCTGACACGGACACGGGAGAGGGAAGGATGGGGAGACAAAACCAGGGGAGCTCCAGGGATGCACATCTGAGCTGGAGATGGGATGAAATAAAGAAGTCAGAAATATTGCACAGCCTCCACACTCCAGCGATGGAACTGGAGCTGGAATCAGTTTAGGAGATGTGTTTCAGTGGTTCAGGTTTCTGACAGACCTACAGCGCCAGGATCTGAAAGCACTTCCGAACCCGAAGTAATCCCACTTCATTAACATCCTCATATTAAGGATTAATAGGCATTAATAAATATTTTAATCCATTGTTAGAGTTAGATTCTCCAGATACTGAATCATTTCATGCCTCCTCCCGCTGCTCTCGTCACTCGTGTTTATTTCTGTCACATCCTTGTGTCATCTCTCCAGCATTTAAGATTTTCTTTTGAAAGTGGACCCATAAGATAAAATGTTGCTGGTTACTAATTAAGCTCCACAGCATCTTTGCAAATATTGGAGAGCTCAGTTTCACCCATGGAAATGGCTTTTCCGACGCAGGATTCCAAATAAGCCGTAATCTGGACAGAGCAGTGGAAAACACAGCTGTGCTCTGGATGGAGGAGGAACAGTGTGCTGTCACGACTGCTGCTTTTTGCTCCAAATATGCCAGTCCTGGCGCAAGGAAAAAAATCCTTTTTGCTCTAAACTCAGCTCCTGTATTTATCCTCAGCTTTGTGGCTCATCAGCAACATCAGACACGGGAATGCCATGGAGTAACAATGTCGGCTGGAGTCATTTAAATGAGAATTCTGGAACGGTTTGGGTTGGAAGGGACATCAACGATCATCTCATCCCATGGGCAGGGACACCTTCCACTGGCCCAGGCTGCTCTAAGCCCCAGTGTCCAACCTGGCCTTGGACATTTCCAGGGATCCAGGGGCAGCCAAAGCTTCTCTGGGCACCCTGTGCCAGGGCCTCCTCACCCTCCCAGGGAACAATTCCTTCCCAATATCCCATCTGACCCTGCTCCATGGAGGCTGGTTTTCTTTTCCTGACCCCATGGAAATCCCCATTCCATGGGGTTTCCTTTTCCTGCCTTGGCTCCATGGAGATTCCTGGCTCAGATAAGCTCAGTTTTTCCTCAGATATTCCTGTTCAGCTCCACAACATGTCCCAAAATTCCTCATCCATGGATTTGTGAAGTATTTACTGACTGCACAGGAGTTAAAACTGCCTCCAGCCCTAAGCAAGTGCATTTTGAGACAAAATCTGCACGAGTGCCTCGAATTTGCATGTAAAATGCGGATAATTACCTCATGGTAATCAGTCTGAGTTGTTAAGGGAGCTGGGAACCTCTCCTACCTGGAGTCCCATCCTTTCCTGGAATGCATACACAGGCCTGGGCTGCAAGGCAAGGTTTGCTACATTCCCTGTTCCAAAACGAGGTGGAATTATCTGTACAGGTGTCTGGGCACCATTGTCTGTGAGGATGCAGCCCTGGGCGTGCTGCATTTTGTATTCCAGTTCAGCAATCCCGGGAAGGAGAGCTGGGAATAGCACTGCAAGAATGAGAGGGTGAGCAGGTGGCGTTGTGAGGAGTTTGCTAAAAGAGATCCCCCAGCGTCCATGGAATTATTCCACGCTCAGAACGAGGGAACAGAGTGGACAAAGTCCAGGGTCATTACACTAATTGACACTTTACCTCCGGGAAGTCCCCGGAGATGCAATCAGGGCTGGATTGGAGCGCGGGGTCCCAGGCACAGGTGTGGGCTGTGCTTCCTTCATTTACTGTAATTGTGCCTTGGCAATCTGCTCCCATCCTCCCCCCGCAGCTCCGCTGGAACCTGCTCTGCTGGTTAACCCCAGCGTGCCCTCCCAGCAAACCCAGCCCTGCAGGGAGGAGGGTTTGTCTCACACAGGGTTAAAACTCTGCTTTAATCCTGCGGTCCTTGGGCTTTCACCTTCGGGGCCAATTCTCTGCCATCCTTAAATGCACCCTCAAACAGACCAGCGCCCAAACAAATCCAGGAGCGTTTCCAGCAGGATTTCAAGATGTTTTACACCTCACCCTGCTGATGCACAACGCAGTGTCTGGCCTGGGAGCGATGGGACTGTGGCGTTACTGAGAGGACTGGAACAAAATGGGAATGATATATTATAAAAAATCCTCTAATGGGATTCACAGAAACCTGACAAAGGGCTCTAGACCAGGCTGGGCAGGGCTTGGAGCAGCCTGGTTTAGTGAAAGGTGTCCCTGCCCATGGCAGGGGGTGGAACAGGATGAGTTTTAAAGGTCCTATCCAATCCAAACCATTCCAGGATTCCATGATTCTAGGAATAGCAGCTCTCAGATTGATATGAAGTTATGGGAAGAGCATAAAACGTGGCTAATGATACTTTACTTCCTTCTCCCCTGGAATTATTTTAATTAAAACCATTATTTTTAATTGTGAAATACACCCAGATTCTAATAATTTGATTTTATCTGTTATCAGTGCTTTGAGGCTTCGCAGCACCGCGGTATCCAAGTCTTGATCTTGTCTTATTATTCAGTCTTCCTCTGTTCCTCTCTTCTATTATCAGGTTTATTTGCAATTTCAGGTCTGCACAATGCAGGAGGCAGAGACAGGTTTGGGGCTCTGCTGCTGGAATTACTGCAGAGACTCAGAGGAGCCAAAGGAAAACAAATGAGGAATCAAGGAGTGAAGGTGGCCCTTACCCCAAGTCAGCATTTTGGGGCCCAGATGCACCCCTGGAGGCGTGAGGGGCATATGGCCACTGAGCCACAGGAAACCTTGGAATCCCAGAATCATTCATGCTGGAAAAGGCCTCCAGGATGGTGGAGGCCAAGCCGTGATGATCAGCACCCTCCCTCCAGCAAGGAGATGTGATGGTGCTGATCCTCTACCTGCTCACCTACCTCCATGGAAGTTTTCCCTCCCCAGCTCCCAGAATCCTGCCTTTCTGCTGGATTTCACTGCGAGGAAGCACAGCATCGAAACGGCAAAGGGGATAAAGGCAGAGTGAGTAGAAAAGCCTTCATCTGTGTGTGAACAGGTGACAGGAAACAACAGCTATCCACGGATCCTCCTGCTGGCTGCTTCTGTACTATTCCTGAAGTTTAGTCTTCAGTGGTATTCCTCAAGTTTAGTTTTCAGTGCTATTCCTGAAGTTTAGTTTTCAGTGCTATTTCTGAATCATAATTTAAGCACTGTGTTCTTCAGGCCACTTTCCTGTGGCTGCAGCACTGCCCGGGCCTGTCTGTGGAGATGATGATGATGATGATGATGATGACGTCCATTCCAAACTGCATCTTGCATTTTTTGCAGCTGGTTCGTGCAGCTTTTTCCTCCCAATATTCCTTTCCATGCAGCATCACTCCACCCAGAACAGCTGCAGGGTTGTGGGCTGGTGAACCCCGAGTCACAGGTTGGTCCCAGAGACTGGGGAAAGGGCAGCCATGGCCCCAGACGTGTTTGTGTCCATTCCCAGTCTCCAGGCTGATGATTCTCCTCCACAGGTGGATTTTATTTCCCCCTCTTCTCTCCGAGCTGGCTCTGTACCAGTCACACCTGGCTCACCTGCTTCTTCCCATCTTCCTGCATCCAGCCCCGGCATGGCTGGTGCTCCGTGGGTTTTTTTGCCACCTCTGAGGCTCCTTATCCAGAGTTTCCACCCTTTTAGTGTCCCCTCTCCTGTGGCAGCTGCTAATTCACCTCTGCAGTGCAGCTGGCATCATTTCCCTCTTTCCAAGATGAGGAGTCAGCATCTCCCCTGGGCACAACCCTTGCTCTTTGTTGTTATTCACATTTTCCCCCGTTTTGCACCTTCTCTCTCTTCCCCACAGCCAGGTTTGTGCCCCGAGCACTAAGGTGAGACTGGCAACTTTTCTATCAGATCCTTTCCCCTTTAGCTTCCCTTCAGGAGCTCCTTCCCTTTTTTTCTGGCTCCATAACCACTGCAATTACCTCTCTGATGATTTCCTGAATTTTCCATCTGCTCGAAATAGGCACTTGTGAGCTCTCTTCTTAATTAATGTGTTCTAAAATCATTATGTTCATCAACCAAGCCTTATCACTTCCATTTTCTTCCATAATAGTAAAATCCATTGCCCTAAGTAAAACACAGGAATTTTGATGTTCATAATTCAATAAACTCCTTGATCAGAGCAGAGTAACAGCAAGGTGTGAGCAGGCTCTGCTTACCCTGTCCTTACTTGTTATTAAGCTTTGCACCTCTGGCTCAAAGTGGCAGAATTTCAGAGATTTCTGTTACAAATTCTTTGGCTTTAAAAACACTTTTTCTACTTCAGGCTGCATTAGGTATTTTAGTAACTGTATTTTTAGCTGTGCCAGCTTCACTTTTTATATTTATATATACATATATATGTGCGTGTATATATATAAATAAAAAATCATTATTTTGTTCTTCTTGACTGGTAAAGCAGTATTTTAGTAAATGTCTGTATAAACAACAATCTGACTCAGATAATAAAACTGACAACTGCTCGTTGAGATGGTACCAGCAGATAATTTTACTGAATTTGTCACATTGGAGAAACAAGTTCCCTCGGTGGTACTTAGCACACACACCATAGCCCAAAGATAACAGAATCTGGCCAAGGAACAAACCTATCAGATCTTTTAGTTCTGCATTTGGATAAATTTGGTAACAAGGGCAGTTATTGCATCCAGGGAGGAAACAAAGCCCTGCTCAGACTCAGGGAAATGCTTCTGCTTTCTGTGCTGCCTAACACACATTCTTAGTTATGGTTTAAAGTTGAGAGCTATAAAAAAGAGAGATTTTCTATCCCCCAGCCTGCACTGATCCAGGCAATCTCTCAGGTGACAAAGGCACAAAGGGTTCACTTCTCACCACCAAGGATGAGGTAACTCCTACAGAAGGGTCTAAAGGGACTCCAGGAGAGCTGGAGAGGGACTTTGGAGATGGGATGGAGAGACAGGACAGGGGGGAATGGCTTCCCACTGCCAGATTAGATGGGATATTGGGTAGGAACTCCTCCCTGGGAGGGCGGTGAGGCCCTGGCACAGGGTGCCCAGAGAAGCTGTGGCTGCCCCTGGATCCCTGGAAGTGTCCAAGGCCAGGTTGGACGGGGCTTGGAGCAGCCTGGGACAGTGGAAGGTGTCCCTGCCCATGGCAGGGGGGAGACTGGATGGGTATTAAGGTCCCTCCAACCCAAGCCATTCCAGGACTCCATGATATGTCAAGGCACAGGAGCAAAGACAACTGTGTCCCTTGGCAGAAACTGAGGCGCAGGGGGATCCAGCCAAATGCAGAGGGGCAGCAGCAGCAAGAGAAGTCCCAGCCCTGCTGTTCCCAGAGCAGCTGAGGGCAGGGATGCAGCACAAGCAGGGAACACAAGTGCAGGGTGCCAGATGGCTCAGCCCTGCCAGACGTGTCCCCAGCACGCTGACAGGACCTGCCTGGAATTGCCTGAGCAGTTTCTGCACTGCATGGAAAGTGCTCCTCTGGGAGCTCCTGTGGCTGGGATTGTTTGCAGGCAGGCTCCAGGAAATGCAGTGAACCGTGGGAGGAAGAGGAAGGACTTGTCCTGCCTCACCAAGGAACCCAGGGAGCCGAACCTGTTACCTGCTGCCTCTGGGTCTGGCAGGACTTGCATCTTCAGGGATCCCTTTAGCAGCCACTTCAACAAAGATCAAAAAGCTATTTTGGATTTTTGGAAAAAGAAGTTATTTCCATCCATTCATCCTCCTAATACAGAATAACAGAATCATGGAATGGTTTGGGTGGGAAGAGACCTTAAAGCTCACCTCATTCCAACCCCCATGAGATGACCCAAACAGGGGTGGGCTTGGCAGGGCCAGGTTAACGGCACCTGCTGGTCCTAAGGGTTTTTTCCAGTCTTAAACATTCCCTGACTCGATGAAATTGCAGCCTTGAAGAATTGTCTCTGCATGTCTTGCACGTGTAGTGTCACAACCCAAGTGCAGCGTCACAACCCTACAAGTCAGGGGTGTTGCTGCAGGCGACCGAGCTGCTGATTCCCGGGACTCCCTGGCTCTGAGATCCCAAATACAGAAGCAGCAAATCCCTCTGGAGGTGCATGGGATGCCAGGCCTCCCTAAGCAGCACTGACACCACTGCTGGCGCCTTTGCACGTGACCCCACTCCAAATTCATGTACACCAAGAGAGATGACAGATTATTAAAATCATTTCAAGGGAGAAGAAAAGGCTGCACTAAATAAGGAATAAATGTAATAAAAAGTGAGCAAAAGCAGGCAGGGAGAACAGAGCCAGCATGCAGGGACAGACAGATGCGGGCTGGGAGGAGGATGCTGGATTCCCTTTGGAGAAACATTAGTGTCGGGACTCCCAGCAGGCTCCCTGCCAAGGGGGATAATTAAGCTAAATAAAAATACACACCAGGAACAGCTCCACAAATGAGGATAATTTAATTACCACATTCGATAGAGGAGACCCACTTCCCATGAGTTTTGCATTGTGACCAGAGAGGAGACAATAGCAGCAGAATGTGCTGGAGAAAGGAAGAGTGGCTTGCTAAAAAGAGGGTTTCTATTAGGGGCTGCATAATAAACACCAGCACAGCTCTCCATAATCGGGGCATAATCTTGCCATAAAATTCAATCAAAGCAACAGCTTGTGAATATCCAAAAAATCAATGCGACTATATGAGAAATGATTGCAGATGGAACCCTGGAATTTATTTCAATGCTCACTCCATGGTGGTGGGAAGGAACAGCGAAATCACAGGGAAGCAGGTGCTGCAAACACCTCTGAGGGAAGAGCTCCTCTGCCTCGAATCCAGAGGAAACACAAACACTATCACAGAATCCCAAATACAATGTGAGTATTTAGGGCTGGAAGGGAGTTCTAGAGATCATCCAATGCAATCCCCTGGCAAGGCAGGGTCGCCTGGAGCAGGTGACACAGGTGACAAACACAGCAGGCAAGCTACAGTTCAGTCACTGCTACCCCTTTGTTTGAGTTTTGGAAAAAGAGGTTATTTCTGTACAATCATTTCCTAAAACAGAATCACAGAATCCCAGAATGGTTTGGGTTGAGAGGGACCTTAAAGCCCATCAAGTCCCACCCCTGCCATGGGCAGGGACACCTTCCACTGTCCCAGGTTGTTCTAAGCCCCGTCCAGCCTGGCCTTGGGCACTTCCAGGGATCCAGGGGCAGCCACAGCTTCTCTGGGCACCCTGTGCCAGGGCCTCCCTACCCTCACAGGGAGGAATTTCTTCCCAATATCCCATCTATCCCTGCTCTCTGGCAGTGGGAAGCCATTCCCTGTGTCCTGGCACTCCAGGCCCTTGGGAAATAAAACAGTTGTTAAACTGCCCAGCTCTCACCTGGAACCCCAGCCCAGTTTAGTTTCACTGAGCTGTATTTACAGCCCTGGAGCTGCAGCTGTGCTTCACTCATTAGTGCTGGAATGCAGAGCTCCCAGAGAGCTTTGCCCACTGCCTGATGCACCTCCAAAGTGCTCTGTTAAGCGAGAGAGAATGGAAATATTTTCCCTCCCCTCCTCTCTCCAGTGAAAACACTCAGTGGACAGCCCGGGCTCAGTTCCTCTGGAAGGAATGGGCTGAGTGTGTCCACTCAATTATTCAAAACAGTTGAGTAATTGCAGCCCTGTCAGCTCCGAAAACATCTCTGTCTCTCCAGGCTGCTGCACAAACCCAGTTCTGGGCAGGCAGTCCCAGCAGCACTTGTTCCCTCTTGATTTATTTCCACACTCTCCCAGTCGGAGCCACTGGTGAGGGATGAGGCTGCGTGTCCCTGGATTTGCTGCAGGGAGGGAGGGAGGGAGGTGGGGACACCTTGGGAGCGTTTTTGGAGGTGGCAGGGGTCTTTGTGGGCTCTGCTGGCTGCTGACTGCATAAATCCATGCGGGAATCTCTCAGGGCACGGTGTGTGCCAGAGATAAACATTACAATAGCAGGCTTAGAGGAAAATGGATTCAGACAGCCAGGAGAGCCCGAGGAAGGAGCAGGATTGGGCACAAAGTCCTCTTGCTAAAGACCCTCTGGAGAAGCTCCCTTAGCCAGGGTAGGAGACTGGAAGGTTACCAGTCTGCCCTTCAGAGATTCCAGCACCACACACCACTGGTTGTTTCTTCCCTGGCCCCAAAACTCCCAGCTCCAGGGCACAACTCCCCAGCGGCTCTGTTGGACTGCACAGCTGTGCTGCACTCAGCCCTGTCCTGCCCAAAAATGGGGGTTTCCCTCCTCCCCGAGGGGCTGCAGGACACAGAACAGGAACAACCAGACCGACAAGTCCGTGTGCACACCCATCTCACCTGCCCACCTGGAAACAAGCTTCGGTCCTTTCTCTTTCCTGAGGAAAAGCCAGCAGGAAAGCCATTATTTCCCAGAGTGGCTTTCTGGGATAGTTTTTAAGCACATTTCAAGAACCAGCTACCAAAGCAAATGAATTTTGAACGCTGACACTGCTGAGTTCTCATGAAACCTCATGAAGCGGCTCACCTCAGTGGGAACTTCTCGCCAGGGTCCCTGCCCAGGTGGAAGAGCAGTGGCAGGTAGGTGTGCTCCTCCTGGGTGTGTGTTGTCACTCCAGACACACTCTGGCCAGGACAGAAATCAATGCCCTGCAGGAAAAAGGAGAGAGGGCATCAAAGGTGATGCAGGGCAGGCAGCAAAATTTGAGTTGATGCCACTTTCTCCAACACTTTGTTCCAAAACACCGACAAACCTCAGAATTACTTTAAACCAAGAGTCCACTTCAACCTGCAAAACATATTCTGAGCTGGAGGGGTAAAATAAGGTGACCAAGTGGTGTGGCACTGACATAAGAGCTGAAGCAAGGCCATACATTCTTGTCTTATAAAAATATAATCCCAATGAAATATTCATCAAAATGAAATGGCAGAACAAAAGACAAAGAGGTGGAAGCATTTAATCATTAAAATTCTGCACGTGGGAAGTATTTTCTCTCCGGTTTTTATGGCTTTGGAACGCCCCAGGAAGATGGGATCGCTTGGCACTTCCGATCAAAACCAAAACCCCAGGAGAAACATCCAGACACCCTGAGAGGCAGCAGGCACCTGCCAGCCTCCCTGAAAACCCCCCTGCCAGCACCTCAAGGATCAGTTTCTCTGAAGAATGAAGCAAATCTGGTTAATTTTTTTAAAAACTGGTGTGTTTTTAGTTTGATTCGTGGCAAACTGGTATTGAGGGGCTCACCTGGGCATGCCAGTGGGGATGAAGGGAGTGGGGACATTCCCACATTCCCGCCCCTGACAATCCGTGGGGGCAGAAGGTGGGGCTTTCCCTGCAGCAGCAGTGGATATGAAGGGCACAGGTACTGGGAATCTCCCGGGGAGAGCAACTGGGAGCAGCAAGGGGTTAAGTGCTCGCTGGGCACCAGAGCTGCCAGTTCCATCTGCCCCGAAGCCCTGCCAGCTCCCACTCCCTCCCCAGCCCTGATTAGCCAGTTGGGAGCTCCCTAATCCCTGGCCTGCAGCCTCCAGGGCCAACAGAGCCCATTTAAACCCCGGGAAGAGCCAAAAATGCAAAAGCACTCATTTCCCTGAGCAGCCAATAAAGCGGGGCCCCCCCAGCCCAGCGAGGCCCGGCCCCAAATGGACTTGTTAAAGCTGGGTTTTACAATTCCAGCTCCCACGCTGTTCCTTACAATCCCCAAAGTGCCCCAAGACACGGACAGAGACATGGAGAGCAGGTAAATGGGAATGCTTCAATGGAAGTGGGAAAGCAGCTGTAGCATTTGCTTATAAAACAAACTGAAAAGGCTCTCTACAGATGTTGGTAGGATTTGATTGGCAAACAATTTTCTAAAAATATCCCGTGTTTTTAATGGACAGCTGGTCAGTGGAGCAGTTAATATTCTGCTTTTCAATAAAGCAAGAAGTTTAGAAGCCCATGAAATCCCATTTATCTGCACAGAGCTATAGATTCCTGAATCACTGACTGGAAAAAAAGGGAGTTGCTTGATAGGTTGGAGTGGCCCTACCAATAATGGACTTTAAATGGATACAAAACTGATTGACCTTTCCACCCTGTGACGCCACAGGCCTCTGAAACACACAGGGAAAAGAGATTTTTGTGGGTTTTTTTTCCCACAAAAGGACCAGTTAATGAAAAGGTATCAAAGCCTCCATAACATCCAAATTATAATTTGGATGCAAATCAAACAAGCAATTTAATTAAGAGCCTGCTAATTGGTACAATGCTCCTCGGCTGCAAATGCTTCAGTGTGAAAGATTTTCGTCTCTTGGGTGTTTGTTTAGACATTGCTCTGCTTCTATTTTATCTTGTGTTTCCTAGGAAATCCTTGTAGCCCAGACTCCAGAACTCATTCCCAAAGCTTCCCGGGAAAGAAAGTGTTGGGACAATCTGCCTGATGCCACCAGCCCAAAGCTACCTGTCATTCTAATTTAAGCACTCAGTGCCCTCTTGAAAAGCAGTCTACTGGAGAAAAATCAAATTAATAGGTAAATAAACAAAACCCCAAGAATACAATTTTAGGACATTTCTAAGGCATTCCAACTTTATCCCTGCATATAAAATGGAATATTGCTATTTTTATGTCCTGTGTGAGAGTCAATATTCAACCTGCAGAGAGATCTTTAAGGATTTTCTATTCATCAACAAGAGAGTAAAAAAAAAGATATAAATATATAAAATTCAATATTATTTACTTTATTTTGTATAGATATGGTGATGTCTGGAGCTGGAGAAGAGCCAAGAGCTGCCTAAGCCTGTCCTACCCACCAGGACAACACCACCCCGATCCACTGTCCTGTTGTTTCCTGGAAGCTGTTTATTGTCAGACTATTAACAATAATTGTTACTGCTGATAACAACACCCAGGGATCAATAGCTTAAGCACATTCCTAATATTTGTCCCTGCTCCCTGTCCAAGGCGATGGATGGAGTCCCCAGCCCTGGAGGCGTTCATGGAAGGACTGGAGGTGGCACTCACACCTGGGGATTGGTCACAGGCTGGACTCCATGACCTGGAGGGCTTTTCCAACCTCCGGGATTCTGGGATTTGCAGGGATCACTGATCAAACACAGCGCAAAGGGCACTCCCTGTATTTCAGCAATCTCTTGGAGCTTTTCTCCATCACAAAAGCCTGAAAGCCAAACCAGAAGCTCCTGTCTGGAGCATCTCCTGCCTTCTAAGGGAGCCCACAAAGAGCATCAAGTAGCACCAAGAGCAGCCCAGCTGCTGCCCAGCTCAGTGTTTTGCACCACCACATAAACCTGTTCGCTGCAGGAGAGATTCCAACAATCCTTTCTTTCATTTATTCTGATTAAAACATAACATTCCCTGCCCACCAGGTGAGCCTTTCAGTGCTCACCCTCCCTTGTCCTTCTCAGCAATCACACAGCCCAGCTTGTTTTTCCCTCCCTGGGCTGCAGCAGCCTTCGGCTGCACAGCTTTAATTTCCAGAGCAAATGGCCCACAGATGCTGTGTCAATATAGACATGAGACAAACACAGCCGGTTGCCAGTTTGGGCTCGCGGCCAAGAGATGGAATCACCACTCGTGTTAACGGGAGCCCTCTGGCAATCGCTCAGCCTGGCTCCGGCCCAGCCGCTCCGCCTGACAGGCGGCACCTCGGGCTGGAGCCGCACCAGCCGGGCTCTGCCTCCTGCTCCGCTCTCCTGGCCCCGCCACCGCCACCAGGGCACCGCAGCCAGGTTAAGGCCGCAAGGAGAAGGGCGCAGCTGTTCATGGAAGCCGGGAATGTCATTTCTCGCTGTTTGCCACCGCACGGGTGAACGGTGTCCTTGCCCTGCCGGCCGTTCCCGGTGAAACCCTCCTTGGGATGAGCAGTCAGCTCCAAGTGCGGGTGCCAAGCTTCAACCCCCGTGCACCCAAAATCGCTTCTAATGTGTTAACAGGCTGGAAGAGCCCCCCGGAGATGGGCAGCCCCCGGAGATGGGCAGCTCAGCGAGCTCCGATCGATGGCTGGTTCATATGCTCAGAGGACCACAATCAAATGTCATTATTTGTGAGGTTCTACTTGACTTCACATCCCCCGCGCAGAAAAGGCTTTATCGATCCCTTCACGTGGAGGAGAAGGGCAATCACAGAGCCTGACTGGAATAACCCCTTTGGCATTTTGCATTAAAACAATAGCGGCTGCTGGCAGGAGCCTCCACCCAGCCTTTAAAGTCACAGGAGCGCTCAAGGAAGCCCACTGAAGGCTCCCAACAAGCTGACAGCACAAAGGTTGATGTTATCAGCCCCTCTCCGACAACCGAAGGGCGTTTTCCACGTTTTCTCCTTCGTTATTTTTTTCCCTTCTCGCATCAGTGCTCTTGGAAGGCACAAGGGCTGTTCTGTGCTGGATACTCTTGGTGGCAGGCAGAGAAAAGGAAATTTCCTTTCTCCTGCTGCCTCCTATTCCTGCCTCCTCTACGCAGCATTAAATTAGGGAATTCCTGAGGACTTGCTGCCTACTCAGGTAAATTTATAGAAAACACGAATTTTTCCCCCTTTCAGACACCTACTTTCAAAAAACGCCAGCATTTTACAGGTGACTTGCAGTAAAAGCCCTGAGTGTTCCACTGTCCAAGAGGGATCTCCCCAGGTTTATCCTCAGTTCTCCCTTTGCTCCTGCACACGTGGCTATTTTTATCACTGCTGATTTTTGCTACAAGAAGAAAAAGACGAACAACAATGGAAAAGCTTTCTACCCACCAGTCCCAGAGCACCAGGGACTCAGCCCACGTGCAGCAGGGAGATTTCTCTGCCTCTGTCAAACTGTTTAAAAATACAAACACATTTTTCAAGTCGGGCTTCCTTTCATCTCTCTCTGTCCCATTTATCACCTCTTGAATGTCAGAGATGTCAAATTATGGAAACATGAGCCACCTACATAGATGGAAGCCAGGTAAACAGCTCCAAATAAGCATCCTGTGCAATCCACAGGGAAAATGTCCCACAAAATGCTTACTCCCGCTTGATTCTGTGGAGTGAGCCTTCCCTTTATGCTTTCAAGAGACCACCCCCTCAAGAATCAAGAAATCCAGTTAATCCAGCAGAAAAGGCAGCATCAAGGTATCCTCCAGCACTGAGAGAGACTACAAGACTTCCTGACAGGAGTCAGACTAGAAAAAAAAAATTGCTTGGGGGTTAAAAAATAAACAAACAAAACCTGGGAAGAACAGAAGAGCACAATTCATCTGTGTGTCAGATGACAAGTCCTAATCCCAGGCCATAAGGCAGAGGATGCAGACCAGTAAGGGCACGTTTCTGTCATGGGACTTGAGGATGACTGTAAACCTGTGTGCTGCCTGCACGGGATGTTTCCAGAGTAAATATTCCGAGTGCCATATGGAGAGGAGCCTTCAGATCCCTGCTCTGCTTTCCTAGGCTTTGCTTTCTGCAGGCTGTGTCTCTCTGGTACGTTTTTATTTGTGTGTACATTCTTTATTACCGAACCAACTCACACCCCAGTCAAACACAGCTTTCCAGGTGAGGGGCCACATCCTCCTTCACCCATCCTGGTCATCCTAAACAGGCCCAGGACAGGCACCAGCTCTCCATTTTCCAACATGAAAATGGGGTTCTGGCTGCGTTAATGGGATAATCTCACCTAAAAGTCAAACAAAAATGTGGATTAAACCCAGGGCAAGTTTTCTGTATCGTCTATTTCCCACACAGCCAATTACCAAGGGAATTCTGGAAGTGAAAGGAGGTCTGGCTAAACCCTGTCAAAATCATGAAATATTCACCTACCCATAAAACAAACCTCTTCAAAATGTGCAGGCAGCTGTTTTGCCACATCTGGCCAGCTTCAGCTCTCCTTCCAGTGGATGACAACAAAACCACATATTCCAGGTCCGAGTGGGGACCTTCAGACACAGAGTTTCGTATCTGGAAGTCTTCACAATTTGGAAAGACCTCTGAAGATCGTACAATTAACAAATCCTCATTAGCTGGAGTTCTACTGGGATGGCAAATCAAACTTATTAACAAACAGGCCAACAGTCAGATCTCCAAATGCCACAGATGTGCATGGATTTATATTTGTTTTTCAAATGGAATTAGCAAACAAAGTGGCCTTTTTGATTCCAGAGTCCAACATCAACACAGCTGGGAAGCCCAGTCACTGAAAGAGGGAACTGTGTTGCAAGGTGAGCTTAGAAACTCCTCCAGCAGGGCTGGGAACCGTGGAACTGCTCTGCATTCTGATTTATTTCTATTTTTAAACTTGTGAGGTTTGTAATTAATGGCTCGAGGACATGAGGAGAATTGGAACAAATCTCAGCCTCAGCTTCCTCTGCATGTTGTTAATGGCTGCTCTGGCCACTAATGTGCTCCAATTTTCCCCACATCAAGCTCATGTGATCCAAGCTGCAGGAAAGAGAGTGGATTTGTAATCGTCTCTCTGATGTACAGGATAATTGCTGACTTTTATCAGACAGCAGTTAAACAAAGACTTGGAAAGAAATAAATATTCCTTAATTGCAGCGCTGCCACTGCTCACAGCGGGAGAGCCTCTGGAAGGAGTAGCTGCTCCCCATTATCACTGTTACACACTCAGACATGTAGGGATAAGTTTAGTTCCATGGAAGGGTTTATTTATTTCCCAACTGGGGCTGGAAGTGTGGCTATGTGCTTTTATCACCACAGAGAGCAAGAATTCCTGTGGGAATTTGCCAGGCTCATGGGAAGAGCAGGAGGCCACCCCTACACCAAACACAAGGACAGAGGAGCTCCCAGTTCCTCCCACGCAGGGAAAACCCTCCGTGGGTGATAAACAAGTTTTACTCACACACAAGACAAATAAATGATCTCATTTTATCTGTGTGGAATTAGCACTGAGACAGAGCATAAAATACATTCCTAGAGCCAACTTTCCTTTCCTCCTTGCTCCCTGTAAAACAAGCTTTGACTCCTGGAGCACTGCAGTCTGAAAAAAGACAAACACACACATTTACAGCACTGAATGTAAATTACTCCCTTGGAGCTGACGCTTCCTTCTACCCCCAGGACATCCCAGTGAAAGAATCCCTGCACTTTTATATCCACAAATGTCACCAGCACTTAGTTCTGCACCTGTGATGCCTTGAGGACCTTCCATAAGTTAAAAAAAAAAAAAGGCATAAAAAAATAAATCATGCAAACAATCCCTCCCCAAGCCCAGGCTGCTGTCAGGATTGCTGAGAGCTGGGCCTTAATGCACTGGGTTCCTGTCTGAAGGTATCTCCAGCAAGGCACACGTGTGAAGCTGCCACTCAGCAAATGCCCCAGAGTTTAGAGCCCAAGAAAGACACAAAACCAAAAGGAAATAATAGTGCTTAACATCTACCTGTGAGGAGATCAGCCAGGAAGAGAATAAATAAAATAAATAAAATGTTACACACAGTGTGATGTGAGCTCACCAAAGTGCTGGTAACAGATTAAACACATTTATTTCACTGTTTTCAGCCACTGCTGTTCTCTCCATTGGGCCCTTCCTACAGCTTTCCTTTCAAACCATCACAAACCCAACAAACTCATCCCCGTTCCATTTCAACAGTTCAGGGCACCAGGTTTTTTGTGCCAGGAATTTGGAGGTAAGTGGTGAGCGTGGCATCAGGCTCCAGACTTTCCCAGGATCACAGAATATCCCGAGCTGGAAGGGACCCACAGGGATCAGGGAGCCCAGACATAAGGGGACACCTAAAAGCTCAGAATTCAGCAGGGAAAGTTCAACAGTAAGGGGGATTAAGTGCTGATTAAAGGGAGCCTCCTTCAGAACAACTTGGAATTTGCTCATTCTCCTCTCTTTGTCCCTCATTTCAGGAGAGGGGGGTGTGAGACCAGTCTCCTTAGTATTTTTTAGGAACATAGAATTATTTAGGTTGGAAAAGCCTCTGAGATCATCAAGTCCCATTGTTCCCCCAGCACTGCCAAGGCCACCACCGACCCATGTCCTCAAGTGCCACATCCACATGGCTGTTAAATAGGGGGACTGGGACTCCACCACCTCCCTGGGCAGCTGTGCCAGGGCTGGACAGCCCTTTAGGGGCAGAAATGTTCCTGATATCCAACACAAACCTGCACAGCAGCTCTGGTGGCTCTTGAGGAGCCTGAAGCATGGTGACATCCCCCAATTTAAAGAGTGCTTGTCCCCAGGATCCTGTGACTCCAGGGACAGGTCCCTGTGCCATTACCTTGCCGTGCTCCTCCCAGGAGTTGCTCCAGGTCCAGTAGTGAGCTTTGTAAAGCCCAGCTCTCACTGCCATCAGCTCGTTGCCACGATAATAGAAAATGGGCCTGGAAGGAGAGCAGAGCCGCATGAGAAACACCAACAGCCCGGGCCCAGCCTCCTGATAAGGGCCACAAACCACTTAATGGCATCCGACTTCCCATGTGGATATCAGGCAGGAACAGGCTGCCTCCTAATAGTCTCCTCTGCAAGGTTTTCAATTAACATTTCTTAAAGTGTTCATCAAGTTGAGAGCTCACACGGTGCAAGAATGAAACATTATCCAGCTTGGCTGCCAGTGATTGTTAATCCTTGAACTCTCAGCCCCTGGGATTTCCTCTGGAGCGTGGCGGTTTCAACGTCAAACGGCTCTCAAGTGCCTGGGTGGGAGGGGAAAAGTGGGATTCACGGGCTCTGGGATGCTCAGCCTCCTCTTCCCAGCAACTCCACAGCTCTGCCATCAAGCTGTCAGTGTCACATGGACAGGGTGGCCGGGAGGACACCAGATGCTGGCATGTTCTGGATGACATCTCTGAGAAACTCCATATGGAAAAGCCTGGCAGCCAGACCTGCTGTGTTTTTAACTCCTATCCATTTTTTCCCCCCAAACCTCACTGTGCTGCATGTAAACACACTGCTAAAGCTGCATTTGTTCCCAGAGGTTTCCCTAATTAATAATTCATCCGGGAAATGCATCTCACTCGCTGCATCTGTGCTCTTCCCTGGGCATCCCAGCAACGTTCCTGTCGGTTTTCCCAACCAAACTCCTGGTTTTTTTGAGGGAACAGCACAAAATTTTACTGGAAGGGACTGTCTGCAGGAGAGGGAGTTGATTTGTTGGTGCAGCTCCTCACACGAGGTCAGCTCCTCTCTCCAGCTGTTTGGGGCTGCTGACAGGACACGAGGCCAGAGCTGTTTGTCACTGTCAGGGGGGGCCTTTGTCTTTCCTTCTCAGATGCCATCCAAAAACGACTCACTCTGGTGACGACACCTTGAAAAACCTGTCCCTAAATGCAAGGTGAAATTTAAATATCCCTGTCTGAACGACAGCAGTGGCCTTAGAGCTCTTTCAGCCTCACACAAACAATGAGCCTCCCTCCTTTGTCACCAGAGCTGCCACCAGGAACAAAGGGGAAACAACCCTGTCACCAGAACAAAGGGGAAACAACTTTGTCACCAGGAGGAAGGGGAAGCTGCTCCCAGAAGGGCCCATTCCTGCATCCTTAACACACCTGGAAGTGAAATAAAGGCAGCGAGAGACCTGCCAAACTGCAGCACCTGATCTGAACCAGTCCCATCAACAAAACCTCCCAAAAATATTCCACCAAGTACTCCAGTCTCCTTTTCCTTCCCATGAACACCCAATATTTGACCAATTATGTGCCCCTTTGACTGAAGGTTTTAAGTTTTTCCTTTTTAAAAAAATACATTTTTTATTTTGAAGGAGGATTCCGGCTTGTGCTCAATATTCTGATACAAATGATTTCTTTTTTCCCCCCATTAACTTTTTTCTTTTTAAGCTTAAAAGAATACAACAACTTGCATCTCCTGGAAAGTTTTTGTGGGGCTGTGAAAGCTTTGTCCTGGTCAGGTCTAGGGGGAAAAAAAAAGAAGGAAAAAAAGAAGGAAAAATAGAAGGAAAAAAACCACAATGTGCTTTGAGTGACTGTTATCGTAACACAAACAAGGGGTTGGTGACTGCACTGAAATTCCCTTTTAAAACAGCAAAGAAACTTCCCAAACTTCCAGAAAATGGGCCAGGCTGTGTTTGAGGAACCTGCAAGGCTCCTGCCAGGTAACACTCAGGTAGGCTCCTTGCTTAACAGGCACAGAAGGAATTTCACAGCACAAAGGCTCTCATCCAACGAGGAAAAGAGCTCCAAAAATGCTTTCCATGCATAAGTTTCCTTGCTATCTCCCAGAGAAAATGCTTGTAGTCAGATTTCCCAGGCTGCCAAATTCCTCACCACAACCCCAACTCCAAGACCTCTCCTGACCTCTGACACTTCCAATAAAATATCTGTTGGCAGGATTTGCTGTCAGATCTCGGTGCCTGTGCCCAAGAACTGACAGTACACAAACATTCCGGGTCTTTCACCCAAATCCATCCCTGCAGAAGCATTCCCAGATCCTGCACCTTGGGAAGAGGTGTGTTTCCAGGTCCTCTGCAGCAGCACAGCCTTTACCTCCCACCTCTGCAGCAGGAGAAGGACCCAGCACACTCCGGGCTGCTTTTCCAGTGATAAATAATGGATTCTCCCCTAGCCAGGCTCCAGTTCTCAGGCTTTTATCTCCCCTACTGCCATATGTTGTTCCAGGGATCCCTGCTAACCCCGTGACATTTTCATCTGTCCCCAGACTCCACTGTATGGCAACATGCCACATGTCAGGAATTCCCAGCCCAGCTTGTTCCAGCGGAGCGGGAGCACAGTGGGAAGCTCTGCTGCTGCCCCACCTCACGGAGGGGGAGCAAAGCTGCATCCATTCAGTTTCTATTCAATATCTGTGAGCTGGTGTTAAAAAAAGCAGCCCCGAATTTGGCATCCCTTCAGCCAGGAGCAGGGCTGGCAGCTCGAGGGATAATAACTGACCTGTCAATTAGCTTGCCCTGCAGGATGACAGGTAAAAGGTCGATGCCATCAATCTGTCTGTCACTGGGAGGCTGCAGACCCGCCAGGGAGAGGCTGGTGCTGAACAGATCCATCACATTGCCCAGCTGATGGCTGACCTGGAACAAAAAAATCAACAGGAACACATTTGCAAAGAGCCCTTCAGGAAAATCCATAAGGAAACAGGTTCCCTCCAAAGCTCCCCGAAAAGCTCTCCCTTTACACTGCTGCAGTCACCAGCAAATTCCTCTGAAAACAATAAAGCAAACAACCCCTGTTTCCCCACTTCCAGGGAGAATTTGCATTTTGATTCTTTTTCTCCATTTTCCTCTCCCTCTCCTCACTCCTGTGTATCCCTTTTCCAGGAGCGTGTTGTCGCAGGGCTCAACTTAATTTAGCAAATTTCAACTCATCTGTGGATTGAAAAATCAGCACTTACGCCAAGGGAAAAAAAAAAAGTCCTCGATTTGTGCCCTCCTCCAGGTCATCTCTGGAGTCCAGAATACCCTGAGAGAGTTCCCAGAAAGCACAGGGATAGATGGATAATAACAAAAAGAGCCTGATGACTTCATCTGCAAACCATTTCCAACAATTCAAGAACTGTAAAGTTGTGGTATTTTTAGTCCATATTTTAATAAGGGAGAAAAACATCTGGGTTTGGCTTCAATGGAGATGTGCAAGGGGTTTTTTTTCCCCCCTTTTTCCTTACTTGGAAGCCATACTCATCTCTCTGCTCTTAATTATTTATATTTTAAAACCCTACAAAGTCTGTTCTGCCTGATTCTTTCTGAATCTTTGCTCCCTCCCTGGCCGTGGGAGCTGTTGTAGGGTGTTTAATTAGTCAGTGACACACTAAATTAAAGCAGATACTGCCAGATCAGGAGCACCAGGAGGCACCAGCACGAGATGTGACAGGGAAAGGGCATCTTCAGCCACAGCACTTGTTGGGAAACAAGAAACCATTGGATACAACCCCACATCTGTGAGTACCAAGCACTTTCTGACTCAAATCCAAGTCCAGTCCCAACAGAACAATGTTGGGACTATCAAAGACTTTTTACCTCTGATTCCTTCTACTCACAAACAGACCCCCGGCCTCTAAGCTGACACTAATCATTTAAATGCAACAAATGATAACATGATAGATGAATTTTTGTGAGATGCTAGCTCAAAAAAAAAGGAAAAATGCTGTTTTTCCTGGGACACTAAACCTTGTATTAAGACACTGGGCTGAACAAAGTGAACACAAAGGAAGAATTAAGAAATTTAAAAAAAAAAAAGAACTGGAGAAAGCAACATGCAGGGGCCTAATTACGAGTTTAACATTACAATATCACATTACTTGATTACAGTCATTTCAATTTTTAATGGCTTTCATTCATCAGGAGGTGTTGGCAGGAACACATCTTATTAAAGCTGCATGCAGGAATCCTGCCACAATTCCTTGGGAGGAAACAAAGTGCAAAGCTTTAAGCACAAGAGGAAGCCTGGCTGTGGCAATCCTTGGGAAAGCAGTTGGATCAGCTGACCAAGATCAACAGGTCCTGGGCACTCGAGTTCAGGATTTATCCGTGGGCACTGCCTGGGAAAGGTCCTGCTCGGCCTGGGCAGCGACAAAGGGAGATGTTTCCCAGAGAAGCTGTGGCTGCCCCAGCCCTGGAAGTGCTTAAGGCCAGCTTGGATGGGATTTGGAGAACGTTTATTCCTTATTTTAGTGCAGCCTTTTCCTTGTCTTTAAATGATTTTAATCATCCTGTCCCACCTCCCTGCTCCAGCAGGGCCATCCCAGAGCACTGGGCACAGGATGGTGTCCAGGCACTTCTCAGATATCTCCTGAGGGAGACTCCACGCTCCCTCTGGGTACAGAGGAAAGAAGCTCTGCCTCATGCCCATGTAGAACTTCTTGGGATCAGTTCCTTCCTGTGCCATGGCTGGGCCCTGGGAGCAGAGCCTGGGCCCTGCTCTGTCCCCTCCCTGCACATGGACATGGCTGAGCTGTGCCTGTCCCTGCACATGGACACGGCTGAGGGCTCCTCTGAGCCCTGCTCTGTCCCCTCCCTGCACATGGACACGGCTGAGGGCCCCTCTGAGCCCTGCTCTGTCCCCTCCCTGCACATGGACACGGCTGAGGGCCCCTCTGAGCCCTGCTCTGCCCTGTCCCTGCACATGGACATGGCTGAGGGCCCCTCTGAGCCCTGCTCTGCCCTGTCCCTGCACATGGACACGGCTGAGGGCCCCTCTGAGCCCTGCTCTGTCCCCTCCCTGCACATGGACATGGCTGAGGGCCCCTCTGACCCCTGCTCTGTCCCCTCCCTGCACATGGACACGGCTGAGGGCCCCTCTGACCCCTGCTCTGTCCCCTCCCTGCACATGGACACGGCTGAGGGCCCCTCTGAGCCCTGCTCTGTCCCCTCCCTGCACATGGACACGGCTGAGGGCCCCTCTGAACCCTGCTCTGTCCCCTCCCTGCACATGGACATGGCTGAGGGCCCTCTGAACCCTGCTCTGTCCCCTCCCTGCACATGGACATGGCTCAGGGCCTCTCTGGGCTCTCTCCCCCAGGCTGGGCAGCCCCAGCTCCCCAGGGCTGGAGTGCAGGGCGTGAGCAGCTCCCAGCACCTCTGCCCAGGCTCATTCCCACCTGCAGAGCTCCAGCAAGGAGCAGCTCTGACCCCTCCTGCTCCCCCCACCCCACACCCAGAGCCAGCCCCTGGCTGAGCCCTTTTGTAATCAGAGCTCTCACAATTTCTCCATCTAATCCAAAAGTCACTTTTCCTGTTGCGGCTCCGTCCCAGCGCCTCAATCTTTCGATAAGAGGCAATCGCTGACCCCGGGCTCGTGCCTTTAATGTCACCTCATTTATCCGCAGCGTGGGGACAATCCTGGGGGACCACCACGCTCCCCTTGTCCTGGCCCTTATTAACCAGCACCAGATGTAGATGACTCTCTTTAATCATCCAATTACGTTTCTGGTCTCAGACAACATTTTTGCCGTGAAGCAGAGAAAACTTCTTAAGGAAATTAAATGCCCATGCCACAGCCACTTGGATTTATCTGTGCTCTGCAGCACCACATTGAAGAAGGAAAAGGGGGAAAAAAAAAAAAAGGTTAATATTTATATAAAACTTTGAAGTATTTTCAGAGAAAAAAAAAAATTACCATTTTTCTCCTGTCAACAGGGCTCTTTCATTCTAGCTGCCTTTCCCTTTTATTTATTTCATTTTTTTTTTAAAGAAAAGAAAAAAAAATCCAGAGAGGGCAACAGCCCAGAGAAAATAAATAATATATAAATGGAGGGAGATCAGATATTGCTGTATCAGTGAGGAACAGCCGGTATTACGCACGTAAGGACGGATTTTTTTCCCCCTCCTTCCTCCCCTTCTTTTTAATAAACTCTCAGTATCCACACAACGTCTTTAAGAAAATGAAATCCTTTTGCTGTGGGCCACGGCGCTGGAAGAAATAGTCCCCAGTGCTGTTATCAGTGCTTTCAAGCTTTAACTCTGAATCAAAGGCGACAATTAATAAAGTCGCCCCCGCCAGGAATGGAAAGGAGGAAAGCTAAATATTTGAAACTGGGTGAACAAATGTCAGGGTGTTTTTAAATAAAATCCTTTTACAGTTATCACAGCGAGCAGACCTGATATCCCTGTCTAATTCAATTTCAATTTGCGCCCCATGGGAGATAGGGAAGAAAAGGTTGCAATGCTGTCTTTGGGTTGATATGTTCTTTTCTCCTTCAGGAAGCAGGCACGAGAGAGGAAGGGGAGGAGGGCGAGGGGAGAGAGGAGGAGGATTCAAATACCAACAGAATATGATTTTTTTTTTTTCCAGCTGGATCCTTCCAGAAGGCAGATGTGATGTGGGGAATGTTGAAACGCTGATTTGTTGTGAATTCACCTGGAAAACGGAGCCGAGGAGGGAAGTGCAGCAAGGCTGTTTGTGTGTGAATAAATATTCCTGATGGGGGACCAGAACTCACTGAGTGTTGATGCCAAGAGCAACATAGACTCCTGAGGCATATTCCTCCTCCAAAAACCTGCAAACCAGCCGACTGCACCAATTATCCCAAGCTCCACAGAGAGCCTGGCAGGTGCTCCCACCCTGTCCCCTCACTTCTTGTGCTGAGGCCGAGGTGCTCCTTTATTTCAGCACATCACTGTGCTCTTTAATAAAAACAAAAACCCCAACCTTATATATCAATAAAATTATTAACAAACTGCCAGGTAGCATCATGGAATGGTTTGGGTTGGAAAGGACCTTAAAGCCCATCCAGCCCCACCCCCTGCCATGGGCAGGGACACCTTCCACTGTCCCAGGTTGCTCCAAGCCCCGTCCAGCCTGGCCTTGGACACTCCAGGGATCCCGGGGCAGCCACAGCTTCTCTGGGCACCCTGTGCCAGGGCCTCCCCACCCTCACAGGGAGGAATTCCTTCCCAATATCCCATCTATTCCTGCCCTCTGGCAGTGGGAAGCTATTCCCCCTCATCCTGGCACTATCTGCCCATATAACAAGTCTCTTTCCCTCCTTTTCCCACGGCACTGGAAGGCTGCAATGAGGTCTCCCTGGAGCCTTCCCATTAGCAGAAGGAGCTTTCCACCCAATCACTGGATTTCACTGGCCAGAGACACGAGCTCTCCTTTCCTGGCTCCGGTTGTTGCACCTGAAACAGCTCTTGGCCCTTCCCTTGCTCCTCAAATCCAGGGCTGCAAAGGAACAACCACTGCACTGGGAGCAAACCCAGCACAGGAAGGAGTTGACCCTTCAGCTCTGTGCTGGAGTTCAGATCTCCCAGGCCTTTGTTTCCTTCAACTCTTGAAAAGAAGGAGCAACGAGAGACTTTGGAGCAGCTTTCCCACATTTTACAGCTCCTTGGAGCGCACAGGACTGGGGCTGGGCAGTCAAAACTCGTCCAGAGGATGGGGAAGCTACAGCAAGGTACAGAAAAAAAAGCCAAAAATGTCGTGGTGGACACAAGTCTCTCACCTGTGGTCAGGGCTGCTGAGGGAGCAGTGCTGGAGCCTCGAAGGCAAGAACACAAGCAGAAAACACAGGTGAGTTTCTATCACAGTTACTGAGCAGCAGCATCACACTGGGTGTCACTGGGAGCAAAGCAGCACATTCTGGGCAGGGAGACCAGCCCAGACTGGCACCCCAAGGTCCCCACGGAGCCCTGGGAGCCCTGGCACACACCTGGCACTGGGAGCACCCCGAGCTGGAGCCCAGGATAATGAGGATTTAAAGTTCAGCTCGTGCTTAAGGGTGATACTGGCATGGTGGAGGAGGGATTTTGGGTGCCTCCCAAAATGTGGGAGCTCCAGGCACACTCTGCAGCTCAGCTGCCCAGCCCACCCTGCACACACAGCTCTGCACAGCAATGCCTGGACCCAGGAATTCAAGCAGCAGCTCCCAAAAACTACCTGGGAGAGGGGTCCCAGCCAGGCAGGAAAGAAGCAGGCACAAGGATTTCTCTCTCCTCCTGTTCTTAATTATCCTCAGTTACTACAATGGAAAGAATTTTTAAATTTGGGCATTTTCTCGTCCCCATTTATAATGCATGTTTACTTTTAGCACATTATTTAGTTTGGACCCAGCAAACAAAACACTCAGCTGCAGTTTCATGTTCTCCTTTGCTAGCCCAGGGCTGTTGTACTTGGCTTGCAAAGGCTTTATGGAAATGTTTAAATTTAAACAAAAAGACTGTTTTCATTTCAAATTAGAAAAATAATAAACCATCCTTGGTAGGTTTGGTGAACTCTCAAAAAATAATGAAACCAAACCACCCTCCTGCCCTCAGCTGCAGATCTGAGCTGCCTCATGGTCCCTCCTAAATGTAAATGATAAATTATCATTAGCCTGCCTCAATTAAACCACCCCAGTGGAATGCAACTTCGACAAATGTTTTATTTATGAACAGTTTGCAGGCTCGAGCACGGTGCCCAGTTAATGAAGGATCACTTTCTTCAGGGCTCAGAGATGCTCAGCAAGGGGAGGGGGCTGTGCTATCCCTGTGATCCCAGCCTGCAGCAGGATTGATTGCATCCCTCTGTAATGAGAGCTGGGACAAGGGGGGCTGGCAGTGCCACTGGGGGGTTATTCTGAAGTGATCATATCTGCATTTGTGTGCAGGCAGCACACAGCAATAATGTGGTGTCTGAGCCTCCCTGAGTGGAACTTTCATCAAGCACAACGTGAGAGATGTGAGGGTCAAACCACTTGGTACCTCAGGGCATGGAGAGTGTGGGTAACAAATTCCTGCTCTTTACACTCCAATTTTGTTCGAACACATGAGAAATGTTGAGGTCCAAAAGAGGAAAGGGGTTAAAAAGAGCAGGAAGACAAGACCAGAGCCTGGGTGCTCCCAGCAAAGTTGAGCACAGACCCTCTAAACGCAAATTGCGTTAAAATGGCACCGATTTCTGGGGCAGCAGCAGCTCCTTATTTACACAAACATCTGGCCTTGAGGCACGGTAAAATCGTGAAGCAAAGCCCACAGAGCCCGGCAGGGACCTCTCCACCCCCTGCAGTCCACCCGAGGCTGCTGAGAACTGCCCAAAGCAGACTCACCGCTCCCGCAGGGATGTGGCCGGGCCACCAGGCGATCGCCGGCTCCCTCATGCCACCCTCGAAGGTGGTTTGTTTGCCGCACAGGAACAGCCCATTGCTTCCTCCTAGGGACAGAAAAGCAGCCTTAAACCCCACAAAATACCAGCATTTCAAAAGGACACTGTCACCCAGGCTGGTTTTAAATGAATTCTCATTTCTGCATGGCTGCTTCTTCAAACAACATGACCAGAGTTGGGTTTTTTGTCATTATTTCCTTGTTCGTTGTGTTGTGGTTTTGGGGTGTTTTTTTTTCAATATCCATTTGTGATGAAATTTTAGGAGTGTCTTTTCAGCACAGGGAGAAAGTGACAGTTAAACACACCTTACTATCAACAACCAACTTAAAAACAAACTCCAAACAAACAGGAAATACCCCACTGGTGTTTTCCTTCCCTCTAGGGGTGTTAACCGCTGTCTGTAACCAAAACTGACACTTTCAGGCAGAAATAGCATTTTTTCATAATGATTTTCAATTTTAAAGGTATAAGAGTGAGAAAAATAATCCTGCATTCCCTGAATGGTCACTCCCAGAGATAGTCAGAGCTCTGCAGGAATATCTGGAATTTTAACCCCATCTTGGAGCTCAGCTGGTCAAGGAACAACCAGGGAGGTCTCACAACTGACTCCAGGTCACACAAAGTCAAAGTCAGTGGCTGAGCTGAAATCAGAACTCAGGTTACTCCCTGCTCTGTGGTTCAATAACCACAAGACAAGTCTGCTTCCAAAGAGGAGAGAGCAGGTTCTAAAATCAATTTGCAGTGATTTGTTCCAGAGAAACCCTCACTTAAACAAAAGAAAAATTGTGAGGTAACAAAAATCGTTTCTCTTCTTGATATTTTTCATGAGAGCTACAGAATGAGGGACTCTTGAACTCTCTGTAATTGCTCAGAAGGCTGAAATATGCATTTGGCAGATGCAGAGTAAACACCCTGCTAAGTTACTGAGCCTGGTTCCAAATAAATTACAGAATATTCCCTCCCTGACAGTGCAAACACACACAGGTAACAGCAACACTGGGCAGGAAAAATTCCATTTGGCCAAGGACACCTCCTCCAGCAGTGACCAGAAGCACCGAACATAAACTACTCTAAACATAAACACTGTCCTTTGAGGCTTCTCCTAACTCATAACACAGACCCCCCACACAGGTTTTTTTTCTCCTCAGAGAGAGAGATTTAAGCCTTGATTTGCCAAGCCCAGGTTTGTTCAGCTGAGCCTCACCTTGTTCGGGAGCTGAAATGAGAGCAGCCCCGTTATCAGAGGTGAAGAACACAAAGGTGTTCTCACTGATCCCCAGCTGCTGGAGGTGGTTCAGGATTTTCCCAACGCTGTCATCGATTTCCCGCACAGCATCCCCATACCTGAGGCAACAGGAGATGCAAAACACTCAAAACAGCAAAAAAAAAGGGTCAGCACAATGTGTTCAGCGGACTCAATTTGTACCTGTGCTGCAGAAATCCTTCTCATGCATCAGGTTTTCTGCTGCCACTGCAAACTTGTGTCTCTGACCTGCAGAGAGCAGCCCCTCTGGGGTACTGAGGGTCAGAGTTTGCTCAGGTGTGAGCCCCTCTTGGACAGAGAAATTCAGCCATAAAATTCACAAAGAGAGGCAAAGCCACCTTGCCACAGACTGGGAGGTAACAACGTTGTTTTCCTTACAGTTAGAAACTCTTTGAAGCAACACTCCCAGTGTCTACAGAGCTCTTTGCCTCCTCCAAACTGCATTTTTAGGAGTGCTTTTCTATTTACTGCTCTGATTTATAGGCTTTTAAAACAGGCACTAATCATACAAAAGCCTTCTAAAAAATCATCTGTGCCACAGACAGCATTTCATTCCTCACACAACCGGCAAAGGAGCTTAGAGCCCCCCTCCTTCCCCTTGGGTCACATGATCTTCAGTTCAGATTAAAGCCAAATTATGGAAGAACAATCCAAGCAAATAATGCATTTCAGCACACACACACACACTTGAGGAGTGATCCATCCCCTTGGATCTAAAACTCCGCTTAGGCTGCCTGTTCCAGCAGCACGAGGAATTAATCACAACAACCCCAACACACCAACGTCCCCAAAAGCAGGACTTACAGCCCCCTCTGACTCGTGCCCAGGAACTGTTTGGAGGCATAAACAGGAGCGTGGGTAGCATCAATTGCCCAGTATAAAAAGAATGGCTGCTGGCTGGCCTGCTGCTTGCTAATAAAATCCAGAGCTTCCTGTAAACAACAATAAAAATTAATTTATCCTCTGCCATCGAAACCTCCCCAAAAAAAACAAAAGAATAAAGTCACCTTGGCTTAGAAGCCAGCACTAAAATAGTACCTGTAGGTAGAGTTGAGTCAAGTTGGCTTCACCTGTCTTCAGATCAATTTTGAAATCCTCATAGTATCTTAAGATAAAAGGAATCAGAGAGGGAAAAAATCAATCCTAAGGAATAAACATCACAAAAAGGATTTTTTCCCCTTTTAAGGATTTTTTTCCACTGTGTAAGGAGGTGACAAACAAGTCACAGTTAACACTCAGCACTCTCTTCAGATGTGAAAAATATGTCACCATAATTGTTCTTATGGGAGAAAGTGGTGACACAGATTGATCCAAATTAAGGACTTCAAGTTTTGGACAAACCTGAGGGACTGGCCTTTTGCTGTTAAGCTGTTAGAAAAGGGGAAAAATGCTTAAAAATCTCATGGTGCTTCATAGAGAGCTGGGTGAAATGTGAATAAAAATTCAGAAGTACACAACGACTTTCAGTGAGCCACAGAAATCCTGGAAGCAGAACTTGGGAATGCTTTGGAAACACTATTTTAGAGGGACCTTTAGCCATCAGTAAAGCAGAGAAGGACCTGGGGAAGTGCTCAGGGCAGTAACAGCAGTGAAATGAGACGGTACCAGAGTGAAAAATGAATGGACAAGAAGGGCACAGACTGGGAACATGGAATGGAGTTATGCAAACACACAAAATGTTATTCCAAACAGGAAAAGAAGGAACAAAGAGGTCTTTCAGTACAGAATGGGAGCAGCTTCCAAGAGTGCAGTGAAATCCTCACAGGAAGCCTTCAGGGTGCCAGGGATGAGCAAACAGCTCTGGGAGGGCAGCTCCACATCCCTACACCGTCCACATGCAACTTCCAGGTTGGTCTTGGTGCTTAGACCTTTATTAACCACAGAATCATGGAATCCCAGAATGTTTTGGGGTGGAAGGAACCTTAAAGCCCATCCAGTTCTGTAATGCCAGCAGGGAGAGCCCAGAAAATCCCTCTCCCAGGCAAGGAGCTGGGTTACCTGCCAATCATTTCCCAGTCCCTGTACACGGGGATGTTGGGGCGCTCTCTGTTGTCATAGGGCCCAAAATGGCAGTTTGGGGATCCAAACCACTCATCAAAGCCATGTTTCAGGGGGTGGAACTGGGGCCGGTGCCCCAAGTGCCTGGGAACAAAAGCAACAGATTGGAGTTAAAATTCTACTGCAAAGAAGCAAAAACTCAGCTCACCAGAACAGCATGCAAGAACACAGTCTTTGCCTAAGAAATAAAACCTCAAAGCACTTCAATCACATAAACAACTCCAGAGCAGTGTCTTGAGCTCTCTCACACTTGTTGCAAGCACAGCCATGCAGACTCACCCCAGTGCTCACTTATATTCCATTTTATTTACTCTCCAATCACTGCTCTCCATTTTTTCCTTCCACTGGTGTCTTCTCCCATGCTGTCTGATGATCAGCACTGATGGACTACACTGCCCCAAACCACTGCAGAGATGCACATAATGTTTTACTTAAAGATTCTGATCTATGACAAGTCCCTTTTATCCCACTGAGCTGTAAAAACACACGGCAGAGCTCACGAAATGCACCATTCCATCCTCATCCCCTTTATGGAGTACTCACGCTGCCAAAACGGTACAAAGAGACCTGAATGGAAACGAAATGAGGTTTTTATGTGCACATGTGGACATAAAACACGTTTAGCTACTCCTGATGACAGCTCCTCTCTACTGTGCAGCTTGAAAATCCTCCATCCTTAACTTCCAGATGAAGCTCCTCTCCAATCTCCAGTTTTCGTACTGCAATTCTACATTTCCTGCATTTATAGCATCCTGAAGACAGACAATACCCATCCTCTCTGTCTCTAAAGAGCATCTTGGTAGCTTAATGTTTATTTAATCATTCCATCTTCCCCTCACGAGCCTGCATCTGCCCCCTGTCCACTTTGTGCCATCCCCCCTCTGCACTCTCTGAACACAAAGGGCATAAAATGCACTCCCTGGAGTAAAATGATCCTTGGAGTTACTCTGAGCTATTCCAAACTGGGTTATTACAGGAATAATCATCATTCCAGCTATGATTACAGCTTGGTGATGTAACTGCCACTGCAAGCCTGACCTGCAGGATTCCACTCTTTCCCCATTTGTAGACGTAGGAACACAAAGTTATTCCTGGCTGTTTCTGTAACAGAGGAGATGGAAAAACATCTTATTCTAAGAAAGCCCTAAGAGCACTTACAGAGACATTAAACAATGACTGAGATGCAAGTCAGTCTCTGCCTCTCACAGCACAAAAATCTGAGATTTAATGAAACACAACAAATTCCACACTGGTCATGGAAAATGGAAAATACTTGACTTGCAAACTTATAATTAAACCATGGAATTTACTGTCACTGGACACCCTGAAAAGTTTTTAGAGGGGATGATGAAACAATAAGAAAATTTTCTGCTGAAAAACCTTTAAATTCTCTGTGTGGCCAGGATGAGACTCCAGTTTAACTGCTGTACCTTGCATTTCTTTACACCTTTCTAAGGAGCAGGTACCACTCCTAGCCCTGTCCAGGAGTAGTTTTTGGATGCACAGTAATGCCTTGCACATTCTTATTTAGTCCTGTTCCTGCTAACAGCTGCAGGTCCTTCCAGATCTGCCTTTTTCCAAAGAACTGGAACCAATCTGCATTTGCTGTGTTTATTCCTTTTCCCTGGGTGTATGAATTTACATTTATTAGCACTGAACTGCAGCTGATTGCACCCAGCCCACTGAGCTGATCCTTCAGGGCCACTCTCCCGCTTGGATTTGTGCTGATAAATAATTCACTGTCTTAGGGTGCTTTGCTCTCTTCCCAATTCCAGCAGGTGAATCCAACCACAATTCAAACCCACCCTTCTCTAACCTGTTAATGAAACTGATAAAGAAATTCCTGTTACTTTCCACAGGAATTCAGTTTATTAACAAAAACACATAAAGAGTCAAAGATAAAAACCATGTAGGTGCTCAAGGCAAATTCCAACAGAATATCCTGGTGTTTTCTGATTAAATAAGTGGTGTGAGGTGTGGATGAAAGGACAGAGTTGGGGAGTTTATAAATATAAATATAAACACACACATAAAACCCCATCAACTCTTTGTATGAAGATACACGTAAGTACTTGTAATGGGAACACTCAGGAATTGATCCCAGCAGGGGGGACATCCATCACACATTCCAAAGTTGGACATTTGAGCTTCAAAACTTTTCTTTTTTCTGTAATTCTGGTTTTTCTGCTGCTCCTTCCCAACACACACAGAGCAAAATCTCAAAGCAAGAGATCTCCAAATAAATTTACCATTTGCCAATGATCTTATTGACGTAACCAGCTTTCTTCAGGAGTTCTGGAAGCAGTAACTCAGAATCTGGGATTCCTCCTACTATCTCCTGTGGTGTGTAGGCTGTGGAAAGCAAATCAAAAATACCTTTCTGACTCTTAAAAATATTACAGCAAACAGCTCATGGCTACTTAACATTAGAAGCAGTGTTATTGGGTCAGAAACAGCAATCAGTTTGGAGTCCCAGCAATGTCATTCCTTGGAAGTCCTCCCATGGGATGGAGAGGATAAATTGAATCAGAGAGACCAAAGGGAGGTTTCCACCCACTTGTGCATGAGGGCAAACTATAAAGGGGGCTGCCACCCCAGAGTGGAGGTGAGACCCTTGAAAGGGGGATGTCACAGAAAATCAGGTGCTTTAGGTGTGGTCTTTATGTTGTAAATTTGTTCTCTGTTTTCTAAAACGAAGGCAGCTTTTTCCTAAATCAAATAACCAATAAAGGTGCTCAGCCTGCAAGAGCTGAAAGAAATGAAGAGTCTCTCTCAGCCCCTGACATCTCAGCTGTGACTTTGCTCTGGGAATCAATCCCTGGCTCCTGATTCTTGCCCCACCATGTCCCAGCACGTGGCATTTGTCACTCTGGGACCCAAATCAACCCAGGGATCTTCCCTGGAAGCACCAGAGGCACGAGGGATGGAAAACTGCTCTAAAACTGGATAGAAATCTGCCTGCTGAATAAACCTGCAAGCAGCCAGTTCTTCCTCTGGGTATTAACACCCCCCAGCTGATTTTCCTTCACCAGACCCCAATTCCCCTGCCCAGAGGAAATACTTCTCAGCCAGCACAAACAAATGGATCAACCAGCCTGGTTTATCCTCTTAATTTGAGGAGGAAGCAATACAATTCACATCTATTCCCAGCACTTAACAGGGTCATCTTTTGGTGCCACTCTGCAAGATCCATGGGGGAAGATCCCCTTTGTCCAAAGAGAAACTTCCTGTTAGGCACAGAGGGAAACCAGGAGAGGAAGGGGGACCAGGAATAAGGCTCCTACCGTTCCTGGCATGTCCATTCGTGGTGTAAAAGCCATTCCTGACCGGGAGCCGGCCCGTCAGCAGTGCTGCCCTTGCTGCAAACAACACAAACATTTATTTCTACCCATTCCGTGCTTAATATTAACACTATTGTAGGAAGATGAGGCCAGCACACTGACTGAAGTGTCAGTGTCCCCTTGTCACAGCCAGCCACGAAATCACTCACATTAGAACTGGCTGAAGTCCCCTCTCTGATGAGCCACGGACAGAGCCAAGTCCTGATGCATCATTGGAGTTATTGCAGGTGAAATTTGGCCCCCTCATTAAACCACCCACACTGAAGGGTCATTACTTTGAACAGCCAATAGAGCAACCCTTCTATCTCAGTTATAGATATATTTATTATGTATTTAAGAGGAAATCCTAGCATGCACTGATTAGATGCTCAAGGCTAAGCTTTCGAGCTTGACTGAACAAAAACCATGAAATACAAAGAAAGAGCTGTCCAGCTTTGACAATACAAGTCAAGTCCTGATTGCAGGGAATATTTAAACAGATGTTTAACTTCAAGTGTATGCAGTCCCAGCACTGGATTAGCAGGATCTCAGCATATTTTAAATGCCTTTTCTGAGCAAGGACATCATCAACACACTGGCAAGTGCTATCCTAAATGAGAGCCCAAATAAAAAGCCCCTGTTCTTCATTTTTGTTTCAGTTCTTGGCAGCTAATCAGGTTTGAGGGGAAAAAAGAAAGGAAAAAAAGAAACCACCTCACAGAAAAAACAATAAGGAGAAGAATATCTGCCTCTCCCAGACCCAAACGTTCCTTTTATCTCTTGTCCCTGTCCCAAGAGTCTTGCAAGACACCAGGGTCAAAAGCAGGACACAAACTGCTGCCTTTCCTTGCACGAAAGTCTCACCAGAGCCAACAGAATCAGACCAAATATGCTCAGCAACAGTTCAGATCCTGCTTCGTTCAACCCACAATGAGAAAGATGAAAAAAATGCAACGACTTGGGCTGGAATACTGAACTGAAATGGTATAAAAATCCTTTAGCTGGACTGATCACTGAACCAGTGCTTTGCATGAACTGAAAACTGTCGGTTTTCCAATCCAAACATAAATAAAAAGGGAGCAAAATGCAAGATCAAAGCAGTAAATCCAATCTCTGGCTTGAGGGCAATCACTGATTTGGTTGTTGGTTCATGTCAGAGGCTGGCAAACACCCCAAACTCCTCAGAGGAAGATGCTTCTCATGCTTACATGGTTCAAACTCCAGTTTACTTACAGGGAGAGCAGAGGGGGTTGGCAGTATAAAAATCCAGGAAAAGCATCCCTTCTGCAGCCATCTGGTCTAGGTTAGGAGTTTCCTTAGAAGGCTCTCCGAAAGCTCCCAAATCCCCCCAGCCCATCTGTAAAAGGAACACACCAGAAGATGTCAAAGTCCTTTTCCACAGCCACATTTCTGGGCCCACATAACACTTGTATTGTATCCCTTAACTTACAAAATTTTACAGTGCTCATCTCCCTACTCAGGACTTCACAAATGTGACAAAAATGATCTCTGCCAGCCTTGTGGAGCAGGGAACTCTTGCACTTTTCCCTGGTGGGTGGGAAATTGAGACACACACGGGATTAAATGATTTGTTAACAGGTACTAAAGCACTTGTAAGAAGCCCAGTGCCTTCACTCTTACTCAGAGGCCTGAGGCACACCCAGAGCAAGGAGGAAGAGGAAGTTACACATGATCTACTTGGGGTTGTGCAGCTGCCACATCTGAGCCTTCAGTCCCCGCCCACGTGTCTGTGCTGGACCCCAGGATTCCACCTCAGGCTCTGGATCTATCCCTCTGCAGAACTAGAAACACAAGGAAAAGGTCTGAACTCAAAAGCAGCACTGCAGGAAAAGCAAGGAAGTGTTTTAAAAGCCAGAGGAATCTGCCAGAGGTATCACATGTCACTGTGCTTATCTGGAGGACTGTGGTTTCACCCTGTTCTTCCTCCTAATTCCGAGGGGTCACACGCCAGGAGAACCATAAAATTCCCACCACGGTGTCTGTGCTCACTGCTGGAAACCATTACTGGGAGAAGCACAACTTCAGGCAGAAGGTTCTAGAAGGGAGCAGCTTAATGAGCCATTAGGCACCACAGGTGCTGAGAATTCTACTGTGCTTTAGCAAAGGCAAGAGATGCCTCTGATCCAGGTGTGTGTCAGGTGAGCCATGCACGCACAGGGTGGGATGTACCCAGATCCTCAGGGAACCATCTGGTGCCATTAGTTTGGGACAGAAAATTGCTGCAGAGCTGGTTTGTGAGTTAAGGAGCAATTAAACCCCTGACACAGGGATGTGGAATTAAAATGGATATAATGGATTCACCCCCAACTTGTTTCTTCTTCTGCTTTATCATCAAGGAAGAAAGACAAAAAGAATCTCACATTGCTCTAATTCCACAGAGTCCCAGAGGATCAAGGGAAAAAAAACCTCAGGGAGATGTATTTTTAATGAACATATTAAATGAATCAATAGTTCACAGAAGCTCCAGACAGGAGCTGTGCCTCGTGCTGTACCAACGCTTCCAGAGCAGGAGAATCACTGTCCCAAAGAGCTTTCCTCTGGAAAATTACAAACGCCAGCTTGGGAGGGGGAAATATTCCTGAATGGAAAACTGAGATCACAGAATCACAGGATCACTGAGGGTGGAAAACACTCCAAGTCCAAGCTGTGCCCAATCCCCACCTTGTCCCCAGCCCAGAGCACTGAGTGCCACATCCAGGCCTTCCTTGGACACCTCCAGGGGTGGGGACTCCAAACCTCCCTGGCAGCCCCTTCCAGAGGCTCAACTGCCTGGAAAAGCAGGTGATTATCCTGCTTAGGAGCATAGGAACACCACAGAAACACCGGGCAGGATAAACTGGCAAACAGGTGGGAAGGGTTTGCCCACCCTCATGAGCTCCTGGGGTAGCTTCCAACAGTGCCAAACACATTCCCACCACAAACACACCTGGAAGGTGACAAGAAACTATTAGGAGAGAAGCAAACCAGGAAGACGGCAGCGACCTGAACGTGTTGGAAATGAATATATTTCCTTATCCGCATGGCCAAGGGTGCAAAATTGAAAAGACTTTGAGTTAGAAATAAATCTGTGATTATTTCTGCTCTTTAATCATTTATTGCCTTTTTTTTCCCCCAGTTCAGAGAGCCCAAACGAGTAGAATTACTTTTCTTCTTGCTTAGTTTTTCAGGCCACCAACCCCCTCCTTGTGATCAGCAATCATTAGTGTTGGAAGGGAGCTCTGGAGATCACCCAGCCCAAGGCAGGGGCACCTGGAGCAGGTGGCACAGGAAGGTGTCCAGGTGGGTTTGGAACGTCTCCAGACAGGGAGACCCCACACCCTCCCTGGGCAGCTGCTCCAGGGCTCTGCCACCCCCCATGGGAAATTCTTCCTCATGTTGGAGCGGAACTTCTCGTGGTTTAGTTCATGGCCATTGCTCCTCTTCCTGTTGCTGGGCACCGCTGAACAGAGCCTGGCACTGTCCTCTGACACCCCCCGGGGACATTTGTACGGATTGATGGCATCCCCTCGCAGCCTTCCCTTCTCCAGCCTGACCGTGCCCAGCTCCCGCAGGGTCTCCTCACCAGGGCCACGCTCCCAACCCGTCCCACCCCCGCGGGGCGACTCCCCCGGGGCGACACCACCCCCCCCACCCGCCGGGACTCCCCGGGGGAGCCCCGGCCGCTGCCCCACTCACGTCGTCCATGAGGAGGAGGAGGATGTTGGGGGCGGCGGCGGCGGCGGCGGCGCCCAGGGCCCAGCAGAGGCACAGCGGCCCCAGCGCCGCGCTCGCCATGGCAACCGGGCCCGCGCGCCGCGTGACCGCCGCGCGCCGCACGTGACCGCCGCGCGCCCGCGCCGCACGTGACCGGCGGGAGGGCAGGGGAGGGACGGGGCAAGATGGCGGTGTGCATCGCCGTGATCGCCAAGGAGGTGCGGGGCCACGGCCGGGCCGCGGGGGCTCAGGGGGACAGCGGCGTCTGGGGAAGGGTGGGGGGAGAGGGGCTGGGGCTGTGCTTTCAGGGCCTGAGCAGGACTGGGGCTGCGGGGCCGGGTGAGGTTGTGGGGTAGGGGAGAGGGGAATGGGCAGGATCGCAGGTTGTGGGGTCTGGATGGGGTGAGGGGAGCAGAACAGAGCAGATACAGGGGGAGTGGGGCAGACACTGGGGGGAAATGGGCTGGGCAGGGGCAGAAGGGGAGCAGGGCTGGGGCAGCCAGCACAGGCACAGTGTGAGGGAGAGGAGAGGAGAGGAGTTTTCCTTGAGAAGAGCTGGGGCCAGGCTCTGCTGGGACAAGGAGAGACCTGAGCCTTGTGCAGTGCCTGTGCAGGTGATTCTCCTGCCGGAGGTGCTGCAGCGTGGGGAGGGGGCTGTGCTGTGAACGCAAATGGTTAAATCGCTCTGCCAGCAGCAGCTCCCAGTCGGTGTGATTCGTTCTGCCCCCAGAATTACCCGCTGTACATCCGGAGCGTCCCCACAGAGAACGAGCTGAAGTTCCACTACACCGTGCACACCTCCCTGGACGTGGTGGATGAGAAGATCTCAGCCATGGGCAAAGCCCTGGTGGACCAGAGGGAGCTGTACCTGGGGCTCCTCTACCCCACTGAAGACTACAAAGTGTATCCTTGTCACGCCTTTGGCCAGGCCATTGTGGGTTTAGTTTAATCACAGAATATCCTGAGCTGGAAGGGACCCACAGGGATCATCCAGCCCAGCTCCTGGCCCTGCACAGACACCCCAACAATCCCACCCCGTGCCTGAGAGCGCTGTCCAAATGCTCCTTGAGCTCTGGCAGCCTCGGGGCTGTGCCCATTCCCTGGGGAGCCTGGGCAGTGCCCAGCACCCTCTGGGGGAAGAACCTTTCCCTGGTATCCACCCTAACCCTCCCCTGACACAGCTCCAGCCACTCCCTGGGTCCTGTCCCTGCTCACACAGAGAACAGCTCCGTGCCTGCCCCTCATGAGGAAGTTCCCTCACATTTCCAAAGCTTGTCTCTTTGGCCACGTTCCAGCCTGGTTTAGTGGCTTTGCCAGGCCCTGCTGGGTGAGAAGCACATCCTTAACCCCTGCCCAGGTACGGCTACGTGACCAACTCCAAGGTGAAGTTCGTCATGGTGGTGGATTCCTCCAACACAGCCCTGAGGGACAACGAGATCCGCAGTGTGAGTGCACCAGAGCAGAGCCACCTCGCTGGGTTTGCTCCTTCCAGCTACTCAGGAAGCGCTGAGAAACAAAAAATTAATGAGTTCACCTCCATTCCCTTTTCAGATGTTCCGAAAGCTGCACAATTCCTACACTGACATCATGTGTAACCCTTTCTATAACCCTGGGGACAGGATCCATTCCAGGTGAGTGGGTTGTCCACATGGATGTCGGACTCTTTGCCACCTTTCTGGAACTTTCAGGGTGCCTCTGATGCAACAGGACCAACCCTGTGGGTGGCCACCTCAGGTGTGTGTGCTCTAAGTGCCTTAATGAGAACAGTGATGTTGCTGCCTCACAAAAAACTGATGGTGTCATAAAAAGTTCTGTTGAACTCTCACTCCCACCCCAGAACTGGTGTTACAAACATTAAGGCAAGAAAATGTATTTTTTGGGGGGGGGGGGAGAAAAAATTACCAGAAAATAGAGGTAAGCAAGAGTTGGATGATGATCTTAGAGGTCTTTTGCAAACTTAATAATTGTGAGTATTAAAATCCAATAAGTAGAACAGGGTAAAGAGTGAGCAACTGCCCTTGTGCAGGGTTTATCCTTGGGTGGGGACAAACACTCAGCACATGGAATTCCCTGTGTGTGAGGGAGGGCCAGTGTCCCCCACTGCCATTGTAATCTCACAGGGAATTTTAATAAAGTGGGAGTGTCTGTGGCCTTGGCAAGAATAACTTTTATACCTCACAGAGACAGGGCTGCAGCCAGGGTAAGACCTGCCCTTACCTCAGCTTAATTAAAATCATTAATCCCTCAACAGCCTGTGCTGTAAAGAGTAAAACGCTGTGTCCAGCTTAGGGAAAGCCAGGCAGAGGCAGGGTGAGAAAGTGCTTTTGTTACAAAAGCTCTGCTGTGCACACTGAGCTGCTTCCTTTAATAATCTGTGTTTATTTCCCTCTCCAGGGCTTTTGATACCATGGTGAACTCCATGATGATGCAGGTGTGCTGAACCCCTTCCCATCCCCCTGGGAAACATTCCCTGTGTGCAGGAGCGTGCCTGCAATGCTGTAAATATCCCATTCTGTCTAATAAATTTATTCTGTGTAAAATAAACCTGACACCTGCAGGGTTTGCCTGGATTTGTACTCGAGCAAACCTGAGCATAGCAGAGAAGTCACTGATCTCAGAATCATGGAATGGTTTGGGTGGGAAGGGACATTAAAGCCATCCCATCCCACCCCCTGCCATGGGCAGGGACACCTTCCACTGTTCCAGGCTGCTCCAAGCCCCACTGGAACAAGAGGAGCTCCAAGGTCCCTTCCCACCCAAACCATTCCAGGAGCTTCCCTTCCTGGGCTCATTCTGGGGTGACTCAGTTTGCTGTTACCACTGTGCACCTCATCCAGACACACTCCACAGTGGCTCCCAGCACAGGTAGAGCAGCCAGAATAAATCCACCCAATCCAGCCACGGATTAAGCCATCAGGATTGCACAGCTGCCTGGCTCATCCCAAATTAATCTCTATTAGCATCTCCTCCCCTGCAGCTCCCTGCTGTTCTAATTAAAGACTCCCAAATCAGCAGCAGGTATTTAAATGGAATAAAGCACAAATTGCACTGGAAATGCATCCCAGCTCCATCACTCCAGGTTCAGCAGAGGAGATGCAAGCAGGAGCAGGCACGGAGCAGCTGCTCAGTGCTTCTCACACACCTCTACTCCAAGCACCTCATCAGTTAAAACCCCACATAAACCAGCTAAAAATAACAGAGCTGCCCAGCTCCAGGGGATCCCCGGAGCCTGGAGAAAGCCACAACTGCACATGAAGCTCACAGAGCAGGATCATTTATTTTAAAAATAAAAAACAGATAATAAAAGTAACAATTACAAATACTTTCTCAAACAGAACTTAAGTACATTTCATCAACAACCACCTGGAAAATCCTGGGAGGTTCAAGCCTCTCCCACCACCTCCACAAGGCACAGCTGTGCACTGCTATCCTCAAACATTTTCATCTAAAAATCTTGGCTGTTTTCACTCACAGAAACTGCAGCACAGTGTTGCCTCTTCCACAAGAGAGTCCAAACACCCCAAAGTAGTTTTTTATTAAAAAATAAGTTTCAAAAAAAATCATAATCCTATCAAACAGAAGCCCTAGAAAAAGCTGGTTTATAGTCTAAGCCTAAGGGTAGCTCAAATCAAGGTCAGTCTCAGCAGCACTGAGCACAATATCAACACAACGTGAAGAGTTAAGGCCCCAAGCTTAAAAAAAAAAAAAATCTAGCGATCTTAAAAGGGGGGGGAAAAATCAGTGGGATTTTTAGCCTGGCAATGCCCCTGAGCTGTGAAAAGCTGCTTTAGGAGTCAGTTGCATCTGTTGCATCTGGGTTAGAGGGATCCTAACCAAGGATCCTGAAAGATTAGTGGGAGAATTACATAATAAAACTCATTTCCATGCAGAACTTCCTCCAGGAATGCTGTCTGCTGGGGTTCCCAGCCTGCCTCTCCTAACACAAAGTTTCTCCTTTAAAAACACGTGGCTTCAGAGCTCATGAACATAAAATCAGCAGAAAGGGAAGAGCCAGGAACCTTCTTCCCTGGCACCCAGGTCCTGTGGTGCTCTTTGGTCCTGAGCATCCAGCTGGGCTCAAGCCATCCCCAAATGTGACTCCAGAGCAGGAATGGTGGTGGGAATAAAGAGGAAGACCAGACCAAATTTGCACCCGTGAAGGTGATTTTGTAATGCTGCTACTGCGAGAAATAAAGTCAAATGAGGAGCTGGCAGCACTCTTCGATCCCTGGAGCTCTGGAATAAAAGCAGGAGGGAGGAAGAAGGGGTTGCTGACATGCAAATTAAAAAAGGGAAGGGTTTTGTGAGACCCAGGTCTAGTTTAACTACCAGAGATACAGAGGCTTCCAGAGGAACCAGGGATGCTTTTTCCCTGTCCTGGATGTTAAACACAGCGAGCTAAAAACCAGACCCAAACCACATCAGGCTCCAACTTCTTCCCAAGAGGAAGGTCACATCCACAGGGCCGATGATGGAAAAGCTCCCCAGCAATCAGATCTGGAGCTGCAACCCAAAACTTTCTCCACTAATGTGGGAAAGAAAAGAGATTTTAGGACCTTAGGAGAAGAGAAGGCAGCATCCAGCTGCTGTAGGAAGAGCTGAGGTTCATGGCCAAGCAGTGGCATGGAGGGCATCCACACAGCCAGGAGCCACACCAAACCCTCCAGGACGGCCCTTTTGCATGGGATAAAGAAGGAGACTTGATGGTCTGGGAGAGCTCGTCCCTTCCCAGGACCGTGTTCTCCGGAATGAGCCTGTTCTCCGTGCAAACGCAATCCCCTGGGCAGAGCTGAGGTGGGATGAGCTCTCCTGGGATGCTGGCAGGCTGGAGCAGATCCCATCTTCCCTCCTGCAGCCCAGCACAGGGCTCACCAGTAATCCTCACAGCCAGGCAGATGGCATTTTTAAAATTAATCTGGTTTTTGGCTTGGGTAGGCATATTTTTAAATCTCTCCAATCTCATTTCCTTGTTTCAGTCCCATCGGCATCACCAGGCAGTCCAGCCTTTTCTAGTACGGAAAATACCAAGGCACCAGCCGTGCCCGACCCCTAAACAGAACAAAACCAACATCCTGAAGCACGGGGGCATTGCTCCCTGCTCCTTCACCCTTCCAAGGGCTCCCCCCTCCTGCACAGCTACCCCGGGCTGCACCCCCAGAACCAGGGGAGCCCCAAAGCCAGGCACAGCTCTGGGACTGCTCAGGCAGATCCCCACCTGCCACTCCCCGAACTCCTGCAGGGACAGGGTGACAACTGCAGGCTTCCAGATGTTCCTTCCTGCCAGAGCCCTTCTCCACCCTCCCAGCCATGCCAGGGTGGGAGGGGCAAAGCCGAGACACGGAGCAGGGAACCCCATCCCAGGAACATCCTGCCCCACACCTGAGGAACCCCACGCCCAGGGACTCACCTGTAGGTCCTCCCTCGCACCCTGGGCTGCTGCCCCCCGTAGTAGCCTCCCCAGCGGCCCAGCCCTGGCCGGGTGTGGAAGTAGCCTCGGTAGCCCCCGCGGTCGGTGCTGCTGATGCCGGGCATGTTGGTTCTCTTGGGCAGCACCTGGAAGGTGGGGAGGGGCTGCTGGAGCTGGGATTCAGCACAGCCACAGGCACCCAGGGCTGGGAATGGGGTGGGGGCAGCCCCCCGGGGCCTCCCCCAGCTCTCACCTTGATGACACGGCCCCTGAACACGCTCTCGTCCAGCTCCACCGCAGCCTTCACAGAGCTCTGCTCCTCGAACTCGATGTAGGCATAGCTGTGAGGAAACAGCGTGAGCAGAGCCCAGGGACACCCTGGAGACCCCCATCCCCTCCTTGCCCACAGCACTGACCCTTTGGGGTGGCCCGAGAACTTGTCACAGAGGATGGTGACCCGGTTGATGTGCCCACAGCTGTTGAAGTGAGACTCCAGCTCTTCGGCTGTGCCCCCGTAATCCACCTGCAACGACAGCCCCCAGCTCGTGGGTGGGGGATCCACACCCCAGCACGGCAGGCAAAGGGCCCAGCTGGCCCCACTCACACCTCCCCACCACAGCTTCAGCCTCTCCTGAGGGCCCGGGGACCCTCCCAGCTGAGTGCTCCCACCTGGACACACAAATCCACGAGACAGCCTGCCCTGCTTTGAGGGAACAGGCCACACCACACAGCCCACGCCTTCCAGGGGAGTTCTGGGGAGCTGACACTTGCAAGAGATGAGCTGCAAGGGGCAGATGCTGAGCCACATTCCCAGGCTGGGCTGGGCAGAGGAGAAACACTTGGGATGGGAACAGGCAGGCTTTGGTGGGGGGCAGATGGGCCCCACGCCAGGGATTTGGGACACACACCCAGCTGGGCACAGAGCAGCGGGAAGGGCTCTGCTCCGGGGCTCCCACTTACGTTGCCCACGTAGATGGAACGCTGGTCAGCCTCCACCTTCTCCTTGGTTGTCAGTGGGAAGAGAGCTGTGGAGAGGAGGGATTGGTCATGGACAGAGGGACATCTGTCTGTTCCCAGCACAGCCACCACTGAGCTGACACACTGCAAAGCTCCTCAGATCCCTGGTCACACCCAGGTGTGTCCCAGTCCTCACACTGCTGCCTCCTCCTCCATCCCCTTGCCCCTCTTCTCTTCACAATGACTCCTCTGCTGGGGCTGTTGGTGCTAAACTCAATTACTCAATTGAATTAAATGCAATTAAATTAATTTACTGCATCTGGGCCCATACAGGTAGGAGGTAGGAGCTGACAGAATGTGCATTAACACCACACCAGGCCTGGGATCCCCCTCACCCACCTTATGTGACCAGTCTCAGGTGCCCAGAGAGGCAGAGCCAAATACTCTGGGCTCCAATTGTCACCCTGTGCCCCAGGGGTGTCCCTGGGGAGGGACAACAGCACCCAGGGCCAACCCATACCTGCTTCTGAGCTCATGAACAGGTGGTTCTCAGCTTCCACCTGCAACTCCTTCAGCCTCTCATCCTCTTTCTCTATCTCCCGCAGTTTGGCTTTGATGGCCTCCAGCTCCTGAATCCCAAACCAAGAGTTACGAGCAGCACACGGAGCAGGGACAGCACAGATGTCAAAAGTTCCCCATTTCCTTTGGGCACCAGGGAAAACTGGCTCCCCATCCAGGCAGGCACTCACCGGGTCCTGAACATCCGGCTCCTCTGTGCTGCTCCCCTCCTGGGGGCTCGGATCTGAGCTCTCATCTGCTGCCTTACACACGGCTGCTGCCTCTGTCATGTCCCAGGACGCCAGCTCTGCTTGTAGGGACGGTGGGTCCTGCCACCAGATCTCTGAAGTGTCCAGGAAGAAAGGACTGGGCGGGACAAGGGGCAAAAAGGCATTTAACCAACATCCATTTAGTGTAAAGCTAAAGCACAGCCTCAGCCAGGCAAAGGCTTTCAGGGTATTTCCACCACAAGGATGAACAGGTGACATTAACGCAGCTCGTTCTCTGTGCAGCAAAACCCCAGAACTGCAAAGTGCAACCAAAAGGCGCCCAGTTCACACTGAGCCACTTCCCAGCTCACGGGGGCTGCACAGGGGACCAGGAAGCAGCCGCCCTAAAGTGGAAAAAACCCCCAGGGGCACACAGCCGGCTGGTAAGGAAAGAGGCCACAGGACACGGCCACCAGCAAAACTGCCAGGCTGTAAAGAGAGAGCAGCCGGCAGCTCTGCCTCCCATAGCGAAGGCAGAGCCGCACCCTCCCAGCCCCCGAGGGGCTCGCAGGGGGACACGCCCTACCGCAGGAGAACGAGCTCTCCCACCCGCGAGCGGGGAGCCGGCCCCGCTGCGGCCCGGGGAGCCGTGTCCGGGCCGTGTCCGCCCCGGAGCCCCGCAGCCCCGGCCCCGCACGCACCTGGCCCGGGCCCCGAACATGCTGCGCGCAGCCGGCGCGAGCGGCGACCACGTGCGGCTCTCCCGCCACCACGAGCGGCCCTCGCGCCCGCGCGCCGCTTTCACACATCAGCGGCCAATCAGGGCGGGGCGCGCGCCAGGCCCCGCCCCCAACGGCGGCGGGGGAGCGGTGGAGACGGCCCCGCCCCGGCGGGACCCCGGGGCTGCGGGTTCGAGACCCGGCGGCGACGTTCAGCTGGGGCCGACACGCGTGGGCAGGGCCCCCTCCGCTCCTCCCGGCGCACCGACCCCGCCGGTGATGCCGGGGGCTGCAGCCAGCTGGCCGCGTAGGGGGAGCAGGGGGGCCCCCCAAGGGTGCAGCAGCAGCAGGTGAGGCACATCCCTTTGAGTGCCCTGGGGACACACCTGAGTTCCCCCCGCCAGGGGCACCCCTCCTTTGCAGTGACCGAACCGAGGGCTGCAATGAACCCCCCGAGGCAGGGCTGGGGGCACAGAGTGCAAAGCACTGCCAGGAGTGGGGGACAAGGGCACCCAGCACAAGCCCAGGCTACGGAGCCTCTGGTTGATATTAAATTGTCTTTATTACACAGATACAGAGTTAAGAACAGACATAACCTGAATCATAAAGTTTACATCTTTCACAGGTCAAACATACAGTACACTTAGAGAAAGCGGGGAACAGCAAGGGGGGGACAGCATGCCGAAGGAAAGTCCTACCACGTCATCTCTCTGGGCTGGCCCCACACCCCACGCCTGGCCCTGGCGGGGGGCTCTGGTTTCCAGCCCCTCAGGGCCCCCCGTGCCCCGGTGTCCCCGTGCCAGGGCTGGCAGGGCAACGGGGGCAGGGCTCAGCCCCGCGCGGGACCAGGGAAGCGGTGCTGCCGCAGCCGGGAGGGAGGGGGGACACTGGCACGACCTCCCTCCCGGGGCCGTGGCGTTCGGTGACATCGGAGGAGCCCCCAGGGCTGCCACGGCGGGGGGGACATCCCATCACAGTGCCTGGGAGCTGGGAACGCAGCGGCATCTTGTCCCCAGCCTCAGACCCACTGGGATCCAGAGAGGCACCCCGAGGACAAAGGGGGGGGACCCCAGCAGCCCCTGGAGGAGGAGGAGGAGGAGGAGGAGGAGGAGGAGGAGATGCTGCAGGGGGAGTTCGGGGGGCTCTGGCAGTGATGGAGCAACAGCCAGGCAGGTGTGGGACCCCCGCTCCAGCCTCGCCGGGATGCGGCACTTTGGTTTCAGCTGGGATTCTGGGTTGGGAACGCGAGGAAGGGGCTGCAGAGGGGACCCCGGCGCCGTGGCTGGCACCAGAGAGCCGCGTCTCTCCTGCCACCACCCCAGCTTGGTGCCACAGGCAGCACCCGGCGCCCTGGGCTCTGCTTCCCCACGGGCACGGGGACCTGGGACACGCCGTCCCCATGTCCCCAGCGCCGTCCCCCTGCCCCAGCCGCGATGGGAGCAGGAAACCCAGGAGCTGTGGGCAGCCACGGGGGCCTGATGTGGCACCCCGTGTCCCCACGCTGCCCCACCGCCCCGGGGTGTCCCTGCCCCGGCCAGGCTGTGCCAGCACCACGCTGCTCGCCCGCTGCCGTCTCCCAGGTGCCACAAAGCCCCCAAGGGGACGCAGCAGGTGGCACAGGTCCCCTGGCCCCCCGCACCCTCCAACAACACCATTTTGGAGCAAACCGCCAGGGAAGCACCCACAGCACCAGCACAGCATCACTCCGGCCCCGCGGCCGCTCCGTCCTCCCCGCAGCACAAATTTTTTTTTGGGAAATCTCACATTTAAAGCTGTCGTTCTGGTTTGGCCGCCCGCTGAGGCTGTGCCGCCCGTCACCGCCGTCCCCTCCCTCCCTCGGCTTTTGGTTTCAATGCAACGTTCTGTAGGGCAGTTTTATTCTTATTAAAAGAAACAAAAAGAAAAAAAAAGAAGGAAAAGAGAAAAAAAAGAAAAAAAATCATAATAATTCCAAAAAAAGCAAACCAGCAGGGAGTGGAAAGGAGAGCAGTCCCTGTGGAAGTGCTCTCGCCCGCGGTTTCCCGGCGAGGTGGAGGTAGAGAGGCAGAGCCCCGGCAGGAGCGGGGCCGGGGGCACGCGGGGACAGGCAGGAGGGAGGGGACGGGCCGGGCAGCCGGGCGAGCAGGGGCGTCTGCAATACTCTTATATATTACCTCTTCTCAGGAAACGTAAGAAAAATAGACAATATTACATATGTCACACCATAAATAAAGTGAACAGTCACGGGAGGGGCACCCGGCAAAGCTCCCGGGGCTGGGGGGCACAGAAACGTCCCCGGGGTGGTACCAAGACCTTGGGGTGCACGGGAACCCCCTGGGGGGATGCACCAAAGTCTTGGGGTGCAGAGAAACCTCCTGGGGGGTGCCCTGAGACCTCAGGGTGCACAAGAAGAACCCTGAGGGGATTCACAGAGATCTTGGGTGCACAGAAGCCTCCCAGGGGATGCACCAAGATCTCGGGGTGCACAGAACCTCCAGCAGGGCTGGGTGCTGGTGGCACAGGGCCGGTGACATCACCCTTGGGGTGTCCCAAGCTCTGCTGTGGCCCAGCCCAGCCCGGGGTGCAGCACAACCCCCCCGGCCCCGAGCCCTTCCCTCCTCTTCCTCCCCTACGGAAAACACACAGGATGGGTTTTGCAAATGCGGAAAAACTACAGCTCCTCTCGATGCCAGGCCTCGCTCCGGCCAGCGCCACGGCTCCACGCTTCCTCCTCATCCTTTATTTGGCAAAAGTCTCTTATTATTATCATCATCATCACTATCATTATTATTATTCATTTTTGGACCTCTGCAGACACTATTTACATTCACATTAGCGCACAGCACTGCTGCCTCCGCTCGGAGCCGCCGGACTTTCCGTATTGCACTTCCGTCCTCTGCGCCGCTCCAGCAAGGCAAGAATCCCAAATAATCCACATCGTCCTCGGCCGCCGCCTCGGCCAGGAAGGAGGCAGCGTTCCTTTTCCTTTCCTTCTCCTTTTCCTCTTAAAAATCCTTGTGAAACAAATCCAGCGTGGGGTGTGGGAGCAGCCTGGCAGTGAAGGGATGGGGGGTCCTCCGACGGCTTCGGAGGGGGAGAAACCCAAAATCTGTCTTTTAATTTTCTTTTTTTTTTAATTCTCTTTTTTTATTATTCTCTTTTTTTTTTTAAATTCTCCTTTTTGTTCTCCTTTTCCAGGGTGGTGGCGGGCAGAGGTAGAGACGTGCCGGCTCCGGCTGCGGTTCTCAGCCCCATCTCCCCCTCCCACACCTTGGGGGTTGGGGTTTTAGTAAAAAAACACCTTTTTTTTTTTTTTTTGCTTTATTTTAATAGAAACTCTTTAAAGCCCCGGGGCACGTCCATCCATCCTTGCGGGGAGGGGAAGGAAGCGACAACAGAACGAAACGAACTTTGGCAGTGGAGAGACGTTTGGATCTTCCTTGGTTTTGGATTTCCTTTGGAGCAGAGGTGAGTCTGGTCTGTTCTTGGCTAGCTAGCAAGGTAGTTACAGGTGAGCGTCCGTCACGCGTCGTCTGGTTTTTGGATTTTCTTTTTTTTTTTCTTTTTTTTTTCCTTTTTTACAATTTCTTACTTAAAGCCAAAGAGTCCGACGTTTTCTTTTTTATTTTCTTTATTTTTTTACAAAAAAAAAAGGTAAAAAGGAAAAAAAAACAGGAAAAGAGAGACGAAGAAAAGAAGGTTCTTTCCTCCTCCAAGTGAGCCTCTCGGCAGCGCCGATGTGGGATGGGATCGGGCTGGTCTCTACCCACAGCACTGTGTGGCGAGGCTGGAACCAAATCCCTCATCCAGAGAGCAAAAAAGGAAAAAAAAACAACCAAAAAACCCAAAAAATCCCAAACCACAATCCCCCAACCGATAGAAAACCAACCGAAAAAAGCCAAAACAAAGACTGAAGAGAGAACAGAGACCGGTATTTGCCTTAACTCCACTTAAAGCGCAGTTTGAGGATCCGTGAGGATTAGTTGTGAGAGCTAGAGAGGTCGTTTCGGAGGTCACACGAGTCAGGTAGCTGAGGAAATTGCACAGGGTGCAGTCCGTGGCTCTCGCAGTCCGAGGGCGGCTCAGCGGGACGCGCTGTCCAGCGGCGCCGGCGTGGCCGGGGTGCCGGCGCGGGATGCGGCCACCGAGCCCGCCTCGCTGGGGCTGCTGGCCATGGCGGGCACCCCGTCGGGCTGGCCCGGCCCGGGGGCGGCGGGGCCCGGCAGCCCCTGCAGAGTCTGCCCGCAGACGTGGTGGTGCTTCTCCCAATCCTTGTGCTGGCAGAAGGAGCCGCAGTAGCGTGCGGTGTTGCAGCCGCTGCACGTCTCGCTCGCCTTCCGCCCGCAGTTCCAGCAGCTCTGCGGGAACGGGAGCACAGCCTCAGCTCCGGAGCATGCACCCCCAGGCCGGGCTGGGCACCCTCACCTGGGACCGGGCACTGCATCGTCCCAGACCATGCACCCCTGTCCTGGACCATGAACCTCATCCCAGAGTGTGCACATCCATCCCATCCTCTGTATCCCCATACCGGACTGTGCTCCCCTATCCTGAACCAGGTCCCCCTAATCCCGGACCATATAACCCTACCCTGGACCATGCACAACGTCCCAGACCACGTACATCATCCTAAACTGCATCCGCATCCAGGACTATGCACCTCATCACGGACTCTGCACCTCCATGAAGGACCATGCATCCCTATCCACGCACCCCATCCAGGACCGTGCACCCCATCATTGCCCACACCCCGCATCCCCACCTCGCTGCAAGAATTCCCCTCTCCTCCCATCCCACGGCGCTGCCACAGGCTCCCGTTCCCACCCCGCACGCAGATGCTGCAACCTCGATTGCAAGAGGAGCAGGTCCCACACATCAGCCCTGCCACCAGCCCGTGCCCCCAGGGTCCCCACCTCGCTCGAGTCCTCCTGCTGATTGATGACAGTGAGAGCATCCTCGGACGCCTGGCGCTTGGCCTCGGCCAGGGCCCGCTCCATCTTGGCGCGCTCCGTCGTGATCAGCTCGTGGGCTTTCCGCTCCGCATCCGACACGGCCTTCTGCAGCTCGGACATGGCCTGGCGCTTCACCTCGTTCACGGCTTCTTCTGGAAGGCAGCAGCCGAGCATGGCCGGGGCGTGCCAGCGCCCCAGCATCCCCCCTTCTCTCAAAACCACCCCAAATTCATCCAGCACCTCAGACATCCCGACGAGAGGAGCAGGGGCAGAGCCCCTGCTGGCTCAGCACTCTGCCGGGGGCTGCCGACCCCACACTCACCAGCCTTCCTCCAGATCTCCTCGGGCATGTACCCGGAGAGCGGCCGTGGCGCAAAGTCCTGGTGAGCGTCTGCGAAGGAGAGAGGGGACGCCCTTAGGAGATGCCATCCCCTTGGAACGCACCCGCCGGCAGCGCCGGACCCCCGGGAGAACAGCGCGGGCACCCCGGAGAGGGGCGCAGCCCCCGCCCCGGGGCTCAGTACCTAACTGGGGAGCCTCGGCGGCGGCGGAGGAGGAGTTGTGGGGGCGCGCGGAGGGGGGGCTGCCTTTCTTCATGTCCTCGGCATCGCTGTAGCGCCGGATCCAGTGGTTGAGCTCCTCGCGATCGGCCTCCTGGCACCGCCGCAGCACCGTCAGCGACCGCCGCGTCTTCTCCACCATGTCCATGATGCAGTTCAGCAGCTGCGGGGCAACAGCAGGGATGGGGAGGGGGCTCTGCGGCAAGCAGCCGGGGGCTGCGGTGCCCGGCGCTGGGCAGGGGGATTCGGGCTGTGCCAGGCTGTGCCAGCTCCAGGGTGCTGCGCTGGCTGCGGAAGCAGAGGATGCTCGGGAGAAAAGCCCCGTGAGGCACACGGTGGGGATGGAGGGCAGAGCGGAGGGACACGCACACGGGACGGGGCAGGGACGGGGCAGGGACGGGGCAGGGGCGCTACGTACGTTGTTGAGGTGTTTCCACTCCTCCGCCCACTCCCGGTCCGTGAGCCGGTGGTCGATCACCTCCTCCTGCCGCGTCCCGTGCACGGCTGCAAGGCAAGAGCGGAGCGGGGTCAGCCCCGCTGCAGGACCCCTCTCCCTTCAGGGGGGCCCAGCCCCGTTCCCCCCCGGGCACGGGGACAGCAGGGCTCACCGGCGGGCCGCTGGCGCTCGCGGAGCTCCCGGGGGTCGGGGTGCCGGTAGGTGTCCCGGTAGTGGTGTGCCATGGCCATGTCCTCCAGGCGGTAGTGCTGGGGCAGGGGCGGGCCGGCGGGGGGGTGCCCCAGCCCGTTCGGGGGGTGGCTCAGCCCGTTGCTGGGGCTGTAGCGCTGCGCCGGGCTCATGGTGCACGGCCGCTTGCTGAGGTGCTCGGGGTGCAGGGGGTCTCGGTCCAAACCGTTCTCTTTGGTCCTGGCCGGAGGAGAGGAGCTTGGTCCCCACTCGGTCCCCGGGAACAACCTCCCCTTTTCAGGGATGTGTCCCTGAAAAATCCCGCACGCCCCTCCCCGGCTGGCACCTGTCTGGCGTCCTCCTCTTGCCGCTCTCGCCCACCTCCAGGAGCAGCTCGGAGGAGTCGATGGGAGAGGAGGCGTTGGCGTCCAGCAGCAGCTGCTCGTGCTGGGCCAGGTACTGGGCCGGGGTCTGCTTGGCCATGCGGGCGCAGTGCAGCAGCTCCCGCTGCAGCAGCGGCAGGTTGGCCTGCGGGGGGGTGACAGTCCAGTCCACGTCCCCGCAGCCCCCCCGGAGCAGCCCGGCTGTGCCCGCAGCTCGCCACAGGCAGGGGGTGCGAGGCAGGCAGCTGCCTTCCCCTTGGGGTCCTGCTCCCCTTCCCCAGGGGCCGGCCTTGGGATGCCAGCAGCGTGCCCAGGGGCCAGCTGGGCTTTTGGGGGCCACACGTGTGGCACCCGCAGGGTTCAGACACAGCTTCAACAGAGCTCTCCTGCATCCTGGCAGGGGCTGCAGAACATCATCCCCTGGGCCAGATCGGCCATCTCGGCCACCCTGTCCCTGCTCCCTGGGGACTGCACCTCTGGGACTCCCAGCCCGTGTGGCACCCACGGCTCTGAGGATCAGCTGGGAACTGTCCTCCCACCCACCCACCCACCGTGTCCCCCCCACGGCTCTGCAGCCCCAGGAGCAGCAGGAATTAAGCAGCAGAACCCCCTTTTGCCCGGTGCTCTGGCTGCCAGCCCTGAATTTCGCCTGAGGCAGCTGAGCCGCAGCCAAATCCCATCTGTGGGACACGTTAGCGCCCGAGCCGGAGCTGCAGTTGCGGTGAGCAAGGCCGGACCCTCCCTCCCCTTCCCTTCCCCGGCCGGGGGGGAGCAATCCCACAAAAACAGCAAGTCCCCAGTCTGGGAAGCACGCCGAGCCCGGCTGGTTGCAGTTAGGATAATGAGAAACATCTGGAACGGGTGGTGGGAACAGCTGGGAGCGAGGTGCCAGGGCGGCCGGCGTGCTCTTGGCACTGGGACAGCGGGGATGGATCCCAGCCTGCCTGGAGCCACAGGGCCACCAGTGCCTGCCGGGGCCTGGGGCTTCACCTTTCCCTGCTCCCACAGACCCTGAAAACCCTGCAAACTGGGCAGGAGGGGAGGGGGCTCTGCCGTCCCCCTCCGGCTCAGCCTGGAGCAAACCACTCCAGCAGATTCCTGAGGTGAGCATGGACCTCCATGCATGGACCCCTGCTCTGGGAGGGCTGGGATGCAGAGGTGGAAAAGGGGCTATTTTTGCACTTTTTAATTATTCCTTTGCTAATGAGGGACAGGGGACGCCGGGCTCGAACATCTGCTGGCAGAGCCGGCGCTGCCAGGCGTGCCAGCACCGGGTGAATCCCTCTGGAGCGGGGTGACACTGCAGAGTCAGCACGGAATTAAAAGGCAAATAAAAAAAAAGAGGGAATTTTCAATGAATTGCAAATGGCAACCAGCCGGGCCGACCCCTCGCTTTATTGCAACCAGCCCAGCCCTGTGTGGCTCCACACGTGTGGGGGCACACGTGTGCCTGGGGGGACATGGGCAGACCCACAGGCAGCTGCCAGCCCCAGAGCCACCCCCAAATCCCGTGTGCTGATATGCTGCCATGAATCCCACCATGCCCAGGCTGGGGACCCACCTTGAGGAAGGGGATGACGAAAGGTCGCAGCGGGAAGTTGGTGGCCTCTTGGAGCTTGGCGTGAAACTCCTCGATGGTGAGGGTGGAGTTCTGTGGGGACAGCCTGGGCTCAGCACCCCTGGCACAACCCCCGCACCTCTGGGGGACACTTGGCTGTTCCTCCCCCACTCCTGCTCCTCTGCCAGCTCTGCCACACTCACAGGAAAACCACACTCAAGGGAAAACCACGCTCAAGGCTTCACTGGCGATGCCAGCAGCCAGGACCCAACCCTGCACCGGCTGTGCAGATCCCAGGAGATGCTGGGGAAACAACCCCCTTTTCTCCAGAATTTAGGTCAATCTAGGCCCCTCTTTCCCTTTCAGCAGCATCTCCATCCCCAACAGAAAACCCGGGACCCTCAGATGCGGGGGATCCTGCGGCTGACCCCGCGGCCGGCAGACGTACCACGAGCCCCAGGACGAGGGTGCGCACCCGCTCCCCGATCTCGGGGGAGATGTCGTTCCCGAACTGCTGCAGGGTGGTGAGGAAGCGCTTGAGCTTGGACAGCTGGCGGGCGCCGCAGGCCGGAGGGAGCTGGTGGGTGGACAGGGAGGCGCTGGAGGAGGTGGCCGGCCCGTTGCTGAACCCGTTGGGGGTGGACGGAGCCCCATTGATTGCAGTCGGCGAGTGGCTGCTCCCGTTCATCACTGGGGAGACAGGGAATGGGGGGTCAGAGCGGGTGGCTGTGCCCTGGCACCGTGGGGACAAGGCTGGGATGGTAGGACCAGAGTGTCCTGCTGGGTAACGCGGGGCTGGCACCCCCTGGAAGGCTTCAGGATGCTGCTGCATCCCTGGTGCTGCATCCTGGACTGGTACCAGTGCTGTGGGGGCTGTGGGGAAGGAGGGGATGCAGAGCATCCCCCAGCACAGCAAGGGCTTGATCCAGCTCCTCAACAGCCAAGGCAGCCAAGCCAAGGGCTCCATCCTGCCCCTCTGGGAGCTGCTCAGCGCTCCCAGAGAGAATCCAGGAGCCGTTTCCCACAGAGCCCAGCCTGGCTCGCAGCACGCTGCCACCTCTGTCCCCAGTGCCCAGTCAGGAAGGACAGGAGCTGCCTCAACACCCCACGCCAGCAGACCCAGGGGGGATATTTTGGGGTGCCAACCATCAGCGTGGCAAACCCCTCTCTCCTGCAGCAGCCCCACGTGAGCACAGGGAGCTTTCCCCGGCCAGCGCGGGCGACAACACGCGTCACCCACGTCCCGACCCTGCGGCCCCCGGCACGCACGCGCCTGTCCGCGCTGGCATCACACTGACCTGGGGGTGCTGTGCTGCCCTGCCAGCCCTGCCTGCTTTGGGGGGCTCCCGCTCGCTCTCCGGCCGGGCAGCGCCCGCCGCCCGCTGAAGAGGTGCCGAAAATAACCCGGCGGCCACAACTGCTTTTATTCCCGCGACAGGTGCGCTCCTAAGTTGGACACCACACATGTCCCTGCGCCGGGATGGGGTTGGGGTTCGCATCCCCGTGACCCGCCGGGGCAGGGCGAGGGGCTGGCGACGGGGAGCACCCCCGGGGGCTGCGGCTGCGCTCGGGTCTCTCATGAGAGCGGGTGTTTCATTTTACTTACAAAGACAGACCATCGACCATTTCAAGCAACCATGAAAACGGCCGCGAGGCAGAAACGTCGGAGGGCCAGCGTCTCGATCTGCAAGCAAAATAAAACACGCTATGATGAGAGAGCAGAGGGGGCAGCTCTCGGCCGGGGGGCCCTGCACGGGACGCTCCTCACCGTGGGCACGCGTGCCACGGGCAAAGCCGCCGGACCCGCCAGGGACCTGGGCACCTGTGTCCCACTGCAGCCACAGGGAGGGTTCAGGGGATGGATGCTCAGCTGTCTGATAAAGTCCCCACATTTTAGGGACTGAATGAGGTCCCCCGAGGCCAAGAACAACCGAAATGCCGTGGTGCTCCATGCCAAGCTGCTCCAAGGCCCCAGCCTTGTGTCTCAAACCCTGCTCTGTGCTGCGCTGTGGCAGAAAGGCTGCCTGCACCCCCAGCCCTGCATCCTGCATCCCTCTCTGTGCCAAGCCATGGCACAGAGGCCGCCTGCACCCCTGGCCCTGCATCTCGAATCCTGCTCTGTGCCGAGCTGTGATGGAAAGGTCGCCTGCACCCCCGGCCCTGTGTCCTGAATCCCTCTCTGTGCTGAGCCACGGTGCAGAGGCCGCCTGCACCCCTGGTCCTGCATCCCAGACCCAGCCAGACCTGGGCTGCCACGTCAGCCACAGGGCTGGGATTGAAACCCAAACTCCCTCCAAGCACAGCCAAGCACGAGCTGATGTCTAGAGAGCCTGTCCAGGAGCACTGCTGGGGGGCTGCAGGTGTCAGGGGCTGCATCTCAGGGGTTGGTTTAGGGTTTTTTCTTCCTCACTGGGGTTTTTCTAAGCAAGAAACAGCCACGAGCAAAACCCTTGCACACGCGTGTGCCCGGAACACGTCCCGGTAGAGCTGGAGCAGCCACTGACAGTGGCCACTGCCACTCCTGCCAGGGGGCCAGCCTTGTCCCCTGCTCTTCTGGATCCCACCCTGCATGTGCCCTGTCCATCCACGTGCCAGGACGGTGACACCGGCACAGTGACCGACCCCTGGCGCAAACCCTGTGGCTGTGCAGTGAGCCCACAGGCCTCTGGTGCAGCCACCGTCTTGGGCAGCTGTCCCCAGTTCAACTACAGAGACCGAGACTCCCACCTGGAGTCCCCTGATGCCACCACGCCGCAGCCTGGGCAGGGCAAGGAGGTCCCAGCCACTGTGGCTGGCCATGACACCACCCTGCCACCACTGGGTGCCACAGGCAGAGGGACAGATGTGTCCCCACACGCCTGGGACCCACCACGGGGCCATCTCCGATCCACAGGAGCTCCCCCAAGCCCCACCATCCTCCAGTCACCCGCTCCTCTGTGCCAGCATTGGTGACCGGGTGGCAGGAGAGCAGGGTGTCCGTGTCCCCAGGGACCTCGCAGGGCCATGCTGGCCATGGGCAGTGCCACGGTGCTCCCCTCAGGAACATGCACGAGCCATGCCTTGGGACTGTGCCCCCGAGGAGCTTATGCAGCCCGGGGACAGGCAACGTCACCCCACGTCACTGCCAGCACCGCGCTGGGCTCCGCGGACGCTGCTGGCCCCGAGTGCCGCGTGAGAGGTGGAGGCGAGGGGAGCTGGGCAGCCCCAGGCTGGCAGCGCGGTACTCACTGGTGCTTGGCGTGAAGGAGGGGTGGCGCGTGGCTCCCTGCGTGACGGCCGGCGGCGGCGGGGGCATGCTGGGCGGCGTGGAGCGGGCCTGCGTCTTCACGTCGGCCGGCGAGTCGGGCATGGTGGCGGCCGGAGTCTCCGCGTTATCTGCAGGAAGAGGGCACGGGGTGGTGAGCGGGGTGTGCCAGGCAGGGCCGTGATCCCCCGGCAAACAGAGGGGACACTTGGGGACCTCGGGCTGGCCCGGGCATCTCCGCTGCCACTGTAGGATGGCAGAGCTCAGGCAACGGGGACGGTGCCTGGTGTTCTGTGTGCCACAGGGTGGTGGGGAGGGTGATGGACCTGCTGTTCACCTGCCCAGCGGTGGGGACAGTGCCCTGTGCAGGGACACACAGTGCAGGGAGCGGGCACCACTCTGCCCCTGCAGTGCCACCCCTGCTGTGTCACGTCACTGCTGTCACAGCACAGCAGCCTCCTGACACATCCTGGGAATTCCCGCTGCCTGCTAACCCCTCACCATCCCAGGCAGCATCACCCAGGGCTGGCACAGCCCCAGGCAGGGATCGTGGGATTACTACAGCCGGTGTTTGGTGGCGGTGGCAATGGCAGGACCCACATGTCCACCAGTGGGCACCCCTCCCCAGCTCTGAGTGGCCCTGCAAGGCCAGATCCTGCAATCCAGGGAGTGCGGAGCTCCCGGCCATCGCCATCACCCCACTGGGCATCGCCGCCTCCCTCCCACCTCCCTGCACTCCCAGCCCCGAATAACGCCCGGCAGTGCATTCCCAGGGGGAGCGTGCCAGCACCACCCGTTCTGGCCAGAGCACGGCCCCGGCGCAGGGTCTGGGCCCCGCGGCTGCCGCGCCGGCCGTGACGGGTGGCCACAAGTGCCGGCAGCTGTGCGGATCTGTCACCGTGCCCGCGCCGCCGTCAGCTCCGGCCAAAGAAGGAAGCGGCCGCCACGGCCACCCCCGGCCACAGGGTCCCCCCTGCACCCCGGCACGGTCCCCCCCGGCCTGGCTGATGACCACTAATCCAATATTCATCCTTAATCCAGGGCAACTGTGGGGAGATTAATTGAACCCGGCTGGAGCGCATTGACCGGGCTAAATAAAACCAGGGCCTCGTCCCCACAGAGATGCTGTCGGGGCTGTGCCGCAGCCAGCGGCGTGCAGAACACCAGGAGTGGTGGTAAGAGCCAAAATCTAGGCTGGTCACCCACAGCATCCTTCTGGATGGCTCCAGCACCATGGATAACCATCCCTATCCGTGGCACACCGGCATCCTGCAGATGCCTGGATGTGCTTGCTCTCATTTCCCATTCCTTGCAGGAGAAATCCCAAGAGCGCACAGCTTCCCTCCCCCCAAAACTTCAGTTTCCTTACAGGGCCTGCCAGAATAAACGGTTTGTTTCGAAAAACACCTTTTATTTTCCTTTCCATGGAAATGTCCATCTCTGGGCAAAGCTTGTCCAGCCTTCCAGGCCTCCCCTGTCACTCAGCAGAGCAGGATCCAGCTCCAACAGCAGAGGCTGAGCTGTGAGTGTGCACGGAGTGTGCCCCTGTGAGGGGTCACAGCTGCAGCACCTGGATCCCACACGATCCTTGCCTGCATCCCTGGAATGGTCCCTGCCTGCATCCCCATCCCAGCTTTGGTCCCCGTCACTGCCCTGACTCCACACCCATGCCCACACCAAGGGGAAAACACGGATACATTCATCCTGGCACTGACACGGCTTTTCCACAGCTTCCCATCAGCGGGAAAGTTTCCATGAAGCTGAGCAAGCACTTGGGAAAACGGGGCCTGGTTCTGGCTTTTCTTGTGTTTTCCTTTTTTTTCCTCTAAGTTTTAGGTTTTCCCCAAGGTGTTTGCAACCCAAACACAGCCGGGCAGGCAGAGGAATGGTCCCAAATCCAATGGGATAAAGAGCTTGGAATGCCCAGAGGACCCAACCACGGCTGTGCCACCAACCCAGGTCCTTTGCAGGATGGGATGAGCTCCATGAGGGCAAAGGGGGTTTTGGGGGGCAAAGTGCAGCCTCGCCTCAGCACCTCCAAACAGCGATTCCCCAGCACAACTCCAACTCCACTGGAAATATTTTTCCCTCTATTTTTTTCTCTCTTTGGGGTAATTTTTCCCAGCCGCTCGGGGCCGTGTCTGTTTTCCTCCATCTGGTTTCCATTAGGCCTGTGCAGCCCAGATGAATAAGTAATAATATAAAAATAAAAGGATTAGTATTTTCTCCTGGGCTGGTGGGAGCGGCTGTTCCCCACCCTGCCTCCCGGGGCCAGCGGATGCCGGACCCCCGCACACCCCTGTGTGACCCCGAGCCCCCCATTTGTCACCCCACAGGGTTTAACCCCCGGGCAGGGTCCCTGCTGGGGTGACACTGTCACACAGCCACGCATTCCAGTGGGCACACGGCATCCCGCAGCCTGGAGCCGGGGGGACAGGACCAGTGCCGGAGGGATGGGGCTGGCAGCCATCCCAGCCTGGCATTTGCTGTTTCCCACAGCCCCAGGGAGCCCATCCAGCCACCACAAGCCCGGGGTTGTGCCTCCTCCCCGGGCAGCAAGTAGGATGTGCCAGCTCCGGGACGAGCCCGATGAGCGCGGAGCACTCGGGCTGGCTGCTCCGCTCTGCATTCCGCAGGGATGGGGAAGGAGCAGGCGGGGAGCTGCCCTGGATGTGGCCGCTGGAGAGCTGCGACTCCCTGCAGGCAAAGCTCCCCGGGCGAGGAAGGGGTTAAGGGGAATTCAGCGCCCAGCATCCTTCATGCTCTCCAAATGGCCACAAATGAAATCCAGATGCTGGAGGCGACGTCTCCTCGAGCCAGGCTGCCTTCGAAACAAAGGCAGGGAAGCATTCCTGCTCCTCAGCTGCCGCAGCCAGCGGGGCCAACAACAACTCCCCGATAAGATGGCAGGGCCGGAGCTGTCCCAGCTGGAGCAGGTTTGGAAGCGTGCAGTGCCTGAGGCCGGGCAGCAGCGCCAGCCAGTGCAGCAGCCCGGCGGAGCTGGTGGGACCTCACGGCACCGTCAGCTCCCTCCTCTCCTGCACCCATCCTCATCCCTTCCCTGAGATCAGCTCCCTCCTTCCCTGCACGCATCCTCATCCCCTTCCTGGGGCCGTGGGGGCATCGGGAAAAGGTGACAACAGGCAGCTTGGAGGTGGCTCATTCCCAGTTGCACTTGGAGCAGGAAAAAGCAGGAGAGTGGCTGTGGGATGCTGAAGGTGGGTTTAGGTGGGATATTGGGAAGGATTTCTTCCCTGTGAGGGTGGGGAGGCCCTGGCACAGGGTGCCCAGAGAAGCTTTGGCTGCCCCTGGATCCCTGGCAGTGTCCAAGGCCGGGTTGGACGGGCCTTGGAGCAGCCTGGGACAGTGGAAGGTGTCCCTGCCATGGCAGTGAAACGAGATGAGCTTTAAAGTCCTCTCAAACCAAACCATTCCACGATTCCATGATGATGCTGGAGGGATGCTGCCCACCCACCACCGGGGTGTCCTGGGTGCTCATTTTGGGGAGCCAGCCTAGCAGGGAGCAATCCACACCCAGCACTCACGTGCACTAACAAAGCCTTTTAAAAGTAAATCCAATTAATTAAACTCTCTGCACAATTTGTAAAGCAACCCAGGTTCGGCCATCTCCAGTCCTGGGGAGCCCCTGCAGGTCACCACCACCTTCCCCACGGGCATCCTGAGACAGGTCCCGTGCCACTGGCCCAGCTGGGACACCTCCCACCAGCACAGTTCCAGGTAAAGCAGATGTCCCCGTGCCCAGGTACATCCCGATGTGCTTTGCTTTCTGAGCACGCTGCCTGCACCCGCATCCCCGCAATGCCAGCGCTGCCGGCAGATGCTCCACGGGCACCAACTCCCAGCAAGCCCCAAGCCCCCCGGTCCCCTCCCACCTCCCGCAGTGTGGCAGTGACAGCACAGCTCCACATGGGACATCAGCACCCGCAGCCAGGCTCTGCATGCACCCCAACCCCAAAATCCCACTTTTCAAGCCAAAACCATCCACCCAGGGACCCAAACCAGCTGGCTCGGTGCCACCAAGGCAGTGCCAGCAGCTCCCGCTCGCCCCGAGCTGGCGTGGCCGGGGGTGGGGGATGGGGATGGGTTTGATTTTTCCTCGAAACAACAACAAAAAAGCCAAAAAAAAAGCGGCGCCCTCTCTGTTTTACAAGCCTTCATTTGCTATTGTTTATGTAAACAGGTAAATTGTTTCGTATCTCAATTAAAAACATCTGCCACATAAATGAATACCAATTAACTCATCCTGTTTTTAATTACTCTGTTAATTACACACAGGCAGCAAAAAGGATGGCAGGGGAATAGGGAAAGCATGCTTACACCCCCCCTTCCCACCTTGCTCTTGGCAAGGATCCGAAATGTGCCCAGATAATGATGGATTAAGGTGAAAACCGTGGCTCGTGGCCAGCTCCGGCGTGGCGGCTCCCTCCCGGGGCTGCCAGGGCGCCTCGCAGGGGGATTTCCCGGGACCCTCTGGAGAGGTTTTGGAAACCCTAAGAGCCACGGGACGCCCCAGCGCCGCCTGCATCCCCCGCGCCGGGCGGCACAGCCCCGCTGGCACTCCCGGTGCCAGCCCCGCGCTCGCTCTCTAAACGCGTCCACGGGAGAGAAACTTTGGGATGGCGAGAGGAGCGAGGGGGCAACATCCGCACGGACCGAGCGCGTCCTCGAGGTGCCCGCGCTGGCCCCGGGAGCCCTCCTGGCACGGAGGGGTGGCCCCTCGGCGCGGGCACGGCTGCGCGGGGTGGGTGCCATCCCTGGCGAGGGACCCCGGGCGCCGCCGGCCCCCCCCGGCTGCGGGAAGCTTTCCAAGCGAGCAGATGGGGCAGGGGAGCGGCGGCAGGAGGAGGAGGAGAGCAGAAAAGGCTATTTTCTCACGCTACATATTTTACAAGTCGAACATTTTGTGCATTTCAGCCCTGCCTGTAAAAGCATCTCGGGCTCAGCCCCGGGACTCGGCGGCGGAGCCTGTGAGTCAACAGCGGTTGGCGGCGACGTGGCTGCTGGCGGGGGGACGGGCTGGGAGGAGGGGTCCCCCATGCACAGGGTCACTTTGGGGGGCCCCCCTGACCCATCGGCCGGCAGCACCCAGCCAGGGCACAGTACCTGTTGCAAACGCCGCTGCAGTGTCTTGCCCGCTGCCACCGTCGGGTTCGTCCCACCGGGGTGGCACGGAGAGGTGGGCGCGCACACCCTGCTGCTCCCCAGCTGCCTTACACTCCTGGAAATTAAATATCCTGGCTAAACACCAGGAGTAAACAGTGCCGCGGGCAGCCCGGAACACCTGGAGAGGAGCAGGGCTGGGGCTGACCCTGCCGGAGCTGCCCCCACCCAGGAAACACCCGCGCCTGGGCTGCACCACTCTCTGCACCATCCCCCAAAGCACTGCCAAAGGGGCACCCCAAAAGCAGCCCAGCGCCCCCGTCGGGGATGTCTGCAGCCATGTGCACGGGGATGCTCGCGCCCAAAGGTGGCCTTGGTGGCTGGAGCAGGGACAAGTGGCACACGCGGGGGATTCGCGGCATCCTGGAGGCAGAGAGGGGCTGGAGAAGGGAAACGTCCCCCTGCACACCCCAGCTCCCGGCGAGCTCCCTGCAGCGTGGGAACGCCGAGGCGCCGCCGGCTCCCCAGGGACCCCGTGCCAGATCCTGCCCCGCAGGCGCCAGCGTGGTACCGGCTCCGAGGGGGTGCCGGATCCGGCCGTGCTCTCCCACAGCCTCCAGGCTGCTGCCTCACCGACTCTTTGTCTATTTTTGAACCACGGGCTCCATTTCAAGGCGATTTTGCCCATGTGAAATTGAATCAAAGAACACAGGAAAAAATATTAATGAGAATTTTGCAAAATAAACAGGAAATCCCTTGGATGTTTTCTGGAACCATTGGTCAGCATCTTCCGAAGGAAAGCTGTGGGTTTGTCAAGGTGGGGTTCCCCCTGGGGAGCCTGAGCACAGTGGGAGGGACGGCAGAAAACAGCTTCAGGAAATCTAAAAACAGCCCCAAAGTGGGCAATGGCACTAAGGCCAGGGCACCCGGGCAGGGGGGTGTCCTCTGTGCCACCAGCCCGTTCTTGCCTCTGGCTGGCGAGGATTGATCCCAGCTTGGGGACTCCTGTCGTCCCCATCCTGCTGGGCAGCTAAATCCATCTCCCACGTGAGATCCAGCTTGGAAAGCACAGGTCAGGCTGCAGCATCCGACCTGCAGCACCGACCACATCCCCCCGGCCCCAGCAGCAGCGATTAAGCCCGGCTTAACCCATGGGCTGTCCCTGGTCCCTCCCAGCCCCGTTCACAGTACCCGGCCCTGATCTGCCCCAAACCTTGCGCTCGCTGTGACCGTGCTGGTCTGGCCGGAGGCTGAAGAGGGTCAGTGCTGGTGTGGGGGATTTGTGTGTCCCCCCAGCAGGGAGCCAGCTCCTGCCCCACTGCCAGCACTCCCTGGCAGCCCTGCACTTCCTGGTTGACTCCCGCTAAGAGATATAATAACAGATATTTATGGGGTGCCTCTCCTCCCCAGGGGTCCCACAGCACCCAGACGCCTTCCCGAGGTGGCTGCAGGACAGGGGACTGTGCACAACCACGGGCAGAGCCAAAGTGTCCCCAGACCTCACCAGGGATTTACAGCGGCTGCCAGCAGTGAGCGGAGCCGAGACCCCATTTCCACAGCACAGCCACAACGCCTGGATCCTGCCTGGGGATCCTGCGTGCAAATATCCATGGCTCAGAAGCAGAATTCCAGGAAGGGACTTTGGCAGAGACCTGCCAGCCCCAGGTTACCCGTGGGACCTGCCAGAGCTCCTTCCTGCCCACAGCAGCCCACCCCTGAAGTGGGGCTGAGCACCAGAATATTTTTCTATCCTGCAGCCTGGAAGTTCCCGATGTAAGAGGCAAATCCTGCACCCACGCGAGGCCTCTCCACTGCCCAAACCCGGCACCCACCCCACGCCAGCACCCAGAGCCACGGGGGAACAGCCTCTCCCCTGCCGCGTCCTGGCTTTTCCCCCTACAAACCAACATCTGCACTCCGGTTTTCCAAACAAAACACACCCAACATCTGTCTGTTCCCAGGTAAAACCTTACCTGCCAGCGTGGGAGGCAGCCGGCAGGGAAAACCCCCTTGGCACAGCCAAGCTCACCTCCACTCGCCTCCCCAGCCACGGAATTTCTGCCTCACAAACCTCGGGGATCCAAGAGCCCACCCCAGGCGGCAGCTCAGCTCCATGGGGCTCCTCACCCGAGGACCGTGGCTGTCAGCATCCTCCCCGGCTGCTGCTCCGTGTTTGCCGTGGGATTTCGGGATGGTTCCCCCATTTCTCCATGCCCTGTACCACAGCAGAGCTCACCCCACCGCGGCGCCGAGCAGGCGGATGTTTGCAGAGTGTCTTCAAGTCGCTCGACAAAGGAGCAGGGAATTAATATTCCTTTTAATTAAAGGCAGAAAAATCTCTTTGTTCCTGAACAGAGAGAAAACAACAGAGGGAAGAGCTCAAAAGCTCTTCCCAAGCTGGAGACGAGACCATCGCTTGGAATCAAAGGCACTGTCAATGCACACGTGACCTCGAATTAAAAAAACAAAATGAAACCCAGCAGCGGCAGTGGCTCCTCTCCGACAGCGAAGGAAAGTTGCAAAGTTTTTCTTGGCTAATAGAGGGAAAAAAAAGAATTCCAAGAAAAGGTGTGTTTAACTAGAGAAACGCTCTGCGGTATCCGAAGGCACCATCCAGCGGCGAGGGAACGATGGGAAGAGCTGGTTGTGCTCCGGCTCAGTGTCGCGGAGGAGCCGCGGAGGAGCCACGGAGGAGCGTGGGGCCAGCCTCGCTCCATCGCTGCGCCGGCAGCATTCCCTTGGCAAGCCAGGCTGCCCAGCTTAACGTAATTCCAAAGGGAAAGCAAGAGCAGGCGGTGATGAACGGCAGCGCTGGGGGCTCCCGAGCCAGCCTTCCTTCCCAAATCCACGTCCAAACAAACATCCCCTGGCACACGCGAGGACTCTGCGAGTGTTCCCACCACAGCCCCGCGTCCCCGCCACGGACCCGTGTCCTCGCACATAAACACAGAACGAAGGCAGCTGGAACTTCCCACGGCAGCCCTGGGATTCCTCCCGCAAACTCTCCCAAGTGGGTCAGCTCCTCCTCGCCACCAAACGCGGCTCCAGCTCCATTCCACAGCAGCCGGAGCGGGGTGCGGAGCTGGCTGCTTGGCGGGCAGACAGGAGGGACGCAGGGATGACAAAGAGTTGGGCGGCTGGGCAGGAGTCGGGAGCCACAACCGGGGGGGGTCTGCTGGGGGGTGGGCACAAACTCGCGTGGGTTCCCGCGGACGCTGTGCCGCCCCACGCCGCCCCGGCGCTCGGGAAGCGGCGAGCGGGGACGGGGAGGGAGAGCAGGAAGAGCCCCGGGAGCGCAGGGAAGAGGGGTCTGCACCCCGCCGCCCCCACGGCAGCGCGGTGCGTGGGAGCGGGGCCCACGGGCGCGGCGATCCCGCTCCCGCGCTGCCTCCGCCGCGGAGCCGCTCCGAGCGCTGCGCCCGCTCGCCCCGGCTGTGCCCCCGCTCGCCCTGCCCCGCTCCGCCGCGGCGGGCACCGCACTGGCTCGGGCACTCGGAGCATCCCCGTCCCCTGCGCACCGGCAGCTGCCCCGACAGCGGGAGCATCCTCCGGGCACCGGGAGCGTCTCCCGGGAGCCTCTTACTGCCCTGCGCACCGGCAGCTTCTCCGACACCGGGAGCTTCCCCCGGGTACCGAGAGCATCTCGGACTCCTGCACAACAGGAGCGTCCCCCGGGCACCGGGAGCCTCCCCGACTGCTTCGCGCCGGGAGCATCCCCCGAGCATCAGGAGCATTCCCGGCCCCTTTTCCACGGGAGCCTTCCCGGGCTTCGGGAGCCTCCGATTCCCCGACGCACCGGGAGCATCCTCCGATCACCAGCAGTACCCACAGCCCCTCTTCCCTGCGAGCCTCCCCGGGCACCGGGAGCCTCCGATTCCCCTGTGCACCGGGAGCATCCCCCGAACACCGGGAGCATTCCAAGCCCCGCTTTCACGGGAGCCTCCGCGGGCGCCGGCAGCCTCCCCGTCCCCGTCCCCGTTGGCGGACGGCACTTACCGTCCTGAGGTGTGGCGGAGGCGTGAGGTAAGTCCCAAGGCAGGGGCCGGCGGGGCCGGCAGGAGCGGGCAGAGCCGGCAGCGGCCCCCGGTGGCGGCGGCCCCGGCCCGCTTAAGGCCGGCGCTGGCGGAGCGCGGCCCCGCGGCGGCGGCTGCCCCCGGCACCTGCCCGCCGCCGCTCGCCGCGCCCGGGGCCGCCGTTCGCCGCCAGCTCCGGGGGTCGGGGCGCTTCCCCTCCCCCCGGAGGGGGGGCACCGGAGAAGCGGGGGAGGGCGGAGAAGCCGCGGTAAATCCGCGGGGCCGCTTCACCCCCTGCGCGCTGCCCGGCGGCGCATCCTCCCGGCGCCGCGCCGCGGCCGTGGGGCGCCCGCGGCCGCGCTCCGTGCCCGGCCGGGCCCCCGCCGCGCCGCCGCTGCCGCCGCGCCGCCCGCCCGGCCCGGAGTGAGCGGGGCCCGCCCGCGCCGCTGCCTTAGACCGGGCCGCGCCGCGCCCGCCAGGGGGCGCCCCGCCGCCGCCGCCGCCACCGGAGCGGGACCCCCGGGATGGGATGGACGGGAACGGGGAATGGGCGGCACCGGGAGGGGATGGACGGGGACGGGGAATGGGCGGAATCGGGAGGGGAACGCGGCGGGATGGACGGGGCCGGGGAACGGGCGGCATCGGGAGGGGAACGGGGCGGGATGGAATGGACCGGGATACGGGGCCGTGCGGCACCAGGGAGTCTGCACGGCACCGGGGGACTGAGTGGGACACGGGGCTTTGTGATACCGGCGGTCTGCACGGGGACATGGGGCTGCCCAGGGCTTTAGGGGGTGCACGGAACCTGCTGACACTATGGGGACTGGAAGGCCATGCAGGGCAGTGTACGGGGCTTGGGGGCTGCAGGGACTGGGGTTTGCAAAATCTTCAGAGTTGGGGGTGCGAAAGATCGGGGGTTGCAAAGCTGAGAGTGGGGGGCTGCATGGGGGGTTGGTAACGTGTTTTGTGGAGCTGCAAGGAGCTGGGAGTTGTTTTGGGGTGAGGTGGGGGGACTGCAAGAGAACGGGCCAGGACTTGTCTGGGGCCATGGGAAGAGTCGAGGGGTTGGAGCAGGGTGGGGGTGTCTGCAGGGGGCTGGGGGGCTGCAGGGGGATGGAGCTGTGCTCAGCTTCCCTCTCCAGGGGCCCAAGGGCTGGGGTTGCACTGGAGCAGCCACAAGACCACAGGCACAGCCCTCAACCTGGCACGCGCCCATCTCAGCCCGGCCTTGGGGTGCCCCCCACCCTGCTGGGCCTCGGTGGGGCTCCAAGGGCAGCTGCGTGCTGGGAATGCCGGTGGGACCCTCCCCGACAGCGGTGCAGGGCAGCGGTGCACATCTGGCTGCCTGGCACACCTTTCCCGCCCCCAGCTGGGGGACAGCATTCAAATTTTCCCTCCCCAAGTCCTGCTACAGCGCTGCTGCTTGCCCGTGCAGCGGGAACACAATCCCCGCCAATTTCCCTGTGAATTTCCCCGCGAATTTCCCTGCGAGCCCCGGCCCTGCCTCTGTGTGTAATTACTGTGCCTGGCAGCTGCTTCCCTCTGCCACTGCCCTGTGCCGGGTGTATTACTCATCCTCGCCCGCTTCCCAGGGACTGGGAGTGCGGCAGCTCTGCCAGGCGGAGCCACCCGGCTCGGCTGTCGCACAACGGGGGTTGGGTGGCACAGAACAGCTGCGTGGCCACTGGACAGCCAGAGCGTGGCCCTGGCGTGGCTGAGGCATGGACACTGTGTGGGCACCGTGAGGGCACTGCACGGCCCTGGCATGGCCACTGCACAGCTGCTGCATGGCCTCTGTGTGACCACTGCACAGCCAGTAAATGGTCATTGCATGGCCTCTGTGTGACCATTGCATGGCCAGTAAATGGTCATTGCATGGCCTCCGTGTGACCATTGCGTGGCCAGTAAATGGTCATTCTGCGGCCAGTACCTGACTTTTGCTTGGCTACTGAGTGACAGTTGCATGGCCAGTAAATGAACATGACGTGGCCTCTGTGTGACCATTGGATGGCCACTGTATGACTATTGTGTGGCCAGTAAATGACCATCATATGGCCTCTGCATGACCACTGCATGGCCAGTAAATGCCAATCACGTGGCCACTGAGTGACCTTTCTATAGGTAGCAAATGATCATCACAAGGCCACTAAGTGACCACCCTATGGCCAGTAAATGGCCATCACAGGGCCACTGTGGGGCCACCACACGGTCACCAGATGACCACGGCATGGTCACTGCACAGCCAAGCTCCCCCCACTGACGGGGTCACAACAGGAGGTGCTGCAGGATCCCGACCCAGCCCCTCTAGCCTCTCACAGCCATTCCAGCCTCCAGCTCCAGTTTTCCATCCTTTGCTCCCAGAGGGCTCCCAGAGGGCTCCCGGAGGGCCTGTGGTTCTCCAAGGTCCTGCTGCCCTCATTCCCATGGGGACCTTTCCCCAGGAGCCTCGTGCAGGTGCCATGGCCCCACTGGCACAGGAGCATCAGAGGGAAATCCTGGCACGGCCGCCTCGCCACACCCCAGCTCTGCATGGGTGGCACCGGTTGGCACATGCAAATGCCAGCACCACTGGTGCTTCAGGACACGTGCACTTGGAGGTGCATTTGGACACGTGGTTCCCAGCACAGACCCCGCAGGTCGAGGTGCCGCAGACCCCCAGCATCAGCGAGGCAGCCCAAGAGTGTTCCCAGAGCTCTGGGCTGCCAGGACAGGGCTCCTTCGGGATCTGGACGCTCACTGGAAGAGCAGGGACCTGCCCACGGAGGTGACCGCGCTCTCAGCCGAGCCACCTGTGTCACACACCCAAGTGCAAACCTCGAACACCTCACAAAACCCTCCCGTAAATGCCCAGCTGGTGCCGTGCCATGAGCCCAGCGGTGACCAAACCCGTCCCCACCGACCTGCCAGCCCCCCTGCCACGGGCACGTCACAGGGACCTGCCGGGAACAGTCACCACCTCTCCGGCTGCTGGTTAGTTTGGGGTGCAGGTAAAGGACACCACCAAACACCCCCTGCCTGGGCACCTCTTGCCCCAGGAGCCCAGGAGCTGCTCACGCACCGTCAGGATGAGCAGGCGGCACTGTCACCCCACAGGACAGCAGGGGGGGCAGAGCCACCGCGTCCCCCCGGCGGCGTTTGGGTGGCAGGGGCTGCTGCGTTCCTATTCCACACACGCAGCCTGTAATTTTGGTCTATTGAAGTCATAATTCACTACTGTGAAAATAAACATTTGTGTTAGCTCTCTTTATTCGGCGGGGTTCGGCTGAATGTTAATAATTCCCTGCCGGCGGCTTTGCACGTGGCCTGGGATGCTGGGACAAAGCCCGGCCACCCGTGGCCATGGCCGTGGCCACCTCCTCGAACGCTTTGGGCGAGTTCTCACCCTCCTTTGTACTGCGTCCCTGGGATCCCCTGGATCCCGAAGGAGATGGGGAAAGAAGAGCCACTTTGTGCTAATCCAGGAATAATGAGGAAGATACATGTAATTTTTAGACAATATTTGGAGACCAGCACCTACTCAGACCCTTCCCTGCCCATCCCTGTCCCTGGGTTTGTACTCCTGTGCTGTTTTGTGGGTGCTCCCGCCACATCACAGACACCCCATCACCCACCCCGTGCCATCACTATGCAGGAGGACGCCTGGGACGCCCCCGGCTGTCCCCAGGGCTGTCCCCGGGTCTCTCCCTGCTGGGTGCAAGGGGCTGGTGCTTCCCCTCGGCATTTGCATCTTCCCAGCCTTTATCTTTCTCCCGGTCTCTGTATTGCTGCAATTACAGACACTTTAAAACACAATGATCTGGCTGTTAGCGTGATGGATGACAGAACCTTTCTGTCTGGTTTAAATCATTGCTGAGAGTGAGCAAACTTCCCCGCGTTAACCCTTTCCTGCTCCAAACCCGCTCCCTGCCCAGCCCGGGGCTGCCATGTGCTCCGTGGCCACCCATCCACCCCAGGCCTGGGTCCCACGGATGGGATAAAGCGGGGGTCTGACTTCCCTAGGGGGAAACATCCCCCCATCCCTCAGCTCTCTGGGTGCCTGGGGGCAGGCCATGGGACCAGCCCCGCTCCGGCAGAGCCGGTGGTGGCCCCGCTGCGCTGCGGTGGGAAATTAACGGCTGGCCCGGAGATAAGCGGCTGCCAGAGCCCGATAGCCGGCTGGATCCATCCCAGCCCGGGCCTGCCAATCCTTCCCCCGGCAAATCTGGAGCCGGGGCAAGACAGGGCCCCAATGCGTTCCCACCCGTGGGAGAGGGTGGAAACTCCTGTCATGGCTCGGTGTCAGTCACGCCGAGTGATTGATGGCGCGGTGAGCCCGGTGCGGGGATGAACCACACACGCTGTGGTGATCCGTGATCCCTTTGTTTCGGGGAGGTGGCACCTCCCAGTGCCGTGCATCCTGCCCGGTGCCCATCCCTGCCTGCCCACCCCACGGGAGGGTGTCACCGTCACCCATCACTTGTGCTCGCGGTGCTGGGTGACGCCCTCCATCCCTGCTGGGTGTGCACATGGTGAGGCTGCATGGAGTGCTTTGGAGAGCGCCAAGGATCTGCCCCAGGGGAAGGGACACCCCAAGGCACAGCCTGGGGGAGAAGGGGAGTGCTGAGGCCTTGGCATGGTGCGTGCCAGGAGATAAAGCCCTCGCTGAGGGCAGATGGAGGCAACTGGCACCAGAACCTCACAGGAAATGGTCACCACCATGTGCCATCCACGCCCCATATCTGCCCCTGCACAAGATCCCTGCCCGCTATCGGGGCCGGGCACACGGGCAGGGGCAAGGCGGTGGGTGCTGGGCTCACAGTGCCACCAAGGCACCCTCGGATGCCCCCTCCTGCCTTTGCAGCCACCGCGGTGTCTGGGACCCTTTTCACACCTTGGGGGTGCCCAGCCATCAGTGGTGACCCACTGCCCTCCCCGTGCCCCCACTGCAATGCACTGTCCCCTTCTCCCGGCTCTCCCGGAGCTCCGGCTCAGCCCCGGGGCTTCCCAGAGTGTCGGGACGAGCTGATTGCTATTCCGGCTGCATTCCCTCTTTGCAAGCCTCAGGCTTTTTTAAGAAGCCCAGGGTGCTGGTTTATCCCACCTTGCCCCCGCCAGGCCGGTGACTCAGCCCCTGTTCCTCCACGGGCACCCTGTGCCGGCCGGCTGCTGCCCCCGCCCGCTCTCACAGGACGATGTCTGCAAGCGAAGGCACCGAGCCGTGCCGCCGCTCAGCCCTGGCGTGCCACAGGTTTCCTGTGGCACCCCCAGCCACTCCGTCTGCCCGTCTGGGTTTCTCGGTCTCTATCCGTTCCCTCTCGGGGAGCAGAGCATCCCCGGGTACCTCTCTGAGTCCTCACCAGATGCGGCAGTGCCAGCGGTGCCCTACGAGCAGAGCCTGGGGACAACGTGTGGCCGGCTGCTCACGAGCTGCAGGGATGCAAAGCCCCACACGGCTCTGGGGTCCCCAGCCCCCATTTGCTTGGAGCATCCCAGCAGGGACAGGGAGCTGCAGGGCTGGGAGGGGTCGCTGTGACCGTGGATGCTCCCATCGCCCTGCCCTGGCTGCCAGCACGGATGTGGTGGCCCAAATCTCAGTCCCTAAATCCATCCCGGAGCCAGCACCGGGAGCCAGCCTGCAGCCCCCGGCGCTCTTCCCTTGGCACTTTGCTTGCAGCAGGAGCCCTGGCGCTGGATTTTCCTGCACGTTAATCCATCGGGGAATGCAGTAGGGAGATAAGGGGCTGGTGGGGAGCCAGCGGCCGGGGAAGACGCTCGCCTGCCCGCCGGCTATCGCCCGCCGCAGCTGCATCCGCCCGGGGACATCTGCTGGGCAGGAAGTGCCGTGCGCCAGTCTTTCCCAGGAAAGGGGGTTCGTTTGTGCCTGGCTTCCCTCCGTGACCACTCCTGGGGGTCCCCAGACTGGGGCTCACCCACCTTGCAGCCACCGGGCTGGAAGGAGCAGCCCCACCAGCTGTTGAAGCAGAGCCAGTGGCTTTGTGGCTTTCCCACAACTTCCACATCGAAAAGAAGTGCATCTCCCATTAAAAGGAAAAAAAAATTAAAATCCTGTTTTCCTTGCTGACAGATTCGTTCCTGCTTCGTGGCATTCAAAGGGAAACCACCCCCTACTGCTTATCATCCCGCTCGCCCTGCGCCGCCGGCTCCGGAAACTCACTGGCTTGCCTTAAAAATGGGAGACTTTAGGATACAGCACTGTTCCTCTGGGTGCTTCAAGGTTTGGGAGCTGCTAAGGGCCAAGTTTCCAGCTTTTCTTTGCCATGGAGAGCCTGGCAAGTGTTTTAATTGCAAAGCAAAGATGACCACGTGCTGCCCTGACTCCAGGAACCGGTGTTTTGGGGTGCATGGAGATGCTGCTGGCACCTCCACGGGAGCTGGCAAGTCCTGCCAGCCTCATCTTTGGCAAGCAGGAATTCACTGAGAGATGCTGAACAGAATCCCCTGAGCTGCCCTTGAGTTCACAACAGGTTCACATTCCCCTTCTCCCACCCTAACCTCAGGGAGCAGCTCCTTCCTGGCCCTCCCCATCCCACAGGCTGCACAGGGCTCTTTAATAACGATGGGAATTTAATTAGCTGGCACTGCGCTTCCAACACCTCGCATCCCTGCAAAAATCAATGGGAGCTAGCGGGAGGCGGTGTGAGCCTGCCTTCACTCCAGCAGCAGCAGCGGCTTGGATGGACACCCAGCCCTGGGGCTGCTTTCAGAACCTTCCCAGGGCCAAAATCCCCCAGCCTGGGGCTCTGGCTGTGTGGAGGCCGGTGCTAGTCTGTGCAGTGCCAGGCCATGCCATGGGGAGCCACGGCCCTCTGTGGGGTGAGGGCTGGGATTTGTTACGAGGTCGAGATGCGCCACGGCAGCGGAGGATGCTGTGGCTGTCTCTGGCCACCTGCATCGTTTCCAAGTTCCCAGGCTAAAAGCAGGGCTTGTTATCAAGAGCAAAAAATGTGCCACCTCTGTTGTATTTCATTTCCCTTTCTCCACCTCTTCCCTGCCCGCTGTGCCTCGGAGATAACAGCTCTCGGTGCCGAGGCCGGAGAGCGGGGCCGGCAACGGCCTCGCCAGCCCTATCACTGCCTCGCCGGCCGCAAGGAAATCAGGAAGTTTGCAGAGATATTTGGCCAACAAAACAAACATTTCTCCTGCCAAAAGCCTAACGGGCAGCCCGGCCAGCCCGCAGCAATCTGCACGGCTCGCTGGCTGCAGCCTTCCGGAGCGCAGTGCCCGCCGAGCCCCGCGGCCGCGCCGCCTTATCCCGGCGCCTTATCGCTGCGTGCCGGTGCCTGGCATGTGCCCACTTCGGGGACAGGGACCCCAGTGTGGTTCCCACCCATGGTGAGCCGGCACAACGGGTGCAGCAGCCACGGTGCACCCAAGCCCTGCCCTTGCGCTGTCCCAGCCGTGTCCCTGACCCGCGGGCAGGTGCCAGGGGTGGGCAGGGGGCTGTGGCCGGAGCACGGTGCCGGGGGAGCAGGGTGGGGGTGTGAGGGGAAGCGAGGCACGGGGCCAGCATTGTTCACACCGGTGACTCAGCCAGCTCCGCTTTCCTGCCCGCGCCGGGCACAGTCCCAGCAGAGCCCCCGAGCCCCCCAGAGCTGCCACGGCCCCTCGGCCTCGGTGCCTGGGGATGCTCCAGCGCAGGGATGGGGGATGCTCCGTGCCCACAGAGCCTCCACGCTGCAAGTGATCAGCAGCACCTGGAGAGCCCGTGGGTTCAGATGTGAGCTGCTGATCCCGGAATGAGCAAAACCACCCAGCAAACAGGGGACTGAAATGCTGCAAATAAAACATCCTCGGGGCTGATTACTAGTTATGGAAAGGTTTAATTGCAGTGCAGGCTCTGAGTGGGTCGCTGTGACAGTGAGCCCATGGTGGCCCATGGTGCCTTTGCCACGGGCCTGGCCATGTCCCAACTCCCCATTCCCGCTGGCTGGTCCCCAAGGGGATGCGCTGACAGGCGCCAGCCGCGTGCCACTCTCGGGGAGCACCTGCCTGCCCGAGGCTGCATTGGGCACCGGGCTGAGTCACCCGTGCCACGGCACATGGCACCACCACGGCCACCGCCACCTTCCTCCCCCCGCTGCCTCTCACCTTGGCTGGTCCTGCGTGGTGCCCTGGCCCAAGAGGGGTCCCTGTCCTCTCTGGGGGGTCCCGAGGGGATGGTGGCAGCAGCGCAGTGCTGTGAGCCCCGCCGGGGCTGGTGCCGCCAGCCTGGTCCCACGTGTGGGCAGGAGCTGTGCTGGGGCCGGGGATGCCGAGCTCCGGAGGGGCGCGGGGTGTCCTGCCCACTCGGCGCCTGCCCGGCCGCCAGGGCCGCTCATGTGACGGCCGGGGCCGCGGTGGCAGCGGAGCCGTGTCCCATGGCGAGGGGAAGGTGAACAGCTGCCGGGCAGTGATAATGCGGCGGGTGGGGGCGGCCGGGCAGCTGCGCCCGTGTCCTTCCCCAACAGGAACCATCTGTGACCAAGCCCAGCTCTGCCTTCCCTATCAGCCATTCCGGTCTGACTTTCCAACAACTTCCCCTTCGCGCCGGCTTCACTTCCTCACTGCGAGGGGCCGGCGCGGTGCAGCTTGGCACGGGCAGCTCGGCACGGCAGGACTGGCACGGCAGGACCGGCATGGCACAGCACGGCTGTCACCGTGCACCTTGGCACAGGCTGCACCGTGCACGGTGGCACGGCACAACCAGCGTGGCACGGCATGGCACGGTTGTCCATTTGCAGCCTGGCACAAGCCTCGCCCCCCCCTTGCTACAGCCCCTTTGCCTGGGGTCATCCACGGGATGAGGTTTTCCCACGGCTACTGCTGCTGCCCTGATTTGCAGCTGCAGCATCGCCCCGACCTTCTCAGCATTTGGGGTGACCCCCCTGTGCAGCCCATCCCTGCACCCCCGGCCAGGCCCCTCAGCGCCCGGGGTTTGGGCTCCCCAAGAGCTGTCAGCGAGAGAGAAACAACTTGTTAGAAACCCGAAAGGCGGCTCTGGGCTGCAGGTGGGAGGGAGGAAACGTGTCCTAAAAATACAGCAGCGCCTGCACGGTCCCCGAAGGTGGCTGAGCAGATGGCGTGTCTCGGCGGCCACCTGGGCTCCCGCAGATGGTACCCGGGGCTCCCCACTTTGTGCCGCCCGCCCAGGGCTCGGGGGGGCCGGGTGGAAGTGGGGAGGAGGGTACCGGGGTGTGGGGGTGCTGTGCTGCAGGGGCACAGGGTAGAGCTGATTGTCACCAGCAGAGTCTCTGCCCTCTGGGTGCAGCCCGGAGCCCCAGGGGACGTCAAGCACAGTCTGGGTGCTGCAGGGAGATGAGGGGAAGCCCCAGCACGAGGCTGAGGTGCTGGGGAAAGGGCCACAAGCTGCAAATCGCAGCCTGACCCTTCCTGGACTGTGTGTTTGGGGGGAGATGCCACAGCTGTCCCCAGCACAGTTCTGCCCCAGACCCACATCCTGCATCCCAGCAATGCTGGGACATCCCAGCTCCATTCTACCCACCCTGGAGATACCCGTGCCCCACCAGCACAGGCACAGCAGCCTGAGTACGGACTGAAGGCTGGCAGAGGTTTTAGCAGGGTTTCCAGCTGTTTCTGGCTCTGGCTCCTTCCCCTTTTCTTTCTGGTTGGCCCAGGTGGGCGCGGTGTCATTGCTCGGGGTTTTGCCAAGCTGCCCCTTGGCCAGGGCCAGGCTCAGCACGGGACACGGAGAGTGGCCACTTCTGGGGAGTGTCCCAGGGCAGCGAGTCAAAACAAGAGGGTTTCAGGGCCGGCCAGGAAAATCCCACCCAGCTGCAGCCCCGTGTCCCCGTGTCACCCCCGCGGGCGGGTTTTCTCCGCCAGGAAACGGAGAGCACCTGCCCGGGCAGCTGCAGGCGCCGGGCTGCCGGGGAATGCCCCAGCACGGGGGAGAGCCCTGAGCTCTGCCCCAGAGTGCAGGGAACCCCCGGGGTCCCGGGGGCTGGCTGGGCGCAGGGGGAACCTCTGGGATCCAGAGTTCTGACTCACTGAGGGAGGAGAACCCCTGGGATGCCGGGGTTTGGCTCGGTGAAGGGGAAACATCTGAGGTCTCTGACCACGGAGAGGAACCCCCGGGGGTGTAGGGCCCACCGTGGCATGGGGGAACCCCTGGGCTGCGGGGTCTGCCCCGTCACAGGTGACCCCTCCCGCCCACGCTCCGGGAGCCGCCGGCGCTCCCGGCCGGTTTCTCTCTGAGTCAGAGCCGCTCTTGCTGCCGAGCAGAAACTTCCCCCTCCTAAAGGAGAAGCAGGACGGGCCCCCACCGCCCCCACACCCAGAGCGAGGTGGGGGAAGGAGGGCAGAAAGCCCCGGGGGGCAGTCGAGGTCTCCCTGCCTTCGCAGGTACCGGGGCTGTGCCAGCCCTGTGCTCAGTGGGACAGGCCATGGCATGGCACAGCATGGCACAGCATGGCACAGCACGGTATGGCATGGCACAGCACGGCATGGCACGCTTCCCCAGTGCTGGGAAATGCCCCGTGCCCATGTGCCCCACTGCCTGCAGCGCCCCACTGCCTTCCCCTTTCCATTAGAGAGCGATGGGTGGGGGAACAAGGGGGAAAAGGAAGCGGCAGCAACAACCGGTGAGTAAAACATCACCGGCAGCTGCCGGAACCGAACCGAGACCATCACCTCCCAAAAGGGGCTGGGATGGGGGCACGGCCCCAGCCTGGGGCTGGCATGGGGCTTTTATACATCGATGCTTAAATCTGCCTCTTCCAGCCCGGGGAAGTGGGGATGCAGGAGCAAAGGCAGGTGCTGGGAATGGGAAGGGGAGCGATGGCCAAGCCAGGGAGATGGGAGCTGCCGAGAGTTCACAGGGAACACAAAGACAAATTCTTTAAGAAAAAAAAAAAAGAAATCAAAGGGATGTGGAGAGGGAGATAAGAGGGAAGACAGAGCAGGGAGACGGAGGGAGCGGAGAGGACGCGGGCAGAGGGAGGCAGGCGGCGCGGGGAGGCGAAGCGGGAGCCGGGGGAGCTGTCTGGCGCGTCCCTATCGCCTCTCTCCATCGCGGGAGCCCAACCTCAAGTAGTTTTTCACTGAGATTGGAGTGATCAGGTAGGGCTGCCCTCGGCGGCAGCTGCGGGGCTGTGAATAAGCACCTGCTTATCTCTGCCCAGCGGCTGTGCGCGGCTGCAGATTGCGGGGGGACGGGAGCTGGCTGCCGGCTGCGATTTCCATATCAGCGCCCTGCAGCCGCCTGCGCCAAATAAACACAACAGCCCCACGGACAAAAGGTTAATTATCAATTTTCAGAAAGGGAGAGAGAAGGGAGGAGGAGAGGGGAGAGCAGCGGCCGTCGGCAGCCGCGGGGACGCACAGCCGGGCCCTGACGGGGTGCTGGGCTCTGCGCCCCGGACACAGCGTCCCTGAGCATCCCCCGGGCTTTGCCGGCACCGGCCGGGCTGTGGGGAGGGGCGGGGATGGGGATGAGGATGGGGATGGGGCAGGGATGAGAATGAGGACAGATATCGGGATGGGGGCAGTGACAGCGATAGAGATGGGGATGAGAACAGGGGTGGGGATGGGGACAGATATCGAGATGACGACAGAGGTGGGGAAGGGGACAGGGATGGGTCTGTACAAGCACAGGAGCTGTGGGACTTGGGGGGAGACACAGGGGAAAGAAAAAGAACCCCTCCCAGTACCCTGTTTCAGCCCTGGCTGGGCAGCGGCAGGACTGGAGGAAGGCACATCCTCGTCCTCCTCCTCCTGGGCATGCAAGGCCCTGCTGGCTCCACTTCCCGCAGCCACATTTCTGTATTCAACAGCTTTCTCCTCTTATCAAAGCCACCATGAGCTCCCAGCTCGGCTGGGCCACGGGGCCCAGGGAGAGACATGGAGAGAAGAGGTGCCCTGATGGCCCCAGAAGGAAGGGCTGGGTGGTGGCATCACCCTGCTTGTCGCTGAGACCACGTGAAGCCATCAGGGATCCTCACGGGCTGTTAATCACTGTGCTTGAGGTCAGGGCTTGTCGCTCTCTCCTGACACTCGGGAGTTGTTAAATATGGCAAGGAGTGCTGGTGTTTCCCTGGTGTCACCCACCCTCTCCCCCACGTTTGCTTGGGGCTGCAAAACCTCTCTGCTGCTGCAGCCACCCCTGCTCTTGGATAGTTTTCCCGTCCTGCACGTCCCACTCTCAGCACACCCTGGCCAGGGAGCACTGCCCCGAGTGTGCCCAGATGCTCCCGGCTCCCACGAGGAGACACAGAACCCAAAAGAGCCTCACAGGGCAGCAGCCACGCGGCTGGGAAGCCTCGAGCCCACACGGCACCAGATTTAGCCACAGACATGCTCCTAAAAATAGCCGGGAGCTGGGAGGCTGCAGAGCTGCATCTGCTGCCACAGGGAGCAGACTCGGAGCTCCAGCCCTCATCCCGTGGGGCTGGGGTGCCTGGAGAAGGGATGGATGGAGCTGGGATGGATGGAGCTGTGGTGAACAGAGCTGGGGTGCACAGGGCTGGCTCCAGCACAGTTTGGCTCAAGGAGAGTTTGGATCCAGCCATCCCTGTGCCAGCCTGATGCCAGGGACAGGAGGACACCGGCATGGAGACGAGATGCTCTTGGTGCTGGGATGGTCCTAATCCACTGGGGAATGAGATGTGCAGCTGTGGATGAGAACACCGAGGGCTGATGATATTCAGCACCTTTAGTGCAGGCAGGGCTCTGCAGCTCCCGTCTGAGGGGTGCTCCAGGGCTCTGGAGGGGCAGGAGATGGGTGTCCCCGGGGATTTGGGGGGAGAAGCTGGGGATAGAGCCAGCACTCAGAAAGCTGTGGTGCCTGACTGTGAACTCTGGTGTGGCCCCAGCCTGCCCCACATCCCAAGAGGGGCCTGACTTCCAGCTGATAAAACATGCTAAAAATACCAGGATAAATATGAGGGAATGCAGGCGGGGGTGTGAGCATCCCGAGCTGGAGCAGCCAGCCCCCTCCAGCCCTGCTCAGCCCCCCCAAATAACCCCAGCCCAAAATACCAACCCGGGGCCCATCTGGTGTCCAACTGATGAGCACAGATGTGTTTGGGATTTCCGAGCCGGCTGGCAGCCGTTCAGACCTGTCGCAAGCTGCACCTGCTGCAGGATATTTTCCCTTCTGGATTTAATCCCCATTCCCTCAGCAGCCCCAGGCACCCCCCAGGGCTGGGCGGGCAGAAGGAGACCCCCCCAAGTGATGGCCATCCTGACCCGCACCCATCCCTGCCATAAATATGGATGTGGAAGCAGGAGAGGGAGGAATTAAATACCCAAGAGTGGTCGCGTGGTGCCCAAATCTCAGCCCCCCACCAAGGAAATTCCCGGGGGATGGGTTGGTGTCACAGCCACCCTCCCCCAGGATGGATTTCAGCACCTCTGGGTGTTTTGGGAAGGTCAAAGGGGATTTCTGGGAGCATCCCCAGCCACAGAGACCAGAGCTTTTCATTGCAGGCACCGAGCCCGAGCGATGCTCTGGGGTTTGGAAACCATCCAGTGCATTTCCCAGCCCCCCACCATTCCCCCCAAATTAACACACCACTCTCATGTTTTAACAAGGCTCTCCCAGCTCAGATGTTGACCCCTGTGATGATCGTGGAGCCTGCGGAGGGAATAAACAGCAAATCCCCTTTTAAATGAAGGGCTCGCCGAGGGATTAGGAGCGAAGGGGTGGCCTGTCCCCCCCGGCCCCCCCCGGGAGCTGTCTGTGCAGATATTCCAGGCAGGAGAGGCCTCGTCTGTCCGTCTGGCCCGTCTGAAGTGGTCCTGGGCGATAGGGAGTGATTAGGATTAGACACATCCAGGATGAGAGTTTTTTCACCAGATAGGGATGATAACGGGACCCATGGGGAGGATTACGGCCCTGTCTCTCCAAGGGAGCGGCCATCTGCATGTCCATCTCCTGATGGCTCTGCTGCCCCAGCGCGTCCAGCCGGGCTCTCCCTTGTCCGTGCTGGCTCCTGGGACGGCAGCACTGACCTGCTGCACCCATTGGGGCTGGGCCTCCTGCCCCATCCCCACCAGGGTCACATGGGAACAAGGGCACGTGGCCATCCGGGGTGGCAGAAGTGCAGTCCTGCAATGAGCACAGCACCCAGCACCCCTGCATCCCTGGGGTATCCAGCATCCCTGGGGTACCCAGCATTGCTGCACATCCCTGGGATGCTCAGCATCCCTGCACATCCCCGGGGCACCCAGCATTCCTGCATCCCTGGGGAATTCAAGCATCGCCCCGATGCGTCCTGGCTTGAGGCCACCTCCACACACCCGGGATGCTGCCGAGGGGACAGGGTGACACATCCCTGTGAGCACAGCTTGAGGCTCTGCCATCCCTTGACTTTCCCATCCCTGGAGCGAGATGAGCGCTGCCGGCCCGGCCTCCGCAGGGAAGAGAGTGGTGAGAACCGGCCCGTTCCCATCGCCCCCATCGCCCTCCCTCCCGGCAGCATTTTTCCCTGCTGAAGTCAGAGGCACCCGGCAGAACCCCGGCTCCTGCCAAGCACAAACATTTCCTATTTGGGATGTTCACGCCGCAGCCTTGGGCTGTGACGCTGTCCCAGCGTGTGCACGGCCGGAGGATCCCAGGGAAGGCTGGAGCTGCTGTGCCCGCCGTGATTATGGGAGAGAGAGAGAGAGTGGCATTTTGAAGTTTGGATAAAACCTTAATTGAAGTCTTGGCTGCTGTTAATTATATTAAAGGCAGAGTGAGCGACGGGCTTTTTATTAGTTAATGAGGATTTTCATTTTCCGGCAGAGGAGCCCTTTGATGTTTCCAGGACTAATGGCTGTTAAATTCAACTTACTCGCTTTGCCAGTGCTGGAGGGTGATGGGGAGCAGGGGCTGCTCCAGACACGGTGCCCACCAGCCACTGTGGAGAGAGGACAGAGATTCTCCCACCACATCCCCACCAGGATCATGTGGGAACAAGGATTTGTGGCCATCCGGGGTGGGAGATGGGCTGTCCTGCCCATGAGCACAGCACCCAGCGTTCCTGTGTGTCCCCCAGGTGTTCAGGCATCCCCTGAATCCCCAGGGAACTCAGCATCCCTGCATCCCTGGGACACTCAGCATCCTTGGACACCCCTGGGGCATGCAGCATCCCTGCATTCCCGGGACACACAGCATCCCTGGGGCACCCAGCACCCCCAGGCTATCCAGCGTCCATCCAGCCTGTCCTGCTCTCCACACGGATTTTTCCAGACTATCTCCAAGCGCCGTGCCAGGCTGCCTCCCTCCTCCCGCAATTAGCATTTATTATGATTATTTTGCATTCATTACCCGCGGAGCCAGCGCTCTACCCCATCTGAAATCGTGTGCAAATTCCCTTTGCATCCCTTTTCCCACCCTTGCAGGGGAAGGGCTGCACAGTTTGCCGTGAATATTCCGGGCTCGGGGAGCGCCGCCGTCGGTGCCAGTCCCGAGCCCCAGCCACGTGGCCACGGCTGCTCCCCAGCTGGATGATTTGTAGCATTAATCAAGGCCCAGAGCACTTTGCATTTCAAATGCTGGCAGGGAAGAGCCAGGCAGGAATCTGGGCTTGGGGGAATATTCAGGAAGAAAACGGGTTTGTCCTCAGCCTCGCCTCAGCCCACGGGAGGTGCCAGGGTGGGAACTCGTGGTGCTCCAGCGGGTTCTCCCCACATGGCACGGCCCAAGGGAACCCAGCAGCTATCTAAGGAGTTTTTGGGGTGCCCAGTGGGGCAGGATGGGGTGGGAGGGGAGGTTGGTGGCAGTGGGCACGGGACCCTCTGCAGCAGCACTGTGACAGCAGTAAGAGACGTTTGAGGGGCTGGGGGGCAGTGGGGCCCCCCAAGGCTGGGTCAGGAGTGGTTGCTTCCCCCAAGCCCCCCAAATGGCAGCTCAGCCCCTCTTGGGGGCCACTCTGTGTGTGGCTGCCGTGGGGCAGGAGGGGAGGGCAGGGGGGGCTCTTTCCTGGTAATTACCCCTCGTCCTTCCCAGCCAGGCTCATGGAGGGAGCCGGGGGGGACACAGCTTAAGCTATCAATGGTCCTGCCTTGATGGGAATAAAATATGCACTGAAAGACATGAAAATGGAGTAAATAAAAGAGATAAAAATGGAACGATCAAGCCAGCAACTTCTCCTCCTCTGATTAAAAAGAGGGAGTGGGGGGGGGAGAGGGGATGCGCTGAGCCCTTGAAGAGGCAGCTGCTGCCGCAGCCGCAGCCCTGATAAAGGGGCTGAGCAGCCTGTTTGGGAGAGATAAAGTGAAGTCCCAGCGTTTCCTGTCCTCAATCCAAGCCTTACCATCAATATTAATACAGCTTGACAAACTGGCGTTTAAGATAGAATAAATATAGACTGGTGCTGCTATTACCTAGACCTTATTAATCTGCTTGGAGGCATTTAAATGCCGTTAAAAATATGGAGTTTACTCGCTGGCACTTCAATAGCTTTACAATCCATCAGCGTTTTGTTTTCCACCCTCCTCCTCCCCTTCCTGAGGTGTTGGCTCTGGGTGCCCGCTGACCTGTGCTGCTCCGGGCTGGGAGAGAGGAGCTGAGGGGGAAGCTGAGGTGGGAGCTTGGCTGAAGGATGATGAGGATGGGTGGGAGCTCAGCCCAGGGCATGGAGGCACAAACCCCACGGAGACAGAGAGCAGAGCATCCCAGGACTGGAGGTCTGAGACCCTCATGCCCAGGTGATGGAAAATTCACCTGTGTGCTCCTCACCAGGAGAAACCCGGGGCTCCCAGGTGCAGCAGCCAGAACCCCCAGCCAGGGAAGCAGGCCCCCCTGGAGCCCCAGTTCGCCTGTGGGCTGGACAGGAATCCAGCAGGTGCTTGGGAAGCTGATCCCCATCCTGTTTCCTCTGCTCCTGGCAGCGTGGATGCTGGGCTGCCATATGTTGTGGCACCCACATGCTCCTTCCCTGCCAGCCCCGTGCCGGAGACACTGCCTGGTGCCCGGCACCCTTCCCCAGGCCATCCTGTTGCCTCAGCATCCACAGGGTGGTAGGAGCAGCTCTGGATTCATGAGTGCCAGGTGCATGGCAGGGCCACCGCGGGGTGGGGATGGATCCATGTGTGACAGAGTGCATGGCAGGGGGGACCCTGGTGTGAGGCAGGGCCCACGGGTGCCGGGCACACGGCAGGGTGTGGGGTGGGATCCGTGGGTGCCGGGCACACGGCAGGGTGTGGGGTGGGATCCATAGGTGCTGGGCACATGGCAGGGTGTGGGGCAGGACCCCTGGGTGCCAGGCACACCGCAGGGTGTGGGGCAGGGCCCACGGGTGCCAGGCACACGGCAGGGTGTGGGGCAGGGTCGATGGGTGCCGGGCACACGGCAGGGTGTGGGGTGGGATCCACGGGTGCCGGGCACACGGCAGGGTGTGGGGTGGGATCCACGGGTGCCGGGCACACAGCAGGGTGTGGGGCAGGGCCCACGGGTGCCAGGCACACGGCAGGGTGTGGAGTGGGATCCACGGGTGCCAGGCACACGGCAGGGTGTGGGGTGGGATCCATGGGTGCTGGGCACACGGCAGGGTGTGGGGCAGGACCCCTGGGTGCCGGGCACACGGCAGGGTGTGGGGCAGGGTTGATGGGTGCTGGGCACACGGCAGGGTGTGGGGCAGGACCCCTGGGTGCCGGGCACACGGCAGGGCCACCACCCGCGGAGGTGGCGGGCGCAGATGGGGCGCGCGGGGCAGCGGCGGCGCGGGCGGGCGGCGGCGGGAGCGGCGCTCATTAGCCGTGTATTATTCATCGGCAGCTTCTGTCGCCTGCCATCTGCTCCGGCTGCGCGGCGGGCGGGCGGCAGCAGCCTAACGGGGCTGCGCGGCCCCGCTCCTGCTGTCACACCTGGGCCGCCACGGGAGCCGGCCCCGCGCGGGGGTGGCACCCCGGGCAGCCGGGTGCGGTGCGGGATGTCCCCGCTGCCCCGGGGCGATGCTCCACGGGGTGGGTGCCTCGAGGCAGGAAAACGGAAAAGAGATCGCACGGACTGGGTCATGCCATGGGTGCTCTGGCTTGTGGCACACCCGGCGCTCAGCCCCGGGCAGGATCGGACCCTTCCCAATTTTGAGGCAGTTCCGAGGTTCTGCCCGAATCTAGGGCTGGGCCGTGCATCCGCACCCAGAGCAGGGCATTCCTCTCGGAGCACGGCAGCCAAGCTCATCCTGTATCCAAGCAACACCTTCATCCCCTCACCTTTTAACTAAAACACTTGATGAACTTTACAGGGAGAGCGTGGCAGCCCCGTGGGCTCTCCAGAGGTGCTGCCTGTGCAGGAGGTGAGGTCCCAGCACAGGGGTGTGCACTGTCCCACTGTCCCATTTCTGCCCCTCCACTGCATCCTGCGGCTCACATGGGATCCCCAGAGCACCCGCCAAGCCAGGAGCTTGCTGATCTACATTGATAATTGCCGGGTTTAATTACTTGGCAGCCAAATGACCTTTTACATCTTCCAGCGAGGCCATGAAACTCCTCCCTGAGTGGGAGCAGCCACGCAGTGGGAATGTGACAGGGCTGACATGCCACCAGCTTCACCCCAACGGGGTGATGGGGACAAGGCCAGGGTGAAAACAGGACCAAGGTGTCCAGGGACAGGACCCTGCAATGTCCCTGGGGAGAGCTGGGAACTGCTCTCCATGGGCCGGCCTTGGCCTGGGAGGGAGCATCCCTGGGGCAGAGCCGGTCCTGGGGACCCCATCGTGGCACAGGGTGCAGCTCCCTGGACATGGAGGGTCCCTGCTGCCCCTTTGCTCTCCCAGGCTGCCTCTGGAGCTCCCTCATCCCTTCTCTTTCCCTTTTCTCCTGGAAATAAGGCCTCACGGCTCAGCAGAGGCTGATGCCAGCCCACAAGCCAGGCACAGCCCCTGCTGCACCTCACTCCGTGTGCTCTGCCCGCTGCCAGCCTTCGCCTCTCCCTCCCGCGGAAAGGAGCCCTTCTCCTGGTGATAATTACGGAAAAGTTCAGTGCTGAGAGAGGCGGGGGGAGGGATGTATTAAAATGCATGCGCACAGCTTGGGCCTCGCAGCAGATGTTGGCATAATTAGAGAGGAAAAAATTATGAAATTAATTTGTGGTTCAATGTAAATTTTGGCGTTGGGGGGAAAGCTGGCGCGTGCTCCCTGCCTGCCACCGGGACCTGCCGGGGGTCTGGGGGAGCACCGAGCCCGGCGAGGGGGCGAGGGATGGGAAATGCCTGCCCTCAGCGAGGATGGGTTTTGGCAGTGCTGCATCCCAGCTCTGTCACCACGGAGAGGTGGGGAGCAGCCCGACCAGCCCAAGGAGAAGGATCACCAGCCCAGGGAGAGGGACCACCAGCCTGGGAAGCTGGGCCACCAGCCTGGGGACATGAACTACCATTCCCTCTAAATGAGGATGCAAAGAGAGGAGGGTTGGGGAGGAAAAATAAAAAGCAGGGTCCAGCAATGGCCGTGGTTTGGAGTTCCTGTTGAGCCCCACAAATACATGTTTGTTGATACACTCAGTGTCACAAACAGCCTGGGGGCCCTTCCCTTTAGGGCGACACGGTTGGGATTGTCCTTTAGGGGGGACACAGTTGAGGTGTGTGAGGACCATCCTCTTACACAGTGGTGACATTCCCACACCACGCTGGAGCCAGACAAAGCTTTGCTTTCCCCACTCGGCTTTTCCCATCCCCTTTTCCCTTGGGAGATGAAGAGGAATTAATACCTGTCACCTCCCCCCGGCTCCCCCCGGCCCCCCTGCCTCGGGGAGGAGGTGCGGGCTCAGGTTAAAGCACCCATTGATCGGCACCTCCTCCAGCCGTGGCTCTGCCCCGCGCTGGGCCAGGGCCGGCTCTGCCACCCCGGGGGGTGACGGATGTCCCGTGCCAGGTGGGCACGACCTGCCCCCACCACCTGGGAAATCGGGGTCAGCCCCAGGGTCCACAACTGTGCTTGGCCGGGCAGAGTGGGGAGAGGGGGCTTTGTGCTGGACCTTGCACCCCCACCTCTTGCAGGTTACATTTATTGGGGGGGACCCTGAATTTGTGCTGCTGAAGGAGAGGAGGAACTGCAGGAGGCAGGTGGGGATGGGTTAAACCTGAGGTCAGGGAAGATGTGTCCAACTCAGAACCACCAAAACTCAGTGTGCGTCCAAAACATGCCCTCAAACCATGGGAGAGCCCCCAGCATGGCCCTGAGCACCCCTAGAAATTCTGGGGCGTGCAACCCCCTGCTCTTCCCAGCTCCATGGTGCCAGTTTCCCCAGGCAGCCCAAAGCACCAGGAGCCCAGGGAGGGGCATGAGCAGCCCCCATGGGTGCCCAGCTCTGGCTGTGGCCACCCTGCCCCTTCCCTTGTCCTCCACAGCAGCTTCGCCAGGGCTGGCCCTGCAGCCTGGCAGTCATTCCCACATCCCAGTTAATCTGTGGAGTAAGTGGAGGTGCATCCCTAGGATTTAGCAATGCTGTTGGTGTGGACAGGCGCAGAGGGGTGAGAGGAGAGGGGGTCTCCCTGTCCCCCACACCAGCAGTGCTGGGCAGCACTGGGATGCTCTGGGTGAAGCATCTTACTGGGAGAAGCGAGATGGGGAGAGCCCGGCAGAGACCCTCGGCACCCCTCACCCTCCTCCCGCGGCGCCGAGCAGAGCGGGTGCCACAGCCAGGCACGGGCACCGCGGGCACGGGCTAGTCCTGGTGCCCGTGTGCTCCTGGTGTGGCTCCATCTGGCTCCATCTGCTCCCGCCCGGGCTCGGCGGGACCGAATGTGGGTCGTGGCGAGCACGGGTGACACACCGCGGAGCGGCCGGGCAGCAGCTGATCCCCCCGGGCTGTGCGGGCTGTGCCGCCGGCCGGGATTACCCGGCTGCTGCCGAGCTGGCACGGGGACCGTCTCCTCCGAAAGGTTCCCTTCCAGGGGATTACGGATAATGCATCTGGAGCAGCACTCGCTCATCCAGGTTTGTGATTTATCTGAAAATCAAATTCCAGTAATCTCGCCTGCCATCTGGCCCCCGCCGACACGCGGCCGCCCCGGCGGGCGGGGGGCAGCGGCAGGGTCGGGGCGGGGGGCTCCGTGTCCCTCCCGAGCATCCCCCGTGGGAAGGACAGAGCGGGCGGTGGGTCCCTGGGGCGGCAGGAGGCAGCCTGGGAAGGAGATGCCCCAGGAAGCATTTTTGGAAGGGCGCGGAGTGCCAGGATGCAGGCAGGACCCGGAGAACTCAGCCCCTTGCAGGGATGCCCCTGTGTCCCTGTGCCCCACACATCCCTGCATGCCACGATGCGGGCAGGACTCGGGGAGCTCACACCCGTGCAGGGATATTCCTGTGTCCCCGCACATCCCTGGATGCGCCCGGAGAGCTCAGCTCCTTGCAGGAACACGGGCAGGAGGAGGGGATGGGGAGGAGGTGACGACCCCTGCCCTGCCCAGGGGACATCCTGGCAGCAGGGATGTCCCGTGGCCCAGCAGGGAAGGCAGAAGAGAGCAGGATCCATCCTTTCCCGCGGCAGGAGTGGCCCAGAGGGGAGCCGGAGCCCCCAGCATTCCCCTCCCTGCCCCTCATTCCCAGCTCATTAAGGCTCTCCCATTATTCTGACATTTTGTGCGCGTCACGTAGCGGGAAGAAGTAATTTACTTAGAAGAAATTAAAAGTTCATTTTAATTGAGCGCACACTGCAGTATGCAAATGCGGGCGCATTATGTACACTGATGCGGAGACAAAGGCTGTAATCAACTGTTAACCCTTTCCGAGCCAGCCCCGCGCTCCTCCGCAGCGCCGGCACCGCTCCGGCCACTCCGGAGACCCCACACCCACGTTTGGGATGTGCCCCTTGCCCGCGGCTCTGCGCTCCTGGAGCAGGGGGCAGGATAAACGCCCCGGGCATCGCTGGGTGCCGGCTGGGATGCGGGACTCAGGGATGCCGAGAGTGGAGGTGTCCCCAAATCGCTGTGACGCGCTGGGATGGCTCCGAGCCAGAGAGACAGGGTGGATGATGGGGCAGGGGGTCTCCAGGGGTGAGGAAGGCATTTTGGGGAGCTGGGATGGAGGTGCAAAGGGGATATCCCCGTGGATACATGTCCAAAGGCCAAACTACGGCTCCTTGCAGCTGCGACCACCCTCAAATCTGGCGATACCTGGCCAGTGATAGCTGGGTTTGAGGGTGGTCCAGCTGCGACGAGCCCATGAGATTCCCAACATCCTGTTGCTATTTTTTTTAATGTTTTTTTTACTACCTGTCAGACCTAAGATTTTTTTAATGGCAGTGCAAATGGAACTGGCTCACAGATGCGAGATGACAGCCCGCTGCAGGAGACAGACAAATTACCTCCAACCTCAGCTCAAGACGCCCACAGACTCCCAAACAAAGGGAGATGGTGTTTGGGGGGTCTGCAATGAGTTGTCAGTGCTCAGCCAGGCTGCCCACCCTGGTCCTTGGGTGCTCTTTGTGTGCAGCATCTGTGGGGACCCCACGTGCGCTGATTCCATGGGACACTCCTGCTGCCAAGGGATTTTGTGGAAGGCACGTGCTCATCCAACATCACAGTATGATGTTAAAAATGAGGGAGACATGAGGGCAAATGCGTCCCCTCAAAGGGGACACACCAAGGAGGACAGAGTGGACCCAGCCACCCTTTGCAGGAGGGATGACACTGTTGGGAATCCCTTCTCCTGTCTTCGCCAAGGATGGCAGGGACAGATCTGGGATGGGACCCCGCCACCCTGAGGGGGTGACAATGGCAGTTTTCAGCCCAGAGCCACACGGGGAGGAGGGCTGGGGGGCACCTTGGAGCTGCCACCTCCACCTCAGCCGCCCTTCATCTGCCCTGTGCTCCCAGGAGCTGCAACCCCAGTGCTCCCAGCGAGCTCCCGAGGGCAGCCCGGGTGGTCGGGAGGATTTGATTGCTGTGTGTAACCTTTGCAGCCCGTCCCACGTGCCGGCTGGGCGCCGGCTCCGCGGCTCCAGATGGCACCCGGGAAAGAGTTAAGTCCGCTGTGATCAACAGCAAGAAGCAAGTGGTAAACAGTTTTTCTCTCCCTCTGCTAAATTAATATGCAAATTCCCCCCCTTCTCTCCCCCCCTTGCTTCGAAATTAGCGAGGTAGAATGCTTGGGCTAATTATGCATTCAAACGAGCAGGCTTCGTTAATGTGGCACTAAGAGGAGCCTGAAAATGATTGTGAGACGATGAAATTGAAATTGGAGCACGGCACTTCTAATGCATCTGGAGTCACTCTTGCGTGCCCCGGCAGATGTAACCTGGCAGTGACCGGCAGCTCCCGCCTGCGCCCGGGCACCCGCAGCACCCCAGCACCCCCAGCACCTCCTCCAGCTCCCCCATCCCACTCCAAAACCAACCCCGCTACAAGATTTCCCAGCCCAGTTCCTTGGGGATAGAAGGGTGGGATGGCCCCGTGCACCCCGAGTTCCTGGTGTGGGGTAGGGATGGGGCAGACAACACGGAGCATCCCCGGGACATGGAGAAGGGTTGGGATGAGGACTGACGGTGCTCCAGGTGAGCAAAGCAGCTCCTGGCACAGCCCTCAGAGTGTCCATGCAGGTCTCCTGGGTGATGCTGACGTCAGCCCCTGTGCTCCCATGGTCTGGAGCAGGGCTGGGAGCACGTTCCTCCTTCCCAGGCAGAATCCTGGCCCCAGGGCAGCTGGCATGGCCTGGGCATGTTTGGTAAAGCTCCACTTGTGCTTGCATGGATAAACCTCTGGATGGATAAACCTTCCTCACTGCTGGGGACGCTGAATCCTGGTGGCTGCAGGAGGATCACAGGGGAAATCCCGTTCCCACTGCCACATCCCAGCGGATTTGGTGCTCAGCAGTTGTTGGCACATCCCAGCAAGGACCAGGCTGGTGGCACATCCACATCCATCACATCATGTGAGCCACAGCCCCAAGATTGTCCCACGGCAGGGAGGGGTGGCACGGTGGCATTTGGGGCCAGGCTGGGGCTGCTCCTATGGGACTGAGACCTGCAGAGAAAAAGTGGGAGAAAAGGTTGAGGGTGACGAGACAAACTGAGAGGTTTTATTTTTGGGGATATATTAGGCTGGGGATGAGCAGCCACAGGCTGCGATGGGCACACAGGATGATGAGAGATTCACGGGAACACTGGCTCAGGATGTCACCAGTCCCAGTCTCCGCTGGGATAACTGCTCCCTGCCATCTGCACAGCCTTGGATGCAGCCACCCAAGGGCTAAATCCAACTTCCCATGAGACCCAGCAGCACCGTGGGACCAGCCGAGATGGATGCGGGTGTTAAATATTCATCAGAGGTGTGGAATTTACTGGAAGCATCCATTAGGAGGTAGTGCCCGATCCGCAGCGTGCTCCTGCAGCCGGGCCATGCCGAGGTGGGCGGAAGGCGGCGGGGGAGGAAGACGGATGCTCCGGAGGAGGCTGCAGAGCCGCAAACCAGATGCACTGCTAGGAATCAATGAGGAGCTACAGACTTTAGGCGCTCAACCACCGGGAATGAAGAGAAGGAATAAACAGACAAGGAGATGAATAACACCCCGGAAAGCAGGGGAAGGAACGGGGGAGCAGCAGGGATACAGATCCGGGAGAGATGATCCCTGGGACTGGGGTGGGATGGAATGGCACGGTTTGGTCCAGGGGGGTGCGGAGCTCCTGGGAGCGATGTCAAGCATCCCAGAGAGACGCTGAGCAGTCCTGAGGATACACACCTTGGCAGGGGAGGCTGTTGGTCTTGGAGTGAGCCGTGGTGTGCCTGGGCAGGGCAGGGTCGGGGCATCCCATGGGCATCCCACAGGCATCCCATGGGCACCGGGACCCACCGCACCGTCCATGCTTGGCAGCGTGCCCCGGGGTCGGGGCTGGCACACGGAGGGGGTTGTTTTCCTCATCTCTCCGGTAATTTTTCCCTCTGACTATGATGCATAGCGGTGCTAATTCGGCACGTTGCCATTAATTCCAGCACAGCTGCCGCTCTCTCCCTCAAGGCATTTCGCTAATACTCGGCTTCAGAGCCTCTCAGCAAATTAACATCATTTGTTCTGCAGAACATGTTTTATTTCTACACTACATGCATAGCTTATTACTCCTCCAGAAACTCGGGGTGTGCAGGAGGCAGCACCATGGGCACGGCCCTCCAGAGCCAGCCCTGCTCCCCAGCTCATCGTGCCCACCCCTGGGCAGGCACAGGGACACAGCTCAGTCCCTCGCGCCACCTCGCACTGACCCGAGCTGGAGCTGCAGGGATTTGCTCCCAGCACCGGGAGGCTGTGGTGCTGTTGGAACACCCAGGGCTGGTGATGTGGGGGGGGGATGGTGGCAGTGTGCTGGATCGGTCGCTGGCTGGCATCTCCTGCATCCCCCTGGTGTGATGCCACCTCTCAGTGCTCCTACATTTAGCGACAGAGGTGACAAGAGGTCCCAGGATCTCCGAGCCAGGCTGGGGCTTGCTGGGTGTGACACTGAAAGGAACCAGGAGCCCCCAGCAGCAGCGGAACAGCTCAGACCCGCCGGCAGCAGCTCTGGGATGGAGCAGAGCATCTCCCACGTGGCCCTTGGTGCTGAGCCCCCGGGCTGTCGGCGGCGGGGTGAGCTGCGCAGGGTGTCACCAGCCAGGCGGGGGGTCCTGCCACCAGCCACCACCCCACAGCCCCCGCCGGCAATAGTTTCAGGTCTTTCGCTTTGATTAAGGTTATTTAAGCTTTTTACCAAAACATAAAACCTGATTGTTTGCATAAACAACCTAATTGGATTATAGTGCACAGCATCGCTAATGCCGCGGGCTGGCTGGGAGCCGGCGGGAGCGGGGAGCACCGGGAGCACCGGGAGCCGGGATGGGCAGGGGATTGGTGAGACCCCTCCGTGCCCTATGCCGGGGTCTGCACCCACCTGCCCCCTTCTCCCAGCCACGGAGGGACCCTCCTCGGGGTGGGCGACAGCCGCGTGGGGACACCGGTGTCCCCACACGTGGCTCTGGCTGTACCCTTGGTGTTGCCTCACCTGCAAGGCGAGAGGGGACAAAGCCCCCGCTCCGGCACCGCTGGAGGGAGGAGGAAGAGGAAGGTGGAGGTGCCGAGCGGGAAGCAGGGGGCCGGGAGCTTTGCAGGAATGCTGCCTGCGCAGCGTTTCCATGGCTGGGAGCTACAGAAGGCTTTCATGGCAAGAGGCGGAGAGGCTCCATGAATATTTCATTAGGAAAGCAATGTGGTGTGCTGCAGAGAACATCTGGCTGGAGTCCCTGGAGACCCCTGCCTTGTGCAGGAAGCAGGAACTGTGAAATACGGAGGAAAACGAGGGAGAGGGGGAGCTGGGGGGATCATCCCGTGACACGGGGAGCGTTCCTGCCCTCCTGGCCCTCCCCGAGCAGCGCGGGTCGGGCGCGGGGCTTCGTCCTCTGGGGAATGGCGGGAGCTGGAAAGGCTGTGGTGGTGCCATCCATGTGGAGGATCCTTCTCCGGATATTTTGGGGACCAGGCTGCAGCAGCCGCTGTGTTTAATCCCGATATCCAGTGCAGGAATGGGCAGAGCTGCTCCTCTAGCTCAGAGCTGGGTGGCCAGGTGATCAGCCAGCGATGCTGGAGCACCGGGATGGGATGGGATGGGATGGGATGGGATGGGATGGGATGGGATGGGATGGGATGGGATGGGATGGGATGGGACATGTCTTGCCTCACTCCACATCACTCCCAGGGAGATGCTGATGCCCTCGAAGCTGATGCTGGGGTCCCTGCCCTGTCTCCTGCAGGTGATGGGTGCTGAGGGAGGTTTGTCCTGCTGGGTTTGGTGCAGAGTGGACATCCCCGGGCACAGGGGTGCTGGTGGGCACAGTCAGGGTCCTTCAGGGGTGCAGAGCAGCAGGAATAGGGGCACTGATGTGAGATTTGGGATTGCCAGCATCCCTGTTTCTCTTCAATGCCAGCTCCTTCCCCCAGCACGGGCCAGGTTTGGTGCCTGGGGCCCTTTTGCCAGCCCCTTCACATGGTGCCAGTGGAGCGGTGATGCCACGCTGCTCCTGGCTTGGGAATGGCTCCAGCATTGCTCCTGCACCCCAGGCAGGCAGGAGGCTCTGCCACGCAGACGGGCACACGGCAGCACCAGGTCTGCCCTGCACCCTCAGCCCCCTCCCCAAGGCTCCCCACTCCCCCCATACCCCAGCCCCACACGAACACCCACTCACACCCGGTCTCCTTCACCCAGAACCCCGTGGCCACGATCCTGGCATCGTGCGAGTCATGGCCACGGGACCACGAGCTTCCTGCTGTCCTGCAACCCTGCCCTGCCCTCCTCCCCAGCACGGTGATGGATGCAGGGGCTCTCTGCCCACCCTTCCTTTCTCCTTCTCACCCAGCACCAGGCTCTGCTCTGGGGCAGCCCCGGGCTGGCAGCAGGGCACATTTCCCACGTGCCAGCGCTGCTGGCGGCAGGACTTGGGCTCACACCTCCCTTCCTGCAGCCCCGCCGGCCCCGGCCCCTCCGCCGCCGGCAGACAAAGCCCAACCAGACAAAGCCACAACCTCCCTCGCCGGCCCCGCGTGCGGCAAAGCCTCTGAGCAGCCCCGGCCGAGCCCGGCCGGCACCCGGAGCCTGTGACTGCCCGTGCCAGGCAGCGGTGCGGGCAGGGCAGGGCTGTGGGACAGGCCAGGCGGGACATGGCTGTGGGACAGGCCGGGCAGGAGATGGAGGGGCGGCCGGGGAGGCCGCGGGCAGCCCGCGTGGAGCGGAGACGGCCGGGATGTGCGGAGCCGGCCGGGATGCGGAGCCCGGCACAGACACATGCACGCACACGCACACCCTGGAAAACGAAGGCAAATACCTCGGTCCTCTCCGGCTCCTCCGGCTGCCGCCCGTCCTGCCTCGGCCACGCCGTGCCTCCACCACGCTGCCCGTCCTCCATGTGCCCACGCCGGGACGCGCTGCCAGACCCTCCTCTCCGCCGCCGGTGGGTTTTGGCCCCCGCTGCCTGCTGGCGTTTTGGCAGCCTCGCCGCTCCAGCGATGGCATGTGTCCATTATTTTTTTTTTTCCTCTCTCCCTTTCACAATCCGTCCTCCCCAGCCTTCTCTGCCGGTGCCTCCGGAGCCGCCTGCGGTGCCAGCTCGCAGGGAAATTGGCAGCGAGCGCGGCACAGGGATCCTCCAGCAGCTGACGGAGCCCTGCCAGGCGCAGGCAGCCCTTCTGCCAGCCACCAGCCTTGGCACGGGGGGCCGGGGGGCCGCGGGGGGCTGCCGAGGCTTGGCAGCCCTTCCCCGGCACGGCGCGCCCCAGCCGCCGCCACGGCTCCGCTGCCAAATGCCAAATGGGGGGAGGAAAAGGGGAGAACGCAGAGAAAGGAGTTGGCTTCGCCGTGCCCGGTGGCGGGGACCCACCAGGGACCCCTTCCCTCCGCCGAGGCCAGCTGAGCGATGTCCTCGTCCCTCGGCGGAGGCTCCGGAGCCTGCCCACGGTGCCGGCGTCGCATGGAGAGGCTCAGCCCCGTCTGCCCCAACTCGTGCCCCCAGCCCAGGCGGGAAAGCCCATCCCAGGCATGGCGAGCGCCGCCGCAGACCGGCGATGCTGCGTGGCGAGGACGGCTCCCACAGACACACCTCTTACCCAGCATCCGTCTGCTGCACAGGGGGGCCCGGGAAATTGGGAAGGGGAGAGCGAAGGAGGGACTTGTGGCGATGGGTGGGGGGTTTTGGGGTGCCCTCTGGCCGTGTGTTGCCTGGCATGGCCGTCTCAGCCTTGTGCAACGCAGCATCCCCACCTCGTGCCAAAATCCTGGCCCCGGCAGTTCAGTTGTGCCATGACTCCATCCATGACACAGCGGCCAAGCCTGCTTTTCCGGCTTTTCTTCCCAAAATTCCTGGTTTGGGTGTCTTTTTGAAGGCAGAAGTGGGTATGTGGCTTGTGCCTCCACTGTAGCATGGATGCTCCTGGTGCCGATGCCTTTGGAGGGCCCCAAGGCCAGGGGACACCGATGGGGATGGCAGGGCAGGAGACAGGGACCAGCCCAGTTCCTGCCCAGTTACTCCCAAAATAAGTCATTTACTGGGAGCCTCACTCCTTGGGAGGCACAGGAGTGCTGGGGCTGCCCCACTGCCCTCCCCAGCCCCACGGCCCAGCCTGGGCAGGCACCAGGAGCACATGGAGAGCAGTGGCCATCCCTGGCTAACAGGTTCACCCCCTAATCAGGGCTGTCTTTAATGGAGTTGGCAGGAGACACCAGGAGCCCTCCATGGGGCAGGACGGGGTGTGAGTGGGTCTCACTGGCCCATCCCATCCTCTTGCCACGCTTCACCCGCTCTCCCTGGCTGGTGGCACATCCCAGCCCGGGGACGCAGCAGCTCCCGGCATGGCGGTGACGGTGCCACAGGAATATTCCCGGAGCCATCCCGGCGTGCCCTGTGCCCGCGCCCCCGTGCCCCGGTGGCTGTCCCCGGCCTGCCCGTGTCACACGTGCGCCTGCCATTTCCTCAAATAAGCAGCTAATCTCCATCAATCATAATTCCGGGCAATTATCATAATAGGGCCATTTTGCACTTATCCTCGCCACGTGACGCAGGAGCCACTTACGGCTCCACTTCACGCCGAGCAGCTCCGAGCTGCTCCCGTCCCCAGGGAGTCCCCGTGGCAATCGTGTCCCCTGCAGCCCCCTGGGGACGGGACAGGACGGGCCGGCCCCGCCGGGTGCAGGCAGTGGCTGCAGCAGTGGATGCTCACTGTGGGAGGGATGCAGGCAAGGGGGGACCTCTGAAACACGGAGGAAAACGAGGGAAGGAGGGAGACCTCGTCCCTGCCTCATGCCATCCCACCACGGGAGCAGCAGCACAGGGTTAAACCCCGAAACAGGGACACTCAGTCTGGTTTCTGCCACCGCATGGCCCTGGCAGCCTCGGCAGCCTGGCGGTGGTGCCGATGCCCCGTGGGTGTGGGGAGGACTGGGCCAGCAGCCCCGGCGCTGACCTTCCGCTGCCTGGCGGGGAGCAGCTAAGGAAGGCTGGGAAGTGGTGAGGCACGAGGGCCTCGGGTGGGGGATTAGGGGCCAGCAGATGGATGGAGATCAAACATTTCACTGCCCCTTGTTTACAACACCCTCCTGGGCAGCCAGCGGGGACCCCGGCACTGCTCCGGCTCTGTCCCTCCGTGGGTGGGGCAGGATGGGGATAGGGACACACTTCCCATGGATTTGGGGTGTCTCAGTGGGGATGGACAGGCTCCCACCTTGCTGTGCTGCGTCTTCACTCCAAGCAGCACCACAGCGGAAGCTGCCAGTGCCCCCATCCCATCCCATCCCATCCCATCGCCGCCCATCCCATCCCACCACAGAGCACTGGGATGAACTCGCCGTCAGCCTGAGCTTTCCCAGAGCCCGGCGGTGTTTGTGGTGTTTACACCAGCCCAGCAATTACTTTCCTTTTTTCCCTTTAATAAATACGGATGTGCCACAAGTAAACTCCAGCGCAATAAAAGCTTTCTGCTGGATCCATAATTAATCACCGAGCTGAGCAAGGCGGGGGAGAGCTGGAGGAAAACCCTCCCGCCGGCGCGGGCTGCGGGGCTCACACCCGGCTGGGAGGGACGTGAGAACCCGTGGTGGCAGCTTGGGGACAGCCCAGTGCCCTGGGGACCACGGCAGAGCCGAGGCCAGGCGTCCGTGGGCGGGCAGGGCCGGGTGCTTCCACTCCCAGCTGTGCGGGCACATCTGGACTGACCCCTCCCCGGTGCAGTTGGGGAGCAGCTCCCTCCCTCCCTCCCTCCCGGCCCCGGAACCCCGGGATGGACGGCAGTGACCAGGGCTGAGCATCGTCTCCGGGGATGTGGCCGGCTCCAGATGGCCGGTGGGCTCCAGGTGCCGGGGGCCGGAGCGGCAGAGGGTGGCTGGGGGTGACATCTGCTGAGCACGCGGCCAGCTGGCCCCGCCGCCTGCCACCGTGGGGGGAGCACGGCCCTGTCACCCCCGCGGGGCTGCTCCAGCACATCCTTGGATGTCCCAGCTCTGTCCCCACCACGTGCACCATCCCTGCCAGTCCCTGGACCACCACGGGGGTGTTGGCACCCCGCTGGCACCAGAGACCCCCCTGCGGGCACCCATCCCAGGGAAGGGGTTAATCCCTGCAGGGCCCGGGGGAGGCTGGTGACAGACGGAGTGTGGAGAATGCCACTGGCGGTGGCAGGGCCGGGGTGGGTGCTGGGCACACCCTCAGGGCTGCCCTGAGCCCTCTGCGGGGACACCGCTGGCACTGGGGCCGACCCAGAGCTGCTGGGAGCCTCCTGCAGCAGCTCTGCACGGGCCAGGCGGGCGGTGGGGGCAGAGATTGGCGGGTAAAATGGGAAGGGAGGTGAGAGCTGCGCCATGGGGACGCAGCCGTGCGATGGGGAGGGACAGAGGAAGGAGGTGTGCGATGGGGAAGGGTGCAGTGGGGAGGAAATGGGGACAGGGCCGCGCCACGGGGAGGGAGATGTGCCACAGCTGAGGACACAGAGGGATCTGTGCCGTGGGGACATGAGAAATGGGGATGGAGTGGGAAGGGAGCTGTGCCATGGGGACATGAGAAATGGGGATGGAGCAGGAAGGGAGCTGTGCCGTGGGGACATGAGAAATGGGGATGGAGCGGGAAAGGAGCTGTGCTGTGGGAACATGAGAAATGGGGATGGAGTGGGAAAGGAGCTGTGCCGTGGGGACATGAGAAATGGGGATGGAGCAGGAAGGGAGCTGTGCTGTGGGAACATGAGAAATGGGGATGGAGCGGGAAAGGAGCTGTGCCGTGCGGAGGGAGGCGCGTGATGGCAGTCATGCAATGGGGACCGAGTTGTGCAACGGGGAGGAGGGAAATGGGCAGATGTGAAATGGGGACGGAGGTTGTGATGGGGAGCCACGAAACGAGGAGGGAGGCGTGTGACGGAGAGGGAACCACGGGATGGGGAGCCGTGCCATGAGGAGGGAGCTGTGCCATGGAGAGCCGTGCCATGGAGAGCCGTGCCATGAGGAGGGAGCTGTGCCATGGAGAGCCGTGCCATGGAGAGCCGTGCCATGAGGACGGAGCTGTGCCATGGAGAGCCGTGCCATGAGGACGGAGCCGTGCCATGAGGACGGAGCTGTGCCATGGTGCTCCGGGAGCAGGGCTGTGCGGAGCGTTGGGTGCTCTCCCCAGCAGCGCTGGGATCCCGGCCCCGTTTCCGCTCCCACCCCGCTGCGCCTCGTGGGCTGCGGCCGCGGCCCCGGTGGAAACACACCTGGGGAGGTGGGTGGGGGTCACCCCGGCCGTGCCGCTTCACGGCCCGCCGCGCACGGCCGGAAAAACACGGCTCCAGCGCGGGAGCAGGGCCTGGGAGGGACGTGCCATGTGCCACCACGGGGACCTCTGTGCATCCCCGGGACCTCTGTGCATCCCCGGGATGGCTGTGTGTCCCCAGGGGCTCTGTGTGTCCCCGGGGTGTCTGTGCATCCCCGGGATGGCTGTGCATCCCCGGGATGGCTGTGTGTCCCCAGGGGCTCTGTGCATCCCCGGGATGGCTGTGTGTCCCCGGGCTCTCTGTGTATCCCCAGGATGGCTGTGTGTCCCCAGGATGGCTGTGCATCCCCGGGATGGCTGTGTGTCCCCGGGGTCTCTGTGTGTCCCTGGGATGCCCATGTGTCCCCGGGATGGCTGTGTGTCCCCGGGGTGTCTGTGCATCCCCGGGATGGCTGTGCATCCCCGGGATGGCTGTGTGTCCCCAGGGGCTCTGTGCATCCCCGGGATGGCTGTGTGTCCCCGGGGGCTCTGTGTGTCCCTGGGATGGCTGTGTGTCCCCAGGATGGCTGTGCATCCCCGGGATGGCTGTGCATCCCCGGGATGGCTGTGTGTCCCCGGGGTCTCTGTGTGTCCCCGGGATGCCCATGTGTCCCCGGGATGGCTGTGTGTCCCCAGGGTGTGTGTGTGCTGTCCACACCGGGAAGGTTCCCCGAGGCCAGGCCATCCCTGAGCCCTGCCCCAATCCCGAAATCCTGCACACGAGGCACACGGCCCCAGGACCCGCGGGGCAGATGTGCAGCTCCACGGCGTCACTCGCGCCCGCCATGAGATCCGAGGACACCGTGGTGACACTCCAGGGGGCTGCAGGGACAGTCGGCCCCGCCCCCGTGGGCGGTTTGGGGCCAAATCCCCACAAATCAGGTGCGGGGCGGCGGCGGAGGAACATTCGTGCGCGGAACGTTCGGGCCGCGGCGCCACGTTCCCGCTGGAGCTGTTCGCGGCCGGACCGGTCCCCCGGCGGCAGGTGAGGCCCCGCGGGGCTGCGGGAGGCGGCGGGGCCGGGACGGCCCCGGGACGGCTCCGGGATGGCTCCAAAGCCAGGGCGAGCCGGGGCCTGCTGCCCTCGGCCCGGTGCACTCGGACCCGGCCCTCCTTCCCTGCGGGACCCGCTGGCTGCGGGGCCTGCGGCGGGGGCGCGTCCGTGCCCGCGGTACCTCGGGAATGGCGGGGCCAGGTTTTTTCCTATTCCTGCTCTGGGATGTGCCGTGAGTAGGCTGCGGGCAGCGAGCTGGAGGGTGGGAATCCGCTCCGGGATGAGAAAAAATAAAGCCCTGTGAGGGTGAGGAGGCCCTGGCACAGGGTGCCCAGAGAAGCTGTGGCTGCCCCTGGATCCCTGCAAGTGTCCAAGGCCAGGTTGGACGGGGCTTGGAGCGCCCTGGGACAGTGGGAGGTGGGACTGGACGGGCTTTAAGGTCCTTTCCAACCCAAACCATTCCCTAGTTTTTGTTTTGTGAGAAGGGAAGGACAGTCAGCATCTCGGCCATTGTTTGATACCTTTTCCGAGTCTCTTTCTCTTAGTTACTCTATGATTTTCTAAGAATAAAGTATATTTTAATGATTTTCTAAAAATAAAGTATTTTTTTATCTCTGTTGTAGAAACAGCCAGGAATCCCTTTGTATCCTCATGCCTGTGGATGAGGAAGGGGTGGGATCCTGCAGGTCAGACGTGCTGGAGCGACGGTTATTCCCGTAATAATTCCCATAATTCCCAGTTTGGAATAGCTCAGAGTAACTCCAAGGGTCATTTTACTCCAGGAAATGCGTTTTATGACCTTTGTGCTCAGAAAGTGCAGAGGGGGATGGCACGAAGTGGGCAGGGGTGTGCAGTGGCTCAGCTCCCAGTTTGCACTGGTTTCGTTGTGCTGGGAGCTGCGGAGAGCCCTCCGGCTGCTTTGACTTCTTCAGTCGCTGGAGGATGAGGGCTTGGATTTTCCCTTCCAAGGCAGCAGAGCCACATCTCTGCACTGCCACCATCTTCCCATGGGCTCTAGGGACAGACTTTGTTTCCGGGTGTGCTGTGCCGGAGTTGGTGGCAGCAGTTATCCCTGAGCAGTGGGAGGGGATGGGAAGCAGCCCCTGGATTTCCTTCCTGCTGTCCCGAGTGTCTGCACACACCATCACCCCCAGCTCTCTGAAATCCACCGTTCCCAGGCCTGGCTGAAGGTGTTGCTGTTCGTTGCTCCATTAAATACAGGCCTGGTGGGAATGGGATTTTTGGAAGGAGCTGGAGGAACGGTGGGAGCACTGAGAGCATCAGCCACGCTCATCCTGGGAGAGCACAGCTTCCAGTTCGTGTCCCTCCTAATGCTCAGGGCATTAACACCACGCTCAGGGCACAGGATCGGTTTAGGCTGTGAATCAGGCTGGGTTTTTACACTTCAGTCTCTCCAGAGCAATGCAAAGACGTCACACGAGCTCTGCCGTGACCTGCTTTGTTTTTTTCCATGCTGGTGGCAAATGTCAGGAGTTCCCACGGTCACCCTGCTCTGGGGTTGAAGCCTCTCTGCTCCCCCAGATGTTTCCACCCTAAATCACAAGCTTGTTTTGCAGAAGCAGAAATTGAGGTTGATTTGCAAAAGAAAATCTGAGCAGGGCCAGTGTCTGGGTGGGGAAATGCTCCGAAGGTGGAGGGGAGAGACCGCAGGGCTCACGAAAATAAGCACTTGTGCAGCCTGAGCTGGGGGCAGCCCTGGTCAGCTCTTCCCTGGGGAGCTGCCAGGCTGGTTCCCCTTTGTTCCAGCTCTTCCCCACAGTGGGAAGCTGGGCTGGGAAGCTCTTTGAGCTGAGCTGCTCCTCTAAGAGGCATTTATCAAAAAAAGGGTAAAATTCAGGTTGTTATTGCCGGCATCAAGGAGGTGTCACGGACGCTCTGGGAGAGTGAGAACTTGTCATCCTTTGGCTGTTTCCTCTTGTCATGGAATCTCTCTGGGGATGTTTTGGTGCTGATTGGATTCTGTGCAGCAAATCCCTCCCTCTCCTTCCACAGCCCTGTTCTCTCCTCTCTGCTCCCCAGTGCTGTATGGAGAGGGTGCTCCAGGCTGTGCAGAGGGATTTAGGATTCTTCACAGAATCATGGAATGGTTTGGGTTGGAAAGGACCTTAAAGCTCATCCCATCCCACCCCTTGCCTGCCAGCAGCCTGGGATAGTGGAAGGTGTCCCTGCCCGTGGCAGGGAATGGAACTGGATGGGCTTTGAGGTCCCTTCCAACCCAAACCATTCTGGGATTCTATGGAAACTGGTTCATAATTTAAATTAGCTGGATTTTAGGGATTGGAGGCTATGCAGGGAAGGGTCTCTTCCTCCTGCTCCATCGTGGCAGGACCCAGGGATGCTCAGGCTGCCCAGGATGTGGCACTCTGAGGCAGGGACATAAATTATACAGCGGATATTATTCAAATGAAGGCTGCCACTCTCCCTGGGTGGGAATAACCCCCTGGGTAATCCCTGCCTGTACTTATCTGCTCCCATAATTGCTTTCTGCAGAATCGCTTCAGCCCAGCCCTGCTGGCAGGATGCTGCTCCCCCTGCTCTTCCCCCAGGTGTGCCGGCCCCTCCGCTGCCTCCTCCGGGACCTGTCCCGCTGCAGATGGGATGGGAAGAGGGCTGGCTGTCCCCACAGGGCTCTGCACACAGCCAGGGCCACCTACAGCAGTGACATCACCCCTGTGTTCACCAGGGCTCTGGCTTTCGGTGACAAAGTGGCCATCGTTGACCAGAACGGGGAGCACACGTACAGGGACCTGCTCAGCCAGAGCCTCCGCTTATCCCGGGAGATCTGCAGGGTCCTGGAATGCCCCAGCAGGGACCTGAAGGAAGAGAGGATCTCGTTTCTGTGCCCCAATGATGCCTCGTACGTGGTGGCCCAGTGGGCTTCGTGGATGAGCGGGGGCATAGCGGTGCCCCTGTACAGGAAACACCCCGTGCCCCAGCTGGAATACGTGATCCAGGATTCCCAGAGCGCTCTGGTCATCGCAGCCGAGGAGTTCGTGGGGAAAATAACCCCCAGTGCCAAGAAACTGGGAGTCCCGGTGCTGCCACTTCCCAGGTCTGGCGGGGATGGATCCACGAGCCCTGCAGCCATGGAGGAGGGGCCCTTGTCGAGCTGTTCCTCGTGGAAGGACAGAGGAGCCATGATCATCTACACCAGCGGGACAACGGGGAGGCCCAAGGGTGTCCTCAGCACCCATGAGAACGTGCAGGCCGTGGTGAGTGCTGCTGCCCCTCTGCCAAGCTCGTTGCAAGGTACAAAGCCTTGGAATCTGGGGAGGATTTGGGGTTGCAGACACACCTTCACATTCCCAAATTCCTGCAGAGAGCTGTGGGGCTGCAGCTTTGGAATCCTCCACACTGGGAAGGTGAATGCACAGCAGCGCGTGAGGCTCTAAACCTTGGCCTGTTCATGCTGCAGCTGCATCCCGAGGCAGGTGGATTCTCCTCCCTGCTTTCCTGGAAAGCAGAAGGGATGAAACCTGTGGTAAAAAAACTGATTTCTTTGCAGATTGCTTTTCTACCCTATGACTAGGGGAGAATCTTTGCTCCTAATTGGAAAATATCTTAGCCCAGCCCAGTGCTGTGTGAAGCCTGTGCATTATTCAGCTCTGTATCCCCAAGGCAAAAAAGCCATTAGCTCTCAGAGCCAAAAGGAATTAAAAGTTTGAATAAGCCTGCTGACTGCCTCACCACTTGGTTATCAGTGCCTGCAACTGCCAGACTCCTGCCATTAGGGAGAGAGGGCAGGGAATGCAGGGATGCCTCCGAGAGCTGACGCTGCTCGGGGTGCTCGGATACCGCAGTGTCCCGAGAGGAATGAAAGCCTTGATGGATAGAGCCAGGGCTTGGCTATATTGGGCAAAGAATCTGTTCCCTTACAAATATGCTGATTATTTGGGGGGTGGCCTGAGCAGTCCCCATCCTTTTTGCTGTCCTGCAGGAAGCCTAAAAGTTGCTCCCTGCCCTGCGGAGGAGGGTTGTGAGAGACACGACCAAATTCCACTGTTCAGATGCTGCTCTTATTTTTAGGTGGCTGGAAATAAGCTTTGCAGTTGCCAGCACTGGGCTCTGAAGGGCATTGTTGACCCAGAAACCTGATAATTATCCCTTCAGATAATTATCCCTTCAGAGCAGAGTGTTTTGGAAGCTTGCTACTCCCGTATTTTTTACTAACATGAAACCTACTTTCTGTTTATCAGCAATTTCCTGCTCCTGCTGATTATCCCTTACAGGTGCTAAAAGCCTGGTGTCATCAGTGTCCAAACTATGGCAACAGAATTCTGGGAAAATCAGCTTTTTGATTACTGTTTCTGCCAAATCTGCACGTGCAGCAGCAGATTAATATTCGTGTATGTCCTACTTAAAATCATTGTTGATATTTCTCAGTAACAAGAAGGGCTTTGCTGATTTAAGGACACGTCCTGCCAGGAGGTTGAAGGGATTCCTCTTGTGTTCTGCTGTTGTGGTGGGAATTTTTCTCATGCTGATCCTAAAGGAAAGATTTTGTGCCCAGGCAGGCCCGGGATTCCTGCCGGGGAATTTGGGGCCTGAATACCTCGGGAGAATCTTTCCTCCTGCCCTAAGGCCGCGCTGTTTGTTTTCATCTGCAGACCACGGGGCTGGTTGAAAAATGGGAGTGGAAGAAGGAGGATGTGATCCTGCATGTGCTACCTCTGCACCACGTCCACGGGGTGATCAATAAGCTGCTGTGCCCGCTCTGGGTGGGAGCCACGTGCGTCATGTTCCCGGAATTCAGCGCGCAGACGGTGAGCCCGGGGGGATCCTGGGCCTTTGGGATCCAGCGGCAGGACCCGGGCACTGCAGTTAGAGCAGCTCTGGGAATACATTCCTGCAGAATTCCAGCCCCTTCAGGCACTGGCTGTGCGTGGTTCACGGCGAAGGGTGTTGGTTGGGTGCTCAGCCCGGGGTAAATGTGCTCTTCCAGAGGGTGCAGCTTGTGGAAGTGTGATGTTGGAATGGGAATGCTGCGCTGCCCCTCCCAGCCCTGGGCTGAGGGGTCTGGCTGGGGGTGGGTGGACCTCTCTTTGCATGCACCGAGAGCATTTCCATCCAGAATTAGGGTTGTGAATTTTTTTTCAGTGCCAGGAAAGGCGGAAGTACTGGATTTTCTCTTGTGTGTTAGTGGTGTGCTGCTGGTTGACTTTTTTAGTGGTTTCCATTTCCCAGAATCCCAGAATCACTGAGGTTGGAAAAGACCTCCAAGGTCACCAATCCACCCTGTGACCAATCCCCACGTTGTCATCCAGCCCAGAGCACTGAGTGCCATGTCCTGTCATTCCTTGGACATCTCCAGGGACAGGGGCTCCGCCACCTCCCTCGGCAGCCCCTTCCAAATTTTCCCCTTCCAATCCTACATCCTTAGTGTTTTGTGTTGCATTACATGACAGAACACAGCCTTTTGAGGTTTTTGCAGCCCAGGCAGGGGAAATCCTGGTTTTCCTCACTTATGTGGAAAGATGGCTCTTCCTCTGTGGAGAAACAAGAGTTAACAGAGATGTCGGGTTGGACTCCGTGATGTGAGAGAGAGTTTGCAGGTCCAGACCTCCTTGCAGCTTTTAGGAAAGGTGGCAGGAGGGAATCCTTACTGGAATGATGCACTTACAGTGTAGTTTTCTGTCTGAGCCAGGAAACCCCAGTGCCAGTGTTCTGCTTCTCCTTTGTTCCCTGCAGCGGTGGCACACGATGGAAAGAGGGGATGGAAAGGGACAAGCAGCAGTAAGGGTGGAACAGTTTCTGCATTTCCCTGGGATGCAGCACCATCCACCCACATCTCCCAGTGTCCTGGGTGGTGTCTGCAGTGTCACTGTCCAGGGACAGCTGGGTTCTCAGGTGCTGCTGCCACGCGGAGCAGAGAGGAAACAGAAGTGTGTTATCCCTGCAGAATTCCCTGGGAAAGCCTGTGCTGGGTAACTCCCCAGGCTGCTCTCCCTGTTTGTGTTTGTCCATGTGCTGGGAAGGCTTGTCCATGGAAAGGACAAAGTGCACGGGTGTGGGATACACCTGGAAGCCTCTGGCTGTGCTGCTGCCAGGTGAGGGCGGGCCCAGCTCCAACCAGAGCAACTGCAGGGCCGGGTGATGCTTCATGGCTCACTTCTGCTTCTCAGAGCAGCAGCCACGGAAAGTGCACACTTCCTTTTTTCTGTCAGGATGCCTCTGACACCTGAGCACTGATCCTTTCTGGGGGGACAGCCCCAGAACCCCAGAGGGGCAGCTCTGCACTTCCCGAGTAAATTGGTAGGATGCTGTGGTAGAAGGCAGGAAGGTCCCCGGCTGCCATAGCCTGCGCTCGCACCCCAGTGGTCGCTGCCAAATTGTCTTCCCCGACTTTAGGGTGACCCCAAAGGCTCGGGGTGCAGCAGGGCTGTGCCGGAGCAGCGCCGGAGGTGCTGCTGAGAGGCGGGGCCGGCGCTGAGAGGCTGGAGCAAAGCCTCTGGAGGGCGCGGTGCTCCACATCCTCTGCCACCGGTGATTGATGCTCCCTCGTACCCTCGTGTTTTCCTCTGCTCTCTCCCGACATCTGCAAATCAATGAGCTGACGTTGAGGGATGGGGTCGGGATCGGGGAAGCGGGACCCCCATCCTGCCTGCTCTGATCAAAGCTCTCCCCAGATGTGACACCAGGGACACGCGGGGACAGCGCCGGAGCGGCCGCTTGACCCCGGGGCTGGACTTGGGCAGGGAGGGCTGGCGAGGGCAGCGCGCACCGGGCGGGGCTCTCAGGTGCGGGGGGCTCTGAAGGGCGGCGTTTGCTTCTCTGGTTTCTTTTATTCCCTTTATTTTTCCGAGGACCTCCCCTGGGAGCTGCAAGTGGTTTGATGGACACTGCAAGGCGAGCACGGGAGGTTAAATAAGGCTTTCTCGTGGAGTTTATTGCAAGCTGGCTTTCAGTTCCACTCTATTTTCACCAGCTGTTTACAAAGTGCCCTTTGCTACTGAAATCAGCTTTCAGCAAAGCAGCAGTGGAGGGTTTTGCCAAAGGAGGCCGAGTTTTGCCGTGTGCTTTTTTCCTTGGCTGCACCTTGAGAAAGCAGCCAATTATAGTGTGATATAAAGAAACTCGACTGGCAGCTAAAACACTTGACAGGCTGATCAAAACAAGGCGAGGAACTTACTCTCAACCTGCTGCAGACATATTTAGCCTTGAGTGATACTGGCAAAGGTTCAAGAGAAACCGCAGCAGCATGCCCGATGTGTGTTTGGTTTCTAATCACTAACACTTCATTATACAAAATAAATACTTTATTATTACAGTGTTTATTAAATTACATAATTTGCGGCGTGCCTTATAGTCGTGGATACAGATGGCAGTCTGGTTTTGGTGGTGGGAATAATGCTCTTTTTTTTTCCCTGAGAAGACATTCCCAGCCCCAGACCACGGCTCGCTTGTCGTTCCCTGCGGTGCAGGGCTAGGAGGTGGCAGCTTTCAGACCTTTATGTCTGTTTTTGGGAGCTGTCCAAGGAAAGGTTAAAAATCAGGACTGTGGAGTAGCCCCGGTGTCCTGACCAACATCCTTCCTCTCACTAAAACAGCATCTGATGTCTGTGGCTACTGCTGGGGCCACAAGGACTCATTAAAGTGTGCCGAGGTGCCTCAAGCGTGAAAGTTGCTGCATAAAATCAGATTCTTTTTATTAAATGAGGACATCCATTACTCTGCACTAGCTACTGTACATGTTATAATTCACTTTATAGCACCATCTGTTAAGACTGTCTTGCTTAAGCTTTTCGTAGCATTTTTTTATTGCAAGTTATTAAAAAATACGGCTGCATCTATTAATCATTTATTAATAAAGGGTTTATAAATGGACCCTTAGTTTCCAGAATTAGTTGACTCGTACGTGATGTACTGAGTCCTCTGGTGCTTGTGCTCCTTGGGGTGCAGTGTCTTCACAGGGAGCCCTCCTGCTGCCTGGAGCCCGTGGGAGCAGCATCCAGTGCTCCTGTCTGTGCTTCTGGGACTGGGAATGGCAGGGGTGCCTGTGGGGGGAGACTTTTCAGCACAGGTGGGTGTGGAGCGGGCAGGAGAACAGCAGTGAGCCTGAGGGGTGTTCTGCCAGCAGCTGTGTGGGGCATGGCTGGCTGTGGTGTTACTGTTCTATTGGTTTAGTGGTTTTCAGGAGTGAGAACTGGGAGGGCAGAAACCTCCTCTGGAGCCAGAGCAAGCTGCAGCCTCAGCACCCCTGTACGATCCTCCCTCCATAACCTGCGCCCAAGCTGAGTTTACTCTTCAGCTGCTCTGTTCCTGTTTGCATTTCTCACCTGCTGCTGACCTGTCCCAGATGCTGGAGTAGGAATTCCTTGTCCAGGAGCAGGGATTTTAAAGGTGCTGTGTTTGTGCAGGTTTTGTGTACTTTGGTGGCCAGAGGAGGAGAGATGAATGTCTCTGTTGAGGACGGGGTGCAGGGTGAGCCTTCTCCTCCTGGCCAAGGCTCTGAGCATCGGGGCTTGCACCGAGCACCCTCTGGAGCATCCATTCCCGCTGACTCCCTCCCTGCATCAGTTCAGGCACAGCCTGTGGTGTGACTGTTGCTCTGTGGGAATGTCACCGAGTCTGGAGGGACAGACCCAGGGAAGCCGAGTGTCCCCTGTGCTTGCTGTGACAGTCACACACTGATGTCCCCATTCCTGACCAGGCACCCTTCGGACAGGAGCATTTTGGAGCAAGCTGTGAGGTCAGTGTCTGCTTTGCAGGATCCTCTGCTGCAGTTTTTGGCCAAAGAGGACCCATTTTGAGCTTGAACAACAGGAAGAGCTTGTCTTTGCCTTGGACACCCCTGATCTTGCCTTGAGGGGAAGATGCTCTAATGGCAAAAGGTTCCCTGTCAGCTCTCAGCATTGATAAACACGAGATCAGATCCTGGGAGGTCTCCCAGCCTTTTGTGCAGAGTGGGAAATAAGAGTATTCGAAAACCTGAAGGAAGAAGCTTGCTCTGATGAGTGATGGGAGAGATTTCTCATATGGCAGTCTCCACTCCGGGTGACCCAGTTGTGGTGTGTGCTGCCCGCTCGGCTCTGCTGGGCAGGTTGGAGCTGTGATGTGCTGCCTGTGCACTGACAGCCCTCGCTGTGCCCTGCAACCCCTTCCATGATAAATATGCCAAGATGCAGATTTCCTGCCCTGCAGTTCCAAGAGCTGCTGTTTCAGTGCCAGCCTTGCTGCGTGTCTGACTTAAGGTGCTCCGAGGATCAAGCCCTCTAAAAACCATGCCCTGTTTTACAATGTCGCACTCAGAGCCATCAAAATCGTCTTGTTTGGACCTTTCTTTCTAGGGAAATAGGAATGCTGCGTGCCCAAAGGTGATGTGTGATTTGGGACAAGCTTCCCCTGACGTTCTGTCCCCTGTGGCACCTTTTCCCCGTGGTGGGAGGGAGCCGCGGACCTGGCACAGGATGAGTGGGAGGTGTTGCTCTGGGGTTGCTGCTGCGTCTGTGCTCACAGCCCTGAATTCCTGAAGGCCAGGAAAGCCTGTGCTGTATCTGGGAGCAAACTTTGTCCTTGTCACTGGTGTTCTCTGTGCGAGCCAGGCTGAGCTGGGTGCTGGGGCTTTCTACCTTGGCTGGGCTGCACAGGGAGATCCAGGGCTCGGCAGTCGCTGTTGCCTCCGGGAAGGAGAAGTGTGCACTGCACCGAGCTCTCCCCTGGATCTGTCACTTCTGCACACATCACTCTGGGCAGCTCTTTTGGTTTATTTTTAAAAGAAAAGAAATCCAAGCAGAGGAGCCTGAGCTCCAACATCCAGGCACGCTGGGGATCGCGGCCCCCATCCAGTTTCAGCTGGAGAGAGGCTGAAAGTCTTTTCATCTGTTAATGGGAGGCTTCAGAGGAGTAATTTTATTTCAGACTCAAAGAGGAGTCGGTGGAGGGAGGAGCAGGTCACTGGTGAATGGATTATGTTTGATCACTTCTCATAGACCTGGCTTTAAAAAGTTAGAGGTTTTCTTTCCCTTCTCCCCAGATCTGCCGTCTGTCCTCAGCATCTGTTCCCAAGTAATGGCTTTTGATGTGTGTGGGGAAATATAAAAAATGGAACCAGAGCCTGTCATATTTACTTATATTTCCAGGTCCCAGGGAAAGCACTTGCTCCTTTTAGTATGCCTCCAGCATAGGAAGGGTTTAAAAGCTTCAGCCTGGAATGCAGAGGGGCCATCAAACTGTGCTGATGAATAAATGATTAAAACCAGAGTCGCACAGAGCGCAAACAGTTTGGGGTTATAACAAACATGAGACGAAGCCACCGAGGGCCTGATTTCTCTTTGAAGAGAAGAATGTTTCTCTCTCTCTGCATATTGCTCATGAAGGGTTGGAGGCTCAGTCCTTGGGAGAGAGCAGAGCTCCCCTTGGTGCTCTCCCATCTCATGTGCCCATCTGCTTTTTTGGGATAGTTTGGTGTCGGATGTGTGTGCATGGTCCTGCAGTCCCTTCACTGCTGCTGTTGAGTTACAGGAGCTTCCCACCTTTGTGTTTGGCACAGGGTCTCACCAAACAAGCAGCCGGTTTGGCCACAGCCCTGTTGCTGCCACAGACATTCCGAAAATCACCGGCGTCCCTTTTCCTCAACGATGCTTCCCACATGGCAGCGGTCGATGCTAAACACAGACCCATCTCCCCAGGTGAAAGGGAAGTAAAGGGCTGAGTTACCCTTGCATTAGAGGGATTGCTATTTTAGAAAAGGTTTAAAAAGATTCAATTACAGCTGAAAATGGCACAATAATTTTATAGAAGAGAGGAGCTGTTGTGTCTGTCAATAGAGGCAGCACCACGGGCTGCCTGTGATCCGTTTGTGGGCTGATGGAAAAATCCATGCTGATACTTGCTTCCTTTACAGCTTGCAGTTCTTCTGGCTGGTTTTGGGAATCTCGTATCAGCCAGAATCTTACATGTTGTAGCACATAGCTGGGTTTGCCACCTTCTCTTCTCCTTCTGCATGAGAAGATGCCCAGGTGTTGGATTTGGTGGTTCTGGCTGGTTCATGGCATTGCATATCTCTCTCTGTAAAGGGAAAAGTCATTCCCTTTCCTCCTCTGTGCTCACATCTCTTCCTCCAGGTGATCTTAGCAGGTCTGGAGGCTGGTTGGGAAGGTTGCTGTATGGACTGACCATCCCTTGGAGCAGCTTGGATGTTCCTTTATCCTCATTCACCGTCTGCGTGCTGGGAAAAATACGTGGGAAAGATCTCCCAGCTGTGCCTTGTTGCGCTTGTTTTGTACCCACTGGTGTCATTTTCTCCTTTTTTTTTCCTTTAATGACGGCAAAATCCCACTGGCCAGCTCATGATATGCTTCTGAGCAGTGGGAGGGGAGGAAAATCAGGAATGTCATGCTGACAGGAAGGCTCTTGGGAACATTAGGTCTCCCACTTCTCTGCTGGCACCGGCAGCCCTGACCCGAAGCGTTCATTGCCGTTATTGCTGGTGAGAAGCTGTTCCCACTCTTGCTTTCTTGCAGTGAGAAACTTTTTGTTTCTAGCCCTTGGTTATCTTAAAAGGAATCTTGATCCATCTCCTGAGCATATTCCATCGGAAGGCTGCTGCTTCCCTTCTTTGCAGAGCCTGGCTGCCCTGGCACGCAGTGCCATGTTTGCTTCCCGAATCCATGGCTTTTTAAAAGCACTTGGAGGCCTGAGGTATGAGGTGAGCAAACCAAAAGGGAGTGTTGGGCTGCCAGCACCCTGTGCACTGGGAATTAACGTGGTGACAGTGACACGTGGGATAGCACAGGGGGAGATGGATTGTGCTGCTCCAAGCCCGGCAGTCTTGGAGCAGACCAGCTGCTGGAAGGACAAAGCTGGCCCCTTGCACTGGGTTGATTGATTAGTCCCAGGTAACGAGGATTTCCCACAAATCCTTCTCTCTGAGCATGGAGTTATAGTTAGAAGCCAGCAATAGCTGTTGCAGCTGGCTGGGCAGTGCCAAGCCCTCCGGCCAGCTCGGGCTGTGCGGAGCGCTCGGAGCTGCCAGCTTTGTACCACGGCTTAGTGCTGCTAAAACACATGGGAAGGATCCAGATTTGGCTGAGCAGGAGCAGAGCAGGTGGAGGGGTTTGGCTGTCAGCAGCTCACCCCGGCAGCTGGTGGCACAAATCCAAAGGCAGCTGCTTATCCTCAGGATGGGGCTGTTGCTGGGCAAGCCGGACTGACACGGAAAAAGCTGCTCCCGTGGCTGGAGTGCAGGAGGGAGGATTTTATCTATGGCAGGAGTTGGGCTGGCACGTGGGGACAGGGGACTCTGGGGTGCAAGAGAGACTTGCTCTGTTTCGATGGGTTTTGGGGATTTTTCAAATCCAAAATCATGTGACAAAAACTCTACTGTGTGGCCAGACTGGAAGTCTGCCTGCGCTCCCACAGCTGCTCGGGGCTTGGGAAGGCAAAACAAACTCACACAGCAAGGACTGAACGACCCCTGAGCATCTGTTTCCCTTCAATCCCCTCGGCACTGTCCTGGTCCCTGCTTGCCATCACGCCTCCTTCCCTGCCCACAGCCATGGCTCTCGGGAGCACCAGGCTGAGGAGAGCAGATCCATTCAGCCCTGGCTTTGGAGAGATCCTTCTCCACCCTGCTGCCTAGAGTGGGAAAGATATTGGGGAAAAAAGGGTCTAGGCTAGACCCCTCTAAGTGCCATTTTACCTAGTCTGGCTGGTAGGGATCCTGCTGGTAGGTGGGTTTCTGCAGGGAGTGAAGTGTTCCCTCTCTGGGCATGTCACCCATCAGTGCAGGAAGTCACATTCCAGTTCTGCTTTCCTTTTCCCAGGGGATCTTGCAGCGCTCGTGTCCCACCTCCCAAGGTGTCCCGGTGGGTTTCCACCTTGTGCATTCACCTCTCCTCACCAGGGGCCACCCTGGGCTGGGGGCAGCGTGAGCTCCCTCCTGTTGGGTGGGACGGTGCCTTTGTGGACGTGTCCTGCTCTTTAACAACAACCACCCGGTGCTGGGAGGGTTTTTTAGGAGCTGATTGTTCTGGAGCAGTGGAGTGCGAGATGCGGGGGGAGGCGGCGCCGGCGCAGCCAAGGAGAAAGGGATGAAACGGAGCCCGAGCAAGCAGAACGGAGGGAAGGGGCAGAGTGACAGCATGAAGGAGAATCCCTGGCTCACCTTCAATCAATCCCTGCCTTGCCTCGCTCGTGCGCAGCTGAGCGTGCGCGGGGAGCGCCGAGGCAGCGCTCGGTGTCAGGAGCTGTTAGGGAATACATTTGTCACCGGCGGGGCAGGGACCGGAGCGCGGGGACAGAGGCGCCGTCAGCGGGGCCTCTGATTTATTGATGGCTTTGGATCGCTCCTGTCTTGGGAAGAGCTTACCTGGGGGGGAGAGTGATGAGGTGTGGGAGGAAGGGGCTCAGTTGTGACATCTATAGCTCTGACCCATTGTTGGCTGCTCATCCCAGAGGTATCCTTGTCCACATCCCAGCAGAGCTGGCTGCTGGAATTTGTTCCCATTCATAGTTCCCACAGGTTAGCAGGAATTGCAGCTGAAGAACATTATTCCCACAGGGAACATTCCTCTCGGGAAGAGTATGGTTGAGGTGGTGGCCCTCCTGAAAAGCTGCTGTCTCCTGCTGCCACTGCTTTACCTGTGGATTCTGATGGCTCCTCTGAGCTCGCTGGGGACACGGCTCTCTGCACCTCACTGTTTTCACGGAGTCTCACTCCCAGTTCCAGTGCATGCTCCCCCTCTTCCCAGCTTTGCCTCGGAGGTTGGAGTCCATGGGCTCCAAGCTGGGTATTGTATATCAGGTGTGTCTTTCCAAGGAAGAGCTCCCGTGCTTTGGAGCACTGGTGGCTTTGTGCAGCCTTTGAAGAGCTGTGCACGATAAGGGAATGAACTGACTCTGCCATGAGCTTCCATCTTCGTGAGCAAATTCTTGGCTGCAACATGACAGGACTAAAAAATGCCATTTCCATCATCTCATGAGTGTGCTGGTGGGTGGGGGATCCACTGTTGGGATGAGAGATGAACGCTGTGCTTTGGGAAACAGGGGCGTGATGAAAGTTGGGAACTTGTTCTGGGCAGGGATGAGGGGTACACAACAGCTTCCAGCTGTGCTGCCAAGAAATCTTAGATAGCAAAGGGGTGTTTTCATCCATGTGTGTTCCCTTCCTTCCTAGGTGTGGAAGAAGCTCCTGAGCTCCGAAGCTCCCCGTGTCAGTGTGTTCATGGCAGTGCCCACCATCTATGCCAAGCTGATGGAATACTACGACGAGCATTTCACCCAGCCCCAAGTGCAGGATTTCGTGCGTGCCTTTTGCCAGGAGAACATCAGGTGGGTGAGCTGTGTGGCTCACGGCATGCTCCAGGTTTTCCTTTCAGCATCACCTCTTTCAGTGCTGGTTGTTGTGCTTTGGTGTCTCTTTGACAGGAACAAGGGTGACATTATTTAATTATGAGCCACTCTTGCATGGGAAAGCCAGCAGGGGCTTGTTATGTGTGTCACCCTGTGTAACACGTGGTTGAGGACTCTGTCCTGCAGCCCAGCCTTGTACTTCAGGATCTCTTCTAGGAGGCCGTCCTGGTTAACTTAAACCCCATATCAGGCAGAGAGTGTGAGGGACATCTTTGGTACTGGTTAAAAACCTCCTGGGGCTTCAGGTTTTATGTAGAGCTTTTTGTGCCCCTGTGTGAGGCTGCAGATTCCCTGGAGCAAAGGTGATCTTGGATACTCTGTTATTGCCTGGGCTTTCCCTGTGCAGGTTAATGGTGTCAGGCTCAGCAGCCCTGCCTGTGCCTGTCCTGGAGAAGTGGAAGAGCATCACGGGGCACACCTTGCTGGAGAGGTATGGGATGACTGAGATTGGGATGGCGCTTTCTAACCCTTTGCATGGAGTCCGTGTCCCAGGTAGGAGTCTCCAGAGGGTGCCCCCTGTTTGGAGGCGTTTGCTGGGAAGTGGTCTGGGGTTTGCTCTGCACATGAGCGAGGAGAGGCCACGGTAGGAACAAGGATGCTGGGAATTGGCACTGGGAAGCCAGGACATGGATCTGTGGGAAGTGGCTGCTGGGTTTCCCAGGGATCAAAGTTGTGTGTGCAGAGCTGGCAGTGGTGCCCGCTGGCCTGACCAGGCTGGCACACTCCAGACTGATGCTTTATTACTTCCAAAATCTCAGTGAATTGAAGGAGTGTTTCTTCAGCTCCTGCTGCCTGGAGTTGTATTTCTGGGTGGTGTCACACAGGATTCTCCCCACAGCAGTGCTTGTCCAACCCATCAGTGCTGAACACTTAAAATAGGACGTCTGCTCGCTCTTATTTTAGTGCCTGTTTCTTGCCTCTTCAGGAATTCAAAATTGTCACACCTCGCTGTACACTCTGGGCCTGTTCTCTCCTTGTCTTCCCCCCCTCCTCTGAGCTACACTTTGCGATTCCTCTCCATGGCTGTACTTTCTGGAACCTAGAAATAAATTGATCTGAGACATTGCAAATATAAAATGCCCCCACTCTCCCTGTGGTTGGAGCGTGGCCATCTGTGTGCCCACCCTGTGCCACCTGCCTCCCCACAGGCTGTCTGTGCAGGCATGGCACCATATGCAGCCTCCTGGGGAACTGGTGTTACCCCAGGGGGTGTCCTGGGTGTCACAGCTTCCCACAGCACCCCAGTCCCATGGGATGCAGAAGCTGGGTCCCACAGGGGTCGCGCAGGGAGAGGAGAAGCCAAAACTCCCCCTCGTTGACTCCTCAAACTGAGAACAGCTTGAAATACAAACTCTGTTTTACTTTTGCAGGGTAACTGTCATTCCCTCACCCCACCTCTGCCGGTTTTATCTTCCTCCAGCAGCCCCATCCCTGCAGGCAGGAGAGGGAAGCAGGCAGGAAAAACAAGACTCCCATCTGCAGGAGCTCGAGCTGTGTGTGAGCCCCACACCCCAGGCTGACGGGGCAGGGAGCATTTCACTGCCCCTGTGGCCTACTTATATTTGCTTTTTATTGATTTTCATGAGGGAAAATGAGTGGAGACTCCAGGCATTTGCCAGGGGACTGAAAGAGAAGAGAAGACTGAAAGCAGCATGGCAATGCAGAAGTTGGCACCCAGAAGGGCAGCTCCTGCCCCAGAGCTGGTGGCCGTGCTCCTGAGGCATCATCCCTGTGGATCCTGGGGTCTGCAGGGGACCTGGGGACAAATCCTCTTGTGCAGCCAAAGCAGAGGGGCTGGGGACTGTCACTCCAGCCCCATCCAGGGGCTCCTGCAGCCCCGAGAGGGGAGAGAAGTGTCTCACAAAGGTGGGGATCAGCAAGAGACCGTACAGAAAGGAGGCTATAATTGAATAGGCTTGATTAATTTATTTCAGGAAGTGTCAGCTGGGAAGCAGATGGGTGAAGCTGAGGCATAATTTACTGGAGCTGTGAAAAAGCTTTTGATCTAGTGCCCTGTTAGAGGCTGGGTAGGAGGTCACCAGGTACCACAGAGCATGCCAGAGTCAGCTGATGGTGGGCTGGGAACAGGGGACATCCACCAGAGGATTCCTCCTGGAGTGGGAGCAGCACACGTCCTTCTCTAGTGCTTTGACATGTTGGAGTGAGCCCAGTGGAGGCACCAGGGTGATCAGAGGGATGGAGCAGCTCTGCTGGGAGAATTGGGGTTGTTCAGCCTGGAGAAGAGAAGCTTTGGGGTGACCTAATTGTGGCCTTCCAGTTCCTGAAAGGGCCTACAAGGAAGATGAGGAGGGACTTTGGACAAAGGCCTGGAGTGACAGGACAAGAGGGAATGGCTTCACACTTAAATTTAGATTTAGATTATATATTAGTAAGAAATTCTTGGCTGTGAGGGTGGGGAGGCCCTGGCACAGGGTGCCCAGAGAAGCTGTGGCTGCCCCTGGATCCCTGGCAGTGTCCAAGGCCAGGCTGGATGGGGCTTGGAGCAGCCTGGGACAGTGGAAGGTGTCCCTGTCCATGGCAGGGGTGGAATGGGATGAGCTTTAAGGTCCTTTCCAAACCATTCTAGGATTCATGAGCCTCTGAGGAGAGATCCTGGGGCTTCCCTTGCCCTCTTCCAGACACTTGGTGTGGCAGGGGAAGGTCCTTGGACCCTGCCCACCCTCCCCGTGTCCCCACCAGTGTCACCAGCAGTGTGTCCCCACTCTCCACCCACAGCACAGGTCTGAAGGGACGGGGATGGGGGTCTGGGAGCTTTAATTTCCAGAAGCAGCAAAGATGAAAGATTTGAAAGATAAATGTTTGCTTGTATATGGTTAAAACCCTGCTTAAAATGCCTCTGTTTTCACCAGCTCTCATTCTAATCCCCCCTGGTGCTGTTACTGTGAAGGGAGATGAATAATTCATGGCCGGAGAATGCCTCACTGGGCCTAATCACCACTTTAATTGGAGGTTTAGATCAGAGGCAGCTAATAGCTGCTACAGCGGGGACTCCGTGTATTGTTGACAGTGAGATCCTTGAGTGCCTTATCGTTGGCCTGTTCCAATCCTCCTGGGACACCGCGGCACAGAACAGCACCGAGCTACCCAGATACCGAAGGACACAGAGCACGGGGCCAATTAAATTTATCTGGGAAGAGCTGACAACTTTTTTAAACAGAGGAGGACGGGTGAAAGAAGAACGGTGTCACCCCCTCCTGCCTGCAGCCCGGCGACACCGCGGGCGAGGTGCCAGCATCGCTTAACATCCAGGAGCCTGCAAATTGGAGGGATGGAGAGGGGAAGGAGCAGGGATTTCTCCCCAGTTTCCCCTCAGGATTATGGCTGGGGACGAAAGGAAGCCAGTGCAGAGTGCTGACGCCCTTCTGATCACCCTGGCTGTGGCTTGGTGGAGGCAGGGCCTCTGGGGCCGTTCCTTTGGGAATGGGCCCAGGTTTCTGCTGACCTGTTGGAGTTGGCACAGGGTATATTTTGCCACGGTGGATGGGCCTGGGAAGCTCCAGTCATTGTTTTTGCACAAATTCTACAAATCCTGTCAGGTTTGTGGAGCTCTAACCAATGGTAGGAGCTTTTTCAGCCTTTACAGATGTTGATTTCAAAGTTTGTCGTTTTTCCTAAATACCAGAAAAGCTTCTCCAGACAGAAACATAAGGAAGCAGCTCTCCACCAGGGACTTGTTTTTCATGCTGGTTTTATTTTAGCCAAGTAGGAGAGGCATTGGTGGGGCTGTGTTAGTAGCTGTGATCTGAAACACCGTGTGGGGAACACGTCACCTCCTCTGTGCCTTTGGCTGTGCCAGCGCCGTGCTGATCTTTGGTGTCTCATTCCCAAGGGCTGGGAGCAGCAGTGGGCACTAATCCTGGAGTCCTGCTGCCCATGAGTCACTGCCCATTTCCATGTTGAGGTCTGCAGCTTGCATCCAGGGAAGAAGCATCTCTTGGGAAGGCATCAGGCTGATCTCGATTTGAAAAATTCCGAGTCTGTGAGAGCCCCTGGCAGTTCCTTGCATTGGTTTCTGCTCCCCCCGTGAGCTTTCCCGGACTGACTCCGTGGTGCCTGCCCACAAACGTGCCGTGTCCTGTGGGCAGATTGGAGTCTGTTCACACGGTGTTTCTCACCCTGGAGAAACCGTTCCCACAGAAGTCTAGAAGGTGGCTCCAGCAACCTTCCATGCAACACTGAGGGTGTTTTCCATGACTTGTTATTTGCTTTGAGGCCTCTTGGAGCCTCCCGTGGCAGGTGCAAGATTGTTTATAACACATATGGTGTGATTTTTAGGGTTGGCCTGTGCAGAGCCAGGAGTTGGACTTGATGATCCTTGTGGGATCCAACTTCTGTGATTCTCGGATTCCATAAATACCTCGACACGGTACCTCAGGGCACTTCTGGCTCGTGGCTCCCTCCTTCCCCTGCTGCAACCCTCTGTCTCTGAGTCCTGGCAGTATCTGGCCTGGAGGTGGGAGCAGCCCAGGGGTGCTGGTGGTGAGGGGAGGACCTGGCTGTGCTGGCTGACCGGAATGCCAGAGGCAGTTTGGAGCAGGGCAGACACGGATCACGGAGCTGCCACGTCGCTTTGTGATTATTTCCAGCCAGATTTGCTAATTGTTCGGGTAGTTTCGCTGCAATAAAATCTCACTCCCTCATAGCCCATCTGCTCTTGGCTGATCCTGCAGGGATGCCATAAATCTGGGCTACGACGACATATCCATTTCCATGGCAACTGACCAGTGTAGCAGACAAAATCATGATGTCACAGATAGCAGATCTCCAGGGCTTCAACGGGAGAGTGAGAGCAGGACAGGGAAAATGCCACTTGAACCCAAATGCCTGAAATACAAGCGACAAGAGGAAGACAGGGCTGAGCTCCAGGTCCTGCACTCCCTGCTCTAGGGAATTCCCAGTGTCAAGGTGATCCTGGCAGACCTGGAAGGCATCAACTGGAGGCACTCCAGGGGAAAAAATTGATCATCCTTTAAGATAAAGAGCACAGTTACCAACTTATAGAATCACAGAATGGTTTGGTTTGGAAGGGATCTTAATAGCTCATCTTGTTCCATCCCCGCTGCGGTGGGCAGGGACACCTTCCACTGTCCCAGGCTGCTCCAAGCCCCATCCAGCCTGGCCTTGGACACTGCCAGGGATCCAGGGGCAGCCACAGCTTCTCTGGGCACCCTGTGCCAGGGTCTTCCCCACCCTCACAGGGAAGGATTTCTCCCTTATATCTCATCTAACCCTGCCCTCTGGCAGTTGGAAGCCATTCCCCTTGTCCTGTCACTCCAGGCCCTTGTGAAAAGTCCTTTTCCAATTGAAACTCGGTCCTGTCCAGTCCTGCTGAGCCACAGGTTGCTGTGAGCTGCTGTCACTGTCCTTGCTCCCAGGGGATGAAAGTCACAGGCCCCATTCTGCCACAGGAGCCGTCTCATGCCATCGAGATGCCGAGCGAGACCTGCCGAGGCAGCAGCTGCCCATCCCACAGGTCACAGGAACAGAGCTGCCCTCTCTGCTGAGCTTTCAGGTGCTCCCCAGGAAAAACAGGCACTAAACCAGGGGGTGGGAAAGCTGCAGGTCAGGGAGCTCTGGGTCACAGACCCAGCTTGCAGCTCAGTTGTGGTCGTTGTGACACTGTGTCAGCTCCTTGGCTTTGAAATTGAAATCTGTGGAAGAATGGGGTGGTTTTGATCCCTGCTTTTCTCCTGTGATGTTTTCTCTCCAGTGTATTGATGTCTCCTAAAACTGAGATAATCCCTGGCAATTCTCAGCTGTTAAGCCTTTGCCTCCCCTGTCAGGTGCAGGCTGCAGAGGAGCAGAGTAATCGCTGTGCTCTCTCTTTTCACAGCTTTGTGTAGGTTTTGTGGTGCCTTTCTTTTTCTTTTTTTTTTTAAAAAAGAAACAGCTTCATTCCTGAGCTCTGAAGCTGTGCAGATGTCTTCAAAGAGTGGCCAGGAGAGACTGTTCAGGGCTGAGACACGTTTGTGTTCAGAGGCATTCGCAGCACTACCTGCTCAGCCAACGGCAGCACCGTCCTGACATTTCCATGCAGATGCACGGTGGGATCGATGCCTTCCTGAAGGACACCCCCCGCTAGGAGGTTCTTCAGTGCCAGCACAGCCCGCAGATGCCATTGACAGACGAGCAGCTGCTCTTGTGCATCCTTGATTTGTGGTTCTGCAGAGGCCGGGCGCCATTTCCATGCTGTTCTCCTCCGCAGGTTCCGTGGGCACCCCGCTGCCCGGCGTGGAGGTGCGCATCGCCAGCGAGACCCTGAGGGACGGGGCTCGGTCCTACACCATCCACGCTCAGGGGGATGAAAACAGCACACAGGTACTGCTCAGCTGTGTTCTCTGCTGCTTCCCTTTGGAAAGGTCTTAATTCAGGGAAAGTTCTCTCCTTCCCAGCCCTTAAACCCCGAGGACTGAGCCCTGCACTGCTCTAATTCCCAGGAGCTCTGTATCACTGAGTTTCTTGTACTGTTTTTGTGGGTTCCTATAGCCGTGGTACTTCATGGACTGCACAAGTGCTGTCCATACAATCATGGAATGGTTTGGGTTGGAAGGACCTTGAAGCCCATCCTGTTCCACCCCCTGCCATGGACAGGGACACCTCCCACTATCCCAGGTTGCTCCAAGCCCCATCCAACCTGGCCTTGGACACTTCCAAGGATCCAGGGGCAGCCACAGCTTCCCTGGGCACCCTGTGCCAGGGCCTCCCCACCCTCACAGGGAGGAATTCCTTCCCAATATCCCACCTAAACCTACTCTGTTTCACTCTGAAGACCAGGTCTAGAGGAAGGTCCCTGCCCATGGAACAAGATGAGCTTTAAGGTCCCTCCCAACCCAACCTTTCCATGATTCTGTGATTGGAAGGGCAGGCCTGGCCTTGGGGATTGCGCTTATTTTGAAACAGCACTGGGGGAAACCCATCAGGTTTCCATGGAAGTCCAGCTCCATTCCAAGCTCCACATAATACCTGCACCTGCAGTTCTGGTGTGCCAGAGGTCCCAGGTATCTGGGATGGGGAAGCATAATCTACCCCTGTGCCGGGGAGCTGAGTGTTCCCTGCTGCAGCAGCACCCCCAGCCCAAGGTCCAGGCTGTCTCTTCCCACAGAAGTGGCTGAGCAGAGTCTGCCTTCCTGCCACCTCCCCTCCATGCCCTCCCTGTGGGTGTTGTGCTGCTCTGGCAGATCCGTGCCCGGTGATGTCAGGGCTTGGCTGAGCAGATAAATGCTGTGTGTGAGAGAAGTGACCCCAGCAGTGACACCGCGTGGGTGGAACACGGGCAGCTGTGAGATTCCACCTGAAATAGGTTCCTTCACTCATTGCCCTGGGAAGTGGCTTCTCATCCAGCCACCTACATGCTGAGGATTTGGAAGGAGCTTCCTGGGCTGTGCCAGAGACACTGCTGGTGTGAGCACTGCTGAGAGGCTCAAGGAAACCTTTTTTTGTCTAAATTATCTGGTGGCAGGTGGAGGAGCCAGCGGGACCACGGGCTGCCCTGTGGGGGGGTTGTGCTCAGGTTGTGTTCTATGTCCCGATGCTGTAAGAGCTGGATCCACCCCAGACCTTTAAAACAGCCCAGGGGACAGCTGAGAGGGACCACGGATTGTGGCTTTTGTTAAAAAAAAACCCTCTTTGCTGCTCCTTACTCTGTGTCACTGCTGCGGCGTGGCCGAGCAGTGGGCAAAGCAGGAGACTCCCCATGTCCTGTTTTTGTCACTTCCTGGGTGAGTGCTATGTTTCACAGGTTTGTCCTCTGATCCCAGAGTTTGCTCTTGGCCTTTTTTCCCACTTGTGTGGAACTGAGACATGAAATATAACGTGTCCCGTTTAATAATGATCCTATAATGCTTTTTTCCCCTCAGGGATCCCTGGGCGCTTTACAAATTAGGTCTCAGACACGAGAATCCCCAAAGTGCAGCTACTTCCAGGATGAAATGTGGATGTTGTTCTACTGCATTATGAGAGGAAAAAATATGGAATGTTATTTTTTCTCCTCAGTACTCCTTCCCCTTCCTTCTCATTGCACTGAGTGACCGGAGAAGGGGAGCCCAGACCATCTGTGTCTGGTGCTGGGAGCCCAGCACCACCTCAGGGCTTCACAGAGCTGGGGTTCACATAACTCTTCTCTTTCCTCTGGCTTCGGGCTGCTTGGGTTTATTTTGGGGGCAGAGGAATTGCCCTTTATCCCGGTGATTTCTCACCGGCACCCTGCAGCCCCCAGTGTGGGTGGCTGGGGTCCATACCCACAGCTCACAAATCTTCCAGGAGCTCCCACCAGTGCTGCCCTTGGCTCCCTGCCCCTTGCTGATGGTTGCTTTCCGTCAGGCTCTCCCTTGGGGACCTTTTGGATGTTCTGGTGAATTCTCAAGTCATCAGCCGGGGAGGGTGTGGGGAGGTGGTAATTTACCTCTGGGCATTGGCTCATGGGTTGGTCCCTCTCTGAAAAGCTGTCCCCATCTCACCCACCGTTCCTCTCGGCCCAGCTTAACTGGGGGTTTCTTCAGGCTGGAGGGAGAGCAATGGTCCCATCTGTTCGGGCCACCCTAGGAGAGAGTGGCTGGCTGGCTACCTCCAGGACATGCACAACGTTTCCAGGAGCAGAGCAGAGCCAGCTGCCTCTGTCCCTGGGACTGTCACAAGGTGGGAAAAACAGTCCCCGCTCCCAGCGTGTGTTGGCACAGACGGATGCGTGGAGGTGCCAGGAGTTTGGGTTTTATATGCCTTGGGCATGGAATGTGACTTTCCCTGGCGTGACCACGTGGGCAGGCAGGTGGCAGCCGTGGTGACAACACCTCTGCTCCCAGGGATGCTGGAATTCCAGCGCCTCACACCTGCGGTCCCAGGCAGAGCCTCACCTGCTCAGTGCCTGCCCCAGACGCTGCTGCTGGCACCGTGTGCATCATGCTTGGTTAATAATTCATGTCAGGAGAGACAGCGTCAGTGGAATTTATTTAAAACAAGGCGGATCTGACAGTCCGAGTGCTCATCACGCTCCAGCAGCCCGAGAAAGGCCTGGCTTTGTTTAAATCAGCTCCTCCACGGCAGAGGGGCTGTCCCAGGGATGGGAAGAGCTGGTTGGTGTCACCCTGCCTGTGCCACATGGCCTTTTCCTTGCTTCCTCCTTCCGTCTCTCCCTCACAGGAGGGCTCTGAACCTTATAGTGGTTGAGGGCTGGAGAAGAGGAGACTGAGGGGAGACCTCAGGGGTCTTCAACATCCTCATGAGGGGCAGGTACCAATCTCTTCCCTCTGGTGACCAGTGACAGGACCCAGGGAATGGCTGGAGCTGTGCCAGGGGAGGGTTAGGCTGGAGATGAGGGAAAGGTTCTTCCCCCAGAGGGTGCTGGGCACTGCCCAGGCTCCCCAGGGAATGGGCACGGCCCCGAGGCTGCCAGAGCTCCAGGAGCGTTTGGGCAGCGCTTGCAGGCACAGGGTGGGATGGTTGGGGTGTCTGTGCAGGGCCAGGGGTTGGATCGATGATCCCGGTGGGTCCCTTCCAGCCCAGGATATTCTGTGATTCCATGATTCAGGCACCGTGGGGCTGATCCAGGGGGATGCTGAGCGCCCCGGCAGGAGCTGGGCTCTGAGCCATCTCTCCTGCCCAGGCTCCTGTGAGCTCTGTGCCGGGGCTGAGGCACTGTCAGGGCAATCTGCGAGGCGTTCACACCTCGGCTGTGCCTGCAGAGCCCTCCCGACAGCGAGCAGAGAGCGCTGCCTTTGCCAAGGGAATTGTCTGCGGAGCCTCGCAAGGTCAACGCCTTCCCCACCCGCGTTGGGCTGAGTTCTGCCTCCTGCTCCCGGCACAGCAGGCGTTCTCCGAGCTGTTCCTTCCCCACTAACACCGTCGCTCCCTTTCCTTTCGTGCCGGCGCCCTTTGGACACGTGCGATCCAAACAGGAGCGGCGGCGGAGGAGGAGGAGGAGGAGGAATCGTGGGGGTGGCAGGAGCTGCAGAGTGTTCCTGCTCTGCCATCCGGTAACTGCCTGGGCTTGCAGCAGGGGACCGCTGTAATTTGCAAAGCTGGTTCCTGGCACACCCTGAAGATCAATAATCTACTTAGCTGAAAGTTCGCTGGATCTCTGTTCTTCCCTGCATTTTCTCCCGTCCCTTGATTGGAGTGCTGGATTCCTTTCCCGCACGTGCTCCAGGCCTTCCGTCTCCTCACATCTCAGGAGCCCTGTGCTCCGTCCATCCCATTTGCTCAGCTTTCCAGCCGCTCCTGTGCTGCTTCCTCTGGGTGTTTTGCACCTTGCGCTGGTTTCCGAAGCTGACACGGAGCCACGTGGGTCGGGCTGCCCGAGGCTGCACCGGCACTGCCAACACCCAGACAAGGTGCTCCAGCCTGGCAGATCCACTCACTGCCGCGGTTGCTCAGCCGAGGATGCGCAGCAGCCCGGGGACACCTGTGACAGGCGGGCGTGGGCAGGAGGTGACAGCCCCATCGGAGTCCCAGTGCCTGCGCTGACCTCCTGCCGGTGCAGCAGGGTGGGCACGCAGAGCTTGGCCCCCGCAGAGATGCTGTCCTGGGAGTGCTGGCAGGAATGCTTCTCCTCGGACACATCCCTGGGGAGCAGAGGTGTGGGAGTGGGTGTCAGGGACAGCACAGCTTTGCCTGCTTGGAGTCATCCCGCATCTTGCTCCTGGAGCCACCGGCATCCAAAGCGGTTCCTCAGCTTTCCCCCTTCCTCGGGCAGCTGCCTGCTGAGCCCGTCTGACCGCTCAGCCTCAGTAATCCTTACCCACAGCCCTGAGTGCTTCTTCCCCTGGGGTTTTTCCCCCTGAATTTTTGGCAGCTCTCCCTGTGTCTGTGGCGCCCAGGAAAGGGTTACAGCTCTCCAGCTCTGAACGTTTCAGTTTGCTTTGTTCAGTGCAATGCATATTTCATACGCTCAGCTTCCCAGCTGGCAGAGGCCTGGAAACCCTGCAAGCTGTCGGGTATTGTCTCTCTCCTTCTTTGCTTGTTTGTTTGTTGGGTTTTTTGGGTTGTCATTTTTGTTGGATTTCTCTTTTTCTTTTTTCATCTTTCCCAAATTGCTCTCTCTCACGAAAGCCCAACCCTGGTGCTGACAATGGGGGGCTATCAATAGCTAAATGGCTTCACAGCTGTAGCCAAGGCAGGGCTGTAGCCAGGGCTTTTATGGCGAGCAATTTCCTCGTGCCGAGGCTGCGGAGGGAGCGTGGGGACGGATGGGTTGCAGGAGCTGGCAGCAGGAGGACGCTGTGCCATGGGCTTCCCCCCCTTCCAAAGGTTGTAATTATCTCGTTGTTTATCCATATGCAAGCTGTCGTCCTGGACGGGAACCGGCTCGGCTGTGGCCGTCCCTCCCGAAAGCCACCAGCATCTCTGTCCCCTCCTCCCCATGCCCCCCGTGTCTGTGCCATCTGCTCACAGCTTGCTGCTGGTTGCCAGCACCTCGGCGGGGCTGGGGGCAGCTGGCACTGTCACCCGTGGTTGTGACTGCAGCTCTTGGCCGTTGATGTCCCCGTGGAGGGGACCAGGAGCAGCTCCACCTCGCTCATGTTCGTCCCAGATCTCTGGAGAACCCGTGGGGAGGTGCCCAGGGAGCTGCCAGGGTCATCTTGGAGGGCTGGGCACCCCCGTGGCTGCTGCCCATGGGTGGCGTGGGTCTGGGTGCTTGGCACATGTTTCTCTGTGGGATTCTCCTCATCCAGCCAGCTATTCCGTGACATTTGCTGTGACTGTACCTGGCTCCTCTCCAGAGGCCAGAGATGGGCATGTGCCAGCTGTGCCTGATGTTCCTGAGGTACAGACAGGATGTGATCACCTGGCCCGGGGAGTCCTGTCTCTGGCTGTCCCAGAGGAACAACCAAAGGAACACTTGGGTTGTTCCTTTCCTATCCCAACCAGACCTCAGCCTAGACCCATTCATTGTTTGTCCTCAGTGCTCCTGCACTTCCAGAACAGCTCTCTTTCAGTGCTTCACAGGTTTTCTTGTCCCTGCTCCACCCCATCCTTATGTATTGGTACCTCAATGGTGAACTTTACCTCCAGCATCCCCATTCCATCTCCCACGAGCAGCTTTTCCTCAGCTCCATAATCTCTTCCATCAGGCAGTGTGGGCAGTGTGTTGTTGAAGGCAGTCTGGATTAGATCTGCAGCTTTTCTTCTATCTACAACCCCAGCCCTCAGGATTTCTGGCACGATCCACATTTGTTGAAAACACTCTGCATTTATTCCCATTTTCCATTTGCCTCAGCTTCTTCCAAAACCTCCTTCCAAAGCCCTCGCAGTGCTGGACACTGCACTTGTGTATGTTCCAGTTACCATTTTTGTTTCCCCATATTTCTCTCATCTCCTCAGGATCCTGTTTTGTGTCCTGCCCAAGTAATTCAAGTGTCTCCACTTTGTTGCCCAGGCTGCTTTTGTTCCTGTATAAACATTTTAACTGCTTCTCATTGATCACATCCAGTTCCTTACTCAACCTGGGAATTGATTCCATTCTCAGATGTATTTATATCTCCTTCCTTCTTTCTGTCTGCCTTCTGATTATTTTTTTAAATTTGTGGCCATGGGTCTATTTTATTTCTTCCTGGTAGTAGAAGTGGAGGCAGAGGTTACAGTAGCATCACATCCCCTTGTTTCTCAGCTGAAAACTCTTCCCATCACAGGGACAGCCTCGATCCCGGGAGAGTATTTCCTTGCACATGGAAGCTGAATCCATCTATCAAGAAGAACCCTCTTTCCACAAGTGTTTCCTTTGAGCTCACCTTTGTCACAGCACCCTCAGGGTCTCTGTTAATTTCTTTATTGTTTTATGCTTCCATAGAATCCCAGACTGGTTTGGGTTGGAAGGATGGAGCTTATCTTGTTCTGTGGGCAGGGACACCTTCCACTAGAATATTCCTCTTTGTAGCTGAGGGAAGATTGGGGATGTTTGTGGAAGAGCCCTGGACATGGTGGGGAGGTGCTGAAGCAGAGGCTGAAGGAAGAGGAGCAGTCTCTGTCCCAGAGTTCTTGCAGCCAAGGGGAGCAGGGGCTGGCTCGGCATGGGAAACAGTGAGAGGTTGTGGGGCAGTGTGTGCACAGCCACAGCTCATCACAGCCTCCCCATCTCCACTTTTAGGGGAGGCTGATGGAAGCCAAACCGAAGGTGGGCCACTGATGGAGTCCTTGCCTGGTCCTCTGCCTGCCCCGGGCCCGGAATCGGCGCGAGGGCACATCAGGAGCATTCCCCTGACGAGGGGAGCCGGGGCAGCGGGAAGATGTGCTGACATCTCGCCTCGTTTATTATCCCGAGAAGCCTGCAAACGAGAGGGATGAGAGCAGCAGCGTGGAGAGCTGTTGGCATCCCTGCAATAGTGTTACACGTTTAATTTATGGTGTTAATATAGATCAAGAAGTTTTGTGTCCATGGAGCAACTGCGGGGAGGACTGACCTTTCCCAAACTTGGCTTGTTTTCTGTCGTGCTTTTGGGATCATCTGGAGCTGATCAGGCTGGTAACTTTAAAAAATCAGTATTGCCTAAAAATATAGACAATCACTTTTGTTTTCAGTGGAGCAACATTTGCTGTAAGTAGAGGGTTGGGTTGTTTGAAAATAAGTTTCAGTGTTCCAGCTCCACTGTGCACCAGCCTTGCTTTTAAATTTATAACTCTCCAAAATGAAAAGTAAATGGATTGTGTTATTCGCAGCCCTTTTATAAAAGTTAACATTGCAAAAACAGATGTGAAATGTGGCCTCGCAGATTACAGCCTGAGCTTGGGGTTTTTAGGTTGGGGTTTTATTTTTTCCTTACTCTCTCTGTGCTGTGTCCCCGAGGAGCAGAAATCTGCCTTTTTCCAGCAGGAGGAAAATTGTTCTGTGTCTAAATTGCCTCCTGCCAGGCTTGTGTGGATGCTGCAGGACACGGCGCTCCGAGGAACGATAATGCCTTTACAAAAACAGGCAACTTAGCGGGGAATTTTTAATTAGGAATGTGCAGGAAAAGTTCAGACTGCCTGGGAATTTGGTAATGCTCTATCAAACCTCACAGTCCTAGGACATCCATTCCAATATGGCCCTGGGAGACGGTGATTGAAGGCACTGGCAAGCAGGTGATTGTCTCCAGCTTCCTTTAGGAGGCAGGTGAGCATGTCCTCACCTCCCTCACCAGGTCTGGACGTGGTGGGATCTGGAAAAGCAGAGTCTGGGCCAAGCCTGGAGCTGCCCTGCTCTCTCCAGGTCAGTAGGGGCTGTGCTGTTGGATGCTGTGTTCAGCCTGGAGCAAAGGAGGCTCAGGGGGGACCTTGTGGCTCTGCACAACTCCCTGACAGGAGGGGGCAGCTGGGGAGGGTCGGGCTCTGCTCCCGGGGAACAGGGACAGGAGGAGAGGGAACGGCCTCAGGCTGTGCCAGGGGAGGCTCAGGGTGGACATCAGCAGGAATTTTGTCATGGAAAGGGTTGTTCATTGGGAGGGGCTGCCCAGGGAGGTTTGGAGTCCCCATCCCTGGAGGCGTCCCAGGAATTCCTGGAGGTGGCACTCAGGGCTCTGGGCTGGTGACAAGGTGGGGATTGGGCACAGCTTGGACTCGATGATCCTGGAGGGGAGGTCTTTTCCAGCCTCGGTGATCCTGGGATTCTGGGACAAGGCTCTGGGGCACCAAAGCCTTGAAGGGGTGATTGAGGGGACAGGGAAGTGTCTGGAGGTGCTGGTGGCAGTTAAGCTCCAGCAGAAGAGTGAGGAGCCTGGCCGGGCATCTGTGCTCCACAGCCTGACCTTGGGGTGCAGGATGGAGCTGGATCAGCCCTTCAGGCTTTGTTGTATCATTTCTGTGCTCTGGGATGTTAAAAAAGCCCAACAAACACCAGGAAAAAGTTCCTTCTCTGGCAGAAGAGCTAAAAGGGCTCCGTCACTTCCATAAACCTCACATATATAAATTATTGTCTTCTATTAGTCACTTAAGGGCTCAGTTGCTTAATTATTTTGATCACAGTAATAATTTATTTACAAGGTGGGGAAAAATGCCAAGCACTTCCAAGCTGAGCAGCACAGCAGGAGGAGGCAGGGCTGCAGAAGCATTTCTTTCCTTCCCACAAGTCGAAATGCTTTTGCTTCATGGAGTTGTAAGGTCCCTTTTAAGGTCCCTGCTGAGAAGTGATGCTCTGATCCATAGCCTTTGGTGTTCCCCCAGGAAAGAAGTTCAGCAAAGCCAAGTGCAGGTCCCTGTGCAGGAGAAGGCTCCAGGGAGAACTCAGAGCCCCTTGCAGGGCCTAAAGGGGCTCCAGAAGAGCTGGAGAGGGACTTGGGAGAAGGGATGGAGGGACAGGACACAGGGAATGGCTTTAAACTGAAATGGGGTAGGCTTAGATGGGATATTGGGAAGGAATTGTTCCCTGTGAGGGTGGGGAGGCCCTGGCACAGGGTGCCCAGAGAAGCTGTGGCTGCCCCTGGATCCCTGGAAGTGTCCAAGGCCAGGTTGGACGGGGCTTGGAGCAACCTGGGATAGGGGAAGGTGTCCCTGCCTGTGGCAGGGGGTGGGACTGGATAAACTTTGAAGCTCTTCCAAGCCAAACATTTCCATGACTCTGTGAGTATTTGGGGGGTGAAGGGGGAAGGAGGCATCTGGTAGAAGTTAAATGGGTCCCTCTAAAACCCGCATGTTTGCAGCCTGAAGGTATTTGGGTTTTCTCCTAAAAGTCTGCCTTCCTCCCAGTCCCCAGCCTGAGAACACGCTCCTACCTCCTCAGCCCTCACCTTCCAGCTTCCCCTCTGTGTCTGCCACATGTTTCTGCTTAGGAATCCGCCGTGCCCTCCATGCTTCCCAGAGAAGGACACGCCGCTCTGAGCCCTCCCTGATTCCATTAGAGTCCATTAGGAGCTCCTCTGCCGCAGCTCCCGGCGGAGCTCGGGGCAGAGACCGCAGGAAAACAAATGGCCCCTTTGAACAAATCCCAGGGCCCAGTGCCAGCCGGGGATTCCCAGCTCTTTACAAACCACCCTCCCAATAAAGGAGGTAAAATGGGAACGGGGGAAAAATATGCATTTTCTAATCACCCAGATTTAGGCCTTCAAAGGATTTATTACAACCTTTTATTTCCATGCGTGGAAAATGGAATCTTATCTCGTGAGCCGGCTGGTCCAGCTCGGCTGGGTTTAGAGCAGGGAGCTCTCAGACAACCTTCAGGGCCACGCTGCACCTGGGTGTTAAACTTGCTGGAATGCATTAAAATGTGGCTCTGGGAGAGGGGGAGATCCGTGCACTCAGCAATGTGATGCTTCCAGCGTTCCAGCTCGTGCCGTGGGCCGTGCGGGAACAACGGGAGCCACCAGGATTGGAGGGAGGAAGGAAACAACCACCCCAGCCGTGTGCTGCCATCCCCGCTCCCAGAGCCAGGCAGCCTGGTGTACCTGGGATTGGAGAGGGATCAGACACAAGGGGTTGGAGGAGATAAATGCCATGAACCTTGAATTTTAATTGCTGCTGTTGGGGAGCCGGCGCCGGGGCGGTTTGTGCCCCTGCGCCACGCTGGGGAGCAGTGCTGGTGACATTCCGAGTGCAGCAAGCACAATCCTATTAAGATAACGTCACGGCCTCTCTGTTTTACTGTTTGCAAGCCAGCCATAACATCATTAAATTACACAACAGGGAGGTGCCTGCTGCCAAGGGGCTCTGCTCGAGATAAGATGTGGGTTGAGCCGCTGCCAAAATTTGAGTTGATATGACAAGAAATTTGGAGCGGGTTCAAGGCTTGATTCACACCAGACATGGCGGCGTGCAGGTAAACACTGGGCAGGATCGATCCCTGGGGCTGTGCAGGTATCTGGCACCAGGGACTCCTGGGCAGGATGGGGCTGGAGGGGTTTGTAGCAGTCAGATTTACACCTCTTCTTGTGTTCAGCGCTGAAGCAGGATGTGTAGGTGAAGCTCAGGGAACTGTTTGCAGGTTCTTATCTCTGCCATCCCCTCCCCAGTCCTTCTGGAGAGTGGGAAGGAGCGGGAACACCAGGACACTGCTTGTTTTGTGATGCCACAGCTGGACCAGCAGGAAAAGGAGTGAGAAGAAAGAGCTGCATCATAAAACTCCACACAGCCCCTAAGAGCCCTGAAACCAGCCTTGCTGATCCCTCTGGGTCACCCACCATGCCCCTGCTTGTCTGTGGAGGCTTTGTGCTTCTTGTGCCTCTTTGTGCTCTTTTTTGTGCCTCTTTGTGCCCTTTTTTGGATCCTTTGTGCCCTTGCTGCTGCAGGTGTGGAGTTTTGCTCCAGACTCTCCTAGACCTCAGGTTTCTCCATGCTGTCCTGCTCTTGGATAGTCTGGACTTCAGGCTCCCTCCTTCAGATCCCTGGGGAGAACTCACCCAGCGCCATCCTCACCTTGCCATCCCTCAGCAAAATTCCTCACTGGCATTAACAGCCTTTCTTTCCTGCAGCATCTTCCAGGCAGGGAATTAATCCCCAACCAGGGCTCTGGGAGCCTGGGCTGTGTGTGCAGAGATCCCCTCGTCACCCCATCCTCCAGGGCAGGACATCAGGAAGAAATTACTTTAAAATGCTGCCTTAGAAGCAGTTTTCTAAGCGTTTTCCATTAGGGAAGCTTTGTTTCCATCAGAGGCTGCAGAGAGCCTGCCCTGCCCTGGGACTGCCTGGCGCTCCAGCACTGCTATTACAGCTTTCCCTCATGGCCCTGTTTCTGGCACTGCTGATTTTCGGGGTCCCAGATGGATCCTGGCCATTGCAGCAGCTCAAGTACAAAGTGGCTGGGAAAGTGGCTTGGAATTCCCGTTACTGAGCTGTTCTCCATGGGGGGATGGAGCCGTGTGTCCAAGCACATCTCGTCCCAGCAGTGGCTTTGCACACCTTGGTTGTGGATTTAAACTGACTGAGAATGGGGTGAGATGGAATATCGGGAAGGAATTCCTGGGTGTGAGGGTGGGGAGGCCCTGGCACAGGTTGCCCACAGAAGCTGTGGCTGCCCCATCCCTGGAAGGGATCAGAAAGGGTCATTCCTTTCCCGAGGGTATTTCCTGTGTATTTGCATGTGTGACCTCTCTCCCAGCAGCTGGAAGGCATCACCTGGACTGCGGTTCCAGGATGGCAATCCTTGTTTTCATATAACACAGGTGCTTATTTCCAGTGCTTTGGAATATCAAAAGCACCTGGACGAGCCCTCCCACCTGAGGAAAGAGGTCCTGCAGGTGGGCAGGGCGTGGTGAGCTTGGCAAAGGCTGGGAGAGCACATGGTGTGGGTCCTGCGTGCCACCCTGCACGCTGCCTCCCCCGCCGCTGGGGACAGTGATGGGGACGTGCACTCACCGTGTGCCTGTCCTAGGTGACACCGGGCCTGGAGGGACAGGAAGGGGAGCTGCTGGTGAAGGGCCCCTCCGTGTTCCGCGAGTACTGGAACAGACCCCAGGACACCGCGGATGCCTTCACGCCCGACGGCTGGTTCAGAACAGGTACGGGAACGGCCCCCCGGACAGGGGACAGCAGCTCTGGGTTGGTGCACGGGGCTGGAGGGGGTTGGAATTGGGGGTGGCAGCTGGGAGCGCTTCCAAACGCTGGCTCGGGAAGGGGCTTTGCCCACGTTGGCCATAGTGAGTCACCAAGTGACAGGGGGTGTTTGGGGTCCTTTGCTCCTGAGCACAGAATGGCACTGCGGAATGTTTTCCAGGGAATTCGGCTTTGCAGACAGGTGGGATTTGTCTCAATTTACACAGAATCATTAACTGCCAACTACAACTCCCTGACAGGAGGGTGCAGCCAGGTGTGGGTTGGGCTCTACTTCCAGTGATTTGAGGAAATGGCCTCAAGCTGTGCCAGGGGAGGCCCAGGCTGGACATCAGGAGGAATTTCCCTGTGGAAAGGGTTGTTCGTTGGCAGGGACTGCCCAGGGAGGTTTGGAGTCCCCATCCCTGGAGGTGTCCAAGGAAGGGCTGGACATGGCAGTCAGTGCTCTGGGCTGGATTGATAAGGTGGGAATCAGTCTCAGGTTGGACTTGATGACCTTGGAGCTCTTTTCCAACCTCAGTGGTCCAGGGATTCTCTGATTCCATGATATCCACAGCTCTGATTTCCCTATTCCCTTCTTTACTGTGTGCTAGCAGTGCTGTGGTGGCAGGAGTCAGGCTGGATTTCTGATGCCTTCTGTGTAACCTGATTTATTGACGGTTCCTGAAGAAGCTGTGATTTATTCTAATTGTTCTCCCGGAGCAGAGCTCACTCTGCCAGCAGTGTCACCGCAAGTCCCCAAGCCACGCGGGTACCGCGGGCTGGGACCGGAGCATCACCAGCCCTCACGTGGGGTGCAGGGCAATCAGCTTTAAAAATTTTTTTAGTCAACACTCCTGATGAATATTTCAGCTGCAAAGGAATAGCGTGCATTAATTATTGCAAAGAGATGTCTTTAGGAGAAAATGATTTTGAAATTCAGTTTAATTTCATTGTAATGCGCCGCAAACAGGAAGGGAGTATGTGTGTTTAATTGGCTCTCGGGGGTAAGGCCGGGAAGATGGCATGCCTTTGTCACAGGCCATTAGTGATACAGACTGCATAATGAGGGACTACAATCAGCTCACAGCTGCCGGCTCCTACGGGGAGAGAATGATATTAAATAGAAATCAGTATAAATTAAACTTAACCCGTTCGTCAACCGAGCAAAGCTCAGAGCTGGAAACAAGGGAAGGGAGCAGAGACAGGAGTGGGGCGTTCAGGGTGGGTCAAGGAGTGCTTGGACAACCCCCCCAGCAGCCAGGTGACCTCCCTGATGTCCCTCTTCCCTCGGGCAGGAGGCTTGAACTGCCTTCCTTACCTTCCTTTCCTCTCCTGCCTCCTGCTCCCTCTCTCGTATCAGGTCGATGGGGCTGAGTTTTTCCCAAGCCTCATTTATCCGGCAGTGCCAGGAGCGATCCCGTGGCCCCATCCTCACCCTGCCTGCCCCAGCCTCATCAGCAGCCTCTGGAGATCACTCAGAGGTGGCAAATGTCCTGTGGTGGTGAAAAACCCTTGAGGGAACGAAAGGGGATGTGTCCTGTCACAGGAATTGGATCTGGAGGGTGAATTATCTCCATTAAGCACAAATTGGTTACTCTGCAGCCAAAACCATCCTGGCAGGGTCCAACAGAGGTGAATCCTGGCCATTGCCAGGCCGTAATTCCCTGTATCTGCCACTTCCAGGTCACTCAGGTGAGTGTTTTAAAGGTGAGGCTGAATGCCAGCACGTGGTGTTCCCAAAACCCCGGCGATGGCATTCCCCACTCTGTGCCAGCGTTCCGCTCACTGCCAGCCCTTGTGGGTGTCCCCACCAGTGACCTACAGGCTGCAGGTGGTGGCCAAGTCCCTCAGGGCTGGGGTTTCACAGGATTATGGAATGATTTGGATGGGAAGGGACCTTAAAGCTCATCCCGTCCCACCCCCTGCCATGGACAGGGACACCTTCCACAGGAGCAGGTTGCTCAAAGCTCTGTCCAAAAAAAGGGGAAAAAACCCAGTGACTTTGATGAATTCGAGGTCGTGGCTTTTCTGAGAAGCCTCTGAGCTCCTGGTGGTGCAGAGGGGATGTGCTGTTGCTCCCATCCTCTTTATTCCCTGGGATTTGCGCTGCTGTCTGCCGATCCCTCCATCTCTCATTTCCATCCCAGTGAATTTGATTATTTTTATTGTATTAACGCTGTTGACAGAGCTGCTTAGATCAAAGTCCCCTCCAGCCATTTCCAGGGAGACTGCTGGGTTTCCACCTGCTGTCATTCATCCAAGTGGCACCGAGCCCTCGGAGACCGAGCCGAGCCCAGAGGAAAAACGCCTGTGGGCATCTGGCTCCTGTCCCTGCCGAGCCTTCCCAGCTGTGCCAGGCCCTGCCAGGTGAGAGGCAGCCTCCAAACACTCACTCACGTGCTGCTGAGCGGGGAGGAGAGGAGAAGATAAAGACGGAAGACATTTTTTAGGATGAGGCCCTGACACAGGCTGCCCAGAGAAGCTGTGGCTGCCCCATCCCTGGAAGTGTCCAAGACCAGGTTGGATGGGTTTTGGAGCCAAAACTCCTTCACTGGGACAGTGGAAGGTGTCCCTGCGCATGGCAGGGGGTGGCACTGGGTGGTGTTTAAGGTCCCTCAGAACCCAAACCATTCCATGATCCTGGGAGCAAAATCAAACCTTGGGAACTGGAGGAAAGCAGCAGAGAAACAGCAGCTTCCCTTGTCATCCTGATGTCCATCCATCCATCCATCCACCATCCATCCATCCCAGCCGCATCCATCCACCATCCATCCATCCCAGCCTTGCCCTGCCCACGTGGGTCAGGCTCTGGCACTGTCAGACTGTGCTGTCCCTGCCCAGGAGGCTGCAAGTGCCTTTGGCAGCCTGAGGAGGCTTTGGGAGTGTGGTGGGTGCCCACCGTGGTGCCCAGGCACTGCCCCTCTCCCCACATTTCCCTGCCTGCACAGGGGTTTCTCCAGAGGAATGTGCCCATCCCGCCGTGCTCCCCGAGAGCAGCCTGCTCCCCGAGGGAAGGCCAGCTTCCATTCACATTTGCCCATACATCCAGAAAATTAGAATCTGGTGTATTCAGGGAGATTTATTTTCAATTACAGGTTAAGGCTGAGACATGAAATAGCACTGGGTTTGAAAGTAGTGCATAAATCCTGCAACAAATCCATGTATCTCTGCTCCGTATAATAAGATTTTATTGATTGCTATATTGTATCTGTCAGAATAAAACTCTCTTAATGCATGCATCAGGATGGAGAAGATAGAGAGCTTGTTGGGAGTAGAATCTGATTCGAGAATCAATGCACTTTGATTAATATGTCGTTAAGAAAGTAAGAGTTATTTAACTTGTTTGGTGCACATTTCGGAATGATGACTCACATCTTTTAAATTTCTTTCTTTGAGCTGCATTTAGAAAACCCCCACAACCCTGGAGCTGTTTTTCACATTGTTAAATCTTGGTTTATCAGTGAATTTTTGCTGGACCCTTTTGCACAGGTCACAAACGCCCCTGAATCCCATTGATAATAAATCCTATGGCCCAAAACACTTCCCCGTATCCTGTTGTTAAGGCTTCAGAGGGAGAACAGAGTGGACCTGGTGTCTCTTTATTCCTTCTGGATGTTCTGCAGTGAAAGAGGGAACTCCAGGGAAAATAAAACAAGACAAAACAAACCAACAACAAGAAGTTGTTTTTCCACTGTGATTACAAATCCAAGCACCAAGGACAAGCCCTGGCTTAGCTGGGAGCATCCCACGCAGCCCTGGATTCCCAGCGTGCTCCAGAAATGGAACATGCTCTTGCTGCAGCCATGAATCCCAGTCAAGGGAGGGATCCCAGTGATTCTTGACTGGTTTCAGCGACCTCCTGCTGTCTCCCTGTCTCTCGGACTGAGCTCTCCAGTCCACAACTGACACCAGCTGCAGATCCTTGCCATTCTCAGCCCCAGCTCTTGGAGATTCCATAGAATCATGGAATAGTTCGGGTGGGAAAGGACCTTTCAAGGCCGTCAAGTCCAACCCCCATCACAACTGGAGCCCCAGGAGTGGCTGAGGGAGCTGGGGAGGGGCTCAGCCTGGAGAAAAGGAGGCTCGGGGGGACCTTGTGGCTCTGCACAACTCCCTGACAGGAGGGGGCAACCGGGGGGGAAACAAGGGACAGGATGAGAGGAAATGGCCTGAGAGAAGGTTTAGGTTGGATATGGGGGAAAATTTCTTTGTGGAAAGGGCAGTGGTGGAGTCCCCATCCGTGGAAGTGTTGAGAACACATGGACGTGACACTTGGGGACATGGTCAGTGGTGACCACAGTGGTGGTGCTGGGCTGAGGGTTGGACTTGATGATCTTAAAGATCTTTTCCCAGCTAATTCCATAATTCTCTGATTTCCACCCCTTCTGATGGGAAAGGCAAAGCTTCCTGCAGTTTTCCAGCACAGAGGAATGTGGTGTTTGTAGGAAGGGCCCTGGGCAGGTCATCCTTGGCCAGGCATAACCCATCTCTCCTCTGGGGCTGCTCCCTGAAGGGAAGGAGCAGGATGCACCCCCATCCCTCTGGCACAGGCTTTTCCCGGCGCTTGGCTGTCCCTGGGGAGCAGCAGGTGTTTCCCTGCCAGGGGAATTGCTCACATCCGTGGGTGGAGCACAGACACCTGAAGGAGAAAATACTTGAGGCTGATCAAGGCAGATTATAAATAGAAATGCATCTAATTAGCATCTTAATCTGCAGGTTTTCTGTTTGTTTGCAGTGGCTTTCCTACTCACAAATCCAGCTAATGCAAATTCTATTTTTAAAGAAATGATTCCTTAATTGTAATGCGTTGAAATTAAGCAAGTTACCGGTGTGATCCCACCGGATGGAGCGGGGGCTCCTGCCTGGAGGAGCTTCTTTTGGAGCCTGGCAGGGGTCAGCTCACTGCCAGGGCAGGATGGCAGCGCTCTCCTGCTGCCTTTGGGAGCAGCTTGGAGCTGAGAGCCACCTTCCCACCACTGACATGGAAGGACATCCCCAAAAATGCCAGCTGGACCCAAGCACAGCTCCGTGTGCTGCTGTAGGAAGGATATCCCACCGCATATCCATGGGGCAGGAGCAGAAGCCAGACCAGGCATGTGCTGGGCTCCCCTTTCCACCCAGCCCCCATTTAAGAGGTGTTTCTAAAATTAAAAACATAAAGATGGAATATTTTCCAGTATATCAGCCTTTATCACCCCCAAATGTTCCTTACACACACCCTTCCAACACTTTGGAGAGAGAATTCCCTTTTTCTGCTTCCTGCCTGAGTATTTATTCCTTGTCCTTGAGGATTCAGTATTTCCAGGTTTGCCTGACAGCTGGAAGCCCTGGGGTCACCAGGACATTAGGGGTGGAACGAGATGAGCTTTAAGGTCCCTTCCAACCCGAAACATTCCGTGATTCCCTGGTTCTATGATTCTGTTTCCTTGCCTGCTGGTGAAACTGATGTTTTCAGCAGTTCAGAGTGACTTGGGATTTTTGTAGCTGTAAATGAGAGCAGCTTTTGGCACAGAATTTGTTTACTCTCTAAAGCTCCACTCTCGTCGTATCAAACATCTTGGATGCCAACCCTTTCCTTCTTTGAGAACCTCTGCTGCACTGGGGCTCGTTTCCAAAGGCGTGGAGCAATTGCTCCCCAGCTGAGAGTCGGTGGGAACAGCAGGCACCTGCAGCTCCAAAATCCAGGCTCTTCCCTCTTGTTCTGTGGCTGCTTTTACCCCTCGAGCTGTGCTGCAGCAGTGCTGCTCTCATAGCCTGGAGGGAGAGCCTGGAACGAACCCCTGACTGCTGGGAATCACTCTTCCCATCCCATCTTACTCAATTCCATCCCATTTCAGGGATTTAGGAGGAAATCCTTCCCTGGGAGGGTGGGGAGGCCCTGGCACAGGGTGCCCAGAGCAGCTGTGGCTGCCCCTGGATCCCTGGAAGTGTCTAAGGCCAGGCCCCAGGTCAGTGCATGGAAAAGAAGAGGTGAATTCTCCCTTTTGCTAAGGTTTGATCGTCCCTCAGTGGCTGCAGGGAGCAGAGGGATCCGCTCTAATATTTTTATTATTACCATTATTATTTTTTGTTACCACACTCTTCAAAGCTCCACCAGCCACGTTCAGCTGTGCAGCCACACCTTGGAGCATTGACTTATTTATTACTCTTTGAGTTTTCTTTTTCATCTGGTTGTCTGCAGGGATTTCCATAAATATTTAAATGCTAATGTGAAAAAAAGAAGCGTTTTTCATTTTTACTTACCCATTTTCTTTTCTGGCTGGTCCTCTGGGCAAACCCATCTGCAGTAATTCAGGCTGGAGGAGCAGGGGGGTCCCTGCTCAGCCTGCTTGTGTCATATCAGTCACCCATGAGTTCCTGCTAACGAGGACTGAACCTCCAAACTCTTGGCTGCCTGGTTTGCAGAAACCTTCCAGGTTTGCCTGGTTTATCCACTGTTTTCCATTGGAGCAGCGTGGCCCCCTTGGAGCGGGACGTGCAGCCTGGGGAGCGTTCATCTGCTCTTGTCCTTCGGCTGTGAGGGCTTGGAGAGGCTCCTGGTCATGCTGTGCTGAAGAAATGAGATAAAAACGAGGAGCTGCTCCTCTGCCAAGGGCAGGCAGGATCTGAGGTGCTGCCAGGCTTTGCCAAGGCTGAGTTTCCATTTGGTGCTGTCCTCTCCTGGCCGGATGCCGGCGCCCAGGACTTGGCTGGCAGAGGCCGTGTGAGGGTGTCCAACCCAGCCCAGGCCAAGGCTGGAGCAGGGACCATCTGCGGCAACCCCTGAGGCCCCAGAGCAATAGCACAGACATGGTGTATGGTAGCCAAACCTGCTGCCCAGTGGGGTGTGTTGGGAAGTCTGGCTTGCAGGGGATGGGAGAGGGGATGGGATGGGGAAGGGATTCAGTGGATGGTGCTTTCCCCGCCCCGGGGGGATCGTGTATGCAGACACGGTGCAGTGGGACACTGACATGGGAAGGTAATGCCTAAATGCTGTCCTGACTTCTTCCCTGTGCTCAGAGAAAGAGAAAAATCCTCTTGGGAGCAGGGAAAGGTCTGTGTGGTGGAATGAGCCCACTCACAGAGACCAGGAGGTTGTGCAGGGGGAATTTGGATGGTGAAGGAAGTAGGATGTGCAGACAAGCCAGGAGGGGCATCACCCTGACTTCTCACCCTGCCTGAGAGGTGCAGTAAATTTGAGGAGCCTTTGGAAAATACACATGTGAGGGGAAGGAATCCCTGATGGACCAGCTGAGACAAGGGGTAGCTGCACTCCTGGGCTGCCCAGAGGCAGGTCCCCAAGTCCCTCTGTCCCCTGGCTAGAAGCAGGGTGGGCAGAGCTCAGCTCAGGCCTACAGGGTTCAGTCAGGCTTGTCTTACCTGCTCCCTTCACCTCCCAGGTGCCTGAGCTGCTGCCAGCACTCCTGGCACCGCTCCATGTCCCGCTCCACCGGCACAGCCGCACAGCGTGGGGAGGAGAGCCTTATTAGCACAGCTCTTTGTGAGATGCCCTTGAGTGATTTATTTTTTTTCCAGGTGTAAATGCCAGGGGAGGCTGTTCCAGTGCTTCCCATTCTTTCATCTCGGCAGGGTTTTGCCCTTTCTCCCAGCGTGGCTCTGACAGCAGGCTCAGCGCTGCTGCCTGTGGAATACAAAGTTCCCTGTTAAAGAGCATGACAGGAATTCATTCCAGGCTGGGCCTTTCTTTTTTTTTTATTTCTGATTTTCTCTTTTCCTCGTGCTGGCTGCTCCAGGAGTCTCTGGAGAAGTTTTGAGAGTGAGGAGTCCATTGTTTAACCCCTTTCTCCTGGGAACAGGCAGCTTGCAGATGACCCAATACCTCTCATAGATAGATCATGGAAAATCCTGAGCTGCAAGGGACACATTAAGATCATCAAAGCACAAATCCTGGCCTTCCCTAGACATCCCAACAATCCCACCCTGTGCCTGAGAGCAGTGTCCAAATGCTCCTGGAGCTCTGGCAGCCTCGGGGCCATGTCCATTCCCTGGGGAGCCTGGGCAGTGCCCAGCACCCTCTGGGGGAAGAACCTTTCCTAATATCCAGCCTAAACCTCCCTGACACAGCTTCATGTGGATAGATAGAAAGCTGCAAAGCAGCTTTGAGCTGTGATACAGTTCCCATCCCCTGCCCAAATCCAGAGCGAGGAACCCACACGCTGAGGCATCTGCATCGCTGCATCCCTTGGCAGCAGCCAAGAGGGCACTCAGAGGGTCTGTCCCCCCTCACTGCCTTTCAGCTGGTGGGAGCCAGGCAGGCACAGGGAGAGGGGAGGATGGCCCCGAGCTACAAATCTCCTTGGCAATTTTATTATGTAAATAAATGGTGCTGCACACCCACCTGCTGCTGCCGCCGCTCCCGGCGGTGTTCGTGGCAAGGTGCGGGAACAAACAGCAATTCCCTTCCAGTGGGTTGATTCCCTTTCTCGGGAGCCATTAAATTACCTCCAAATTTCACATGGGTGGCCAAATCCTGCTCTGCCCCAGTGGCCAGGGGCCCACAAGGCATGATAGCCACTGATGGCTCTTGGATGTTGGTGTGGGAGAGGTGTGGGAGCAGCCGGTGTCCTCCTCGGGATATCGGTGTCCTCAGATGGTCCCTCTTGTGCCAGCAGGATCCTCCAGGCAGAGCACGAAGGGCTCTTCATTTCTAGGGGGGTGAAGCAGAGCCTGCTCTGGGCTTGGAGGAGACTCTGGGATGGAGTTTCAGAGAATCCCAGGATGGTTTGGGTTGGGAGAACCTTAAGGCTCATCCAGTGCCACCCCCTGCCATGGGCAGGGACACCTTCCACTGTCCCAGGTTGCTCCAAGCCCCGTCCAACCTGGCCTTGGACACTTCCAGGGATCCAGGGGCAGCCACAGCTGCTCTGGGCACCCTGTGCCAGGGCCTCCCCACCCTCACAGGGAACAATTCCTTCCCAATATCCCGTCTAAGCCTACCCCATTTCAGTTTAAAACCATTCCCTGTGTCCTGTCCCTCCATCCTTTGTCCCCAGTCCCTCTCCAACTCCTTTGGAGCCCCTTTAGGCCCTGCAAGGGGCTCTGAGCTCTCCCTGGAGCCTTCTTCTCCAGGTGAGCACCTCCACCTCTCCCAGCCTGGCTCCAGAGCAGAGGGGCTCCAGCTCTCAGAGCAGCTCCATGGCCTCCTCTGGACTCTCTCCAGCAGCTCCACATCCCGATGTTGTGGACTCCAGCTGGAACCTGCCTGGAGAGCAGCGGCTCCGTGCCGAGCTCACCTGCCCGTTCCCACCGCAGGGACGGCTCTGGGGCTGCAGCTGCTGAGCCGCTCTCCTCCTGCCGCTCCCGGGCCCCGCCGCAGGATTTTGGCAGCAGATGGGAGCGCTGCTGCCAGCCGGGGCTGCCCGTGCCAGGATAGCAGCTGGAGCCAGGAGCGCAGTGCCGGCCCTTCTCCCGGTGCCAGCGGCTCTGCTGGGCAGGGCTGGGACAGCGGGAAAGGCTTTGTCCTGCACCCGGGGAGCGAGTGGGAGCCCTGGGAGTGCTGGGGAGAGGGTTTCCTCATGAATAATTGCTGTGGTATTAATATACATGTGGTTTTTTGAGGAGGTTTCAAACCCTCCCCCTCAGGAGCCTTTGATGCTTTATTAATGATCGCGGCGCTCTCCGAACCCTCCCTGCTCCGCAGAGGGAGCCGGGCCTCGGAGCAGCCCCCGTGTTTTTGGACAGTGCCCCCTGTGAGCCCAAGGAAGGCGTTTGCTGGTCCAGGTGACCTGCTGAGGGCAGATGGACTCGAGTATCCCCTAAGAGTCACTCCAAGGCTGTGACACGCTCCAAAGGGAGCAGCAAGTTGGACTCTGGGAGCCTGGCAGGTCTCACCCTCATGGTCTGAGCAGGGTGGAAAAGGTGGGGAAAAGCAGGAGTTGAAGATTTCAGCTGGATTGGGATTAACAGGAACTGCTGAACCCTGGGCTGCTGGGAATGCAGCCTGCTTCCAGGGAACGTGTGTGCTGAAGGATGGGGATGACTGGGGAGAGGAGACCCAGCCTTTCCCAAGCCTAATTACTGTTAATTAGCTACAATTAGTGCTCATGACCTCTGTTGGCAGCCAAGATGGCCGACAGCAGGGACACACATTCCTCACTTCCACGCAATAAATCAAGCTAAAGTTGCTCAGTTATTTAGCCTATCATTTAGCATTTCATTAAATAGATCTGTGCACATACATCACCGCTGCCGAGGCGGCGTCACTCCCCTTCAGGAGCAGGGATGCCTCCAATCAATCCCAGCAGTGCCAGAGAGGCTCCGGATCGCTGTGAGCCGCGCCTTCCCAAGCATCCCTCGGGTGCTGGTCCCTCACCCAGCACCCAGGATTCCACCAGAGAGTTACTCACAGTGAGGGTGCTGTTGGTCCTGCAGGGAGATGTGGCTTGGAGAGACGAGGTCTCACTTGGGTGGAGGAGGTGGAATTCCTGAGCTGGGGACGGTCAGGAAGGTCCCTGTTGGAGGCAGGACGCTGCTTCAGCTGGGCCCTGCTTTGCCACGGTGTCTTCTCCCATCTCTTCTCCTAGGGAACAAGCAACAGGACAGGAGTGAACAGCCTTCCCTAACAGCCTTAGATATTCGGGAAGCTTTCCCCATGGAAAGGGCTGTCCAGCCCTGGCACAGCTGCCCAGGGCAGTGCTGGAGTCCCCATCCCTGCAGAAGTTTAAAAACCATGAGGATGTGGCACCTGGGGACATGGCTTAGTGCTGGGTTTGGCAGTGCTGGGGAACGGGTGGCATAGACGGTCTTGAGGGTCTTTTCCAAGCTAAGTAATTCCATGATTCTTCTAATGCCAGCAGCATTCCCACGACACACTTGGAGGACTCTGCCTGCTGCTGCTCCAGGGTGTGTGGTTGGGCTGCCCGGGAGCGGCCCCACGCAATCCGTGCCCTCCCTCTCCCAGTGCTCCATAAATAAATCCCCCCAGTCCAGGCTGGCACACTGTATCAATCTTGTTTAATAGACTGGAAAGCTCATTGCACGGCGCAGGTCGCGGGGAACGTCGAGGTGATGGATTGCGCCTTCCCGGAGTCGAGCGCTGCTGATATATAATGAAATATTTATGATTTATTCCAGCTAATAAACTGGAGTGAAGTGTGTGATGTATGTGAGCAGATGGGGGATCTGTGGATGCAGTTTTCGTGGCGTGGGGGGAGGGAAAGGTGGACGTCCGTGACAGAGAAGCAGCGCTTGGCCGCCCGTCCCACGGCCCGGCGCGGTCAGCGCTTGGCCACAGAGGGCATGGATTATCTAATTCCTATAAAAAGCCTTTAGCACTTGCCTCGTAATCATTTATCCACCCCACGTGACTTTTCTCCAGCCTCTGGGAATGGGAACAAACCGTTTCGTTTAGCGTTGGGCTTGGGAGCCGCACAGGGAGCTTGTGACCAGAGGGATGGGAAGAGAGGCAGAGTGACCACAGGAATGTCACTGCTGTGCCACACTCAGCAGCTCCCCAGCCCCGCTGTGTCTGTGCTACCTGCAAAAAACCATTCCATGGATTTAAGAGAGTGGTGAGACACTGAACTGCCCTGGAAAGAGCAGGGAAACTTGAAAGCACGTGAGAAATGTGACGGGCACGTGGAGCTTGTGGCTGCAGGACCATTCCTGGGAAGGAGCATTTCCATGATCTGCTGCTGGAGCTGATCTGCAGGCAGGAGTACTGTACTGAAAGGAGGAGGATGGACAAGGACCTTCCTGCCAACTGCGGCCCCACAGCTGCCTCTGAGTGGTCGGGGGACCATCACAAGCCCTGGCTGGGCCCCTGCGTGTCCCCATCCAGCTGTGGATGCCGGGGTTGGAGACTCGCTCCCACAAAATCCTCACCTGGCAAAGGGGCTTTGAGCCCCCAGATTTTGACTCTGCTCTCCAAAGTGGTGACGATCAGGATCAGGGCTCAAGCTCTTCACCACCTGCCCGGGCTGCTGGACCAGTCCTGCCTGGAAAATAAATCATAATCCTAATCACCGAGGTGTGTCTCTGCCAGAGGGTGAGCTCTGCCTCAGCCTGATGGACCAGCAGCAACAACGATTTCAGGGGAGTGGGAGGCAGGTAGGAGTTAATCCCAGGGTAGAGCAGAGATCCAGAACCTCCTGCCCGCTGCTCCGTGGTGTGCGAGGCCACTCCTCATCCCACCGGGGCGGCTCCTCCGCATCCCACCGAGGCCGTTCGCATCCCGCCGCTGTCCTGCCAGCTGTTCCCGTTTCTGCCTGATCAGCCTCTGGATCAGTGTGCTTGGAGATCCTCTGCTGAAAGGCACCAGAGAAGGGCAAACACTGATTGTTCCAGCTGCCTCCCCGCAAGCTTCCCGGGGGTTTTCCAGCCGGGAGCTTGCTGGTCCCCCCACATGCCAGCAATTCCAGAGGAATGCAGGAGGGTGAGTGCACTGCTCCAGCTCTTCCCTCTGGAAATGAGGGATCATCATGGCAGGAGAACAGCTGACAGCAGGGAATTCCTCCTGGAGTTTGGGAAAAAAAAGCATAAAGGCTCCCAAAAGAGCAAGGTGCACTGTGTGGTCTGAAGGAGCTCTGCTGGCTGTCCATGGGTGGCACGGGGTGACTGTCCCCAGGGGAGCTCTGCAGGTCAGTGTCACCTGGAAAAGTGGCTGTGAGACATTCCTGTGCTCTATCCCCACTCTGAGCAGCACCGGGCTGAGCTCTGCATGGAGCATTTGAAAGCCAAGAGTTTGCAAAAATCAGGAGTGATTCATTAACAGCAAAAAGGTCTAATTAATATTTGAAAGTGCTCCAACCACATCCTGCTGCTGGCAGGGAAGAGCCCCCCAGCATCCCCGGCGCTGCTCCGGCCCCTGGAGCTCCTGATGAGAGCATTAACTGCCTCCAGAGCAGGAGGCTGAAATAATCAACAAAATTATTTGCCTTTCAAAGGGGAGATTTGCTGTTTCTTGGTGTTTTCTGCTGTGCAGCACTTGGTCTGCTGGAGCTGTGACAGGAGTGAGGGGACATCAGAGCTGCAAAGAGCCAAATCCACTGGGAATGATGCTGCTGGCCCAGGCTCCGCTGGTGGCACTGGGCTGTGGGGCTTTGGTTTCGAACCTTGGAGCGCACATCCTCAGGTGTCCACGCTGTCCTTCCTCCCATCCCCTGCGGTGGCACTGAGAGCCGCTTGGGAAACGCCTGCCACATCCTCTGGGAGCTCTGAACACAAAGGAGTCGGTGTGTAAATCCCGTGGGATGGGGCAGGAGCCAGCAATGCCGTGTGACAGTTTGCAGCTCAGCACGGCACCGCGTTGCTCCCGGCTCAGCTCCGCGTGCCAGATCGCGGCTCGCACGTCGCAGCCACGCTGTCGCTGCCACCAAGCTGGTGACACCTGTTACCAAACAGCCTCCCAGGCTTCCCAGTGACATCTGTCCCCACGAGCAGGGGTGGTGTGCCTGGGGTGGGCTCCTCCTGGGGGGCAGCTCCGGGGTGCTGACCTCACCTCCTCACCTGCGTGCAGGGTTGAGATCTTGGACTTACAGAGCCCCATGGCAAGGCCAACACTGTCCCTGTTTTTCCAGCAGATCCTAGGACATTCCTGACTCTGTATCTAGACCAGGCTGAAGTCACCTGATTCACCTAAAAAGTCATTTTTTATGCATACTTCAGCTATCTCAGAGCTCCCCAAAGCCACTCGGTGTTTCATTTCTCGAGCCAGTGTTCCCTAGGTCAATAGTTGGTTGCACCTTTGATGTGGAATTGTGCCATGTTTGCCAGGAACAAGCTGCCCCGTGGGCGAGGGTGTTGACACAGGTGAGGGTTTGATCCTGCAGCTCAGCTCAAGGAGCAAAGGGGCTCTTGTTCCCCCCATCCTGGGAAGCAGCTCTGGCAGCCTGTTGGTCCCCACGAGGTCTCAGCGCTCGGTGAAGGAGGTGCTCAAACTACAGCAGAGTCCCAAGGGCCCTTTTGTGTTTGCAGTGAGGATTTTGCAACTCAAAGAACCTCATGGCAGAAATCTCTGCAGTTTGAGTTGGGAAGTGTTGCTCTCCGTTGCACGTGTCTCCTTCTGCATCTCCCTGGGAGGGATGGGAACAGCCTGTCCAGAGAAGCTGTGGCTGCCCCTGGATCCCTGGCAGTGTCCAAGGCCAGGTTGGACGGGGCTTGGAGCATCCTGGGACAGTGGAAGATGTCTCTGCCCATGGCAGGAGGTAAAACAAGAAGAGTCTTAAGGTCCTTCCAGCCCCAACCTGTCCCTAATTCTATGCTTTTAACTGGATGAATCTATCTAAAACCGCCTGTAACTCCAGCAAAGGGCAGCCCCCGCCGGCGCAGAGCCTGCTCAATATGCAGCTCAGCAGAGCCTTTAACATTTCGCAGAACAGATGCCCACTGAGCATCTTGAAACAAATCCAAAGGTAGCGGTGACGGCTGCTGTCAGGGAAGCAATAATCCCACGGCCTCGGCAGCCGCAGCGCTGGCGTCAGCCACGTGCCACGAGGTTCTGCTGCCACGGCTTTGTGTGGTGACAGGAGCCGGGTGGAGCGGCCCAGGCAGGCAGAGGAGGAGATGGGGTGTCAGAGACCGTCATCTCATCAGCCAAAATCCCCTTTCTGGTGCAGCTGGCCGAGGGGAGGGAATGCCGGTTGTGGTTCCGAGCTGCATCCCGCTGGATGGGGCAGCTGGGATGGATGGAACACAACACCAGCAGCAGGGCTGCCCACGAGGGCTGGTGGGGCAAGGCACTCACCTGTGACCCCCAGGAGGACAGGCACAGTCCTTGCTGTGGCTCTCGGGGCAGCACCACTTTGGAAGCGACACTCAGCACTGCTGGGGACAGTCGTTAAGCAAATTCAGCATCCTTTTAACTGGTCTGGCAATTCCCCACTGGCTCGGGAAGCAGGGAATGCTGGATGTGCCGCTGCACAGGCTGCCTGATGTGCTGGGCTGGAAGCAGATGGTGCAGGGCAGAGGGTAACGGGGCTGTCCTCAGTGGATGGCATCCCCCAGAGCACTCCGGGCTGTCAGCGCGGGAAGTGACAGCCAGGGCCTGGTGCTGGAGAGAAGATGGAAAGGAAGAGACGGGGGGAATTACAGAGCTGGTCCCAGGAGCTCACAACAGTCACAATAATAATAATGTGACACATCCCCTCACTGCGTTGCGCTACCAACGGAATGAGGATCCATGTGGGAAGCAGCGATGGCATTTGTGGGGAGCACAGGGATGGAAGGGGAGCGGAGAGACCTGTCTGGGGATCATTCACCCCCCCAGGGCAGAGGAAAAGCAAGTGTGGCTGTTTTCCTGTACTTACATCCCAAAGAACAACATGGGAACTGTGTGCCACTGAACCAGGGCTGAATTCCTTCTCCTCTTCCCGTCTTCTCTGTGAATAAGCAGCTCCTGCTCCTGGCTCTCCCAGTGCCACTGTTCAATTAATGTCCCCTGTCCCATCGTGTGTCAGTCACACACCACGGGATCCGGGTGCAGAAGGCAGTTCATCACAGCATTCCCCCTTGCAGCATCGCCAGAGTGCCACATCCACGTCCCAGGAAAGGCAGAGGAGGATCAAGGGAACAGCCTCTGACGGAGCTGTTTGTTTTCCAGGAGACACGGCAGCATACAAGGACGGAGTGTACTGGATCAAGGGCCGCACCTCCGTGGACATCATCAAAAATGGAGGGTTTAAAATCAGCGCACTGGAGGTGGAGCGGCACCTCCTCGCACACCCCCACATCACAGGTCTGTGCTCTCCTGCTCCCTGGCCGTGCCCAGAGGGGACAGAGCGTGGGGACACGGCTCTGGGGACAGCCCTGGCTCAGCAGGTGCACAAAGCTCCCAAGGGCTCGTGCCTGGAGCTCCCTCCCACAAGGGGCTGTTTAAATCCCGCAGTTCCTGCTCTCCCAGGGCCGGAGCTGGGTCAGCAGCAGCTCCTGTCTGATTTTGGAAATGAGACTGTAATTAAATCTGCCCTGCCCTTGTGCATGACCCTGTGCAAGGGGTCAGGAGTGGTGCCCCCAGCCCTGCACCACTCTGTACATCATCTTCCTCCCCACTGACTCCGGATTCCCAAACCATGGAGCTTCCTGCCTTTTCCATGGTAAAAAGCTCTGTTCTTGTGTCAGCCCAGAAGCCCACAGTGCTTTCCCATGCTGACACCCCGTGGCATGTTCCTCCCCACACCTTAGCCCCTCTTCTGCCCCCCTGGGCCCCAGAAGCTGCTCAGGTTCCTGAGTTTTCCCTGTTTTCCCTGCAGACGTGGCGGTGATCGGGCCCCCGGACATGGTGTGGGGGCAGCGCGTCAGCGCCGTGGTGAAGCTGCGCAAGGGCGAGATGCTCTCCGTGAGGGACCTGAAGGACTGGGCCAGGTAAAACCCCACGGGAGGTGAATGAGGGACACGGGGAGCAGGCTCAAAGCCAGCAGTGTCCTCAGCAGGGACATGCCATAGGATCACAGAGCCATGGAATCGTTTAGGTGGGAAGGGATCTTAAGGCTCATCCAATGCCACCCCCTGCCATGGGCAGGGACACCTTCCACTGTCCCAGGCTGCTCCAAGCCCCATCCAACCTGGCCTTGGACACTTCCAGGGATCCAGGGGCAGCCACAGCTTCTCTGGGCACCTGTGCCAGGGTCTCACCACCCTCAGAGGGAGGAATTCCTTCCCAATATCCCATCTGTCTCTGCCCCCTGGCAGTCGGAAGCCATTCCCCCTTGTCCAAGCACTCCAAGCCCTATAAAAAAGTCTCTCGTAAAAAGTCTCCTCTTTTCCTGTCTGAACAAGCCCAACTCTCTCAGCTTTTCCTCACAGAAGAGATGCTCACTATGCTTTAGGTGGCTGCTCATCCCTAAATCTCCTGCCAGGGACACCGGTGACCCAGCCAGGAGATCCCTTCCTTCCCCACCTGTGGCCTTGGGGATCCCCCGGGCTGTTCTGGGGGTCCCTGCTGCCAGGCGGGGGGCTTTGCTCAGCCCCCCCTGCACCCCCCTGCCTGCCCCCTCCCAGAGTGTTCCCCGCACGTCTCTTCCCATCGCTGTCCCCAGCTCTGTGACAGGGACGTCGCTCTCGTGCCCTTGAAAGCGAATCCCCGGAGGGTCCGGCTGTGCTCCCTGCCCGGCGCTGGCTCCGGCCGCGGCTGCGGCCCCCGCCCGCCTCCCCCTCTCGCCCTGTCTCTCCCCTTTATTTTTTATGTCACTTACGTTCGCTTGGCCCCTGTTCTCGCACTCCCTGGCAGGAGACACATGTCCCTCTTCAGAGTGATTCATTTTGCGGCTTTCGCCTGCGATGGTGCTTCCCGGCGACAGGCGCCATCCCGAGTTAGCGGCTCCATATGGCCGGGTGCTGGTGGCGGCGGGGGGAGGAGGCCGGCCGGGGCTCGGAGGGCTCGGCAGACTTGGCATCCCGCATCAGAGTCAGTGCCAGGGCGCTGCCGGAGCCGGGCACGGCCCCAGCTTGGTGACACACGGGCAGCAGAAGGCAGGAGAGCCCCCCCTCCGCGCTCCGCGGAGGGCACGGGATGATGCTCGGGGCTGTGATCGCTGCCAGGTCACGCGACATA